>JAJPGS010001185.1:0-2400000 GCA_028654335.1 Alnus rubra
TAGCCAACTCCCATCTACTTATCACCAAGGCTGTATGCACCCCAATCCGAATGTAAAGGCTGGTCCATACTTTTCGGCTAAGGCTCCCAAAGTGATGTGGGGGAGCTCATGAGATCCGCCTAATAGTCGCAGGTGACCAATTAGAGGCCATCCGCCAGCAGCTTCGGGTGCTCTTTTGCCCTTTGAAGCTCCGGACCTCTTTTGGATAAAGTAGTAGGAAACTACAAGTATGGCAAACAATATTCCAGCTATGATTGTGTTTAGGCTTGTTAGCAGGAAATCCAATATTATTGTAGAGAGATATCTTCGATCGGCTTGAGTTGTTGAAGCCCAACCCAAATCCACATACTTCTCTACTAGCTTGCTTGGATCAATTTGTAGGCTGCAGGATCTATCCATAAGGATTCTTACGGTTCAGATTTAATCATTTCAAAAATTTATAACGTAGTCGGTAAATATATACACGTGCACAGCTAGGCGCTAGCCTATGCACATGCCAGCAGTGGTTTTTGGCCACTACGTTGTCATCTTGTAAGAGTCAATGTAATTATTCTGTATATTAATTAATTGAGATATGATTATTCACTACTTAAATATATAATTTTTTACCATCTTGTCTATGTAGTAAGGTGGTCCCAGGGACGGAGCCAGAAGTTCTTATGGGCAGGGGCAATGGCCAAAAAAAAATTTGGATAGGGGCCAAGTAAGCTAAATTTTCTTTTTTACCTTTAATTTTTTAATTTTTAGATTATTTTTTTTCTCACCTTTAAATTTTTTTTTTTAGGAAATTTTGGGGGGGGGGGGGCATGGCCCCTGCCGACCCTGTTGGCTGATTGTTTCAGCAAAACACTTCAAATGGCAGCAGATTATGACATGAAACACAAGATAATAAGGGAAGGTTGCTGCAGAATTTCTGCATAAAAGTGAACAAAACAAAGAGGTAAAAAACAAAGCTGAAAACAGAGAAGTGGAAGGGGTTTTTTCTGTAGAATTTTCTTCTTCTATTCGGAGTCTTCCTTTTTCTTCATATATCATCTGTCCATACAGTGGCTTCTTTCATTTACATAAAAACAAAAAGAGTCTTTTACAAACATGTTTCTAGAAGCCTACGTGGATACATAACACCCACAAAATTTCACCTACTACACACCAAGGTTTAACAAAACAACCAAGGTAAACAAGTAACTAGTCAAAGCACATTAGTAGATAAATTATCCCCTTAATGTGCTGTTCTTGAACTCCTAATGCTTTTCTGAGTTGCTAGAACTTTTCCTTTGGCAAAGCTTTGGTGAAAATGTCAACTACTTGCTCTTCTGACTGGAGAATTTCAATTCTATTTCTCCTTCTTCAATGTTTCTCTAATGAAGTGATGCTTGATTGCAATGTGTCTGGTCCTGCTGTGATAAACTGGATTTTTGCCATTACTATAGCTGATTTGTTGTCACAATACAAGTATATAGCCTCTTCTTGTTTCTCACCAATATCTTCAAGGATTCTTTCAACCAAATAGCTTGAGACGTTGCTATAGTGTTGAAATATATTCTGCTTCTACTGAAGATTGAGCAATGATTGTTGCTTCTTTGAGGACCAAGAAAACACACCTGATCCAAGTGAAAAGCATAACCTGAGGTGCTTTTCATATCATCAACACACAACACCCATCACTATCACAAAAGTCGATCAACTTCACAATGGATTTTCTACAAAATCTAATTCCATAACTTGTGGTGCCTTGAATGTATCTAAGCACTCTTTTTACTGCTGCAAAGTGAAAATGACTTGGAGAATGCATGAACCTTGATAGCAAACTTGCTGCAAACATTGGTATCAAGAGTCTTGTTGCATGTTGATGATATAGCAAATATCCAACCAAACTATTATAGAGTTAGCATCCACCTTTTTTCCTCCATCCTCTTTCTTTAGTTTTTCATTGATAGCAAAGGTGTAGCCATTGGTTTGCAACCAAGCATTCTGAATTTTTCAAGATTTTTTCAGCATACATCTTTGAGAATGAACACCTCTTCTTTGTCTTGATACACTTCAATACCAAGAAAGTAGTGTAGCAGCCCTATATCACTCATCTCATACTTTTTTCACCATATCTTTCTTGAATCTTCAATCATTTCAGTACTACTTCAGTCAAAATTAAATCATCAACATATAGTGCACAATAAGCAAATTCACATTAACCTTGATGTTTTACATACAAGGTTGGGCTCATTCTTACTCCTTCTCCAATGTGGCTATACCATGCTCTAGGAGCTTGTTTTTGCCCATACAAAGCTTTTCTCAACTTGTATACTTTTTCTTCTCTCCTTGGATGACAAATCATTGAGGTTGCTTAAACATACACCTCTTCTTCTTCAACTCTCCATTAGGAAGGCCGATTGACATCAAGTTGGTACAATAACCAAACATTTGAGCTGCTAGAGAAATTAGAGCTCTCACTGTATCCAAGCGAGCTACAAGAGCAAAAGTTTCATGAAAATCAACTCTGGGCTGCTGTGAATACCCTTTTGCAACTAGCCTTAGTTTGTTTCTTTGAACTGAACCATCTACATTGTATTTTACATTATAGATCCACTTCACACCGATAATTTCTTTGTCTTGAGGTCTCTCAACCAGCTTCCATGTTTTGTTTTTTCTAAATAACTTCAATCCCATCTTCCATAGCTTTCTCCCAGCTCTCTTCTTCACTACTTCTTCCAAAAAATTTAGGTTTAACAACACAAAAGTTACATCTTGCATAAATATCATCCAAATTCCTTAATCTCATTGGACTTGAACTTGGAGATGTTGAACTTGAGCTTGGAGATGATGGTGAGCTTGGTGATGAAGTTGAACTTGATGATGGATGAGTGTTGTCATCATTGCTTTCATTTTCTTGAGCTGGTCTTTGTTGTAAGAACGTCATGGGAACAAGTTGATCTTCAACTTGACCTTGCTCCCAATTCCATTTTGCTTCCTCATCAAATTATACATCTTGGTTGATTATTACTTGTTAGTCTTCAAGTTGTATAGCCTATAGCCCTTTGACATTGAGTTATAGCCAACAAATATGCAATTCTCACTTGTTCATCCAGCTTGTATCTTTTCTCCTTTGAGATTTGAGCATAACAAATACAACCAAATACTCTAAGATGCTTGATTGATGGCTTTCTTCCACTCCAAGCTTCAAATGGTGTTTTACCCCACACGGCCTTAGTTGGACATCTATTATATTCATCAAATAAACAGTTGTGTATACAGCTTCAGCCCAGAAGTTTTGGTAAACCTTTCTCATGCAACATTGATTTGGCCATTTCCATTTCTGTTTGATTCTTCCTTTCGAATACCCTATTTGTTGCGGGGTACAAGAAACTGTCAATTGCCTTTCCATGCCTTCGTCTTCACAGAATTTATGAAATTGATTTGAGGTATATTCTTCCCTCTATCACTTCTCGAGACTTTAATAAGACAACCACTTTACTTTCAACGATATTGAAAACTTCAAATTTTTGTTCATGAAATAAACCCAAGTCATGCAACTATAATCATCAATAAAGAGAATGAAGTACCTATTTTGAGAATGAGAAGGAGTTTGCATCGGTACACAAATGTCAGTATGCACCAACTCTAACATCTTCTTAGCTCTCCATGCTACTCCTTTGGAAAATGGTTGTCGATGATGCTTCCCAAGAACACAACCTTCACAAACTTCATTTTTTTCAATGATAGTAGGAAGTCCTTGTACCATATTTTTCTGATGTAGTAGCTTGAGACTTTGAAAATTCAGATGACCCAATCTTTTATGCCCCAACCATGATTCATCAAGTACACCAACTTTTAGAGCCACATCTTTTGTATATTTGAAAGTGAGTGGAAAGCTTCTATTTGGAGCCATTTTTAACTTCAGCCACAATCAATTTTTCTTTCCCTTCATCATACGTTGTACAACTACGTCCTTCAAAGTGAAGAGCATAGTCATGCTCCATGAGCTGTCCAATGCTAAGCAAGTTTTGATTTAACTCCGATCAAATAAAACATCATGAATTTGCTTTAGTCCTCTCTTGGTTTCAACTCCAACGATGCCATTTCCTTTAACATCCACCACAACCCATTTCCCATCTTCACTTTGGAGCTGAATGAGGTGTCTATGACAATAAAGATTTCTTATTCCGAGGTCATATGATTGCTACAACCACTGTCTAAGAACCATGTATCATTCTTCTCGGAAACATGTTGGCATGCATAGAATAAGCTTCCTTCACCCTCTTTCTCTCCGGTGAAATTTGCTTGTTGATTGTTCTTCAATAATCTACAATCTTTTTGCAAGTGGCCAAACTTTTTGTAATGAAACATTGTGGCTTTCCTTTGAACCAACAGTCTTTCTCAACATGACTACTCTTCTTGCAAATATTACATCTTTGTGAAGAGCCTTCATCACTTGGCTTTCTTTCATAGCTTCCTCTACCTCTTCCTCTTGGACTTCTTCCTCTTCCTCTTTCTCTAAAACTTCTTCCTCCTCCAGATAGGTTCCCTTCACTTTGTTCATGAGTTAATGCTTTCTTTTCATGACTTTTAGCATTAACTGTGAGCTTAGATTGAAATGCACTCTCTATTGATTTTCGGAGTGTTTTTCCAACCTTTTCTCATGAGATTTCAATGAACCCAACAACTCTTGGACACCTAAATTAGAGAGGTCTTTAGTTTCTTCAATAACAGCCAACATAGGATCAAATTTTTCAGATAAGCTTATCAAATTTTCTCAACAATTCTACGATCAGTCATATATTCTCCATAAGCTTTCATTTGATTTACCAACTCCAAAAATCTAGTGGAATAATCTTTCACACTTTCATTTTCTTTCTTCTCATATTTTCAAAATCTCTTCTAAGAGTTTGGAGTTTGATGGCTCTTACCTTTTTATCTCCTTGAAATTCTTCTTGTAGAATATCCCATGCCTCCTTACTCTTGTTGCTTCCATAATCCTTGGGAAAATAGCTTCTGAAACTCCCCTTTGAATCATTCCTAGAGCTCTAGCATCTTGCTTTTGTTCTCCTTCAATTCCTTTTGTTGAGCTTCAGTCAAACTTGATGTTGATTCAGGCATTTGATATCCTGATTCTACAATGTCCCATAAATCTATAGAGACAAATAAGGTCTTCATCTTTATTCTCCAAAATTCATAGTTCTCACCTGAAAAAATTGGAACTTGAACACTGCTCCAACTCAAATTGCTTGTGTTGGCCATGGTTTTTTCTTCAACGAATCCTCTGCTTTGTCTTCAAATTTTCTGCCCAAAACTCTTTCTTTGAACCAAGCTCTGATACCAAATATGTTGGCTGATTGTTCCAATAAAACACACTTCAAAGGGCAGCAGATTATGACATGAAAACACAAGATAATAATGGAAGGTTGCTGCAGAATTTCTGCAGAAAAGTGAACAAAACAGAGGTAAAAAAACAAAGCTGAAACAGAGAAGTGGAAGGGGTTTTTTCTACAAAATTTTCTTCTTCTATTCTCAGGAGTCTTCCTTTTTCTTCATATATCATATGTCCATACTGTAGTTTCTTTCATTACATACAAAACAAAAAGAGCCTTTTACAAACATGTTCTAGAAGCCTACGTGATACATACACCCACTCACTTTCATCTACTACAAACCAAGGTTTAACAAAAAACACAACCAAGGTAAACAAGTAACTAGTCAAAGCACATTAGTAGATAACAGGCCCTCGTTGGAGATCCAGTGGAAGATTGTGGCCGATTTTCCTTTGACGGGGAAGGAAAATCCGCGCCGAATCTCACCGGATCTCGACAATGACGACTTGGACGCGAAGATCCAACGCAGATCTCGCCGGCCCTTGCCGGAAATCCAATGAGATATAGTGATATACGTACGTATACGTATATCGTATACGATATTTGGAAGAAAAGAAGAAAAAATGAATAGAAATACTTTTGTTCTTTCTTTAAAAAAAAAAAAAAAAAAAAAAAAATATCTGGTTTTTGGCGACGCGGGTTAGGAGTAGGTGGCTAAAAATACATTTTTCTTCTTTTTTTTAAATGCATTTAGCCACATGGGTATGACATGTGGCTAAATAACCACGTATATAAAAAGCAATGTGGCTAATTGCCATTCAGCAACATCTTGATTAATCAGGCGGGACCCATGTGGTTAATTGCACGTAACGAACTGTTAGCCACATGGATGTGCTACATCCATGTTGCTAACTGCAGGTGGCTAAAAGAAATATTTTTTGTAGTGCATATTAAAAAATACATTGTGTCGTGTCAGCATAAAAAGACCATAAAAGAACACTAGTAAAAACTTTAGCATTCTTTCATTTTTCCTGCATATATGTAACGCGCGAGCATACGAAATCATGAATAAGACTTCAGGACGTATTATAAAGGTTACAACAACCTAGATTTGATTATCCTCATTTGTCTATGTGCGCGCTATTAAGGTGCAATATTGTATAAGTCATATTTTTTTTATTATTAGTTTTGTTTGGATGGATGAGATCTTTAGAAGTCACAATCAATGATAGGTCATTTTATTGTAATTGGTAATGACTTGGTCAAATATAGGTCTTAGCAGGGTTAAGTGGAGTCAAGTATTAAATGTTTAAGTTCAGTTAATTTAATTTTTTTATAATATGAGTTGAGCTCGAGCTATCTCTAAGCGAGATAATCTATTCAAGCTTTGTTCATTTATTTGTTGACAAGTTTGAGCTTGACCATGAGCTACTCAATTAACTTATTCATTCATATATAAAGTAAGTGTCGTGATTTTTTAATTTTTTTTTTTGTAAATTCATACTAATTATTGTTAAGATTTATTATTTGAGTAATTAGATAAATTAACTCAAATCTTAAATAATCTAATTATCTTATAGTATTATATACATTCTCGCGTGCGCGCGCGCACACACACACACACCACACACACACACACACACACACACACACACACAACACACACACACACACCACCACACACACACACACACACACACACACACACACACACACACACACACATATATAAAATATATATATATATATATATATATATATATATATCTATATATATAAATCGAGTTATGTTGTATATCATTCTTGTGTCCCTTAAAAAATGATGTTACTTTTAAAATCATCATTTGATTTATGTTAGATCAATATTGAATTTTGATCTAATGGTGATTTATAAGCCACACAATTTTTAGAGGGACACAAAAATGACATTTAGAATACTCATATAATATACATACACATAAACTCACTCATATACGCACAAATATACATGTCTATATTAAGACTCATGACAATTATAATAATTCAAGCTATTTCAATAAGATTTTATATATAAATTTAAGAATGTTGGAGATAAAAGACACTGAACCCAGTGATTATGAGTCTGAACTAAGTATTAGTTCAAGCAATAATAGCTATCGCTCTTGCAGTAGCAACGAGTCTGGTCCAGACATAAGTTTCGGTTGTAACGACACTTGTTGCAAAATAATTGGTGTTATGACCAAAGAAGAAGAGCAAGAAGAACTGCTTCTTGATCTTATAAGTAAAATTGAGAATCCTGAGTTAAAAAGACAATATTTAGAAAAATTAAGAAAACTTCTCACAAAAAGGGAGAAAAATAAGTCTAAAAGTCTGAGATAAGTTTAAGCAACACGCTTAAAAGATTTGACAAACCTAAGGAACAAATCACAATAAAAGATTTGCAACTTGAAGTTAATCAAATTAAGTCTGAGATTAAAATACTTAAGGAAGAAAATCAAGAGTTAAAACAGGATGTTAATCTCTTAAAAATGAGCACAAGCATAAGTCAGCCGCTAGCAGTCCTAATGATAGCGAAGCAGAGCCCGAACCTAAACTTGAAGATACGCCTCCATTTGAAGAAAAGAGTCTAAGTCTAATCAACCGAATCCATATTAAAAAATGGTATTCCAAGATTAGGATTAAGATTCAAGATTTTGAGTTATCTGTAGTTGTATTAATTGATACAGGTGCAGATTTAAATTGTATACAAAAAGGACTAGTTCCTACGAAGTATTACAATAAGACAAAAGAAACTTTGCGTTCTGCTAATGGCAGCAAGATGCAAATTACTTTTGAAATAAGTAAAGCCCATGTGTGTCAAGACAATGTTTGCTTCAAAACATCATTTGTCTTGGTCAAAAATATGACTGATAAAGTCATATTATGTTTACCTTTCATCACCCTGTTGTATCCTTTTACAACAGACCAAGATAGGTAATTACCTATCCCATGGATGAAAAGGTTAAGTTCAAATTCTTGGCTAAGCCAGAACGAAGTCAATTGATTCCTGTGAAATAGAAATGAACATTTCCTATTTCGATTTTGTTGATGAATTTTACCCTGTAGAAAACAAGGTTCAAACCATCTCTAAGGAAAAGTGGGTAAAAGAAGACAACACAGTTGTCTCTTCAAGTCACCCTCCACAAGAAGCCATAGTGTTCCAACATAGAACCACTACGGTTAAAGCCTCACCCTTTAAGGTTGCATTTGAGAACACAGATGTTAAGAAAGTCATTGAGCAAGCCAATTACACCAACCAGTACCTAAACTCCATAGGAAATCAGTTGGATAAGATTGAAGAAAAGATCGATAATAAGCTTCTCCTAAAAGAGAAACATAAGCCTTTTAAACAAGAGAAACCAATAATCAAGTTTCCAGACCTAAAACAGGGAACTAGTTTAAAGGTTAACAAAGATAAGCCATTTGTTGAAAAAATAGAGGAAATGCTTAAAGATTTAGTCAAGGCCAAACAAGAACAGCCCAGTAGTTCCAACACTCTGTCTGTTACTAATATCCCTGAGTCTTCTGAAAGTTCATCAGAGACAGAATCCTCTTCGGAGTCTGATTCAGATGAAAATATCAGAAAAGTTGAAAAAGCCCTTTCAGCTTTAAAGCTGAATAGGATTCACAAACCTAAGATTTCACCAACAAGTTTCACAAAAAATTGGTATCCCAAACCAACCCCTCCGAATATCCAATTTGAGGAAAGAAGTTTCCAAAGTCAATTTACAGTTTCTGCTGATAAACTATATGAGTGGAATATAGATGGTTTAGCAGAACAACAAATTCTTGATAAGTTAACCCATATGACCATGTCTCTAGCAGTTATGTTATGAACCATGATTTAAGCCAACCCGAGGTTGTTGACCTCTTAGTTGCAGGTTTTACAGGAACCCTTCAATCCTGGTGGGAAAAACATCTCACCGATGAGTCTAGAGCCAGCATAAGAAGTGCTGTCAAAACCAATGAGGAAGGAATTCCTATATTCAATGAAAAGATTGGATTAGGAGATTCTGATGCTGTCAACACTCTGTTCTATACTATTGTAGAACATTTTATTGGCACACCAAGCCACCTTGCGTCTAGGGTCCATGACCAACTAAGTATCTTAGATGTCCAACCCTAATCTTAGATGCATGCTAAGGGATGATAGCAACCAACCATTCTGGAAAGAGAAATTCATAAACGGTCTGCCTCACCTCTTCGCCCATAAAATCAAAGAAGTCTTGGTCAATGAGAACAACGTGATAGAATATGATAATCTCACTTATGGGACTATCATAAGTGCTATCCAAAAAGAAGGTCTTAAGATGTGTATCGACATGAAAATATCGAACCAAGCCAATAAGGATAAGAAAAAGGCTAAGTATGAAATTGGTAATTTTTGTGAGCAGTATGGTCTGCCTTCGGTAGCACCATCTAAGAAACATAAGAAGTCTCGTAAGCACGAAGAATATAGAAAGCATAAGAAATGGTTTAAAAGATTCAAGAGAAGAAACTTTGAGCCAAACAATTTCTATAAAAAGGAAAAGAGAAAACCTAAGAAAAGGTTTAAAGATCTAAGAACAACAAAGATAATTGTTATAAGTGTGGTAAACCAGGTCACTTTGCAAGAGATTACAAAGCTAAGGAAACAATTAAGTCTCTAAAAGTCTCTAACGAAGAAAATGAAAATTTAATAAGAATGTTGGAGATAAAAGACACTGAACCCAGTGATTATGAGTCTGAACTAAGTATTAGTTCAAGCAATAATAGCTATCGCTCCTGCAGTAGCAATGAGTCTGGTCCAGACATAAGTTTCGGTTGTAACGACACTTGTTGCAAAACAATTGGTGTTATGACTGATAGGTGTTGAATGTTACACATTCAAGCCCATTAACTTATATATGTTAATTCCTTAGCATTGTTATTTGTTTGATTTTGTGTTGTTTTATTGTTTCCAGGTTTTAAATAAAGATGCAATTAATTTCATTAATTTTGGGCTTAAGAATACTTTGAGAAGACCTAGAAGATATGTTTAAGCTTAACCAATCATATAGGATACCTATATGATGTGGTTAAGTTTAATCAAATCAAGTGAAGGATTAATCGGATTGGATTCAAATTTGGATTCTGCATATGTCTCAGTGTTTGAATCATAACTTTTGTGTCAGATATTGGATTGTAATAAAATTGGTGGCGTTGGAAAGATAATAAAAAATTAAACAAATATGTTAGAAATAGGCTTTCCCAAATTCGGACGTTTACTATATCAAAATCGCCTCATAATAAAGGACCGCAATTCTGGCCGAATTTGGAATCCTTTTCCTACTTGGATTGAAGTTTCAATCTCCTACTTGGACAAGAAGACTCAAGAGACGATTTTTATGGAATTACAAGAGCTTCTAGGCCTCTCTTAATCTCTATAAATAGGCCTCTAAACATTGAAGAAAGACACACTGCTACCTAGAGTAAATTCAGAGAAAAACTTCTTGAAGGCTTTGAAGAGTTGAAGAGAAGTAATCATGGCAAGAGGCCATTGCAGCAACTTCATGAGCGGCTAAAACCTTTGTAGGGTATTGATGTAGCCCTATCCAAGCACAATGGTTTGATTGTATTTTAATTTAGAGAATTTTAGTTTATGCATGTTGGTTGTATAATTATGAGAATTGCTACAATTTGATATTGTTCTTCATCTTTTAATGCAATTGTTCTTCAATTCATAATCAATATTGGTAGAATTCTTCTCTTGTCTTAGAAAGCTTTTTACCTTTATTGAACTCAAATTATTTTTATTTTCTGTGATTATGAGAATGATGATTATACAACGGGTTTAATTGACATATGATCAAGAGGATTAGATAGGCCATGCCTAGGGAAGACGAATCGTACTACACCCTAGTTTAGTGTAATTTAGGTAGACGATTCGTGCCAACCGAAGATGGGTTATACGTTTTCATTGATTGTATGTATCCTATTAAAGACGTAGCTAATCCATGCCTAGGGAAGACGGGTCGTACCGCATCTTAGTGGTTAGGTGGACGGTCCGTGCCAACCGAAGATGATTATACTTATGCTTTAATATGGTAACTTCTTGTTTATTTATAGCATGCATAGAATGAATTTCTCTAATTAAATATGATTAACCATTGATGTGCGGATAGCGGTGAAGTCAATACTCTACTCTTTCTCTCTCTCTTATATTTCAATTCTCTTTTACGTTTATTTTATGCACTTTAGTTAATTACAAATTCAACAATCTTTTCATTAGTTATTTTAATCTTCATAAACTTGATAGCAATACCCCTGCAGTCCTTGAGGTTCGACACCCTCTCTATAGCCTTATCCTACAAGGATTCGTCCTATTGCGAGTGGTTATTTATTATTGATATATTTTGGTAAACAAAAGACCACATCAATGACCAAAGAAGAAGAGCAAGAAGAACTGCTTCTTGATCTTATAAGTAAAATGAGAATCCTGAGTTAAAAAGACAATATTTAGAAAAATTAAGAAAACTTCTCACAAAAGGGAGAAAAATAAGTCTAAAGTCCTGAGATAAGTTTAAGCAACACGCTTAAAAGATTTGACAAACCTAAGGAACAAATCACAATAAAAGATTTGCAACTTGAAGTTAATCAAATTAAGTCTGAGATTAAAATACTTAAAGAAGAAAATCAAGAGTTAAAACAGGATGTTAATCTCTTAAAAATTGAGCACAAGCATAAGTCAGCTGCTAGCAGTCCTAATGATAGCGAAGCAGAGCCCGAACCTAAACTTGAAGATACGCCTCCATTTGAAGAAAAGAGTCTAAGTCTAATCAACCGAATCCATATTAAAAATGGTATTCCAAGATTAGGATTAAGATTTAAGATTTTGAGTTATCTGTAGTTGTATTAATTGATACAGGTGCAGATTTAAACTGTATACAAGAAGGACTAGTTCCTACGAAGTATTACAATAAGACAAAAGAAACTTTGCGTTCTGCTAATGCAGCAAGATGCAAATTACTTTTGAAATAAGTAAAGCCCATGTGTGTCAAGACAATGTTTGCTTCAAAACATCATTTGTCTTGGTCAAAAATATGACTGATAAAGTCATATTAGGTTTACCTTTCATCACCCTGTTGTATCCTTTTACAACAGACCAAGATTGGTTAATTACCTATCCCATGGATGAAAAGGTTAAGTTCAAATTCTTGGCTAAGCCAGAACGAAGTCAATTGAATGCTTTCAAAAGCAATTCAATCTCTAAGTCCGTTAACCTAATCAAGTCAAAAAACCAACAGATAAGGTTTTTACAAGATGAGATTAAAGTTAAAAGAATTGAAGAACAATTAAGTCAAAAAATCCTTCAGCAAAGAATCCAACTTTTGAAGATAGGATCAAAATGAAGTTTGTTCGGATGTCCCTACTGCCTTTTGGCATAGGAAGAAGCACACCGTAAACCTTCCTTATATCAAAGACTTTGATGAAGGAAGAATTACCACTAAGGCCAGACCCATTCAGATGAGCCAAGAAGTTACTGAATTTTGAGGAAAAGAAATACCGTATGGCTTCTTTGACTTCCTCAGGGAGGATCTGGTGAACAGGTCCATAAACTTGCCACCACCTGTGAAACCATGAAGGAATTGGTCCTTTAAAGTTTCTATCAAAATTGATAAACTAGGAGTGGGTAAATTCCTCATTTTGGTGCAAAAGGACTTTGTACCAAGCATCCACATAATCATGATAACTAAATTGAACTTTCCTGTTGGAAAGACTTCTTAGAGCATAACTATATATATATATATATCTTTTAAAATACTTAACATGTTCTAGATATACTGACAAAGTAAGTAAAAATAATAAATATAAACTCATATGAGCTGAGCCAAAATTTATACGAGTTCAGCTCGTTTAAAGTGAGCATAAATTTTTGTTTGTTTAATAATGAACCAATTTCGAGCAAAACCCTGACTTATTTTCGAGCGGCTTTATTAATTTGCAGCTTAGTCAAATATACTCCCCTTCATGAGCTCTAGCAAAAATGAGTTCTTCACCACGTTCATCCATGGGGGACTAGCTGATGTAACTGATTGGGCTCCATTAATTTCTGCTTAGCTGTGTTGGTTAATTGAGACGCCGCCCACATGCAGCAACAGTAAGATAATTGTTCTCACATTTTTCAGATGGCGCAACTTATTGTAAGACTTCAAGGACAGTACTCAATCAGCTTGAACCGCATTTTGTTCTTACTCTACCAATGACTCAGATTTTTGTTCCTATCTGCCATTTTTTTGTTCTGCCTTTTCCATAATTTTGATGTAACGGTTGTCCTTTGAACAGAGGATAGAAATTGAAGCAATGCAATGCATTATTGCACTTGCGTGTTTTGTGCATGCTAAGATAAGTGGGGAGGAGGATCTTAACCAGCATCGATCCGATGTTGACTGGAGGCTTCCAGACAAGAAATTAGTGCCCTCCACCAGAACATTTTTTTTTCTTAATGTTACTACTGTTATATATTACAAACATCCTGATTATCACAAAAGAATTCCATAGGGTTGGTTTTCCGATCGACTTCTCTATCTTATCCACTGATGGAACGATAAGAGCCCTGTACAAATGAATAATAAGAATGGTGATTGTTTCAAGGGAGACAGAATAAGACTGGCATAGTCTTGAGGTAGGGATGGATTTCAGAGCAGAAAATAATCTCAATATACCTTGTTCCACATAGGTTATTTGTGTGTATATATGTGTTACTAGCCTATATATATAGGCCATTCGTTATAATATTATGTGTGATTCAATATACAACATTATTATTAGCATGATATCAGTGCACAGGTTCTCAATCACCTTCATTTTATTTTTTTATTTTTCCAGCATCTTCCTCAAACTCTTTTGATGCCATCTTTTGCTTCCGCCAAATCTCCTCGCTCTGTCATCCTTGGTTCTTCCTCTTCCAGTACTCGTCTCGAGTTGGTGACTATACCACTCGAAACCTTGGGAGACAACCGTGCTAGAGCCGTCGATACCAGCTTCATTGGAGTCATCATGATTCGCGTCACTTGAAGATTCTATCATCCCGCAGCGCGTCACTACTGTCAGCCTATCACTTCAGTTGCCATTTAGATCCATAGATCCGCTGTCGAGCTGTCCAGAACAACCCGAAATGTAACCTTCAGAGCTCTAACGCGCCGCCACACGCCAATAGAAGATTCTACCAACTATCGTCCTGCCTTGTGCCGCTCCTGTCAGCCGATCAACCTGGTTGCAGCTCCAGTCCATAGATCCACTGCCGAGTTGTCCAGGAACATCCGGAATGTCACCATCGGACGTCTGACGCACCGCCACACGCCAATCTACATACGCTTCCGAATTTCTGCTTCACGCGCCACCACCTGCTGCGTGTCTACCCCAAGCACCTACAATGTTCCTCTGTTACGCCACATCAACTCTAAGGCACGTCAGTCCTAGTGCCATATCAGCGGAGCTGGTATCAGAATAGAAGAAGTCGTTCGAAAGAAGAGTGTTAAAGTGTTGATATATTAAATAGTTAAATTTACCTCTTTCTATCAATTTGTAAATTATGTCAACCATATGAATTTTTGAATTAATTTTAATATTAGAGAAAATAATTTATAATTTAGGCTAACTCCAAACACTAATCATACAATTTTTCTTAAAATAAATTGCGATGTACAAAAAGCTGTTGCTTCTAGAAATGCAACGGGTACACAGAAAAATTAACAAAGGAGGAAAAAAAAAAAAAAAACAGAACAGGCGTGATTTTAAAACAGAAATCGCTGTGCAGGACATGACATTGAACTGATTGAAGAGAAATGTTAGCAACAAGCTAGCTAGAAATAAATAGTGCCTTGCGTTTAAAAAAAATGGCGAAAATAAAAACAAAAAGAAACATTTTCACTTGCATCCACTCTCTTTAATTATCTGATGCAGCTCCGTAAAAGCATTTTTGTTGTCTCACTAAATTTTATTAGTTAAAATATTTTTATTTTTATTATTATTTTAGTTATCAATTTTTTTTTAAAGCATTCTAGCAGTTTTACCAGTTTAACTATTTACTGTCACTATTTTATTTAAATAATATTTTTTCAGATTTCTTTATTCTTTTTCTATAATCCTTTTTGAATGTTTATATTTTCTAATGGTCATATTTTAAAAATTTTGTTGTGTTTTGTTTTGTTTTTCTAATGATCATATTTATAAATACGAAAATGTACTCTCATATTAGAATTTCAGAACATTTATGTTTGGATGCTAAGAAAACATAAGAAAAGTCACACAACTAATTAAAACGACTCGAGACCTCAAAAACCGTAAGATTAAAAAATATATTCAAATTTTTCATCAATTTTCTCATCAAGCCATTAATCAGCAATCAGCATTACAAGGGAGAAGACGGAAGAGAATGAAAAGTGTGGGAGAGAAACGAAAAAAAAATAAAATAAATAAAAGGAAAAAAAAAAAACAACAAATTTAATAATATTTTAATCATTTGGTGAGTAAACAATACTCACTATCGTTAGTAATTAAGTATTGCTCACTTTTCAAAACTTTTTTATTATAATAATAAAACTACTAAAATATACTTTTATATATTTTCACTAAATTACCTCTCCCAATTAGTGAGGCGGCTGTGAACGCTCCTCCATTTCTCAATCTCAAAACTCTCGCTTCGTGGCAAAATGTGAGACTCCTATCTGTCGTTTTTGCGGTGCGGCAAAATAATTCAGCTGGGAGAAGAATTCGCCACAAAACAACAAAAGACGAATGGAGCTCACTGACTAAGTCGTAGGAGGCAAGTCAAGTCACATAATTTTTTATTTTAAAAGAATCATGCCCCTTTTTTGAATGTATCATGTGCTCTAATATATCGTGTGGTCGTAATCACTATATTTGGCTATTTGTTTCAGAAGAATTCAAGTATACTTTCATTGATTAATAATGTTGATACAGTTGTCGGTCACGTTGAACACATGGTGAGGTAGATTTGCAAAAAAGGACTAGAAATTTGATATTTCTACGTCACTTTAATTTATATTAAGTTTACATTAAAATACATTAGGTGTGAGACACATACATATATTCCATATCTTATGTATCTTGGTGTATATATAGTTGATGTATGCCAATTTGATGCAAAAAAAAAAAAAAAATCATTACCCAAAGAAGTGACTTTCAATAGTTAAGTTAGAAAAAGTGAAATAGGAAAAATATATAGACAAAATGCGGCAATTAGCAGAGTTAAGAATATGTTGTAAGGACTTTTTTTTTTAGCTAACAACATTCTCAATAGCTTAGGGCATGTTTGGGTGACACGTATTTTTTAAATACTGTTTTTTGGAATTCAAATTTTACTCAAGTTTTATCCAATTTTTTTTTTTTTAATTTTATCCCAAGTTTTTTAAACCATCCAAACATAATTTCAAAAAATAAATTCTCTCGGTATTCGCAATTTTAAATATTTTTCAAAAAAATCCATACACCCAAACTAGCCCATATGTATTTTTATATGCAAAATAGTTAACCAAAATCTATTTGATCTATTTTAACTAACGGGTTCCAAAATGTATACCATATATCCGATTATTTATTATTTCACTATATCATTTAATTTTTTTATTTTTTTATTCTTCCTTTATTTTAGTTCTAAACCTTTTTTTTTTCAACAATAAGTAATTTTTTTTTCAAAAATTATTTGCTATAAATTCAGCCAAATTTTTTGTTCTCATTTGAGATGATTCGCATAAGTGTGAACTTAAAATAACAAACAAAGATTTTGTCCCATAAGCATACTCTGATTCCAAGATTTAGAGATATATTAGAATATGAGAGCTGCTACACTTACACCCAAAGGCCCACACCCATTTTTTACACCATGACGTAGTAGTAGATACATCACATACTTTTACTGTTTTTTTTTTTTTTTAGAAAAAGGGTCACATCATTGGAGGAAAAAAAAAACGAAAAGAAAAAAAAGAAAACAAGAAAGAGGAAGAAGAGGGTGGTGAGGGGGGAGCAGCAGCCCAGAAGATGGGGTGGCGCTGGCAGTGGGAGGAGAGGCCAGAAACCACGCACATCGGCCGACCACCCCGACCCCGATGTGGTACCTCTGCCGGAAACCCGAGCATCCCCATTGCAGCCCAGGTGGAATATCGACTCGACCCGCCTCCTTCCGTCACTCTCTCTCCAACATATCTCTCTGGCCGTCCCCAGCGTTGAGCGACCCGCCTCCCTCCGTCGCAAATCTCTCCGGCCGTACTGAGCGTCCCCGCCTCCCTCCCTCTTGTTCTCTTCACCATCTTCGGCAGATTCACTGGCCGGACATGGTACCCTGACCCCGACCTCGGGCTTCACCGGTGAAACTGTCTCCGGCCGTCTTGAGCGTCCAGCATTCTCTCTCTGGAGCTCGGTGATCCCCTCTTGTTTTCTTTTTTTTTTTTCTTTTTTTTTCTTATGCAAATGTGATGTGCCTCTTTTTCTTTTCTTTTCTTTTTTTTTTAAAAAAAAAAATCATAAAAAAAAATACAAAAAAAAAAGAAGAGGAAGAAGAAGAAGAGTGAAAATATGTGATATAGCTCCTGCCACGTCAGGTTGTAAAAAAATAGATGTGGGAGGTTGGGTATAAGTGTAATATTTTTCTTAGAATATTATTATTATGGCGTAAATGAGTTTTGGTGAGAGAGAAAGAGAGCTAGGGGGAAGAGAGAGAGAGAGTCAAAGAAAGAAAGAAATGCATGTGAATAGTGTAACTACATTTGGAGTTGCACTATTCACATATGCATCGTAAATGCATTTTACATTTGTTTTGCATAATCAGATTGAGGAACTTCTTAGTGAATTTGTTAGCCATTCAAATGCTCAAACATTTGAGTACTAATTCCAAATAAGAAATTTACTAACGGCGGCCACATAATAACATGGACTCATCCAAGTTAACATTTCAGGTCCCACATAGCTAAATATGCATCTATAAAAGCTAATTCCTAGTTACCATAGCTAAAGATATCCTCCTATGGCTCCAATGATCTTAGCTAAAATGAATTTTCTTTCACCTTACCCAAACTCTGCCATAGCTGGACTCGTTGCCGTTATACTTCTTTTCTACTACCTTGTAAGGAGATCCAGAGTCGGCTGGGCCAAAATAGCACCTGTCGCTGCGGGTGCATGGCCTATAATTGGTCACCTCCCTCTTTTGCGAGGAACAAAGCCTGCCCACATAACGTTGGGAGCCATGGCTGAAAAGTACGGACCAGTTTTTGCTATCCAGCTTGGTTTGAAACGTGCTATTGTAATAAGCAGTTGGGAGATGGCCAAAGAGTGCTTCACCACTAACGATCTGGCTATTTCCTCGCGGCCCAAGCTTGTAGCCGCTAAACACTTTGGCTATAACTTCGCCGTACTCGGCTTCACACCCTATGGTTCCTATTGGCGTGAATTGCGTAAAATAGCCACCTTGGAGCTACTATCTAACCGTCGGCTTGAGCTTCTTTCCTACATTCGAGTCTCCGAAGTTGAGACCACCTTACAAGAGCTATACAAACTCTGGACAAAGAAAAAAAACGAGTCAGGCCAGATTTTGGTGGAGTTGAAGCAGCGGTTCGGGGACATGAATCTAAACCTGATTCTTAGGTTGGTTGCTGGGAAGCGCTACTTTTCTAGTGCAGTGGCTGATGAAGAGGAGGCGCGACGTTGCCAAAAGGCATTGAAGGCATTCTTTGATTATCTTGGGTCTTTTGTGGTGTCGGATGCCATTCCTTACCTTGGGTGGTTGGATTTGGGTGGACATGAGAAGGCCATGAAGAAAGCTGCAAAAGAATTAGATAGTATTTTTGGGGAATGGTTAGAAGAGCATAAGCGTAAGAGAGCTGCAGGTGAGGCCAAAGTGGAGCAAGATTTCATGGACGTATTGCTTTCTGTCCTTGATGGCAAAGACATTGCTGGTTATGACGCTGATTCGATCAACAAAGCCACATGTCTGGTACGCAATGTTCATTTTTTTTCTTTCAAATTAATGACAGAGATTTCCATAGTACTATTTATCACTGTTATTATTTGGTATCTTTCTTTAATTTATCGTTATTTTTGTCAAATTAACCAGATTCAAACTTAAGTTTCTGAGTACCCTTATATATATGCCTTATAATCTCATGAGTTATGCTCTAAAACAATAAGGAATGCTCAAGGGTTATATTCTAACAAAAGTTGAACTTTGTAGAGTTTAATTGCAGCAGGCAATGACACCAGCACGGTTACCCTAATTTGGGCAATATCGCTATTGTTGAACAATCAGCGAGTGTTGAAAAAGGCTCAAAATGAGCTTGAAGTCCAAGTGGGCACGGAAAGAGCCGTAAACGAGATGGATATCAGTCAACTGGTCTACATCCAAGCCATCGTCAAAGAAACATTACGTTTATATCCACCAGCACCTCTATCAGGACCGCGTGAATTCAGTAAGGATAGCATCATAGGTGGCTGCCATGTCCCAAAAGGCACTCGACTAATCCCCAACGTTTGGAAAATCCAAACAGATCAACGCGTATGGTCCGATCCATTGGCATTCAAGCCGGAAAGATTTCTCACCACCCAAAAAGATGTTGATGTTAGGGGCAGACATTTTGAGTTAATCCCATTTGGAAGTGGCAGAAGAGTTTGCCCTGGAATATCTCTTGGCCTTCAAATGGTGCACTTAGCACTGGCTAGTTTCATACACATGTATGAAATCTCGACTCCTTTGAATGCACCGGTTGATATGACTGAGAGCCCTGGATTAACGAACCTGAAAGCCACTCCACTTGAAGTCCTCATCACACCGCGCCTACCTTCCAAGCTTTATTGATTAACGACCGTCTAATAGAAGTACTGTAATTATAGAATTCTCATATTATGAATATGCATATTACTAGAATCCATAATGATTGCATATTATTGCAATCTCTTGGTTGTAACATAATCTTTCCATTATGAAGTGATTTTCGGATTATTATGTAATAATTTTATTCCTATTTAAATAAGTTTCAATCTTGCCTATAAAAAGATATAGATGTCGTATGCATTTTTTTTCTTCCATTCAAATATAGGAAAAAGGTTATGATCATTATGATCCCAAGTATATTCAGGTTTTGGGCATATCCAAGCTGATTGCGGAAACCTCAAGAAAGCGAAAAGAAAAGCTCTTCATGCTACTCTCAATGATAATTCAAGTGAAGATCAGAGGATTTTGGCTCTTATTGCTCCACATGCTGATTCTTAGGAGACCCAGAATAGTGATGAAGAAGAACTGAAAGAGGCATATGGAATCTTATATAATATAATCTAACAAGAAACATACTATAAACGTGCATGTAAGGTACTGGTTGAAAGATTTGGGAAGAAGCTCTGATTTTGGTTGCATACCAAGAGCAGAGTTCTTTGTTCTATTTATAACCGGTTAGGATTTACAAAGTATGCTCGGTGAGCGTAAGGACAAAACTATTGCAGAAACCTACGTGGAAACATAAGACAAACTATAACAGAGTTCTACGAGGGAAACATTTGACTATGTGCTGAGTTTGAGGAGAAGGCAGCAGGAAACATTGGTAGCAGGAATCGAGGAAACGGGGCTGCTTGTAGCTGCTGTTGGTCAGTGCTAGAGGCTGCTGCAGTGTGGTTGTGACGCTGCTTGCTTGTCTGTGCTATAGGCTGCTGCAGTGTAGCTATGACACGGGGAAGGTGCATCCGGAAAACATGGAGCACAGGAATCAGCAGGAATCCAGGAGAGATTGTGAGCTTAGCCTGCAGTCTGTAGGGGGACTGGTCAGCAGGAAATGTGGAGGTCTCTTGCTTGCTAACTATCATGCTGGAGGAGAGGTAAGCTACTGATTTTATCCTTTAACACCCCCCCCCCCCCCCCCCGCAAACTGATGGGAGGAACTTCCATCAGTTTGACTTTTATTCTCATCAATTTTTTTTGTTCTTTTTGGATTGGCTTGGGTCTTTAAACTGTGCCTCAAAAGCCAAACATAAGGTCAACTATGGACCCAAAAAAAGAACCACTAAAGGGCTAAAAAGAAAGAAAAGCAGGGTATTTTAACTGTACCACAAGGCTAAGGTTGGGCCAACTATGGGCCAAAAGAAATTAAAAATGGGCTTGGTTTTTTTTTTTTTTTTTTTTTTGAAAAGTACCTCAAGTAAGAAATTTGGGCCAAAGAAAAAAAATAGCCAATAAAGGGCTTAAATGAGCTTAGACCTTTGAACATGTGCCTTAAGCTTGAAATTTGGCCAACAATGGGCCAAAGAGACAATAAAGAGCTTAAATGAGCTTAGGCCTTTGAATATTTGCCTTAAGCTTGAAATTGGGCCAACAATGGGCCAAGGAGAAAAGGGCCAACTATGGGCAAGAGATTTTTTTTTTTTTTTTTTTTGTGTAAATAAAAGGCTTGGGTTTTGGAACAATACCTCAAAGCCAAAAAATAGAAAAGAAAGGCCTGAGCATTTTAACGGTACCACAAGGCCAAGATTGGGCCAACTATGAGCCAAAATAAAAAAATAAGCTTGGGTTTTTTTTGAACATTACCTCAAGCAAGAAATTTGGGCCAACAATGGGCCAACTAGATACCTCTTTGATTTTATTTTATTTTATTTTATTTTTTGTCAATAAAGGATAAAAGGAGAAGAAATTAAAAGAAAACAGCAAAATCAGCCCAATGGCTTTTAAAAATAAGCTTGGGTCTTAGAACATGACCCAAAGCTAGAAATTGGGCCAAAACAAATGGCTTAAAAAGGGCTTGAGTTTTTCAACATTATCTCAAGCAAGAAATTTGGGCTAACAATAGACCAACTACATATCTCATGTAATTTTTTTTTTTTTTTTTTTTTTTTTTTTTTTTTTGGTAGGCATCTTCTTCTAAGAAGAAAACCAAAGAAGGGAAAATATTTGAGAGGTCAAATAAGAAGAGACCAGCGTGTCTCCAGGAGATCATTTTGGAGGGAAGGCAAGACAAGGTGTTGGAAACAAGATGAAACAGAACAAAACAGGAAATCCAGAGAGACGGGTCTAAGATTGGTAAGACTTTGCACACCAAAAGGGATGGGTTTATTTTTGGCTCTGGGGTGGAAGAGTGGCTGTGGTGAGCTTCTGGGATTCTTTTAGGGTGTGATTTGGGTGGAGAAATAGAGGTATTTGATGAAGGCAAGTTATTTGATGAGGCTGGATATCACAAAGATGAAGGCAAGGTATTTGATGAAAAATGTGAGAGGGAGTAAAGGGTAAGAAACTTCAAGGCAGCCCGTGTGAGCATAGCTCACACAGGCTGTGTTGCAGTCAAATGAAAAAGAAGAACAACCAGATCGTAGGGCGTTGGCCAAAGGGCTCTGATACCATGAAAGATTTGGGAAGAAGCTCTGATTTTGGTTGCATACCAAGAGCAGAGTTCTTTGTTCTATTTATAACCGGTTAGGATTTACAAAGTATGCTCGGTGAGCGTAAGGACAAAACTATTGCAGAAACCTACATGGAAACATAAGACAAACTATAACAGAGTTCTACGAGGGAAACATTTGACTATGTGCTGAGTTTGAGGAGAAGGCAGCAGGAAACATTGGTAGCAGGAATCGAGGAAACGGGGCTGCTTGTAGCTGCTGTTGGTCAGTGCTAGAGGCTGCTGCAGTGTGGTTGTGACGCTGCTTGCTTGTCTGTGCTATAGGCTGCTGCAGTGTAGCTATGACACGGGGAAGGTGCATCCGGAAAACATGGAGCACAGGAATCAGCAGGAATCCAGGAGAGATTGTGAGCTTAGCCTGTAGTCTGTAGGGGGACTGGTCAGCAGGAAATGTGGAGGTCTCTTGCTTGCTGACTATCATGCTGGAGGAGAGGTAAGCTACTGATTTTATCCTTTAACACTGGTAACCTTTCTCCAACCAGCAAATATTAGAGAAATTAAGGAAACCAAACGATGCTTAGACAACCATTGATTATCAAAAACTACAGTAGTCCAATATTTATTCATTAAGATTTGGTGGCAAGCGAGGTTTGAGGACAACCTCAAGTGGCGTGGATTTGATGTTTGTTAGTCCAAAGGTTGTAGTCATATCAACTGGAGCGTTTGATGGAGTTGAAACATCAAATGCATGAATCAGACTGGCTAATGTCAAATGCAGCATTTGAAGGCCAAAAGATATCCCTGGGCACGCTCTTCTACTGCCGCCGAAGGGGATGAGCTCAAAATTTTGACCCTTGACATTGACATCCTTGTGGGTTGTGAGAAATCTCTCTGGCTTGAACTCTAATGGGTCAGACCACACGACAGGGTCTGTCTGGATCTTCCAAAGATTCACCACAGGACGGGTGCCTTTTGGGACATGGTAGCCACCAATGGTGCAGTCTTCCATGGATTCTCTTGGTCCTGAGAGAGGTCCAGGTGGGTATAGCCTTAGAGCCTCTTTGACGATGGCCTGGAGGTAGAACAATTCGTTGATATCTTCTTCATTGACTAGTCTTTCCTTGCCCACGTGGATGTCCAGTTCCTCTTGGGCTTTTCTTAAAGCGCGCATGCCGATTGTTCAGCAACGCCGAGAGTGCCCACGTCAGAGTGACCATGGTTGTGTTCGTGCCTCCTGATATCATATTCTGCATGGTATAATTTTTGTTAATTAATAGCTGCAAATAAAAATTAAATGATTCTTATGACAAAAATTCAAGCTCAATATACACAATTCCACCGCAATTTTACAAGTACTGTAAATTACGAGCCCATGCATGGCTACACTGTAAGTATATAAGCACAATTTCAACTAATTATATTTGTAATATGAGCCCTTATTTAAAACTTCTAATTTTTTCTTAATTTAAAAGCTGATTTTTAAAATCAAAACACGCGTTTTTTTTAAAACAGATGCAGGAATACGTAAATCTTGCTTTAGTGAAGACATGCAACGGTATAAAGTCATTTAAATTCAAGGAGACTTTTCTTTCATACTAAATTTCAATAGCCAAGGGGTGGACCGGCCACCCTTAGCCCTACCAGGTATTCTCTTTTTCTTTTTTTATTGTCATGATTTGAACTGTTCGAATTAAATGAACAGATTAAATAAGATGTATTACATTCGGTGCAATACAGGTATCTCAACCAACTTAAATGTGACCACCTCCCCTGAGACTAATATGAATCATAACTTGGTCTCAATTTGATCATCATGGTTTTGGTGACACCAAGAAAATTAAAGGATTATGTGAATCAAACTATAAATTTGACTTTCGCTGACCTCCAATCCGCAAGGCTCGGTGAAATAGATTGGGACCTCCTATGTCGAATAATATATAAATTCGAACAGTTTCCAAAAGAGGAGTTGTAAGGGTTTGCAATTACCCCTCTTTTAAACAATTGGAATTTTTGTATTATTCAAAAAGAGATAATACGTTTGTAACTTTTGTATAATTACTTTACAATTTTAACAATTATTTTTTTTTTTTTTTTTTTTGAGTTGTATAAAAATTGTACAAAAATTATAAGTGTATTATGCCTACTAATTATAAAAGGGGTCTCGGCCCGGTGAAGTAGAGCATTTTTCATTACTTAAATTAAGATACGTACCAAACATGTAGCCTTGTTGACGGTATCAACATCAAAGCCATCAAGGTCCGCACCATCAAGGATTGACAGCATTACATCCATGAATTCTTGCTGCCCTTTAGCCTCACCTGAAACTCTCCTCTTCCGGTGCTCCTCCAACCACTCTGTTGCTAGATAATCCGTCTCCTTAGCTGTTTTCTTCATGGCCTTCTCTTGCCCACCCAAATCGAACCACCCAAGATAAGGAATGGCATCCCCGACCACAAACTGCCCCATCAAGTGAAAGAACTCCCTGAACGCCTTCGATCTGACACCGTCTTGCATCTTCATCGTCACCAGAGTACCGCTTTCCAGTTACCATCCTAAGAACCATGTTGAGAGCCAAGTCCCCGAATTAACCATTGCTTCATCTCCACTGAAACACCGCCGGCCCGGAGCTTGTACAGCTCTTTTAAGGAGTTCTTCATCTCAGAGGCTCAAACATCCTTAAGTAGCTTGAGCCGGTGGTCCTAGAGTAACTCCGAGGCGGTTATTGTGACGTCCCACATCGCTTGGAAATAAGGATGTGCTTATATGTATAAATGTATCATTTATGACACAATACGTTTTAAAGCCGTTATAGCCATGAACCTATCAGAACTCTTCAGTTAAGCGTGCTTCTGCAAGAGTAATTTCAGGATGGGTGACCTTCTGAAAAGTCTGGTTCGGGGGAACCAAAAGCGGACAATATTGTGTCAGTAGGGGTGGGTTGTTACAGTTATCTTGTGCATTTCACGCCAATAAAAGCCGTAGGGGCAGAATCCAAACATGGCATAGTTGTAACCCAAGTGTTTTGAACCAACAAGGTTGGGACGAGAACACGTACAGGGCCACATCGTTGGTGGTGAAGCACTCCTTAGCCAACTCCCATCTACTTATCACCAAGGCTGTATGCACCCCAATCCGAATGTAAAGGCTGGTCCATACTTTTCGGCTAAGGCTCCCAAAGTGATGTGGGGGAGCTCATGAGATCCGCCTAATAGTCGCAGGTGACCAATTAGAGGCCATCCGCCAGCAGCTTCGGGTGCTCTTTTGCCCTTTGAAGCTCCGGACCTCTTTTGGATAAAGTAGTAGGAAACTACAAGTATGGCAAACAATATTCCAGCTATGATTGTGTTTAGGCTTGTTAGCAGGAAATCCAATATTATTGTAGAGAGATATCTTCGATCGGCTTGAGTTGTTGAAGCCCAACCCAAATCCACATACTTCTCTACTAGCTTGCTTGGATCAATTTGTAGGCCTGCAGGATCTATCCATAAGGATTCTTACGGTTCAGATTTAATCATTTCAAAAATTTATAACGTAGTCGGTAAAAATATATACACGTGCACAGCTAGGCGCTAGCCTATGCACATGCCAGCAGTGGTTTTTGGCCACTACGTTGTCATCTTGTAAGAGTCAATGTAATTATTCTGTAATTAATTAATTGAGATATGATTATTCACTACTTAAATATATAATTTTTTACCATCTTGTCTATGTAGTAAGGTGTCCCAGGGACGGAGCCAGAAGTTCTTATGGGCAGGGGCCAATGGCCAAAAAAAAAATTTGGATAGGGGCCAAGTAAGCTAAATTTTCTTTTTTACCTTTAATTTTTTAATTTTTTAGATTATTTTTTTTTCTCACCTTTAAATTTTTTTTTTTTAGGAAATTTTGGGGGGGGGGGGGCATGGCCCCTGCCAGCCCCCCCTCCCTCCGTCCCTGGGTGGTCCCCTACAAACTTTAGAGTTTTTTTATTTTTAAAAAATAAAATAAAATGAAGGACCACCTTACCACATAGACAAAATGGTAAAAAGTTTATATTTAGGTGGTGAAGAATCATTTCTCTAATTAATTAGGATAGTTAAGTTTATAAGAAATTGTTACATGCTGATCATTTGGCGCAAGCTAATGATGATATTTTATATATTATGCGTAACGACCAAGAAAATAAATAGAAAATATAACATTAATAGATTAACGGCCAAAATAATAAATAGATCAAATGCAACATTAATATTTATTAATTAATAGATGTGACTAATAATTAGATCTTAAGTAATAATATTTATATTATCAAAATAAAATGGGTTTAAGATAAAATAATGGAATTAAAATAATAAAATGCTACTAATGGGTTTTTAGGAAATAAATAATAATAATAGTGAGTCCTAGTAGAATAAATAATTAATTGTATTGTTAAAGTATAGTTAAATTAAATGTGGGGTTATCTATTAATTGTTAAATGATACGATTAGTAACAGTGGGGTCTTAGTGTAATTTATAAAAGTGTGAGCTTTATAATAATAATAAAAAAATCTCTCATTGACACGTGTCAATACATAGTTAGTTGGGAGAAGATAACATTATATTCTCCTTAACCCCACACACACCAATATGGGTCCTCTCCCTTTTTCCTCTTCTTTTCATTTTTTTTTTTTCTCTATGTTCTTCTCACACACACCCATTCTCTTTCTCCTTCATCTTTGGGGTAATTATATTTTTCTCCATGAACTCTCGATCATTATCAACATGTCACCACAAACTGATACATTGACCAAAAGAGAACATCTAACTACCATTTTTGTACATTTACCCAATTTTCGTTAGTCAAATTTGTTAAAAGAGTCAAATAACCTAACTCAAGTTTTAAATTAACAAATAATACCTTAAAATTAAACAATTAAAAAAATTAAAAAGAAAAAAAGAAAAAAAAAAAAAAGAGGGATGGCTGCCGGTGGCAGCCGGCCACCCCCTCTACTTTTCCTTTTCCTTTTTTTTTTTTTTATCAAGAAAATATAAATATATATATATATATATATATATTAAATTAGTGTTTGAGAGTATTTTTGTAAAGTTTCTAGAGACGGTCTAAAGTTTCTAAAGAGAGGGAGAGGAAAATCGTGAGCTTTGTTCGCCGCCGGGGGGGGTTTCGCACCTCCCATCCTGGTGCTAGTGCTTCCCCTTGGCCTTTAGGGCTAGGGTGGTTTTTTGTTCCCCCTGGCTTGTATCCAGAGGTGGGTGGTCTCTTTTTCCAAGCCTTTAGGGCTGTGGGAGTTTTGGTTCTCCCGGTGCTTGAATCGGTGGAGGGTTTTGGTGTTTTTTCTTTTATTTTTCAGTTGTTTCTTGTTGCAAGCAGAGATTTTCAGGTAATGGCCCGTGAAGAACGATGAGTGTTGGTGGATTTCCGGTATAGGTGTTTTTATAGTTAGATCTATTCTCCTTGGCTGGTTTTTCTTCGACAAGAATCTTCCAGTTGTGGTTGCTGGCCTTTTCCGGTTAGGATGGTCTCTCATCGAGACGGTGCGGTTTGCTTCTGTTCGGCGCTTGACCCACACGCGCCGAGGGTTTAGTTGTTTCTGCTTTTGCGCGTGTGGTTTACAGCTTGCTTCTCTAGTCTCGGAAGGCGTCGATCTTTGTTCATGTAGGGCATCCATTGTAGGGGGTTCCCGGAGAAGGCGCGTGTTTTTACACGTGCCGACTCTGGCGGCCGATTTTTTCCCGGTGCTTGTGTTCTGGGGTTTTTCTGTTTGGTGTCTTTTGTAAATTCTTGTCTTTGGTTACAGTCTACCTTTTGGTAGCTGTTTTAAGCCGGGTTGTCTCCAGGCTTTGTGGGTAGAGATTTTTAAAAATTAAATATTTCGTTTAATTTAACAAGATTTCTTAAGAGAAAAGGATAAATGTACAAAAATAATAAACAATAGTTATATGCTTTGTTTTGATTGATGTAGCAGCTCATGGTGGCATGTTTACATCACGGGAAAAAGATAATTACCCTTCCTCTTTCTTTTCTTCCGATTTCTCTCTCGGCTTCACCTGCTCCAGCTAGCCGATCTCTCTTCTCTCCATTCCCTTCCCTCTCCCTTCATTTTCTTCCCCTTTCTCCTTCACTCCAACACGCACACACCCAACTGAGAGAGAGTGAGAGAGCCGTGTTGCAATGAAATCGCGACGCAGAGAGAAGAAAATAAGAAGAAGAAAGATTGGGGTTTTGGCCATGGACGTCCGGAGAGGTATAATCCCTAGCTTTTCTTCGTATTTTCGTTTACCCATTGATTTATTAATCATGAAAATCATGTTAATGTTTGGGATTTTGTTTGCGTTTTGACTCATGTATACCGGTTGGTAACCACCTAATGGGTGTGAGTTAGAGATTGATTTAGTTTTGAATTTTTGGTTGGGTCTTTGTGTTAGCCGAGTGGGTTTGAAGCTTGTGTTGTTCCCCAGTTTCGGTGATTGAAAGGCTGAACGGGTATTTGGTTTTTGGTCTTTTAGTGTTTGATTTTGGTGTTTACTTGTCTTGGTTGATTGATAACCGAATGGATATCTCTCCTTTGTTGTTTTAGCCGTGTCACCTGTTTTGGTTGTGTTCCCTGTTTCGACTGTATTAAATTTTGCAGTTTTGGTTGGGTTGCATGGAGGTGGGAACCGATTGGACTATTATTTTCTTAGAGTTTTTTGGACTTTCGGTGTTTTATGTTAGTTATTCTTTGATGATGTTTTCTTGAGATTTTGTTGATGGAGTTTGGTTGAGGATGGGTTCGGGTTGATACTATTTGGAAATCGTTGGGTGTTGGCTGATTGAGAGTATTGAAGCTTCAACGATTATTTTTCCTTGAGTTTGAAGTTGGGTTCTTGAGTGTTGGTAATTTTCAGTGGCTGAGGGCTAATTTAGGGTTTGTCGTGGAAATTCTGGGTTTCCTTATGATGACCCAATGGGTTTTCTTTGTTAGTTGTGTTGTACCATTTTTGAGATGATTTTGGTGGATTGATATTAGTTACATTTCCTTTGAATTTTCTGTTGTGTGAATGGTTTAATCTAAATGAGTTGTTAAATTGGTTGTTAAAGCTCAAACAGAATGGGTTGTGTTTTGAAGTTGGCTTTGGTAATTCCTTGTGGTGGCCAGATGTATGTAGTGTGTTTTTTTTTTTTTGAACGGAGAACGGAGCTCCATGTATTCATTCTAGTAAAAGCTCAAAGGCCTATCACAGTAAGTAGAAATACAAACATCCTACACACTAAGTCAGGAAATCTGACTTGGGTGCTTCCTACAACTACACAAATATTACAAGAACTGGCATTTGAGCCACTCTCTCACAATAACGCTCCACTACTAAAAAGAGATGGCAGATCCGAATAAACAAGCCCTAAAAACAGACCCATCATATCTGCAAAAATCATAAGCAGACTTTGAAAAAACCTAAGAAATACAAGAGAAGAATAAAACACGACAGAAAAAACCAACACAGATCCGGCCAAACAGGGAGTTTTTGAGCCACCGGGGACGGCACGTGGTGACAAGCGCTAGCTCCGGAGATCTCCCCACTGTAGACGACCACCATGGACCTCCAAACACCAGCCACCAAGACCTAGAAGATGGGGCGTGACTCTCACGCGCCGACCAGGGAGACAAAACTCCTTGCGGCGTGCTGGTCATGCACTGTGAACATGAACTCCGACAAGGCCATGGAGAGTAGCGGTCGGACCGAAAAATGACGGCCAAGACGACGACGAGGCGCATGTCGAGAGAGGACTGGCAGAAAATCCCAGATCTGGCTTCAACAGTGCATAAGAACGGAGAGAAGAGTGGCCAGAGATCGCCGGAGACACGACCGAAAAAAAAACTCTCCGAGGACTTCTAATGATGCCATCCTGCCAGAAGAAAAAACAAGAAAAGAAACAAACATAAACAACCTCCACTGGATCAAGGCTGGGAGGACCAAAAACTCCAATGGATCTGACCCTGGAGAAACAAAAGAAACCAAACTAGCCCAAAAAGGCTAGGTTGGAAACCAAAAAAACCAGGAGGAGGGAGGCATGAAGCCTCCCTCCCCACAAACAACAATCTCATTTATAAACTTCTCTCTCTAGAAAAAACTCAGAGCATCTTCTCTCTCCAATGGATGTATGTAGTGTTGGTTGAGAGGACTTTACCTCGATTAGTGTAGGCAGGGGCGGAACCAGGATTTTTGGTGAGGGGGGACGAATTTTTTTTTTATTGGGGAGACGGACTTGCATAAATACAAAAGTATATAGATGTTTAAAATCTTCATAGATTTGTGTTTGTGCATATTGTTATTAAATAAAAGCATTGTAGTCTTATATTTAATATCATAGCATCACAAACATACAGTGGTATAAACAACTTGCAAAATAGCTTATATAAATAAATAAATAAAAAACTAGCAAAAAAAAACTAAACATAATCTATAAGGTCTAATAAAAACGATACTTATAATCGTTGATTTTTTTTCTCCTAACAATCCTTTAAAGTCCCAAATAACAATGCTATAAGTCGAGCCAAACAATGGTGAAATCATAAATGATTAAACCATTCAACTTGTGTTGACAAAACAAATATTGTGAACCCAAATGACTGCAAAATAACAACTCAAAAAATTGATTATTGGTTAGAAGTCACTTAGAATAACCACTCAAAAAACCAAACCATTTAACTTCTTTTTTTTTTTTCCCATCTTCAGAGTCTAAAACCAAATTGAGTTTCTAGTTAAAAGCCAACTAGAATATAGAAGGAAATTAAATGAATGGGGTAATTTAGATTTTGTGTTAAAAGATGGGGCAAAACTAAAAAAAAAAAAAGTTAAAAGGGGACACAAATATTATTTTGGGGGGACAAAAGTATAATTTTGGGAGGAAAAATTATTTTTTTGGTATATTTAAGGTTATTTTTAATAAATTTGGGCGGACATTCGTCCCTCCCACCCAACACATGGGTCCGCTCCTGAGTGTAGGTGGTCATTTGAGGATGTATATAGCTAATTATTTGTTAAATTATAGTTGAGCTTGTTTGAGTAAATAGCCAAATGTGAATAGAATTTAAGTTGGGATTTTTGCTTGTATGTTGACGGATAGCCATGGATATGGAAGGTTTGGTTGTGAGAGATTCTTAGCTTATTGTGGGAATGGAGATTGCAATGACTATAATGGATGTTTTATGATTTTCAATGGCTGTTTTGATAAGTTAACCGATTAGGAATAATGTTTGTTTCTTGAACTTAATTTGATGGATAGCAATATTAAATAGTTGGATTCTTTGCTACGGGTCACTTGGGATATTTTATTTACATTTTGAATGTTTGGCTTAGCTTGGTTATGTGGAATTGAAGATGTTGAGTTTATAGGTTGTCTAGAAGTTTTATGTAAGCTAGTTAAACATGAGTGGAGCGTGGGGCTATAGAGTTGTAAGGATGTAAACCCATAGAGTGCGATAAGGAGAGACCTTACGTTAGAAGGTTTAAAGGAAACTCCTTAGGATGTTTATTGGGGTCAAATGAATCTATGGTGTTAAAATATAATAATAATTCAAAGGGGTATAGAGTAACTAAATACATTCTAAGTAAGGGAGCTAGGTGAGTAAGGAAGGAAATAAATGAACAAAATAATGATTAATATAAACAAATGAATAAAAACGACATAGAATAAATAAGTAAATAAAATACATTAGCATAATGAAAAAATAAATCAATGAATAGGTAAAGTGATTAAATAAATAGATTATGGAATTTTTGTCTAATATAATTAAAGATATTAAGGTAACCTTTAGAGTATAAATTGTTAAGGCTTTAGGTTGAATAAAAGTTTGTGATAGTTACTCAAATAGGACGACAAGTTAAGGGTTAGATCGTGACGCGTTACTAGTACCAAGATGGATAACCGTGCTTGCCTAATCTTTACGCGAGTGAGAAATGCTACATGTGAGCATGTGTGTAACTTTATGTGAAATGGGGTCTAGGCTTTGATAGTTTGACCGAGTCTCAATGCAATAATTACAGGCACAAAATACGAGATTGGAGGTTTAAGACTGAAACTAGTCCTCTAATGTCTCGTATAAGGTAATTGGATCGATGAAGATATCCGAGTCGAGCAAACGAACGTGAGTATTCGAGTTGTGAGTCTTTCATAGTCTACATAAGTATAATTACTTACTGAGAATGATACTATCTCTTTAAAATGATTTTAAGGATTTAAATGTTTTATAAATGAAATGCTTATTGAAAAGAGAACGGATTTGACGTGCTTTATATGTGATATGAGATGTGTCAAAAATAAGTTAAAGAAAGATGTTGGATATGGTATGATTGTGAAAGTAAAGAATGATTTCTTTTTATAAATGACATGATGTTGCATATGATTGTTGGAATGTGAATGTAATGCATGATAAAAATGTGATAAGAAATGATGATGAAACAACAATGCAAAACAATGATTTAAGACTACGAAAACGAGAATAAGAGACTAATGCATTTGGGACTACAGACCCCAACATGTGTGGAGTATGGGCCACACAGGGTTGTTCTTTTCAAGCAATGAACAGAAGAAAAAGATTAAAGAAACGAACGCAACTATAACACCCCAAATTTTAAGATATAAAATATAATATTTTAAAATAGAATTTGAGACATAAAAATGAATAAAATAAATAAAAGGGAAAATTGTACCATTAGTCCATGTGGTATGCCATAATTATTTTTCACTCCCTATGGTTTAAAAAGTTCATGGGAGGTCCTCGTGCTATGCAATAATTACAAATCGATCCCTGGCGTCAAATTCTGTTAAAATATTTAACAGATTCCATCAAATGCCACGTCAGTAACACGTGTCGCCATCTTATTGGCGACACGTGTCCATCTTAATAAAAAAAAATATTAAAAAAAAAAATACCTATTTTTTTTTAAAAAAATTAAAATTCAAAAAAAAAAACAAAAAAAAAAAAAAGCAGCAGCCACAGCCACCCCTTTGGGGGTGGCTTGGCCGCGCGCCACCCCCAGTGCCAGCTGGGCAGTGGCCGGGGGTGGCACGCGGCCACCCCCAGTGGCTAAGGGTGGTCCAGCCACCCTTGCTGATGATTTTTTTTTTGAATTTTTTTGAATTTTTTTTTAAAAAAAAAATAAGTATTTTTATTTATTTTTTAATAAATTTATTTTTTTTTATTAAGATAGACACGTGTCACCATCTTATTGGCGACACGTGTCACTGACGTAGCATTTGGACGGAATCTGTTAAAAATTTTAACAGAATTTAACGTCAGGGATCGATTTGTAATTATTGCATAGCACGAGGACCTCCTATGAACTTTTTAAACCATAGGGACTAGGGAGAAAAATAATTATGGCATACCACAGAGACCAATGATGCAATTATCCCTAAATAAAATAAAAAATATGAATATTTATCTAATAAATATTCATCAAATTTATATGTGTGTGTGAGGGAAAGAATCCTTGTAAGATGGATGTCGATCGTTCGACCTTCTTCAACAGATGGCAGTAGCAGTATCGAACACCTGTTCTTTGGATATGTGTGTGTGAGGGAAAGAATCCCTGTAAGATGGATATCGATCGTTCGAACTTCTTCAACAGATGGCAGTAGCAGTATCGAACACCTGTTCTTTAGATATTTTACAAAATATCCGATTCTAATCATTTTCAACCGTAGGATACGATCAAAATCAAGCAATCTTGGCCATCCAAATTCCTATAAAACAAACCCAACACCCATCGATCAATGCATCATTTTCTCTCTCTGTTTTCCATTTTCTCTCTCAATTTCACTAAGTTTTCTCTCTTTGTTTTCTTCCGATCTTCTCTTCTTCTTCTGTGGATTTCTCTGGGTAGCAACCTGATGCTGTTCTTAGAGAGATTATAGCAAAAAGAAGGAAGAAATCTCTCGAGCTCTCTATCTCTCTTGGTTTCTCTTCCTTCTCTAGCTTCTCTCTTTTCTCTGTCTCTCTTTCTCCCTCTCGGTTTGAGTCCAGTAGCAGCAACAAAAGAAAAAGGAAAAGCAAGAAGAAATAAGAAACAGAATAAGCTTTCTCTCTCCCGTGGGTAATGTCTTTCTCTAGCTCTTTTTCTCTCTTCCTCTCCCTCTTCTTCTATCTCTCTGTCGTTCAGTTTACCAACAGTGAAAGAAAAAGAAAATAAGGAAAAGAAAAGAAAAGGAAAATATATTTTGGGTAAGTTTTAAATAAGTTTTGTTTAAATGTTTTATACTTATTTGTTAATAAGTTATTAATGTTTTAAGTTGTGTTTTTAAACAGTGTTTTTAAAGCAGAGTGAATAAAATATAAAACACGTCGTTATAATGCCCGAGTAAAAAGATAATATTTTATTGGAGGGCCGTTGTGCCGCCTAAATATTTTTAAAGCAATATTAGGCATTATTAATATTAATGTCGTTACTCTGCTCAATTTTATAAATGAATAAAGTCAAAATTATTTATTATTATGACAATTAGTTATATTAATTGTTATATCTATTTTTATAAAAATTTGATATTATACTATTTTTATTTTTATGTGATTTGACAAATATATATAACTGTTATATAAATTTATAGCCATTATGATTAAAGGTGTTTTTAAAACAATCTTTATGAAAATGACCATTTTTAATGTAAAAGGGTATTCTAGTCATTATTTGAAAATACTGTTATAATGTTCATATGAAATATGTGGCATTATAATTAAACCATTTTATATATCGTTATTATATTTAAATGATGTTAGAGATTATGTTAAGGTTTAAAGGTTAAAAATGAAAATAGTGCTAATATGAGTTTATTAGTGGATTGTACTAATTCACTATTATTGATATTAAATTATATTGCAATTAATATTTGTGTGAACACTTTTCTGAAGCAAAGGAATAACTGTGAGTATTCTACTCACTGAGAATGATACTGAGTTCTTTAATGTGGTGATATATAAGTTTATTTAATGATATGCAATTGTTTAGATTTAGGTAAATGTGTAAGTGAGTATTAATAGAATACTTACTAAGTGTGGTTTGTTTGATTATGTGGTGATATCGGTTTGTTTGATTATGTGGTGATGTTGGTTTGATTGATTATACGGTGATATTGATTACTATGATGTTGTGATATTAAATTGTATGTGATATAAATGGCATTGCACATTATACTGCCATAAGATGTGAACCGGCCTGTTAATAAGAAGAATAAGAAGAAGTTTAAGTCCCATGATTAGACCGGTTTGGTAAGAGACCTACGGCACTGATGAGAAAAAATGATGGCTAAAGTCCATGGTATCTATCTATGATAAGACCGGAGATGGTAAAAGATTCACGGCGATGATAAGACCGTATCATGTGTTAGAGTTTCACGACATTTATTCATCTATCTATCTATGGTAAGACCAGAGATAGTAAAAGACTACGGCGACGATAAGACCGTATTATGTGTTAGAGTCTCACGACATTTATTCATCCATCTATGATAAGACCGTATCCTGTATTAAATAATATCTATCTATCTATCTGCACTATGAATTCGAATGAGACTGTGTATATAGAATTGTTTACAAGATTGTGCTTGTGAATCTGTTATTAAATTATGCTAAAGTATTGTGTATTATTGAATGAATCAATATGTCATTATATTATGGAATGCAGTTGACTCACTGTTTTTACAGTATGAGATTGTGGTGTTAACCACAATCACATGCAAGTTTATGCAGGTCGGAATGGAGGACAAAACTACTAGAATTATTATGTTAATATGTAATATTAATTTGATATGTTAGATAAGACTGATTATGTATTATTAAGTGTCGCATGTGGCACATATGTTATTGTTCTGAGTGTATTTATTATATTAGAACACATGATTTGTGTTTTAATATAATGAGGTTATTCAATCAATTCTGACGTGTTATATTTTTAAGTTATTAAGAAAAAATATATTCCGCTGCTAATTATTTAACTCTGATAATGTTGTAATGTCACGTAAAAATTGAAATTTTCACTTACACCAGCATATGATAATGTTGTAATGTCACGTAAAAATTGAAATTTTCACTTACACCAGCATAGCGATACAGCAACAATGACTGATACTTGTATATAAGGATCCATGGTTCAACAGTACGTAAGATACACATATATATATATATATATATGGACATGAATCTCCGGCCCCATCCCCATGCTATCTAATATTAGCCACAAACGTATATGTATTCGCACATTGTCATTCACGGTAATTAGATAATATGCGAAAGATTTTATATAAAATTTATTTGAAAATATAATTTCTATGCTAATTATTTCATATTATTTATCAAAATTACTAGCAATTTAAATATATAATTACTATAAATTCTTATTTTTCTATCTGCGGCCACATAAATTCAATTCCTATGCAATTTATTTGCTTGGCGATATTCCAATCAGTCTTTCAAATGATTGAACGTTTAAATTGAATACACAATTTGTAAAAGTAAAAGCCAATCGGCATCATTCGTCAATCCAATTTTTTGTCTTCGACCGTGACAGGATATTTTTTTCTAATTAATTAGATTAATTTGTTTTTAGAAAGTATCCCATTTTCAACATACTCGTAAGGGTTAAATGTTTAAACTAGGATAAGACTTAAAAAATTAAGAAAAAAAAATAATAACAAAAAAAAAAAGCTTCTCAATTATATATCTTCTCCAATGAAGACAATTCTATCCTTACCTGCTTATCCACTTGCACTAAGTACTGGTATGGATAGAAGACGAACTTAATTAACTAGCCAAATTATATCCTCTATATTTTTTCAACAAGAACAGCATGCCTTCCATCATTCTTCCATTAAGGGTATCCTAAACCTCACAACCATCCCTTCCAAAGTAAGATACCTTGGCGTTCCCTTCCAAAGTAAGGGTATCCTAAGCACACGGCTGTTTCAAATGGAACTTCATATTTGTTACTTGAAGGGGATGCCCTCACAGTAATCCTTACCATGCATCAATAATCCCGGCCAGCTTGTTTTAAAGATTGGAACTTTTCCAGTGTTGTAGCTAGATGATATTCATTTTCTTTTTTCTTTTTAACTTTCAAAATTGGAAGGCTTTGAAAATTTCATGCTGTACTAATTTTCGAACATATCACATAGTTAAATAGATTGTTAGTGCTTCTCATTTTGTGTTCGAAAAAATTCTTAAAAGATTAACAATTCTCTCTTCCATTCGGATCAAAAGTAGAAAACATCGCCTCTTATAACCTTTTTCCTACATTTGAATGGAAGAACACAAAATAAAAAAAAATAAATAAATAAATAAAAAAAAGAGAGAACATGCATATACGACATCTCTATATATATATATATATATATCTTTTTATAGGCAAGATTGAAACTTATTAAATTAGGAATAAAATTATTACGTAATAATGTGGGAATCACTTCATAATGGAAAGATTATGACACAACAAAGAGATTGCAATAATATGCAATTATTATTGATTCTAGTAATATGCGTATTCATAATATGAGAATCCTATCGTTACAATACTTAATTCTATTAGACGGTCGTTAATCAATAAAGCCTGGAAGGTAGGCGCGGTGTGATGAGGACTTCAAGTGGAGTGGCTTTCAAATTCGTTAATCCAGGGCTCCCAGTCATATCAACTAGTGCATTCGAAGGAGTTGAGATGTCATACATGTGTAAGAAACTAGCCAGTGTTAAGTGCACCATTTGAAGGCCAAGAGATATTCCTGGACAAACTCTTCTGCCACTTCCAAATGGAATTAACTCAAAATGTTTGCCCCTAACATCAACATCTTTTTGGGTGGTGAGAAACCTTTCCGGCTTGAATGCCAATGGATCAGACCATATACGTTGATCTATTTTTGGATCTTCCAAATGTTAGTGATTAGCCGAGTGCCTTTTGGGACATGGTAGCCACCTATGATGCTATCCTTACTGAATTCACGCGGTGCTGATAAAGGTGCTGGTGGACATAAACGTAATGTCTCTTTGACGATGGCCTGAAGGTAGACTAGCTGACTGATATCCGTCTCATTTACGGCTCTTTTCGTGCCCACTTGGACTTCAAGCTCATCTTGGGCCTTTTTCAACACTCGCTGATTGTTCAACAATAGCGATATTGCCCAAATTAGAGTAACCGTGCTGGTGTCATTGCCTGCTGCAATTAAATTCTACAAATTGCAACTTTTGTTAGAATATAACCCTTGAGCATTCTTTATTGTTTTAGAGCATAACTCATGAGATTGTAAGGCATATAAGGGTACTCAGGAACTTAAGTTCGAATCTGGTTTGACAAAAATAACGATAAAAGAAAGATAGCGAATGACGATTAGGAAAATAATAGTGATATGGAAATCTGTGTCATTAATTTGAAAAAAATGAACATTGCGTACCATACATGTGGCTTTGTTGATCGAATCAGCGTCATAACCAGCAATGTCTTTGCCATCAAGGACAGGAAGCAATACGTCCATGAAATCTTGCTCCACTTTAGCCTCACCTGCAACTCTCTTACGCTTATGCTCTTCCAACCATTCCCCAAAAATACTATCCAATTCTTTTGCAGCTTTCTTCATGGCCTTCTCATGTCCACCCAAATCCAACCACCCAAGGCAAGGAATGGCATCCGACACCACAAAAGACCCAAGATAATGAAAGAATGCCTTCATTGCCTTTTGGCAACGTCGCGCCTCCTCGTCATCGCCCACTCCACTGGCAGAAAAGTAGCGCTTCCCAGCAACCATCCTAAGAATCACGTTGAGATTCATGTCCCCGAGCCACTGCTCCAACTCCACCAAAATCTGGCCTGACTCGTTCTTTTTCTTTGTCCAGAGTTTGTATAGCTCTTGTAAGGTGGTCTCAACTTCGGAGACTCGAATGTAGGAAAGAAGCTCAAGCCGACGGTTAGATAGTAGCTCCAAGGTGGCTATTTTACGCAATTCACGCCAATAGGAACCATAGGGCGCGAAGCCCAGCAAGGCGAAGTTATAGCCAAAGTGTTTAGCGGCTACAAGCTTGGGCCGCGAGGAAACAGCCAGGTCGTTAGTGGTGAAGCACTCCTTGGCCATCTCCCAACTGCTTATTACCAAAGTACGTTGCAAACCAAGCTGGATAGTGAAAACTGGTCCGTACTTTTCAGCCATGGCTCTCAACATTATGTGGGGAGACTTTGTTCCTCCCAAAAGAGGGAGGTGACCAATTATAGGCCATGCACCCGCAGCGACAGGTGCTATTTTGGCGCTGCCAACTCTGGATCTCCTTACAAGGTAGTAGAAAAGAAGAATAAGGGCAACGAATCCAGCTATGGCAGAGTTTGGGTAAGGTGAAAGAAAACTCATTTTAGCTAAGATCATTGGAGCCTTATGGGGGGATACTTTAGCTATGTGAACTAGGAATTAGCTTTTATAGATGCATATATATTTAACTAATTACAAGATATTTTGTGGTATTATTTTTATGTGGGACCTTAAATGTTGACTTGCCATATATTTTGCGGTATTATATTTTTTCGATTTCACTTTTTCTAACTTAACCATTGAAAGTCACACCACACATGCCACTCTAACCTTAGTCCTTTTTGCAAATCTACTCCACCATGTGTTCAACGTGACTGATCATGATAACAGTATCAACATTATTGATCAATGAAATATACTATACTTGATTCTTTTGAAACAGTAGCCAAATATATCATGCGGTGATTACGAGCTAAATTTATGTAACGTGACTTGCCTTCCACAAGTCAGTCGATCAGTGGGCTCCATTCGCCTTTCGTTGTTTTGTGGCGTTTTGTCCTAAGAATTCTTCTCCCACCTGAATTATTTTGCCGCACCGCAAAATAATATCACATGGCGATTTAGCCATGTAGATAATATATCACGTGGTTAAATGATTTGCGTAGGTAATTAGTCACTTAAATTTTTACCAAGTCGTTAATTAGTCACATGTATTAGAATCCACGTGTTTAAAATTTTTCCCGAATAGATTTTTTTTTCCAAATTCTTTTAGGTTTGAAATTTTAGCCATGTGGCTTATGTGCACGTGGCCAATTGGCTTAAGGGTTAAACACTTTATTGGTATCTGTGATTTGAAAACTTTATTTTTTGCCCCCTGTGCTTTCATTCGTATCACATATGGTACTTGTGGTTTGGAAAAAGACAGAATTAGTACCTCTGTTAGTTTTTCCGTCCAAAAACTAACAGTTAGACACGTGTCAACTCCTGAGAGTAGACACATGTCATAATGTTTTAAAAAAAATAATAAAATCGAAAAATCGAAAATTAAAAACTTAAAAATTGAATTTTAAAAAAAAATTAATATTTTTTTTTAGTTTCATTATTTTCAATTTTTCAATTTTTTTATTAATTTTTAAAGTTTTTTAATTTTTTTTTTTACATTATGACACGTGTCTACTCTTAGGAGTTGACATGTGTCCAACCGTTAGTTTTTAGAAGGAAAAAACTAACAGAAGTATCAATTCCGTCTTTTAATTTTCCAAACCACATATATCATCTGTGATACGAATGAAAGCACAGGGGACAAAAAATAAAGTTTTCAATCCACAGGTACCAATAAGGTGTTTAATCCTTCACTTAAAAGTTTATTAAGCTATTTTAAGATTGGTTGTTAATTGATGAAGCTTTTTTATATGAGAAATGCTAAAAAGCATCCCTTCATCCCCCTTTCATGCCCCCTTTTTATTAAACTAATTGATTTTAATGAAAAAGTGGTCTCTGATGTGACATCAGAGACCACTTTTTCATTAAAATCAATTTATATAATAAAAAGGGAGGATGAGAGGGGGATGAGGGGTGCATGTGCAGTAGGCACATAAACGATAGAATAAGCTGGAGATTCTCATATATATATATAAACATCCATTCAGTGGCGAGCCACTAAAGAGTTTGGGGAGGCCAAGGTTCTTCCAAAAAAAAAAATCTGATTTTTTTTTTTTTTTTTTTAATTTTGGCCTCCCCAAATTTATTTATTTATTTTTTCTATTTGACCCCAAGTTGGGGAGGCCGGCTCTGCCCCTGCATCCAATATTACACCCCAGATTCAACGATCCCCTCTTGCAAACAACACTTCAAATTATTTTATTCATCAATAACTCAACCTCCGCCAACAAACACTTTAATAGCCATAGAGTTTGGCAGGAAGGCGTGGTGAAAGGAGAATCTGTAATGGAGTTGCTTTCGGAATAGTTAAACCTGGGCTTTCAGTCATATCAACAGGCTGATCATCCGATGGGGTTGCCAAGTCAAAGGCATGAAGGAGTCGAGCAAGTGTCAAGTTAAGGACTTGGAGCGCAAAGGATACACCCGGGCATGACCGTCTGCCGGAGCCAAAGGGAATAAGTTCAAAGTGTTGACCTCTGACATCAACACTCACATGGCCTGCGAGAAATCTCTCCGGTTGGAAAGCAGACGGATCGGTCCAAACCCTTGGATCCCTTTGAATCTTCCATACGTTTACCACCAGGCGGGTGCCAGCAGGCACACGATAGCCAGCAATGGTGCAATCTTCCAATGCTTCCCGCGGACCTAAGAGCGGACCGGCTGGGTATAGGCGGAGGGTTTCCTTGATAATGGCTTGAAGATAAGCGAGGTTTCTTATGTCGGAATCATCAACCTGTCTGTCCATACCAACGTGAAGGTCTAATTCTTCTTGTGCCCTCTTCAACGCATGTCGATTGTTCAGGAGTAATGAGATCGCCCATGTTAGTGTCCCTGCTGTAGTGTCACTGCCACCAAGGATAAGCGCCTGCATAAAATTTTAAAGATAATGGTGATAATTAATAATTTAAGTAATCCAAAATAGTATTAATAATGCACATATAATGTCAAATTATTTCCAATTATCTCAAAATTCAAGTTTAAGCTTATAAGAAGAGGTAAATTTAATCATTTAATTAGTCAATATTTTTTAATACTTTCACTTACATGTAAGCTTAAACACTTTTTTTAATAAATGAGGCCAACACAAATAGTTAATTAAAATGAGAGGTAAACGATGGAGTTAAGGTTCAAAGTCATAACCATTAACTTTGATACCATGTTAACTTACAGCTTATCCCAAAAGATTAAGCATTTGGATTAAGTAGTGATTTAACACACACACACATATATATATTATAATACTATCATATTTGCATGTGCACAATATTGTCTACAAACAAAAGGGTATAATTTTTTCAAAGAATGATCGGTTCCAACTCAAATTCTTAAACCTACTCTTCAATCCCTTGTTAATAAGATGTTTGAATAACACAGAAATTTGGACTAGCCTAAGAGAGGATGGTCTAACATTTTAAGCTGCTTGAAAAAAGTGGACCTCGTAGCTCCCTCGAACATCCTAATCATTTTTATGTTATTCTCAAACTACTCAAATTTTTATGTTATTCGAACAGACTCCTCAAAATGTTAGAAATGAGAATGATACGTTACAACTAAAATCCTTAAAACTCTTCACGAGAGATTGTCATCCCCTATATTATTAAAGTTGCTCGAAAAACACAAAAATTCGAACAATCTCGTATTTTAGGCTATCCGAAGTAGGTAGGCTCGCAACCCCTATTTGAAACTTTTAAGGGTTTGTTTGGGATTGTGTTTGAAAATAGAGCTTTTATAGTCAAAAATAGTTTATGAGAAAAAGCTTCATTTTCAAGTTTTTTCCAAAAGTGCATTTTAGTTTAAAAATTTTTAGGGCAAAAGAGTCAAAGAAGTATTTTTTGAGATTTTTGCCAAACAAACTCATTTTTGCTTTGCACAACTTTCTATTTACTAAAAATATTTTTTTGGCTACTTAATGCAATTTCAAACGGAGTCTAAAATCCTTATCCATTCGTGGGATTTGTACATATGTTAATTAATATGAGAGCATGTCAAAAAAATTAATATGAGAGATATGCCCGCCCAAGAATTGGGCCAACAATTGGGCCTCTTGTTCCTAAGGTGTCAACCTAGAAACTATGTGGGTGGCCGATTTCACGGCTAGACTGTAGGATCAATAGGCCCAAGAATAGTTTTTCCAGCTAATTTAACTACAAATTCAAATTCTTCCTTGATAATCAACATACCAGGCAGGTAGACTTGATGCTAGTATCTGCATCATATTGAAAATTTGAGAGGTGACCTTCCTCCTGAAGTGACAACATCACATCAATGAAGTCCTGCTCACCCTCACCCTTAACTTCACCAGAAACTCTCCTTTGACGATGCTCCTCCACCCAGCCTCCAAGTATGGAATCCAACTCCTTGGCCGTCTTCTTCATCGCCCTTTCATGCCCCTGCAAATCCAACCACCATAGAAACGGAAGTGCGTCGGAGACCACAAAAATGCCTATCAGATGAAAGAATTGACTGATCGCTTTTTGACACCTCCTGGCCTCGCCATCGTCACTGCAGGCAGCCGAGGCCCCAAAGTAACGTTTTCCTGCCACCATTCTGACCACCACATTAAGTGTCAACTCATCAAGCCACCGGTTAAGCTCCACAAGCAAAGGACGGCCGGAGCTATTTTGGGCCCATGAACTGTACAGCTCCCGTATCCCCATGTCAACTTCAGAATCCCTAACGTGCTTGAGCATCTCAAGCCGACGGTTGGAAAGAAGTTCAAGCGTTGCAATCTTTCGCATCTCACGCCAGAAGGGGCTGTAGGGCGCAAATCCAAACACGGCATAGTTGTAGCCCATGTGCTTTGCAGCTACTGTAGTAGGACGTGAAGCAAGCGCCTTGTCATTTACGGTGAAGCATTCTTTTGCTACTTCCCAGCTACTCACAACAAAAGCACGGCGACTGCCAAGGCGGATGCTAAATGCTGAGCCGTACTTATCAGCCATTGCTCCAAGGGTTCGGTAGAGAAGCTGATCGCGGCCGCCTAGAAGGTGAAGGTGGCCAATAATTGGCCATGCACCAGCTGGTTCAGGAGCAGCGCTCTTTTTCATTTCAAGCAATGAACAGAAGAAAAAGATTAAAGAAACGAACGCAACAATGGCTGTTAATTGTAGATAAGGATCCATGGTTCAACAGTAAGATACACATATATGGAAATGAATCTCCAGTCAATTTATAAGTCCACTGCGACAGTAGTTTCACCGAAGTGGCATGCATGAAACGTACATGCATACCAAAGTCTTGAAGTTTCTGGCATGAAACATGGCTTCCCTCAACGACTATGCTGCCAAGAAACATACATACCGTTCCACGTATACGTTATCCATTTTCGTAAATTGGCCGTATCAGCCTTCGCTCCTGAGTACGAGAATGTTGACTCATCTAGCTAGTTTATTGTCCCATTGTATTAAAACACAAAAAGTTTAAGTAAATAAAATTAAAAAAATAATTATTCATTTAATTAATGCTTTAACAATTTTTAATCGGCTCAATTAAATGAGGTCCAACACATGTAAAATTTAACTGAAAATTAAAGTAAATTGTAAAGATCGATGTAATAACTTATATTACATTTACTCTAATACTATGTTGAACTACGTACCACTTATTTTACAAATTTAAACTACTAAAAAATTGTAATTTAATCATTAATTAATATTTTATCAAAGTATAATATCTCTACTTACTTCTCAAAAAAAGTATACATCAAATTCATATTAATTGTTAAAAGAGGGATGGACCAGGTCAGGCAACTCATTTTCCTGCATGAAACAAACTGTCTAGTAATATATTCATCAAAGAACACATAAACTTCTACATACTTCTATATGATAATTGGGAATATATAGGTTAGTTGACCGTACATATTTAAAACGTTTTAGATTCCTTGTGCTTAAGAGTACTGACTACTTTGGAAATGAACGAAACATCACTTATTCTTGGAGCAAATTTCATGCCACTTTGACTTTGTCAAATTGTCATCTTCAACTGTTTGTGACATGTTCATGCATGTGTCACCTCGTCCATCCGGCCACCACAGTTCAAAACCTGACTCTGTAATTTTCCTATGATCAACCCAATAACCAAATAACAGTTGCATTACATACATACACACAATAACGTCCTTGTGTGGGTTCTTCAACATGGCTTGTCACTGATGATAACATATATATATATATATGATTATATGGTGGAACTGTTAAAAGAAGTATATCTGGATGGTTGATCAATTCGATCAGTACAGAGTTCAACATCTTTCCAGCAACCAATTCAAAATTCTTTTCTGTTACGTGCACACTAACGATTAAGGTTGGTGGAGCTGTGAAAGGTCGAGAAACCTCGTACAGGTTTAGGTTCCAAACTGAAAATGAGCATGAAAAAGATGAATAATTCAAACCCCTCCGAACTTGCAATCTAGAATATGTTTCCAAATTCAACGCCATGGTACTGCTTATATAAATGTTGGGACAGGAATTATTAACCCCTATGACAGGTGGACCCAGTATGTGCGCCCGGGATCTACCCCCCGTAGGTGTGCCTGGTACCTACCCCTAGGTTGGTGGGTCGACACAGGTTGGATACATGTGAAATACCTTAGAATTATACAGGTCAGAAATGGCTAAAATTCTTTGCATTTATCAGAATCTTTAGTACTTATCAGTCCAGTTAAATCAAGTCAAAAATCATATCAGATGTCAACATCGAGCCCCGTACCGACAAGGCGTTAGAAGAACATGCATGACCGGTCATTATTAAAACAAGACTTCTCCGTACCCCAACCAGGGAAAGGGGCTTATGTATATATGTGTGATATCAATAAAAGGGATCTATCCTATCTCATATTATCTGCTCTCTCCCTCTTTACTTTCTCATGACTTCTTACTAACTTAGGCGTCAAAGGAAGTTCCGTTGGCCATCCCCCAATAGATCTTTGCTATGTTGCAGGTCTTCGACAAGGAGTCAGATGGAGAACGAATCTGAGACCGCCACATCACGAGACCGGAACAGCATCAACTATATATATATATATAGCGCGCACGCATCATTACTCCGGATACATGTTTTTGTTGATCGAAAGAAGAAAAAGAAAAGGCTGCAATATGCATGTGCAAATTCTACATTTGACCAAATGACGATGAATGATCAGATTGAAGACACGGGAAAAATTATAGTGACAACAATAAAAAAAAAAATAAAGGGGTAGGTAAATTGTCAATTAAATTAACCACACGAATTGGGGTTACAATTTCCTAATAGAAACATCCTTTGTCTCGTCGTAAAATTGATTTCCACTAATTATGAAAATAGAAAACAGTACAACAAGCGTTATCGTACATTATAATAACAATATGTTATTTGCACACATTTTGTATACAAATTGTACACACAATATCTTTTGGTAATATTTTTTTTATTTAGAAAAATAAAATAAAATAAAACACAGCCAAAAGGCATTGTGCGGATAATTGTGTACAAAATGTGTGGAAATAACATCTCTAACATGAGTAATACTCCGACATTCTTGTCATGAATTTTCTGAGCTAACAAGGCATAATTTATATTAATAAAAACAGATAATCAATCCGATATTGCCTCTCATTAGGGAATAGTAAAAGTAGATAAAGAAGTAATATTTTAAATATATAGAAAAATGAAAATGTATGGCTAAAATGCTAAGCTGGATATACATGCTTTAAATTTGCTGAATAGAGTAGTAGCTAGGCTTTTATTTTAGAAAAATTGGCTTGCAAGATGTGGCTACTTTTTTGCCATTTTTTTTGCTACAGCTAGTCCAATGAAAATGCTCTTATGCCACTTTATTCAATGGTTCATTTTATTTTTTTTTTTAAAAAAAAAAAAATTGTTGAAATTATAAAAGAATTGTAAATGTGTCGGATCTCTTTTATATATAAAGAAATGTTTCTTGTACATTTTATGTACACACTTTGTACACAAAGTGTATGAATTTTTATTTATTTTTAAAAAATCTACTAACACAAAGTGTGTACATAAAGTGTGCAAAAAATATTACTCTCACGTATATACACGCGCGACAAAAATTGAAATTTGGGAGCAGGTATGGGGAATATTAGATAGAGAATTTCTATTTCAAGATATTCCTCTCCCATTGACGTTCTCTAATACAAATATATAAATTAACTTAGATTTATGGAGAGATCTCAAGAATATTATGCGAAAATACTTAAAGTGTTATAGCTTTTATTATAATTTTTTTTTATAAAATGACAAGAAATATTATATTTTAATGATTAATGTGATAAGTATTATATAAACTATTTTTTAATTAGTGTAACGTGAACCACCACATTAAATTATATTATAAGAAAACTTATAACAAAAGTTATATAAGATATATCTTTTAAGACTTTAACAACACTCAAAAGAATAAGGTAGAATTATTAAAACCCCAAAATACCCTAGCAAAGGCCAAAAAGAAGAAAAGAAAAGTAGACCAACCAAAAGTAGTGGAAGATCAGGGACAAATGGGATAGTGAGATGATGATGGAGAAACTTTTGTGGCAGAATCTTCTTTCACGCAAACATGAACATAGAGATATATATATATATATATATATATATATATATATATATATATATATATATATATATACACGTGTCTGTAATGATGAACAACAGGAAATCTTGCGAAATCATATTTTCTACGCAAAGGACAACCCGACATGATGAATACATGGAACGATCTCTTAGTGGCTGTGCCTAATTTTTCCATGAAATAGTTCTTTTCTCTTGCTGATAGGCGCAGTGGTCAAAGCCCCTAACGCCTTGAAAGTTGAAAGAGCTAGGCTGGCTCTGTGGGCCGCGTGATGAGCACGAGGCCTCTAACTTGGTTGTGGTCCTTATTCTGACGCCCTCTGTAAACTACCCAATGTCGGCCGGGCCCGACAGACCAAACTATGTCTAGCTCTTAGTACTAGTACAGAATCTGACCCCCCACCAAAAAAAACAAGAGAAAAAAGAAGAAAAAGTTTTGAATATTTAGTTTATGCGAGAGGTTAAAAATCTTACTCTCATGACATCTTATTTATTTAATTAGGGTTAAATAGAGTATTAATATATACATTAAAAAAAAAAAAAAGTACTAATAATTTTTTTTTAAAAATGAAAAAAGAAAAAGAGGAGGAGCCACCCCCAATGGCTAAAGAACAAAATAAATAAAAAAAATTAAGAGCGTTTGGCAACTGATCTGGTGTGGCCGAACCCAACTCGGTGGCCCTTGGGGGTGGTTCGGCCACCCCCAAGAGCCAAAGCGAACCACCCCCATGACCTGACTAGCCGGACCGGCCACATGGCACCCCAAGAACCAAACCCCCTTAATTTTTTATTTTATTTTATTTTTTTTGGTCCATGGGGGTGGCCACCACCCCTAGACCGGCCAAGGGGTTCATTGAGCCACCCCTCCTCTTTTTTTTCAATTTTTTTTTTAAAGTTTTTAATACCTTCTTTTTTTTTTTTGAAGTTTTATTATTTTCAATTATTTTTAATTAATTTTTAAAGCTATTTGTTTTTTTAATGCATATAACACGTGTCAATACCTGAGAGTAGACACATGGACTACCGTTAGTTTTTTTACGAAAATTTGGACGGAGGTACCTATATAATGTTTATAGGTCTCTTACTCTTTTAACAAAGGTGGTTGACATGTCAACCTAATAAGATAGGGTGGTACGAGGGATTATTATTATTCTTTTTTGAAATCAATAAATGTTCCAATGATTTTAGTATGATAACACTTATTGGATGTGAGTTTTTTTTAACAATATTGACTAATTAACATTATTAAGGTGTGATATTACCCCCTATTGTGTGGACATTAAAAAAAAAAAAAAAAAAAAGAGGAAAAGAAAAAAAAAAAAAAAAAAAAGATAGGGTGGTATGAGGGTGTGCTTTTAGGATTATTCTTATTTTATTTACTATCCTGACGAGGAAAAAGAAAGATGCTTACCGCCTAAGGAATTGTTTTGTATACTTATTTTTAGTCCAATTTTATTTAGAATTGGGTTAGAGAAAAAAAAAATTTAATTCAGTTTATTAAATTTATATGTTTTTAAAGCATGTGAATCCTGGCCTCCAAAGTTCCAAACTGACTTTGAAGGAAAATCCTATACTTATTTAGTTATTTTTCAATGACTGGCTGGCTTAACAATATATATATATATATATATATATATATATAATTACATAATAGACTTTAGAGTTTGATATATCTTAGTTTTAAATTGAATAATAAAATTTTATGTCAATATCTTCCATATATAGTTCTAAAATTGACTAATATTGAAAACTCAAAATCAATCGAGGCATTACTCCGTTAACCATCTCATTTATCCAAGGTGTTTGCAACTATTTAATTAAAGTGCATTTGGCAGTGCCACAACTCTAATTTAGATTCAAATCCACGATCATCTATGATTAGGTAGAAGGCTAAAACATCCTTTTAAATTGCATTCAAAGGAAATATCTAATTGAAATTGTAATTAAATTAGGAAAACAATACTCAATTATTATTATTATTATTATTTTGAAATCAATTAATGTTCCAATGATTTTAGTCTGATAACACTTCACTATTACTTGACCCACTTGTCCTTAACGAGGACCCTTTTACGGGCCTGCCATGGACTGAGTACGGCCCACGGTCCCCAGCCTGAAAATTATCATGAATAGTACGGAATTTTGAGGTCCTTCTAATATAAAATCATCCGGGGGATGTCTTGGAACTCGCGACGTTTGTTATGGTAAAATATTAATTAAGTGATTAAATTTATTTTTTCACGTTAGTTTAAACTTTTGAAATAAGTGGTGATTTAATAAATCTTGAATTTGAACCTCGACTCCGTCATTTACCCTATTTTTAATTATACGTCACGTATTAGGTTTTATCTATTAAAAGTTAGTTTGAACCTACACGTGATGAAAAGTGTTAAAGTACTGATTAAGTGATTAAATTCATCTCTTCTTATCACTTTTTTTTTTCTCCAATCGAGACCGTTCAAATAATATGGAACTAAAACATGCAGATTAGATATTTCCCCCATATTAACGAAGACGAAAGAACATTACATAAAATGTCTCATAGTTTGTTTAACATTTGAGAAGGGTTAACTCATTTGAAGGTACTTCAAGATAGTCCATTTGCCAATTTGGCCTTCCAAGGGTGAACTCCAGATTAAGCAGCGGATTCGATGGTGGATTGGAGATACCAGAAACATGGGGGGCTGCGTTGTGTCCGTCCTCCTATTTGAAAAGTAAAATTAATAATTATTTCAATTACAAAGGAAACAATATTAATTATTAGTACGAAAAATTCAACATGCATGTTTGGTCTCCTTTTTTATGACACAAATATATATATATATATACATACATTGGTATCGTTTGCCTTGATATGAGAATATGTCAAAGCAGATTCATCATTTGATCTGCTCCTACTGCTTCTCTCCATTCTGCTCATAATTTTATTGAGAAGATCAAAATTAATATATCAGGCATGAAGACATTAACACAAAGACAAACAAATGTATACGGTAGGCAATAATATTATATTATATATATATATATATTATTATTTATAAACAAGTTTATTCAATTCCCCAAGAAAATAAGATTGACAAATAAAAAAGAATTCTGGGAAGCACAAATTGAAAACCTATTCTGCCGGCTGCAGAAACGGAACCAAAAGGTTTCTTAGGTTATGGCTTTTGGTACGATAATCCACCTACATTAAGCACATGAAATCTCTAGAGCAAATAAGAGAAAATTTCAAAGCGAAGGCAGTTAATTATGCCTCGTTTCCGTCCTGGCTCCGGGTATATTATTAAGTAATAGTTGAGCTATGGTATATATTGACATGCTACATCATCAATAGCTAGAGAATATTGATCCCATCGGATCATGCTTAATTATCAGCTATAGAATTCTAGTACTCCTTAATATCAAGGTGTGATCACTCCTTGCTCATATTCAGAAGTTAATACGTACAGCATTAATTAAAGCATAAATCACTATTCCGGTGACATTTTGTCAGAGTGTCCACAGAAATAATGAAGTCAACAAAATGCCAAAGGGCATTATGGATTTATGGGTGCAGCTATTATCAACTATAAGTAATGCTTGTTGCACATGTCAAGCAAAGTGTGGTATATATTGACATACTTGGCCAATGTTCATATTCAGAAATTAATCCCCTGCGTTCTTGTCAGAATCTGCAGAGCGATAATGAAGTCAACAAAAGGCCAACCAGTAGTACTGCCCCTTGTGGGTTAGGAACAGATCCTCCCCATTTTCAAATGGATGGTGTGAACTTTGAAAATGTAAAATTGGTGAAATTGTGTTTATAATGTTTATATATATTGATACGTTTTTTTTTAAAAATAAAATAAAATAATATTATATACACGGTTAAATATATCATCTTTAAATAATCATGATCCGTAAATAAAATGGATATCCATTTCTTGAGAGGAACCTTGTCCTGTGGGTTATCCCGAATACACATTAGATTACAAACAGCATTGAGGTTTGAACCAAACCCTTGACTTTTAGGGAGTTTTGGGATCAGGCCTTTCAAATCGAACGGATCTGGGATGTCTATTTTGTTAAGAGGATCGAGGGCTCACGTTCAATCACCCCTACCTCACCTATAGAACCACTAGCTAGGACACAATTCACCAAAATCTATGATGACTTGAGATTCTCGCTAACAAGTTCCCGCTATTTACACCATCATCGACAAAGACGCAGACCTTGTTGGACCAAAAAAAGTCCGTCGGCCGGCAGTTATGAATAGTCATGCATGTATGCTCCACAATAACATCATTTCAGTGATATTTAATTGATTTTGCAAAGAGGAGAATCGATGCAGCTTATTATGATCAGCATAAGAAAGCACGAAAATAAGCGGTTGAGCGGCTGAAAATGCACTCACCTTTGGCATTTCTGTGGTGTAGTGGTGAGTGGGTTAACTTTCTCATACGGTGATGCACCTGCTTCCACATCAACCACCCTTGGCCTTTGGTTCGGACCAATATCTGTCTGCCCCTGACCTGCAACATTCATTATAGATAGAGCCATTGCTCTAGCTTTATCAGACACACATCCAATAATTCACATGTACAAAGGTCAGTCCTAGCCCAACTATTTTTGTTTTAGTTGGGAAACAGTGGATCAAATGATACAGTTTTTTGTCGCACTTGGATAACCAAGCTCGCCAACAAAGAGAATAATAGAAGAAGAAATAGACCTTTGGGGGGAGGGGGAAGGGAGGAGGGAATCAATTACCTGATCCTTTGTCAGTGCTCTTCACTGTTCTATACATCTGCATGAACACCATGGAGAAAAAAATGAGAAAAATGGTCCACATTTTTGAGAGTTAATACCCTCTAGATGCCCTTTTGTCCTTACCCTTTGTTCTCCATCCCTCACTACAAATGGATCTTGTCAACATGACATGAGTATAGAATTATGGTAGCTAGAAGAGCAAGAAATTAACAAGTCTATCTATAAGTTCAAAGACACGGAGATTGAACACAGCACACCCACCTGCAAGTGACTCTTCACGTGAGCTAGGGTTAGATCCTTCACATTCATCAACTCTAAGACAGACTTCGGTGTTGCTCCTGTTGACAAGGAGAAAAAAAGGGTAAACTTGTCAAGGATAAAACAAAAGATAATCACTTTTTATGTTAAATAAGGAAACAAAAAAAAAAAAAAAACCTCAAAACAAATTAACATGGGTTGTCCTATATTACTTTCATGGCCACCGAGAAGTTCAACTGCGTGAACGAAATGGGCATGGAGGGTCGTAGTCCATCTCATTCTGGGAGCTCTGACGCTTCTTTTCACTCCACTAATAAACCTTGCACTTCTCTTGAACTCCCGGCCGTAGATTTGCGGCTGATGATCGTGGTGGTGGTGAGGATGGTTTCTCGGTTGTTGTACACTTAAATCTGCCATTTCAAACCCTAAGCTTAACGTGGGCTGATCACTAAGACCAAGATTATAAGTCCTCTCTGGGTGGTGGAAGCCATTTTCATGGCTTAAATCGCTTCCGCTGCTTCCAGATTCGGTGGTTTGGCTCCTATTGCTGAAGAGTGGTTTTCTTGTAAATCCATCACAGCTCTGAAGCTCCTTAGTTTCAAAATCCGAAACCGAAGGTGGGCTGATCTGTAAGGAAAGGTCAGGAAAGGTTGATGGAGGTATCATTATAGGGTTTGAGCTGAGGAACATGATGGAGATCTGGCTTCTACTCAAAGACCCCCCGAGTTCTCAAATTGAGAAAACAAGAAAAGGAGAGGCTTCAGTGTGAGCAAATGAAGAAAGAAAAATAGAGAGCAAGAAATTATGGGCTGAAACTTGGAAGGTTATCAGTTGTGATTATATCATGAGTACCTCATGATTTGCATTGGCATATATATATTCAGAGAGAGAGAGAGGAAGAGGAAGAGGGGGAGGAGGGGGGTAAGATAGGCTTTTTAGTAGGATCCTACTAGGTTTGATGGAAGAGCAAAATATAGAGAGGTTAAAAAAATAGCAGAGGCTCCTAGTCAGATAGAAAAATGCAGGAAAAGAGAAAGGAAGCAGAGAGTTTTTTGGGATGAAGGTTTGAAGGAAAAGTTAGTGAAAAGGAGAAGTTTTGTATTTATGATTGCAGAAAGGCATCAGAGACCTTTCCACAGAGAGAGAGAGAGAGAGAGGTCTGTTTTTCTCCTTATCTTCCTTTGTAATAGTGGTGGTTCCTGCGGGGAATGGTTGGAAACCGAGAAAACAAAAGGGGTACTGTTCTATGGAATAACGGAGTCCCTCTCTCTCTCTCTCACACACACACACATTACGTTGATGGATCGCGACCCATATATAAATTACCTATTCTTCATGTTTCTATCAGATTCTACTTTTTTTTTCTTTTTCTTTTTTCAGGATTTTCTTGAATTAGAATATTCCCATTTCTTTTCATTAAAGAGGATTGACTGGCAGGCTAAAATATCCCTGTTCAAAGCTGCCCTCGTTGGTTTCATTCTTGCGGACGTGGCAGATTGAGAATTTAGGGTCTTTTAATGTGAAAAAAATCAACTTAATTAAAGGTTATGAACTTATGACGACTTATGAAGCTATATATATATTGCTCTTAATGCTGTTATATATGTTAATTGGAAATTTAGGGATTTTTTCTTTCTTTTTTTTTATTATTATTATACTGAGTTTGGCTTGTATCTTCTTAGATGCCTTGTTATTGAAACTGAAGAGTCAAAATTAAAACTCACTTTTTCTTTTTTTTAGCACAAACTCAATTCTTTGAAGTGTCCTGATTGTCCATATTCAATATATAACAGTAGATATGTTCTATTATTGAATAACAGGAACCAAGCTAAACTCTTTGTTGTTCGTGGCTTGATTCGCTCCATCTATTTTGGTGTAAAATAATTTTAAAAAAATATATCATATTTTTTTTGTTTGGTGCCACAGAAAATAGTAGTGTAACCAAAAACATTTTTAGTTTGATCAAAAAAAACTTTTTAAATTTTCATAAAATTGTTTCACCTTTTAAAACCGTAAACTATTTTTTGAGTTTGAGTTTTTCCTTCTTAAATCACTGGAAGTTGCCAATCGTTTTTCACCGTCGCTCATTTTTCGTACGAGCCAAACACTTAAAAACCTTTCCATATATATATATATATATATATATATATATAATTTTTGTTACAAATATCTTTCAACATAAAACAGTTTACATCAAAACAAACGGACTCTAATTAAGCTTAAGAAATAATTTTATTTTTTTTATGTGTGTGTTTGTGACCAATCTCAAATAAGGAACACCATCAAAGTATCAAACCACCCCAACCCCCCCCCCCCCCCCAAGAAAAAACAAAAAGAAGAAGAAGAAAATTAAAACCCAAAAAATTAAAACTAAAGAAACTAATATAGAAATGTAATACATGTGAACCAATAATAAATTTGTATTGTAGAGTATTATTTGAAGGAAAAAAAAAAAAAACCTCTTAATTGTGAGTCTGTCAAACTCTAACTCAAGCTAAACCGACCATTGCCAGCTCTAGGTTAGTGTCTCTCTTTCTACATGAACAGGACCTAGTCTGGTCTAAGTCCCAATAGATATCGAGCTGTACACGTGCGATGCCAAACCAGAAATATCAGTCAAACTGGCCTCGTGGGATATAAGGAGACGAAGGAATATAGACGATAGATCGATCGAGGAACTGTCGGAGCAGCTAGGGTGTCCGGCGACACCAGGGTCGCAGACCCACATGCAACTCTCTCTGACCCACGCGCTTTTCCACTCTCTTGAAGTGCTTGCTTAATGCTTTATTACGTTCTCTGCCTTACCTCTTAATTTTCTTCACTTTCAAATAAAAAAGGGAGAATGTATTTTATAATTAAGATTTAACTTTTATTTTGTTGTATTCAGTATATACCCCATATAACAATATGTAAAATTTAATATCTCATTTCTATTTCACATGAAAATGAAAAGATTAATCCTATCGGAGTCATTTAAGAAATTTTTTTTTTAAAAAAAAATTGTTTAAGTGTGAGCTTCCTTGATATGTGTTTTTTTTTGTCTGTATAGCAAATATTTTAATAAAACAAAGCAAAACAAAATAAAAAAAAATCAAGAAGGGGTTATGTTAGAACGGGTTTAACCCATTATCAATATAGACACGTTCGTGAAAAGGACGAGATAGATAAGAATCTAAATATAATTAATATGGAATATATATATATATATATATATACATTAGACTAGGTTATAAATGGATATATTGGCTTTTATACTCGATCGTTGATAATTGTACTGTACGTGTATGATGCCATTGCCGGTATATATCATTATATATAGTGCCATAATTGTCCGAAAGTGGTGTATAATTGGCGCGTGAGGTGGAGTCATCTTCGGAGCACGTGGGAGTGGGAGAAGCAAGTGTAATAACCTCAAAGGTTTCAATTCAACGACAACTAGTGTTTGTCCAATCTACAATCTATCCTCTATCTTCACCAATATTCCCTCTCCGTGTCCAATTATTCCCCTTGGCTCTACCCATCTGTCGAGCCCCACCCGCGCGTGGAAATCCTCAACAAAAAGACCATATTCCACGGCGTCAACATGGCTGATGGCTCCCATCACGTGACTTGTGGACGTGACCTTGTCTAGGCGATAGGCTCTTCTTTGTTCTCTTCCTTTGTTCTTACTACTTTCTCAAAACCCCCCCGTTTTGTATGCTGCCTTGCCTTCTCTGTCTAATTATGCTCGGAACCCCATGCTTTGCTAATCTCCATTCCATTTGTTTATATGCTGATAATCATTTGTTTAATCATTTGTTAATACTTTCCGAAGCTGCGGTCAGCGCCTGATCCGCTCTAGATTCTCCGGGAAATGAGAAATGTTTTTCTTATTCCCAACCCTCTCTTTCTCTCACGTTGGATTAGTATTAATTAAGTTTGCAGGTGGGTATTATCCGGTCAACATGTCTCTGTATGGTTCCACTTGCAAAGTTTGTCAAATGCTTTGGGCTATATTCCATATTCCATGTGTTTGTCTTATAAGAAAACTTCCTGACTTCCTTCTCTCTTTCCTATTTTGGATTTATTTAATTACTACTAGTTTTTTTGTTTTTGTTTTTTAGCTATCTTTTTTCCTTTTTAAAAAAAAAAAAAAGAAAAAAAGAAAAAAAGATTCTGACAATCAAGAGCCTCATTTAATTTGGTTCTCCTTGAAGCTATCTTACGCGCGTGTTGTTTTCATATATAGGGCATCTTAACAAAGAACATGCATGTAACTTAGTTACCGTTTGCCTCTTAATTTAATGTGAGGAGGAAATTAAGACAAAAATTCATGTTATAAATATAAGGTTTATGATCATCTCTTTACAGGTTCATATGGCAGTATCTTAGTGTTGAAAAAAAATTAAGTAATAAAATTTGACAAGTAAATTTAATTGTTCAATGGTTAATGTAATAACTATCACATTAATTTGTAATAAAAGTTATAATATTGATATATTTCGTATTAACCCTCGACTCTCTCAGTTTAGTGCAGATCAAGCAAGAACAAACATATTTTATGTTGTAAATTACCTAATTAAGTATTTTCTTGTAATGTATATTTTTAGAATATTAATTGAATAATTAAATTTATTATTTTCTATCAGCTTAAACTATTATGATATATAAGTGGTGATTAAACATCGTATCAGAACAAATGTCTTAATCGAGTTCGAACATTATTTTTGTCATTCACTTTTCATTTCAATTAAATATTTCACGTGTTGAATTCCACTTATCACACATGAAGAGGAGTAAAAAAATATTAATTAAATATGATTTAATTCATCGTTTTATACTATACTTAAAACAAGTAATGATTTAACATTTCTGCTGCATGCTTGTGTTTTACTATTGAATGTCGGGGAGATGCTTCACCCAGCAAAACATATGGTTCGTTGATACTGCTGGGTTCATCTCTGATCACGTGCATGGCAAGTGGCTTGAATTAACAAATTTTTACATTCTACTAAAATATCTCTAAGCTTGATTCTTTAGTAAGATCTGGAGATCGATTTCATCAATTTTCTAGCAGTAATTTTTTTACTTATCTTTGTTGGTTTGGGACTTAAAATGTAAAAGGAAAGTCCAACTTCGTGACCATATATAAGCAAGTGTTTTTCTTTATTTGATATTTTTTTTTTAAAAAAAAAAAGAAGAAAAAAAAAGAACCTGGAAGTATTAGTTTAGTGCTAATTAACGTGATAAATATTACTACGTACATAAATTATCAAATCAATTTGTAAAATCTTATATTAAAAGGTGTAATTTTTCTGGCAGCAATCTTTCTTTTTTTTTCTTTTTTTTTTCCACCTAATCCGAAGAATGGCATGGTTATTCGTGAGATTAGGATACAGCTAGCTAAACAAGCATGTGTGGCTTTGAAATTTGAATCTAGCTTTCGATCTCTACTCCCTCTCCTTTGAGTATCAGTGAAAAGACAAAAACGAAAGGAAGGAATCACCGAAATCAACGCCGTTTAGGCTTACGTGCACCACGACATTACAGCATATATATATATATATATATATATATATATTCTACTGGAACAAATTCTAGTTAATTACTACTACTTCCAGCCAAAATTTCGTCATGTCGTGTACGTATAATTATATCACTATTTTTATCTTTTCGAGACGATATGAATTATGTCCTCAGATTTAAGAAATCGAAGATCAAATTCAAAAAAAAAAAAGGAAAAAGAAATCGAAGATCAAGGCTGACAATAATAGTGATTATCAAATCATGCATAGTGATTAGAGCTTGTGTAACATTAAACACGGTGAAGAATCAGTTCTAAAGGTTCAATAGCTTATAGCTATGAGTTGAAAGTAGATTCTTCAGCACTTCTTTCTTTCTTCTTCTTCCAAAGGGGTACACATGGGGATATTTATGTAATTATTTACAATATTCATGATAATCAATGCTCACAAGAAACACATTTTTGTTTTTATTTTATTTTATCAATGATTCAATGTGCATAAGTTATCAATCAAGCCAGCAAATAAAAAAACATAAATTATAAATCCAACATAAAAAAATAATATTACAAATTCATAACATAAAAAATATAAATTGTCCTAATATTATATATTCATAAGTGAACTATATATATATATATATATATATATATAAAGAGTACTATACGAATGCGGTTATTAGTTATCTACATCTACGCATGTGCATAATAATTTTTGCTATCCGCATTCGTATGTGTAGATAACATATGCGAACGGTTAATATTCACAATTAAAGTTCGAATAGATATGAGTTGAAAGTAGGTTCTTCAACACTTATTTTAACAGAAGATCAAGGCTGTAAATAGTGATTACCTAACAAATCATAGTGATGAATAGAGCTTATGCATGTGTATAACATTAATTAACAACACGCGCGGTGATCGAGGATTCTGTTTCTAAAGGTTCATCATTCATCAATAGCTATGACTTTCTTTTTTTTGACGAAATCAATAGCTAGCTATGACTCGAAAGTTGAAGGCAGGTTCTTCAACACTTTTTTTTTGTCATAGAATAACACGATCCATCCTCAGAAACACTACTATCTCCCTTAATTAAGAGAATTAAGTGGGTTCATTAATTTTCTTCGCTCACGACCACGTAGCCAGCTAGCTCGATAGATGAGGAGCACCGATCGAGCAAATTAAAGTGATCGTGATTAATGATTATGACTCATGATAATAATTAACCAACAATGATTAATTAAAAAATAAATAAATAAAATTGTGCTTGAAGTCAGACCATAAGCAAAGCTCAGAAAATTGGTTTATATATATATAATTGAGAAACAAACCTCAACCTTGTTGTTTTGAAGATTCAAATTTTTTTCTATTGTGGGATGCCATCGGCCGTCCTATGCGGCAAAACCCTCATTGTTTGCTGTCGTCAATTGATGCCAAAGAAATTACTTTAAATTAATTATATAAATGTTCTTAATTATGCTGACTTTTGAAACCTTTTTTTTTTTTTTTTTTTGTTCTTTTTCATTATATATATATATAACTTGATGAGGAGAGTAGAATTGGTTGAATACAGAATTAATTATATTAGATAGACTCAGATCCTTAAATATCCTTAATATGTCACGTTGTCCACAGCCATAATAAAGTCAACAAAGCGTGAACATTATAGTATTGGGTTTAAGTGTCTGTCTTATGCGAAGATATTTGTCAAACCTTCCTCTCTCTTTTTTTTTTTTAACTCGATCAGAGTATTTCGTTTTTAGTTTATATATTTTTCCTCCTTTTTCAAAAAGAAGGAAATTTAAAATCCTCCACGTTGCTTGCAAGAGATCCACCCTTTCGAATACAGGAGTGGAACAAGATTTTTTTTTTTTTTTTTTTTAAACCCGTGTAAATAAATAAATAAATATGTAGATACAAAAAGTAGTAGAATATAAAGCTAAATTATCTTGTAATTTAGGGGTGAAAAAGTCATTATGGACAGAGACATAGTATAGAAAATAATATTTTTATAAGTATTTTTAAAAAAAATTGGAGTTGTCAAAGCTAGATCCCCCAACCCATAAGATAGGTCAGATCCTGTTTGTAAAGATAGGTTACTCACCTAAAAATATGGGTGTTGAATTCGAACAAACTGTCACATTGGTTGATCTAATGCAATAAAACAACCTTATTAACCCCCAATTAATGGCATGGATTGGCTCAAGTTATGAACGCTTTGGACTTTGTGGTAATTAATATGAGGGAAAATATAGTTCAAAAAAAAGACAGTAATTCGATCATGAGGGATAGTTTATACCCACCCTGGAGAGGCGAAGGTAAAGGATATATTAGTAATCAAATTATTCAAACTACACGTGAGGGTCAAATAAGATGGAAAGCTCATCAAATTAACCAGAGTGTTCAGAAGGTAAATTGGGATGTGGCTTTGGACACCGTAACTTGGCGTTATCGGAATCGGTGTTATTGCGAGGGGCCGTAAAAGATGTGTAATTGCAACTCGAAGTCTATTCAAATTGGCAAAACTCAAACCTGTTGCCGCCAACAGGTGTGTTTAGAAGGTAAATTGGGATGTGGCTTTGGACAACGTGATTGGGCATATGGCAATAGGTAGGTGTTATTGCGAGGGATCGGACCATGAAGGATATGTAATTGTAGCTCAAAATTATCAAATTGGCAAGTCTTGAACCTGTTGCCATGGAGGCCCTATCTGGCTTACATGCTGCTATATAAGTTTAGTAGAGACATTAAATTACAAAATATCACTATAGTGAATACTGTGAAATTCACAAAATTGAACTATGTAGATATAGACAGCTAGTGAAAGACACTCGATGGATGCTAAATTTGATGCACGTACAATTAGTGAATTGGCCATAAGAGAAGTGATGCAAATTCGGTTACGCATGATTTAGCCAAAACAACAATTAAACAAGTCTTACATGAAGTTTAGATTAAAAAAATCTAATTATATATGTGACATTCTTTTGTTAGAACAGCAAGCTCATCATGATTATGAATGAAGTCAAACTTTTCTTAAAAAAAAAAAAAAAACATGATGAATTTAAGTGCCATGAAGAGTAAACGGTTTCCAATTAATACATAGGACAAACAACAAATTAGTTTACATTTGTGGAAGACAATTTTTTTTTACGCGATCTCAAAATTTGAGCTCAACACAAAATTAATAAATTGACGTTAAAGGATCTAACATATTTAATTAAGTAAAGTTAAAATTAACTTATATAATTTTATATTCATACTTCAATCCGACCGTGCAAACTTGAGAGGTGATTACGGATTCCTACCCTATAGTTTTCCGTTATTTATTTATTTATTTATTAATTAATATCCGTTGATAACTTGATATATAATAGAAGTTGGACTGTTCCTTTGTCGCGGGGCCCATATAAAGGAGGATCATCGTGTAGGCATAACCAGGTCTTATTGGGGAATTCAGAATGGCCACTGAAAATTTGGTCCGGTCATTTTTGGTTTTCACAGCTGCCGCAATCATCAGAGCATTGAAAGAGAAGGTAAAACTTTAGATTAATTACGATGGTAATTTCCATTAAGATTTGTAGCTCATAATATATGCTTTCATTCATATTGTTATTTAATTTATTTTTTTGGGATAAGTAATAATTTAACGAATTATCAGAGCAAATATTTGAATTTGAATCATAATTTCACAATTTTAGTTAAATATTTCACGTACTGAACCTTACTTATTGACTAAGAACTTGAGCCTACGTAACGTAATATTAATTTATTAATTAAATAATTAAATATACTATTTTTTATATCCTAAACTTTTAAGATATTTAAAAGTCCTATTTATTTCTTGTTTCCCATCAACTTTCATGCCATTTTCCCGAACTCCCAACTTAGCAGTTAGCACAGTCATATTTTCTTGAAGCAATTAATTCTAAAAGATTTTATTCTGTCTTTTTTATATTGATCTAAAAATAATGTAACTTTTAAAATTATAATTTAATCAAAATTTAATAATAATTTATCACAAATCAAATCATAATTTTAAAAATAACATAATTTTTTAAAAGAATACGAAGAAAATTAAAACTTACAGCATTACTCTATATCTGGTGGAAACCAATTACAGGGTGTATATATAGATGGCTTTCACCGGAGACTTTATATATTGATTACCTCATCGCTTGCGTTCTCACATCTTCCTATCATTTTCCCACTGTTGTCACAGATCGACTCACATGGACCATACAAATGTACTATTTTATACTTGGTCTAGGGCTAATCAATGTTTCTCACTTTCCTTCATTTGACTCTTTCTTTCTTTTCTCTTTTCTCTTTTCTTTTTTATTTTTTTTTTTATTTTTTTTCAATAAAGAATGGCATGCACTTTATGCTGTCAAATGTCTCCCTTCTCATCAATAAAGATATGAGGAAACCAAACCTTAAATTGTCAACATCGGCAAAATAATTCCCCATTTGCTTTTCAGAAGGAATAACCTGCTTCCATGACGTATGTGGTTTGAACTTCATACTAAATATGTTAAAATTATTGGGACTTGACTTGGGGTTGAGTATTAATTCCATTGAATATGTCCCGATTGAGATGGGTATTCTATAACAAGATTCAAATGACACATATTTTAATTAATTCTAACGAATATAATCAGGGACCGAGTCAAGGAGAATTAGGAGCTAGCGGCCACGCCCCTCCCAAAAAACAATTTGGTTAAAATTTGTTTTAGCATATTCCGACTTTATTTTGATGGCCCCTTTTAATAATTTTTTATTTTTATTTTTTTGTTAACAGTCTAATTGTGGATTGATAATAATGAAAATGACATGAAGAGTAGCAAAGGGAATAAAATGGCCTTGTCTAGGCTATCTGGTGAAGTTCCTAGAATTAAAAATTAAACAGATAGAATAATCTTTACTTTAAGAAGCTTAAAAAAGTCAAATATCATTATTTTGAATGTTGCACTTAGTTAAAATATCAGACCGGCTTGGATGGCATGGAATTAATGTGAATTTCTTTATGTCATTTCCATTTGGTGGATTAGTAGAAGAGAATATATCAACAAGAAACTTTGAAAAATGGGAAATGGAAGACACATGACAATATCAGATTGTTACCTAAAAACAAGTAGTAGAATAATGAGATATCATGTGAGGCCAGGCAGAAGAGATCAATAGCCAAGCATAACCAATGTATGTATGTGTTTTATTCTCACAAAGTTTTCTCCAAATTAGAGTGGAAAAAATTCGTTTAATCAAGTATATGAAATTTACATCTATCCTCGTGTGTATATATATATATATATATATATATATATGTCTTAAATATGTAGTGAGAATGCATATGACCTATTAATCATATTAAAAATGTACGTGAGAATCAGATGTTCTAAAGACACATGTTAGTTTACTGCTTAATGTTATGTACCACGCAAATATCCCACCAGTATCATATTTTGTTAATGTGGCAGTGTCAATCCAGCATTAATTTTATTTATTTATTTCTTGTTTTAAGCAAGGGTTCATCTAAGGGTAGATTAACACTGTCACGTTAGCATAGTGAGATGGTGATGGAATATTGGTACATAATGTTATATACTACATTTTTATTCCACAACTATCCCACAATAGTGACATGACAATCTTAACTAACTATTAATTTTTTTTTTTTTAACAAAGACTGATCAAATGATTGGTTGAGACTGCCGTCGCATCAACATTGTGAGATAAAAAGTGTAGTTTCTAGTGTTACTCCCAATTTAATAGACTAGATTGGAGGAAAAATTGATTCATTTTATTCATTGGTCATGTTTGGAATTCTTTCCTAAGCCCAACAATCCTAGAACCAATTCATAATTGGGCCCAGTCATTTGTCCAAAACCAGCTCCAATATACACTTAATCAGATCAAGTGGACTTCAAGCCCATCGCACTAGCCCGCTCAAAGTGGTTATTTCGTTAATTATCAAACAACCATGGTTTCTTCTATAACCACATATCATCTGTTCCTCACTGGTTGCACCGGACTTCCGAGAAAGAGATTTGAGACGCAGAAACACAGAGAATGACGGTGTTTCATTTCTTCAACTGCGCAATCCTCACATTCGGCCCCCACGCCGTTTACTACTCCGCCACGCCATTGTGAGTTTCGCTTCTCTTTATTTCATTCGAAGCTCAATTCCATGTCACGAATTTGGTAATACTTTGTTGGAACGGAAACCCTAACTTTACTCGGATCCCGATCTGATTTTTTATTCAACGTTGGATGTTTCATAATCTCTATGAATTTGGAGGTTTGTTTAAATTTAAGAAAATCGGTCTGTTGCTGTTGTGTCGATATGCAAATTGGTGTCGCTGTAATAAGTATGCGTGTGCAGGTCCGAGTACGACACGCTTGGTACCTCTGTTAAAGCAGCTCTTGTCTATCTGGGGACGGCTTTAGTGAAGGTTCGTCGACTTCGTATTCCTGTATTACTCGGTGTCTTCAATTTAGATTCATACTTATGACTTATGTTGTGTTGGCAGCTTGTTTGCCTGGCAACCTTTTTGAAGGTATCGGAGAATGATAGCTTCGATCCGTATCAGGTAGTTTCGTCTTTCCCTTATGAATTGCTTGAGGGAATACTAATGGTTTTGTTTATTCAATCTATGGCTTATAGATTTCCCTCCAATCCTTTCCTGCGTCGAATCTGTGTGTCTGTATGTATATGTTCTTAGTATGCTAGGATCGCTTATTGATGCGAATATGGAGCGATCTTCCGTAGAAACAAGAAGTTTGCAAGTTTGCTAACAATGCACTGCTTGTGTCACTTGCTAATTGGATAAAATGATAGGGTCCCATACCACATATTAGTTATATATGCAATTGGCTCTTTGTGCATCTCTTGAGTTTTCTGTCTTCTAATAATTACAAAATCCAAGAAAAGTGATTGCTGGTGGTGAGTGACTTTGGAGGCCTTCTGTCAGATTCTTGGATGGTACGCAGCTCTTGATTGCTCTTTGGGCAAGTTGGAGTGAAATAAAGCTCCAGTATATGTTATTATTTTTTCATTAGAACATTAATTTCCCTATTGAATATGAGTTATGAGTCGTTAAGTTTAAATAATTAATGGCTTTCATTTACAGGAACTGTTGAAAGCTCTAATTGGTTTTATAGATGTTGCTGGGCTTTACTTTGCCTTGACTCAGTTGACTCACAGGAACATTTCTCAGAATCATAAATTTCAAGCAGTTGGACTTGGTGAGTCAAAGATTACTTAATTTATTTCAAAAAATCAGTGGCTTATTCTTTTATTCTAGATCAACTTTCAAGCACTTGTTGTCTTTGAAAATTCTTTTCTGTAACTGCATATTTATTGACTTTATAAGGGCTATGACACCTTTTTACCTGTTGGTAGGGTGGGCTTTTGCTGATTCTGTTCTGCATAGATTGGCACCTCTTTGGGTGGGCGCTAGAGGACTAGAATTTACATGGGATTACATTTTGCAAGGCCTTGAAGCAAATGCGAATCTGGTACATTTATTTCTTCTTGTATCTAGTGTATTGTTTTGTAGCTGCAGCTTCAGACAATATCCTTAGTTCTAGGCTAGTGGTTTTGGACAAATAATATCTAGTTTGATATTCTAAGTAGTCAGATTCCAGGATATTACATTTAGTCATTCGGCTGTTATATATATATATATATATATATATATGCATGTATGTATGTATGTGTATGTGTGTTATTTTGTTATGTGAATGTTGAGTTAATTTTCTATCTTTGTTGGTTACTTTTCCCTGTCTTTTATCTTTCCTTCTTTTTTCTTTTCTTTTCTTTACTTTTTTGCTTTTCCTGGCTTCCTTTTCTGAGTTCAGGTGTTGAGTATATCTCTAGCTGCATTGGGATCTTTGATGTGGCTCCGGAAAAACAAACCCAGGACTCTGATTCCCATAATATATGCATGTGCAGGGATTGTGGCAACCATGCCATCCATCACAAGGTATGCTCCACAACATCCCTCGTCATAGCCTCTTAAAAGTTTGTCTAATTTGCATTACTGAAAATTGAGGCATTGCTCTTAACACATTAAAACTTGAAACTTTTATGCTCCTGGCTTCCATAACAACAACTGATTAGTATGGCTACTATTGCAAGATTTACTATTTTGAGTCCATTCTTTTTTCTGGGTAAGAAGACAGCAAAGAAAGCAAGGATAACAGGGGAGCATTCCCGCTAAAAATCTAGTACTCTAGGGGGAGAGGGGAAGGGGATGGGAATGCATCTAGAATCCATCATGGAGGCAGCCCATTTGGCACACAAGTGGGCGCAAGAATTTGCACTACGAGGGTTCTTAGAAGCATACCAAGAAATAGAGGAGAGAAGATGAGAAATATATGATATCACTGGATGAGTGTGCCAGTCAGATGAGAGAGAAGGCTGCTGCAGGGTATTGATAATCGCCGAGGAGTTCCCTTCTAAGATCAGGTTGTTGAAGTCTAAAAGAAGGGCTTGCTTGCCACTAAGAGAACAGCCTGTGCTTCAGCCATAGTTGGATCACACGGGGGTTGGATTTGGGTCCAGGCATGAAGAAAGTCCACGTATGAGTTTCGGCAGACCACTGCTGTCATTGAGATATGGTCACTGATGACTGGATCATAGTTTATTTTAAGAAAACCCTCAGGAGGGAGCGTCCACCGCTGAGGCTGAGAGAGAGATTGGGAAGAGAATTCCAAGCTTTAAGGTGTCTAAGATGGAATTTTTAACTTGCCAACAGAGATGAATTGTATTAGGAGTAACCCCTTAATTGATAGCTCTATTCCTAGTGTGCCATAGGAAATCTAAAGCAACAGAATCCAAAATCTAAAGGTGAAGAACTTCTGCCTAATCAATACCCCAGAGAGGTTAAGGGTGAAGAATAACCCGAATCCGTTCCACAATGAGCAAGAAGAAAACTTAAAACTATCAATAAGCTTAATCAGTAAGGTTCAAAATGTTGGAGATTTTTCCCAAAGATGGCAAGATGTTCCACCTTATTTTTCATAGGAGTTTAAGGTGTTCATGGAGGTTTAATCTCCAGAGGGCCTTCCAAGCTGAGTTGTGCTGTGGGCTAGCCTATTTTGTAGTGGCCAAGCTTGAGGTATAAGCTAATTGAATGGAAAATTTGCCCAAGGCCTCAAGCATCTGCATAATTCATTTTTCAAAGGATGAAGAGAGAATAGGGATGTTAAGGATCACGTCTGCAAGCCACATGTTATTAAAAGCTTGGGTCTCAATGGCCAGAGACCCACAGTCTAGCCGTGGGTCTCCATAGCCAGTGGAGGCTTTCTTTTTCTTTTTTTGAAAAAAAATAATAATAATCTAAGGGTATAATTGTATTTTCATGCATGTGAAAGGGGTATAATGGACAATTTCAGACAACGTATGGGTCACATATTCTATTTTCTGTAGCTGAAAGTGTTGGGTAGTTTGAGGGGTCGATTATCACTTTGCCAAGTTTGGTGGGATTAGTGCAAATCGGGTGTCACTTTGAGGGGGGTAAGTGTTGTTCTCCAAAGAAACTGCTTGAGATTCAGAAGCTTCGGATTCAAACAAAAAATTAGGTCAGGATTTTTTTTTTCCGAACTAATGCCCAAAGGGATCAGGATGCCGAGGGTCGGGTGAGCCCTTGGCAGTTCCATGCCAACAGCCTCATGACGAAGGGGGGGTCATGATAAGGCCCGCCTTCTCGGCCGAGTGAGAGCAAGGTGTGGAGTTGTCTTCTGGCCACAGCGCTTCTTTCATAGCCTAAGATGGAGAAATATCAGGCGGGTGGCATCAAACAAGTTTGGCCTGGGCAGTTCTGATTGCCTTTGAGAGGGGCTGGGGTGGTCAACAAGATCGTATGATGTGGTGAGAGGTTGCTTGTGCCTAGTTTCAAGGGAAGCGTATGTTGAGAGGTATTCTAGATGAATGGAAAGTGTGGGAGGGGGGACAATAAATTTACTTATCAAAAAAAAAAAAAATATTGGCATGAAGGAGGGTGAGCTGGTGGGGCGTAATGGGCTAGAAGGTTGTCGAGACAAATTGGGTTGGGTTTGGGCATGGATGGGGGCAACTAATCCTTAAGGGTGGGCATAGAGAGATTGTCTTGGAGTGGTCATGGGCAAGTTGGGCTTGAGGTTTAATGCTGGAGAGGGTGTTTGGGTTTTCCGACTCAAAAACTTCCTAGATTTTAGCGATCGTGGAGAGAACCTACCTAGTCTAGGCTGGTGCATGGTAGTGAATATGGGAAATAAGAGGTGACGTGAAAGGGAGTTTGTCTACAAGTATTAAATTGGGTTGGGATTGATAGGATGGCGGGGGTCGTAGGCCTGGGAAATTGGTGAGCTAGATGAGAGTTTGGGGAGATCGGGTGGTTGTGATCAGAAGATGGGCTATGTGTAAGGTCGAGATGGGTCCTTGGTTTTGGGCGTGGGGGGATGGCTTTGAGATAGGTGTTTGACTGACAGGGGTGCTTGCTTCAGTGGGAGGTTGACTTCCAAGGATTTTGAGTTAGGTGCACACTCAACAAAGGATAAGGATGGTCCTCCTTTGAAAGCTTTGAACTCGATTTGAGATAGAGAGCTCTCAGTAGAATTCAATACTTTGCGACAATGGTGGATCAGCCCTCAAATGGGACCCATATTCATACCACCACGCATCTGAATTTGACATCCCTGGTGGCCCACTATATCCTATAGGTTGTCCCTTCTGTGACTCGAACCCATGACGTGTTGTCTGACTCTGATACCAAATGATACAAACCCAATGTAGATCTTGCCATTAAAAATTGGCTTGCAAGGGGAGGATATTCAAGGGCTTATATACAAATTGTTAAGATTGCACTTAAGTCATGTGAAACACTTAGGATTGTAACAAGTTTCATCAGGGGACTAGGGTTTTAGGATAAGAAGGCTTCCTCGAACATTCCATGGCCTTTGCTTTGAGGTGTGTTGAACTTCAGTGTTTTGAGGCAAAGGTAAAGAGAAATTGGTTGGTGGCTAGGTCTTTTATGGATAAGTAGGAGACAGTTCCAGACCGATTAAAGAGTAGCTCGCTTCATTTGCTTTGTGAAGGTTTTAAGGGAGATTAATTTGCCAATAAGGGATAAGCTGAAGTGGAGTGTTTGTTCTTCAGACTCTGGCTCAAGGTGAGGGCAGTGTTCTTTCCAGCTTAAAGCTACAGTCTGGGATAGATGGAGGTAAGGTCTTAGTTTGTTGGGTCCATCCAGCTGGAGGGAAGGCTGGTCAGTGAAGGATGAAGAACGTGGGTGAAAGATGGGAAGGGGGGCAGAGAAAGGGGAAAGTAAGGGTGAAGAGAACAGGTCTCTAGGAGGGGCTCCACGGGAGAGCAGGCCAGAATAGCTTTCATTTCTGTTATATAAACTCTATTGACTTGAGTCATTCATTCTGATTATGCTAAATTATGATCTTTTTTTCTTTTTCTTTTTTTCACTTGCAGCTATCTAAGGCGTGGTTTGGGCTGGCAACTTCCAAAGGTGGTAGGGTTTGAACTGTTCACGTCATTGGTGATGGCTTTTATTAGTTGGCAGCTCTTTGCCGCATGTCAGAGACCATCTGCCTAAGTAAGCCTGTCATTCCTCCAGATACTGCGGTCTGTAAGGCAAAGAAAGGTCGTCAAGGCAGCTTAATTTCTCACAGGACCCATTCTCAATTATAGCGCTTAAGGTGGCTTCGCTGTTTTGCTTGAATTTCACGTTGTTTTTTATGTGGTCTTGAGAAATTTATTGATCTATGTTTCTCCTTATTATGACACTTGAGAGTAGATTCACGGATACAGAGTTTCTGCTGTGTAACCTCAGATAAATCTGTTCAGATAGAACTCATCAAGATTTTGGATGAAAATTGAGGTAAGTAGGCTTTATGTTCCATGCGTTCCAGCTTTTGTGGACCTTGCATCTCTGACAGCTGCACAATCGACATAAGATATTGAACTTCTAGCTGTGTTTTGTTGCACAAACCTGACAACTTCAAAAAGCAACCTGAAGTGAAATTAACAGCGGAGCACTATGCAATTAGGAATAGGATCCTCCTCTCCATTTGAAGTGAAATGGAGAGGAGCCATTTCATAGTCAAACATTTAGTGTTATATCAAACGGTGTAGATGATCCAATTAAAGTATAAGAAAATCAACTTGAAAGCTTGCTCTATATGAATTAAACTGCCTAAAATTTGAATCTAGAACCAGCAAACCATAAATGAGAGGAATAGGATCTTTTCCATTTCAAGAGAGAAAGTGAACGAATTTATTTAATAGTCAAGATTTCTAATGATGTTATGTCACTATTAGATCTTTGAAATTTGATCGAAATCATAAAATAGATCTTTTCCATTTCACTTGAAAAGGAGAGGACCTTAACCTCGAGGCTGCCTTAACATATGTTCATGGTCAGCAGGAATTGGCATCAGGCCCTAAAATACAAAGGTAGGGAATTGACATATAAGTACATTTTGTATACCTAATTGATGCCAAATATCTTCCCAGGATTAGTTGAAAAAATTATCAGAGACATCATACACCAGCACCAATCCCATCCATGTTGCATCATAAGCTAGGGCACTGCATTGGCTTCCCTATTCTCCATTTCTATCTTAAATTTGAATAGAATTAACTAAAACTTACATGCATTAGATTAGCTATTCTCAATCTAAACTAACATTGAGTTGCACTCTAACTCCCCCTAAAAGTTTTTTATTCATTTCTCTCTCTTTCTTGAATTTAAAATTTTTGACAAAGAATATTTAATCAGATGTGAAAGTTCATTTAAAAAGCCTTTAGCTAAAATAGAAAAGAGTAACTTGGTTGCCCTTTATTTAGATAAAAATTTAGGAAAGCAAATGTCGGTGCTCTTACACGTCAAAATTTGATGGATACAAGGCTACTCTGCGTAAAATATATATATATAGCAGCCTAATAAAGCTTCAAAGAACTACTAAGCATGATCATACAGCTAGAGAGAGAGATACATTCGACGATAAGCAGCAACGGTGTGGCTACTGGCTAGTATTCCGTCTTCCATCTTTCTCCAGCAAACGTTTTACTCTTCAGACTCCTCCACAAATGCTTCAATTTTGAGAAGAATGAATCCAACCGCAACCCCAATGAGTGTAAGAACGTTGATTATGGCAGCAATCTTGAATATCTCATCCGCAGCATTGCACGTAGAGGAGAGTGCTCCTCCACCTCTCCTCGCTCTCAATGAGCCGACCACCTTCGCAAAGCACTGCTCAGTGCATACGGGCAAGCCAAGAGATACCAAACTGTTGTGAGCTTTGAGACCTCCATAACAATTCAGCGCTCCTATGTACGCCACCCTGTTCATTCTCTTCTGGGTCTTGCCGCCGGAGCTCATCATAGCTCCGGTGGCCGTTGCTGAAGCGAGGGCAGCTGTTGCTATGGCCATTGCTAAGCCTCTCACAATCTAGAAGTCAAAAAACAGTGCTATACAGAACTTGATTAGGAAAAATTATGTACGCAAAGTAATTAAATTGGAGGTTTTTATCGATTACCTGTTTATGGGATTGGATTGGGAAAAGGAAGAGGAGGGAGGAGGGAGATCAAAACGTCACTTTTTTGTCCGAAGGATATAGAATGAGTTTGGATAAGGTGGGACGAATTTTGGTTGGCTGACAAGAAGCCGCCTACTTACGTGGCTTTTTGCTGATCGTCTACAATGGGCAACATCCGATGGATATGAGCATCTATTCAAGCTTCAGCACGTAGGCATAGTTCCTATTTGGGAACGAGCAGCATAATCAGACCAAATTGATTCCCGAGAGGTTTAATAGTGCCAATATTGCTAAAAAAAAAAAAAAAAAAAAACACAAAACAAATTATTTTATGTGATTAAGATAGTACCAATCATTGTGGACTCTAGTACTTCTTCTTCTTCTTCTCCTCTCTTTTTTTTTTTTTAAAAAAAAATTTACGAGGAACCGATCTAAGCCAAGGCAAGATTATTTCGTGTAACCACCCCTATCAGGTAAACTTCGAATTCATGTAAAGCGCCTCATCCACACAAATCAGATAGTACTCCAATTTTGCCGGCGGACTAGCCCCAAAAAATTGTTTGCATTAAAGGGATTCGAACCTGACTTATAGGACTACCACAAAGACCAAGACCCTTACCACTTAACTTAACCTACTATTATCGTATATCTTTCTTTCTTTTTTTTTTTTTTCTTGAGGTATCATCTATATATATATATATAAAATAAAATTAGAGTAAGGTTAAAAACCACACCTGTATTTCACTACTATTCTATCATGCTGACGTGGCATAGATAATCAATCATTGTTAAAAATAAATGAATTCAAAGACTAACTGACATTGCCACATCAGGAGAATTGAAAATTGATAAGATAAAAGAACAATTGCTAGGGTTACTCATAAAATCATGTTAAGTCTGTTTTGAAAGTAATGCTATACAGAATACACTACTTTTATTCCACTTAGCAACTTTTATTCCATTTTGCTAATATGACAATGTCAATGACTCTTAAAATTCTTTATTTTTTATCTTTAACAAAGAATTGATCCAATAACATTAGCCAAGTGAGACAAAAATGTGATTTAGCATTTCTGTTTTGAGGTATGCAAAAAGCAGTCTAACAAAAATGGCAATAAAACCCCAACATCGTTGTGTTTGCAGACAAGAAAAAGATCGTTTCACCTATGACAACCATAAACTTGGTATACACAACTCCTTTAATTGAATGCAAGTATGCATGAAATGGGCAAGTGTTCAATCTCACTGCCCCTTCTGTGCAAATTCCTCAATAAATCTCAAAATATTAAAATCATAATGATAAGGACCCACATCCAACAGCATAAAAGAGTTCTACCATACAAATTTGACAAGTTTTTCCTCCAAAAAGAAAAAAGGAAATTGGAAGGAGGCTTCCATCATCGTCCAGCACAACACACAGATAATTTTAGCAAGCAAAAGCTGTGAGTTATGCAGAAACTAAACTAAATTTAAATTTGCACATGCACACAAATTAAAAGAGAAAAAAAGTTATACATAGCAACACCGTCCCCTAATTTATATTAACCAAAGTTTTGATCTTTTTTACATGCGTCACGAAGAAGGCTTATTGCCGTTACATGACACCATAGCTAACTCATTAGGTGTAGCTGCTCCACTCTGATGGTCGAGCCCTTTTTTTCCATTCCAGGATATATGTACGAGCATTTCACATTTGCCAACAAGTTCAAAAATGCAGATATCTCCAATCTTAACATCATTCCCACGAACAAAGGCCATCCACCCTCCACAAAAGGTATGCCCCATTCGCCCTTTCGAATCCGGGACGGAGTTCACCGTCCAACATTTCCCTTTTAAATTTCGAAGCACAATCTCAGTTTTGCAGTCAGGGAGAAACGCTGTAGAAAACTGGTATGGGATTTTCTGCAAGATAATAACCATTTGGTGGTAAGTACAAATTGATGCCAAAAGCATTTTTCAGAAAAAAAAAAAAAAAAAAAATTATAAGAAAATGTGCAATCATGGATTTAGAAGACTCACCAAAGTATATGAACCACTGATGTTGAACTGTTTCATGATCCTCACAAAATTTGGAAAACAAGAAGAAAAAGAACGAGCTGCTCTTTCTTCATCAATTGCTAACAGCATTCTCATGCTGCCTCTATTTTGTGAGCCTACTTCATCTTCTATGCCTTTTTTACTCCGAACAACTGTCTCCATTTAGAGTTCAAAAACTGACTTAGAATAGAAAAAAGAAAAAAAGAAGAAGATGGTTTTCTGAATGAATATTGCAGATGGAAACTATTCAGATTTTTTTGGGTGTATGATTGTAAACAATATAATACAAGGAATCGCTTCTAAACATAGTGAAAATCTAAACACACTAAAAACCAATATATAAGATTGAATATACACAATGAAAACTTCGATGAATTCCAAGCTTAATCATTGACCAGAAAATAGATAGCATCCGTGGCCCATCATAGCAAGCAATTGACTGAGAGAAGGAGGAAGTCAAAATCTTTGGGGAAGACACTGATCCTTCTATTGAAATCAATTCTTAACTACAAATGCCAATAGAGATATAGTTAGATCCTTACCCAACTTTTTGTTGGCAGTTTTTGACTGAGAGCAAACTGGAACTTTGGTATAAGTCTTCGATGCGCCAGATTGTTTTTTTACATCAATAGAGAAAGGCGATTCTTGACGTCTCTTTGACGGTTTAGGAGATTTCCCCCTTGTTTTCTTTGACAAACCTTTAAGACTCTTATGTGAAGTGACAACACGTCCAGCACTTGGCCTACTACTAGCAACTTTTCCATTTTGGCAGTCTTGCTCTTCCCTTCCAACCCCAAAAACGTGAACGGTTAATTCACACTCGCGTACAAGTTCAAAAATGCAGATATCTCCAATCTTGATGTCATTACCACGCACAAAAGCCATCCATCCACCACAAAGAGTATGACTTGTATTTACTCTTGTAGTGGGCACAGAATTCACAGTCCAACTTTCTCCTTTCAAATTCTGAAGGACAATCTTAGTTTTGCTGTTTGGAAGATGTGCCATTGAAAATTTATATGGAATATTCTGCATGACAGAAAGCAGTTAGAAAAGAGAAATTGATGAAAAGGCCATCTTGCAGAAGAAAGCAACAATAAGCTGTAAGCATATTAGATAATGCCAGCTGGACGAAAGCCCTTAATAAACCCCCTCAACTGCCTGAAGAAGTTGCATAAGCAATAGAAAAAGGTAATTGCTGTTAAATGCCATCCAAACCCACATCTGAACAAGGAGGAAATTATTTGTAACAACCATAGGGATCAATGGTGCCAGGGTCAATTGTGCCAGATTTAATAGGTAACCAAGAAAGAACTGTAATTTCCTCAGGAGAGCAGCAAGTTTCTCATTATAATGCAAAATCAGATGGTTGATGGGTTGTGAGATTTGTTGAGCAACAGTTAGGCCAAAATATTGGAGTCAAGGTAGTCTTCAAGATGTGGATGCGAAAGAAAAGATTACCTGGCCAAGAAAAGACCTTCAGTGATACAACATATCATACAAATACAATTTTTTAAACCTTGATCTAGTTTATGATGGGCATCGTACATTATGAAGGTACTTTGATGGACAAGACATAAACTTTTATGAAAAAGATAATTCATTTGAAAAATCTAAAATAACAAAAACAAAGGAAACAACCCACCAGAGTATATGAACCACTGATATTGAAGCTTTTCATGATTCTCATGAAATAAGGGAAAGAAGAAGTAAATGATTGGGCTACTTCATGTACCGACAACATTGATGTACAACCTCTACCACGCATGTACACATCATCCTCTTTGCTGGCTCTATTATGGATGGAGGGCTTTGTACTGAGTGGAACAATATCCAACACTGCAAGCAAGAATTTTATACTTTCATGAACTGTCTCTATACATAAATATAGAAGTGCTATTCTACATGGTTAAAATTTGAGTATTAAACTATGTAAATTATGCTTTCTGCACAGATATTGGTATACTATTAATATGCAAACTTATTCTTTTATGCTTTTAATTTAATAACAAAATGATGAGGTCCCACGCTTTATTTTACAAGCAGACTACTCAGGAAACATGGAAAAAGTAGCAGAATTCTCAGGTCCTTAAGCCACTTGATTCTTTCTGTTGTGGAAGGCAGATTCTTGTCCTCAAAACCCATTAAATATACAGTTGGCTTCCTTACCTCGCTTTTCTTTGCAACCTTTTGATTGAGAGTACAAAGCAGAATTCTTCAGTGGACTACCACAATGCTTTGGTTTTTTGGAGTAAATTTCTTCTTGACATGGTTTAGCCGCAACTGTGACCTCATGCCGGTATCCTTCCCCATCAGACATAACCACCTTGCTTTCCTGGTTCTTGCCTGTGCATTCTAAATAGAGTTGTGAAGCGCTCCCTCTCAATTTCTTAGGCACACCTTCAAAAATCTTTTCCGAACAGGAAGCAGCCTCCTCTCTTTCTCTTTTCTGTCCCATACTTATATCAAGGTTACTAGGATCTTGACTGCATTCAGAATGAAATGCAGCTTCTTTCTCACATGCACTTTGATCAAAAACTTGCACAGTGAAATGCAACTCACCATTATATCTGAAAACCAAAAGATCACCACATTCTATAAAATGATCCTTCACAAATGCTGGCCACCCATGGCAGAGGAATAAATCATCATTCTGCTGAATTAACTCAACATGCCAAGTTTTCCCGCTAGGACCGACCAACGTCACTAATCCAGATGTTCTGCCTTTCATATGTCTGACAAACCGTACAGGAATTTTCTGTGACAGATTTGAATTGTGTCACCATCCAACTATGCAACACAAATTCCATGAAATAGCAAACAAAAAAAAAAAAATCACAATGTCTATTATGCCCCTGACTGGATGTAAAGCAACCCAACATCTCTTAGCATACTGGAATTAGATACGAACAACACATTCTCATATTTAGCATATTTTGGGGTACTTTTAGATGCAATTCATTGATGAATGACTCCCAACGATCTTTAGCCTGACTGGGTAGCCTATCTACGAAATTGGTTCCTTTGCCATCCTGCAGTAAGTAATATGGCATGCCACATTACTTACCAAGGAAAATGAATTACCCGGTTATAATAATGCTTTTTAACTTTTCCAAAGCTCAACGTAATGCACAAGAGATGGAGCACGGGAGACGAAAATTTGGAATAGTACAAGAGCATGGACTATTATAGCTTTCATTTATTCAATTTTTCTTCCTTCTTTCCTAGCAACCGAAAAGAACATATTCGAGGAAGAAAGAATGATTTTGATGGCCACCATTAAAGACTCTAGGATGAAATTATAGCAAACAACTACCAGAATGCAATATTTCAAGAAATAAGCACCCAACTTGTATGGAAAGTAAGGGCCAACCTTATCATGTTCACATATCTTTATCCTTAGAATCATGACATTAGCATATGGCCTCATAATCTTATAAATAGACACTGAAACAAGAAATGTGCGCGACAGCTAGTTTGGGATTCTTGGAGTTGAACTTTTTTTAATGTGTTTGACTTGGCACCCATATATTTGAGCAATATTTCTAAGAAAGGCCAAAACTTATTTCACATTCTACCATTACACCAAGAAAATGAGCAGAACACGGGGAAAAAAGAAGCTGAAAACGAGTTTCAACGTCCAATGCATTTTTCCTTTTCCTTCTCTGAAATCCCATTACGTTAACATTACTTGTGAATCACATACTTTACTGTAAGATTACAACAAGCAATTAGGGTTTAAGACTAACAGTAGACCCTGACAAGCAAGAAGCTATTCTCAAATAACAATTCCTAAACTCTACACACAAATTAACAGCAAATTTTTGCACTAACCCTACTTGCTCAAGAAATTATGAAAACACGGTAATCCATCTAATATACATGTGCACAATATAAATAATATATAATATATATTAAAAAGAAAAAAAGAAAAAAAAAAAAAAAAAAAAAGAAAGAAAGAAAGAGGAATACCAGTCTTTGTGAGCTTATAACAGAGGAGTAAACGTCAAAGAAGTAAGGCCGCCTGGCATTCGGCAACTCCTGGAGAGCTCCTTTTTCCATCAAACCACTTTCTTACACCGAATAGTTTCTGAGTGATTTTCTTAGGAACCAAACAGCATTCCGAGATTTTCTCGGAAAAGGAAAGAAAAATGAGATATAAAAGGAGAGAGAGAGAGAGAGAGAGTTAGAGCGTCTGATGGTGATGGTCGAATCGAAGCGGTTTGGAGTGCAGTGTGGTGTGTGCAGCTGATCTTGGGAGATGCCGGTGTGGGTGAGGGGCCACCGCTCGTGTCAGATTTGGAGCGTGTGATTCGCACGTCGGATGTGTCCTCTTTTCGCCAGGTGGCCCGAACCGTTGTGTTTTGCTGGGCGTGTTTACACGCTGGATGATAGCACTGCCACGTCTGATTCACCCATTGGATCAAATTTAAGCCCCAATTCAATTAGTACATATTAACTTAACAAATTAATATAGGATTTGGCTTGCCGTAAAAAAAAAAATTAATTAATTCTAAAGCGTTAGAAAAACCAATATATATATATATATAATGGGGGAGATTTAAAGTATTTTATATGACAGGATTTCTTATAGATTACAGAGAATGATTGATTGCCATTTTATCTTTGACTTTGGATAAATTGTTATGATTTGTAAGCTCCAGTTGTTTATGTTATTTGACAAAGGGAAGTGAACTCTAAGAAATAATTCTAAGAATGTCTGTCTTTAAGCCATTTTAAGAAAATATATAGTTTTAAAGATCGTAAGTGTTTCAAATAATGTATTAAGGCTTAATAAATGTAATGTTATATTATTGTTATTTCCACCATGGCTATGGGTCTTTTTTTTTTTTTTTTTTAGCCTTTTCATTAATTTAGGTAACTTAATCAAAAAAAATGCTTGAAGTAATACAATTTTTACTATAATTTGTTATATTGATTGTTTATAGAAACGTGTGTCTAAGAGTCCACATTTGAATAATTGACGTGATAAATGCCACACAAACTTTCATGTCAATTTGTAAAAACAATAAATACTATGTGGACAACCACGTGGCAGCTCACATTTTAATAATTGACATGACAAATGGGTGTTTTACAACATGAGTTTGTAAAGGACCTTATAATCAAAACTGTAATATCATCAAAGAGCCCCTTCTATCAGGCCAAGGCAGAAAACCATAGAAGGCCAAGGCAGAAAACAATGGTTTTCTGCTCACCAATTACGTTTTGACACGTCATCTCAACAAAAAAAACTCAAAAATTCAATTGTTGTTGAAACACAGGATTCCGCCCCTGCCCAAGCCGACATTCCGCCACAGCCAGGCCAGACGCCGCCGCATCGCCCAGGCCAGACCACGCCGCCAACGCCCGTAATGGACCCGCCGCCACCGACCGGGTCGGAACACCAGCCAGGCCACCCCCAGGTTGCCGATCCGTTCGAGTTCCGACGCCGTGGAGTTGCCGATCCGGCCGTGGAGTTGCCGCCGAGCTCGAGGTCCGGCTTGGCCGTGTGGGGCAGTGGTTGGGAGGAGGATTTTTGGAAGGAAGGAGGATGATCGATGTTTTTGCCTACACTTACATTTTTGTGTTTTTTTTGTTTCATGCTGATTTGTCAGCTTGCTATTGGTGGGCAAAAAGGTGGTGAATTTTGCCACCACCGAATAGAAGTTATTTCCATATCATTAACATCACTCAAATATAATATAGTATATTTTATATGTAATATGGAAAATCTAGACATTATAGCTGAAAATGGGATGGAAGGCTAATATGTAGGATACTCGTGAATTTTTCCATTTTTCAAAGAACATTATTCTACCACACTTGTGAAATTATCAAATTAAACCATTTTTCTATAAATTCTCGCCTTCGGTCATATTACTTAAAACAAATTATATGACTCATAATCTAAGATTGAATGAGGGGTTTTAATATAAGATTTTACTTTGGAAAATTTCAATGTTCATTTTCTTGTTTGTGTTTACAAAAGAGTAATTTCAGAAACTCTGGAAATTTTAAACCTAACATTCCCAAGTATTCAAACTCCCAGTTCAAAATATATAGAAAAATTATATTATTACAAACTCTATCAATGTCATCTTTTTTCATATCACCTACTATTAACCCTCAATCCCTCATACTGGATTAAAATCTCTTGCAGTTCTCTCTATTCAAGTTGTTCATTATGAATGAACAACTTGAATTAAACCACATAAACACTAAAAATAAAAAAACAAAAACAAAAAGCAAAAGAGTTAAGTGGTAGTGGAACCATCTCTTAAAGTGATCACCTAACCTATAAGAGAAATGCTCTACTTCTCAAAATTTCATCCCCAAAAGTGGTTCCCAAATGATGTGTCACCATCCCATAAGATGGTGACACTTTCTAAAAATAGTAAATTCCATCAATGATTATCACATCATTTGATAATCAACTTTTGAAAAAAAACCAAAAAAAAAATGATAAGTGTAACACTTCTCAACCTATAATTGGTTTGGGAGTAGTCGGACAAACATTAAGGGGTGGTCAACCATCCCCAAATCAGTTATGAGGGTAGTCGACCACCTCTTTAAAAGGGTGAGAGGTGGTTGGCCACCCAAAAAAGAAATGCTTTAGGAAATGGTCGAGTTTCCAAGCCGGTTATAAAAGTGTCCCTAACACACTTTTTGGCAGTAGTCGGGTCACCCGAACCACTCACTTGGGGATGGTCTGCCTACCCTAGTCCCTAAGTACTCTCTTAGGTGGCCAACCACTCCCCCTCAAAGGATGAAGGGGCGGTGGGGCTCAACCATCTTAAGGGATGACCTGTTCATCCCTTAACTTCTTTTGTTTTGCTTTTTTCTTTTTTTTTTCTTTTTTTTTGGTGCTTATATGGCTCAATTCAAAAAAACAAAAAACGACGTGAACCAACTTTTTGAGAAGAAAATTTGATAATTGCAGTATTTTTCTGAAAACCTCAATCCCTTCTTACTTGCTTGCCATCTGGGGGTACCAGATGATCAATTAGCAACATCAAGAGGTCCATTTCAACACAGGAAAGCCCATACACCATCGCATAAAACTATAAAAGTGGGTCCATTACCCTTTTCCGTGAACAATTTCTTGACGTGTGACGCGCACCTCCATATCATCTTCTCTGAAAACAGACGCAGAGCTCAGTCGTTAGTGACTGTGTTTTCCCCTTGTGTTTGGTAAGACGTTAGAATCACAACACGAGGTAACCGATTCTACAAGCAGCATAGACACACAAGGGAAAACGACCATTGTGTTTAAGGCCATCTTTGTATTAATTATTAAATAGACAAGTTTTCTAAGAACCAGAGTGTTCGGTTGGATTTAACAGACTTTAAAGCTTCCAACCGGCCCAATGCTCTCTCTGAGCCACCGGGACCACACCACCAGTCCCCTTTATCATGGACAACCAGGACCCAAACCTGCTTTTAGTCTTACATTTCTGAAGACCAGTCTAATCCGGCTGGGGCCTGGGCTACTACTGTAAATGAATCCTTTTACCTTACCGTTCAGACACTCCCATTTGACTCCGACCCCCCCTTACTCCCTGCCGATGCAGAGAAGATATTTGTACTCCCTCTCCAGGCATATGGGGGGTGGTCGCAACTACCAAATTAAAGAGACATAGTGGCTGCAACCACCATATCACAAGGGCTCCTTGGAGGTGGTCCCGAGGGCACCGGGGTGGTGCGATCAACCACAGAGGTTCGGTTGGAGTAGTCATGTCAATAAATTTGTTGAGTAAATGGGGTGGGAGTAAAAGTGGAGGATCTCTAGCATTTTACATGGTCCAACAACACTTGATGGGCATTTTCTTTTTAACTTGAGAGGAATTTGAGTGGTTTTTCCTTTGCTCTAGTCCCCCTATGTTTAGGCTCATTTTGTGGAGGCTACTGGCTGGGCTGTCATGTAAAGTAGAATACTAGTCTATTTTCTTAATGCTATGCATAGCTAATATGGGGTTAACGGGTTGCGCAGAAAAGCTACCAAAAATGAAATAAATCCAGATTTAAGCTCTTGACCTGATGTACAACAAAATAGGTAGACCCCTAGTTCTTAAAAAAATGTGAACAAATCAATGCCAAAAGACACCATCATATTTTGTGACCTTCCATGAAAAAGGCAGATACGAGTTTAATAAGGAATCAATCAATTTTCAACAATCTATTATCCTTGAACAACACTACACAATCAAGACAAAAGCCAAAGCAAAACAACGAGAGGGATTCCAAATTTGTTTGTAGGCTAAGGAGTCGTCGTTGATTGGAAAGAGATTCTTGGACGAGAGTCTAGACAAGCCGAACCACCCACCTACCTCCAGAAGCCCACATGATCTGACAAAATTGGAGTCAGAGACCATCCCCCAACTATTGTCTTTATGGACAAACCAGCCTAACCATTAACCAACCCATTTGCAGACAACTTCAAAAGCTACTCTTCCCCACGGAGTATGTTAAAGCCACGAGAGATTTGCAAGGAAGAGAACAAGAGGTTAATCTCCCCCATGGTTGCAGAAAACGGCTTTGATGTCTTACTCCAAAACAATAGTTTATTAGAGTTTGGTAACAATAATACATACTAGAGTAACCGAATGTGCAAATTCCTACAAGATTTCACAACTAAATGTGCAGACTCCTACAAGATTTCACAGCAGTGATCTCGATATTTAACATGGTTGCCAAAAAGAATTGATATTTAACATGCAGAGAAAAAGAAAGACAACAGAAGATAACAAAGTGTTTGAACTTCTTTGCCAAGAGTACATATGAATATAGTTATATAACATATATATTTCACATACTGGAAGCTGTTTTCAGACCAACTATCAATTTTATTAAAATTCCATATTACTTCCTGAGATCATATATTACTTTCGAGCAAACTCTACATGAAACAGAGTACAAAAAATACATTCTTAGATAAACAAGAAGAATGAAAAAATTCATCTGCTCTCAAGGAAAAGCTCCTGTGGAGAAGCAAAAGAAACAGACCACACAAAACCGTACCTTTGCAACCTTTCCTCCTTGCTTCAACATCTCCCACTGATTCTGAGTCTCAGATTTCAACTGAGAAAGTTCAAGCCTGACTATGTCCGCCCCTATAGGGAGATTGCTACAGGCATCGGCAGGGTCCATTATCTTCAAAATGAAAACAAAAACATGACACAAGCTCCCAGTCCTATGTTTCTGAATTTTCTGGAATTGTAGATAATTCATCCTCTTCAACAAATGATGGATTAAGAAACTTTGCCACAAAAGCCCACATCTTATAAACATCTTCAAAGTTGGTTAGAAAACCGAGCGATGCAGTAACAACCTCAACTCGGAAGAACATATTTTTACCATCCTGGCAGCCATTAGCCATTGGCTTGCACAAGGTTGTATCTTCAAGATCAAATGCCCCACAATGCTGTTTTGGACCGTCCACCATCCGAACGTGACTTAGGATACCAATGCCAAGAGAAATGCCATTTTTCTCAGCCAACTTCTGTACAATTTCTGGGTGAACAAGCCCTCTTCCACTGCTCTCTCTCACATTGAAAGCTACAGATGCACCCCTTTCATATTTAATCTTCGGGCCATATATTTGTACAAGAGACACTCCCTCACCTTCATCTGAACCGGGTAACCGAAGTTGAAGTAATGAGGTAACAAGCCAATTGATCATATATCGCAGCCTGAGGGTAGTTTTATTCAAACCCAACATATTGACATGATCAAGATGCCGACAAATTATCTCGGGCTCCCTCCTTCCCCACTCTTGCTCATCACCATATTCTCCATCACTTGTGGACTCATCATCACCGAGGGTAGTCCTAGATACTTCTCCAGGCTCAAACAAGTGGCTCAAACCCTCTTTGTGGTTGTCTTCTATGCTAAAAGACACCCTTCGGCCCATGCTCGCAACTCTGTCACCATCTTCCACACCAAAAAATCTACTGCCAGCAAATCGGTTCCCTTCTCTCCTTCCAAGTAGTCTATACTCACCTTCTGTCTCTCTCCTTATAGCACTTTCTTTCACTTCTTGACCCACTATAGAGGTTGAGGAACTCTCGCGATTGCCATGCCGAAGGTCAGTATTCTGGTTCTTGTGTCTGAATTCATCTACAGAAGAGCTCAACTTAGCATCATTCCGCACTGAATCTCCTCTGATTTCAGGTTCTTCTTGAATCTCCTCAACTTGCTGGGAATCTGCATAATATTCACTACCTGCAGACGCATCTGCTTCGGCTAACTGTTCTTCAGGAATTCCCTTAACCCGGTCCAGCTCCTGTGACACTGACAAGACAGCTGCATCGAAGGATAACACAGGATCTTCATGCAGTTTGAGATTTACACTCCTGTCACCATATACCGGGCTCTGAGATATTTTTGATCTTGGTTTTGGTGAGAGTCGCTTACTGCTTCTCCCGCCAGAAAACCATGATGGCGGCAATGGTGAGCCTGTTTTCTGTTTTGTCAATTGGCCAGAATTATCAGACCCCAGTGGACTCTGACCCAAATCAATCCAGTATGAATAGTCTGATGATTCATCCTCACTGAAAACCGGACTTTTCATAACCTCTCCGACTGAAAAGCTCTCAGCCTCCTCAAATATTGTGCTAGCCCCATCCCTGTCTGAGCTGTTATCTTGTTCGATCTCAGCCTCAAAGACATCCCTCACCTGGTTGGAAGTAAATACACCTGAAAAGGCTGGCATCTGCGACCCCCCATGTGTTTCAGGCATTGATTCTTCATTGCTATTTAATGCATCATCTTCAATTCCAGCCAAAACATCAAGACCATCCACAGAATCGCTAAGGTACTGTGGGAACACTGGGACGATCCTCACCATTCCAGACCCAGTATGCCCAGATTGGCTTTGCAGACTTCCAATCACAGATTTCTTTATCAGAAGGCATCCAAATCCAGTTGGGTCAGACCCAAATACCCTGTAAAACGATGTGATAATAAAATCCGGCCTAAAGAGGGACAACCCAAGAGAATCCATGTCCTTAGGACCCAATGACCCCGCATCAAGCAAAACATGCCAATTGTTTTGCTGAGCAAGTGCCATCCACTGGTAAGAATACTTGGCCCCAGTTACCCTAGACTGAACAGGAAATACAAAAAGCCCAGCAGAATCCTTTTTCCTCCTCTTCTTATTTGCAATTTTCTTTCTCAACTCCCTGGAGCAGAGTTTCATAGTAGGCCACTTAAACCAGGCACTGTAAACCTTAGCACCTTTTTCCTTGGCACTCTGAGCCATCCAATTCACAGACTGGCTCTCATGATCAAACATGGTCAACAACTTCTTGTTCGTTTGGAAAGGGTAAGATTCAGCAAGCAATTTAAATGCAGAACCCCTACTAACAGTAAAAACAAGGCCATATTCATTCTCAGGAATGTTCAAATAATCCATAATCCTAGTCTTAATATCATCTTCTGTGGTCCCTTCCTCGGCACCTCCATAAAGGGCATGGTTGCTCAAATTCGCAGTTATCTCAGACAAACTAAATGCCGATGATTCCCAATATTGCTGAGTTTGAAGGTAAGAGAACAGGCCAAAGCCACAGTAATCAAGGCATACCTTTGCAGACGACTCCGTCAGGTGGCCGTACTCGTTCAACCTCAACTGGTCAATCTTTTCCGTGGATTGAAACTTGGGGTACGCTGTGAGGAACTTGTTGAAGGCATCTTGGTAGCTAGGAATGAGCTCCTCCGAGCTAAAGCTTCGCTCAGCCGCGAGAGCCGTGGCACGCAAGAACTCTTTCTGGGCATGAAGGCGGGCAAGGGATCTGGAGCGCCCAAGACCACCACCACCACCACCCTCTTGGTTCGAAGCCTCTGAAGGATCAACATCTTGGGATTTTGAAAGAGACCCAGCTTCGGACGCTTCCTCAAGAGCCTCCCTGAGCTTGTTCTCCTGCAATTGCCTGAGAATCGAGGGCCTTCGCTTCCCTTCCTCAGTCAAACCAGAACCATCTCTCCTCCTGCTCTTCTTGTCCATGATTATAGCGGCACATTGGGTGATAGGCTTCCATAGTGACATATGCATGCCTGGTCTTCCTCTCTTTCCCACGGCCAATATTTCAAACTCAAACGGAAAGCAAATGGGGTTTTCAAGATGAAATCTTTAGCCGCAGAGGTCGAGTCTCTCAGTCACATACATTTCAAACTTTAAGTCCACTGCCCTTTACCTTTATCACCTAGCAAACATTCAAAACAACAAAAAAACAAAGATTATTCTTCCATTTATAAGACCCAGAACTTTAGTGAGATCAGCCAGGCTCGGTCTTAAAGAAGAGAAAAAGAAAAAGAAACAAAAGGGTCATCTGATTATGAACAAACCTTTAAATTGCGATCAGAAAAAATCCCAGCTTTGGAATCCTCCGAGGACCCATAATTAAGCCTCTCAATTCAAACCCAACACCCACCTTTTTAAAATCTTATGAGCAAAAGATCTTACTAGATCCTAAACCCGTTCCCATTAACTTCTGCTGAGCCCACAAAATAGACAATAAAAAGAAATAAATAAATATTTCCCCAACTATCCCAAAGGTAAAACACAACCTGAGCAATGGAAGAAGCACAGCAGCAGCAGCAAAAAATATGCTCCAACCACTCCTCCCCCACTATTATACTACCACACCAACCACTCTTTTCCTTTTTCTCTCTTCCCTTCCCCCTCTGAGCTAGGAGTGGTGGTAGGGCATAATAAAGGCAAATCCTTTGCAACCCATCAATTCCTCATTTACTCTCCCAGTCAATACAAACATGTCTGCATTGAATGCTCTCTGTTTCTCACACTTCCCCACCATTATTACACTACCACCTTCCCCCCCTCTCTCTCTCTCTCTCTCTCTCTTTTCAATTTCCGATTTAGCCCCTTCCCTGTCCCCACCTGGTTAAGGCTATGAGCACACCGTACTTTTGTTTGACCAGTGAACCAGAGGCAGAGATTGAGTGCAAGCAGCGGAAAGTGGAGTGGACGTAGCAGTATGCTCTTCAATAAAGAAGCAGAATGTTTGAAAAAAGTTTTGGGAGCTCCTTTGACTTGAGACCTCCAACATATTCTTCATAATTCATAAGGATCTTTTTGTTAACGGAGATAAATATGCTTAACTACTTTGATTAGTGGTGTTTTAGGACAGTAAAATAAGACTTATCGAAAATGAATCTCATTTACTTTACCAATGATTGAAAAGGTTGGTTCCAGGTGGACGAGACCCGCCCATCTACCTCCAACCAAAATTAAAAACAGAACCGAAATTTCTTTTGAATGTCTCTCAAGTCTTGTTGAGATTGACATGAAACAGATCTTTTTGTTTTTATTTTTCCTTTTCCAGTCTATGGAATGCAAGGTTCATCAAATTTGTTATATCTTTCCATGGATAAAATGATTTTAATTAATAAGGCTAAGTACGCCCACTTTTATGATTTGTTTTTAAAATTATTATTTAATTAAAAATTTATTATTATTATATTTTGATCCAATAATCTTAAAAGTTATGCTAAAAAGTATAGAAGTAAGAGTGTATGTAACAACAGTGTCCCACTAAAGGGATAAGTTACAAATTTGAGCAACATATCATGGCAACCTCCTTACCCCGGAGTGAATAACAAATTGAGATGCGGCAATAAACAAAAAGAAGGGTTGTATCGGGTATTGGATTTTTAGTTTGGGACTGTCAGGGGTGTTTTCTGGGAGCCCGTAGTTTTACCGAAAACATTATGGTAGATACAGATGGAGCGAAAGCAATAGCATCTGCAGTGATGTTCAGCAAGGAAGTGGGCTTTCTTTACATAATATTTGAAGGTGATGCTTTGCAGATAGTTAAAGAGATTAATATTGCAAAATCATCCCAGAATAGCCGTGGTTATTTCATAGAATGAGTCAAACAAGAATTGGGCACTTTCAAATTATCTATTGTTATACATGTGCGAAGTGAAGCAAATTTAGCCGCTCATACCTTGGCAAAGGCTGTAGCCACCAACGTAATAAATTATGTATGGTTGGAATATATCCCAGATAGCATATGTGGTATTGTAACTAGGGAACTTGTTGTCCTTATATCCTGATTTGGATCATCTTGTTCTATTTTATCAATAAGAACAACTATTTTGTTAAAAAAAAAAAATAGACTCCTAATACAATTACTTTTTTTTATATATAAATTAGTTTCATAATGTTTTAAAAATTTTATGAGTATATATGTATGTTTTTATTTTGGAAATATTTCACAAAAAAAGGGTACTGATGAGTCTAGAAAGAAGAGGATCCTATTTAAGAAAATGAGAAGAAAATGAAGGCATTTGTTAGTGTTAACTCGCTTCAAGCTATTGCCTTAACCATTTGTTATGCATGGTAAGCATGCCATTGGACAGTGGGGCCTTCGGTGGTGTTTTTGTGGCACCTCGATGGCACACTTAGCACAATGTATCGGAGTTCAAAACGGTCATATTATGATACTTAATTTTAGGATGAGTGTGATCGTATAATATGGTAATTTGGTTTAGATCCTAAAATGCTTAAAAGTAAGATTCAACGGTTAGATTTACTTGACTGCTTAAACAAATTTGATCTAACGATCGAGATAAAGTAATCGTTATTATCAATTATGATCTAACGATTAAAATTAAATAACTATTAATTATAAATGTGCTATAATGGTCAACACCAAGTAACTGTTGAAAAGTTATCAGAATTTAATGAGGGTTAAATTAAGAGTTATTTTATGTTAATTATGAAATTTGATGTCTCTTAACAAACATACATTAAAACTGTCTAGGTAAACAGTCACCTAGATAGACTAAAAATGCCCTTTATCATTTATAAATCGCCACTCATTCCCAGAATTTAAAAATAAACGACATTGTAAGAACATTGATTTTAGTGTTGTTTCAAAGTTTTGAAGATTAAATAAGAAAAAAAAAAAAAAAAAAAAGCTTTGAAGATTCTGCACCATGAATTAGCAGCGTCCTTTCATGCCCAAAAAGAATCAAATGATGATGTTTTAGTCAATTTAAAATGAATTCTTGTAAATTATATTTGGACCTGTTTGGTTACTCTCACTAGATTAAAAAAAAAAAAAAAAAAAAAAAAAGACAGTGACAAGCTTCAAAATCCTGTATGTCTTTTTAATAACGCTTGAAATTTGACTATTTGTTTGCATTCCTCAATTAGATCCTTTTCGACCACTTCAGAATCCTACGAGTTTACGTCAAAATTACGATTCTATTGTTAATTGTGTTGGATGATTTTATTTTATTTTTTATTTTTCATTTAAAGAGTATTTTGATATAACACAAGGATTAAAATATGTTTTAATATTTTGTGAATGTGTTTGTATTTTGGGTTGTTTATTAATATTTTTGTTTTGAAATTATTTTTTCTAAAAAAAAAAAAAAAACAAAAGGAAGATGGAAAAAACGTTATCAGCTTGTTAATGACTTTATTTATGTGGTTATATTCTAATTTTTAAAACAAATCAACTTTTTATATTTTGTTCTCATGATATATATCATATATCCATCACAAATTTTTAAAAGATCTTAAATTTTCTACATAATGACTTAATAAGAAATTTTTGTGACAAATAATTTTTTGCTGAATAAGTGTGAATGATAGTCGATCGGTTATTCTTTTTTTTTTTCTGTTCTTTTTTCGAATGAAAAATTTAAGTATTTCATTGATCAAAGATTACGAGCATAAAACTCTTACATCACAAATTCATATATACAAACAAAATTCTTACGATAAAGTGTTACTATAAATTTCATCTTTCGCTAACCCATATACAAAAATAGTTAAAGAGCAAATTTGTTATGAGCAGACTAAAATTAAGGCAATGATAGCTATCAGGGCCGGCTCAATACATTTTGGGGCCTTAGGCGAAAAGTTTAAATGGGACATTTTTTTTAAAAAAAAAATGAATATTAATTAATTTAAAAAATAGAAAATAGTAAAACTTGATTTGTCAAAGGAAAGACAAATTAGTGTTAGAATTTTTCCTAAAACCGAATAAAAAAAATTAATACAATTGATTAATTGAGTTTTGGTAATTAAATTTTTTTTAATCACTAATCAGATATGGATTGATTTTAAGGACTTGAATAATAAGATATTGGGAAATAATGAAAATTGAGAATAGAGAAATTCAAATTCAAATAAGACTTGAATAGGAAAATTGAGATAAAAAATAAAATCTTATAAAGAATAGGATTTAAAATAGAAACTTAGAGATTTTTCATCTTCTTAGTATTCATTTTTTATTTTTTCATTTTATTTTGATTCTTGAACATTGGTCTTAACACCTTCAATTTTTTGAACAATGAACATAAAGCCTTCAATTTTTAATGTGAGTAATTAAGACCTTTAATTTAGAAGTTTTCATATCTCATTAATTATATTTTGAACGTCAACGTTCAAAGAAATTGAAAGCCTTTAATGCAGAGACTTTCCATATCTCATAAGTCACAAGTCGTTGGTAATTAGACGTACAAAAAATTAAAGGCCTTTAATTTAAACTTTTCATATCTCACAAGTTGTTGGTAATTAATTAAGGCCTGAATTTTTTTATTTTTTTAACCTTCAGTTTTTTGACGGGAGAAGGCCTCTAGGCAGCATATTTTAAGGCATTGACCGGGGGCATTACCGAAAACAATGCTTTGATGATTCGTCTTTTTGTAAGCACTTTTTTTCTTAAAATAAATCTTCATTAATTGGGGCCTTATAAAATTGGGCCATGCATCATATTATTGCCTTTTTTTTTAATTTTTTTTTTACCAAAATTTGTGGCCTTATTTAAGTGTATTGATTATATTTAAGGCCTTAATTTTTATCTTTTTTAGAAATAAATCTCTAATAATATTTTTAAATTAGGGGCCTTAGGCGGTTGCCTAATCTGCCTAAGGCTCCAGCCGGCCCTGATAGCTATGGTCATTTCATGGAAGGAGTCAAATAAGAATTGGGCACTTTCATATCATATTTTGTTATGCATGTTCAAAGGGAAGTAAATTCAGGGACTCGTACCTTGGCAAAGGCTGCAACTACCAATGTAATAAAATGAACCGCTCCCCCTTCCTCCTCTCGGATCTATTTTTTTTTTAAGGATAATCGGTTTTCCAAATTAAGGCTTTTTTTTTTTTTTTTCTCTCGATAATTTGTCACCATACTTGGCCTATCATTACAAAACGCATACAGATCGATAATGGTTGACGATGGAATCAGTTATCTAAAGACACATTTTTAGTTTGCAAAAGTTATCTACACATGTCTAAAATAAGAGAAGGTTTGGGTTAAACTTAAAAGAAAATGGAAATTTAGAGAAAGAAAATAATTAACGTCTCATCGCATGACTCACTATCACCATTGAACCAAAAAATACAAAGACCAAAAAAATAAAAAAATCCCAGGTTTCAAATAGCATAAAAAAAGTTCATAAACTGCAAATAATTTTCTTTTATTTATTTTTGTTTCTGTTTTCAATATTTTATTTCCTATTTCTTTCCTTCAAAGCTTCATCAATTTTTTTTTTTGTTTTTTCATTACTTTAATCTCCCAATAGTAATATGTTGTCGAAGTTCTCTTAGCAACAAATTTTATTAGTTGGTTCTTGTTAGAATAAGTCGCTCATATATTTTTTTGGGCATAAAGAATAATACGAGAGTACAGTATAATACCAATTAGTACGTATAAGGTATTTTGAAGTTTTTCATATCTGTCTGTTCAATAGAATTTTGTTATAAATATATTATGTTGTACCCTTAAACTATAGTCACATTCCTGTAAACATAAGTACATTGATGAACCTCGTAAATTTGTGTCTTAAATTTTTATTGTTATTTTTTCTTTTTATTTCATATTTCATCGTTGTTATGGACAGCAATACCAGTACTCTTACAACTTAATATTTTTATTTGAATGAGCACATGCAATTTAATATGTGAAACGTGTTTTTTTTTTTATTACTAATTAATTTTCTTGATTACTTAGTTTGAACTGTCAGCTGTCCTTTCTTTACTCCAAAGTCACAGCTTGAATCATTAATGGAAAAAGAGAATAAAAAACGGCCTAGCGAAACGTTTGACATTAGTTACATATTGAAATCTGGAGTTTGTTTGGCTTTTACCCAATCTATTTAGCCATTCTCCAGGATCAGATTCTCTAGTTTATTGCTTCGTTATTGGAATTTCCCATATGCAGAAATACGTCCTTGAATTGTGCTACGCATCCTTGTTGTTTGTTTGGCTTTTACCCGATCTATTTTGTCCTTCTCCAGGATCAGATTCTTTAGCTTATTGCTTCGTTATTGGAATTTCCCATACGCAGAAATAAGTCCTTGAATTGTGCTACGGATCCTTGTTGCCCACATCATGCAACCATCTCTGTCTCGATTTTTTTTTTTTTTTTTTTTAAAAAAAAAGAAATTTGTATGGGTACTTACAAACTTTTACAGAGGAAAGTTTACGAACAGATTTGGCATTCTACGTGGAATAAATATTAAAATACAAAAATGCCCTTCCCTCTTACGGTTGTTGTTTCAGATGCCGTTCTCCCCTTCAGTCGCCGGCCGATTGAACCCAGACACCATCGAAAATCCAACACATCGGCCGACCACGACCCCGACCAACTCGATGGAAGCCCGACCAGTAGATCCAGTTGAACCTACATTCACTGGTGAGAACGGAGAACGGTCAGCGAGGACAAAGCAAGGGAATGGCGACAAGGGTGGGTTTTCGACCGGACCAACCAAACCCACGCCGGTGTGGGTTTGTTGGATCTCATATCCGGCCGATGTGCCCGACCCTAACCATAGGGCTGCCCGCACGCCGTCCTCTCTCGGGACCTCTCCCCTCTCGCCAGCTGTCCATCTATCCCAAGCTCCCATCACCAGTCGTCCATGGAAGCTCTGCCCATGGAAGCTTCCACCTGGATTTAGTGTGGAAGTGGAATCCTACGTTTCTAACTTTTTTAGTAAATAAAATGTCACATTCATGCCATGTCAGTTTGTAAACTTTTTTTCTAAAAGTTTATAAGTACATGTACTATTTTTCGAACAAAAAAATCTCTCTCTCTCTCTCTCTTACAAATTTTAAGGAAAACTCAATTTTAAAAATTCCTTTGTAAGAGCCAAGAGGAGGGTGTCCAATATGCATGTGTATATATATATAAAGACATTTGAATACAGCTTATTATAGGTCGGCATCTTCGTAACTTGATTACAAAGTCGCAATCAATTCGATCTCTTATGGGTAGGGGCCAGTGGCCAAAAAAAATTTTTGGTAGGAGCCAGTCGACTAATTTTTTTTTTAAAAAAAATTAGAGGGGCCATAGCCTCTACCAACTCCCCCTCGTTCCGCCCCTGGCTGCATCTGATCTTATACTCGACTTGGTGACGGTTCTAATATCAAATAATATAAACCTTAGGTAAAACTCACCATGAAGTTTATATACAAATGATTAAGATTATACTTAAGTCATATAGGACACTTATAATCGTAATTATGTCCCTCTCTATACCTATGATATAGAACTATTAGACAATGAGAGATTTGAAGCCATTGAATTGAGCATCAGTCAGAGCTTAGAGATCCGTATCTATTCAAACCTGTTTGGAGAGAGAAATATTATGTTAGGAGAAGAGAGACTGACATTAGAAGAAATGAGAATTAATAGTTGAAATCTCTATTATATTAATTAATTAAAAAAAAAAACATGTGTTTTTCACATATTAGATGACACATGGCTATTTATTAGATTGGTTTGTAAGAATTTTCGACAAATCAGTTTGTAAGAAATTTATGTCAAATCAATTTGGAAACTTTTCTCAACTCAACCTTTTTATTTATTTTTAAGTAAGAAATCATGTTTGGCTCTACTTTTCAACCCAACTCAATTTTTTTTAAACCCAATTAAAAAATATGTATGTGTGTGTGTCTATATATATATATATATATAATAATAAACGAAAAAATATATATTTTTCCAGTTTTTTATTTTTTTTACAATTTATAATTTTTTTTTTAATTTTCTTAAATATATTTAATTTAATTCATCTTCCCAAACATAATTGTTACACTTTCTTTTTTCCTCTGTATTCGTGATTTTGAATAAATTTAAAAAGAATACAAAAAAATCTCACACCCAAACATCTCCTATGTTAGCAAAATTAAATAATTTTGTTGGTTGACAATTAGCAAATTCTAAATTTCAAGTAAAATGAGAAGGGTTCATTTTATGATATAGATTTAATGGTGCATATGTTGCCAAGTTATTTAAAATTTTAAATAATATGGCATCATGTTTAAATGATATAACACTATATACGCAGTTAAATGTAATAAAACAAAAATTTTGACTGTAAATTACATCATCTCAATTTCAATTAAAATATAAATAATTCTGATTAGTTCATTCTTTAGAAACTTGAATGTATCATGTATGGCCAAAAGAAAATACACATTTTAAGTTACGTATGCGAATTATATAATTTTTTATTTTTATTTTTTAGAAGGATAAACGGGGTGATCATAATTGTTTATCTACTTGACGGAGACCATAGTTGCATCCATGCGTTGGAACCTCAACATAATAGACCTTTACGATTTGCAATCCATAGCATATGTGACCCAGTTTCACGGTTTCACCATGACATTAATGAGGAATTTTATTGCGGGAGTCGAATTCATATCCTAATATTTACCTAACCACTCAGAGATTAAACCTAAGACCATTAAACGACCACCACCCTTTGGTGGTCACAGATTATAAAGTTAATTATATCAAGATCTTTGTGCTCATATATCAAACTAAATGGCTCCAGCCTCCATGTATGGGTGAGATCGATGACTCAAAATAAAGATGCTCGTGGTCTGTAATTTGGGTTTTTGGAGAAGGAGAGCGTCACATGTGTCAATGGGTTGGTGGGGTTTATAAGATCAACTATAGCCATGCATACGCAGTCACTTTTGATCCAATAAATAGGGTCTATCTGGATTTGGTGCTGTGTCTTTTATAGTCTTTGCTGGATCACTTTTCCCATGATGTTTCATTCCATTCAAATTTTTTGCTTTAATTTGCTGAAAAGTTCATCAATTTCTAAGGTGTGAAGGAGAGAGAGCCAGGCTAGTGGCAGTGGAGGGCTACCACCAAAGCTTAAAACATCTCTTTGGTCCACGCACGAGATGCGACAGCCATGCAAACTCTTTGTACTGTGGGGTGATGTCTTTTCCTGACCGTCTTTTCTGCAATTATACTGCTAATGTTGCAGAGCAGAGCGGAGCGGCCTCATGCCATTTGTCGTTCCCAAAAGTATTCATAAGAAGAGTATTCTCATTTCTCGATCAGTAGTTTTATCGAATTTTATTAATTAAAATAATAATAATAATAATTTTTTTTTTATTTTAGTTCACAACTTTTTAAATAATCACTATTTCATTTAAATAATTTTTTTCAAAAAATAAGCTGTGTGATGCTTAAGAGGAAAAAAAAAATTTGAAGAGAGATAAAATTTTAATAATTTTTTTATTGTTTTTGTGAGTGAACTGTGCTCATTATTGTTGGTGATTACTATTCACTTATCAATTTTTTTTTTTTTTTTATCAAATTGGTAAGGCTGCTGGGGACAATTTCAACAAACTGACTCATCGAAATAGCCAAAAAATTATTTTGATAAGTCTACTAAGAATGTTCTAACAAACTTAAAACTGCTTTTACTTTTATGTCACGCCTAAATACTTATTTCAACTAAAACAGAAAAGAAAAAAAAAATCTCTTAATAAACGTTATCAAACTATATATATATATATATATATATTTAAAAAAGATGTTATAGCATAAAAGTAAAAGTAGTTTTAATTGATTGTGTGTGTATATATATATATATATATATATATACACACAAAAGAGAAGGAAAAAAATGTTATAAAAAAAGCTTATATTTATTTTTCGTTTGTTGTGCTTCAAAACGTGCGATTTAAAAAATACAGTTAAATGTTTAGTAAAATACAATTTAACCTTTTAAATTGTAATTTAATCTTAAAATAGTACGTTTTTTAAAACATACTTGAAAATGGTTGAATTGACTTGCTCAAAGCAGTTGACATAGAAACAATTATCATTCCAATTAATCAACTCTAAGTAATTATGAAAAGAATGTTTTCATGATTCAAGGAAAAAAAATGCATGATATATATATATATACCCGTTGCCTAAATTTTGAAGAATGTCATAACTAATGATTATATTTTATCAGGGCATGTTTCAAAGCAAAGAAAAAAAAATGCTGCACAAATTGATCAATACGTGAGGCACACATCTGCTCCTAATTATGGATACATTACTTCCTATGTCACAATTTAAATGTCCAAAAATGCATGTCTTTTCTTTTGTGTAAATTGCTATTTTTATTTTCTTAATTTCTCCGATATTACCAGTGTTTTATTTATTTATTTTTTATAAAAAAAAAGGTAAATATATTTCACATTAAAAATAATACACTATTTAATATATATAAACAAAATAGTAAGATGTATCTGCCAACAATTTGCAAATATATGGATTGCACTGGGCCCAGGGGTAAAACCAACTCAAGCCCAATCTTTCAGCATAAACACAAAGTTTGTAGTTGAAGCTACATTGGGCCAGGCCAGGTCCAACTTTCAGCCCATAGCCCATTAGCCCACTTCTTAGGCCTTAGGTGTATAGTTGGGCCTTCGTAATTCCCACCCCCAAAATGATACGGAAATAGAGAGAGGGAAGAGACGCTAAAATAGAAAGGATTTGAAATTAAGAAAAATTGGAAAATACTTCATCATTTTTAGGGAGAGAGAGCTAAATGCTCATTGGGTATTTGGTTTGAAGAAGCGAGCTACGTGGTCTCGATTAAACTTGGACATAAAAGTTTTCTTTTGAGAAGAACAAATTGAGTGTCTTAAACTTTTATTAAGACTTCATTGCAAATTGATGTAACAGTCCATTTGACAGTACTTTTCACATTAATTACTAAACAATTAAATTTGATTAAAGGTGATGTGACAGTATCATGCATGTAGATTGCTACGTGATTTTATAAGTCCACGTGCTTATAACGTAGTCACTAAACAACTAAATTTGGTTGTGCAAGATTGATGTGATAGTACATGTGGATTGTTACATTAACTTATATGGAAACTATAGTAATTAAGAGTTGTAATACCCAAACATTTTTTTCATCAAAATTTATGTTATAAGATCGAAAAGGGAATTAAGGACATGCTGCTGGGTTAGGTTCTCTTTATCAAATGATGCATCAAATTCAGTCACAAACAAACTAGTAGATTAATGTGTATAAAGTTACAAAGAGAAACGCTAAATACTATACTTTAATTTCTCAAAATGTAGGCCCCTCTAGAAAATAATTTTAAAAAAAATTCCTTCAACTCAGGGACTCTTGAACTCAGTTTTTTGGCCGTTAAAACTTCTAAAAGTAGAGTAACGTCACTCTTCACATTTATTTATTATATTCATGTTATATTGGTTGACATAACATATTTTAAGTGATTCTTCATGTCAATCACCTTTTATTTTATTTTTTTAAAAAAAAATTGTTTAAAACATGTCACATGTATTTACTTATGTAAAATGAGTATGATAAATTGGTGGGAATAATAGCATTAGTTGAAAGCTAGAGTTTGATTAACACCAAGTTATGGTAAGAAGTATGGATGACAAATCTTAATTGAATAATTAATGTTTCTTGCACAACTCTAACTATTTTTTTTTTTTTTTATGATCAACTATTAAATTTGTTTTCCTACTACGTGTGAACCCTAAATATTCAATTATTGATATTAAAAAGGTATTATTAAAGATGTACAAAAATTATATAAAAAATTGTGTAAAAAACATTCATCGTCTTAATTATCCATGCGCCGGCCAACTCGGCCTTGATAAGCGGGTAAATGAATAAGAGCAATGCTCTGTAGTATTCTTACGTCCTTTCTCCTGTCCTCCCACGCGAAAGAGAGTCGTCGTGTAATTAATGGTTCTGAAGAAGACTTGGTCTGCGCTCGTCGGCAGCTAACAATCATCCAAAATGTAAAAATAGCCACAAGTACGGCAACTCAGGCTGCCAAACACGCTATAATTAGAGCCACCTTCAAGAATTCTAACAAAAATAAAGTTCAAACAACCCACCAATTCTGTGGTGTTTTGAGGAAAGCCATTTCTTTTCTTGGCCAAAACAGCACAGAAATCCTTGCAGAGCCTCACATATTGCTTCATGCCAGCCGGCTCTTCCTCTCAATATAACACCCTCTTCATTCACCCTCTTATCCCTGACTCCTATAAGCAGCCTTGGGCCCATCCAAGGTGGCGGCGATCAGCAAAACCTCTCCAAAATGGAGGCCTCGGGCTGCTGCTGCTGCTTACTGCTCTCCCTCCTCCTATTCTCTTCCTTCTCATCATTCTCTTCAGCGCTGTCGAATGCTGAAGCCAACTTCATCGCCCGTCGCCAGCTTTTATCGCTCCCCAAGGATGGCGATTTACCCGATCAATACGAATTTGAGGTGGTTTTGAATGTAACTTTTCCCAATACCAGGCTTAGACGTGCATACATTGCGCTCCAAGCATGGAAGGAGGCAATCTACTCGGACCCTTTTAACATCACGGGGAATTGGGTTGGTTTCAACGTTTGTGCTTACAATGGTGTTTTCTGCTCTCGGGCTCTTGACGACCCGACGCTCACTGTTGTGGCTGGCATTGATCTTAACCACGCTGACATTGCCGGGTACATTCCGGTCGAGTTGGGTTTGTTGACAGAAATTGCTTTGTTCCACATCAACACCAACAGGTTTTGTGGGATCATTCCCAAGACATTCTCGAGGCTTACGCTTCTTCACGAGCTTGATGTCAGCAACAACCGGTTCGTGGGTCTGTTCCCTACGGTTGTCATGGGTATTCCAAATCTAAAATACCTTGATCTTAGGTTCAATGATTTTGAGGGTGAGCTGCCTCCTGAGCTCTTCAACAAGGACTTCGATGCTCTGTTCTTGAACAATAACCGGTTCACATCCACCATTCCTGACACTCTCGGAAACTCCCCTGCTTCTGTTGTGGTGGTTGCCAATAACAATCTCAAGGGCTGCATTCCAAGCAGCATTGGAAAAATGGCCGGCACATTGAACGAGATTGTTTTCCTGAACAATGACCTCACCGGATGCTTGCCCGCCGAGATTGGCTTGCTTGGAAACGTGACGGTCTTGGACATCGCCTCCAACACATTCACTGGAATCTTGCCGAAGTCTTTCAAAGGGCTTTCCAATGTTGAGGAGCTGGATATTGCGCACAATACCCTAACAGGGTTTGTTCCTGGGAACATTTGCCGTCTGCCTAGCTTGGTTAACTTCACTTTCTCCTACAATTACTTCAACGGTGAGGCCTCAGAATGCGAGCCGCAGTCTAGGAAGGACGCTGTGTTGGATGACACGAGCAACTGCTTACCGGAAAGGCCGAAACAGAAGTCTCCAAGAGTTTGCGCTCCGGTGGTGAGCCGACCGGTTGATTGTAGCAAGGCCAAGTGTGGAGGACCAAAGACTCCAAAGCCGCAACCACAGCCGTCTCCTTCTCCAAAGGCATCACCACCAACGCAAAAGCCACAACCTCCCCAACCTAAACCATCCCCAGAGCCAGTTTCAGCACCTCCAAAACCATCTCCAGGACCGGCATTGTCACCTGATCCTCACGGAGAATCACCCTTTATTAGGTATCGACCTCCTCCACCAGCTCAGCCCTCGACCCCATCACCTAAAACTGCTCCTTCACCACCACCCCCACCACCGCCGCCAGTTCACTCCCCACCACCCCCACCTGTTCACTCTCCTCCACCACCTCCAGTTTACTCTCCACCACCACCGGTCCACTCCCCCCCATCCCCGGTTCACTCTCCACCACCACCACCACCCCCAGTTCACTCACCACCACCACCAGTTCACTCTCCACCACCAACACCACCACCGGTCCACTCTCCACCACCCCCAGTTCACTCTCCACCACCACCAGTCCACTCACCACCGCCACCACTACCGGTTCACTCACCACCACCACCGGTTCACTCTCCACCACCACCAGTCCACTCACCGCCATCACCACCACCGGTCCGTTCTCCACCTCCACCAGTCCCTCACCACCACCACCACCGTCCCCCCCACCAGTCCCACCACCACCACCACCACCAGTCCACTCACCACCATCACCACCACCGGTCCGTTCTCCACCTCCACCAGTCCAGTCACCTCCACCACCACCACCTCCAGTCCACTCACCACCACCACCACCAGTCTTTTCACCCCCACCACCGGTTCACTCTCCACCACCACCACCAGTCCACTCACCATCATTACCACCACCGGTCCGTTCTCCACCTCCACCAGTCCAGTCACCACCACCACCTCCAGTCCACTCACCACCACCACCACCAGTCTTCTCACCGCCACCACCGGTCCGTTCTCCACCTCCACCTGTTCCCTCTCCACCGCCACCTTCCCCATCTCTTTCACCTCCTCCTCCTACGGGAGACGTGGCTCTACCCCCGACCATTGGCTCCGACTACCAATCGCCGCCTCCACCAACGTTCTCAGGGTACTAAATAGCGCAACATTAATCACTTGGCCCCTTTTTTTTTTACTCTCTTTACTAGTTTCACTGTCTCACAACATACGCCCACTTTTGTTAGTTAATAGCTTGATACGAAGTCGTGATCTGCTGCTTAGAAAAAACAAAAAACAAAAAAATAAGTTGTTATCTTCTGCAATTGCCTCCTTAAAGCAACTATTACGTGACACCATACATCCTCGAAATGTAAATCTCATAATAGAGTGAATTTGTTTGTAATTAATGCTCTGATCCGTTCTTTGGCTCTGTTATTCTCTGGAACTAACTATTTCTGCTTGATGTGTGTATGGAGCGATTGCTGGTGTTTGTTAAGTGATGATCGACGATCATCGCCCGTCCTTTCTGTTTCTGGGTCATAAACATTAAACACTAGACATCCACATATTTGCATGCATGCAAAATTTGAGTTATGCCGGACGTTACAAGTACGTACGATGTGATACCCATATGATACCAATATGATACCCATCCGGCCGTCTCCTTACTTGACAATGGTAAATGGGCATGGATCTTATCCTCTCAAATTATTTGTTTAGATTGGAAAAGATTTGGGAGGTAATTGTAAAATACTATTTATGAAACCTACGTGCAGTGGCAGAGCCAAGATTTTGAGTGACGGGAGTCAATTTTTTATTTTATTTTAATGAATAAAAAAAACCAAAATTGAACAAAAATTAATTAAAAATTTTAACTAACGCAATAAATAAATAATTGATCAAAATTAAACTAATTTTTAAAACATATAAATGTAACTTACAATTTAATTGAGTTGTCCTCGACAAGTCTTCATTCCTTGAAATCGTTGCATAATTTTTTCATTGTTGATAGTCTTGAATATATCCTTCTCAATGTACGTGACCAAACAATCATTCATCCACTGATCTCCCATTCTATTACGTAAACGATTTTTAACAATATTCATTGCTGAAAATGCTCTTTCAACAGTTGCTGTCGCAACTGGTAGAATCAATGACAATGTCATCAATGAATAAACCAATGGATATGTGATATCTTTTTTCATCTCTACCATCTTCTCAGCAAGTTGTTCAATCCCTTTAAGTGTGGCAAATTCTTCACTAGAACGCATGTCAATGATATATGTTTCAAGTTGGTTGTCCAAGGTCATAAGTTGAATTGCTGAAAAATCATTTGAATAAAACTGAGCAAGACGAAGTATATTATCCTTATTAAAGGCAGCAAACAATTCATCTGGACTCAAGCACGCAACACAAAGTAATAATTCAGAATTCGCCTCAGTAAAGCGACTGTTAAGTTCTTGGAGTTGCATGTCTATACAGTATAATAAAGCTCCACACGATAATGATGCAAATTTGTCATGCTTTGAGCTTTTCTCCGTGATCGAAATTAGTACATATCATCCATATTGGGCACAACAATATTTTTTTTTAGCACAAAACAGAGAAATTTCTTCAAATAAAGAGTTCCACCCTTTTTCTCTCATAGCTCGTAAACGCTGCTTTGAAACTTCAACCAACTTCATTGCATTTAGAATATTTTGATCTTTTCGTTGTAATGCTTGAGATAACTCATTTGTAATCCCCAAAACACTTTTCATTAAATGTAAATTGAAAGCAAATTCAAAAGTCTGTAGCGACTGAATCAATATATTTGCTTCTGCTCTCTGTTCAGAATATAAACCATCTTCCACAATATCTTCAACCGCCTCGATGATAGAAGAAAACATGATAATAAGATTAATAATTGCACCATAATGAGAACTCCAACGTGTATCTCCAGGTCTCTTTAGATTCATTTCTTGATTCAAGCCACGACCAATAGAAATTTCATTATTTTGTAGTGCTTCAACAACTTCAGCAATTCTTTTTTCACGAAGTGTGTCACGACGCTTGCATGATGCTCCAACAACATTAAAAACACTATTAACCAAGCTAAAAAAAAAGTTGCAATTTGGATGTGATTTTTAGCAACAGCAACTAAAGTCAGTTGAAGCTGATGTGCAAAACAATGAACATAATAGGCAGATGAGTTTTCATTCAAAATAAGTGTTTTAAGTCCATTCAACTCACATCGCATATTGCTAGCTCCATTGTATCCTTGTCCTCTCAATCTGCTAATACTTAAATGATGCTTGATAAGTACTGACTCAATTGTCATCTTCAATGCTGCAGCCGTGGTATTGCTAACATGTGTAATGTCTAAAAAACGTTCAATCACATGGCCCTTCTTATCTACATATCGCAAAATAATTGCCAATTGTTCTTTAACAGATATATCACGAGCTTCATCAACTAGGATAACAAATGACGAGTCTTCAAGATCTTTAAGAATAGCATCTAGAGTTTCACTTGCTGCAGCATTTGCTATTTCTTTTTGAATGTCCGGTGCAGCCATTTGATAATTTTCAGGAGCATTTTCCAATACTACCTTGTCAATTTCTTCATTATGTTTCGCTAGAAACTGCAACAATTCACGAAAATTTCCCTGATTACTTGAGGTTTTAGATTCATCATGGCCACGGAATGCTAATCATTGTTGCTGTAAAAAGCGAATACAATCAACTGATGCATTCAAATGAGTTCTATAGTTCCTTTTCTGTTGATCTGTTTGCTTGTCAAAAAATGTTATGATGCTTTGGTTCTGATTTAACAAAGCTTCACATCTTCATCGAGCTTGATTATGTGCACTATTGTAAGCCCCCACATGACTCTGTAACTTTTCTCTCTTTTTCCAATTTTTAAACCCTTCAATAACAAATGAGTCTCCTCCTGCTTGATTTCTAGTGTCCGGTCTGAAGAGATAACAGAACAAGCAATACGTAGCATCTTTTAAAATGCTGTATTCCAACCAGTCAGAATATTCTTCGAACCATGCTAGATTAAAACGACGCCATGTTTTTTCAAATTGTGTTTGTGGAAAATTATGCTCAACTGGTTGACAATGTTTTTTTTGTAGATATGCTCTTCGAATTTTGTCTTTATCACTAGGATGGTAATCAAAAATTTTTTTCCTTAAGCCTAGATCGGTTGACAGATTTGCTAAATCTACCTCAATACGAGCTCGTTTAGAATTTGATTGTAGCTCAATTGAATCATTGATATCCATAATCTCACACAACTACAATTATATATTTTATACAATTAATATATGAAACCAAAACTATAAGTCTCTCTCTATATATATATATATTCCTAAACAATTAAATATAAAAACAGTTATAAAAAAAAAAGCAATCTAAATATAAAAAAACAATAAATTCAAAAGATATAAAAAGCTTAAATCTTAATCAAAATAAAAGTTAAATACATATTTACATACCTAATAGAGTGATAGGTAGGTTGAACTTTGAAGTTTGAAGGTTTATTTGAATGGATGAACCTTTAACGGTTAACACTTGAGTAACTTACAAGCCGGATCCTTCTCCTCCTCCTCCTCTCTTTGATATCAAACTATTAGTCGATAACTTGCTTGAATTTTGTTCTTGTGTTAAGTTTAACCAAACATCCGTCTAAAAGCCTCAAATTTTCAAAATTTTTTAATGAGATTTGACACTCACACGGCAGTTTATGCAACACTCAATTGCCTCAAGTTGTCAAGTAAGTCGTACGAGGACTGCTATTCCGTAGACCCGGTTACGACCGGGCTACGACTGTGCTAACGTGGCTTTGTCCACGTCAATTTTTTTAATATATCAAAAAAAAGAAAAAAATGAAACGAAAGTGAAGTACGTGGGTGGTCGATAGAGTTCTGGACTTCTAGACCATTTCCTTTTCCAAATTTCAGTTTTCAAAATTTCCCCCCATTTCCCCCCATTTCCCCACCGACCACAGTCCCCCTCCCCCATTGTCCAAGCACCGCCCACTAAATGGTCCACCGACCGACATCGTCCCTCTCAGACCACCACAGACCACCTCTCTCGATCGGACCCATTTCTCTTGGACCCATTTCCCAATCTCCACCGTCCCCCCCTCCCCCACTGACCGAGCGCCGGCCACCAAGACAAACGGCCCACCGACCGAGTGCCGCCCACCAAGGCGCGCAGACCACCTCTCTCTCTACGGTCAGTCTCTCTCTGACTTATTATTCATGGGTTTTTGAAGTGATTTCTCAGTATGGGTAGGTAAGAAATGGGCTTGTTTAAAGTTAGATATTTTCTTGAAGATTTGGTTTTGTTCTTGAAGGTTAGATTCTTTTTTTTTTTTTTTTGGTTTATAGAGTTGTTTTTTTAAAGAAATAACAGATTTTTTCCTTGGATTGGTGACTTGCTCTAAACATGTGTTATTTTAGTGACCAAGATCCAAGAATTTCACAGATATGTTCATGGGTTTTTCTTGATTTCTCTCTCTATGTGATTTATCCATGATTTTTTCTTGATTTCTCGGTATGGGTAAGTGTTAATTTGAGTTTTGAATGAATATTGGCTGTGGGTTTTTGCCCTGCCTATAATCTGTTTAGAGCAAGCCCCATTATCATGAAGGAAAATATTACTTACACTACAAGTCCACAACATGGGTACAACACTCCCTTAGATGAGGGTGGGCCCCATAACATTTTCCTTAATGATAATTGTAGGATTAAAAGAGCACGAGCGCACGTGGTTGTGTCGGAAAAACTCTGACATCGATAACATTGGGACCAACGGACCAACTCTCGAACTTGTCACGCATGCATTATCTTAATTTTAGTAGGCATCAAAGTAAAAGCCAAAAGAGAATCAAGGGCAGGCGCGTAGGGCACTAGCATCAAGATTCGTAGTGGTCGTGGCATGATTTTGCCGGGCCTATTCGACGTCTCACCAACAACAATGCCCCGCCTGCCATCCAATACGACAAAGCCGCTTCTTCTTTGGATTTTTAGCAGCAAAATTAGTTGGAATTATCGTTGATGAGATCGAATATACAACTATTTTACCGACTCAATAATGGTGTCATTTGGTTACTTACACTACAAGTCTCATTATCATGAAGGAAAATATTACTTACACTACAAGTCTACAGCATGGGCACAACATCCATTTACATGAGGGTGGGCCCCATAACATTTTCCTTCATGATAATTGTAGGATTAAAAGAGTATGAGCACACGTGGTTGTGTCAGAAAAACTCTGACATCGATAACGATGGGACCAATAGACCAACTCTCGCACTTGTCATGCATGCGTCATCTTAATTTTAGTAGGCATCAAAGTAAAACCCAAAAGAGAATCCAGGGCAGGCGCGTATTGCACTTGCATCAAGATTCGCAGTGGTCGTGGCATAATTTTGCCGGGCGTATTCGACATCTCACCAACAACGATGCCCCGCCTGCCATCCAATACGACAAAGCCGCTTCTTCTTTGAATTTTTAGCAGCAAAATTAGTTGGAGTTATCCTTGATGAGATCGAATATACAACTATTTTACCGGCTCAATAATGGTGACGTTTGGTTACTTACACTACAAGTCCCATTATCATGAAGGAAAATATTACTTACACTACAAGTCCACAACTTGGGTACAACACCCCCTCACATGAGGGTGTGACGCATAACATTTTCATTCATGATAATTGTAGGATTAAAAGAGCACAGGCGCACGTGGTTGTGCCGGAAAAACTCTGACATCGATAACAGTGGGACCAACCGACCAACTCTCGCACTTGTCACGCATGCGTCATCTTAGTTTTAGTAGGCATCAAATTAAAAGCCAAAAGAGAATCTAGGGCAGGCGCGTAGGGCACTAGCATCAAGATTCGCAGTGGTCGTGGCATGATTTTGCAGGGCCTATTCGACGTCTCACCAACAACGATGCCCCGCTTGCCATCCAATACGACAAAGCCGCTTCTTCTTTGGATTTTTTGCGGCAAAATTAGTTGGAGTTATCGTTGATGAGATCGAATATACAACTATTTTACCGGCTTAATAATGGTGCCATTTGGTTACTTACACTACAAGTCCCATTATCATGAAGGAAAATATTACTTACACTACAAGTCCACAACATGAGCACAATACCCCCTCACATTTGAGTAACTTAAGAACCATCTTTATTCATTTGTATGCTGTATGTGTTTACTAGTACTTCGTCTCTGAAAATTCACAAAAGAAAGAAAAATATACTTGCATTCTCCCAAGGAGAATTATAACGCCCCAAAATTATTTTAATAATATTTTTGGACCTAAAAATATATATATATATATTTATATAAGAAGAAGAAAAAGGAAATTGTGTCTCTTTCAATTTATTATACAAAATTATTCTAGGTTCTCATTTTGTTTCTTTTCGGTGTTGTCTATTGGTTTTGATTGTGTGATTTTCTGGTGTTTTGGATGGCAGAACCGAATGTATATTGTTGAGAATTTTTAGGTTTGTGTTGTTGGGTGATTCTCGGGTCATGAATAGCCGTGTGTAAGATTTTTGAAAAGGTGTTGAAATTCTGGGAGTAGTCTTGTGATTTGTTTTGTGTTTTGTATATTGATAAGCCCATCATCTTCCCCGTATGAACTGAAAGCAATATTTGCACTAATGAGCCAAATTAGGTTGAGTTTGTTAGATGGAGACAAGAACAATATAAATTATGTTTTTTTTTTGTTTTCATTTGTTTGGTGGTACTCTTTTTTTTTTTTTTTTTCCCAGTAACCAAATGGAGGGTCTAAATACTAGTTACTAAACACGGCTAATCATTTATACTTAATTGTTGAGATGGTTAATGAGAAATGTGTATGGTGGCGGTGCCAAGCTAGAGGAATTTGGCTTAGTTACAACTTTTCAGTTGCCATAAAGGAGTCGGGAAGCTCATGTCTTGTTGTCTAAATTTTTAATACGCTCTTCATGGCAACTCTTTTATGCATTTTGAGATATTGAACTTTATCATTTTCACTTGATGGGTAAATAGTTAAACGATAGCTGAAAACTGGTCAGATAATTCAATTATAATGTTTTGGGCCAAACTTGACCGGATTGAAAATAGTAACTTCAGTTTTTCAACTATGATATTATTTGACCTTTAATCCATTATGGTAATATTGGACTCTGGGCATGTAAATTATTATTGGTGATGTAAACTAGACAACTTTTCAAGTTAGGAGAACGATTTTTAAATAGAAATTGAAACTCAACTTCATTGTGTTCTTACTGTCAGCTTACATCAAGGTGATATTGGACTTCTAATAAACCTTTAATGACTAATATTAAAGTAATGACCCTTATATAGAAAATATGTAATTCCCTAAAAAGTAATTGGTTACAGTACTTGGTTTGGTCACTTGGTTCGAGAGGGGTCTTATATTAAATTATTGTAGTTGCTGAAATTTACAATTTCTGAAATAATTAGAAATTTGATTATTTCTTGGATATCCTCTAAAGATATATTCTTGTGATCCAATCTAGGAAGGAGATACTAATTACACTTAGGATTATCCAGGTAAGGGAACACAACTTTAAAACCCCGACGAAATTTTAAATAAAACATTTTTTTTAAAATGAAAAACGTTGGGAATTTTCAAAAGACTCTTTTACTTGAATATTATTTGTTCCATGAAATAGTGAATATGTTACCTATGAACCACACGAATGAATGAAGACCATGGTATGAATGAAGATGATTATGAGATTATGATTCTCAATATATATATATATTACATGTGCACTATATGAACAAGATGATGAAACTATGATTCACTTACATGAATGTATGTTTAATATGCATCACATAAAGTTTAATCTCACGGCACCATAAGGATGTGATCCGGATCTTATAATGATGATGATGGGTAGCAGGGCAACCACACCAAAAGTGTGGGGCTATCGGCCGGGGGGTTCTCACCTAGGGAGCTTCCTAACCCGGCAGCTCTCCCTTGTGACGACAGGATGAGCCTATGGGTCCTTCGGGATCGGTCCTATGGACAAGCCTAACGTGCACCGCTCATAGTAAAAATGCAGAAGTGGGCCAGTGGTAGATAAAACTTACACACTATAAATGATGATTATATATGCACATTTCTTATTATTATTGATTTTTCCATATGTGAAATTTTAAATTGGTATAATTAAATCTTTATATTGTATCTTATGTTTTATTTTGTTACTTACTGAGTTGTCGAACTCAACCCTTACTCTTACAATTCTTTTCAGATGGCACTTCATATCATTGTCCTCATAGCGGGTGTACCCATAAGGGTCGCTACCTATGATGATCCACAATTCTGGCCCATTGATGCTGATCAATGGGTTTATGTTTGTTTTGATAGCTCGTGATCATATCATTTAGTCAGGGATTTATTTTTTTGTTTATGTATAGTTAATGACATTGCAAGTCCGGACTATTTTGGAGATAGTAGAAGTTTCCCTCCAAGTAATAGTACGAAGATCGGATTGATTTTTTGTATATGAACAGTGTTTTATTTTGTGATCCCTGACTATTTGTATTAACTGAAATGTTACTAAGACTTAATATGTATGAAATTATGAGTATTAATCTACATCTTGTGGTTATTGCTTTTATTTTTTTTCTTTAAATGAATTTGTGGATGATTTTTTTTTTCTCAAGTTCACGTATCCCCTTATATCCCAAAACGGGGGCGTGACAAGAATTATCTGGGGATTGTTTTTGTAGTTACCAACTTCGCAAATTGTGACTCTTGAGGTATAAGGTGTAATACAAAATTTCCACAAATTTATTTGCTCCATGTGACATGTAAATTTGGGCTTTGAAGTATGGAACTTCTAATATGCAGTGCTTTTATGTTTCATTACTTATACATATAAGTTGTTTAAATTCAACAAAAGTGTGGGAAGAGTGTGAGATCATGATGTTGAAGCAACAGGCTGATGTACGTTGCATACATATCCTGGGCCTAGAGAGCTTTGGATTTGGTTTGTAGAAATGTAAACAAGGACGTTATATTCGAGAGCCTGATTGATTTATACTTCTGTTCCATGACAGATGCTGCTTGTCTATGTGTATAGTGAGTGGTGGAGTTTCTACATTATGCTAAAGGTAGCGAAAGGGGAGATACAAGCAACCATGTCGTTGGCAACGTACAGGAAATTATTGACACTGTGAAGACCTTTGGTGACCTGCAATAGATAACAAATTGGGAAAAATGCAATTTAGCCCCCTGCCATCGATTCTCCGAATAGCACCCCGAACTACCAAAGCTTGGATTTTGGCCCCCAAAATTACCAACTTCTTATTTTTTGGCCCCTTCCGTCAGTTTGTGCCTTTAAAGTAGATGGAAAGTGTGTCATGTGCGAGGCATGTGACTCTTTTAGCTTAAAAGCCCGAAAATGCCCCTCTCCCTACACCTTGAAATTTTGAAACTAGCCTTTTGAAGTTCTCGCCTCCTCGTTCTGTCTCAAAACATGTTTGACGTCCTCATTTCGGCACCTCCCAACTCCAGCATGAAGCTCGTAGGCCGTGCACATGGACGACTCTTCGGTCTGATCATGGCCAAAGAGCTCAAGAGGCTCCAGTCCCACCCGGTCTGCCTCGACTAGTTCATCCGGTCCCACGTGTCCCGCTTGCTCAAGTCTAATCTTGTCACCATTCTCGTCGAGTTACAGAGACAAGAACAAGTCTTCCTCTGCATGAAGGTTCATCATTTCTTCTCATTTTGTTTGTGTTACTGAAGGTTCTCGGGCTTTGGCCGTGCGTTTCGGTCTCTCTAGCAAATACTTGTGTCGGTGCTGCCTTTCCTTGGAAAAAATCACAGTGATTCGGTGCTGCATGGCTTTTGCATGGAAATAAAATCAGCTCCCAAGTGGAACGTGTGTCTTAGTTCCTTGAGAGAAGAGATGCCATGTACAATAATTCGGTGCTGCCAGCTAGGAGTTTAACGTGTCTCACAGCCAAGAATAGCTCTTGTGCATGTATGGAATTATGTGTAATTGCTCTTTTGCATGGAAGCCATAGGAAATACCCAGATGACGATGAAATTGCAAGGCACGCTAGTCCTTCTTTGGATAAAATCAAATCGGCTAGTAAATGCCTAAGAGTTGTAGGTTCAATTGATCAGAAAATGGGACAATATGCAATATAGGGTATGACTAATTGGAAAATGGCTTCTTTCGTGTCAAATAGAAAAACCAAGCATTTGGGATGGAAAATGGCTTCTGTTTTCACAAACAAGAAGTCATTTTTTGCCCACTTTTCATGACTCTGTTCACCTTTGTTTTACAACATGAAAACAGAGGTGAACTTCTTTCAGGGTGCCTCTCATCACCCGTATAGAAATCTTCAATCACTTCTAAGAGAGCAGCCTTACAGGACTGCTTACCACTTTCAACCTCCTAAAAATTGGATATATGGTATGTTTGAACAACCTTTGAATTTGTTTTCCACTTCATATATTTGCTTCTTTCAATTTTATTCTTCAGTTGACTTTGTTCTTTATTCTTGTAATTGGCAAATGGTTGCGGTTGAACACCCAGATCCTAAAGGTATGTCTTCACAATTTCCTTTATCTTTTGCTGAAAATTTTGTAAATTACATGGTATTCTAAAATGATGCCATCTTAGAACAGGACTAATGTATTATAAGGGAGTTTACCATCTATTCTACCAATTCAATCCATATGGTGCGGTGTGGGGAAACATATCATGGGCTCATTCAATATCATTCGATCTTGTTGATTGGGTTTATCTTGAACCTGCCATTAACCCATCACAGCCTTTTGACATCAATGGTTGCTGGTCGGGTTCAACTACATTTCTTCCAGGGGAAAAACCTGCCATTTTGTACACTGGTGAGGACCTAAAAAATTGTCAAGTTCTAAATCTGGCAATGCCCAAGAATGTTTCTGACCCGTTGCTAAGAGAATGAGTGCCGCGTGGCCTTTCCGCTCCCCTCTCTTCGCCACGCCTTGATGCTTCCGTTAGCCGAACCAGTGAAGACCAGGCCACCACAGAGTTGACGACGTCGTTTATATTGAGAAGCTCCATAAAGGAACCCCACCTGAGCTTTCCATGTCATCCGGCCAGTCCACGCCTTCTTATCTCACCCAGGTCCGTCGAAGCCGGCAGGTGCACACTCCACGCCGAGTCGGCCAAGTTAAGACAAGCAAAGGTTCCCCTAAGCGCCAAAGCCGCCACGTCGTGTGCCCGCGCCGCCATCTCCGCACTCGGGTACGTCCCAAGCCATATCCTCTTCTTCTCATTGGGTTTGCGCATTTCAGAGACCCACTTGTTCTTTTTCCTCCTCCTAATGCCGCGATAAAATGGTTGCCTCGTCTCCTTGAATTTCTTCCTGCCTGCGCGCCTCTTGGGCATGCTGGAATCTAGGAGAACTACTTCTTCGTCCGAGCGAGCAGAGGTGCTGGCAAACGAAGAAGTACTATCCAGCTTCTTGGAGGCAGACCCAAATGGATGAGGGTCCGAGTATCGGCTGAAGATATACATCTGAAGAAAAGTTGTTGGAGACCGGCCGGGAACGATTGTTCCGAGGAGAAGAAAAGTTGTTGAAAAACAAGAATCAAAACAATGGGAGGAATTTCAAACAAAGGAGAGGCGCATTTTCGGGTTTTTAAGCCAAAAGAGTCACATGTCGCGCACGTGACTCACTTTTCATCCACTTAAACGGCACAAATTGACGAAGGGGGCCAAAAAACAAGCAGTTAGTAATTTGGGGGGTCGAAATCCAAGATTTGGTAGTTTGAGATGCCATCCAGAGAATCAATATATGGTAGTTGAGGGGGCTAAATTGTATTTTTTCCTAATAAATTTATGATTGAATGAGGACATCTGTGATCATGTGGTTAGCCCTAGAGCGTTTTTGTTACTATCATCGTCATATATATATATATATATATATTTACAAATTTTTGCTCATTCTGTTTGGTAATGTATATCTGAAATTTTTTGTATAGTTGAATTTTTCGTTTTTTGGTTGGTGTAGAGAGTAAAAGTGCACAAAACTCCCCATTAGTGTTTTGTTGTTCATATTTTCTCGATCTCTATCTGCTTGACCTCGTACTTGAGCGCTTGGGCTCCATATGGACCATCTCACATATGTTGTCTAAATGCAAATGGCCGGAAATTTGGGTAGAGTAATATCATAGAGTAAGTTATATTATCATGGACAAATGCAAAATGTTCATTTACAGAATCTTGCGCACGTACAAGTGCTGCGTGAACATTCTTCCCGGAGGTTGGGATCCACTGTGGTCTCGACCAACTCACCAACTGTGCGAGGGTGGCGGAAACAATCATGATTTACTAAGAAATGTCTAAATTCTAATGAACATGTACTTCACAGAGAGAGAGAGAGAGAGAGAGAGAGAGAGAGAGAATATTTGAAATCTTTCTATTTTATCCACTAGTCCGTGAATCTGCAGACTCTTTTAAAAGGAGTCCTTAGCAATAGAAAAACAGGATTGAAAATCACACGGTGCTACAACGTACTATCGGGGAATCAGGGAATCAAAGTATGAAAGTAATAAATAAATAAATTAAGCTTTTACATCTCCCCAACAACAATGCCCCGCCTGCCATCCAATACGACAAAGCCGCTTATTCTTTTGATTTTTAGCAGCAAAATTAGTTAGAGTTATCCTTAGCTTGATGAGTTCGAATATACAACTATTTTACCGGCTCAATAATAGTGCCGTTTGGCAACCCCTCTCATCTTTTCATTTCTTTCAACAAAAAATAGTCACTTTAAAACATGCTTAATTTTTTTTTTAAGTAATTAATATGATATAAAGTAAAAAAAAATTGTATAAAAAAAAAAAAGAAATAAAATTTGTATTTTAATAATAATAAAAAATTATTAATATTTTGAAATTTTATTATTTTTTGAAAAAGTAAAAATAGCGGATCGCTTACCAAACATAAATTGTTAAGTTGAACTGAGTCAACTAACGTCCTATCTTCTTTTTATATATATATATATATATATATATATATATAGATAATTAATGTCTTATCTTATTATTCTGACTTGGTTCCACGATCGAATCATCATTATCATCTTCAGTTGAGAAGAAATTGAGAGGAATAGGTCTTCTATACATAAGGGATATTTTTGTAATTTTATATTATATGAAATTATAAAAATATCCTGGTGTATAAAGGGAGCCCGTCCCCTGCCCTCCTCTTTTAACTAAAAAACAATTTTTTTATTAGAAAGTGACATCAGAAGTCACTTTCTTAATAATAAAAAAAAATTATATTTTTTTTATTAAAAACCCCAACCATAATTTCCCTATAAGATATATATAATAGTGTGTCTGCAACAACAAATTGTATATCATAAACTAGGAATCATTTCTGTGTGTAACTGCAGTGCAAATTAAAGACCATGGCCAGCATAACACCTATCTTTCAAGATTTCCAAACAGCGGCGCCGTTTGCCACCACTGTTGCTGTCGGAGGTCTCTCTTTGTTGCTTGTCTCTTACACCGTCCGAGGATATATCTCTTCCCACAAGAAGGGACCTTCCAAACTCCCTCCTGTACCCGGTACTTGATTCCTTTTCATTTCCTTTGGGTTTTATTGGGTTTTCATTTTGTGCTAATTTTAGTGTTAACTACATGTTGATTGATGCGTTGAGGACATTGTCCATTGGATGTTACGTTGCTGCAGTGGTTCCAGGGCTACCGGTGATAGGAAATTTGCTTCAGCTGACGGAGAAAAAACCTCACAAGACATTTGCAAAGTGGGCTGAGATATATGGGCCAATCTACTCGATCAGAACCGGTGCTTCCACTATTGTCGTTCTCAATTCCGCCGATGTTTCCAAAGAGGTTACCCTTTTTTCCTGTTTCACTTTCTTCGCTTCGATTCTTGACTAGAATAATCAATATTTCTTTTTGGGGAGTGGGAGAGGGTAACTTTAATAAAGCAGAATAAAGGTGATGATTTTGAACTTATATCTTCATCACTTAATGGATCATTTACCTTGATTAAATATTCTACTTGTTAGCTCACTTACGGACAATCGTTGATTTAACTGCCCTTCCTTACTTCTAGGTATTGATTGAAATTAACTCCAAGTGTAGACACCCAAAAGGACATGTTGTAGTTTAATCTGTAGATATAGTACCTAAATAATGTACCAGGATGTTATTGTTAATAAATCTGTATAGCTTTACTCTTAGTTAAGTGAAGAGCCTACCTTTTGTTTTGTTCCAGGATGTCTGCTATGGATTATTAATTAAAAAAAAAAAAATCAATTTTGTTTATTGCTTTTGATGACCACTACAATTCTTTCCACATGAACAATGAATAAGTGAAAGAGTTCCATTTTTGTGGGTGTGTAAAATCCTCGAATTTATTGAAATCAGTGCCGCCGTAAGAGTCTGGAGGCCAGAATTTCATGGGTTATTAAATTTTCTGTTCCTTTATTATAAAACAATGCCTGTCTTATGTTATGCGCGGCATTTATAATTTTTCCGGTTGTTTCAGGCTATGGTGACCAGATATTCATCCATCTCAACAAGAAAGTTGTCGACAGCCTTAAAGATTCTCACCTCTGATAAATGTATGGTTGCAACAAGTGACTACAATGAGTTTCACAAGACAGTAAAACGACATATACTTGCAAATGTTTTGGGAGCGAATGCTCAGGTTGGTTTTCTACGTTTATTCCATCCTCCGATGTGTGTACGTACGCCTGCATATTATTAATTCATGTCTTTGCTATTCAGAAGCGACATCGATGCCACAGAGACACCATGGTAGAAAATGTTTCGAGCAAATTACATGCTCTTACAAGGAACTCTCCTCTTCAAGCTGTGGATTTCAGAAAAATATTCGAGTGTGAACTTTTTGGTCTATCTTTGAAAGAAGTGAGTTTTCTCGAAAGAAAATGGTGAACTTGATTAATTATTTAATTAATACTTTAACAATTCTGGAGACTCAAGAATATTGAACAGAACACAATGTAACTTGCAGGCTTTGGGGAACGACTTGAAATCCATTTATGTGGAAGAGCTTGGGAGCACTCTGTCAAAAGACGACATATTTAAAGTTCTAGTGACTGACTTAATGGAGGGTGCGATTGAGGTGGATTGGAGAGATTTCTTCCCGTATCTGAGATGGATTCCAAATAAGAGTGTGGAATTGAAACTTCAGCGAGCTGCTTCCCGAAGGCAAGCAGTGATGAATGCCCTGATCAAGGAGCAGAAGGCGCGCATAGCTTCAGGAGAGGTACAAATTAATTAAGATTTTGTTCTAAAACTGCAACATTTCTTCGAAATCTCTTATGTTCATCATTGTAATTAACCTCCCAATGATTTGAAACAGGAATTAAATTGTTATCTTGACTACTTGTTATCTGAGGCAAAAACACTTACGATAGAACAAATTTCCATGTTGGTTTGGGAGGCAATCATCGAGGCAGCAGATACTACTTTGGTTACAACAGAATGGGCAATGTATGAACTTGCTAGAGATCCAAATCAGCAGGATCGTCTGTACCGAGAAATTCGAGACGTTTGTGGGTCTGACATGATTACTGAGGAACACTTGTCTCAGCTTCCATACTTGAATGCTGTTTTCCATGAAACTTTGAGGAGGCACAACCCAGTTCCAGTAATACCTTTGCGATATGCACACGAAGATACCCAGTTAGGAGGGTACCATGTTCCTGCTGGAAGTGAGGTCGATCTTTTTCTTATTTAACTATTTCATGTTTGGTGCTGTTTTTAATTGCCAACAAAGTTTTTGACTTGGAACATTGTTGCGCAGATTGCTATAAACATATACGGGTGTAACATGGACAAGAAACAATGGGAAAACCCTGAAGAGTGGAAGCCCGAGAGGTTTCTTGATGAGAAATATGATTCGGCGGATTTGCAAAAGACAATGGCATTTGGAGCCGGAAGGAGAGCATGTGCCGGTAGTCTTCAGGCATCGTTAATAGCATGTACATCAATCGGTAGGTTAGTGCAGGAGTTTGAATGGAGGTTGAAAGATGGGGAAGAGGAGAATGTGGATACTGTTAAGCTCACTTCCCAAAAACTCCATCCCATGCAAGCAATTGTAAAGCCGAGAAATTGATGGGCTAAAACCCCATGCATGCTGCCTTTGATTCCACTCTAATAAACTACTAGTGACTGAAAATCAATGACCCTTTTGGTTTGTAATGTTTCTTTCAATTGTTATTAAATCGTTGCCATATTTCATATTCCTAGAAAAATATGTATAATAACCAAAGACATCTGCATAATACGGCCAACTCACTACATTCAAGAAAGGTGCTCTTTATTTTCTATAGCAGATTATTTTCAAAAAATGATAGAATTTGCCGATATTTTGGCTGCTATTATATTTGAAAAAAATAATTTTTTATTACTTGGCTGAAGCACTGAATTAAGAGGGAGCTGTAATCTGCTTGTTGTTTAAAAAGTTGCTTATTCATTAAAAAAAAAGAGCATATATTTAGGAGAATAAGTGGAAATTACTGAAAGGAAAAGATGAATAATAAGAAACGAAGGATGAACGTATGTGCTCGATCTCTTGTAGGTTCAGATTTACCAAAAATAAAATACATGGGTGAGAGAGTTTTAGGAGTAATGTATTAGCTGATTGAAAAAAAGGCACATATATAATTAAAACCTACCTCGGACTCCGAGAATATTAAGCATGGAATGTTTTCTATTGTCCCCTACAAATTAAGCTTAATTAAGGATTTTTTTTTTTTTTTTTTTGAACGAAGTAATTCTTCTCATTAAGAAAGATGACTATTACAGTATAGAGACTAAAAAGTGTCTAATACAAACAAATGAAATAAACAAAGGCATATTATCAGTCCAGATATTACAAAGACCAAGAGAAGAAGCCCTTCTAGCAAGACAGTGGGCCACTTCATTGGCATCTCTAGGACAGTGCCTCCACTTACAATCAGAAAACTCACCAACTTTCTGTCTAATGGCATCCAAAAAATGACCAATTCTGTCGAGGGAATAATCAGAATCACAAACACCTTTGATAATTTGCAAAGAGTCACCCTCACTCACAACATTCACATAACCCAACTCACAACAGAACTCCAAAGCAAAAAGGGCAGCCATGGCTTCAGCACAAACCGGTTCTGCAACAGCCCTAGAAACGCCACATTTAGCTGCAACTACAAAACCATCAGCATTTCTAATCACACAACCCATACCAATCAAAGCAGATTTTACATTCAAAGAAGCATCCCAATTAATTTTCACAAAACCAGCCACAGGAGGATTCCAGAATTTGCAAGAATTAGAACTATCAACTCTGGAAACCAACGACAACGGCTTCCTCAGATTACAATTCTGGAAGTCTTGGAAGAGATGAGAAGCTTCAAGGCATACCTTCAGAGGAGGAGAAAACTGTCATTCAAAAATTAGCTTGTTTCTTCAAAGCCAAATCCTATGTAAAATAACCACAGAAAGACTCAGCATGTCAGCATTTAACTTAGATAATAAGTAGGAAACAAGATCAACCTTGTTCGAAAAAAAAGAGGGTGATTTCTGACAGAAAACAAGTCCACAGCCCCATACATCTTGAGCACCCAGACAACACCACAGAGCATGAACAACAGATTCCCCCTCTAGTTGACAGCAAGGGCAAATATCATTTTCAACCACACCCTTCCAATACAAATTCTGCTTAGTAGGCAAAGCATTCTGACAAGCCCTCCAAAGAAATTTTTTTGAAACATTAGGAACATTAATAGTCCAAATTTTCTTCCATAAATCACTACTACCCACACTGTATGAGCATTCCTCATTCTTCTGTTTCAACAAATCTAAAGCCAAATGATAGGCACTTTTAACCGAAAAAGTCCCATTTTTAGAACCATTCCAAATTATCTTATCCGGGGGCAATAAGGGGCACAAAGGAATGTGTTTAATAATTTTAGCAACATGAGCAGGAAGGATATGGCTTCTGTGCTGTAGTGAGAACTACAGCACAGATGCTGTAAAAATATTTGAAGGCTCAGATTTAATCACCATTCTTTTAAGCCACACGTTGTCGTTTCTTATGCAAAGTCTTCTTATGTTTTTTACCCAAAGTCTTCTTCTTCTTCCCTTAGGACCCTTGCAGAGAAGACGGTTTTACTAAATCTTCCGTTGCACAATTTCACACATACAGTTATACTCTCACCCATGAAAATCAAGAGAGAGAGATGAGGCGTTTTTATACCTTCTGTTGCAGCTTTAGTCCTCCTTTTCTCTCTCTCTCTCTCTCTCTCTCTCACGGCTTCACCTCTATTTCTCTGTCCTCACGCCTTCTCTCTCTTTCCCGGTTCTTTTTCTTTTTTCTTTTTTCTTTTATCCTCACACCCTCTCCATACTTCTCTATGTTTTTCACTGAAATCTTCAATTTCGGCTTCTTGATTTCTTGCTATAAAGTTTCCTCTTGAAATTTCATTGAAGCACAATTTTTTTGCTGGAGAAGGAATGGTAACTGGTAAGTGGCTTCTTGTTTGAGGAGGGAAGGACATTTGAGAGGGGAAGAGTCAGAGAAAAAGACACGTGAAAGAGACAAGGAGAATGTGTCTTCTCTATAAGGTCCTAAGGGAAGAAGAAGACTTTGGGTAAAAAACAAAAGAAGACGACTTTGGATTAAAAACAACGACGTGTGGCTGAAAAGAAATGTGATTAAATTTGAGCTTTTCAATATTTTTACAGCATATGTGCTGTAATTCTCATTACAGCACAGAAGCCAGATCCGAGCAGGAAAACAAATATCAATCAGGCCATCATTCCAACCCCTGATGGAAACATCTATAAGGTCTGAGACTTTGGCGTCCCTATGAAGAAACAACTCAGATTGGAAGTTTAAAACTCCAAAATTAGGCAGCCAATTGTCTCCCCAAATATTTATAGATTTACCATCACCCACCCTCCAAGTTATACCGGAGGAGAGAAGGTCCTTTGCAGCCAAAAAACTACGCCAGATGAAGGAGGGTCTCTTCCCCAACTCGGAAGCTAAAAAAGAGGAATTTGGGAAGTATTTAGCCTTGAGAATCCGAGAGCTCAGAGAGTGGGGAAACTGAACCAATCTCCAACATTGTTTTGCAAGAAGGGCTTTGTTAAACATCAACAAGTCCCTGAATCCCAAACCCCCAGCAGATTTGGCTCTACCCATTCTGGACCAACTTAATTAAGGATATTGTTGTGATGTAGTGGTCGGTCAGTTAATTTTCAGTATAAGTGAGATAATTGTAGGATTTTTTTTATTATCATTATTATTTTTTCTATTCATGATAATTGTAGGATTAAAGACCGACAAAACTCCTACAGGTGGACGGAATAAGATCCTTTCCCTTTTAAATAAAATGCTATGATTTAAAGTTAATGTATCTATCGGTGCATATAAAGTCAAGGTTAGCACTTCTTTTAAAAATTTAAATAATATAAAATTATGTATACCATTAGATATATCAACTTTAAATTTTAACCATAAAATAAATATTATCTATTTCATTTAAAATTGAGAGAATCGTATTCCTGGACTAACAACCCCTCAAGGAGTTCATTTGACCGATAGATCCTCAACTTAGCATTGGACCTACAAGAGACTCGGAACCGGCAGTCACCTAACCATTGAGTATTGATTACCCATCCAATAGATATATGGTAAGGAAACCATAAAAGGAAAAAGTATCTCCCTATTTTAACGGCATGGCGTTTCCAAATTAATATGATAATTTTACTTTTACCAATACTATCAAAATATATTTTACAAAGATTGGACTATTATATGCACAACTATTTTATAATTTCATTTATATAACTATTAACAAGTGAATATTGGATGGTGTTAGTGGGTGTTAAATGCTTACAACTTTTGACTCTAATTGCATATTGATACATGTTATAAAAGAATTGTATGTTTAGCATTATTTGTATAAAAAAAAAGAAAGAAAAAAAGTTAATTATTAGAACAAGGATTTTTTAATTATTATTATTATTTTTTTTGTTGGAGTAGGGGGTAGGTGAAGATGGATTATTATTATCTAATTAATAATTAATGTTTTTTTTTTAAATGAATAATTAATAAGATTAAATGTACCCGGAATCAATTTTTTATTTTGGAGCTTTTTCCAGTGCTTGTCTCTTGTTCTTTCTGTTTGAAAGAGAGAATCGACGGAGCCGATACTGGCCGGATAGAGAAAAAGAAAGAAAAAAAAAAGGTACACGAAGATAAGACTAAAATTGATTTTAGATTCAACGTGTTCTATCTTAAAATATTGATTATATAATTAAAGAATAATGATTTAATGTCATCCAAATATAACTTTTTACCACCTTGCCAATGTGGCAAGGTGGTCCCCACTACTTTTTGATTTTTTTTTGATTTTTTAAAAATAAACTAAGGTAAGGGACCACCTTGCCACATAGACAAGGTGGTGAAAAGTTGTATATTTAGGTGGTAGTAAATCATTACTCATAATTAAATTTGTACGTCTTTTTTTTTTTATCTGTTCAAGCTTTTGGGATAAGCGGTGGTTTAATATGGTATTAGAGTCAAAGATCATGATCGAGTTCGGACCTTGTCTTAGTCATTCACCATCATTTCAATTAAATATTGCACGTGTTGGATCTCACCTATTAAAAGGAAGTTGGAACCCATACATTAAGAAAAGTGTCAAAGCATTGATTAAATTACTAAATTTGTCTCTTCCTTAAACTCTTGGGATAAGTTACTATTGAAGATAAGAAAAAGCTAAGTTTAGAATGAAGTAGAAATTGACGATAATTCATTTTGGTAAATGATACTTACACATCACCATCACAATAATAACACTCACACAAGACACATTAGGGTGTGGCCAGTAGTTATTGTGCACAAGAAGTGTAAATATCATTTTTCATTCATTTTAGGAAAAAGAATTTATGTCTTTCAGAGTTGTCCCATGCGAGAGATTGTATGTCTTTCCTCGTACATTTCGGTTGCTCCAAGGTGTTTCAGTCGAATGTTGTTCGGACGGGAGGTGCGGCCTGAAAAAATCCATGATGAAATGAAAATTAAATAGAAAAGTGGAGGAAGTAATAAGGAAAATGAAGAGAAAGATTTACGAGTGGTTCAGTGTTAGACACCTACGTTCATTACTGAGAAATAACTCATAAAGGCTACATCGTGCTTTTATTAATTAATTTGATTGTATACTAGACCATTTATATAGGTTAGACCACTAACAACAACTCCCATAATAATCACATTCCCTTCCTTAAATATAGGAAAAACTTATAAAAAAACCATTGATTCAGATTTCCTTGTTGTTACTTAAACTAATGCCTCATTTGGTTTGCAGAATGAGTATTCTATTAGAAAAAAGAATAATTATTCTCAAAAATAAAAGAGAGTAGAATAGAATGATTATTCATAATATTTAATTTGGTAACAACACATACACTTTAATTGGAATTTAATTAAAATTACTAAACAAACCCCACATCATATATATATATATATATATATAAACTTAGATTATTAAAAAATAAAAAATAAAAATTGAAAAATAGTAGGTGGCTGCAACCAACCCCCAGAGGGGCCCACTTAATCGGTACCTGAAACCCAACATTTTTGACCCGAAACGGAACAAACCCTAACCCCAAAAATTAAGTCCTTTGTGCCGCATCTTGTAAAAATTTGGGCTTCCACATGTGGCGTCCGCGAGAGGCCGTCGCTCAGCAGGCCACGGCGACCCAGGCCCAGACAGGGGCTGCCCGTCATAGTGTCAGGGATGATGCCGCAAAACCCGTGGGTTTTACAGTGCAATAGCCAATATTGTTTCAAGCTTTTCAGTTTTCACAAGGCAAAACAGTAGGTGATAAAAAAACCCGGTGAATTCATCGAAAAAAAAACCCGGTGAATCCCATTCCCGGAGAAGCAAACCATCAAAGTAAAACCCGGTCAACCCAATATGTGTAAGGGATATAATTGAAGTAGAAATTTCGGAACACAAAAATCAGAGTACATTTGAAAAAGACAATCTTGCGATTTTGGAAAACGTGGCTTCTGATCCTCAGTTGGAATCCATTGAAGAAGAAATTCAAGAAATCAAGATTGAAGATATGGAATCCAGAAATCAAAAAAGGAGAATGGCTGGGGTCTTCAAGGAAACACCATTGATCTTCGAGAATGCAGTTACCCTTGTGAACCACCGACTATTCGACCAAAGTCCTCAACCGAACCAAGTGAAGTTGAGCAAATCAGAACCTATCTTCGTGAAGATATTGGAGATTAGGAGGGATATGTTTTGTGAATATGATGGGTGGGTCTTTAAGACAAAGTGGAAGATAAAGAAATTACAGGAGGCAGAGGTTCAATTTTTGAGTTTGTTTGTGTTTCAGTTCTTGACTACAAATGATGTGCATGTGGTTGTCTTCAAGCATAGATGGAGATGGAAATATAGATGCAAGTTGCTAAATGCCAAAGCTGGAGGGCATTGGAGTATTCCAGAAGAAGCGTTGCTCGTGCCTAGTGTTTGGGAACTTTGCCAATGGGTAGAAGAACGTAGTCAGAATCAACGAGTAGTGTCAGGAACAAAAAAGACTTTGCGAGAGTTTCAGACATGCACATTCGGACTCTGGTGTTTTAATCGGTCCATGGGGTATTGCGCAGTGCGTCAGTTAAGAGTTTGAAATAATCGAGTAGTCTAACATGGAGCAGTGCAAAGATGTGCAGAAGTGATTTAAAGTGTTGCACAACTGACAAGGAAGAAGTCTATGGAGGCTTAATGTGACAAGGACGAAGTCTTTGGGCAGTGTCACTAGTGTGTACTGAATCCAATAAAGCAAGTGTGTCATGCTCGTGTACTGCTGCAAGGATAAGCATGCGGGCTTGGGTCCTAACTGAATGCATTGTTTTGGTGCGAGTGAGTGGATTTTTTTTTTTTTTTTGTCCTTTTTACCCCGCACCTTGTGGACAAGGTGCTTTGAAGGAGTGGGTAGTGTAAGGGATATAATTGTAATAGCTAGACTTTAGACTTTATGTTAGTTAGATAGTTGGGCTTTTATTAGTTAGTTAGCAGATGTGGGTTGAGAGTATAAAAGCCCAATGTATGAGAAAGAAAGGTTATCGAATTTGTAGAAGTGTTTTGGAACTGTTTCTTGGAGCTAAGGGATGAGCTCGAATCACCCTGTATTGGAGTCCTGCTGAACTCGAATCAGCCTATCTTTCAATAATTCAATACAATTTCATTTCTTTCTCTCCTCATTTCTAATCTTCCATCACAAATATATCTACAAAAATTATCCAAAAGAAACAAAGGCATTACAATATGCCTCAACCCCTTGTCCGTCTTCATCTCTAAACGACTAGCATCTACGGCCCATATTACAACGTACAACCCATTTCTTATCAAAAATTTCCAACACATTATAGTAATAAGGAGGATCAATTTTAATTAACCAGAATCTTTAAAGTATTCTATCATATAGATTTTTTAAATTTCAATTATCAAGTTTAAATTAAATTATTAGGAGTTTTTATACATTATTAATTAATTTTATGATAAAACTTAACTTTAAGAATTCTAATATACCTAAAAATGCTAAAAAAAATAATAATAATAAAATCTTAACTAAATTGTTTAAGAGAAAAGTGAAAAAGTTTTGTTTTATAGTGAGTTTATTTTATTTGAATAGTAATAAAAAATAATTGATGTGATATAAAATTGAAGAAAAATTAAAATGTTTTGGAGTTGAACTCTTTTTTTTTTTTTTGGGTGAAGTAAAAAAATAATAAGAAGAGAAAATGAAGTGAAACGAGCGCATCTGGTTGTGTCGAAAAACTCTGACATTTTCTCCTTTGTATCTTATAACTTTTTCAAACTAACCGACACGTGGAAATCGAAAACGGTAGGACCAACTCCCGCACTTGTCACACATGCATCATCTTGATTTGAGAGAAATATTTTTTTTTTAAAAAAAATATTAAAGTTCATTTTAGTGTCTTTTTGACACGATACTCTATTTATAATAAAATAACAAATAAAAAAAAATTACAGTTTAATTTCTATCTCATGTTTTTATTAAAAAATATATATATTATGTCAACGACTTCAAAATAAATAAATAAATAAATAGTAGGAAATCTATCATTTCACAATATTTAGAAACCATCAAAGTAAAAGCCAAAAGAGAATCGAGGGTACTCGCGTAGGGAACTAGCTAGGATCAAGATTCGGAGAGGTTGTGGCATGCATTATTTTGCCGGGATATACGTCTATTCATAAATTTTGGAATATACAACTCTTTGATGGTATCAATAAATATAATTATAATTAGGTTTAAAACCAATATTTATAAATTTTTTAGTTGAAGTGGCGTCCCATCTTATTATTCTAACCTGGTTCCACTTCCCAGACCCAGCGTGTACGTCTTCCTTGCACGATATATATACATATATAGTGTGTGTCTGCATTCTGCAACAACAAATTGTATCTCAGAAACTAGGAATCTTTTGTGTGTGTAACTGCAGTGCAAATTAAAGACCATGGCCTGCATAACACCTATCTTTCAAGATTTCCAAACAGCGGCGCCGTTTGCCACCACTGTTGCTGTCGGTGGTCTCTCTTTGTTGCTTGTCACTTACACCGTCCGAGGATATATCTCTGCCCACAAGAAGGGACCTTCCAAACTCCCTCCCGTACCCGGTACTTGATTCCTTTTCATTTCCTTTGGGTTTTATTGGGTTTTCATTTTGTGCTAATTAATTTTGGTGTTAATCACATGCATGTTGATTAATGCGTTGAGGACATTGTCCATTGACTTCATTGGATGTTGCTGCAGTGGTTCCAGGGCTACCGGTGATAGGAAATTTGCTACAGCTAACGGAGAAAAAACCCCACAAGACATTTGCAAAGTGGGCTGAGATATATGGGCCAATCTACTCAATCAGAACCGGTGCTTCCACTATTATTGTTCTCAATTCCGCCGATGTTTCCAAAGAGGTTACCTTCCTTTCCTGTTTCACTTTTCCTAGTTCTTTCTTTCTTTTCTTCTTTTTATTTAACGGATAATCAGAGCTACCATGCATTACTAGAAAAGCCCAAATTAAGGCCATTACAGTGAATAGAAGTACAAAAACACCTTACACACTAAGCTAGAAAAAATTCAGACTTACTGTCTACAAATTTCAAATATTACAGGAACAGACATTTGAGCTACTTTTTAATAATAATGCTCATCTAACAAAGAAAAGAGGGTTGATCCGAGCTAAGAAGCCATAAAAAGTCCAATAATATCTGAAAATTTAACCGACAGACTTTCAAATTAAACTAAAAAAAAAACAACAAAACAACAAAACAAAAAATACCAAACACAGAGCCGGTGTCAGGAAGAATTGCCATCAATGGAGACGGCGCGTGTCACACACACGCCATCCCGGAAACCCCTTACAACAGACGATCGCCCGAGATGACCAGACGCCACTGGGCACTGGCCACAACCTGGAAAACAGGGCGTGGTCCTCACGACTGGTACTAAGAAGGGAAGATCCCTAGTGCGTGCTGGCCACGCGCCAAGCACGGAAGTCCAACAAGGTAGTGGCTTGGAGCGGCACGACCGGAGGATGACGGTGAGTCCCACGGAGGGGGGCGTGTCAAGTAGAATCCGACGAATGGACACAGATCTGGCTTCAAAGGTATAAAAACAGATGGAAGCACTGCCAACAAGCGCCGGTGCACACAGGAGGAGAGATGGCCGCTTCCCAACGGGACGTCTCGTGTTAGCCTTCCTGCTTAAAAGAACCAAAGGAAAAAAGCAAAGAACTCCTTAGCCTTAAAAGGACTAGGAAACGATCTCCACTAGATCTAAGCCATGCATGGAGAAAACAAAAACCTCAATTGCCCCATAAGGACTAGGAGAAACAAAAACTCCATAACTCTCGAATGACTAGGAGATGATCTCCACTGAATCTAAGCCAGAGAGAAAACAAAAATTCTTCATAGCCCTAGAAGGACTAGGAAGGAAGTACCATTAGGAGGAGGGAGGAGCCAAGCCTCCCCATTGCAATTCTTGAGTAGAGTAATAAAACAGAATAAAGGTCATGATTTTGAATTTGTATCTCCATCAATCATTCACCTTTAATTTTAATTAAATATTCTACATGATAGCCTCAATTACTTACTGACAATTGGTGATATAACTGCTTTTTACTTCTAAGTATTGATTGAAACTCCAAGTGTAGACACCCAAAAGGACATTTTTTAGTTTAATCTGAACATATAGTACCTAAATAAAGTACCAGGATGTTATTGTTAATAAATCTGTATAGGAATACTCTTAGTTAAGTGAAGAGCCTTTTTACTCTGTTCAAGGATGTCTGCTATGGACGATTAATTAAAGAAAAAAATCAATTTGTTTATTGCTTTTGATGACCACTACAATTCTTTCCATATGAACAATGAATAAGTGAAAGAGTTCCATTTTTCTGGATGTGTAAAATCCTCTAATTTATTGAAATCAATGCCGCCATAAGAGTCTAGAGGCCAGAATTTCATGGGTTACTAAATTTTCTGTTCTTTTATTATAAAACAATGCCTGTCTTATGTTATGCGTGGCATGTATAATTTTTCCGGTTGTTTCAGGCTATGGTGACCAGATATTCATCCATCTCAACAAGAAAGTTGCCGAAAGCCTTAAAGATTCTCACCTCTGATAAATGTATGGTTTCAATAAGTGACTACAATGAGTTTCACAAGACAACAAAACGACACATGCTTGCAAATGTTTTGGGACCGAATGCTCAGGTTGGTTTTCTACCCATCCTCGATGCGTGTACGTATGCCTGCATGTTATTAATTCATTTTTTTGCTATTCAGAAGCGACATCGATGCCACAGAGACACCATGGTAGAAAATGTTTTGAGCAAATTACATGCTCTTACAAGGAACTCTCCTCTTCAAGCTGTGAATTTCAGGAAAATATTCGAGTGTGAACTTTTTGGTCTATCTTTGAAAGAAGTGAGTTTTCTCAAAAGAAAATGGTGAACTTAATTATTTAATTAATACTTTAACAATTCAGGAGACTCAAGAATATTGAACATAACACAATGTAACTTGCAGGCTTTGGGGAAAGACTTGGAATCCATTTATGTGGAAGAGCTTGGGAGCACTCTGTCAAAAGATGACATATTTAAAGTTCTAGTGACTGACTTAATGGAGAGTGGGATTGAGGTGGATTGGAGAGATTTCTTCCCGTATCTAGGATGGATTCCAAATAAGCGTGTGGAATTGAAACTTCAGCGAGCTGCTTCCCGCAGGCAAGCAGTGATGAATGCCCTGATCAAGGAGCAGAAGGAGCGCATAGCTTCAGGCGAGGTACAAATTAATTAAAATTTTGTGCTAAAACCGCAACATTTATTTGAAATCTCTTATGTTCATCATTGTAATTAACCTCCCATTGATTTGAAACAGGAATTAAATTGTTATCTTGACTACTTGTTGTCTGAGGCAAAAACACTTACGAATGAACAAATTTCCATGTTGGTTTGGGAGGTAATCCTCGAGGCAGCAGATACTACTTTGGTTGCAACAGAATGGGCAATGTATGAACTTGCTAAAGATCCAAACCAGCAGGATCGTCTGTACCGAGAAATCCGAGACGTTTGTGGGTCTGACATGATTACTGAGGAACACTTGTCTCAGCTTCCATACTTGAATGCTATTTTTCATGAAACTCTGAGGAAGCACAACCCTGTTCCAATAATACCTTTACGATATGCACACGAAGATACCCAGTTAGGAGGGTACCATGTTCCTGCTGGAAGTGAGGTCGATCTTTTTCTTATTTATCTATTTCATGTTTGGTGTTGCTTTTAATTGCCAGCAAAATTTTTGACTTGGAACATTGTTGCACAGATTGCTATAAACATATACGGGTGTAACATGGACAAGAAACAATGGGAAAACCCTGAAGAGTGGAATCCCGAGAGGTTTCTTGATGAGAAATATGATTTGGCGGATTTGCAAAAGACAATGGCATTTGGAGCCGGAAGGAGAGTATGTGCCGGTAATCTTCAGGCATCGTTAATAGCATGTACATCAATCGGTAGGTTAGTGCAGGAGTTTAAATGGAGGCTGAAAGATGGGGAAGAGGAGAATGTGGATACTGTTAAGCTCACTTCCCAAAAACTCCATCCGATGCAAGCAATTGTAAAGCCGAGAAATTGATGGGCTAAAACCCCATGCATGCTGCCTTTGATTCCACTCTAATAAAACTACTAGTGACTGAAATCAATGACCCTTTTGGTTTGTAATGTTTCTATCGATTGTGATTAAATCGTTGCCATATTTCATATTCCTAGAAAAATATATATGATAACCAAAGACGTCTGCATAATGGGGCCAAATCGCAGGTCGTATTATGCTGTTCGGGGCACAACTCATGACGTCTCACTACATTTAAGAAAAGTAGTACTCTTTCTAAAGCATATTATTTTCAAAAAATGAAAGAATTTGTTGATACCTTGGTTACTATTAATAAACCACTCATTGATTGTGAAGTGGTTTTTTTCATCTGAACCTACAAGCCCATGAATACATGGGCAATGAGCAAGTTCAAGTTGGTAATGGGCACATGTTTGGTAATGAGCAAGTTCAAACGTTTGAAAATCGCACATTATGGTGCATCTAATATATATACTTTCTAAACACCATATTCGTTTACCCAATATGCTTCATGTTCATTCCCTCACAAAAAATTTATTATCTCTGTTCGTAAACTTGCCCATGACAATAATGCTATTGTGGAAGCAGCCAAATTAAGTGTTGTGGTATAATTTGTTTCTTTATGGTATCTTTTATGGTATGAGAGGAGAGGTTCGGTCATTATAGCAAAATGGATAAAAACACTTTATATTTTGAAGTATTTTTCGGAGGAGTAAAATAGATCATAATACCTAAATAAAACTATTATGAGCCATTTGAAAAGCCCTTTGGAGATGCTCTAATAAAAGTGTAATCGATTGCTTTTTGTTGATTTGTGAGTTAATGGAATTTTTTTTATTTTTTATTATTATTATTTTTTATTTTTATTTTTTTGTGGGGGTTGGTATTTGATGCATAGAAATATATAGAGGTTTGATGGTCGATCAAGGACTCAAGGGAGCATGAAAAGCGATTCAAAATGGAATGATGCACAAGTCAGTCTTTGATTTTTCTTTTTTCTTTTGTAATTTCTTTGCATTTATGTTAACTTTCTTTTGACACAGATTATAGAGGTATGCGCGCGCCTTAAGCTTATAGGCTTATAGCATTCCTAATGGTATATATGTTGAAAATGAATTTGTTTGAAAGAGAGGCATGCGCCTTATAGCATGACATATATCCATTTAATGAAGCATTAGCTGTAAGCTGTATAAGTTGAAAATGGATCAACATACGACCTACCAAAATCAAAAAGACAAAACAAATCCTCTTGATCAATCGAGATTCGACCGATGGATCGGTCGTACGAGAATCTCTTTCCCAATTTTTTTGCCATATAATTCAAGAGAAATTATACCTGCATTATAAGTGCACAACAAATGCACAACTCCAAAGTATATTGGAGTGGGTCTCACACATATAGGTCCCCCCAATCCCCCCACACATGCCTTTGGAGTTGTACACTTGTTGTGTACTTAATTTAATTCTATCGATGATTATTGAATTATATATGGCAAAATAAAAACCACAAAATTATCAATTGGGGTTTAATGTTTATGGTTTTGAACGTACGTAGATCTCCTCCAATTCCCTCTTGACTCAAGGAGAGCCATTGTTTTGGACTTTTCAGCACGTTGAATCGGAATCCTCCCATCTGAAACTAAGGCAGAGCCCCATCACATTTACGTTGAAAAACTGGCTATACATTCTGCAGTTGCGGTTTGACTAATTCGCCTTCTTCCCCATTTAGGCCTTCTGTATGCAGGCTGCATCTTCATGCCTAAAATGACTACTTTGTCACACCTAGCTAACACCTTTCACATTGGGCTCAGTATATTTGCTCTCTACTTGTTAATACCTTCTCTCTCTTTTGTTCTTTATACCAAAACTGTCAGGACATTAGTAAACAATTTTTAACACAAAAAAAAAAAAAAAAAAAAAAAAAATCTTATAGTTCGTTTGAGTATACGATTTTTTTTAAAATCGTTTTTTCAACCAAAATACAATAAATACCTTTATATTTTTCTATTTTAAATATTTACCAACTTTTTCCAAACTACTTACATATATCCGACTCTCTTTTAGTTGTTCACTTCTACTATTCCATTTAGTAATTATTTTTCAATGATTTTTATATTATTTTTTTATTTTTTATTGAGATGCGAGAGAATGATAGAGATTAAAAAAATACTTTATTTTTACATTTGGTGACTATTTGTAAGCATATTAACAGGTCAACAAATGTTTTTTTCCAAATTGATGAGCCGAATACAGTTCAGTCTACTCTCGTGTTAGCATGTCGGCTAGCCAAATGAGAATGTTCTTAGATTTAAGAAATGGTCCGTTCTTTCTTTTCTCGCCCTAGAATGTACATGTATCAATAATGTACAGAAGATATCCTATTTCAAATCAGGTATGTGAAATTTAATCTTCAAAATTAATCTTTTACATTTTACTTAAAATGAAAATGATTTACTAACATCCTGTTTGGTACCATGGACCTGATAAATAAATTTCGAACCACTTTAAAAATGTTTTTATATATGTTTCATTATTTGGTTACCTTATTTTGTGCAAACATTTCTAAAAATGCATTTTCAAGCTATAACGTTGATTATGTAAAGAATTTAACATGGGTAGGCACATCAAAACAACCTACAGGGAACAGAGGCAACGTCAGAAATGGACAGGTCGGTCCATCGTCGTATCCTACAAAAAAAGGGGTCTAAATTCTCTCGCGTTCACACCACTTGCGTTGAAAGCGACAATAAACAGAGAATCTGGGACTGTGTGTCTGATTTCTACGGGTAGTTGTTGCGGGAGGCTTGACTCTGGAGCCCCGCGTGACCGGGCTAATTCCGAGTAGGACCCGTCGTAGTTGGCCACGTGGTTATCTGGTCAAACTTTCAGCACTGGGACCCCACTTCTCTGTATACTGATAGCCATGTCAGCTCAGTCAGATCCATGAGTAGGACAAGTCTGTGGGCCGTGGGGGGCATGCAGAATGACGGATTGTGGACTCGGCACTCTTGACACACCAATAAGCTTTTGAAAACGATATTAAGAGCATTTTCAGCAGTTTTTTAGCCCTTTTTTTTTAAATATAAGAAATAAAATTATTTTTTACTTTTTTATAATAATTAAAAAAAAACACTTAACAGTAGCTTCTTTTTTCTTTTTTTTCCTTAAATCATTAAAATATTATTTATATATTTTTACTTTAATTAAAAAAACAATAAGTATGAGAGATAATATATTTTTAAAATAAACAATTGAATTGAAAGTTGGAAAGCACTATTCCCTTTTTATGAAACGAAAATTTTAAGAAATATGCTGCGAAAGAGTTTTTAAACTTTCTTAAAATTTTCTCTAAAGCTTAGAGAACAAATTTCTTTTAGAGAAGTTGCTGTAAATGCTCTTAATAACTGTTTGAGGGCATTCACATTCGTTTTAACATATTTTTTATTTTTAATGTAAGTACATTTTATTTCGGGTAAATGTATAATAAATTTTTGAGCCGGAGAGAGATTTAAAAATGATCTCTCACTTTTTAATTTTTAATATTGACTTCCTAACTTTTTCGCTTTTTTGATTTGGGCCTTCGGTCACTTTTCCATCCAATTTTACAAACTATTTTATTGTCACGTGTCCTTTTTTGTCGCATCATTTTACAATATTATTTTTTAAAATTTTATTTAAAAAATAATTACAAAAGAAAAGGAGGTTGGGCTGGCCACCCCCTTGGGAGGGGGGTGGCTAGCAGCCCACCCCATGACGCCGGAGATGCAGGAAACTGCATGCTCTCAGTTGAATGTGGAGACAAGATTCCCCTGCAACATGGAAGGACCTTAATCATCAAGTCCCTCATTCGCAGATGTAGATGGAATCAGAACCTCGTGTTCCTATGTTGAAATCAACACTGTCATCCATCGGACACTCATGCAACAGCTAGCGCCTGGTCCAGACCAGACACTAGCTAGTAGTACTGTTGTTTCGACATTTTCTAATCTTGAATTTCCTCAATGTGAACACTTCCCTTCTTTTGAAATTTGCAAGGGCTTCCAAGATTCCCCTGCTTTCAGTGAAGATCGTCGAGTGATTTGAGGGCAAAATCCACACAAGTTGTGGAAAACCAAAACCAGGAATCCGACAATTGTGGTCGACCTGTAACGGCTGAGCTTGGAAGGAAAGTGCTTCAGGTGGATTCTGATTGCAGGGATGACAGCCGAGCGATTCCGAGCAAAAGTTTTGATACTGTAATATGGTTGGAAAAGAAATAGGGTTGCAAACTTGCAATTGAGGAAATTGACCAAGGGGGATATTTGGGATTTAGCGGCTTCTTATAACACACACTGTGGGGATTTAGGGCAGAGGAGTTGGCACAAAACCAATTGAAAAATCGCACAAGGATGAAGGGTAGCCTCACTAGGAGGTAGATAAACCTCAGTCATGTTGCAGGGGAATTTTGGCTCCATATTCAACTCAGAGTATGCACTTTCCTGCATCTCCGGCGTCATGGGCTGGTCTGCTAGCCACCCTAAGAGGTGGCGCCGGCCACCCCAACCCCCATTTTCTTTTTAATTTTTAAATAAGATTATTAAAAAATAATATTTTAAGTTGATGCGGCTAAAATAGACACGTGGGGTTTGCAAAATTGGATGAAAAAGTGATAGAATGGCCCAATTTAAAAATGCAAAAAAATTAAAGAATCACCGTCAAAAATTAAAAAAATGAGAGATCATTTTTAAATCACGTTTTGGCTTAGAAATTTATTATATATTTATCCTTTTATTTTAGTTATATATTTTTATTATTTAATTTAAATATTTTTTTAATAAAAAAAACTATTCAGAGAAGAGCGAATGATAGAATTTTTTATTTATTTACAATTGGTGACTGTACAATACTCATCGAGCCAGTAAGCATTGTGGCAGTTGGATGTAATCATGTAAATGATGTTTTGTTTGTTAAAATAGCTTGTTGGATGGAGATAATTTTTCATTTAAATTTACATTCCTATCGGTTTAAATAACCTTTGGTTAGCTAAGTGTGAATGCTTTTTAATAGGAAGAATAATCTACGGTTTAGATGTGGTGCATGCAATACAAAAATAAGATAGAATACCTTTTATCCCTTATTTATTTGTTAAAATTTTTGTTTTTTATTTGTAAAATAGAAATATTAACAAATAATTTGAAACACAAATTACTCATACATGAATACTTTTTACCATTACTTATATATTTCAAAATATATTAACAACCATACTCCAATATTTCCTATTAGATAATTCTTTTTTTTTTTTAAAAAGAAAAAAAAACATTTAGAAGAGCATGCATGGAGCAGAGAGCTCAATCAAAGGAGCAGAGATCACGGCAGCCGAGAAATCCGGCACAGGCAACTCGAGAGAGAGAGAGAGAGAGAGATGGAGGAATCTTTGATGCAGAAGGAGGTGTTGGCCACTGAGGCACAGAAGCAGCAGGCAAATCCAATTATTGCTTCCCACGCTGCCCAACATCCATGATGTTGTCGGCCCTCTTCTACCCAAATTCACAACTGAACCTATCGTCCATGTTTGCCGACTCAAGGTTACTAAAAATTTCACCTTCTTTTTCTTATTTTTTATTTTCAGTACATGAAATCATGAAATTCATTGCATCCATTCCACCCCCTTTCAAACCATCCATCTCCATCAATTTGCTTTTTTAGACGACCAACCAAAGTTTTTCTCAATTTTTTTCTCCGTTTAAGAAACCAAACCAACTTTTATTTTATTTTTAGATGTAATATACAATATCTTTCTCTATCATTTTTCTATATTATTTAAATACTCTTTTAATTAAATACAATGAGAAAGATAAAAAAAAATCATTTTAGAGAATAAAACTCAGAGCATTTACATTGGACTGCCCAAAATAGTCAAAAGCTTGTCTTGTCTAGCCTTATAGCAAAAAATACAAATAAATAAACAATTAAAAAATAACTCTCCATCCGGCTAACCACTTAGCCTAATGATTTTTACTAGTTGAGCATTATAGCTTAACAACGTTTAAATTAGTTGTCAAGGAGTAGCTCAATCGGTTGGAAACAATGCCTCATGTAGCGGAAGTCTCTAGTTCGAATCCCCCTCTCATTCTTGTGTGGACATGTCAAAAAAAAAATACATAAATTAAATTAATAGTTAATAGAAAATCAATCCTCTATCCTCTTTATGAATAGTAAGAATATATAAATATTACTTTTTTGAATAAAATAATAAAAGTAGATAGCTAAAATATTGAGCCGAATGTAAGTTCTTAAAAAAAATGGTTATTAAAATTAATATATATATATATATAATATATATATATATATATATACCTAATATATATATACATGTATAACCAAATGTGAATAACTCTTATGAAGTTTACCTAATCAAACAGGTACGTGGACTTCTTAAAATGAGTATTGCTAGAAGTTTTTTTTATGTCATTCAAAAAATAAGGTAATTTTTAAAATCATCATTGGTAGTAATTCTAAAAGTTCATCTTGTGTTGCTCTTGTGTACATTCAAAAATGAGGTGGCTTTTAAAATTACTACTGAGCGTGTGATTGATCACTATTGAATTTTGATCAAATAGCAATTTTAAAGCCATCTAATTTTTTAAGGGACACAAGAGTGACACATGATGGACATTTAGAATTACTCTTGTGATTGATCACTATTAATTTTTGATCAAATGATGATTTTAAAATGCACCTCATTTTTTAAGGAACACAAAAATAATATATGAGAACTTCTAGAATTACTTTCTCAAATATGTTCAGACAAATTAATAAACCCTATAAAAATTACAAAACAACAAGAAAAATGTTAGAGCATCTCTTGGTGTTCTCCTGGAATGGCATAAACGTAATTTTTTAATCAAAAAAATTATATCTACACCATTTTAAAAAAACACTAAAAAAAAATGACAGAAAATACTTTAACATTCCTCTTACAACAATTCGAAATAATAAAATTAAAGTGCATTATCTGTCACGCATTTTAAGCTTCCATTGCGGAGGGGATATAGAATAATGAGTTGAAAAGGTTATCTTATTTAACTTGTTTGACCAAAATAATGACTTTCATTATCTAGGTAAAAGACATTTTAGTCTTTAATGATAATGAGTCCATGTTTGATAATTAATTATGATATCTACAACTTATTTTTAAAACTTTTACTAAAATATCATATTGAACCCATTAGCGTGTATAGGTAGTGGTCGAACTACACCTTGAGCTGCTAAGAATGGTTTATCCGCTCTCAATGACCAATTCGGTGACTTGCAGATCTCTCTTAATTTGCAAGTCATTTTTTATTATTATTATTATTATTATTATTAATTTTTTATATTATGATTTCTCCGTACAGTTCATTTCTAATAGTAATAGTATAAGAGAGTATAGACATGGGTTTTTAATTTTTTTTGTTTTAATATATAAAAAAAAATTCTGGAGGCATAAACATCAAAACATGTGTGGAATGTTTTATCTTAGACGAGAAGACTCTAGTAGTCCAAAGCATCAGTAGGACACTGTATGACATGGGTCCGGCTGCTGAGAAGTGTTGAGGTTGTTTTGTGTTTTATTTATTTATTTTTGTGTTTTTAGTTGTTTAGTCTTGAATTTGTTTTTTAATATTTTTATTTAAAAAAAATAAAAATTAACAAACGGAATAAACATTTTTCCTAATACATATCCAATACAAAATTCATCATAGGATTGTGGAACATAGATGCATGGAACAAACTTGGCGACATCGCCTTTCTCATGTTAGAACATCCACGGTAGCTTATGCATTTTGAATTTATATGTAAAATCGCAAACAAAATTCTTAAGAAAACATGATTTTGTGTTTGGTTCGAATAATATTTTATTTAAAAAATAAATAAATTATATTTTATTCAACTTTATTAAATTTTATCTTACAAAGTTAAATTTCGTAATTTGCATAATAAATTCGAATAATATTCATATTCAACACCCAACCACACATTTAGTTCTCTAAATCAAATGTATTTTACATTTTACCTATAATGCTTACTCAAATGTAAAAAAAGTAATGTAAATGAATGTATGGGTTTTTTTTTTTTTTTATGATTCTCTATTTTTCTCTCATCAGAGACCAAGTATAAGTTTGAAAAATAAAATATAAAAAATAATAACGAATAAATATTAAAAAAAAATAACATTAGAAACTTGGTAGCCAAGTATTAAAGTGTCTATCTAATAAATCAAAAGAAAATGATTATCCATCTTATCTTTAAATTCATTGACTTACATTAAGTGTATAAATCTAATAAATTTAATGATAAATTTAAAAATTATTGTATGTCGATGAGTCTGTACAGCCACAGAAGCCACGTCTTGTCAGTTGTGACCATCCGAGCCATGGGTCGGAGCGTTTGAAGACTGCACAGGATTTTCTCAAAAAATTCACACGCTGTTGGCCTCAGCAGCCTGTAACCCGCACGTATAACCCTCTCTTCACGTTTTAAGACTTAGCACATACGCTGTCTGTGTGGATATAAAACCCCACCCACTACTTCCAACACATCTCCTCGCCATTTGTTTGTGCTCTCTCAGTCTAGAGTCTTCTATCTCTACCCACCCTTTGTCTTATTCTTCAACATTCTTCGCAATTCCTTTACCAATCCCCAGAGAACAACACGCCCAGACATGCCTACGGAGACCGCGGAGGGCAAGGCTATGAGGGTGCAGCAGAGCTTGGGCCACCCTCACCCGCAGCAGACCCAGCCACTCCCTTGCCCGCGCTGCGACTCCACCTCCACCAAGTTTTGCTACTACAACAACTACAATCTCTCCCAGCCACGCCACTTCTGCAAGTCCTGCCGCCGATACTGGACCCAGGGTGGCACCCTCCGCAACGTGCCCTTCGGCGGCGGCACCCGCAAGAACGCGACCGCCAAGCGCACTCGCGGTACAACGTCTTCGTCTTCCTCGTCCTCTTCTTCTTCCTCCACCGTTACCAACGAGGCCGCACCCACCGACCCCTTTCCGGTTTTTCCTCCCGGGGTCAAGCCCGAGTTGGTCTCGCATGATGTGGGTCTGAATGAGAATGTCGGGGGCTTCAACTTCATGCTGAGCTCGCAGCCGCACGGTCAGGGGTTCTTGGGGCTGAGCGGGTACGGATTGGGGACCATACCCGGGTTCGACGAGATGGGCGGGTTTGGGTTGGGCAGGGGGGTCTGGACATTCCCTGAAGTCGGTGACTTTGCCGGTGGGAGTGCCGGCAATGGTGGTGCTCCGGTGCCTTCTTCAGGGTACGACACGTGGCAGCTGGGCGGTGCTGATGGTGGTGGGGATTCCTTTGCTTCCACGGACCTTGCAATTTCAACCCCTGCTCAGGGTTTGGAGTGATGATGGTTTTGGTTACTCTCTGTTATGGTTTTGGTTGTTGGTGGTTTTTGGAAGTTATGTGTCAAAGTTGCCTTCTTTTGTGGGTCAGTGTTGGGTGGGGTATAAACTGGTATAGGTTACATAGACATGACTAGGTTGAAAGCGAACCTCAGGTAGGGTGCTTTTCTTTGATGGCCCTGTAAATCTTTACTTCTGTCTTGGACAAATCGTTTGAACAAAAAACATGGACAAGGACATCATCTTTTTGGGGGATTCTTAGTACTACATAGTATCTAGTTTGATAAATAAAAACAAATCCTTTGGTCGGTTTTTTCCATTGGTAAAATTGCATCCTTTCGAGCAATTCAGTCCACAGAACAGTTTTGGTAATAATGCATGAAATCTGAGCATCCAGTCTCAAAAAAAAAAAAAAAAAAAAAAATGTCATGGTTCTGAATGCAATATATCAAACATTTGGAGCACAATTTGCGGAATACGAATCTGAGAGAATGTGTAGGATTATGTATAATTTGTTCACTGATTAATCAATTAGACATGTTCAGTTGCAGTTCAAAAAGAAGCCCCGCCTGCAGATCGATTTCACCGAGTAATGCAATACATCACTCCATCCCCCAAGCCTCCCAACATATTACCAGATGTTCGTTGAGGTGAACAGTTGCCGGCGTGTAATTAACAACAAAGGTAATTAGCAACAAAGTAATAATGCAATTTTGTCGTAGAAATGTGCCCGGAATGGTGCGCGAAGTTTCTTAAAAAAAGGTTTGTTGTGGTCAAGTCTTCGTTGACAACATTAGTTGTTGTCACGAAGAAAAAGGTGATCATGGCTGACAGGCCACCGACCATGAGACAGTTTGATGGATCGTGCTGTGCTAATTATACAATTACTATGCATAATGCATGCATGTTCATGGATGTTAAGTTACCGCCTGCTTTATCCTCAACTTCTCAATTAAAGACAAAAGAGGGTGTCGGCTGCTTAACGAAATACTAACAATAATAATTAACCAGAAAACAAGAATTACAAAAGGTATTTTTAATTAACTCTATTAAATTGACATGTATTTTTAGAGTGTGTTCATTAAAACGGCAAATAAGAATTACATATTCTAAAAAAAAAATGACAATTTAATAAATTATTTATTTTCCAATATAGTTTTGCTAAATGGCTCTATTTATCAAGAGTTATGAGCTGCTGTGCTGTGGATGATATTTTGGAATGCGAATATTTGACTAATCTTATGTCTCATTGTTTAGAGAAGTTACACATCAAATGACACGTGTTAACAAAAACGTCGGTTCTTTTTCAATCATTCTTTCTTCAACGTTTAAATTTTTTTTTAACCTTTTTACTGGAGTTAAGACAAAACTCCTGAGATGAAGTCGTCATCATTTATGAAGGGATGTTGGTCCCCCCCCCCCCCCACAAACCCCAACCCCCCCATGCCACCAAACACGCACTTATTCCAAAAGAGGATGATTTCCACGAAGCATCCATTATCACTGCAGCCCCAGCTTATTCAAATTTATTACATACAGAGTTGAATGTTGCTTATTTTTCAGCCCCGGCTAAATTTTTGTCAAAGCCTACTTTTCTAGAAAGGATGGATTTGAGAGGCCACCAAGACATAGTTAAAGGATAAGTGCAAGGGGATTGATCTTGGACAATAAGAATGTGCACAATTTGTGCACAACTACTTACATAGGTCCACTCATGTGAGTGGAAGGACCATTTATATGAATCATTGGTAAGGTGAGTGGTTGTGTACAAATTGTGTACAATTTTGTTGTGCAGGAAGCTTTTCCCCAAGCGTTGGGGGCGATTTTTCTACAACTCTTCTTACACAACTTTCACACAACTAAAATACATTGGTAGAACTTATACGTGTGGGTCTCACTAATGTGTCTTGGCTGTGTGAAAATTGTGCAAAAGAGTTTGGGAAATAATCATTTTTCTAATTGCAAACCCCACTCTTGTACAGTAGTTAAAAGGATTATGACACAGAACTGTGACTAGGTTGTCCAAATTGTAGTTTCAACCCAAGTGCTTGCAAAGACAAAAGCTACCTTTGGAAGACAGTTTTTAAGGGTGTGTTTTTTGTCCAAAAAGGTGTTCTGAAAATTGTTTGTTAAAGCAAAATGCTTTCTCAAAAAGTAGTCCAAAAGCCGGTGGAGCTCAATGTGATATATGCATGATTCTTTAACATATTGAAAGCCTCACCACTACCTTAGAGTTGGAGTCGTCACTCCACATAACTTAATTATGATAACAACAAGAGTATACAAGCATATGGTGATCGATTTCTTCATTATTTTATAATGGATATTGGGCCAAGCCAGCAGAGAAAGGAACCAGATTGAGCACCAAGACTAGTATTATATGGGAAGATCGAGACTTAAGAAAGAATTCAACATGACACCAGTTTACTACTATATATAAGCCACAGGGAAGAGGTTCTTACATGACAGTTACTGTATATAAAACAACATAATATGATTCCAACATTAACTCTGCAGAAATCCAAAGCCCCATTAAGCTTTCTTTGCCTAAATCTCAGTTGGGCTTGAAGAATTTCAACTTAAGTCCATCGTTAACCATGCTCCAGATACCTCCAATGGAAAAGGCCAAGCTAAAAGCAATCCCTAACCAGCCAAGGATCCAATTGAAGTACCAATTGAAGCTGTATTTTGTAGGCTTCTTTATGAGAACCCACATGAAGCAAGGGTAAGCAAATGTGACTGGAAGAGTGAGTCCTCCTAACAGACCAGCAAGACTGGAGAGGAAAGGGAGGGCCACCCCTATGAAGAAGTTGACAAATCCGTAAAATACACGAAAACCAGATCTGACCCAAATCGAGCAGGGGCGGTTGGTTCGGCTCGTGTAGCTGGCTTCAAAGCTGTCAAAAACAGGCATGGAGTATATCTGGAAACTGCTCAAACAGTTGAACACAACTAGCAGAAAAGTCATTGCAAGAAGTCCTCTTGGAATGTCGTGACTGTGAAATGCATACAAGGCATTAAGCATCCCTCCTGAAGGCATCTGCAACAAGAAACAGAGTGTTAATGTCTGCTTGATGCAATGACATCCATATATAAATGATTCTGAACAAGATCACAACTCTGCAATTATATGGTGAAGTTTATAGAAAGCCATAGCCTTGATCCAGTATCAAATTGACAAGGAACATCTAATGAAAACCAAAGTCCATGAAAGCAATGACTTGGCTACAAGAGGGACGAACACCAACCGCTAACCGTACGAGAATTTAGGAATAAGAGAAAACTCACCTTCTGAGATCAGGTTCTTCTCTACTTACGAATAATGATTTTTTTTTTAAAAAAAGAAAAAAAAATAAAGAGAAGAAGCTATCAGAAAATCTATCTTTTAAACTTACACAAATTGCTTAAAAGCTGTTTTCCTTTAGCATGTCACTCACCAGATTGGTTCCTTTACGAGCTTTCGCCTAAAATAAACTACCACTTGTTCCAAAAGCCAAAATTGATGAAAAAGTTAAGAATTTAATTATTTAATTATTATTCAAAATTCCCCCTCATGTCTGGACCAAAACTCCTCAATGAGTGACGTCCAACATATAGAATTTTTAATTTTCAATCACACAGGTATAAAGTAATGGCATGGTTCAAACTCATGCCACCTATTCTACTACTATGATAAATCATCACATATCCGAAAATCTTAAGTTGATAGCAAAATGATGAATTTAATCATTATTCTAACAACCATTCTAACTCATTCCTAGAACATCTGATGACACACTAGAATCTTCTTTTAAATGGAGTTTTTCCATGGACCTGCACTGTATGCATAGTTTTGAAGATATTTGCTTACGACACCTGTAAATCATCATGATTTTATGAATGGATGAGAACCAAGAGTAGTGCCAGTTTGTACACTTACAAGATTTCCGTAAGCCCAATAGCCTCCAATGGCAACAGGGAACAGGCACATGGCAATAAAGAAGTAGGCAACTTTGGCTCCTCTCCACATAGGAACATGAGCTGGGTGCTTAAATGTCGATGGCATAGTTGCCTGAAAAGAGGCCAAATGAACTCCATTAGAATATTAGATGACCAAGTTGACACAACTTCAGCTAATGATTAGGGATGTTGCCCCTACAGTAAGAGTAAACTTTTATCGCTTCCGAACTCCCAATGTGCATACCTGGATCTCTAAAACCAAATTGTGTCCTCTAAATGCAAAGGCTACAATTCCAAGCGCGTTCAAGACTGAAAAGACAGAAGCGTTGAAGGATGGCATTGAAAGGGGTTCGTAAGATATTGTTGGTGGCCTTTGTTGGCTTACGGAGAGGACCCACACCATGGTGGAGTAAGTGATGGCTGTTACAGCCCCTATGAGAGAAAGTCCAGCAATTGAATTGAGGTTTGGGAGCTGAGATAGAACAATGCATAGAGAGGTAAACACCAGGTACCACTCTACAGTTGTAAGGGGATTCGATGAACAGAGGGGCCCGCAAACTATCTGGAAAAATAGTTTCATGGTCTCCCCTCCTATAAGAATCAAAGCTGTTGCCGTTCCAGCTGATAAATAAACAGTCGGGAAGAGAGCAAGCCAGACGCCCAACCTTTCCCCTGCAAAAGGAAGAATAACAGCAATAGATGTCATGTAAGGAAAGAACTGGTAAACGTCTTGTATACTAATTACCATTCTCATATTCACTACTAAAAATTAGCTGCATTAAGAAATATAGTAAGATCATGGTTCCAAACAATTTGAAAGTTACAATCCTCATCAACTCCTCTTGTAATTTAGTTTCTGACGCACTCAAAGGGGTACAACATAGAAGCAATGAACAGTGGTTCAGAAGTAGACAGCTAGAACCAACAGTATGAGTGCATTAATTATTGCAAATGCCAAATTTGAGAAAACAAAAGATGGGATGACCAACATATTTTTCACATGAGAGTGTATTATGCACTTCAGCCATTTATCATATATGCAACGAGCACCTTCAAAATGTGAAAAAATATTTGTATGTACTCACTATCCCGGAAAATTCAATGAGTTCAAGGGTTAATTCAGCAGTTCATGGAGTTAGACATTAAGGTTTTTTAACTAAAAAAAAAAATGTCATGTTGGAATGCATCCTCACCAAATGCTGCTTCTGCAAGCTCCACATATCTGTTGTACCGCTTTCCTGGAACTGCCTCGTGTAGCTGAACTAGAACCCACAGAGTATAGAGTTGCCAACAGTAGGCTATGGTTAAAGAAAGTATTCCCCAACTCCTATGGAAATAGTAAAGAAAACAATCCAAGTCAAATCGAGATATATTTCTTCCTTTGAGCACCGTGATAAACACTTATTTTAATGTTCATAAATTTTTCAAGAAAGCACACCAGATACATAACAGCAAGCTATCTGCAAATTTTACCCGAACAGATATTTCTTTTTTTCACTTAGTAGTCTTCCCCTTTCGCCACTATCAAAAGACTTATAAACGAGTACAGCTTTTCAGCTAGATTGGCCTCACCAATCTATAGAGGCTCAATAACCATACAAAATAAGTAGAAAATCAGGCATACCAGTAAAGGCTGCACAATATACCTTAGCAAAGTGATATACTTAACTGTTTGCAGTGATTTGAAATGGATATTATGAAAAAGAAAAAGCAATAATCAAGTATAAAGGGCCCTCTGTCATAATCACAAAAGGAGTAACACAATTATGAGTGGCCCCGCTAGGAGAGGTGGCTTTTTCTCTCTAGAATAATTACACAAGTGAAAAAGCAAAAGATAAAGGACCCAGAAATGACTTGCCTCAAGGATGTTTCATTCTTCTTCTTCTGTGGAAACCAAATCTATCAGGAACTTTAAAAAAAAAAAGGAAAAAAAAAAAAAAAGCTTACCCAGTACCTTTAGTCAAATTCATGTGACTAAAGGAATAACACATTCGACTATTTGGGAATGAAACTTGTATATACGGTACAAATCCAATGTAAAGCGTAAGAAACCGAAAGAGACCCCCTTTTTGGAAATTAAATGCATGAAGTAGATTCGTAGAAGATAGAGAAAATAGCAATAGTAAAGGAACTGAGAATTCATAAATGCGTATCTCAGTGAGACGTGCAATGGCAGGCACTTCAGAAATCAGAATGATAAACGCAAGCTAAATAACAGTAACCATTAAACCGAGGGTCAAAGGTCTAACTAAGCACGATTAAGCATACCAGCCGAGGAAAGCAAAGGCAACGGGCAAAACCAGGGCCTGGAAGCCAACCCCGGCATTGAGGTTGTGAAACGCAGCGTAGTGAGCGTTCCCGTTGCGGGACTCTGTAATGGGAAGCCAAGCGTCCTGAGGGTTGAGCTTCGTGAGATGACCCATCTCCTCCAAGTAACCCTTCATGTTGATCAGCACCCTCTTCATCGGCGTCCCAATGGGACTCAGAAACCGAGGAGATATAAACGACGTCGGAGTCCACGCCGTAGAGGCCTTCCCCTCCCGGTTCGACGCCGGCCTCGGCGACCTCTGCCCCGTCGGCGTCTGAATCTCCGGCGTCGACGCTCTCGGCGTCGCCGGTATCGATATCAACTCCGTCTCTGGCCTCTCCTCCATTCTCCACTCTCCTTCTCAGCTTCCAAAACCCACCAAAGCCTCTGTGCCTCTGCTGGTGAACCCAAACTCCGTTTATAAATATCTCCAATCTCTACCTCTTGCTCTGCTACTTCACTCTGTTACAAAGTGTGAAGTGTCTGAAAAAAGATTGAGTACGAGAAGTAATAATGCAAATTTTTTTTGTTTTTTTGTTTTCTAAATTCACTGTATTTATTTTGATGCTTTTCAGCGTGTCGGAAGAAGTGTCAGTTACGAATCAGAGCGTGGGGTCTTACTGGATAGTGGAAAGAGAAAACTGGAACCATGAAAGTTTGCACATTTATGATTTTGACCCTTTATTATGCATGAGGTGGACCCTTCATTTGGACGGTGGTGATCGGTTCTATTTGGACTAAAGATCTCTATATATCAATTAACTTTCTCAATTAGGGAGTAATTTCTGAGAAATTTAATATCAAACCATCTATTTAAAAAAAAATTAAATCAATTATCCGATTAATTTTTCGAATAGATAGATTTCATGTGAGCTCTCTTGTATGTCTTTGACTCAACAATTTGAATGATTAATTACTGGCGAATCTTATCATGTTATTTGGACGCCAACACAGCTATGGGTTGGTCTAAGTTCGTGATTTTATAAAGTAAGATTTAAAAATAAAAATTTGAAAATATCAAATTGCTTACGATTTGAAAAAATTAACTTTTATAATTACAAGTTAACCTTTAAAATTATATGTTTTAAAAAAAATATCAAATTGCCTACGATTTGAAAAAATTAATTTTTACGTTTTCAAATCGCAATTTTTAAAAAGGATAATTATATCATTGGTCCTTAGAGTTGGCCTAAATTACAAATTACTCCATATGGTACAAAAAGTTCGTGGAGAGTCTCTGTGGTAAACTATAATTACGAATCACTTCATTAATCTGTTTTCGTCCACCAAGTTAATAGATTATGTTAGTTTAACATGTCATGCCCAATAAGAATATATATATATAAAACTTAAATTTTATTTTATTTTTAAAAAAAATAGAAAATAGCAAAAGGGTGGCTGTCGAGGGTGGCCCGGCCACATCTGGAGGGTGACGCACGGCCTCCCCCAGGCCTGGGGTAACCACGTGTTGATTTCATGTTACGTATGATGTCACAAATTAACGGAATCTGTTAACTTAGTAGACGGAAAGCGAATTTAGGAAGTGATTCGTAATTATAGTTTATCACGAAAATCTCCATTAACTTTTTGTACTACATAGAGTGATTTGTAATTTAGGTCAACTCTAAAGATTAGTAATGCAATTATTCATTTTTAAACAATTCAATTTATATAATTTAATTTAAAATCTCTTTTTTTTTCTCTTTTTTTTTTTTTTTACGAAATCTCAATTTCAAAACAAACCTAATATATCATACTATTATTTATTCAGTATCTCAATGTGTTGAAATGCTACTGTCAATCAGTCAATCACTTTAACAATTATTTAAAAAAATAAAAAAAGAAAAAAAAGCATGTATTTGGTAATGTCATGCAGGATAGTGACATAGTACTGAAAAGACGACGTGATGTTTGACTGTGTTTGATTTTGATTGATGGTGCAGAAAGGGTGGTGATCCAATGCGTCCATTCACGTAGATCGAATTTGATAACGACAGAGGAAATTCTTTAAACTCGTATTCGAGGAAAATCTTTGTGAATCTTTGTGATAACTAATAGGATTTTAGTATGAGATGTGCTCTTGATTTTCGTTTGATTATCGCTTAATTAATTGAAATCCTAAGGCAGACAATCCATCTCTTCTCTCGGATTGATGTTAATCCATCATCAAGATCAGTGGTCGTTAATTGTCATGACCTATCGGGTGTTAATGGGTGGCTCAAATGAGGCACACAGCTCTTTAGATTTAATTGTTCAAACACTTATTTGAATAAATGAATGAATTCTATCGAGCCCTCTTGTACGAGGTGTTCACAATTCGCATTGTACCCAATTTATATAATGCAGGCAATTCATTGCACATTTGTAATCCGATTGAGTCAAACCGAGTATCAAGCATTCAAAATTTAGTTTTTTTTTTTATTATTCGAACATGAGCCAAGTTCGAGCTTATTATCAAACTAGATAATATGTACAAACTCAATTTATTTATTTTGTAAACAAACTCGAGCTTGTTTACTAGTTACTCAATTAACATATTTTAATGCTATATTTCACAACCATTTATCAAACTGATGTCACACCGATAGACATGATTCGTTTTAAATTGCTTAAACTTTTGTTTTTTAAGTGGTTGACATTGTAAGCCACTTAAAACAAGTCATGTCGACCGGTGTAATAAATGAGTGTGAATAATAATATTGTGCATTAACTTATTTATTGCATATATAAAGTAAATGACATGATTTTTATTTTTATTTTTCGTAAATTCATACTAATTATTGTTAAGATATTATCATTTGAGTTTATTAGATAAATTAATTTGAATCTTGGACAATCTACTCTCAAGTCTATATGTTTGTCCCACAATATGTATATATACATACACACAAACCTAGTTATATAAACACATACACATATATTTATATCAAAATTCACAATTACAATAATTCAAATTATACTTACTAAATTATACTCGTTCACCAACTGCTCTCTTTATTTACGATCCTAAACAATACCTTGATTTTTTTTTTTAATGTGTATATATAAAATTTATCCTTGATTGATGGGATTTTACTTGGTAGGGTTGGAAGAAGGAGTGGTTGTGTACGGAAGGGAATATCAGTGGTTACGGTGGGGGATGGATAAGCGTGACGTGGTGGATAAAAGAGTCAATCAATCAGAACGTATGACAGTGTATTTTGATTTTTGATGAACGATCATTTCGTGTTGGGACCCGCTCCGGACCCGGAGTTTCCGTTTTGTCTGAGGGAGCGTGGGAAAGAGAGGCACGCTGCACGCGCGTCATGATGGGCGCGTCTGGATGAAAATAATTCCGTTTTTTTTTTATCTCGTGCTATGTTCGCCGTTGGCGTGCAAATCAATTTTTGGGTTTCACACTTCAAACCGAATCAAACGTACCCAAAAGCACGACCATTGACTGTAATTCTCAACCACCCACTCACTGTTAAAAACTTTAAATATCAAGTAAATCATAGGCTCTGATTAATATTTGTCTTTTTTAATCATGGGTTCAATAGTATCCAAATTTTTATATTCAGTAAAAGTTCCCTAATTTCATTAAATTTACTATGCAATTATGAAAAGCAAATTGGACGAAATTTTCGACCATTCCATTTGTTAAATTGTTATATTTGTTTATAATATGTAATTTTTATATCATTTAAATAAATATATACGAGAGTCACGTGGCATTAATATTATAAAATATATATCTATAAATTAGATGTTTTAATTACACATCAATATAATAGATTGAATTAAAATAATTTAAGATCTGCTCCATCGTCTTCTCATTTTTTATTTCTACTGTCCGCTTTTGCTCTCCCTCTTCTATTTTTATTTTTTATTTTGTTTGTACGTGTTCTTCTACCAGATCAGAAATTTTGGCATCTCCGCTATGCATCCGTTCATCTACATCTGTGCTGTGCTGTGTCATTCATCTCCTCTCTTGCCACTGCTGCTGTTTGTTGGTTGTATTTTTTCTTTGAATAAGAGTTTTATTTTTTTTAGATCTACCATCATGGACGATCTATGAGATAAATGTTAGTAAGGTGTGAGAGGTTATCTCTCACAGCTTGGATAGTTCGGTATGAGAGGTTATCTCTCACGGCTAGTTTAAATAAATTTTTCTACGATATTTGACTATCATTGTCTTAGATCTAGTCTACTTGAGTAAATCTGTTATTTAACTATTTTTGTACATAGGTTAGAGAAAAATAAAAGCCATGTATAGCAGTTTATTCTAAAAAAATTTATTCGTATCTATGACTTTGTTACCTCATAGCATGTGGCTATGATTTTGCATAGTTTTATGATATAAGAGCTCTATGCACGTGATCTTTGATCAATAAAATACTCAGATCTTTCGTTCAAACAAAATGAATTAAAAGAATTTATTTCAATTTAACTTAATATGGACAAAGTTTTTCTCAAATTAAATTTATTAAACATGTGTCCTTAAAACATGAAATTTTTACATGTATTTTTAAAAATACATCATGTCAAAATCACATGATATGTCAATCTTAATAAAAATGCCTCTTAAAATTACATGTTTAAATAATACATATGAGTTTAATAAACTGTATTATATAATTTATTTTCCAAACGCAATTTAAGAGAAAAGTTTATCCTTAATAATATATTTTGGATCTCTTGAACTTATCTCATAATTGCTAGTATTTTTTTTTATGTATTATTTTCCTCTTTCGGTTACATACCCCAAATTTATATTCAGAAAAATTCTGTTAATGCCACTAAAATATACACTATGCAATTATGAAAAGCATTCTGGCACAATATATTATGTATCCCTTTGGAACTTTTCTCATAATTGCGAAGTATTTTAATATTACTTTCCCTTTTTCGGTTACATGTTTTACTTTTCTTTTTCTAACGAAGTAATGCTACGTTTCTTAAACATATGTAGATGAAGGAAAGAAAGGGGAGAATTGTTTTATTCTTTTTAAGCCCAAAAGAAAGCAGGTTAAGCCTTAAAATAATAATAATAATAATAATAAAAATAAAGAATTTTTTTTTTGGGGGGAGGGAGAGAGAAAAAAAACTGAGATTAATGATGCGTTTAAGATTGTTATTTCGTGAACAAAAAGTGTGTTATAAACCAAATCGTATAAAATAAATTGTTTGAAAATTGTGTTTTTAAAAAATTACGATTTGAAAATGTAAAAAAATGCTTTTTCAAAATGTATGCAATGAGGTGCTTTTTTTAAAGACACAATTTTGCCAAGGAAAATGATAGATTTACAACATCACCACAATAATTGCACAACACTCCTCACATGGGGTGGGGCCCAGTGTGTGGGGGCTCACTCCCTTGTAAGGGAGTATTGTACAGTTATTATAGTGGTGTTGTGTAGGAATCAAATCCCTTTTACCAAACGCTTAACTATATTTTTAAATCTCATTTTTTAAAATCTAAAATCCAAACATATCGTAATTGTTTCCAAATAGACAAATCTTAAAAACTTTGATCCTAAAATGATGAAAGCGATTTTATATGTAAATTGTTTTGATGTAAAATACTGGTGCACGTAGTTTTCGATGTGTGAGCAACTTACAAATTTGAGAGAAACACTGGGTGGGCCTACTTTTGAAAAAGGTAAGAATTTTGAATTGATTTGGTGGGGTTTCAAGAACTTGAAAGGACTGGAGTGTTGTATTATGTATGTGATGTGGGGTCATAAAAGTCAAATTTTTATTTTTTTATTTTTTTTAAAAGAGATTGTAAAAGAAAATCTGCCCCAATTTTTGTGGTGGTGCTTTGGGGGCTGCACTGTGAACCCCATATATTTCAAGCAGCCATAAAATAGGTGTAAAATTAATGGTGTACATACGAACGGATATTAATCATCTACATTAGTGTTATTATTCATTATCCGCATATGCAGAAGTGAATAGTAATTTTTTTTTTGAAACAATACCTTCTTCATTACTGAAAATGATCACAAAGGAGTTACACTTGACCAAAAGGCCAATACAAAAACAAAGCACATAAGCAAACAATAAAGCCCGAAGGCGAAACAACACTGCCCTAAGGCCGTCGTAGTGACTAGAGATAAAAAAACTCTACCCATTACGCAAGAAAAAACCTAACTTGAAGCAACTACCAAACGGTAGACTGTGACCAAAGACAATAATATACAACTAAATACAAACAACAGAAAACCTTCGAAAACAAGCACTAGAAAAACTGCCGCTGGAGCCAACGTGTGTATAGCACGTGCCTTCTACGAGAACTCCCCTTACCTTCAGACGACCTTCAGGAGCCCATATAGTCACCATCCAAAACCGGAGAAGCAAACGATGACCCACACGCGAAAAACCAAAAAAATAAAACCCCCGACTTGTGTTGGTTACGAGCCGAACATGAGCAAACCATACGAAAATGTCGAGTGACCACCATGATCGGAAAAGGCCGGCAACAGCAACAAGAAGGTCCTTGTTGAAGAAATTACAGCCGAGTCTTGTAGATCTAGCTTTAATAACATCTCCGCCGGAAACCACCAACACCTGCCGTTCTCCATGGACCTGAATCATAAAATCTCCCATTTGCACCAACACACAACAACAAAACAAATAAAAACCGAACAACCTCCACTGGATTTAGCTCCGGGAGGACCAAAAGCTCCACAGCCTTAATGGCTGGGAGAGAAAATAGCCACCACTGGACACAAGACAGGGGAAACCAAAGCAACCCTAGCCAGTGATTTTTAAGCATGCATCTGCAAACCCTTTATATATAATATATATTTTTTATAGGTTAGATATAAGCTATGTTTACATTAGTTTGGTTGATTGTGTTGCTTTCTCATGTAATACGGGCAAAAATGTAAAAGTAATGTGAAATCAATATATTTTCAAAAGATCAGGGTTTAAAAAAAAATTAAAACAAGCCAAAAATACTAAAAATTAGCCTAAATTATTTTAAAAATAGTTTACAATATGACATAATAGAGACTCAAAGAAGGCCCAAAATGCCCATTCGGATAATAATCGAATTTAATAACTGCAATAATCATATGGATGCGGTTAGGAAAAATATGATACTAGTGCGAATGCAAATATCTAAGAGTGATATCCGTATTTTGTGGATGCGGTTGCGGTTGCAGATATTGCAAATAACTGCACCTATACCCGCATTTGCATGTAAACCCTTATACCAAACAATGATTGCCGCTTGATGGCTATGGCGGCATCGCCCCAATATTTTTTTTTTCCCCTATTTTAATTTGCTATACATTTAATCAGAATTCCTATAACTAAAAAATGTACATGAACAACTTCTGCCTTGAAAATATAATATTTCCTTAAAAAAAGTTGTGTTTTATTTTTTTAAGGAGTGTTTTGTAGTCTTTTAAAATAGTTTTTTATTTTTAAAAATGTATTAGTAGTGTGGGTCACATTTGAAAATCTATTTGGTTAATAAATAGTTGAAAAAAATAATTTTTAACGTTTAAAAATGAAAAATAGATTTTTTAATTTTTTTTAACAAATTAGCCCTCAACATTTGGCCAAATCGCTTTATAAGGTTTAAAACGCATCATATTCTTCTTTTAGGTATGCACTATTATTAAATCACTAATTCCGTGAGATTTTCCGACTTTGAACAATGTAGGCTGATCGCCATCTTTAATGACTTATGAGATGATTCGGCCACCTTCCTAAGTCAAGGTAAGAGTGGTTAAAGCCATCCATTTTAGCCACTATGATGGTCAAATCTACCTTCGGTAACTGTTAGGGAAGTTTTGGACACCTCGGAAGGCAAAGTGATGGAGGTTTTAACCCTTGAAAGTAGTTCGAACACCCCAAATAAACTATTAAAAAATAACATATAAAATTGTACATGCAACTAAAAGAATAGATACTTCCTATATTAAAAAAAAATAAAAAAATCATGTCCATATTGAAAATTAACTCATAAGAAATTTTCTACCCATCAATTTGTAAATTTTTTTTTGTATCCAAATACTAACGTTAGAGGTGATCCAACCTCCCAGATCATTCAATTTCCACCGTTAAATTTTTTACAAAAGATTTTCAATGATTTTTTATTTTTTTTTGACTTCTGTAAAGCCAAACTTATTTATTCTAAAAATTAAGATGACGCATGCGTGACAAGTCCGGCAGTCGGTCCCACCGTTATCGATTTCCACGCGGCGGTTACTTTGAAAAAGTTATATTATTATAAGCTACAAAGGAGAAAATGTCAGTGTTTTCCGACAGAACCACGTGCGCTCGTTTCGCATGGGTTGCCACCTGCGACAGTGCGATTATTGGGTAAAGCTGGCTACCCATGCTCCCCACTGAAAAATGCCAAATTGTTGCAAGTCTCGTCGTACGGTGGCGATGACGGTAAAATCTGGTTAAGATTTTATTATATACATATTTATTAGCATTTTTAGGTATATTAGAATTCTTAAAGCTGAGTTTTATCATAGAATTAATTAAATACTGTATAAAAATTCCTAATAATTTAATTTAAACTTGATAATTGAAATTTAAAAAAATCTATATGATAGAATACTTAAAAGATTGTTAAGAGTCCTGGTTAATTAAAATTGATCCTCCTTATTACTATAATGTGTTGGAAATTTTTGCTGTGTGAGAAATTGAGGATTAGCATCCATGTCTACACGGAAATTACTATATTATAAAATCTAATTATTTTCATAGAGTCAAAAAATTTAATTTAAATGAAGTAAAGAGTGAGAAGATTTTTGTTGTGAAGGACAACTGGACAAGTGGCATGAATCACGGAAGCAAAACCCATGTTGTAGTGGGTCGGTCTAATATGGGCCGTAGATGCTAGTCGTTATTGGGTTAAGGATGGCCCATGTTGAGACTGATGAGAAGTCCACAACCGCGGGCCCCATTTTGAACTTATTATGTTCTGACGTTGATGCCGACGTGGAAAATAAAACTTGTGGATGGAATTTATTAAAGCCAATTATGTTCATGTGTTCAGATTAATTCTAGTAGGAGAAATTTTATTAATTTAGTCTATTAAATTATTATATGTTTAAAATTTATGTAAAATAAAGAGTAATGCTAAAAATTACATCTTTATTTTACTATGCTGACGTAACAATACCAATCAAAATACATTTTGACACGTGTAATCAAGTTAATGGATTAAGTAATGAGATTAGTAAGTGTAATTTCAAGGTCACTTCAAAAGGACAGCTAAACTAAGAGCATTTGTAATGAGTTCCTCAAAGTTTCCTCAAATTTTGGGGAAAAAATACTCATTTGTTATTTTGGAGATCCACTTTTTAAAGGCATCAAATATCAAACTCCCTAAATATTCTCTACTTCAAATAAATACTATTTTTTATTAGTTTTAAAACAACCACTTTCAACTACTTTTAACTGTCACATGAAACCAAAATTTATTAGAAATCTCATGCTCATACAACTCCAACGCCCATCTAGCTTGTGAATGAATGATAATGGAAGCCACCAATTTGCAGTTTCAATCCTTGAACTGCATCCATGGTAATTACCCATAACAATACACACCATCAAATGAATCTACCCAATTCCAAAACAACCGAAACAGGGATACTACTAAAATAGGAAACACAACCGGGTACACAACCAACACCAAAACAGGGGACAACCCAAAACATAGGAAATCGTTTCAACATAAAAATGGAGGGCTTCTAACAACAATTCAACCAAGAATCATCAACAAACCAAATCACAGTATATGGCCGAACAAGAACACAATCAACTAAAAATCAACAATAATCCAAACACTCATTCAGCCAACAACATCCAAACAACCCAAAAACCCATCAACATCAACCCACAATAACCCAATCAAGAGTTGAATAGTTTTCTAAACAAAGAGGACTAAAAGGGTACTGTTGAACCAAATATGGGTGCAATGGAAAGATCCATCCTTTCCGCGTGTTCTATCAATGATTCATCACCTAATACACGTTTGATTGATGCTTGCAGGCCTTTCCTTCAACCATCCAGATCTTTGAAGAGAAGTGCCTTCTAATGGTGATCTCATGCCCATTGACTTCATATACACTCTTCTTATTCTCCACCCCTGTCATAAGCAAACATATCAAAGACTCCCACTGTGTTCTACCCAATGAATCACCTACAAAAACGACTCTTTTCCCACGAAGCTTCTCCAGAATCGCACCAGCACTGAACCTTGGAATATCACAATTCTGCGGTTTCCACCTCCATTTTGTATAATCGCTATCTTTCCGCCCGTTAGCCAAGCAATTGAATCCACGTTCTGCAAATGGGCATCTTGAGGAATCATATAAAGGATAACTTTCATCATGGATCCACCTTCCATAAAAAACATCGCATGTACCATTAGATACATTGGACTCAGGAATTTCATAACTACGAATCACTGGGCTAAAAGTGGGAAATAAATACATATATCCAAATGCCATGGCTGAAAGGAAGGATATCAATGAAATCATTCCCACAAGTACATTGCCATTCTCTCACGAAAACAGAGAACCCTTGTGCAGAAAGGCCGGAAATGGCCAAATGTGGCCCAATCGAACTCACTGATCATCACCATATTTTGAACACCCCGCAAAATCAACCACGAAAATGAAGCAAACCCACATCAAAATACATCCCCATTAACTCAAAGTGCCTACACAGATGAAACTACAAAAGTGAACCAAAACACTTTACTGCCAACTAACCAGAAAAATATCAAATCAAGAGAAAATCTTCAGCACTGGAGGACCCATGAGACACAGAATCTGGAACAACCACAAAATGCTCAAAAGTAAACAGCAATATTACAGTTTCAGCAACTAGAAACCGAGGGAAAACTAAGATGTGCAGATTGAGGGCGTTCGGGGAAGCTGGAGCTGGATGAGCGAGGAGGATTACTGGTGAAGGTTGAGGACGTTTTGCTCATTTGCTCATTTCGTAAAGAGTCTTCTGACAATGGCTTTGTTCATTTCCTAAACTATTCAACATCAACTCTTTGTTCTTCTCGCCGACTCCCTCTCTCGATCTCTGACTCTCCCTCTCTCTCGATCTCCTCAGTCTCTCGATCTCTCTCTCTTCAATCTCTCTTCTCATCTCTGATCTCTCTCTTGATCTCATTTTTCACTCTCGGTCTCTCTAGTCTCTCTGTGTATCTCGACTCGGCGAGAAGAACAAAAGAAGAGGAAAGAAGAATAAGAAAAGGAAGAGGAAGAACTGGAAATAAAGAGGAAAAGGAGAAGGAAGAGATGCGTTCAGTAGATCAAGAACGCGGGAAGAACGAATAAAGAAATAGAAAATACGAAGAGACGAGCGAAGCTTGCCTCCCTAGACCAGACGAGCAGATCTTACAATCACCAAAGTTACTGTAGCACTGAGGAGTTTGATGCGGAGGTGATTTTGAAGAAATTCAGCAGAATTTGAGGAAAAAGCTTATTTGAGGAGCTCATTACAAATGCTCTAAGTAGCTAAAAGTATTAGTAATAAACTATTATACTTACTATCTCCTTAGAGCACTAGTAGCAGATTCCCTATAATGGTTCCCTTCCCTATATTTAGGGAAAATTTGATAAAAAGCATCAAAAATTGACCCACAATAGCTTCCCCATTTTTACGCATTTTGGTTAGGAAGCTACAGTGCTATGTAGCTTCCCAATCAATTTTTTTAATAGGAAAAAATTGGCCATATCTCTCATCTTTCACGCTTCCCTCCATTTCTGCTTTCATTTCCCCACTGTTGCTTTCATTTCCCTCCATCTGAAACCCATTCTCGCGCCATACCTGATGCAATTTAATGACTATTGAATTTTTTGGATTTTTTGCATGTTCTTGTACGTCATTTTAAGTTGATGGAATCTCAACAAAGCTCCCCACCACCTGTGTTGGGTATCATCCACAATAAATCAACCCACCTTCCTAGAACCGTCCCTTGAAAAAAAAAAATCTCATTCAGAGCTATTTTGATCAAACAATTTAAATGGTCATTTAAATAGTTTTATGAACATAAAAACAAAGATATGAAGGGTTGGTTGAAAGTTAGTTGAGAGTTGGTTGGTACAAAAAAGTAAGAAAGAGAAAAAAAATAATAAAATAAGAGTAAAAAAAAGTATTTAATTGATATAGGGAAAGTTAAGGGAATCTATTGTTGGGTGTTTTTTTTTTTGGAAACAAAAAGTGGTTTTGTTCCCTAAATATAGGGAAAATGGTTGGGAAGCTGCTGCTAGTACTCTTAGAGCACTAGTAGCAGATGCCCTATAAGTGGTTCTATTCCCTAAATTAGGGAAAATTTGAAAAAAGTTCAAAAAAACAAGCCACAGCAGATGCCCTATTTTAGGGCTTCATGCTTGGGTAGCTACAGTGCTACCCAATAGATTTTTTTAATAAAAAAAAAAAAACTCTCTCCTCTCTCCTCTCTCATTCAGCCTTTCACACGTCCTTTTCGCCCTTCCTCCTTCCTTTCCATTCTCCCAAACGGATATCTCTCTCTCGCCCCTGCCGAACTCGAATCGACCATGAGCACTATGAATTTTTGATCCTTCTTTCAACGTGAAGCTAAATAGACAGAAATCCAAACAGAGAAAACCATGAGCACTGTCCGATCCCAAAGACACCGGCGATTTCTCGATCGAAAATGAGTGGGCCAGTACTCCGAGAACCCCTTCGAACACCTCTCCATCGCAGTGATCGCCGTCGCCGAGAACCCTGTCGAGCATGAGCATGTGCGGTGGCTGTGTGTGAATAGGAGGATCGGGTCACCGTCGGCAACAACCCATCAGAGGATCGGGTCTCTAGGTCTCACGGATCGGGTCTCCTCTATTTCGCCGTCACTAAACCGCCAGATTTCGCTAGAAATCGGCTCCTCTGGCTCTGTCGGCGACGGCTCAGCAACACCCACCGGTGATCGGGCACGGATTTCACGAAATCGCTCGGTTTCTCTCCTGGGTCGATGGGTTTGGGTACGAAATCGTTCGGTTTCAAGAAGAAGAAGAAGAAAAGGCAAAAATAAATTAATAAATAAAAGGTAAAAAATAATAATATTTTAATCTATAGGGAAAGATAAAGGGAAGCTGTTGTGGAGTGTTTTTGTATAGGGAAAAAAAAATGGTTTGATTCCCTAAATTTTCTCTAAAATAGGAAAAATGGTTGGGAAGCTGCTGCTACTGCTCTTAGCAATGTGAGACTTTTGTCTATCGGAATCAAATATCTAGAGAAGTAATTTGAAGAAAGAGGAGTAATTAAGGATAATTTATAATGTAAATGTGCTACATAACTTAAAAAGTTGGATCATGATACTCTATAATATCTAAGGATATTGTGTCGTGTATAAAATCCCTTAAACCCCTAACATTGTCTTCAAATTAATAATTAGGATTGTTTTTTCAAATTAACATTTATCACTTTTACCAACCCAACATTTAATTACCACCTAATGTTTATCACATTAATTATACCATATTTTCGGAGCTAATTAAGAGTACTCTTCTTCAATGTTGGCTAGAGCATCTTCTTGTGTTCTCCTGGAATGATATAAATGTAATTTTTTTAATTAAAAAATTACAACTATGCCATTCAAAAGGATATAGATGTAATTTTTTAATTACATCTATGCCATTCCAAAAGAACACCAGAAGATGCTTTAGCATTTCTCGGGTGCTTATAGACCTCATCTACATCTCTTTATTTATTCTTTTCCTTGATTCATTGTATTTCCTTTGGTATGCTAATGTGGTAAAATCTGTAAAACTAATGATTAAAATTTTAACCTAAAAAATCTGAAGGATATTCCTCATCTTCACATTTACTTAGCATGCTTACCAACCCAATATGCTTGGAATTTTCCATCAAAATAAAAGGCGGAAGTCTGCATTGCTTAGGCGGGATGTTCTGATTAAGTACTTTTACTAGAAAGCCATTTACAAAATGATGTGGCCGTTTATAATCGGTGAAATCATAAATTATTTAACTAATTATAGACTGTTATATTACTTTGTAAATAACTTTCTAATAAAAGTTGTAGAACCCCATTTTTTTTTTGGGTAAATAATTAAAAAGTCATGTCAAAATAAATTTTCTGTTAACAATGAAAATACCTCTTTTCTGTGCTTCCCTAAATAATATTTTTGACAAAAGCCTTTTAATTACTTACAATGAAATAATAAGAGCGGTGTAATTCAATATCATTTGTTGATTTTGCATTCTCCCACATGAATCACTAAAGAGATTTAAATAGAAAAGTATATCGAAATTGGACATAAATTTACAATAAACCCGTTTATAACTTTGTAGCTAGGCGCCTAGAAATTAGTCTTTAAAAATAGGGGTAATTACATTTTCCTCCCATGAACTACCAAAAAATGCGCGATGCCCCCATGAACTACCAACTCGACCAAAATAGAGCATTCAACTACCAAAGATAACAATTTTTCCCTATTCCGTCAGTCACACGCCGTTTTACCCTCATTTTCTTCCTCTTTTTCCCCTATGAACTACCACCATCTTCCTCTTTTTCCCCCATGAACTACCATCATCTTCCAACATGCCCCCATATAAAACGGTACATGACCCGTTGACCGTTTGTTTTAACCCCTTTGACTGACGGAATGGAGGAAAATGATTGTCTTAGAAATTAAAAGGGTAAATCGATAAAATTTAAACTCTAAAAGAAGTAATTTGATATGGAATTAGGACTCCCACGTATCCGGAATTTGCGTTGAAGATCATAATTAACGCATTATTATATTGTTACAGCTTAATTAGCATTCTTGACAGTTGACATCTTTTTTTTTTATTATTATTCAAATAAATATATGTAGCTGATGTATGCACTTCCGTCATTGAATGCGTCTACAGCAAAATTGTCACTCTTTTAATCTTTTTTAGTTTTGGTAAACAAGCAGTCGTTGCACGTCACCTCTAAATCATGGTTATTTATGGTCCGTTTTATTTTAAGTATTAAAAATTGCAATTTAAAAAATAGTAATAAAAAATATACAGTTTGAAAATGAATTTTTTAAAATACATTAAAGGGTTTGATAAAAATATAGTTTTATTTTTAAAATTATACATTTTTAAAAACACTCATTTTCCAGCGATTTGAAAATATAAAAAAATTCTATATTTGCAAACCACATAAATATATATATTTTTTAAAAAAATACATTTTTTAGTAATTCAGTCATCAAGTCATTGGAACAACTAGTGAATAATTAGAACCTGGTTTTTAATATAAAAGTCTGTCAAGATTTATGAGAAAATTAAGTAAAGGTTTTTTTTTTTTTAAAAAAAAAAATCTTCTTCATTTGTTACGTTTATATATATATATATATTGTAAATTTCACGATATGTTTGTATTTTTATGTAGTAATATGTAGAAGGGCATAAATTTATTATAAATCGGTTTGTAGGAAATTTCATACAACTCACATATAAGATTGACATATGTTTCTTGCCATGTAAGAAACGCGTGTTATTTTAATAGCATGTGCTTCTCACATTTAAATAACACATATCAATCTTATATGTGAGTTGTATGAAATTTCTTACCAACAAAATAAACAAACAAATAAATAGCATTGAAATCAATTTTCATAGACAAAAAGTCCAATATATAGTATATCCATATATTTATATATATATATATATATATATATATATATATATATATATATATATTTTCTAATACACCCTTAATTAATTCAAAATGTCAAAAAAATTATAAATTAATGGAAGACGTATAAGGTTTTTATTTATTTAATGTTTACTGGCCTGCTTCTTGAATGCGTCAAAAATTTACCATGCATGCACTAAGAGTTACCCGACGTCATACCTTATTAAATAAGAAAACAAAAACAAATAAGGGTAAAGTTTTTCACCAAACTGATTTGAAAAAAATTTCTTCAACTAAATACACATCAATTTAATAGGCTTAATTGGAAGAATTTTCTTTTGCTCAAATTTTTCCTCCTTTTTTTTTTTTTTTTTTTTTTTTTAATGACACAGAATCCTCTTTCCCGCAAACTCCTGTTAAAAGTGGGAACATGATCATAAAATCAAGTCATATTTTGACTATGTGCTTCTTAATAATACAAATGTGGACAACAGCCAGGAAACTTACAAGGATATGGAGCATCTTACAAGGAAGGTCTCAACTATTAAAACATAATCGATATACTATAATTTTTATTTTATTTTTATTTTTTGAGATAGTAGTGATTTGTTAATCAATTTTTTTTTTAAAAAAATAAAATAAAAGGGAGAAGAACAATTTTTTTCCAAACAAAGCCAATATTAAAACTTTGGCAAAAAAAAAAAAAGCCAAACAAATAAAAGAGGGAATAGAAATATAATATTAATTGCATCAACCTAATTGGCTATGCCATTGTTGTCATCGCCCGACGCCCGGTTCATGTATTTGAAGTTTATGCAATGTGAATTAGGGTTATTCTCGTCTTTCTGTCTGCCTCGATTTTTCCACGTTCGCTGGGAGAGTACTGAGTAGGAAAGTTCCAGGAAGGTAGCGTCGAAAAGCAGAAGGCGTTCTTGGTCAAAGTCAACCAAACGAATGGAGAGGACAGGGGTGCTATACATTACCCTCGGTCTTGCAGCAAATTACCGTTCGTTGACGGATTTTTATTTTTAATGCTCCTATATAGGAAAGAAATGCTCTGCGAGTTGCCTAAGCATTACGGAAGGTCAAAGGTGGAAACAAAATAGTGTGGATATGGCTAATTAATCAATGATATTAGAGTAGTGTTGAATTTGGAAGGTGTCTCACATCAAAAGAAAAGTGAATGATGTAGCTCACGGGCTACCAAACGATGCCCTTTTGCCCTTTTTCTTATGAATGAGACGATTCACGTGAAGGAAAGGTCCTCTTAAATATTAATGACATTAATTGTACTAGTCTGTTTCACTTCGATTATGTTTGAAGAGCATCAAATTATGCGGCTTATAGCCTTGTTAAGATATCGGTAAAATAAATCATTGATAAAATATGAATCGAAAAAAATACCTAAGAGTGTTTGTAATATTGTAATTTTAAAGTATTCTGCTATTGCTTTATAGAGATTTAGTCCTTTTGTTTTGGTTACAGAGGTTTCACCCTATTCTTTTCTCTATTGGGTGAAATAGAGATCAAATTTTGTTAAAAAAAAAAAAACTTTTTTAAAAGTACATGCATCACACTATCTATTTTAATTATTTTTACTTTCACTATTTTTTTTTTTAAATATTATTTTTCTTCATTATTTATTGAGAAAGAGATAATATTTTTCTCTAAATTACCGAGCTAAATGCAATTTATTTTGGTCCCCATTTGAAGCATGGCAGCTAATCCAATCAAAATGCTATTGCCATGTGCCCTACTGCCCTGTAGGCAAACAAAGTCACAATGGTAAATATACGCAACAGCGAGTCCAGTTTCGTTATTGGAACATAGCCGCCGTCTATTAAAACCCAACCTCTTCCCTAATTTTTACGTTGCTGAATTTTCATCGCGTCCAGCTCAGTAGTGATAGGCTCCTGAGTTTCGCTCAGGTCCATCAAGCCTCTGCCCTCCAATATCTCACAGCGAAACCCTAGAACAATTCGACTGCCCCAATTTCCCAATCGCGTCCTAATTCCTTTCCCATTTGTAGCCTTCACTTTCAATTCCACCCTCGCGTCTCCGATTTACTGCAATCTTCTGCGGAAATGGCTTTTCTAGGATTGTAGGGTTTCCCACATCGACTTTGCTAGTTAACGAAACCACACTGTACCAGTTCTTCACCAAGCTAATCAAAATCGCTGATATGGCTATCAGGGTTACCTTTAGCTTCTCCGGATATGTCGCCCAAAACATCGCCTCCTCGGCCGGCCTTCGGGCCGGCCATTGCCGGAATTTCCAGGAGTGCTGGATTCGGTCCCGGATCTTCGGCCCGAACCAGAAGTCCGAGGTGGATCCATCCACCACGGTGCGCAACTACCACTCCGATATCCGGCGGCCGAAACCGAAACCGGGATCGAGCCACTGGGCCGAGGGCTCGGCCTCTCTTTACGCGACTCTCGCCGGGGAGATACTCGGCGATAGTTGCAAGAGCCCGATCGTCTTGGGCCTGATCTCGATGATGAAGTCGACGGTGTGCGCGTCGGGATCGTCGGCCACGGCGATAAGCGTTTTAGGCATCGCGCCGTTCAAGGCCTCGTCAATCGTGCCTTTCTTTCAGGGGTCAAAGTGGCTTCCTTCCAACAACGAGTCTGCGAGAGGGGTTGTGGATAAAGGTGGAACAGCGCAGTGTTGTGAGATTGCGGAGAGCGAGAGTGATAGCTCATTCGAACGCAAGGCGTTGGAGAAGAGCGGTTGGTTGTCCAAGATATTGAATTTCTGTTCGGAGGACGCTAAGGCTATGTTCACTGCAGTGACTGTGACCTTGCTGTTCCGGTCGTTCTTGGCGGAGCCAAGGTCGATTCCGTCGTCTTCTATGTGTCCTACTCTGGATGTTGGTGACCGAATTTTGGCCGAGAAGGTAGGTGTAGCTCAAGGTCTCTAATTTGACGGTGAATATTTGGGTATGGAATTGTTAATTGTTTACGGGTTAGAATCTTTTTGGGGTATAATCATGAGAAATAAGTCTAATTTGGTGATTGTATAATCATGCGATCGGAATTGTTTGTTGAGCTTATTTGATTTAACTGAAACCGATTAGGAAAAGTTCGTTTCTTGCGAAGATTATTGTGTTTCCTTCATAGATTTTGAGACTGGTATTGGAAGTGCGCATGGGATTAGCATAGTGTCAAATAATGTTTCTTGAATGACTTAACAATTTCCATTCTACTATGGGACAAGGATGCAATAGTTTTGTTTCGAGTTTACTGTTTCATCGTACATTGTATTCTTCTTAGTTTGGTAGATGGCATCTAGAGATGATATTTTGTAGAGAAAGCTGTTTGAATTGGTCGTGCATGCACAGGCTAATTGATAAGATATATGAAATGTTATGTTTCAGATAGATAGGCGTTGCTTTGTTTTGTTGGACGGTGGGCTGAATTTATTGCTTCTGTTTTGTGTTACCACAGGTATCATATTTTTTCAGGAAGCCGGAGGTTTCAGATATAGTAATTTTTAAGGCACCTCCAATCTTGCAGGTATGATGTGGAATTTACTTTCATGTGCTTTACTTCGAGAAATGTTTTCTCTAAATTGAGTGGGGATTGCTGAATTTGTGAATCCTCTGCATTTTGCAGGAAATTGGTTATGGTTCAGGTGATGTGTTCATTAAAAGAGTGGTAGCAAAGGCTGGAGACTATGTCGAAGTAAGAGTTCATAGTTCTTCCCTTCCCCTTTTTTTATATGCAAGAAGAATTTTTTTAAATTTTATATCCTCTTTTCATTTTCATATGTAAAACAAAATTTCATTACTTTTATTTCTAACATCTTGGATCTTCCTCGCTTTTCATGTGATAGGTTCGTGATGGGAAATTATATGTGAATGGTGTTGTTCAGGATGAAGATTTCGTTCTAGAGCCACTTGCTTATGAAATGGATCGAATGGTATTGCCTTGTGTTCGTCATGAATTTCGTTTCCTTGTGTTGATTTGTTATCATATCCCTAAAATGTTTGAAGTATTTTGCTGGATTTGTTAACGAAGTCTTGTGCACTCTTCTGGTTGATTTTGCAGCTTGTGCCTGAAGGTTATGTCTTTGTGATGGGAGACAATCGCAATAATAGTTTTGACTCTCATAACTGGTAAGTCTCTATCTTTCATTTCTGAGGATTTTTTTGGTTTGAGAATATGTTGAATTAGTAGATGGGAAAGAAACATTTTCAGCAAGTGGCTTCTACAGATACTCCAAACATGATTGTGTTAACTTCTATTCTATCAGAAATTAATATTGGGAATATGTGAGGATTAACATAATTTCAATTAACATTGGTCCGTTGCCATGCGTTTCAATTTTGAATATATTTCCTGACATGTCGTTTTGTTTTTCTTGTTGTCAGGGGTCCACTTCCAATCAAAAACATTTTAGGTAGATCAGTGTTTCGATATTGGCCTCCATCCAAAGTATCAGACACCATATATGAACCTCATGTGGGGATGAATGCTGTAGCAATCTCGTGATACATTGCCCTCCGCTTGCAGGGGGGAGGATCTTTGCTGACATCTATTTCATCTAGATGGTGATTCTTTAATCTATTTTTCACTCATTTGGCTCGCTATTGAGCAGTTGTGAATATCCAACACTTCCCCATCATGGAACCTGCTTATCCTGGATTGGTTCTTGGTGTGGCGTATCCTGTCTATCTCTGCTTTGACGGCCTTAACTGTGGCCGGTGATGTATTTTTAATGTAATGACATGTTTGACTTTTAACATGACAGTGGGAAGAAAGGAGAGAAAAAAAGAAAGGGAGATAGTTTCTTTTTCTGATTCATAAATTTATATTTTTATGATGGGTTGGGAAGGTGACATGCACTTTTACTGGTCGAGGAGCTGAGGCTTTGGAGGGCTCAAATAGCTGAGGGGTGATTGCTTATCTGGAAGTCTGGTACTGCTATCGAGTTGATTGTAGTTCGAGACTCCTGATTCTCTTTGATTGTTATTAGAGCTCCCCTGATGATGAATTGATGAAGGTCTGAAGGCAGCCAGGTACTTTACACTCGTGCTGGAAGCCCATCAATTTATTCATACAGCCTCACCTCTGGTTGAGCAGCTAACCACCAAAAGGAGATAGAATCTTATCTTCTTGGCAAAGTGGAGTGGTTCTCAGTGGTTGGGATTTTCCCTTGTTATGTGAGGCTGTGGTTTAATCAATTGTAATGGTTCTTGTTCGTGGCTTGTCTTCTTGTTAACTGCATAGAAGAAGAAGCCATTACACCTAAGTTTATTGGTTGTTTGTCTCGGATTTTGTGCGGTAATCAGCCTTATCCTTTTGCTGGTGTAGGCTTCCTGCTGCGGTGTGCCTTTGTCGGCCAAAAGGATAAGAGGAAGGCTTCCTCACTTGGACTCGTATCTTTGATTTGCTTCAACTTTCACTATTTTCTTTTGTGGGTTCTTCCGAGCAACTTTCACCTTGGTTGCAGCCTGTTCTTTCTATCTTTTCTGTAGTTTTATGTGAGCATCATTTATGTGTCACAAAATTTGCTATTGATGTGAAGAGTGGTCGTAATTACTTCTTTTCATAAAACAAAAGAGTTATCCTACATACTACACCATCAACATAATGTTGATGTTGTATTACCAATCCATCTTAGATCAACCATTGCCCATTGTTAAAAGGAAAAAAAAAAATGGAGAATTGCTGCACCAGTACAGTAGAATAGTCGTGTGATAGCATTACTCAAAACAAAATGATATATATATATATATATATATCTAAAAAAATAATAATAACTTTGTTCTAAAACGAATTTCGTACAGATGTAGAAGTAATAAGATACATGTTGCTTAGGGACTCTTGAGATTAAGGGCACATTTGGTATGATTACTGGAATATAATGATTATTCCTATAGAATAAGGTTGAATAGATATTCTCGCATGAAGATGATTATCTATTTTTCTAAAAAAGTCTGATTCCAAAAAACTCATTATTATTATTGTTATTATTATTATTATTTTGTAAACCTAATTTTTTTTTTTTAAAAAAAAGAAAAATACAAAGCCTTCTATGGGTAGTCGGCCACATCGCGAGAATCATGAGAGTGGTCTTACCACCTCTCGTGCCATTGGGGTGGCCTTTAAATTTTAAATTAATATCATTTTAATAAAGAATAATAACAAAAGAAAGATTTTTTTTTTTCATCTCAATTTAGCTAATGCCACGTTATTGTAAAAAAAAAAAAAAAATCATATAGTTTTTGTCGTGATTGTCACATTAGCATTGTAAGATAAAAATGTAATATCTGACATTTCTTTTATTTTTATAATAAAAAAAATGTTAAAAACTACATTATTTTTACTTTGCTGATGTAAAATTGTCAATGTCTTTGTTATAATTAAAGTGGAATAAAATATGGTGATTGTCACAAAATCAGTCACTGTGGTCGGCGTAAGTTACAAATCACTCATTATTGTTTCAAAGTGATTTCAGAGATTCTTGTGGTATGCTAAAAAAATAATTTAGTCCTTAGAGTCAGATTCCATTAAAACATTTGATGGATTTTGTTAGATGTCTCGTGAGCACCAATTAAAATGACGACGCGTGTCATTCATAATAAAAAAATATAAGTATATCAAACTTAAAAAAATAATAATTTTTTTAAAAAGAAAAGAGAATAAAGTAATGGAGTGGATGCTGCGCTCATATATATATATATATTTTTTTTTGTTTTTATTTTTCTTAAAATTTATTTTTTATTAAGAACGACAGGTATCTTCATTTTATTGGTGCTGATATGTCACTTAATAGAATTTCATTGTAGGGATTAAATTATTTTTTTGACATGCCTAGACAAACTAGACTTTTAAATTTACTTTGATACATCGATTTGTATTTTAAACTAGCCATATACACTAATTTTATATTTATCCATTTTTTTTAAAAAGAAATTTCTTACAAATCGATTTGTAAGAAATCATATATATATATATATATATAATAGGAGAATCAGTAAGAGGAATGCATAATATTAAAACAAATGGCATTTTATTATTCAGACAAGTGTCGATCATAATATTATAATAGAGGCATCCTATGAAAATTGCATAACATTCTGACAAGTGGCATCTTAAAATGCTTCTAAGTGTTCATTTTAAGTTAAATGGTGAGTTTAAGTTTGTGTTAAAATGCTATAGTGAACTCAATCCCTATTTGCATGCTAAATAAAACTGAATTCATATTTTTGGTGGTAAACATGCGATAGTCAACTCATTATGCATTGGTTATTTTTTACTACAAACTAACTAAACTAAAACGTAGTGTTTCATAATAACTGTAACTGTTTATTGCAGTTTCAAATCACAACCTTTTACAAAATCGTTCTCTGTAAAAAATTTAAAACTATCTACTGCTCATTGGAGTTCGTCTTCAAATCTGATCAACCAAAAGGTTCTCTTTATGTAGATTTGTGGGGATCATATGTATTTTATTAGAGTATATATATATATTATTTACGATTATATGATTTTATGTTTTTTTTTAAAACTGTGTTTTGTTATGTTCCTGCAAATGATGTTCTGCTTTCTTTGCAGTGTTTAAAATTATGCATCAACTTTTCCACCTATTTTAATATATGTATGTATGTATAATTATAAAGTAATTTTATGGAGCATAGAGTTCTTGGAGAATTCACTCACTTCTTTGAAGAAGAAAAAAAACGTTTGAACTTTTTAAACCGTCAAATGTGCGTCCAAACTTCAAATGAAACTATGCAAATAAAAAATATTTACCGCACTCTTAGCCCTTTACCTTAAAGCACAACGATTATAATTGTGTTTCTCGAAAAAAATAAAAATATTATGATTGTGTGATCATTTCTTTTTACCTTTACAAAATCGTTCTATACAAAAAATACAATAATTTTTTTTTTGTTTCAATGGAAACAAACACTACTTGGAAATTTAGTTTGACTCATCGCCTCTGACACCATTTTATAGGAAATGAATCCATCTCAAATTCCAGCAAAAACTCAGGTACTGTATTATTATTAATTTATTATTATCACTCTCATTATTCAAAAGCTAGAAGCGAGAGGCTTACAGGATTCTTCAAATTTTTACTATGTCGTATTAAACGTAAGGATTCATTTTTAGATTTTATTTTCTTTGTAAAAAAACAGAGGTAAATAAATTCCTTTATGCAATATATGATTAGTATTTTCTATTTTTGTTTTTTGTTTTTTTTTCTATGATTTCTTCTTCCTTTCCTTCTAATTTATATATTATTTTTTCTTTCGTAAATGTTACAGTAAATTTAGTAAAATTATGGTGAGAGATAAAGATTCCAATCGTTGTGTTTTGCACAAGGTATGACGATTTTTAGTTTACACTGTTATTTATTAATTTTTTAAATCCTTTTTTCTGGAACGTGTAATACACATTGTTTACGTACTTTATTGATGAACGGCATTGCTTTCAAGGTTTCATTAGAATGAGAAAAATTATACATAAAATACAGTTATTTTTTGTTATATTAGTATGCTTGATTCTTTGTTTTTGTCAAAATAAATAATGCTCTTACTTTTTTATTCTCTCATATAAGTGGTTTTTGATTTAGCCTATAGCAAAAATTTGGGGTACACATACACTCCATAATTTTTGTTTGCTTTCTTAGAATTTGGAAAATATACAGCAAATAATTTTTTTTTCCATTATTTGAGTAATTTCTCTTTTTTTTTGTCTTTATTTTTTATGGTCATGTTAGTTTGTTATCGTTTATTATTTTTATTTTTGTTATAATTATATACTATTTTTATTTATGTTCTAAAAGTAGTTTATAGATATTCTTACTTTTATTTTTATTTTTTTAACATTATATATGCAAAGGATGATCGTAAAAAAAATTTCTATTTGACATAACTTATTCCTATAGGTATGAATTTCATTGGAACCAAAGAAAGTAATATATATATATATATTTCCCAATTATGAGTATATTTCATTTGTCGTTGGTCGTCCGTTTTCATTTTTTTTTTTTCCTTATTTGATGTTGTAATTTATATACAAAAAATACAGCAATTTATATTATATAAGTATTTTTCCAATTTCTATTTATTGTCTATTTTCATATTTTGTCCTTATTTTCTGTTATAATTTATATATTAATTTTATTTCAATTCTAAAAGTAGTTTTTTTTTTTATTTTTTTTTTTTTTTTTTTTTTTTTAACGTTATATATGCAAATGATCGTCGGGAAAAAGAATCTCTGTTAGACATAACTTCTTCCTATACCTATGAAGCTATGAATTTATTATAATTGGAGAAAATATACAGTAAAAGAAAAAGAAAATTATTTTTATACTATATGAGTATTTTCATTTTTTTTCGTTTGTCATCTGTTTTCATTTTTGTCCTTATTTTATGTTCTAATTTATATATTATTGCTTATTTTGTGCTAAAAGTATTTTCTTTTATGATATATATGTGAAGGATGGTGGTCGGAAGAATATATATATATATATATTTCATTTTGTTGGGACTTCTTCCTATACTTATTAGTTTCATTGAAATCAAGAAAAATATACAAAAAATACAAATCTTACATTTCAATTTTTTGTCTTTATTTTTTGTTCTAAATGTAGTTTCTTTTACGTAATACATGCAATACATATATACACCTCTAGAATGTTGTATGAGTTATACTTCGTTTCATATTACCCTCAATTTTAAAGGTAATAAGAAAACAATATTTATAAAATTGACAATATAATTTTTGGCTTCATGTTTGATGGTTTATAAATTGTTAATTATTTATTATTTGATTATGGTGAAAGTGCGATTTCTTTAGTTTAAATATGTTAATTGTTCTCGACATAAAGCACCGGACGAAAAGAGAGAGAGAACGCCTGTGTATATGGGTCGCTGAAGGAGGGAGGTTCTAAGCCTCCCTCCTCCCGGATTTTGTTTTCCTCTCTTAGCCATTTTAGGGCTAGAGAGATTTTTGTTCCTTCATGGATTATTCCAGTGGAGGCTAGAGTTTCACAGCCACTAGGGCTGTGGAGTTTTGAGTCCCCCTGAACTTGTTCTAGTGGTGGTTTTAGTCCTCCTAGTCTTTTTGGACTATGGAGTGTGGTTTGATTTTTTTTTTTTTTAGTTTTTAGGTTTCCTTGGTTCTTGGCAGGAAAACACTCCATAAAGGTTCCAGAGGGGGAGAGATCGTCGTACGTGTCGCTGATGGAACGATTTTGGGTGCTTCAGTTTTTATCATTCTTTAAGGCCAGATCTGCTCTGTTCCACCGACCTCTAGTCGACACGAGCCCCCCCAGCCTTGCTCGCCGTTGTCCTCCAGTTCTACCACTATTTGCTACGGCCGGAAAGCTCACCGATGAACGGCGGGTGGTCATCACGAGCCAGGGTGTTTGTCACTCCTTGGGCCGTGCGTGATGACCACGTTCCGTCTCTGTTGCCGTGTTTGGTGGCGTTCGGGGGTTTATGGTGTTCGATTGCTGCAGGGAATATTCCGACGGCACACGCATCGTCTCCGGTGGTGCTTTCTTCCGACGAAAGCTCATGTTTTTTGGTGTTTTCTTGTACTTGAATACATATTGTATTTGATAGTTTGCTCTGTGTTAGATTTAGTCTGGTCTTTGCTTCTTAGCACAGATTGTTTGTGATTGACTCCATAGTGCAAGTAGAGGTTCATATGTTAACGCAGATGCACCTTTATGTTGACTAGGTTTATTTGTAGCAATTATCGGTATGATCTGAATTATGGGGTAACTGTAATGGGATATTTGTATTTTTCTGAGTCCCTGTAATGGTCTGAGCTTGACTCAGTCTGGTTGTAACTACGTTACCCTTTGGGTGTATTAATGAAATGATTATATTTTCAATTCAAAAAAAAAAAATGTTAATTGTTAACAAAATTTTCTTTTGGGTTTCTTTTGTAAATATGGAATACAAGTTATAGAAATGATGTGAGTACACTATTTTGTTATTTGTTATTGTGAATTCCTATATTATGCAAAAGGTCTTTTGAATTAACGTCTATAAAAATTGAATAATGTGATTACTTATAAAAAAAAATTGAATACATGTAATTTATTTTGATTCATTACAAGATAATTTATAATATACATTTATGTATTTTCAATTTTATTCCTAAATTTTTATTTTGTTTTTTAAATTAAATGTAACATTTTAATTTGTTATGCAGTTTTAATTAGTAAAAATTCGCGCATGACGCGAGTTATATGCTAGTTTCTTATAACCTAAATATAAGATTGACATATGTTCTTTAATATGTAAAAATTATATGTTATTTAAATAACATATGTTTCTTATATATTTTTTTAATAATATTAATAAAAAATATATGTTTTCGTATGTTTAATAGACACATTTTTTTTTTATTTTTATATTTAAAAAATTTCCACGAACTTATCCGAAAACTATTACATCCTGCCAGCACACGAATCCCAATATCCCATCCTCCACACGGTGGGCATTATTGTCAATTCCAACACCTGCCCTTAACCCGTACGACGATGACCAAGAGTCGGAAGTGGAAGCCTCCTAGAGCGAGTCTGTTGACGACACAACCATGACATTGATGACAAGCCGTGGTCCTGTACCCCTGTCCCTTCTCCTCCTCCTCCTCCTCCTCGTCCTACACCTCCACCTTCCAACACCAATTCTATCTTTCTCTCCTTTAAACGCCTCGACCTCAGACTACCGCCTACAGGTACGTCCCCGTCCCTCGGATCTTGTTTTATTCTTCTTCTCGAAACTCTCTGTCTCACAGTATTTGATTTTGTGAAAATTCAGGATGTTGTGAAGAAAATAACGGTGGCGCAGAGGTGGGATTCGAGGGAAGTCAGGGTGTCGAGATTGGATCTGAGAAACGTCCGGGTTGGGAGTGCTCCACGGTACGAGGTTCGGGTCGGGTCGGGCAGGACCCAGTTGCTGGTCAAGTTCTCCGACGAGGTGGGTTCCTGGAAGAAGTTCAGAAATGGGAAAAACGATTTTGGGTCTTTGGTGAGTGAGGTTGGTGCTTTGGGTTTACTTGATACGTTCAAATTGGAGGGTCCGTTTGAGTTGCGGGTCGGTGGTGATGACAAGCTTTCGCTGTTGTTGCCGGTATGGAATTTTATACAGTTTTCAGCGTGAAAGTTGCTTTTTATATGTATATATTATTAGCTCTGATATATTAGTAATGGGCCCAAATCTGAATGTCTAAGATTGGATTATGATAAAATTGTTTGTTTATACGGGTGTGGTTTATGCCACACATAATGGCTGTATTTGTACATAGGTTTATAGTTATAACCTGTTCTTGTTGATTCTTAAATGTAATATCCCATCGGTGTTCAATTAGTTCTTTTTGATGTTACGTCAGCAATTAGTTTTAAAACAGAAAATATATAGATATTTTAGTTTTCGTGCTCTTTCTTGTAAATATTGTCGTTTTATCTTCTGTTGGGATTTGTCAGCGACTTCCATCCAATGAAATTGCTTTTGTGTAAATTGTGCTGTCGAAGCAGCATTCTTACGTTTTCAGGATTTGTGGCAAGAAGTTATTTGGCAAAAGTGTTATAAATGCAGCTATAGATTAGTCAGCCATTGAAGTGTATCAGCACAAGAAGAAAGGTGGTTGTGCCTGATAAACTTTAAGCTAGCTGTTAGGCAGCTGCATGTAGTTAAGATTTTGATGAAGATTATGATTGTTCTGAGGCCAGGAAGGGCTCTAAGCTCCCTATGTGAACCTTCTTTTTCTTCCGAATTGTATTTTGTTGGTCGCTTTTTTGCCTGTCAGTCCAACATGCTGTGGTTTGTTAACCAAATCTGTGCTTCTTTATGTCTGATAACTTACCATTTTTTAGCTCTCTCTCTCTCTCTCTCCGCGTGCGTAAGAGAGAGAGATAGAGATTACTATGTGATACTGATCTATTTGGGGCTTTGAATTTTGGGTTCTGATTTCTATTCTTGTTTGTTTGTTGGTGGCTAGACACTTTGATCAAGCACTAAAATTTTGATGATCCAATTAAAAATGGGCACATCTTTTTTGGTGTTTGGGGGGTGAGAAGTTGAAAGATTTATAGTCAAGGTGGCTAGAGCATTTTGCTTTGTTCTAGATTGTGAGAATCACTCCTGAGATACATATATCACCTTTAACTACTTTTTTTTTCCTCTCATAAAACATCTCCATGTCCTCAAGTCCTCATGTTCTGTTAAGCTTGTGGGTTGTTGTGATACAAATCTGATTGAAAAGGAAAAAAGAAAAAAGGACTACAAATTCCAGAAAGTGTCTTGTAGAGGCCATTTGAAATCGCCTTGGTGGCAGTATGATGAAACAGATAACCTCAACAGACAAAGGCTTTTATTTATCTATTTTGCTGACTAGATTTGTTTGATAATATCCAGCTATATTCATGGATTGACATTCAATCGTTGATGTGTCCGTTGCTCTACTTTTTCTTTTTCAACTGGTAGTTTTATTAATGGATATGATTATTTGTCTGTATACAAGACTGATTCTTTAGTGCTACTACTGACAGTCTGGCAGTTTTTACCTTTTATCTCCAGATGAACACTTCACATAATGGTTTGACTCGAATACTTGTTGGTGAAGGCATCACAGTGGAAGTGAGAAGAGCTCAAGAAGTCTCTCTGTTTCACCCATCCGGTCTTGGTTTATCAGTGAATAGAAGTCTTGTGATTGACAAGGAGAAAAGTGAATTTTGGCCCTTTTGGCATTCTATGTGCATCCCATTACTTCCTATACAAGTTTTAGGGGCTGTATCATTAGTTGCTTATAGGACTCGAAATGCTGATGCCCACATTGAAACTACATTAATTCCCAAGGACACGATTGAGTTGCTGCCGGAAAAGTGTTACAATAGTCATGTCTACAAGAAGTGGACTTGCCCCATTGATTCTTTAAGCTCAAGAATCGCTATCCTGGAAAGGGTTTTGAGCAAATTTCTTGGCGATAGAATTCATCAAAATCGGTCAGGATTCCTCAAAACTAAGATTAAGGCTTCTGCTATCATTCGCTTCCGGCTAGAACTGGAAAGAGGTGTCAGAAACAACGACACTCTCCATGGTAAGTTGGCGGAGTGGAGAACAAGGCCAAGTGTTGAACGAATATGGTTTGAGGTCCTGGCAAGAGTCGACGGAGAGAGGCTGAAGCCCCTTTTGGTTAAGAAGGTGATTCCTTTCATTGTAGTAGATTCAGTTTCATGGAGTAATTTAATGTCCAATTTATCCTTTACACAGTTGCAATCTATCCTTGTACCTCCCGACGCGCTAACACTGGATGTGAAGTGGTAGGATGAGGGGTTGTATCAGATACGTGTATAAAGAGCACTGTATAGTGGTTTTGTACAGAGGTTCAAAATTTTTAACAGGAAAACGATACAGTGAAATAATTAGTGTGCTTTCGTTTGATTGTTTCTGAGTTTTCTTGAAATTTTTGCAGTGAAGCTTGGACTTGCGCTTGTATGCATATATTGGGTGACTAATAATTTCATAGTGAAGAGTTCAATATAGACCAATAAAACATACCAAGACAACCTTAAGAAAAGAATAATTCTATTTAGTAGATTGCTATATAATTGTCGTACGGTGGGATGATCTAAGGACTGATTTTTACTATTATGTCATTTCAGTCTTAAGACAATCGCATAACAGTCTACTGAATAGCATTATCTTAACATCTCTGAACTCTAGACATTTCAACCTTTCCCCCAGCATCATCTTGCTTCATTTCCACCACCTTGTATCTATACCAAGATGCACACACCAAATAGGCCCCAAAGTTCACCACACTCAACCCTGACAAGAACCAGTAGAAGTAGTTCAGCTTATCTCTGTTCAGATTATTGTTGGCCAACCACCCACCACTCACCTTGTTTACCACCTCCACCACCACTGTGCTCAGGAAGTACCCAAAAGCCACTGAACACCATGAAATGGCTGTGCTGAGTGACTTCATACCAGCTGAACTCTCTGCATAGAAAAACTCTAGCAGCCCAACGAGGGTAAACATATCTGCGGCTCCAAATACAGCATATTGGAAACCCAGCCAAAACAGACTCATTGGCAAAGGGTCAGCACTATCAACCATGTTATGTTGGATAGCCACAGACTTGCGGCGGGTCTCCACGACTCCGGCAATTGCCATGGAAATAGCCGAGAGCACTAGCCCAATTCCAATTCGCTGGAGGTGTCGAATTCCGGTGGGAACTCCTGTGATTCTTCTGGCCAGTGGGACAAAAACCCGGTCGTAAACTGGAATAAGAGCGAACATGAACAGTAGGGGGATTACTGGGAGTGAGGGGCCGGGCACTTTAAAGCCCAGGATATAGGGGTTCATGGTTGTGCTTTGTTGGATTGAGAATGTCTGAAGTTGAGCCAAACATGTGTTCATGAATACGGTGCTAACTATAATTGGTAGCATGCGAATTAGAATCTTTGTCTCTTCAACTTGTGTCACTGTGCACAGGCTCCAGGGTCCTTGTTTGGTTGCTGTTGATGCATCATTGGTGCTCCTAATGATTGCTGCCCGGTCCAAAAATCTGTGAAATAAAGTGGTGTGTTTATATATTTTATAAGCTTCACTTTGAAGTACTTACAAAAATTACTGTTAGGTAGCCTTGAAAATTTGGGATAAGGATTTATTGTAATTGGCGATCCAAATCAGATAGTTCTACAGAAAGGGTCTGCGAGGCTTACTTGCTTCGGCAGCCAAGTGGGTCTTGAAGAAATTCTGATCTGAAAATTTGATAACATACCTAAATTGTTCTGTTCTCTGCAGAATTTCATTATGTATGCTTGTTCCTTTGCCATGAACCTCAAGTAATTCCTCTGCATTTTCTGGAATGGGAAGTTTTCGGTTTCGGATGGCAGCCACAAACACCTGAGAATTAAGGACAAAAGAGTATTAATTAATATTTCCCGAAAATTGTAATAAAAGCTATCGGTTCTGGTCTCCCATGGACCTGGAAAGGAACAATCTGGTGTAGTACTAGGTAGATACCTGCAGAATGCGAAGTAGTGGGCTTCCCATGGGCACATTATTCCGGTATAATGACTTGCCCATGCACACAACAACCAATGCACATAGGACCGATACAGCGCATATACCGAAGCCCCAGTCCCAGCCCTGGTTGGAGGTTATCCATACGATAAGAGTGACGCCGATTATAGCTCCAATGGTGAGGCTAAACAAGAACCAGTTGAAGAAGCTTGACAGTTGAGCTGCCTCCTTGGGGTCTTTTTCGTCGAATTGGTCGGCTCCCAAGGCTGGCAACGCCGCCTTAACCCCGCTGGTTCCAAGGGCAACCATGTATAGGCCAGCAAAAAGGAATGCCGTTTGGCTTGTGTCGGCGGCCTCGCATGTGTTTTTTAGGTTTGAGGCAACATCGTTGCATGGGAAGGGCCTTAGTTGGTGGAAATGTGCTTGAACCGTTAGTAGGCCATATCCCTGCATAAGAATAAATCATATGAGTCCAACTCAGATAGATGACTAAAAATTTAGAATCCCGATCCTGTGTAATAAGGCTGTTTCATGTAAGAATTCTTACATGGACGAGACAAGTTCCATATCTTCGGATAGGTATTCGGACAGTTTGAACTTCATCTGTTTGGAGGACTTGACCATTTGGCCAAACAAGTAGAACCCACCTCAGCTCTCACATGAAATTGCACTATTGTAGTTTGGGCAGATGTGCAGGGCAGTTTGGACCCCACTTGTTCGGACTGCCCAAGCAGGTAAGGCTTGCCTCAACTATTACATGGGGCTGCCTTATTGCAATAGGGCAGCTTTGTAAAATTTAGGTCATTTGTAATTGGTGAGATTTTGTTTTCTGTTGAATTACTTTGATCGTAAAGCTTTTATTTATGTATTTGTTTACGGACACAAATTTTTTACAAACTAGATTGTACGTAGAAAATTCATACAAACCAACTTCTAAAAGTGACATATGCATTTTAAGCAATTAAAAAAGCATGTCAAAAGTTCATACAATTTAAAAAATATGTACTTCTCATATCCCAAGAACACATGCCTAATAGTTAAAAATATCTATGATAAAGGATATTAATAGAAGTAAAAAACTTTCTACAATATCATTATTTGTATATTAAAGATGCACACGATTTTTATGAACATATCCTTTTAGAAAAGAGAGAATGATAATTTGAAAAAGTATCAAAGTGTCTTCACTTTTGGAAAGCAATGATTTATTCTAAGGCATCGTAAAAAAGAAAACAAGAGATTTAACTTGAGATATGTAGAATGACTGATTTTTAAAGTGGGAACGATCGACTTGTAACCCTTTTTCTCGATCAATTAGAAGAAAAAAGAAGAAGAAAGGATTAATTGAATTTGAAAATTTGGAAGTTTGTTAAGCCAATATTACAATGACTAGCCACAAAACGACATCCACCGAACCTACTACCCGGCCGGTGGGTCTATAAATTATATGACTACTCAACATGTTGTGATCGGATGATATTAAACTAAGAATTTATAATCTTTTGTCTGTTGTTGACTCAATTATTATGCCATTCAAAATGATTTTAGGCTATGGGGCAATCCAAATCCGTAGGTAGATAGCTAGTGTCTGCCTAGCTCGCCAATTAAATTAAGATTTTTTTGATCTTTCAAAATTTGTTGTTTAGATTGTTAGTGATTTTGACAATTGAATAACAAATTTGAAAATTCTTACGAGGCCACTTACCCACGCATGAGGAAGGGCCGTTCGAAATCTGCTCAGATAAGTGAGTCTTATAGGGCTCTCTCATATTTGCCGTTAAAATTATTAATAATCCGAGTAACAAAATTATTGAAAATTTCTATTCTACCAAGTAAGGGTCAGAGCTAGGAAAAAATAAGTTGTACATGCATGTAAGCTTCATATTCCTGTTTTGCTTTCTAATTCTCCTTTTGATCTCGAGGTTTGAACTGAGGGCGTTGGTTTTAATATCAAGTTAAATTAACATTTATACATTCCATAAGCTTAAGCTTTTAAATAAGCATTTAACCTGTTTTGTTCTTATTTGTTTTAATCCTAATTAAGGCAGTACTTATTGTACTTAATTACCACTGTGTGAAGAAGGCTATAGCTAGAATATATATGAAAGGAAGAACGTACATACCAAAAATTCTATGAGTCCAAACAGCACGCAAGTCTTAAATCTTGACAAGTAGGTGTCACAGATGAATCCCCCAACGAGTGTAAGTAAAAAAGCAGTCCCCATGAAGTTTGTGAGCGTGGCGGCGGATTTTGTTAAGCTGAAGTTCATATACCCGTAAAAGTAAGTTACAAGGCTCACTGCATTGGTGATGAACGCCATGTTCTCGAGTCCCTCGGTAGCTGCATCGCTCAATTAATTCACTGTTAAAAAAACCCAACCAACCGACCATAAGTCAAAGATAAAAACATTTACCGTATACGAAAAGCACAGCTCGATTTCCTCCTAGCATTGTTTCTTGCCCATGAGGCTTGGTTTTAACATCTCTACAGATGCCCTGTCGAATGATCAAGAAGAGACATTAACAAAGCAATGGAGAGAGCTTAAGAGAAAATCTGCAGGCATGCATGGATTTAAGAACAGTGAAGAGAATCCTGCATGGCCATGTGTTAGAGAACTCAAGAAAAGCTTAAGATCGAGGATATATACCATTGTGTTGGGAAGCTATGTATCTTCTTTGACCCAAGAGAAAAAAAAGGAAACTTTTGCTTCTGATCACTCAATGGTGCATTTTTAGATTGAATACCTTCAACTATTTATAGAGAGGATGTCCTATTAATCCTGCATAATTGGCAACAGTAGTGCATGCGTCAAATGGCATCTTCACTGACTCATTTTCTTTTTCAATAAGACCCCGCTCTGTCGATCACCCCAGGAAAAGCTCATTTTTAATGTAGGAAATGTTGACTTCATGTGTTTACTTAATTATATGCTAACCAGCGGAATGGATCTGAATACTGCCAACTGCTGCATAGCAATTGACTAAACGAGATAGGCAGGCACCTTGTATAGTTGTGAATCTTAACCTCTCTTTTGCAATTAAAGTGATTATTTTATTTGAGCGTGACCATAGTAGTTCTTGTCCACTTGAAACCAATAACATAAGGAGGATTAGACGATAAGAAACTGCAGGCACTTGCTCTAATTGGTTGAGCTATAGCTTAACCTAGCAACACTAGATAGCAACATCCAAGCTGATGGTATGAAAATAATTTAGGCGCTTAAAACTTTTCACCCACCAAATCATTAGGAATTAGCCCAATTACGTACCACTAGACCACCACCGTACGTCCTGGTGCAGTTTAACTTAATTAATATGCTTTATCTGCTGACACTTGTTGTTCGCATTTCCTTTGGAGAGACATAAATTGAGGAATAAGAAGCGAGTGATTCTATATATGGGGCGCCAATGCAAGAGAGGAGTTGAGCTGTATGCATGCACTCCCGGCAGTCGTAGTTGCAGAAGAGTCCCACAATTTTCAGGTAAACACGTGTTGGTTGTGCTGTAAAATAGCTTAATTCAAACTATATATAATAGGATTTTGATAACTATTTGTTCTATATAGACTGTTCGTGGCTCCAATATTGTTGATGAACAGACATCTTTCGCCGGTATTGAATCTCGTTTCAGCAGTACTAAGTTCATGGTGGTCAAATTTGAAGTGGAAGTTTGAACGAACTATTAGAAAATCAGCCTGGCCTATATATTAATTAAGACACTATTATCCTAATTAAATAGGAGAAAAGAAGATCAGAGGTTTTTTTTTTTTTTTTTTTTTTTTTTTTTTTTTTTTTAACTAATAAAATAAGGAAAGTTTATTATTATTTTTTACAAAACAGTTTACTGTATTATGAAAATCACGACTCTCTCAAAATAGCCATGCACATATCTTTTCCTGTATTTTGTACTATTTGATTCCCCTAATTTTTAGAGTAATAAATAAGTATTCATGAATCTAAATTTGTTTCTATTCCTATAAACTGTCTTGTATTGCCAATTATCTTCTTCTTCTTCATTTTTTTCATATATTGTTATGAAAGTAGAATTCTACACTAGAAGACGTTGACATGACTCACAAACACATATTCTATAAAACTCTTGTAGTTATCTTTGTTGTATCTTATCTTAGAGTAGTCGTAGTTTAATTAAATAAGGATATTTATAGTTACCTTTCTAAGTCAGAGTCTTTTAATTACTTGCAGCACTATGGTGCATAAGTCATTTAATAGTAGGTTTTCATTGTACGTTCTTTATAGGTGTTTATCTTCAAGTCTTTTAGTTTGATTCATGTAGTCTTTTATTTAAAGAGTGATCAATTAATAAAGTGTAATAATTAATCCAAAACTTTGTGTTTGAAAAGGTCTAAGTTTCTTTAAACTTATCAAATTATCTCGTTGCATGTTTACAAAATCATTTATGTAACATATATTATCTTTTATCAAGGGAATTTTCAATGTTAAGTTGCATTTCTACCATGTTTCTTCTCCTCGATCCTCTACTTTTAGAGGCTAGCTGTCACTACAGCTGATTTGAGTTTATTTTTATTTTTTTTCCTACGTAGCCATTACGGTTTGTAATCATCAGCATGGATGATACATGCATATATGGTCATCATTAATTTGATTAAAATGAGACATGCATGTTTTCTTCCCCTACTCTATGGCCTAATTAAATTAATGTATGATTAAGAATAATATATATTACATGTCTTCCCTCTTCCAGATTATATATATATATATATATATATATATATATATATATATATATATATATATTTGTGTGTGATTAAGAATAATACTACATGCATGTCGTCACTTTCACAGATTATAAACACATATATTTGTTGAATCACATGTCTCGCTTGAATTACCGAAACTTCCCCTATTTGAGCGGATGGAATTAAGAACTTAATTTTGAAGGTGTCGGAGCGGGGGCCATCGATCATTAACAAAGTTTTTTTTTTTTTTTTTTTTTAAAAAAACCTAAATATATTTTTAACAAATTTAGAAGCTAAATTATTTTTAACATTCTGAATTTCATATTTTCGTACCTGAAAAAAAAAATAAAAAATCCCAATATGCTGGCTTGGATCGAGTTCCTGGCACCTAGCTAGTGGGTCCTAATTTGTGTAAGATTAAGACTTACTTCCTTTTTCTTTTTTATTATTATTATTATTATTATTATTATTATTATTATTATTATGTTTCATTAGGTAAATGGCCCCTACATAATTAAATATAGGTCAACTTGCAAATTCTTAGTTTAATTTAAAGATAACAGAAAAAAAATAAAAAATCGTAGTTTAAAGGAGTGACATTATTTAGAATACTTTAATAGTAATGGGAATCGTGATGATGGTATCGCCAGCGACATTACGTTGACAATAGCAGTGTTATCAAAACCCGACGGCATATAATTATAGTTTAAACAATTTGAAATAATTGAACACAGGATTCATGTCTTATCACATTTTAATTCATTTTTTTTTTTGTCATTGGAAGGTACATCTACAGATCTACTCTCCTCTAATTATCGCAATTTGTAATGTCTTTCCAGACTTTCAATTTGTGCAATTCTCTCTCAAACTATCAATGAAATTGCAAGGTCCCATTTTGCCCAAAAAATAACAAAAAGACACTTGATAAAAAATATAGAAAAAAAGAAAAAGAAAATCTTTTTTCTGAATTTTAGTGTCTTTTATTTTATTTTATTATTATTATTATTTTTTTAGAAAAGCCGTCACTTACCACCCCTTATCGATATATATTTTATCATTTTTATAATCATACCCTTAAACTTTAAAAAGTGTCAATGTAAGATCATCATTTTTCAATTTTTTGACAATGTCAACCATTTTGTCTAAATTCAAAGTTAAATCAAACAGTTGACGAGTAAAATGTCTCTTATGCTCCAAATTTACTTTTGTTTTTTTATCAAGAGTAATTTTGTCATTTTTTTACAAAAAGAGAACATTGTAAACCCAGTGGTAATTTTGGAAAGAGGAGGGAAAAAAGATATTCCACAAATTGAAAGTAGGAAAAGACCTTAGAAATTGCTTGTTAGTTAGAATAATTAAATATATATACTCCTCCCCTTCGGTCAGTCTCATTCCTAGCTTTCTGATCATAAGATATTCCCCTCACATGTTCTAAAATGTTTTGATTTATTAAATAATTTCTTTATTCATATCTACTTTCAATTTTATTAATATTAAAATAATAATTAAATAATTAAACCAACAATTTCTTATTACTTGAAGCTAATTAAACCTTTTGGGAAGATGGGAAATGCCTGTAATTAAGTAATTAAGGTGCGGACAATTAGCTGATTAGGTTATTAATTATTTTTGAGGCACACGCAACAAGACAAGTTGGAAAATTATCTCCCTATAATGGAAGTTAATTGTCTCCAAGAGGTAGTTCAATCGGTTGGTAACCATGCCTCATGAAGCGGAGGTTATTAGTTCGAATCTCTCATCCCCCTCTTGTGTGGACATGTCAAAAAAAAAAAGAAAAAAAAAGAAAGAAAGAATGGAAGCTAATTAAGATCCTAAAACTAATTAATACAAAATTAAGTGTCTTAATAAATATTTTTTGGTCATAGGAAAGCGACTATTTACAAGTTGAAGTAGACGACAATTGTGTGAGTAATATAAATTATAAATATATGTGGGTTTGTTAAAAGGGAGGCATCCAGCTCCTCATTGTCTTCCATGCATGGAAATTGAGATTTTTGGCATATTATCATTGTCCTTTGTAGCAAACTTATAAAGAAATGTATATGAAGTAAATATTGGGTGCCCACACTTGGCCGCCCAAGAGAGCAACGCACATGCACTTGCATATTAATAATAATAATAATAAAAATAAATAAATAAAAGAAAAAGAAAAAATACAACACACTAATGATAATTAACGTACTAATGAATATAACGTTTGAACTTTATAGTGTGCAATGGTGAGAGTTAGAACATCTCTCTTTGTCTCGTTTTTTTAGGCGTGTATAATAGCATATATTCTCAATTAGACACTTTAAAAGTGGTTCTGTTCTGTATATTTAGGAAATTTTTTTTAAGAAAGTCACAAAAAATCACCCCATTGCAGATACCCTAAATTTTTGTGGGCATCGGTCTAGTAACATGTTTCACTGTCGAGAGAAGAAAATGCTGAAAACTTAGAAGGTAAGACAGTTGGAACGTACAATATTATCATATTATGTTTCCTTACAAAAGAGGTATCAAATTCTTTATAACAAGTAGAGAGAGAAGGTGTTGAATTGTACATAACAAGTCTCATAGTCTATATATATATATATATATATATATATATATGAGAAATGGTTGGCAGCCACCCTCACATACTACTCTTTACCACCTCCCTTAAGTGGCATGTGTTTTTTATTATTTTTTGAGAAATCATCCTTAAGGGAGGTGGTGACTGGTGAGGAGTGGTATTTGGGCGTGGCTGCCAATCATCTCTCTCTCTCTCTCTCTCTCTCTATATATATATATATATAAAGTCTTATATTCTATATTTATTTACAGTCAAGTGGAATGAGAGTTGAATGAAAGTTAAGTATGTAACATTACTTTATTTCATAATATAAATTAGACAAATAATGTAGATCGCCGGGATGATCACATGATTTCTCGCAATCAAATAAAGTCAAAATAAAAGTAGTTGATTTTAGTTGTGAGTGTTTTTGGGGCAAGCTTCTAGATCTCCTGCAATACTTACCGTGCCCACGAGATAATATATGGAGGGATTGATTGGATTATATTGAAAATCCGACAATAATTTCTGGAGTAATGCTACACATCATCCTCTTGTCCACCTTTTATCCTCCCAAAATTGATGTGGCTCTTAAAATCACCATTGGATCAAAATTCAATAATAATTTATCATAAATTTAATGGTGATTTTAAGAGCCACATCAAATTTGGGAGGACAAAAGGAGGACAAAGGGATGATGTGTAGCATTACTCTAATTTCTGATATGTGGTTGATTAGATAATATATATTTGATTTGTAATCAAATTTTCTAATAAGAATTGAAACTCCCAATCACGGTTGAATTTGTCTTGATTGTAAGATTGATTAGTGATAGTTCCCATATTGAACACAAATTTATCATTAATGGTGATTAATCTTTCTTTTTGTGAGCTGCAAGAGTTTTAACCGTTCTAATATATATATATATATATAGGAGTTTGTCACGGATTTAAACACATATATACTTCTGAATAAAATTTGGAACTTCGAACTTTTTCACTTCCACTACAACAAATTAACAATGGACCTCCGATAGATTTTTTTATTATTATTTATTTTAATTGAGGACAAAAATTTTCAACAAATTGACTTGTAAAAAATTTCATACAACCCACCCACGTATAATCATTTAGGAAGAATTGGCATTTTCGTCAATCGTCTCCATCAATTATTGCATCAAGTTATTGGTGGCTTTCCTCTCATCATCTTTAACTTCTTCCTATATTCGTTGTGCTAAAAAAAAAAAAAATTGTACAGAGAGCTAATTAATTCAGATCTCCGTGAACTTCCTCTTTTTTTTTTTTTCTTTTTTTTTCTTTTTTTTTTAAAATACAACATTCAATCAACAAAAGCAGAGTAACGTTACAATTAAGATAATTAAGAGATATGAGTACCCCAACAATAAACTTAAAACTAAGAAAAATAATGGCAAAACTCGCTACACCAGTCAAGAAATGGATGTGTTTTTAACTACAAAGGAATCAAAAATTTTCCGGTCCTCTTTACCTTAGACAAAGCCAAGTATTGATCCGCATAAAACGAATAAAGCACCAAAACAGTAAAGAGCAGGTGTATGAAACCTGGAGGGACACTCAATTGAGACATGTGCAATATTATTCAATCCTGCTTAAAGCTTAGAAAGACTTTCGAATTTTCTTGATGATTCAGCACCCGGGGCAAATTCATACATTTATGCAGTCTCTTTCTGAAATTAGTGCTTAGCAGGCATATATATTGTAAAATGTTTTCCTTCGTCTGTAGACTGTACCAAATACTATAATTGAATACTGCATCGTGTAACTTATGGATCCAACCTACCATGTGGAGTTTTTGAGATGAATTTAGAAAGATGTTTCATTTGATGAATATCTAGACTTGTATCGTGGTTGGGAAAAAGAAACAACATATTTTCTTGGTTTGCAACCAATTAAGGATGAATTAGTGAGAGCAGTAGTCACGGATTGATTCTACAAACGAATTGCTGTAATTAATGAATTGAACAAAGGAAAGGATCGAGGGAAATTTGAAAGAATTTCTAGATCAAAGCTTCTTTAAATGATTCTCAGATACCCATATTTTTTTTTTTGATCAACAGATACCCATAATTGGAGCTGAGTATAAATGTTATGTGAATACTTAGACTTCAGATTTTAAGAGAATTTAGACCTTTTAAATTTCGAGGGAACCGATATTTTCAAATACAAGGTTTGTGGATTAAATTTGCATATATTTTATTATTACATTCAACTCTTTAAATAAAGAGAATTACACGACTCGGAGAAGATAACTCACAAACTAGGTGATCGATAACATCTCCTACAAGAACAACAATACTTTGGAAGATATTGATCCACAAAGCCCTTCTCTTTGTCAATTTAAATGACAACATCAATTGAAAGACTACCACTATGCACAATTGAAATATTATTACTAGCTAGTTTGAGAAATGTTTCTTGCACATACTTTACACATACTTTGTTTTTTTGTTTTTTTTTTTAAAAAAAACTAAATACGACGTAGGACTTTGCCTACAAAGTGTAGAGAAACATTTCTCTACGTACTACTGCATGCGCGAAATGCCATTCCATGTGATCTCATTACATTAAAGCTATGAACGTACATAACAATTGTCGATCCATGCACCTTTTGTAAAAAATGGAAAAACGAAGAAATCTATGAATGTTTTAGTCGAATAAGGATTGTTTTAGTCGGTGGTTTGGTTTTCCCTTTCCCATTCAAAATAAGGAGTGCTAGTCTATGTAAGTAATTCTTCTTCCCCAGTTTGTGATTCTCATCAACTCGATCAGTGGACAATAAATTCTAGAGAAATTTCGGTAGGAACTACGTACAGAGCTTTCTGGAGGTTGCTTCAAAGTTGCAGGAGGCGTCAAATTTTTGGTGTCAGAGCAAAACGAGATCCAATCTCCTTGCCACATGCAGTTCAAGGACCATGAGCACTAGGAGCGGGCGACAGTACGTATGAGTCCGATAGATGGGTTACTATTGACCTCCGAGGATTGAACGGCGGCCAATCCGACTTCGCTCTGGGGATGGGCAAGCGGCTACTGCAGGGCGAAGAAGGCAAACACTCGAACCTGGTGTTCTCGCCGCTGTCGATCCAAGCGTTGCTGAGCCTGGTCGCGGCGGGGGCCAAGGGCAGCACCCGGGACCAGCTGCTCTCGTTCCTCGGGGCTGAGTCCAGTGAACAGCTCAAAGTCTTCGCTTCCCAGCTCGTACCCTTTGTTTTGGTCGACGGCAGTCCCAGCGGGGGGCCTCGCTTGTCCTTCGCCAATGGGGTTTGGCTCGAGAGGTCCTTGTTACTCAGGCCCTCTTTCAAACAGGCCGTGGACACTGTTTACAAGGCCTCTCTGGCTCGTGTGGATTTTCAGACCAAGGTCAGCGCAACTAAACTAAACTCTTTCTTAAGGTTAATTATTAATGTTATTCAGGCATGATGGAGTTTAGGGGTGAAAAGGCGGTAGCGGTCAAAACCGCTAACCGTAAGGCGGTAACCAAAAATCACAAACCGCCTAGGCGGTTGGCGGTTAAAAACTGGCAATCGGCAACCGTTTATTTTTTTTTACATTTGGCCGTGCGGAGATCGACCCCTCCACCGCCGACGTCATCCTCTGCCTCTTCGTGGACCCAGCCACCACCACCACTTCAGACTCCGATGAGTCCTCATCCAACAACAATGACCACTCCAGATCTACCCAACCACCACGACCGCTTCAAATCTACCCAACCACGACCACCACTCCAGATCTACCTTCACTCCCACGTGCTCCACAGCTAATCGTCCCTCCAGTGCCACCTAACCGACCTCCAACTCCTCTATTGTTCCGATCTCTCTGGTTCCATCAATAGAGCTTCCACCGCCCTCGATCTCCTCCCCATCACCTTGGGGCTTCTCTTCGAAGACTGCGTTAAACGACTAGAGAGGGAGACGAGAGAGAATAGAGATGAGAATCATGAGAGAGTTGAGAGAAGGAGATGAGAATCATGAAAGAGTTGAGAGGTGAGGGCACTGAGGGGCTGGCAGCGTGGAGAGGGAGACGAGACAGAATATAGATGAGTCTAGGGTAATTTTTTGGTTTTTAATGTCTAGGTTAAATTTCCAAAATGACGTGTTTTCGGTTTTGGTGTTTTTATATCTAAAAAATAATATATATATATATATATATATATATATATATATATATATATATATATATATATATATATATATATATATATATATATAATAAAGGCGGTTATAACCGCAAACCGCCTTTCTAGGGCGGTTAGCGGTTACCAGTTTGTAGGCGGTTTTAACGGTTTTGCAGTTATACGGTTAGCGGTTAGCGGACGGTTATTTTCACCCCTACTGGAGTTGTTTGTGAAAAGTGGTTTTTCGTTCTTCATTTTTTTTTTTTTTTTTTTGAACATCACCTTCATTACTGATAAAAGCCCCAAAATGGGATTACAAGTGATTACAAGAGACCAAAGGTCTACACAAATACAAGAGAAAAACAGAGGACGAATATACCACCCCAAAAGCGGAAGCTCTGCCTGTAGGCCATGGCAGTGACCAGAGATAAAGAATCTCTACCCACTAAGTCAGGAAAAAAACCGACTTAAAGCAGCTATCAAATACAACAGACTAACATTACAACATACATTTGAGCCTCTCAATACAATAAAGCACAACCCAACTAAAGATAAGAGACATGGTCTAGCATAAAGCCACCTAAAAATCCATATAATATCAGCCCATTGCAAAGATACACTGTGAAAATACAAGAATATACAATCCAAACAGAAAAACAGCCACTGCCCTCGCCGGAAAGAGCAAGTCATTGCCAGAGTCGGCGCGTGCGAGACACGCGCCATATCCCGAAACTCCAGCAGCACCCAACCACCACAGACCACCACCAACAGCCACAAACTAGGCCTGAGAATCGAAGCATAGCCCTCACGCGCCGATCCAGGAAACAAGTTCTCGGTGAGTGCAGGCCACGCGTCGGTCAGGGAAAAACGACACGACCTCAGCTTGTGACGGTCAGACCGGGAGACGACGGCGAAAGCAACTACGGAGCGCGTGATAGGATATTTCCGGTGAAAACGCATAGATCTGACTCTCAAAATAAGACTATAAACACACTGCCAGAGAGACAAAAACCACCGAGGACTCAAGGAAAACAACTGGATCCAAGCCAACAATACACTGGAAGTTTCTTGCTGGAAAACAGAAAAGAAAACCAAAGAAAACACAAAAAAAAAAAAAAAAAAAAAAAACTTCACAACCCCGAAGAGTCGGAAGACCAAAACACCACCGAAAACTGGTTCGGGGGAACTTAACTCCCTACCCTAATGGTAGGAAGAAAAACCAACCTCCATTGGCAAAGCCAGGGAGGGACAAAAACTCCAAAGCTTGAAGAGCTTGGAGGACAAAAGACCGGGAGGAGGGAGGCGTAAACCTCCCTCCCCCGATAAACAAGTCTCTGGAAGCAACTCTCTCTCTCTAGAAAGTTGTGCGTCCTATGTTTATTATTAACAATATATGGGGTATTTAACTTCAAAAAAAAGAAAAGAAAATGGGTATTTAAATAAGGAAACCGAATTAGCTTTTTTTTTTAAAAAAAAAAATATTTATTTTTATGTTTGACTTTTCTCTTGACATTATTGTCATCAGGAAGATAGGGTGAGGTAATTTTTTTTTTTTTGTACTTAAAAGTGCTCACGATGTTTTACTTTTCTTTCAGTTAAGTGACTGTTTGAGTTTGTAATTTTAAAAAGTATAATTTTAAAATATGCGATTTGAAAAAATTAATTTTTAAATATTCAGTTAAGCATTTGGTAAAATCACAGTTTGGCCTTTAAAATCACATATTAGCCTTTAAAATTTCAAGTTTTCAAAAAATGTATCTCCTTGACTGCGATTTGAAAAAGAAACGCAATTCTTAAACGATTCATTTTTTGCGATTTGGTTTAAAATTGCACTTTTTTATCTATGAAATCGCAATCCGAAATGCAATCTAACTCATTTTGCATATAATACTCCGTTTGATTTAGGGATTCCAAATAACAATTACAAAACACGGATAATGAAAACATTATTTAGAAACACAAATGAGCGTTTGATAAAATCGTACGTAGTTCGGACTTTGAAATCATGATTCAGCCTTTTGAATTGTATGTCTTAGTAACGTAACGCACCCTAATGTTTCAAAAAAAGCACTTGTAAACATGATATTTTCACAATTCATTTTTAACTTACAAAATCGCATGCTAAGCGGCCCCTCAATTTTCAAGCAGTCGTAATTAAGTTAATTAGGACTGTGATGTGCTAACAGTATTATTTTTCATTATTATGAATCTATGATGGTGCCATGGTGTTGAAGGCTGAGGAAGTGACAAGTGAAGTCAATTCATGGGTTGAAAAGAAAAATAATGGGCTTATCAAAGAGGTTCTTCCTCGTGGGTCTGTCGACAGCAAAACCTTGTTCATCCTTGCAAATGCACTCAGCTTCAAAGGAGCTTGGAAGGAGAAGTTTGACGCATCAGAAACGGGAGAAGATGATTTCCACCTTCTTAATGGGAGCTCGGTTCAAGTGCCATTCATGACTAGCCAGGAGAAGCAGCTTGTTAGTGCCTCCGATGGCTTCAAAGTCCTTAGACTCCCTTACAGGCGAGGTGAGGGTAAGTGTTGCTTTTTCTATGTACTTGTATCTTCCAGATTCAAAAGATGCGTTGCCAGCTCTGGTAGAGAGAGTGAGTTCTGATCAATCTGGGTTCTTGGATCGCCACCTCCCTTACCAAATGAAGAAAGTGGCGGGTGTCTTGAAGATCCCAAAGTTATAAGATATCTTTTGGGTTCGAAGCTTCAAATGTTTTGAAAGAATAAGGATTGGCGTTGCCTTTCTGTACTGAAGCAGATCTAATAGAAATGGAAGGTCAGGACATCTATGTTTCAAACATATTCCATAAATCCTTCCTTGAAGTTAATGAACAAGGCACAGAATCTGCAGCGTCTCCGGTCACACTAATTAAGCTTTCGTTACTGCTGACCCTCCATTAAAGAAGATAAGATAGACTTTGTGGCTGACCACACATTTTTGTTCATGATCGTCAGAGAAGATCTCACTCGAGCGGTGCTGTTGATTGGACATGTGCTTAATCTTCTTGAGAGCTGAATGAATACTTATGTGTGAGTGATGTAAAGTTTTCTTGGGAGGTAATAATATAAATTAAGGAGATTAATAAAGAATAAATCTCCATTTCTTTTGTAGTATATATAGTCAGGAATAGACCTTTAATTCATAGTATATTTTCTTAATTGTTAGTTTTATCCTAGTCTTAGAAGTCAAGACCTAATTAATTAATCTTTTATGTAATTAATAGTTTATTGTTTCTCTATATATTTAAATGGGAACTATCAATAACAAAGGGAGGAGTTGATTATTATTTAAAAATGCAGTTTTCTATGTTTTGAAGGTCAAGGCTCTTTAGAATTAGCTTTTTTTTTTTTTTTTTTAAGTAGGTTTCATTATCAGTGCATGAGCAGATAAAACCTGACAAACAGGAGACCATTGCAATTTTTATTTTTATTTTTTTGAACGGAATAGCAAGTGCTACTCATATATCTGCAAAGCCCCAATGGCATACAAGTGAGAAATGAGGGACAGACCCCTCACACTCTAAGCCATTGCAATTGACAATTGTTTCTGTTAAATTGTATTGTCCTTCACATTATCATTGCTCTATTTTGTTGGGTATTTTCTTTTAATGACTTGTTTTTGCACTTTGTGGCAATTATGTACTCTCTATCGTAATAATGACAGCTTGAATTTTAACAAACCAAAGTTCAGAAATTCAACAAAATCACTACAAAAGAAAAAAAAAAAAAAAAAAGCTCCTACAATTTAATATTTCTTTTTGCACATAAGTCGATGGGACTATTATTAAAGCTTAGACTTCGTTTCACAACGTTTTTTTTTTTAATGCGCGCGTTTTGTTTTTTTAGCAAATTAAAAAAGTAAAACCATTAATAAAAAAATTTAAACACATTAAAATATTTTTTTAATAAAAAAGTAAGATGTATATATGTTCTAAAATATATTTGATGCTACAATAAATTGCAAAAGATTGTTATTTACTGTAGCACACCAAATCCTTTCTTCAATATTTTCTCTTCCTTCTTTCTTTTATCTCCCGCCTCGATCTCCAAGAGTTCTCACACTTTCAAGAATATAATAAAAAAAAAAGAATAAAAATAATTTTCCTTAAAAAATAAATAATTTGTCAAGTTTTTATTAAAAAAAAAGAGTAAATTTAATAAAGAATAATGCTTTTTAATTAGATATTTTACATCTTAAGAGATTAAGCCTAGTATGTAATTAATAGGTTAACATAAGCAAATAAAGGACGTACGTGGTCAATATTCCGGCTCTATAATGTACTCTTGTTTGTTTAGTATGTGTTAAAATATTAATTAAAATAAAATCCTTATTATATTCCCACTTGGCCAACTTCCGTATAAATAATTGAAGTTGGTAAATGGTAATCGTTTTGGGGCTGTGGTTGCCATACACATATTCTACATAAATTGCCTTCTATTCGTACTTGTACTACGGTCCAATGATCTTTTCGTTAGTTAAAATTAATATAACGCAGTACAAGTGTACGTGACATGTTGATTTAAAAAAGAAAAAGAAAAAGTGTGAGATGTGAAATAAAATAGAGTACAAATATGGTAAATTTAATATAATGACTAGGGGTAGGGATGTAAATAAGCCAGTCCGTTCGACAGCCCGCTCGATACCCGCTCGGTTTAGCCCGATCCGAACTCGAGCTCGATACTGTAGAAACTCGATCGTTACTGTTGAAACTCGCTCGATTAGTAAGTGATACATACCCGACTCGCTCGACAAAACTCGATAGGGGCTCGCGAGCTCAACTCGTTTAAAACTCGACCGGATCGCTCGCCCGACTCGTTAGTTCGACTCGTTAGCTCGTTCATATCTTACATATATATTAGTAAATAGTAAACATAGTATAATATATATAGTATTACATATTAATTATAATACTTTGATAACAATATTTAGTATGTTAAATTAACATATTAAGTTATTAATAGTTAGTATATAACAATATAACAATATTAAATAGTTAGCATATATATATAAACACATATATCACATCACACATGGTTAACAATAGTTATATATTATACTTATATTATAGTTACTTAGTTATATAGAATATATTAGACTTACTATTTGTTCACATTATACATATACCATTGTTTATACTCTATAGTTATATATAATAACATATTATTAATTTGTTACTTATAAACTATAGTTATGTAATATATTTTTATAATATGCCTTATATACTTACATATTATATATTTATGTTATTAATAAATGCATAGAGGTTGTTCATAAATTTGGGCTTGAATTCTGCTTTGATCACTCATTTAAAAATTTAATAGTTTACATCGAGCTCTAGTTGAGCCGAGCTTGTCCAGTAACCCGGCTCGGCTCGAATGTCGTTTTCAACGAACTCGAGCTTGAGCTCGAGCTCGCCCGAGTTTTAAACGAGCCGAGCTTGAACATGTAATTTATAGCTCGGCTCGAATTCGAGCTCGACTATTTAGGCTCGACTCATAAACGAGCCAGTCTTGCCATCTTCGAACTCGACTCGGCTCGGCTCGATTACATCCCTAACTAGGGGTTTACAACATGAACCAGTTGCGGTAGTAGTTATTATTTCATAACCGCAATTGTAATCGGGGTCCTCGGTTATGACTATTTTAATAACCACAACCATAACTGGCTTATTGATTGCGATTTTTACCAACCGCCGGTTATTAACCGGATAATCGGTTTTCATATATATATTGAATTTTTCAAAATTTTTTTTTTTAAAAAAAAAAGAAAACAAAAAATCAAATATTTGAATTCAATTACATCATATCATTTTCTATCCTGAACCTTTGAAACACAAGCAACATTTTTTGCAATCAAACAGACAATGTGCAAAAGCTAATTTCTATTACGGAAATTAGAATGCTGATTCATAGGGAAAAAAATAGAATGCCGATTGATAAACAAAACAAAACCCATAATTTACAGATACAATCCAATAGCTGTAGTTTATCATATCTAAACTCCTCTCCAAAAATCACTGGCTCGCTCTGCATGTGTCCTCAGACAAGAAAGGTGACTCGGAGACGAAGTCCAAGCTGTCATGACACGATTTCCTCCTCCTCCTCTTCGTCCACGTCAGCGTGGGCACTGGGCGTACGGCGTGAATCAGATAAGAGGCTTTTCAGAAGAGAAGAAGAAGAAAGAGGGAAAGAAGGGGCTTGCGGCTTGCTTGTGTGGGGTGGGGAGATGGGATTGAAGAAGAAAGAAGAAGAGAAGAGAATTGGCAGAGATGGAGAACGGCTGGGCAGTGTGGGACTTAAGAGTGAAAGAAGCGTTTAGGTTTAGGGTTGAGAAGTGTCTGGTTATTTTACATATATATATATATATATATATATATATATATAAAACCGGTTGCGAATATACCGGTTATTAACTGGTTTTTCAAATGTAATAACCGGTAACTGCAATCAGGTACCTGGTTACTCGGTTATCCGATTGCGGTTATTTTTTATTTCTCGGTTTCTCCAATTAGCGGTTATTAGCAGTTATCGGTTATTTCCAATTAATAACCGCCCCTCTTGTACGCCCCTAATACTGTCATAGAAATTATCTTTCATTTTCATTACAAATGTAATTTTAATAATTCCTTTATAAAATTCATTTGTAAGTGAAGTTTTCCTTTTTTTATTTTTTATTTTAAAAAAAAAAACAGAGTAAAAAAATAAACTAGCTAATTTTTTTATTATTTCTTAATGCCTGTTTTAATTAATGCTGGAATTACATATTGCAATAAAATTCTTATCATTTTTTTTAGGGCTAAATGCGTTTAACCCCATGTGGTTTAACGCCTTTATTTTTTGTCCTATGTGGTTCATTTCGTATTCACTACAAAAATATTGTCAAATTGCCACGTGCATTTTGACACGTGTACGGCACTGTACACGTGTCAAAATGTTTGCCACGAGTATTTTGACACGCGTGTTACGCGTGTCAGATGTGCAAGACTCTAATTGCACATTTTGACACGTGTACAGAAATACACGTGTCAAATTTGACACGTGTATACAAATACACGTGTTAAACGGTTTGACACGTGTATTTAAATACACGTGTCAAAACGTTTTTTTTTTTAAAAAAAAAAAATCCAAATTGATTTTGTTATTGTTTATTTAAATTCCAAATTTGGAATTTTTTTTCAATTTAATTTTGTTATTGTTTATTTAAATTTATTTGGGTTAATAAATTTTTGTTTTTTTTTTTTCCAAATTTTATTATTTTCGAGAGAGAGAGACGTAGAGATCCAGAGAGAGAGGGAGGCAGAGAGAGATAGGGAGAGAGAGTAGAGAGAGAGAGGGAGGCAGAGAGATATAGGGAGAGAGAGTAGAGAGAGAGACATAGAGATACTGAGAGAGAGGCAGAGAGAGATAGGGAGAGATACACAGAGAGAGAGAGAGAGAGGTAGAGAGAGAGAGAGAAAGAGATAGAGAGGAAGAGAGCGATAGAGAGAGAGACCGAGCAGAGAGAGCTGGAGAGAGGGCGGCTCACCGGCGGGAAGGGCGGATGCGCGGTGGCCGGAAGCTGGCCGCTGCGGCTGTGACGGAGAGGGAGAGAGAGAGAGAGAGAGGGAGAGAGAGAGAGGTAGAGAGAGAGAGACCGAGAACACTGTACCGAGCAGAGAGAGGTGGAGAGAGGGCGTCTCACCGGCGGGAAGGGCTGATGCTCGGTGGCCGGACGTTGGCCGGCGAAACTGTGACGGAGAGAGAGAGAGAATTCAGATCGGAACCCAAATGGGTTCCGATCTGTATGTACATATATATATATATATATATATATATATATATATATATATATATATATATATATATATATATATAATCTATTATTATATTATTATATTATTTGAATTTTAAAAATTATATATATATATATATATATATATATATATACACATATATAAGCGGGAAAAATAAACTTTTAACCGGGAGAAACCAAACAATTGGGCACGTGTACTCAGTACACGTGCCCAATTCGGGACGTGTATTTAAATACGCGTCCCCAATTGTTAAAATTTTATTTAATAAAAAAAATTAAATTTGAAAAAAATAACAGTTTGACACGTGTATTTAATACGCGTGTCTAATTGTTGAAATTCTATTTAATTAAAAAAAAATTATATTTGGAAAAAAATAACAATTTGACACCTGTATTTAATACACGTGTCCAATTGGACACGTGTATTAAATACACGTGTCAAATTGGACGCGTGTATTTAATACGCGTGTCAAATTGTTGAAATTCTATTTAATTAAAAAAAATTATATTTGAAAAAAAACAGTTTGACACGTGTATTTAATACGCGTGTCCAATAATACGCGTGTCCAATTGGACACGTGTATTAAATACACGTATCCAATTGGACACGTGTATTTAATACGCGTGTCAATTTGTGACGGCTGTACAATTAGACACGTGTCTCCAAAGACACGTGTCTAATTGGACGCGTGTCTACAGTAACGGGTACTGTAGACACGCGTCAAAATGCATGCATTTTTGTAGTGATTGTAGATGGTACCTCGTTTATGATTAAATGCGGAGATGGTACTTCCATCTAAAAATTGACAAAAATTCACGTCAACACCTCTCAAAAGTTGACACATGTCCTATGCATTAAAAAAATAAAAAATAAATAAAACTTAAAAATAAAATAAAAGCATTAAAAAAATAATAATAAATAATAGAGGAGGCCGGGGTGGCTAACCCACCCCCATGGCCGATCCCAAGCCCTTGGAGGTGGTTTAGCCACCCCCAAAGAGAAAATGAGGGTGGCAGAAACCACCCCCAAAAGCTTCAACGGTGGCTCGGCCACCCTCATTTGGCATGGGGTGGGTTCGGCCATCCCACAAAGTCAAAGTAGAAAAAAAAAAAAAAAAAAAAAAAAAAAAGGGTAGGGTTTGGCCATTGGGGTTGGCTGATCACAACCCCATTTTCTCTTTGGGGCTGGTTTGGCCACCCCCGGCCTTTGACCAAAATCTGGGTGGTCGGCCACCCCTATTTTGCTCAAAGGACCCTTCAGTTTTTTTATTTTTTTAAAAAATTAATGTTATTTTTAATTTTTTTTAATATATAGGACACGTGTCAGCTTCTGAGAGGTGTTGATCGCTTAGACTTCCGTTAATTTTTGGACGAAAGTTTGGATGGAAGTATCATCTTCATCTTTAGCCATAAACGAAATACCATCTACGATGCGAAATGAATTACCACAGAAGACAAAAAATAAAAGCGTTAAACTATAGGGGCAAAAACGTACGTATTTAACGCTTTTTTTTATACATATGCCTGTTTGAATGCTAGGCATATATTTGATATGTGCTATTCACTTGGTTGAGTGGCAATTAAGTTAAGTAGCACGCAAGCAACAATATTTAGGTTAGGAAAATTCACGTACGTCATGATATATATAGTCGATGCACATGTCGTTGCTAGCAGATCATTAAACCTAAAACGTGGTACTTGGGGTTTGCTTAAAGAACATGCTCTAAAGCATGATTGTTGGAGTAGGGAATTGAAAAACTTGAAAATAAAGACAATCATTTATTGAAGCACAAATACATTGATAATTTGATATAATACACGCAAGATATATTACTCACCAAATGCACTCAACAAAACCAAAACACACACACACAAAGCTTAGTTCTCACACCCCACATGCAGGGGCGGACCCACGTTTATGGTGGGAGGGACGAGTGTCCCCCAAGGATTTTTAAAACTCCTTAAAAAATACTGGTAAGTCTATTATTACCCTTCATAGTTCACTTTTTGTCCCCCCAAATAATTTTTTTTTGCCCCTTAAAGGACAGGTTTTGGTCTACGCTCAAGTCAAATCTTTCTTAGTTAACGATGACGTAGCTTTTAACAATGCACAAAAAAGTAAAAATTTTGAAAAGTCAAATATATAACAATAAAATTACATTTCTTTTCCCACTGCACAAGACGTGCAGCTTTTCTTTTCCCACTGCACAAGACTTGCACTGCACAAGCAGACAAGCTGCACGTCTTGTGGAGTGTGAAAAGAAAGGTAATAACATGCCTTCCTTTTTCCTTTTTTCTTTTTTTTTTTTTGACCGCAGTATTAAAATGGCTTATGAATATAATAAAATGGTTAATTAAGAGAGAAACACTTATCTTTCACATTGCAACAAGTTTTATTGTAAAAAAAATTCTCTTTCATTGCTTTCTTACCTTGTATGAAACAAGTTTCTTTTAAGGACGGACTTAGCACAAGGCTTGGGGCTCGAGTCCTCCAAAAATTTAAAACATCAATAAAAAAATCTTTTTTATTTTATGAAATACTCTCAAAAATTATTTTTGTTAACCTCAATTTTTTTTTTTAATTTCGTCCCCCCTCACTCAAAGTTCTAGTTCCGCCACTGCCCACATGGTTACAAAGTCCCACTCAACTGAAAAGGCAATCTGAAATGGGAAAGATCTGGAGATCAGGGAGGGGACTGACTAAGAAAGACTGTCTGACCAATTGCTGTGGCAGCAACCTTCAGGATTCACACTTAATCTGATTTATTTAAGAAATGCACTCTGAAACAAGCACCATTAATGCTTAACTGATCTAAAGAAGTGAAAATCCCATGCATTAATTCAACAGCCGGAGTCTTTTAAACATCATTCCCAGTTTCATTTTCCCCTTCGATCAGCCGCTATTACAGTACTGGTTATTTTACATCCAGAAAATGAGATTATATATTATAATACCATATAAATAAACCATATGGTAAATTATTTATGAAGAATGAGGTTGGAGGCGAACCAAAAGGCCTTGGGCTGGTATAGGATTCATACTGCAGCCTATAATCTTCTCATTAGGATTTATTAGCTCCCATTTGAATCTTTTCACGACATTATGGAGAAAGCATAGCATTTGCACCCGAGCATACTCCTTTCCAGGGCAGATTCGTGGACCGCTCCCAAATGGGATACTCGATCAAGTAATTAGGCAGAGTGTTTTTTAACTCCAACCTTGAAGGATCAAACTCTTCTGGTGCACGAAAATTATCAGGGTCCTTATTTGTCGTGCTAACTGTCCAATAGATCTGCCAAAAACAAAATTTAATTGGTCAAGTTGTTATTAATATATGTTCTGTTGGATTTGCATTAAGATATAGTTAAAGCTTCTATACCTTCCAGCCTTTGGGAATCATATAACCTTCATAAGTGAAGTCAGCTTTAACCTCTCTAAATGTTCCTTGAAGAGGTGGTATTAATCTCATCACTTCAACTGCTACATTCCATGAATATTTCATCTTTTGTATATCGTCCCAATTAAGCGCCTCTCCAGATCGTTTGGAGCTTGCAATATTCTCTATTTGTTCTGATTTTCAAAATATGAATCGATCCCGGCAAAGATGATTAATATAAAGATTTTTTAAAGAAACAAAAAGGGATCCAAAGAATACTTTCCTTAATTGAGGATTAACATGCATGCATGGTTTATATACGTACACATATTCTTCAGTCCTAATTCGTGGTTATATTCTCTACCAAACTAGCATGGTTTAAATGTGTACTTAAGGTAATTAGCAAAAACTTATAAAATAGAAAAATCAATAACTAATTTTTTATTGTCATATTATCGATCTTATTAGTCGCATAAAGTCTACAACGAGAAAAGACTTTTACCCGTTCGGACTTTTGTCGTAAATTAATGTCGGGCCTTTCTCCGAGATATTTCATGAGGAAAGTTGTAGCTATGGAAGGCGACTTGAATGCTGCCGCCAGCAGACCCATTACTTTATCAGCAACTTCCTGCTCCGGCATAAACCGGCCAGTTGGGTCAGTGCTACAAATCATGTAGGACAGGAAATCATGCGTTTGCGCTCCGCTTGTTATAGCTTCTTTCTTCTCCTTAATCAACAGCCGAATCTCCTTTCTTATGGCATTGGCTGCTTTTGTTGCACGATAAAATGCGCTTCCCGGAAAGTTCAGGGCTGGAAAAGAATGAAGTCCTAAGCTCACGGTGTCCATCATTTTTGCAATCTTTGCAACACGACCCTGGTCTTGAAGACCCATGAACAACCGATAGGATAGAGCTAGCCACCGTGAGTAGCTGAACGAGGCTATAAACCTTAATTTTCTTCTCACCGTTCCAATACATATCCAAGTGTTCCTTTCGATAAAATATAAATTAAATCATTTTTATTAACTTAATAAATTCTTAGAGCAAGTGCTGATCATTAAACATGATATCAAAACTAAAATCTTGAGTTCTAACTTCTAACTCTATTTCTAATTAAAGTGTTAAAATAAAAATTAAAGGATTAATACCTGTATCATAAAATCCATTTTTTCCACGTAGCGAACAAGAGCTTCGGGCCTGATAAAACCTGGCGCACGTGTGATATGCACCTCGGATTGTCGAGGCGTGAGTGCTGAATCAACTTTTTGATAGGAAGAGCGGAATAGTTTCTGCATGGAACGTGGTCGCCATGACGCAAATTAAATAAGCTCGCCTCGTTGGAAGCAAGGAATTTGTGTCCCGCAACGCCGCAAAGCACGACCGTTGGCTCACCGAATATCTTCGTCCTGAAGATTTTTGGAGAGTATTTTTTCATTCTCTCAGCCAGAAACTTTTCCGGCTCCTTATTCAGGAACTCGTAAGTTTCGCCAATGAAAGGCCATCCAAAACTACCCGGAGGAACGTTGGTTTTGTTGGTGGATTTAGGCTTAAAATTGTAAAAGATGATGGCAATAATTAAGATGGCCGGGAGAATCATTGATAAAGGAAGGAAGAAATGCTCCATGCTTCATGTATAGTAGCAGAGATCGGAGGAGATCGATGCTTCTTAGCTGAAAAGAATGGCGATGAGGCAGCACTAATATTAAATAGGGATTACACATCATGCCAATTTAGTTAGAGAACAAAAAAAAAATATCAATTTCTCATGTTGTTATATAATATGACAAGTTAATGTGACAGTTCATCTCATTTAATAATTTCGGTATACATTAGACTCTTAGGGTATGTTTAGTACGTATGCAGAATAAACTATTGGAATGGAATATATCAAAAGAACACGAAGTCCCAACGCCCAAAAAAACACATGGAAATGCCAAGCTGAAAAACGCCGGGAGAAATTTATTAGCGTTGTTTTTGCAGGGCTTCTAAACGTTGGGGATATAATAGATATATGGTGCATGTCGGAAGATGTCTGTCCTGGCACTTTGGCGTCGCATTGGGAAAGGTCTTCACAAGATTGGTGTTTGGCTGCTGGCGTTTCATTGACGCCGCGCGATAAGGCTTTTCCGACGAAAGCATTTCCTTAATTTCTGGTGACAGCTCTAATAAGATCGAGAACCCCAAATCCAAACACATCCGTCTCCTCAGATGACTGACCAGTAGACATACTGTGAGGGGTGTGGCTCCCTCTAAAAATTACAGAAAATAAGTCAGCAACTTTCATTCATTTTGCCCTTTTCTGTTTAACTCACAAGATTTTACCAATAGCAGAATACATCAAGATTAACTTATTGGTGCATGTACCATATAATAAGCCTCTTCTAAAGTACTGGGGCCTTTCATAGTTATTAAACCGGCGCATGCACCTTTTTGTTATAACCTTAAGCCATGTCTAGTGGCCGGCAACAAGACGCATTTGTTGGCCAAACCTAAATTGATTAGGACAGTCGGACCAAACCTAGCTTGAATAAGCAGGCGCAAGGGGCATTAAGAGGAGCTGCTTTCACAGTATCTTAGCCCCTGCCACTTGGATCATTGGCATTATGTTACAACTGGATCGAGAATGACGAAAGCATTAATTAGATATAGGAGTGGGAGGGTCACAAAATCAAATTCTGTTAAGCCCAAACCTCCATTCAAGCACGTAACTATGCGCGGGAAACACTGATCTATATATAAAAGGAAACACATTATAGCTTTCTCAATTCATTTTCCTTTTCAAAGTCTATCACTGACTTGGGCAACAAAGTGACTCCCCAGTACTAAATCACCAGCGGGTCACTTTGACTTTTCTTTGTTCTTTACTTTGGAAACTTATCGATTCGGACCTAGGTTGTGATCAACCGACATCTTCAACATTTAATGATTACCAACTTCCATAATAATGGAAGTTGGCCAAGTGGGAATCTAATAAGCAAGGATTAGCATGTTAGTAAATTAATCTTGCAAGCTTATTTTATGGTGGCTAAGGTAGTCGATCATTATCTGTTGTGATAATTTTTTTAATTAATATTTTAACACATATCAAACAAACAAAAGTTATAGAACCGGGATTGTGACCACGTACGTCCTTTATTTGTTTATGTTACCAATTATTCAATTAACGTGCTAGGCTTAACCTCTTATGTCATCATAAACCAATGAAGAATAAGTCGGGAAAAGTTTGAACTATCAAGCTTGACTTGGTAGAGCAACAGCTAGGTCAACTCCTTTGTCCCTTACCCGTTGAGTCAATAAAAATCATGGTAAAAGACTTTAAAGGGCAACTAGACTACCAATCAAAATAACTAATCTCCATGTAAGATACATGACAAAAAAAAAGAAAAAAAGAAAAAAGGGCATGCAAGATAATCCAATTATAATTGGGTAAGCTAAAACTCACAAAATATTGGCTACCAAACTCATAAGGAGCATCTCCCAATTGTTTTACTCTCCGGCCACCCACAACTTAGGCAGCTATATTAAATAAACCTCAACTTGAAACGTCAACATCTAGTTATTAAAAGTTATGATATTGAACATGGGATAAGGTTAATCTCTACTAATTTGGACAGTACGTGTGAGAAATGTTACATGGGACTCACTTGTTCGAGTAGGTAGTTGAACAGCTCAAAATTCATTTGGATATGTGGGTGACATGGGTCGACGCATGTAAACTCTCTCACATTTTGAGAACAAATTGCTGAAAAATCCGATCTTTGAACATGAGTAAGCGAGTAGCACTAAAGAAAAATGGGTTTTAGCAATGAGTAAAAAGTCAAAAAGTGAACCTTTAGAGACGACAATATATGATAAACTTGTCGCTAATAATTTTAATATGGTATTTAATGATGAGTAATGCTACTCTTCACACTTATTTATCTCATCTATTCCACATATGCTCATATAGTTTAAGTGATTTTTTATGTCAGTCACTTAAAAAACCAAAAAACAAAAGTAAAACCTTTAAAACACGTTACGTCAAATGGTAGAAAATGCATATGATAAATGTATATGAAAATTAGTATATTATTGAAGTTGATAATCTCACTAAAGAATATATAAGGATTATCATGTTAGTAAATTAATCTTGCAAGCTTATTTGATGAGACTAAAAATCATCATTTGATCAAAATTTAATAGTGATCAATCACAATTAGTCCAATGAAAATTTTAAAAGACACCCTAGTTTTTGAAGACACAAGAGTTGATCGACATAATAGAGACTTTTAACAATATTACTCACAAGGGTAGTCATTATCTGTTATCATGGACTCATGGTTTTTAATTAATATTTAACACATAAAACAAACAAAATTTATAGAACCGGAATTGTGATCACCACGTACGTCCTTTATTTGCTTATTGTATTTGTTTTTTCTAAGCAAATTGAGAAATAGTTCAAAGACATCAAAAAAAAATAAAAAAAATAAAAAAAAAATAAAAAGTTGTGACTCTCCTCCAATAACAAACTCAAAACTAAAATAAAATACAATAAATAAAAGAAATGGCAAAAGAATGAACGAGAGAAACCAATTCGATCCATTCCTCCTTGATGTAAAGTGGTTTGTCCCGCAAAAGTTGTTTGCTTTATTGAGTTCCTAAATACAAAATTTAAATTCTCATCCAACTATTTGTATTTGAGTTGGACTCAAATACGTACAAGAGCCCAATTAGATGCTTTTTTACCTTGCTTCTCTTGCAAGTTTTCTCTATCAAAAAAATTTAAAATATTTTCTCTGGATTTATGGGAAATCTTAACCACGTGAGCTGGAAATGAAGTGGACTGCAGCCCTCTGCGATGGAGGCCAGGCGCATTAATGTGTAGTGTAAAGAAACTTAACAAACAAGTAGAGGGCTGGGACCCAGGCGCATCACTGTAGTGTAAAGAAACTTAACAAACAAGTAAACTCTCAGTCACCGTAGGATTGACTACTGACTCTTTCCATATAAACTCTCTCGGAGTTCAAGAAGTTTTTATATATTGGAGTTTCAAACAGATTAATTGGAATTCTATTCCTCTCAATTGTTTTTAACTTTTCCCCTCCACTACAGCAATGGATTTTCAAGAATTGAAGGGCCGCCAAAGCAACTTCGCTCTGGGGATTGCGAAGCGGTTACTGCAGGACGAAGAAGGCAAAAACTCGAACCTGGTTTTCTCGCCGCTGTCGATCCAAACGTTGCTGAGCCTGGTCGCGGCGGGGGCCAAGGGCAGCACCCTCGACCAGCTTCTCTCGTTCCTCAGGGCCGAGTCTATTGACCAGCTCAACGCCTTCGCTTCCCAGCTCGTACCCTTGGTTTTGGCCGACGGCAGTCCCAGCGGTGGGCCGCGCTTGTCCTTCGCCAATGGGCTTTGGCTCGACAAGTCCGCGTCTCTCAGGCCCTCTTTCAAACAGGTCGTGGACACTGTTTATAAGGCCACTCTTGCTCAGGTTGATTTTCGGACCAAGGTCAGGGCAACTAAACTAAACTCTTCCTTGGTGTTAATATGATATTTGTTCTTATTCAGGGCCTGATGTTATTTGTGAGAAGTGGTTTTTTGTTCTTTTATTATTTTGCCATGTGCGTCTGATTATTAATAATGGGGTATTTCTACAATGAAAACTGAATTTGTTTTTTTTTTTAATTTTTTAATTTTTTAAGCAGAAAAAAAAAAAAAAAAAAAAAGGGCTACAAAACAGATAAATTTCTTGTACTTTAAAAAAGTGCTCAAACGATGTTTTACTCCTCTTTCAATTAACTTGTTTTGCATAGCACGCTGTACATATGGGATTATTTAGGTCAAACCATGTGATTTGCAAAATTACAATTTTAAAATGCGGGTAATGATAATATGATTTATAAAAACGTAATTAAATATGGGATAACTTTACTTAAGAGTACTGAAATTGCACATTTTTTAAAGAATATACTTGAAACTTCAAAACGTCTCAATTTATAATATTCATTCAAAGGAAGTCTCAATTAGGAGTCCTTCGTTTGGATTTTTCGTTAAATCCTATCAAAATTCTCAAAATACCTCTAAAAAAAAATGGAGGTATATTGAAAATTTTGATAGTATTTAACAGAAAATCTTAATGGATGACCCTTAATAGAGATTTTTCAAAAAAATGAATATTCTAAATTGAGATATTTTGAAGTTCAGATATTTTCTTTCAAAAAGAGTAAAAGTTCAGTATCTTTAAGTGAAATTCTCCTATTAAATATTTAGTAAAATTATATTTTGGCCTTTAAAATCGCAATCCGGCCATTTACATCATTCATTTTAATAAGACACCCTATTATTTCGATAAAGAGAACTTCTAACTATCACATTTTTTACGATTTTATTTATGAACTTATATTTTACTTACAAAATTGCATGCCAAACAGACTCAATTTTCAAGCAGCCGCAAGTTTCTCTATAAGTTGGCCATGGTGCACATTTTAGTCATCTTCAGAGCATATTTACTTGCTGATTCTTTAGTTAGTTAAGGCTTGTGATATACTAATAGTATTATTTTTCATTACTATGAATCTATGATGGTGGTGTTGAAGGCTGAGGAAGTGACAAGTGAAGTCAATTCATGGGTTGAAAAGAAGACTAATGGGCTTATCAAAGAGGTTCTTCCTCCTGGATCTGTTGACAGCGAAACCTTGCTCATCGTTGCAAATGCACTCTACTTCAAAGGAGCTTGGGAGGAGAAGTTTGACGCATCAAAAACAAAAGAAGATGATTTCCACCTTCTTAATGGGAGCTCGGTTCAAGTGCCGTTCATGACTAGCCAGAACAGGCAGCTTGTTAGTGCCTTCGATGGTTTCAAAGTCCTTGGACTACCTTACAAGCGAGGTAAGGTCCTTAAGGACCAGCGCCACTTTTCCATGTACTTGTTTCTTCCGGATTCAAAAGATGGGTTGCCAGCTCTGGTAGAGAAAGTGGGTTCTGAATCTAGGTTCTTGGATCGCCACCTCCCTCACAAAATGAAGAAAGTGGGCGACTTCATGATCCCAAAGTTTAATATATCTTTTGGGTTCGACGCTTCAAACGTTTTAAAGGGACTAGGATTGGTGTTGCCTTTCTCTAGTACGGAAGCAGATCTAACAGAAATGGTAGGACGTCGGGACTTCTATGTTTCAAGTATATTTCATAAATCCTTTATTGAAGTTAACGAAGAAGGCACAGAAGCTGCAAGTTCTGTCGCAGCAATGATGGGAGGATGCGGCCGCCGATTCGTCCTTAAAGAAGATAAGATAGACTTTGTGGCTGATCACCCATTTTTGTTCCTGATCAGAGAACATACCACTGGGACGGTACTGTTCGTTGGACATGTGTTCAATCCTCTTGAAGGCAGCGCCAGCTCATTGCCTTCCAAGTGAAAGAAAAAGAAAAGATCTCCTGAAGAAGAAGAATGCTTTACATATTAGAAAATAACTAAATTGTGGGTGCATTTTTTTCTTTTCCTAGTGTAGGAGTCTTGAAACTTTGTAGCTTCTATTCTCTATATGACAGTTTTATAATTAAGTTGTTAGTTTTTGGGAGATTTATGGTTTATAGCAATAGAATAAGATGAAAATTTAATTATAATTTTACATCTCATAAAATGAAAAAAAATGGATTTCAAAGAAAAATTATAATCTAGAAAATTATATATAAACATTATTTAATTAAATGAACTTTAAAGAAAAAAAAAATGTAATATAAGTATTATTGAATATATATATATATTACTTAAAACTATCGCCTTAAAATTCAAAATTTATCAAATGCTTGAAAGCTAAACGAATAAATCATGTTGGATGTATTGGAATTTGTTGACACATTCCGACAAAAAGTATTTTACGTCAAAATAAACAGAGTATTAATGTGTTGTAATTTGCTATTATTAGAAAAAACCACCATAACTTATTTTTTATAAGTGAGATTGTATTAAAAAAAAAAAAAAAAAAAAATACAAAAGGAGGGGAGGAAACACCAATACAAACATTAGAGTTTAAGAAAAAACCATTTGAGAATGAGTTAATTAAAGGAAAATGTTAGAAATACTCATGCACAACAAATGCACTACCCCAAGACACATTGGACATTGGGTCCCACCCCAATGTGTCTTGGGATAATGCACTTATTATGCACTGTGAGTGCAGAAATCATTCCTCTTAAATAAATTAGTCAACCTAATATTTCTTGGCACATTGTCCAATAAAGGGGTGTAAGAATTAGCAATTTTTGAGGTAATCTAATGAATGGTTTGTATGAAAAAACGCTTACTGTGACAACAAGAGAACTTGGAAGAAAAACATTAATAATGACTAGATTGAAACTGTCAAAGAGGAGCATCACTACAATATCGAGTAATTCTAAACGTCATACCCATGTCCCTCTTGTGTCCCTCTAAAAATGAGGTGGCTTTTAAAATCACCATGTGATCAAAATTCAATTTTGATCAATCACATGCTCAATGGTGATTTTAAAAGCCACCTCATTTTTAGAGGGACATGAGTATGACATGTAGCATTACTCCTACAATATCCGATGAGAGAGATGCCTAAAAATGGACGCTTAGTAGACATTGTATACGAATTTGGAAGTCTCTTCAGGCAGAAAGGAACACTAGCTATGGAGATCCAAATAAGGTCGATGGGAGTCAAAAATATGCAGCAGGAAATAAAGATGGCATCGGAGTGTGTAGCTCACACTCGCCAGGGCATCCCATGGGTAATTAGAAATGGGGCAGTACTGATGGATGGAGCATAGGCTGACGAAGATGATGGAGTTTAGTGGAGTGAGTTTCGTCCAGTGAATTTCTATTGCAGTTATTCGTCTAAATATATATATTCTATTGCAGTTGTGTGTGGTTTCAACACCCACCGTAGGGGAAATTTTATCCTTAATATAATTCTAGTCAATTGTGCGCCAAAAAATTGGAACTCATCAGATTTGCTATGGCTAACAACCTCCATTCCCTTAAGTGCTTCTTCCGTATGGCGGCCGGGATCAAGTGAAGGCAAACAGAAATTGAGCTGTCAACCTCCATATGCCTTCAAACACCCAACATTTCAATATATATATTGAGATACCATGCATGAGTTCAATTTTATAATTTCTGAACCAATAAAAAAAAAAGGGGGGGGGAATCAGGCTAACAAATGATGATTATACATAGAAATTTTTCATTTCCTAAAGCTTGGATGAGAGAAGACCAAATAGAAATAGTACACAATTCGGCGATAGGGGAATCCCTCGCATTTGAATTATGCAAACTGTCTGAAACTCTCAATGAATTGAAACATCCGAATGCCAAATACGTACTTCTGGCTCATGCCCCATACCATGCAGTAAATCTGGCTCATACCAACATCTCACTCACCTTAATTGTTAGAGGATTGCATTTGTTTTGGAGGTAATTAAGGGGAAGAAAAGTGGTTTATCAACCATCAGACTTGCTCAACAACTGCTACAACCTAGTTAATGGGGTCGGTCTGTAACATCTAACCTATCCTAGTCTCATCAGCAGGCCACAAACTAACAATGTCATCCGCTTATATATAAAGAATTAAATGGGTGGATTGGAGCCACCATTTTCAAAGACTTAAATCATTCTTGTCTTGGTTCTTTGCAACAAACGTACGTGGTTTAAATTTCAAGTTGGGCTGGCTTGACAACAAACGTTGTTTAAACCTCACCGTTAGGCGTGCTCGTTAGCTAATCACGTTTAAAAGGACGACATGGCTTTAATTAATGCTTTGAATGATGGTTTTAATCCTGGCCGTTCATTTAAACTACAACAAGATTTTCGATTATTATTCTTTCCCCTTAATTACCTCCAAAACAAGTCAGAAGGTACGTGTTCAGTAATTATAACTTTTAGCTTCAATCACGTGTTAACATCTGTCAACTGTTGGAAAAAAGTGTATGTATAGCATTACTTTAGAAGATTATAATATATTTCAAATCAATAATTACCACCCTTTAAAATAATTAAGATCATAATTTTACCCCCACATGGGCCAAATGTAATTTTTTTTTTTACAACTTTTGACACATGTCAAACACGTAATTAAAACCAAGAGTTATAAGCATTTAACACTCTTGTGAACATTCAATTACTCATTTAAATAGGGTCTTATAATTTGAGTGGTACTAATTTTATTAATTTCCATGTTTTTTGTCTAATTGGACACGCTTACATTTATTTTGTCCAAATTTTTAAAAAAAAATACCAAAAAAGAAAATTTATTGGTAAAATCCAGTCCGACCCAACAAGGAATATATACATGTTAAGATTTCCAATAATTCCATAGAAAGAGATTTTAGATTTTTTGAGAGAGGAAACTTGCAAGAGAAGCAAGGTAAAAGAAAGATCTTGGGCTCTCGTATTTGAGTCAGTTGGACTCAAATACAAATATTTGGATGAGAATTTTGTATTTAAAGGAACTCAATTAATATACCATTAAGGCCACATTGAGTTTTGTTTAAAAAAAACCCATAAACCTAAAGCAAACAATTTTTGCGAAGCAAACCACTTTACGTAAAAGAGTTTAAGCCAAGTCTACTAATTTGGACAGTACGTATGAGATATGTCACATGAAACTCATTTGTTCGAGTAGGTAGTTGAATAGTCTAAAATTTATTTGGATATATAGGCGAATCACATGTAATCTCTCTCACATTTTGAGAACAAATTGTTGAAAAATTCAATCCTTGAACATGAGAAAATGAGTAACACTAATGAAAAATGGGTTTTAGCAATGAGTAAAAAGTAAAAAAGTGAACTTTCAGCGACAACAATGATAAACTTGTCACTAATAATTTTAGTATGGTATTTAATAATGAGTAATGCTACTCTTCAAACTCATTTATCACACATATTTCACATATGCTCATGTATTTTAAATGTCTTTTCATATCAGCCACTTTAAAAAACAAAAGTAAAACCCTTAAAACACGTTACGTCAAACGGTATCAAATGCATGCGATAAATTAATTAAACGTGTATGAAAAATAGTATTACTATTTAGTAATTATCAACTTCAATGATTACCGAAGTTGGCCAAGTGGGAATATAATAAGGATTATGAGGTTACTAAATTAATCTTGCAAGCTTATTTGATGGTGTCTAAGGTAGTCATTTTCTGTTATCATGGACTCATGGTTTTTAATTAATATTTTAACACATATTAAACAAACAAAATTTATAGAACCAGAATTGTGACCACGAACGACCTTTATTTGCTTATTGCTCTTGTTTTTTTCTCTTTAACAACAAACTCAAAACAAAAATACATTATAATAAATAATAAAAAAAAATGGCAAAAGAATGGACGAGAGAAAGCTGTTGACTTGGATTAAACTATTGACTTGGATTAAACTCTTTGAGATATGATACGTTTATAATTTCTATAAAATTTATGTACAACTTTTACAAGAGTTATATAAAAGTTGTAAACGTATGATATCTCAATCTCTATTATGACATCAGAAACCAATTCCATTCCTCCATGATGTAAAGTGGTTTGTTCCGCAAAAGTTATTTGCTTTGGCTGTACATATGGGCTTTTTTTTTTTGAAGGAAAATTAAATTTTCATTAATAAAAACAACATTACAACAACAATCACCATATAGGTGAAAATCAACCACCCTAAAGGTGTACATCCAAACAAGAGTCTAAAAGACTCAGCCAAATACAGACAGTTGCTACTAAAAAAATCCAACCAACAGAATGGTGCATTTGTGTTGACATAAACTTTTACTTAAACAAGGAGTCGGTCACACATTCTAGGCGAAAACCAATGACTAGATTAATACAAATGCACAACAAACTGTTAGAAGAAACACAAATACAAAACAACAGAAAAACTCAAAAACCAAAGCTACCGTCTGGGAAAACCGTCATCAGAGGCGGCGCGTGTACCACACGCGCCACCACCAAAAGATGCCCTACAACACCCAATCACCATAAAAAACCTTCGATCACCACCAGACACGGCAAAAATTCGATTCGTGGCCATCACGCACAACCCAAAACAAAGAACCACCCAAGCACGTGATGACCACGCGCCAACCACAGAATGTCCGCACGGTCGTGAAAGGCGGCAGAAGCACCAGAGACCGACGGTGAATCAGGGTTCAGGGCGCGTGCCCAGCAGAAAACCAATGACTAGATTAATACAAATGCACAACAAACTGTTAGAAGAAATTATGGTATACCACAGGGACTAACGGTGCAATTATTCATTTTCTTAAAACGTCGGAGTTAATACTGTATGGGCTTTTAAACAAAACTCAATGTGGACAGCTTAAACAAAACTCAATGTGGTATATTAATTGAGTTCCTTAAATACAAAATACAAGAGCCCAAGATCGATTTTCTTTTACCTTGCTTCTCTTGCAAGTCTTCTCTCTCAAAAAATTTAAATTATTTTCTCTGGATTTATGGGAAATCTTAACATGTATTCCTTTTTGGGTCGGATAGGGAATCTCTGGATTTTACCAATAAATTTTCTTTTAGGTACGTTTTTATAAATTTGGAGAGAATAAATGTAAGCGTGTCCAATTAGAAAACAAACAAGGAAATTAATAATATTACTACCACTCAAATTATGAAGCCCTATTTAAATTAAATGAGGTCGGTCTAATTAATGGAATGGCAATTGTATTTTATTCTAGTAAACTCTCAGTCACCGTAGGATTGATTACTGATTCTTTCCATATTTAACCCAAATTTACCATAAAATTTTTCTTTCTCGAGTTTAAGAAGTTTTTATATATTTGAGTTTCGAACAGATTAATTGGAATTCTATTCCTCTCAATTTAACTTTTCCCCTCCGCTACAGCAATGGACCTTCAAGAATTGAACGGCAGCCAAAGCGATGTCGCTCTGGGGATCGCGAAGCGGTTACTGCAAAGCAAAGAAGGCAAAAACGCGAACCTGGTGTTCTCGCCGCTGTCGATCCAAGCGTTGCTGAGCCTGGTCTCGGCGGGGGCCAAGGGCAGCACCCTGGACCAGCTTCTCTTGTTCCTCAGGGCCGAGTCAATTGACCAGCTCAACGCCTTCGCTTCCCAGTTCATAGCCTTGGTTTCGGCCGACGGCAGTCCCAGCGGTGGGCCACGGTTGTCCTTCTCCAATGGGCTTTGGCTCGACAGGTCCGCGTCTCTCATGCCCTCTTTCAAACAGGTCGTGGACACTGTTTATAAGGCCTCTCTTGCTCAGGTTGATTTTCGTACCAAGGTCAGCGCAACTAAACTAAACTCTTCCTTAATGTTAATATGATAATTGTTCTTATTCAGGGCCTGACGTTATTTTTGAGAAGTTGTTTTTTGTTCTTTTATTATTTTGTCACGTGCGTCTGATTATTAATAATGGGGTATTTCTACGATGAAAACCGAAAAAAAATAAAAATCTGAGCAGTACAGTACAAAGTAAAAGGAAGGAGAGAACAAAAAAAAAAAGAAGCTACAGAGCAGATAAATTTCTTGTACTTGAAAAAAGTGCTCAAACGATGTTTTATTTTTCTTCAGGAGATATGATAACTTTTTTTTTATTAAACAAAAAATTACAAAATCATATAAATGGGTTGAGGACTTGTTTTTTTTTTTTTTTTTTTTTTAAAAAAAAATAATAATAATTCAATAATTGTGTCTTTGGATTGCAAAATATAATTTCTTATTTTACTACGATATAATTTTTTTTTTTTTTTTAACTTTTCCATACAAATTTTTTCTACTTTATATCACATCAATTACTTCTTACTACTATTTAAAAAATATTCAACTCAACAATCTTTAGCAAACACCCACTTGTTTTGCATAGCACACTATACATACTACGTATGGGATTATTTAGGGCAAACCATGTGATTTGCAAAATAGAAATTTTAAAATGCAGTTAACGAAGTATGATTTATAAAAACGTAGTTAAATATTTAGTAAAATTATATTTTGGCCGTTAAAATTACGATCACGCATTTTAATATTACATTCTATTATTTCAATCTGTCATTTTTTTTAAAGAGAACTTCTAATTAATTATGACATTTTTCACGATTTTGTTTAAGAATGCATATTTGACTTACAAAATTGCATGCCAAACTGACTCAAATTTTAAGCAGCATTAAGTTTCTCCATAAGTACGGTGGCATATTTACTTGCTTATTCTTTAGTAGTTAGGGCGTGTGATATGCTAATAGTATTATTTTTCATTATTATGAATCTATGATGGTGGTGCATGTTGAAGGCTGCGGAAGTGACAAGTGAAGTCAATTCATGGGTTGAAAAGAAGACTAATGGGCTTATCAAAGAGGTTATTACTCCTGGGTCTGTTGACAGAAAAACCTTGCTCATCCTTGCAAATGCACTCTACTTCAAAGGAGCTTGGGAGGAGAAGTTTGACGCATCAAAAACGGAAGAAGATGATTTCCACCTTCTTAATGGGAGCTCGGTTCAAGTGCCGTTCATGACTAGCAAGGAGAGGCAGCTTGTTAGTGCCTTCGATGGTTTCAAAGTCCTTAGACTACCTTACAAGCGAGGTAAGGTCCTTAAGGATAAGCGCCGCTTTTCCATGTACGTGTTTCTTCCAGATTCAAAAGATGGGTTGCCAGCACTGGTAGAGAAAGTGGGTTCTGAATCTGGGTTCTTGGATCGCCACATCCCTTACAAAATGAAGAAAGTGGGCGACTTCATGATCCCAAGGTTTAATATATCTTTTGGGTTCGAAGCTTCAAACGTTTTGAAGGGATTAGGATTGGTGTTGCCTTTCTCTACTGAAGCAGATCTAACAGAAATGGTAGGACGTCGGGGCTTCAATGTTTCACGTATATTTCATAAATCCTTCATTGAAGTTAACGAAGAAGGCACAGAAGCTGCAGCATGTTCTGTCAAAATTGCAATGATGAGTGGATGCCGCCTATCCTCCATTAAAGAAGATAAGATAGACTTTGTGGCTGATCACCCATTTTTGTTCCTGATCAGAGAGGATACCTCCGAGACGGTTCTGTTCATTGGACGTGTGCTCAATCCTCTTGAAGGCAGCGCCAGCTCATTGCCTTCCAAGGGAAAGAGAAAAAGGAAAGATCTCCAGAAGAAGAAGAAGAAAAATGCTTTACATATTAGAAAATAACTAAATTGTGGGTGCATTTTTTCTTTTCCTAGTGTAGGAGTTTTGACACTTTGTAGCTTCTATTCTCTCTATGACAGTTTTATAATTAAGTTGTTGGTTTTTGGGAGATCTATGATTTATAACAATAGAATAAGATGAAAATTTAATTATAATTTTACGTCTCATAAAATGAAAAGAATGGATTTCAAAGAAAAATTATAATCTAGAAACTTATATATAAATATTATTTAATTAAATGAATTTTAAAGAAAAAAAATGTAATATAGAAGTATTATTTGATTAGTATTTAAATATAAAAAAATATATATATATTTTACTTAAAATTTTCGCTTAAAATTCAAAATTTATCCAAGTGCTTGAAAGCTAAATGAAAACATTGTGTTGTATGTATAGGAATTTGTTGACACATTCCGACAAAGAATATTTTACGTCAAAATAAACAGAGCATTAATGTGTTGTGATTTGCTATTGTCAGAAAAAACCACCATAGCTTATTTTTTATAATCAAGATTGTATTAATAAAAGAAAAGAAAATACAAAAAGGAGGGGAGGAAACACTCCAACAAAGACACCAATACAAACATTAGAGTTTAAGAAAAAACCATTTGAGAATGAGTTCAATAAATTGTTCGACCCAATATTTCTTGGCACATTGTCCAATAAAGGGGTGCAAGAATTTGCAATTTTTGAGGCAGTCTAATGAATGATCTGTCTGAAAAAATACTTATTGTGACAACAAGAGAATTTGGTAGCCATAGTAGGAAGGATAACATTAAGAGAAATGATTCCTACACTCATTTCTTACAACAGCTCCACAACAAGCTGACATGGCTAGTAATATTTTATTATTTTTTTGTTTTGTTTTCATTTCTTTTTGTAAAAAAATAATAAAATATTACCAGCCACGTCAACTTGTTGTGAGACTGTTGTGAGAAAGGAGTGTAGGGATCATTTCTCTAACATTAATAATGACTAGACCGAAACTGTCAAAGGGGAGGGTCACAGCAATGTCCGATAAGAGAGATGCCTTACGATGAACGCTTAATAGACATTGTATACGGATCTGAAAGTCTTTATAGGCAGAAAGGAACACTAGCTATGGAGATCCAAATAAGAAGGTCGATGGGAGTCAAAAATATGCAGCAGGAAATAAAGATGGCATCGGAGTGCATGTGTAGCTCACACTCGCCAGGGCATCCCATGGGTAATTAAAAATGGGGCAGTGATGGATGGAGCATAGGCCGACGAAGATGATGGAGTGGCGTGTGGGCAAAGGAGTGGACGGATGTGCAATAAATTTGGAGACTTGCTACACAGGGGACGCTCATCCATCCCCTGTAAGCATTTTATTATAAAAAAATAATTTTTTATTAAAAAGTTGGCTTTGATGTCCCATCAAAGCCAACTTTTTTAATAAAAATTTATTTTTTTATTATATATGGGTGATGGGGGACGGATAAGTGTCCCCCATCCAGCATTTCCCATAAATTTGGCTTCCAAAAAGGGCTTCACGGTAGAGCAAGAGGACTTGGTCAATGATAACGAGGGAATAAAGACGTGGGGATCGATTGGGAGTTATGGGGCAGCTGGGCGATTGTGTTGTAGTGAGTTTCCTAAACATGTTTCTCATGGATAGAAACGTACATGTTATCATGGGAAAGTTTTATATAACTGTCAGGAGTATTAGAAAAATAAAGAGAAGAAGAAAACAGAGAAGGGAAGAAGAAGAAGAAGAGAACACAGGAGAAGTTAAGGACTACATTGTTGCTGATTACCCACATCTTCTGATTACAAGATAGTCTAATACATAGACTTAACAAAAGGGTAAAGACCACAGTACAAAGAGATAAATTAAAGGTTAAACACGTGGAGTTATGGGTTGAGTATGGTGTGGTCTTCTGATCTGATCTGGGCAGCATGGAGAGGAATGGTTGCTGCAGTGGAGTGGCTGATGACTTGTTGCAGAGGTGCTTGCTGTGCTGCAGAGGATGGTGTGGGCTTTGCTGATAACTTGCTGCATACTCTAATAAGGAGTACTGCATGTATTTAAGAGTTTTCATATTGTGTTGTGAGTTTCGTCGAGTGAATTAATTTCTATTGCAGCTATTCATCTAAAAAAAAAAAAAAAAAATCTATTGCAGTTGTATGTGGTTTCAACTCCCACCGGAAGTGAAATTCTATCCTTAAATATAATTCTACTCAATTGTGTGCCAAAAAAATGGAACTCATCGGATTTGCTATGGCTAACAACCTCCATTACCTTAAGTGTTTCTTCTGTACGTGTGGTGGGATCAAGTGATGGCAAGCAGAAATTGAGCTGTCAACCTCCATATGCCTTCAGACACCCAACATTTCAATTGAGATACCATGAGTTCAATTTATAATTTCTGAACCAAAAAGAAAAAAGAAAAAAAAAGGGGAATCAGGCTAACAAATGATGATTATACATATAAATCTTTCATTTCTCAAAGCTTGGATGAGAGAAGACCAAATAGAAATAGTACACAACTCGGCGATAGAGGAATCCCTCGCATTTGAATTATGCAAACCGTCTCAGACTCTCAATGAAACATCCGAATTGAACCCCAAATGCTTCTGGCTCATGCCCCATACCATATATGCAGTAAATTTGGCAAAGAGTTTGCGTCTTTGAAAACTATTTTGAATGCAGGCGTACCTAAAATCTCACTCACCTTAATTGTTAGAGGATTGCATTTGTTTTGGAGGTAAGGGGAAGAAAAGTGGTTTATCAACCATCAGACTTGCTCAACATCTGCTACAACCTAATGGGGTCGGTCTGTAACATCTAACCTATTGTAGTCTCAGCAGGCTACAAACTAACAATAATGTCATCCCCTTATAAAAGCTAAGAATTAAATGGGTGGATTGGAGCCACCATTTTCAAAGACTTAATTAAATCATTCTTCTCTTGGTGCTCTGCAACAAACGTAGTTTAAATTTCAAGTTGGGCTTGGCAACAAACGTTGTTTAAACCTCACCGTTAGGCGTTAGTCACATTTAATTTAGAAGGACGACATGGCTTTAATGCTTTTAATGAGGGTTTTAATCCTGGCCGTTCATTTAAACTACATCAGATATATATCCGGTTATTCTTAATTCCTACAGGATGTAAGCCCAATCCTTCGTCCCCTTTTGGCTTTTACCTCCAAAACAAGTCAGAGGGTACGTGTTCGGTAATTATAACTTTTAGCTTCAATTACGTGTTAACATCTGTCAACCGTTGGAAAAAAGAAAAATAATTACCACCTATTAAAAGATTATAATATACTACAAATCAATAATTACCACCTATTCAAATAATTAAGATCGTAATTTTACCCCCCCCACTTGTAATTAAGATCGTACCAAAAAGAAAATTTATTGGTAAAATCCAGAGTTTCCCTATCCGACCCAACAAGGAATACGTGTTAAGATTTCCCATAATTCCATAGAAAGAGATTTTAGATTTTTTGAGAGAGAAAACTTGCAAGAGAAGCAAGTTTCTTCTCGCTTCCCTTTCCTTTATCTTTATTTTTATTTTTATTTTTATTTTTATTTTTATTTGAATGAAACTGTCCGAATTTAGAGTGGGGGGTTGAAAAGTTTATTGCATAATTAATTAAAGGTATCCTATATTATGCTACATGTATCCATCCCCACTGAGTTTATCACTTAAAACTCTTTTAGATATTTTATTTTTGGGTATTTGATATTTGTGTTATTTGGATCTTAAAATTTATTTTTTAATTTATAATCATGTTAATATGTTGTACGATGACACCAATTTAAATTTAGGAAAAACTATAATTAACCCTTCAAATTACTACTTAATTTACAATATTTCTCTTAAATTTTTTAAAAAATTATAATGTCATTTCTCAAACCATCTAACCCTTTCACTTAGTCCAATCGTTCGAATTTTCCGTTAACTTATACAACAAGCGCATTACATGACCCATGTGTGACACAAAATATTTATTATAACTCACGAACTATGTTCTTGATTTTTTAAATAAATAAAAAATAAAAATCGTACTCCCACGGCATAATTGTTGGTCTCCTCCTTTTTCTTTTTCTTTTTTAAAAAAATTTACCAATAAATTTTCTTTTTGGTACGTTTTTCTAAATTTGGAGAGAATAAATAGGCTTGGCAATTTTGACACGACCCGCGAATCCGACACGAACACGACACGAACATATAGGGTTTGGGTTTAGGCTATAACCCGTTTATGACCCGACAACCCGTTTATGACATATTTATGACTCGTTAATGACCTGTTTATGACCCACCAACCTGTTTATGATACGTTTATGACCCATCAACCTGTTTATAACATATTTATGACGCGATAATTATACATTTTTTACCAAATTAGTTAAATTGGTTGACACGCTAACCCGATGGGTTGACACGACAACCCGAATTGCCAAGCCTAAGAATAAATGTAAGCGTGTCCAATTAGAAAACAAACAAGGAAATTAATAATATTAGTACCACTCAAATAAGGAAGCCCTATTTAAATTAAATGAGGTCGGTCTAATCGAATGCAATTAATTAATGTATTTATTCCAATAAACTCTCAGTCACCGTAGGACGATTGATTACTGATTCTTTCCATATTTAACCCAAGTTTTAAGAAGCTTTTATATATTGGAGTTTCGAACAGATTAATTGGAATTTTATTCCTCTCAATTTAACTTTTCCAATCCACTACGGCAATGGACCTTAAAAAATTGAACGTCGGCCAAAGCGACGTCGCTCTGGGGATCGCGAAGCGGTTACTGCAGGGCAAAGAAGGCAAAAACGCGAACCTGGTGTTCTCGCCGCTGTCGATCCAAGCGTTGCTGAGCCTGGTCGCGGCGGGGGCCAAGGGCAGCACCCTGGACCAGCTTCTCTCGTTCCTCAGGGCCAAGTCCATTGACAAGCTCAACGCCTTCGCTTCCCAGCTCGTACCCTTGGTTTTGGCCGACGGCAGTCCCAGAGGTGGGCCGCGCTTGTCCTTCGCCAATGGGATTTGGCTCGACAAGTCCGCGTCTCTCAGGCCCTCTTTCAAACAGGTCGTGGACACTGTTTATATGGCCTCTCTTGCTCAGGTTGATTTTCGGACCAAGGTCAGCGCAACTAAACTAAACTCTTCCGTAATGTTAATATGATAATTGTTCTTTTTCAGTGCCTGATGTTGTTTGTGAGAAGTGGTTTTTGTTCTTTTATTATTTTGTCATGTGCGTCTGATATTAATGATGGGGTTTTTCTACAATGAAAACAGACTTTTTTTAAAAAAAAAAAAAAAAAAAATTATGTCTGACTTTTCTTTTGGCATTATTGTGATTAGGGGAGGTAAATTTCTTGTATTAGTTGTATATATATATATATATATATATATATATATATTTTTTAATTTTCTGAGCAGTACAAAAGAAATGGAAAGGGGAAAAAAAAAAACTACAAAAAGATAAATTGCTTGTACTTGAAAAAAGTGCTCGAACGATGTATTACCTTTCTTTCAATTAACTTGTTTTGCATAGCACGCTATACATATGGGATTATTTAGGTCAAACAATGTGAGAGAAGAGAAGGAAAAGAGAAGTGAGATGAGGGGAAGAGATAATCGAGTTTATGATTATAATAAAGAGTTTTTCTATGTATTGTGATCCACCGTCAAATTTTTGATGCTTAGAGAATCTATAAAGAATAGTAATTTTTTTATGATTTGACATTTTTTCTATATTTAAAGAATGGAGCTAATAACTCTATAATAGTATTATTTTTCATTATTAAGAATCTATGATGGTGGTGTTGAAGGCTGCGGAAGTGACAAGTGAAGTCAATTCATGGGTTGAATAGAAGACTAATGGGCTTATTAAAGAGGTTCTTCCTCCTGGGTCTGTTGACAGCAAAACCTTGCTCATCCTTGCAAATGCACTCTACTTCAAAGGAGCTTGGGAGGAGAAGTTTGACGCATCAAAAACGAAAGAAGATGATTTCCACCTTCTTAATGGAAGCTCGGTTCAAGTGCCATTCATGACTAGCAAGGAGAGGCAGCTTGTTAGTGCCTTCGATGGTTTCAAAGTCCTTAGACTACCTTACAAGCGAGGTAAGGTCCTTAAGGATAAGCGCCGCTTTTCCATGTACTTGTTTCTTCCAGATTCAAAAGATGGGTTGCCAGCTCTGGTAGAGAAATTGGGTTCTGAATCTGGGTTCTTGGATCGCCACATCCCTCACAAAAAGAAGAAAGTGGGCGACTTCATGATCCCAAGGTTTAATATATCTTTTGGGTTCGAAGCTTCAAATGTTTTAAAGGGATTAGGATTGGTGTTGCCTTTCTCTAGTACGGAAGCAGATCTAACAGAAATGGTAGGACGTCGGGACTTCTATGTTTCAAGTATTTTACATAAATCATTCGTTGAAGTTAACGAAGAAGGCACAGAAGCTGCAGCAACTTCTGTCACAAAGATGGTGGGAGGAGGCTGCCCATCCTTCATTAAAGAAGATAAGATAGACTTTGTGGCTGATCACCCATTTTTGTTCCTGATCAGAGAAGATACCACTAGGACGGTTCTGTTCATTGGACATGTGCTCAATCCTCCTGAAGGCAGTGCCAGCTCGTTGCCTCCCAAAGGGAAGAGAAAAAGAAAAGATCTCAACAACAACAATAAGAAGAAAAATGCCTTACATATTAGAAAATAACTAAATTGTGGGTGCATTTTTTCTTTTCCCAGTGTAGGTGTTTCGACACTTTGTAGCTTCTATTCTCAATTTCTCTCTATGACAGTTTTATAATTAAGTTGTTGGTTTATCCACTTTGGGAGATCTATGATTTATAACAATAGAATAAGATGAAAATTTAATTATAATTTTACATCTCATAAAACGAAAAGAATGGATTTAAAGAAAAATTATAATCTAGAAACTTATATATAAATATTATTTAATTAAATGAATTTTAAAGAAAAAATGTAATATATAAGTATTATTTGATTAATATTTAAATATAAAAAATATTTTACTTAAAATTCAAAATTTATCCAAGTGCTTGAAAGCTAAACGAATACATCGTGGTGGATGTATTGGAATTTGTTGACACATATTCCGATAAAGAGTATTTTATCGTCAAAATAAACGAAGCATTAATGTGTTATAATTTGCTATTGTAAAAAAAATCACCATAACCTATTAGCGAGATTGCATTAATAAAAGAAAAGAAAATGCTAGGAGGAGAGGAAACACTCCAACAAAGACACCAACACAAACGTTAGTGTTAGAAAAAACCATTTGAGAATGAGAAATAAATGGTTAGACCCAATATTTCTTGGCACATAGTCATAGTCCAATAAAAGAGTGTAAGAATTAGCGATTTTTGAAACAATCTAATGGATGAATTGTCTGAAAAAATGCCTATTGTGATAATAAGAGAACTTGGTAGCCAATCGCCAGAAGGATGACATTAATAATGACTAGATCGAGACTATAAAAAATGAGCGTCACCGCGATATTCGATGAGAGAGGTGCCTTGCAATGAACGCTTGGTAGACATTATATACGGATCAAGAAGTCTCCGTAGGCAAAAAAGGACACTAGCTATGGAGATCCAAATAAGGACGAGGGGAGTCAAAAATATGCTATATGTTGATTATTTTGACAATGCACAATTTTGCTTTATATTGTAACTTGCCAAACATTGCCAATGATAAGGAGTGAATGAAAGTGATTCCAAAACAACTCTCACGTAACCCTTCTCACATTGTGTATAACTCATGCACGTGAGTCTTATATGTGGGTTTCACACAAGGTGAAAAATGGATGTATAAAAATTATATAAAAGTTGCAAGGGAATCATTTCTGACGAGGGGATATATAAAGAAAGAGGTAGAGTTCGTCTCTTTCTCTCCTCTCCTGTCTAGCTGTATGGAGCTGAAATGAGCGTTGATTAGATTCGGCCTTGTTGGTACAACTCTAAGCTCTATGGTTACGACAGTTTGATTTTCTACGGTTTATTTGTTTGTGTGTCGACGTGGTGAATCTTCTTTGTTGTTGCTCGGGCTGTTTATCCTTGGACTTTAGCTCCAACCGTCAACGGGCTTCTAGTTTACGCTGCACTCAATTGGATGAAAGCCCATAGAGTCATAAATTGGGCCTACCCTTAAACGTCGTCATCTCGTTGTCGGTTGAGCTTAGCCCGCCTTTTCATTTCCTTCAGAGTCTTCGACTCCTTACACGCGCTTTCGAGTTTCGATTGCAACAAACAATGGACCTCCGAGAATCGATCAGCAACCAAACCGACGTCGCTTTGGGGATCGCCAAGCGGCTACTGCTGAGCGAAGGCAAGGACTCGAACCTGGTGTTCTCGCCGCTGTCGATCCAGGTGGTGCTGAGCCTGGTCGCGGCGGGGGCCAAGGGCTCCACCCTGGACCAGCTGCTCTCGTTCCTCAAGTCCAAGTCCATCGACCACCTCAACTCCCTCTCTTCCCAGCTCGTAGCCGTGGTCTTCGCCGACGGCAGTCCCAGCGGTGGGCCGCGCTTGTCCTTCGCAAATGGGGTTTGGCTCGACAAGTCCCTCTCTCTCAAGCCTTCTTTTAAACAGGTTGTGGACAATTTTTATAAGGCCACTCTGGATCAAGTTGATTTTCAGACCAAGGTCAGCGCAACTCAATTCAACTATTTCCTAAGTTTAGATTATTGTTCTTTTTATTCTGGGTCTTGAATTGTTTTCGTTTTTGTTGTTAGATGTTAGCGAATTGGGCCTGGTAATGTTTACATATTGGTGTATTTACACTGCTTGTGCGAACCTCAAGTATTACCTTGATGATCATAAAGTTACTCTATGTTTAGAAAACTCTCTTTGGGACTCTCAATCCAGTTACCTTTAGTGAAAACCTCTCCGCATAAAATTTTGATGTTGTTACTTGAGCCCATTTGGGTACTTTAGTTTCACGTTCCTGAAGTGCCAAAATAATTACTTGCTCGCTTTCTAAGCGCTGAAGTAATCATTTTGTCTCATCCAACTCTCTATTCAAGCGTTGGGGTGATCATCTATTTGAGTGGACTGATCTCAGCCAGGTGACACGTTAATAATGTGTGTTCTGTATCGTATCAATCAAATCACAAGACGAAGCAAAACGAACAATTTCATTAATGCAAAAGATACTAATAATTGCAAAGGTCCAATAAGGTATCCTCAAGACAACACATATCAAATCCTACATAGTCCCAGACTCCTTACATGAGTCTGAAAAACATTTCTAGCAGTAGCTTTGATAATTAACCCAAAATTGAAGCAATTATTTATGTGATAATTGATTTATGGTGATTGGTTGGGTTGATAATTTGTTAAAGCATTAAACGTATAAATGAAATATATGTATCCTAGGATTTAGTGGCTATTATCCCCATTTCCCTTGGTGGTGAATGTGGCCTTTTCCTCTATCTAACAACCCATTACATGCCATGATTGATTGGATGAATGATTATATATATTTTTGAAATTGGATAGAGTTTACATTAGTAATTTGTAGTGCTCCTGTGTGTGTTAATGAATTGATAAGGTACACCTCATAACTATATGTAAAACAAGGGTTATTCAATATACCTCACTCCAAGCGTATCTCTCACTGGTTGGATTTGTTGCTTGTCTTACACCCTACATCTAATGCACAATCTCATGAACTAGAGCTCTTCTTCGTCACCTAGGAGGCTACTAGTCTCCTTATAATTTTCACACTTCAAATTCTAGGGTTCTTGATGGTTACCCTAGAAATTATAGATATAGAGAGAAGAACATTTCTTTTGTTATTATTATATGTGAAACATACGTTCAGTTCCGTTATAACCAACTTAGTGTCTCTCTACTAGAACGTCTCTCTACTAGAGCTCTAAGGAGAGAGACGTTCTAATAGAGAGAGATTTATCAACTCATGATAGTGGAGTTCTATTCCAATCCAAATTGGTAGGGAGTTATCAAATAATCATCTCACCTAACTCTACTAACCCATGTGGACGATCCATTAATTTTCAACATCTCGCACTCGTGCACATTAGGCACCACATCCACGAACTGTCTCTTTCTGATGTCTCATCCAATCATCTCCTCATACAGAAAATGAAGCGTGCAATCTAACGAGAAGGCATAAGGTAGGAGTGCTATATTAAGTCACCATCTAACTAACATAGCACATCACTCATTGTGTCTCTCCTCCATGCCCCAAACTATTTGATCACACCAGATCAAGCATCTTTTATCCCTCGTGAATTTATGGCTCAAAGCAATGCTCAACCTCATACCATGTAATTTGCTCATGATTATATCAAAATAAAATAAAATGACATAATCGCTCGGGCTATGAGCCATAAAATAATGGTGTGCCTCAAACAAGCATAAGAGGGCTTTGATACCAATGTAAAACAAGGGTTATTCGATATGCCTCACTCCAAACGGATCTCCCACAGGTCGGATTCATTGTTTGTCTTACAGCTCACACCAATGCACGATCTCATGAATTAGAGCTCGTCTTCGTCACCTAGGAGGCTACTAGAGTCTCCTTAGAATTTTCACACTTCAAATTCTAGGATTCTTGATGGTTACCCTTGAGATTATGGATGTAGAGAGAGGAACACAATTTTTTTCAATTTTATGAGTGTATATGTGAACATATATTCAGTTCCGTTGGTTACAGTTACTTTAATAACCAACGCTGTGTCTCTCTGCTAGAGTTCTAAGAAGGGAGAAGTTCTAGTAGAGAGAGATTTATCAACTCATTATGGTAGAATTCTATTCCAATCCAAATTGATAGGGAGTTATCAAATAACCACCTCAGCTACTCTTAGGTCTCAATTAGGATTCTAACTCTACTAACCCATGTGGACGTTCCATTAATTTCCAACACCTGATAATCCTCTATTTAGTTCTCCATGCCATGGGATTGATTTACAAGGGATAGAGGCTTTCCATTTTAAAAGATGAAATTACTTTTCTTTCCCATAAAGGAATGTACATGTTCATAATTGTCAGCGAAGTCTGTAACTTCCAAATATTGTAGGCTCAAGGCGAATTCTATCTTTTGAATTCTTAATCTCTTGGACCTATGTATAGGATAGCTGTTGAGTACGTGATGATGGAAATATTAGAGTATTGGTAGCAGAGGAGTTGGGAAATGCGAATGGTATAGTATGGGGGAGTTTAGGCTTGTCTAGTTAAAGCATATGTATGTATTTTTATGGCAGAGCGCCCCCCCCCCCCCCCCCCTCTCTCTCTCTCTCTCTCTCTCTCTATTTTACTTATTTCCTACTGATGTACTTCTTTGTTGCTTGCTCACCTGTGTGCGTGGTAGTGCCAGTTTATAGTCTTTTGTGGCCATGTGGAATCCTATCTCAATATTTCCATGCATTGATGCTGGTAATTGATCAAGAAAGAATGACCATAACTGTCCTGTTCTATTGAATTATCAGATTTAGCTGATCAGATATCTGAAATGGAAATGAATTGGATAAGAACGTTATACATTATTCTAGGTTGAATTTGTCTGTATCTGCGTGTGTCTTTCAAACGATAAGATTTGGCCACTTCTGTGGTTATTGTGAATTACTTTACTGGCTGAAGTCTTCACAGGCCCATATGATGAAGACTGCTTTACGGTGGTTCTATTAAAAGCATATGGTAACTTACCATGCTGGCTGAAGTCTTTATTTTTCTTATGCTAAGATCTAGATTACCCAAAATGCTTACTGTTCTCTTTATATGAATATGTGCTCTATTCTTATGCCTAGACAAACTCTATATCCTTATTTGCTTTTCTTTTGACATTATTCTCATCATTAAGATATATTGAGGATCTTGATTGCATACACTCATTTTATGTGCGCCAAACTGCTACACAGAAACGATAAACTCATTTTGCATGGTAGACTACATAATGGATTGATTCAATTTCCAAGCTGAAGTCTCTATAAGTTGGTGATGATACTTTTTTTTTAGTTGTCATGTTCATCAGCATTTACTAGCTAGTTCTTCAGTATTAATGTACTAATATACTAATAGTATTGTATTTAATTTTGTTGGTGGTGTTTAAGGCTGCTGAAGTGACTAGTCAAGTGAATATGTGGGCTGAAAAGGAGACCAGTGGCCTTATCAAAGAGGTTCTTCCTTCTGGGTCTGTTGACAACACAACAAGGCTCATCTTTGCAAATGCACTATACTTCAAAGGAGCTTGGAATAAGAAGTTTGATGCATCAGCAACAAAAGAATATGATTTCCACCTTCTCAATGGGAGCTCAGTTCAAGTGCCCTTCATGATTAGCAAGAAGAAGCAGTTTGTTAGCTCCTTTGATGGTTTCAAAGTTCTTGGACTTCCTTATAAACAAGGTGAGGATAAGCGCCGCTTTACCATGTACTTCTTTCTTCCAGACCCAAAAGATGGGTTGCCAGCTCTGGTAGAGAAAGTGGGTTCTGAATCTAGTTTCTTGGATCGCCACCTTCCACACCAAGAAATAGAAGTGGGTGACTTTAGGCTCCCAAGGTTTAAGATATCGTTTGGGTTTGAAGCTTCCAATATCATGAAGGGATTAGGACTGGTGTTGCCTTTCTCTGCTGAAGGAGATTTGACAGAAATGGTTGACTCACAAGTAGGTCAGAACCTATATGTTTCAAGCATCTTCCATAAATCTTTCATTGAAGTTAATGAAGAAGGAACAGAAGCTGCAGCTGCTTCTGCCGCTGTTATATCACTGAGAGGCCTGCCCCTCAATGAAAAGATAGACTTTGTGGCTGACCACCCATTTTTGTTCCTAATCAGAGAAGATCTGACAGGGTCGGTGCTGTTTATTGGACATGTGCTCAATCCTCTTGCAGGCTGAATGAATACATCATGCTGGGTAAAATGGGTAGGTAGATGAAACCTAACAAGCATGAGACCATCATAATTAATTACTGTCTTTGTTAATGCGATGTATTTTACTATCATCAGAGAAAAGCCCACTGTGGCTTAACGTGATTGCCTCACGTGTTGTACTTCAAATCATCATCAGCTACATTGTGATTTTTCTTTCTTTTTTTCCTTCTTTCTTTGAATGATTAGTAAAATGTAAGCTCTATGGTTTTGACAGTTAGATTCCATATCTTTTGTATTTGTGTCCATGTGGTGAGTGTTCTTTGTTGTTGGGATGGCTATTTATCGTGATCATTTGTGGTAACCTAACTGGACTCTGATCTCGTGCAATAAAAATATTACTCTATTTGCAGGCCCATGAAACTCGTAGCCATGTGAAGATTTTGTGCTAGTGTTTATTTTTGGGGGCTTGGATCTGTCCATGTACTTCCCAGTAGTAGCAGTAAATAATAACCCTTTTTTTTTTGTTTTGTTGTTATAATTAATAAGCTTTTTTTTTTTTTTTTTTTTTTTTGGAGGGATGTTATAATAAGAATATTCGTTTGTACACTTTCACTTTTATGAGGCACATGTTTCTGATCTGAAATTCAGGTACACCCTATTTATTTAATGTTTTTTATAACCATATAACGAATCTTGGAAGAAAAATAGATTAAAAAAAAATTAGTTTATGAACTTTTAGGTTTCTACTCTACTCATTCTCAGGTTGGTTGCAACTTTAACACCTGCAAGGATTTTGGACGAAGGGATCGACACCAACTTGCCCATATTTTTATATGCCTTCAAGGATTTAAATTGGGTCCGTTGAACTGCCTATATTATATATAATACAAACAACTCATTGCACTCCATCAGCATCCTTATTAAACACAAATCAAAAGGTGTATGATAACTTATTCAAAATAAAAAATTATTTGTGTAATCATAATTAGAATTAATTTCTTTTTTCTTTGATGAGAAGAATAATTAAATAAGACCTTTAAATTGTCTTTGTATTTTATATTATTGGGTATAGGTCATAAGAATTAAGACATCTATCTACAAAAGGTTATTTTGGTGCTGCTGAGGTAATGCATGTTTATATTTTTTTTTGCTACGTATTTTAGTACATTATTTAACGTACTTAACAACCTATTCAACAACCTTAATTTATTTAACGGGAATCCATGCAATTAGTTAAATGAAGTGTTATATAGTTGACTTGTAGTTATCTTTGTCAGTTGTCCCATGCTTTGCATGGGGCTTTCACAATTCACATGGCTGGCCTGGCGCGAAATTTTGAATCTTTCAACGGCTGCTCAGTAGTCTCTAGATCTCCTGCCAAATAAAGCACCGGTTTTGCTCCAAATTTACAATTAGCACCAGTACTGCAACAAATCGTTAGAACAAAAATATATGAAAAGACCAATGTTATTGATCTGCAGACCAAGTTCAGAAATTGTCTTCCTGCATGCCTAAGGAAGATTGATGCTAATTAAGCAGCTTGAACAAGCACCCAGAAAACCAAACATATGTTCGGGGTAAACCCTATTAGATTATCAATCCGTTTGTAAAATTTGTGGCAGCCTTAATTAATTACAACTGTTTCTTAATTTGAAGCAAAAACAACTATTCTGTTACTATTCTAAGTTCTAACCGACTCAATCAAATGTAATTTTAATCATGTATATATAAGCTCTTAAATGCTTTTCCCGTACAATCTAATTTTTAAGAATAAGTTTTATCTATAATTTGTATCCTCTTCATGTTATGAGATGGACGTGAAGTACTCCGGTGATATTGCCCAACAATATATAATAGATGGGGTCCAAGGGTTCATGGGCGCCGGGAGATATTGATGGATTGTTTGTCAAGTCCATATATCTGGCTTGATATATTCTTGAGGATATTTTAAATATGAAAAGTGTTTTGTATCATTTTCTTGCTCATTTATTGCATATATATTTTTTTTATAAATTTATTATTGAATCTATAAAACTCACGTGTCGTGGTTTGTACAAATTTAATGGTGAATTTACATAGCTCTTACTTACACAAAGATAAAAATAAAAAATTAACAAAAAAAATGAAACAAAACATTTTCTTTTAGATATTAATGCTTTATAGATAGTAATTTTGACAGAATTTCATCCTCATCTGCCAGAGAGAGGCGAAAGGTGAACTCTTATCTTCCGATCCGCCTGCAGTATCAATCCAAACTCAATACAAAGTGGAAGTCATTTTCAGTGTTTTTTTTTGGTCTCTCCCAATATTAGAGAACAATTTGATCATTTACGTTAAGGACAAAATAGTGAAATGAAGTGCCAAAACTTTCGGTGGTGGAAAGGACAATCGAGTATACCAATGAACTCGTACATGTCGAAAGCTTGTTAGGTCAAAATCAAGGCCGGCTCAATAGTTTTGGGGTCGAGGGGGGACAAATTTAAGTGTGATTTTTTTTTTATATATATATATATTAATTTTAATTTTAAAGTCGGTTTTTACCAAAACCAAGGAAGGGTTTTAAAGCCTGTTTGACACTATGTTAAAGAGTTTAAAAATCATTTTTAGCACATAAAAAAAACATGCCAAACAAAAATGGGTCTGTTTTTTTTATTATTATTATTTTTACTTGTTTGCTCTAAAAGAAAGCTCAAAAATACGTTTTGAGAGTAGCTTGAAAATAAAATTTATTTTTAAAAAAGTTATTTCAGACCTTTTTTTTTTTTTTTTTTATAAACAAAAGTTCAATTTCCCAACAAATCCCAAATAAACTCTAAGAAAGCTTAAAACGAAGAAACTTGAAAATAAAACATTTTTTTTTCTTAAAAACTCTTTCATACTTCAATCCCAAACTGGCTTAATTACTCACTCGATCCGCCAAAAGAATGAAGAACTAGTAATGTGGTACATCATAGTTAGTCAAGTGAGGGCACGTAAATTGCCCAAAAGTGAAAGAGCTAGGTAAAAGAGAATGCAATTACGGGGTTATTTGGCAAATTTAAGTACAAAACCAAGTAGTGAATTATTAATTTTGAAATTAGTAAAAAGTGATGATGTAATATAAAGTAAAAAAAAAAAATTGTATAGAAAAATAAAAAAAAAATTACTGTAGTGAATTTTTTTATTTGAATAGTAATAAAAAATTATTAATATGATATAAAAAGTGAAAAAAATAAAAATATTTTGATGTTAATTGTTATTGAAAAATATTAAAAAAAAAAAAAAAAAAGCGCTATACTCTACTCTCTTCCGTTCCGTTCTTGGCCCCGGCAAACAACGCCTATAGCTAGACAATGATTTTGACGTTGAATGTAAATTATGTAATAGATATTAAGATAAGTTTGAAGGGGGGAATTTGGGATTAGGATTTGATTAGACCTGCAGCCAACCTGAAACTTTTTCCATGCACCTTTTCATATATATATCTTTATTGAAATTATTTAATATATTAGCGAAAAGAGAAAAGACACGACTAAAAAAAAATATTAATAAATAAAGGAGAAAATACAAGTTGCATGAAAATTTGGGATAAACAAGGAAGGAAAGTGTGACAAAGTAGCAATTAATTAATATATGTGAGTAACGAGGATGACATATATATATATATATATATATGATATGATGAAGCCTAAATCTCGAGAGCTACATATCTTCGGCGAAGGGTACCTGCAAACACGAAGAAAACAAATTTAGAGACTTGTTGAGGTGATCGGCCGACTGAAAGTACGTAAGAGATTTAAGAAAATATCTTTTTCTTGGAAGAGAAGAAGAGGTAGTGTAATGTACTTTGAATGAATAGGTCAAAGTCTTTACCTTTCCTTTGGGGTAAATGTTAGATTTACAACACCAATATAATAATTGTACAATAATCTCTCACATGAGAATGAGTTCCACACACTGGGACCCACCTTCATGTGAGAGATTGTTGTACAGTTGTTGTGATGATGTAGTACAATAATCAAATCCCTTATTTTTATAGGGATTTGATTCATACACAACACCATCACAACAACCACACAACAACCCCTCACATGAGAGTGGGCCCCAGTGTGTGGGGTCCACCCTCATGTGAGGGGTTGTTGTGTGATTGTTGTGTTGGTGTTGTAAATTTAACATTTTTCATTTTTATATCTCATTCTTTCCGATGGAAGGCCATGTATCTTGAATTATCATATAATTCTGTTTAGGGTGCATATACTGACGAATATTAATCGTTTGCATCTGTTATTCGTACATGTGAATACAGACAGCAAAAATTACTATCTACAAATAAAGACACAGATAACTAATTTATGTTACGCAAATGCTAATAATAATTGTATCCGCATAACTTTTATATTTCATATATATATATATATATATATATATATATATATATATATATATATATATATAATTTGTATATATTTCACTTACGAATTTGTAATATTTAAACAATTTATGTTTTTATGTTATGAATTTGAATTTTTTTTATTTTTATGCTTATTGAATCATGGATAAAAAAATATAATGATATATCTTGTGAGCATTGATTATCATGAATATTTTGAGGTCGTATCCATCATTTTTTTTTTTTATCGGCTTTACATATTCTTAGTGTTACATTATATTTTCAAAACAAGCTCAAAAGACTAAAAATCAATCAAAATTATTTTTAAAAGTATTTAAAATAGGCTTGATAGCGGATAATAACCCAACAACCAAGCCCATGCGAATAGTAAAAAATTATACGGATATCTAAAAATTGTGTCTGCATTTTGCATACGTATGCACAAATATCGTAAATAACTCCAAAAATATCCACATGAACACCCTTAATTCGGCCCCATGTCATCCTCATTCTTTCTTTTTTTACAACTTGTCAGACATATCAAGATGTGATTGGAACCATGTAAGCCACAAAAAATATATATATGATCTTAGTTTTTTTTTTTTTTTTCTTCTCTTAAAAAAAAAAAGAAAGAAAAAAAAAGACCAATTATATCTAGTGGCATATTGCGGGTTTGCAAATTGTTGGGCCCTGGAAGTTTGAATGGCCAATCCATGTTGAAGGAATGGCAAAGTTGTTATTTGTAGAAATTCTTGAAAACTTATTTGACTACAGTTAAGCTTAAGAAAGTACATGAAGCAATGGCAAAGTTGTTGTTCGTAGAAATTCAATAACTTATCTGTAGGAGAGTACATGTAACTTCCTCGGAGACTGAACTCCCACGCGTTCTGCCCATACGTTATTATGACGATTTATGCTCCTCGGTACACGACAACCTTAACGTAATCCCAAACTCACCCCTCTATAACTCACACACAACCCCCTAATCAACTTTCTTTTCTTGAAGAAATCGATTGAACGTACTATTATTTATCAAAGTTTCCTTGTTTTTATGTTTTTTTTTTTCCATTATATTTCTTGTGTCGGTGATTTGTAGTCTGTAAGAGAAGAATAGCACCGACCCCAGTGACGAAATACAAGAGAAGAGGAAGAGTTAGAAACCAAAAGAAAGAAGAAGAAGAAGATGGTGGAAACGGCAAACAACCAGCAGCCACAGCCAGGACCGCCGCCGATGCGGCCGCCGGCGCAACCTCTGGGAGCCGCAAAGGGACCCACTTGGGTTCCGGCCGAGCAACTCCCACATCTCCAGTTCTGCATCCACTCCAACCCTTCTTGGCGTTAGTGTCTCTTTCTCTATTTCTCTTATTGCTTTGTGATTTGATAGTGGTTCAGTTGGTATCTATTAGTGATTCTTTTTGTTAATTCTGCAAAAGAGAGAAAAGGATAAAGTTGAGTACTGTTTCTGTGATAAAAGGTGGATGCTTTTGGTGTTCTTGCTTTCTTTTGGATGAATAAAAACACTTCTTTTTGGTGTTCTTGCTGTTATTATTTTTATATTTTTTTTTTTTAAAAAAAGAAGGTTTAGCTGCATGTCTCTATCGATGTGGTTGGGTGGGGTTGAGAGAGGATCACAGAAATTTATTCCATATTTTTTTACCTTCTTTCTTTGTGGGATCTTCTATTTTTGCGTACCACTTTTTTTTTTTTCTTCTTTCTTTATAATCCTTGATTTTGATTCTTTTTTCATTTTATTTTATTCCTGTGTAGCGCCTTACGCTTTTTTAATGATATTTCAATTACTTAGAACAAAAATTATGTTTAATTGCTCTTATCTCTCGTATATAAGTGCTCTTTCTGTAAGTCTGATTTTCATAACTAATTCCACAACTTATCCTGGTTTAGAAGATACCTATATTACTGAAAAACCCCATGAAGCACTTTAAAAAATAAAAAAGCTGGGTATTAATTTGGTTGAAATTTTGGTCTTGATTCTGAGTTATGGATATTCGGCAACAAATAACTTACAATCAATGTCAACTTTACAGCGGAAACATGCTTACTGGGTTTCCAGCACTATATGGTAATGCTTGGAACTACGGTTTTGATTGCCAGTATGCTAGTTCCTCTAATGGGCGGGTCTAATGTAAGTTTTTGTCCACTATTATATATATATATATATATATATATATATATATATATATATTTTATGGAAGTTAAATTTGAGGGCTCGTATCATTTTTAATCCAAAGCTCAATTTGATGAAATACACCTTTGCTTTACTGTTCAAAATTCACTGTTAATCCAAACAGGGTGATAAAGCCCGTGTTGTTCAAACATTGCTCTTTATGTCGGGACTGAACACGCTGCTTCAAACAATTATTGGGACGAGGCTTCCTACAGTGATGGGTGCATCATTTGCTTTCGTCCTACCGGTGTTGGCAATTATCGATGATTATTCTGATGAGGACTTCACGAGTGAGCATCAGGTATGTAAAGTACAAGCAGTATGTGACTTGGAAAAGAGAGAGAGAGAGAGAGAACCTAATGACAAATTTATTTAGGTGTCTCTACCTATTCTCTTGTTAAGTTGAGCCACGATACTTTGCTATGTCATCATTATAGAGTTCGTTGTACTTTATGGCAGTACCCTTTTTGTGTCTGAATGAGCTTATATGACATGGATTGTCTGGTTTTTGTGACATGTATTGCTTTTCTTTCCCTTACATATTCACTCTATTCCTCAAACTGTGATGCTGTTACACTATTGCATACATTTGTGCCCGCTAGTAACTAAATTTATGAACAATTGAGGTGCATGTTTGCTTGCTGTGTTTACCATCAAACTGCACTGCCTTCTTATTCTCTGCTTAATTGGTCTGGCACGTAGTATATTTTTAAGATTTGGAGGCAGAGGATTGCTTGATGATTATGATGAGGGTGCTTGCAGAGGTTTCTCCACACTATGCGAACAATTCAAGGATCCCTAATTGTTTCTTCTTTTGTCAACATCTTTCTCGGATTTAGTAAGACATGGGGGAACCTGACAAGGTAATGTAATCATGATATGTAAAAAAAATTACTCTACTCATCTTATTTACTGGTTACAACTGCTTTCCATCTTCAGGATTCTGTCTTGAAACCTAGTCCTGAAAAAATATCAGGTTCTCATTTTTATTTTCTCTAACTGCTCCAACTTTGCTTGTTTCCTCCCAGATTATTTAGTCCCGTTGTTATTGCACCATTGGTTTGTGTAGTGGGTCTTGGTCTGTTCATGAGGGGCTTCCCAGTGGTAATTTCTCTTAAATAACACTCCATTGCTTTGGTGGCATTGATAATAAAATAATCAAATCAATGTATGACTCTCTCATGCTCTATGCAGCTTGCTAATTGTGTGGAGATTGGCCTGCCCATGCTTATTCTACTGGTTTTCATCCAGCAGGTTATATATCTTTCTCAAAATCCCACCTTGATTCTCAGATTCTTCTATGCAAGTTTGGTGAACTTTATATTTATTGGTGCAGTATTTGAAGCACATCCATCTCTTTCGTATGGGCCAAGTCGTATTCGAGAGGTTTGGTTTGCTTCTTTGCATTGGTATTGTCTGGGCTTTTGCTGCTATCCTCACTGCAGCTGGTGCTTACAACAATGTACGACCACAGACTAAACTGAGTTGCCGCACAGATCATTCCTTCCCCATATCATCTGCTCCTTGGTATGTTCAGATATGAGGACTCAGTTTGCACATGGAGTCACTACTCCCTTTCAGTGAATCATCCATTTCTGATGCAATTTTTGGTTTCTGTTTCCAATCTAGGGTTAAAATCCCTTACCCGTTTCAGTGGGGTACTCCCATATTCAGAGCGAGCCATGTCTTTGGGATGATAGGGGCAGCCCTTGTTTCATCTGCAGAGGTTTAATCACTATTCCAGAAAATCTCTAATTAAATCATTTCCAAAATTCCAATGATGGTCTTATATTGATCCATTTTAAACATTTGACCTACTTTACCCTTGTAAAAGATTTCGAGGAACCTTGCTATTGATTAAATATTGGAAGATTTTTTTTTTTTGATAAGTAAGTAGAAATTTCATTAAAAAAAAAGCGTAAGGCGCCCCTTAGTACACAGGGAGTATACAAAGGAAGAGCCCAGCTAGCCCATAAAGCAGAACCCAACAAGACCCTCAAAAACCCCATAACCCAACACCACCCAAAACCCTCGAGAGCCCCAAAACCCAAAATAGAAACAGCCCCCATTAAAAACAGTCCACGAAACCACCCAACCCTAATCCCCTAAACCCCTAAGCCCCTAAAGCTCACAATCTTCAATCATATCCCATCGCGTATGTTCCTCGTCAAGGGCAGAGAGTACAGCCATAGATTTTTCATCTTTTTCCCCGAAAAACAAAGAGCATGCCATAGACAACTCCATATGAGATAAAGGCTGGAGTTGTTTTCCTTGACCCACCACCGGCTTTGGCTTCCTCCCTTCCGACGAGCCCATCTCAATGGAAACTTGTGGACCCACGGCAGAATTCTCCGACCCACTCCCTAAGTCCTCAAAAACAGAATGCTTCCGACCAGCCTCTGAGGAAGCCAAAGAAGAATCCGGGAGAGGAAAATGAGAAGAATCGGTGACAAGAACGGGATCCGGGACCGAAACCAACTCCGAACCCATGTTCGAACCCTGACTAATCCTCCGACCGGCTATCCTACGCCTAGAGGGATAGTTCGCGTCACCATAGTTGATGGAACTCTGCAAATTAAGAAGTTCCCTTTTTCCTTTAGTCTTTTGGCGCGCAATCATTTTCTCCCGCTGAAACTCTTCTTCCATGGAATCCCTAATAGCCAAGGCCTCCTCCCCAAAAGCCCCTTCCAGTGTCCAATCCAAAGGCAAGCCATCCCAATAATCTTCTTCCTCCTCCTCCCAAACTACAATCTCCCCGTTATGATCAGAATCGATGGGCCACCTCTGAGATTGAGAAATACCATTTCCTTCAATGGGACATGGAACGATGCATCCACTCAAAGGAGAGGAGAGACCAACCGCCCCAACGTCCTTCACCTCACACGGCAAAACATGAGGGACAGAAGCAATCGGGGGTAAATTGAGGAAACCCTTCTTAAAAAGCCCCTGATTAGCTGTGGTCTGGTTCTTCTTTTTCGCACGAGACTCTCCACCCATTTCCTTAAAAGGAATAGGATCTGCGGAATGCTTTGAGGCTACCAAAGAATCATCTAACAACCCATCATTCCATACCACTTTCTGCCCTGCCCTGATCTCCCTAGCCCTCCTGTAGTAATACTTAAAAGGACAGCTTAGCAAGAAGGGGGAAGAGGGAGATCGAAGCTTCTTCCCCAGCTCATTGGCTCCTGAGAGGGAAGGAAAACCAGAGGATTTTTCACCACTCAAAGACCCAGACGACACCGGAGGAACAGCGGTCGCCGGCGACGGCAAATCCGCACTCGGCAGAGGAAAGACGAACGCAGTGGCCGGCTCAGAACAGTCTCCGCTCAAAAGGTCCCCACTGGGAACCACCATCTCCGACGAAACGCCATTGCACAGCCCAGAAGAATCCACCGAAGTCGTCTCCGGCAACGACGACCGTGAAGAACTAGGTTTCGGCATGAGGCATCCCAAGCGCAAACCATTCCGACACAGTCCATTCCTTGCAAGACGACCCAGAAGCTTGTTAACAGCCCGGCCCAAAGCCATGTTGGACCCTATGACCCGCTTACTCCACGTGCGCAACTTAGAGATTTCAAATTTCAAACTCGCACGTGGACGATAAGACTTACCCAGTGGACGGCGATGCTGGTCCTTACCCAAAGGATCGAACGACTCCAAAGTAGAACAGTCCACCGCCGTCCTCAGATCTGCATCTAGCACCCTCGCCGCCGGAAGAAGATCAGGCTCACAGTGAACCACTGGCGCGACCTTACTCCCGGAAGAGTTACCCCCATGATAGGCCCCTTCTTCACGACACCGACCGAGCCTGCCTTCAACACCTCCACAAAGGAGGGTCCCTTCGAAAAGGGAACCAAACCCGGCCAAACCTCAACTCCCTTCCCCTTATTCTCCGCCAGTTCATGCAAGGTCCCATTCTCCCCGCCCACAGAAGCAGAGAAAAGAGCAGCGGACTTTCTCAGCTCTTCGGAGAATTTGATCCATCCCCACCCTCTACGTCCCTCAGGAATCAGGATAAACCCTTTCCGACCACCCATCCCGAAAGAAGCTGCTTCTAAGAAACGGCCGGCTTGGTTACACCCTCTCCGAGCGATCAGAACTCTCGAACCTTCCCTGAAAGATTTGATGAAAGCTTGATCTTCCGGAACACCCACAAGTGACTCCAACGTCGAAGCCAACCACTCAGAGCACGGAGGACTGATGAAAATTACGCCGGAGAAACTTTTTCTCTTCTCCCCCACCCTCATCTTCGACGCCCCATCCAGAACCGAGAAGACAAATGTCTTCGACTCCACGGTAAAACTAATCTCCATCTCAGCAAACAGCCGGAACCCAAGCGGCTGACCCAGAGGACGATCACATATTCGACGGACAGGAGCCAACCCACCTATTGGAAGATTTATCGGTGATATAGAATCCATAATCTAAATTTAGTCCTGTCTATATTCCCATGGAATATTCATTGAACTTTTTGTGCAGTCAACTGGAACATTTTATGCAGCAGCACGTCTTTCAGGAGCTACACCCCCTCCAGCACATATTCTCAGCCGAAGTATTGGCCTGCAGGTGCAGCCATAGGCCATCATATCTAAAATTGCAGTTGTATATCTGAAATTGCTTTGACAGTAGATGAAATAAATCCTAATATTGCGTTACCATTTGGAATGTAAATTTAAGGCTTTATCTTCAAATGCAGGGTGTTGGCATGCTTGTTGAAGGGATCTTTGGTGCTGTTGTTGGTACTACTGCATCCGTGTAAGAAAGCGATGCTTTAGTTATTAATATATTAATCTGTTTTTGTCTTTGTTTAGCTTGAGTCGCAACCTTTCCCATAAATGCTTGGCAAAGCATTCTTGGGTTTTTTACCCTTAATTATGATGCTATAGGCCACCTAGCCAAAATGAAGAAGATAGAAAAGATGATATTACAGCCCATGCAGGCTTGAATTTATAACTGTTTACAATGTCTAACGGGATAGGTATTTAGGCTGGTAGTTCAGTAATGCTCCATGATGAGAAGCTTTGAGCCCTGGAATGGTTTGACCATTCCACGGACCACTCCCAAGGTCCTGTTAGGTGCGAGGATCATGCTTGTTTTGTATTTCCAGGTTCTTAGCTTCTTATCGCAGAGTCAAGTTTTTAAGATCACGACACCTTGTATTTGCACAAAATTCGTGCATATCTATTATGTTGTATAAGAAGATGAGTGAGATGACTGTTCTGTGACAGTTGCCATATTCACATTAAAGTTGGATGGTTAAAATTAGATAAAACAAGTGCTATTCTATTGTCTACAAAAACATCTCTGCTGACAGACTGTATGAAGAAGTAGATACTTGCTTTACTCACTTGTTCTGATGATATGCAGTGAAAATGTTGGCCTTCTTGGATTGACTCACATAGGGAGCAGAAGAGCAGTGCAGATTTCAACTGCTTTCATGTTATTCTTTTCCATATTTGGTTTGTTTTCTACCTGTACAACGTGTTTCATTGCTCCATTACCTGTTTCCCATTGCCTATCACCTATCAGCCCTGGCTTTTTCATTTCAAGCTTGATTGCGTTACCTCGTGTCTTTCAGGGAAGTTTGGTGCGTTCTTTGCATCTATTCCTTTATCGATATTTGCTGCCATATACTGTGTGTTATTTGGCATCGTTGGTGAGTAATTTTGTTATCATTGTAATTAATATGTTTTAATTTTGTTGATGTCTTCTTAATGGAAAATTTTTCCCTCCCTTTCTTTGTCTGCAGCTGCTGTGGGGATCTCACACATACAGTTTGCAAACACTAATTCCTTGAGAAACATCTACGTTTTGGGCCTGACCCTGTTCCTTGGGATGTCAATACCTCAATATTTTGTCACGAACACCAATATGAGTAATGGTCATGGACCAGTTAGTACAGATGGTGGATGGGTAAGTCATTTACAGAATATGCTTTGCTTTGTTGTCTTTTTTTTTCTTCTCTCTGAATTTATCTTTACAATATTTAATTCCTCATTGTTCATCTTTTACAATCTTGTCTCAGCATGTTAAAGAAGGTAAAGGTTTGAGATTGAGACATAAAAAAGTTTATGCAAAAGTAAATAATAATTGAACCCACACCTATATTGCACAAACAGAAAATACAAATATGCGTACCCGAAGACCTTATGCCCTTATATGAATCTCATACTCTTCGACAGGAATTAAATTAGCGGAATTGAGCCTTTAGGGTTAAGCCTTGAGGCAACCTTCCAGGTGTTCTAAATCCTGCTTTAAACCTAGCAAAATTGATTTAGGGGCCTTGCGATTTCGTAGCCCAAAAAGTGTTTTCAAACCGCAGACAATGAGGTGTGTTTTTAAAAACACGATTTTAAAGGCAAGGAACCACAGTATTATCAAACCCTTAACTGCGTTTTTAAAAAACGAGTTTTCATTAATTGCTTTTTGAAATCGCTATTTTTTCAAACTGCACGTTTTGAAACCACTATACCAAACTGACACTAGACTTTGTGGTTGTATTCTAATCAATTGATTAATCTAGTTGTTTCCGCCTCATACTTCCCCGGATTTGCCGAGTGAGCAACAGATATTTTGGTCCTTATTTGAGAAATTTATACCCACCCCCAGTGCGTGTATTTGGCATAGGTCAGTCCTGGCAAAGATTGAGTGATTATTCTGGTGTGTGTATTGTTTTATGCATTGAATACTTGCACAATTAGAAATATGAATTAAATGAGAGTCAGTCTGGCAAAGATTGGACGGTTATTCTCTATAATCAGCCCTGACATCGAAGTGTAATGATATTTCACTTCCTGTAGATTTAGTATGATTACATTTACTCTTCATCTTATCTGAAATTCTTCCTTAGTCTGAGACAAGTTGAAGCTAAATCCAGCTTTCTAGTTATTCATTATTAAAAAAAAAAAAATCAATGCTAGCCAATACATGCATCTACTCTATAATATGTGTATCGTATTTTTTGTTGCTTATGATGCCATGTTTGTGTGATTTCATATCATTTTTGTGACTGTTTCAGTTTAACAACATTTTCAACACGATATTCTCGTCACCGCCAACCGTGGTAATAATCGTTGGGACGTTGCTCGATAACACACTTGATGCAAAGCGCACTTTTAATGACAGAGGATTTCCATGGTGGGCTCCTTTCCAAAATAGGCATGGAGATCCTAGAAATGACGAGTTCTACCGTCTTCCATTGAGGCTAAATGAATTTATGCCTACAAGGTTTTTCTGAATAACTCTTCCCCGCTTGTTGTATATTAGCAATATACTATGATCAAAACATTGGTTTTGTAACATGTAAAACAAGGCGTGTTCTGAATATATAGATAAGACTGCCACAGATTGTCCATGTCCTTGGTTACTCGATCCCTACCCAAGTTTCAGCATGACCCGCTTACCCCATTAGCTGAAGGCAGGAACTCTTTTGCTATTTGGCTCCTGGACTCTGGAGGCATATTGTTAGAAGCAAAAGCCAACTCACCATGAACCTTTTTGGTTCTTCATTCTCTACAGTTTTTTTGTATGTCCAAATTTTACCCACTACCAGATGCGCTTTTAATGTACTGCTAGATTTGCACTTATAATGTGGAATGCTGATACTAGTGGAGTGTTTGTTATTTTAGTTATTGAAATTCTGGATTCAGACCCCAATTAAGGAATAGCTCAATTCACCAAGCAAACAATTATGAAATCAATCACCACAATCAAAATAAGCAAAAGATAAAACAATATACAGATTTGGTGACGAGGTGAAAATGTTTTTAAATGATTCTTCAAAAAGTAAAAACTATTCTAGGAGTAGGGTAACTCCAAAGGCATCAACTATGAGCTACATTGTTCAACTTCCAAAAGCTTTTGTAAACTTGAAGACCCAATCTTGTAACCTCTCTGTAAATGACATGTTTACTTCTCACCGCAGTGGTTTTAAAACCTTTGGCCTTGCTGAACTTTGTCTGCTTTAGATAAAAACTTTGATAGCCGAAAGTTTTCTTTGAATCATGAAAAGTTTATAATTTGTTCGAACGAGATCCTAAGGGTAAGGTATTCACAGTTTTGAATATTCGACATTTGATCGCACTCCAAATGACACTCCAACTGAAGCAATCTATGGTCCTTTCGTTCAAGCGGACTTCAAATAAGTTTGCAACCCAGATAGCAACCAAAGCATTCTGAACTCAGCATAGTATCTCGTTCGAACGAGTTCTTCAATTTCTTGATTTTCCACTCTTTCAGCTCCAAAAATGTTTTGACTCAAGCCCAGATATAAAACTTACATATAAAGATGTTTTGACACTAAATATACCAATTTAAAACTTCACAATTATAATTAGTTTATTTTGTAATAATAGCATTATGCTTGATGGCCCAATAATGTAGTTTTGGCTCTTCCATGGTTGCATATTTGGTTCGGATTTATCACAGAGTTCAATGGACTAGAATTATATGCAAAAAGTACACATGAAGAAAAATGAAGGGGAGAAGTTCTCAGTCAGACGGCTAGAATTACTTGCAAAAGGTACATATGAAGAAAAAGGAAGGGGAGAAGTTCTCAGTCAAACGGCTAGAATTATTTGAAAAAATACATATGAAGAAAAAGAAGGACGAGACAAGAACTCATTGATATTTAACGGTATATATGAAGTTAATATTGACACGTTTTTAAAAAAAATTATTTACTACTTATCTTAAAAGTTTAAGCTAATAGGAAAAGGTAAATTTAATTACTTAATCAATATTTTAACACTCTTTCTCATCTGTGAGCTCAGACTTCCTTTTTAATAGGTGGGGCTCAACACGTGGAATATTTAATTGAAATTGGAAGTAAATAGTCAATATTCGAATTCATGACATTTGGTTCTGATATCATATGAAAGTCTATGGGCCTTTTTATTTTTTATTTTTTTGACATGTCCACACAAAAGGAGGGGAGATGGGATTCGAACTAGTAACCTCTGTTTCATGAGGCGTGGTCCCCTGTCGATTGAGCTACCCCTTGGAAACAAAGTCCATAAGCCTTACTCTCAAAGGACGCATTGAGAGAGGAGGTGACACCATGACTTATAAAGTGCCAAAGTGAATGAAATCTTAGCGATGTAGAACACTTTAACACGCCATTTCACGTGTAGCAACTAATGGTTAAACACATGAACAACAACGGGAGGGAAAAACCCATCATCGCAAGAAACATGTGGTTCTGATACTATGTTAAATTATCATTTATCCTAAAAGCTTAAACTGATAGGAAGAGATAAATTTAATCAATTAATCAATATTTTAACACTCTCCTTTACATGTGGGCTCAGACTTCTTTTTTAATAAGCGATGCTCAACACGTGAAATATTTAATTGAAATTAGAGGTAAATGACGGAATTAAGGTTCGAACTTAAGACCTTTGGCTCTGATACCATATTAAAGTTCATGGGCCTTACTCATTCTCAAAAGACGCCTTGAAAGATGAGGGAACACCATGACTTATAAAGTGCCAAAGTAAAAGAAATCTTAACGATGTATGAAACTTTAACACACCCCTCACGTATGGCAACTAATGGCCAAACACATGGATAACAACAGGAAAGAAAGGCTCATCATCGCAAGAAACTTGTGGCTCTGATACCATATTAAATTTTCACTTATCCTAAAAGCTTAAACATATAAGAACTAAGAAGAGACAAATTTAACCATTTAATCAATACTTTAACAAAAATCATGTACACTATTTAACACACAACTTTAAATCCTAATCATAAAAGTTATAATCTTCAATGTCCAATGATACCTTAAATTCTTGAACTCCTATTTATTCTAATAATAGATACTATTAATTTATGGAGAGTATCTTATCTCTTTGACTTCTGGTTTGATTTAACTATAAAAAACAGACTTAAAAGATAAATCATGCAGCATCTTTGACTGCCCCTAATCTTCTACTGCGATTAACAATAATATAATATATAATAATAAGGTTTATTGAGTCTTAGGCGTGAAGTGTGAACAGACGTTAAGTTATCAACAACCAAGCCAAGAAACTGACTGAGGAAGCTTCACAGCTCTTTCTCCCGACCGCGGATGGAGGATCCAAATGCCTTATCCTACTCAGTACTCTCTCTTTCCGCGTCTTGCTTTTAATAATGCAGGAACTGTCCCGCTCACACCCGGCAAACCCCACGCTAGAAAAACAGAAAAAAGGGTTCGGGATTAGCCATTAAGACAGTGGAGGCCGCATATTTTCGAATATCCGGTCTTCATTTTTTTTTATTCAACTTTGTGAATAGAATTTAATCAACCCCTCACATGCGTGACCAGGACAAACGGCCAGGACCGGGGACGGAATCAGAATTTCTTTTTATATGAGGAGTCCAACCTAATTTTTAAGTCCCAAAAAATACATATATATTTAACTTAATAAAACAAAAAAATTTAAAACCAAGGGAGGTCCATGGCCCCCCGGTCTATATCTAGGTTCGTCCTTGTCTGTCGCTAATTCTTTTTTATCAGCCATAGGATTTACAGGACAGTCTACGTGATATGATAGGTTGTTCGGCCCCACTTATTTGGAAATTTTGAGTCTTACCTGCTTGAACTACCTAAAAATATGCGTGACTTAGCGGAAGACTAAAGTACTTAATTAAAGAGCAGCGTATTTGATTTTGAAATGAGAATTGTCTTCGTCTTCTATCCAAAAAGATAAAAACAATCCACGTAGACTAAAAGAAAGATAAAACTCTGCAGAGTATTTGAAAGAGAATTATCTGATTTTATAATAATTCAATGGCTTGAATTTTTACATAATAAGCAAGCTTATTTATAAAAAATAAATGAAGAGAAAGTAAACCTATTCCTAGTAGTAAAAGTAAACCTATTTCTAGTAGTGAAAGTAAACCTATTCCTAGTAGTAAAAGTAAACCTATTTCTAGTAGTAATAATAAACCTATTCCTAATAGTAATAGTAAACCTATTTCTAGTAGCAATAGTAAATCTAATCCCAGCAAGAAAAATAAATAAATAAAGCAAATCTAATCCTAGTAACTAAAGGAAATAAAGTCTTAATTGTAAATAAGAAATTAAAATAAAATCTTAAATTGAAGATCAAGTCTTTCTTTTCGTACTTTCATTGTCCGAGAACAGATAAATTTTTAATCAACTATTTAACATATGTCGATATCTCTCTCCAAATCTCTAAGAGCCAAAAAAGTGGAAGTTATTGCTTATTTAAGAATTTTTTATTTCATCTCTATCACAAAAAAGAAAAAAAAAATGAAGATGGCAGACAAGGCAAGGAAAGGAATGGTGGATGCACCGGATGGGATGCTTGAATAAGATAATAAAAACAAAGAAAGAATTAGAAAAAATAAAATAAAATAATATTCAACTAGAGTAAAGAAAATGTAGAGAGTTTGATTTTTGGTTCATTTAAAAAGTGGATCTCCAAAAAAAAAAAAAAAAAAAAAAAGATTTTTTCTCTTCAAATTTAGCTCAAATTGGAGAGTTCAGTACTAGGAATGCTTCTCTTCCACGTAAATAAGAAGGTGGGTTTTTGCCGAAAAAAAGAAAAGAAAATCTAGGGACCCTAGAAATTTGACCGATGCGGCGGTGCAATTCTGAACAAATTATGGCATTTGAGACTTCGATTCAGACGGGCTATATTTCACGTAATTGGTAGTCAGTTGAATGAGGTAGTCAACCATAACGCAGTTTTATGCAGAGAATCATAATTTTCGAGTGTTGATTGGTTGGATTTGCAGTGATATAGGAAGAATTCTGTACTGTAATCCCTTAAGCACGCTGCTTGGATGCTTAGAAAGTTCATCCAACCAAATACCAATGACTGACTGGTGGCTGCCTACCAAACATGGTAACTACATTCTATTCTGCATTTTTATCCTATCAGCGCCAGAAAGCTTAAAAAAAAAAAAAAAAAAAAAAAAATATCAAAGACATGCCACAAATAGCCACCCTTGATTTATCTTTCTACCTTTATTTATAGTACATCAAACAATAGTGACAAGTCCACTATGTTCACTCATCTAGCCAGTCCAGATTATAAGATTTCTCAACAATCTGAATATGAAGAACTGGAATAGCCTTCTCCACATCTCTCCACAGCCAAGAAACGTCTTCGTCGCAAACCACACGACGCAGCGATTGCAATGAAGCAGCAGACTTTGGTAGATTCCTAATCTGCGCACACTCACTCATATCAATCTTCTCCAGACTTTTTAATTTGCCAATCCTTTCAGGAAGACATGCCACATTAACACATTGAGAAATGTCGAGGTACTTCAACCGACCTAACTCGGATATGCCATGAGGAAGCGTCTTTAAAGTTGGGCAAGCATATAACCTCAGGATCAGTAGGTTTTCCAGTTTACCCAAGTCAGCAGGCAGCTTGGATAGACGATGGCAATTAGTGACACTCAAAGTCCTGAGTGGGTGCATCCCACAAATGCTAGAAGGAAGCTCCACCAAATCATCACAATGATCAATTGTGAGCTCTGAGAGGCAAGGGAAGAGCTGGGGCAAGTCTGTATCTGACTGACCAAGGCAGCTATTAACCTTGCATAGGACAATGGACATTTTCCTCAATTTTTTTAGGGGGACGGGAGATTCAGAAAATTGAGGAATGGTAACCTTTTCAAGCCAGAGGCTCCTCAAGTTGGCCAAATTAGTAAAAACTGAAAAGTTCTCAAGGGCTGCGCTGGTTGTACTGTGATTGATAACTATCAGTGCCCTGAGCTTTGGCATGTTATCAATGAAGGGAGGTAAAAAGTACTCCTTTGAGGAGAAGTTCAAGATGAGTACTTCAGCCTTGGGGAAATCCATGCGGAACCAGTCAATTTCTCTCATTTCACCTATATTGTCAAATTATGGTGAAAGTTAGCGTGAAGAGTAGCAGAAAAAGGAAAGTGAAGCAATCTAGAAAGAGTGATGATATTAATATACCTGTGTGAATTGAAACAATCTGGGCATTAAATGGCTGATCGGAATTCCTCTCCCACTCTTTTGGAAGTTCTGTCTCTCTTCTTGGCATAAGCAACCGCCTGCGCTCATTTATGCGTCCCCGGTTGCTTGAATGAAGAGCAAGGTCTCTCAACACATCATGTTGAGTAACAGAGAACAGGCAACTGCTATACACGTCTCCAGCTCTGCCAGATCAACAAATTAAAGGGTTTAGAATGCTTGCCTATAAAAATAAGATTAGTGTAAGTTCAGGCTAATTAAAGAAAGAGCATCCTACTTACCTCTCATCCTTCAACAGGCTGAGAAGATTCTTCTCTGAAAGCTCAACAAGAATAGCAAATGCGTCTTCCTCATCAATATCATGCATCTGCACCCAGATACTGATAAGGATATCAAGAGGAATCTTCCTGTCTTCAGGAAAGGAACCCAAATCCAAGAAGCATTCCCTGACCTTGTCGGACAAGAACCCGACACTTATTGCCATCCGTTCAAGCAATTTGTTTTCATGTGGCTCTGATACGGGCTCACCTCGAGATAATCTGTTCTTTGCACTTGCCCAAAACATTTCAGATTGATCCCGTAGTGAAGCTCCAATCACTTTAAGTGCTAAAGGAAGACCTTTGCACTCACTCACAACCTATTAAATTTGATTATAATGCACATCAGAAAGAATAAGGTAACCAGCTATAAATTTGAAAATTACATAACCCATTCCCCATTCACACAAACAACAAAAGTTCACTCTTTCATATACTATGGATTGCAGTTGGAAAAGAGTTCAATGAGACCTGCTTGACTAGACTCTCATTAGCAGGAGGAGGAATGGACTTCTGTCCAAAAGCAGAGTGGCAGAACAGAGCCATTGCTTCGTCCTCCGTCAACAATTCTACTTCATAAGTAGCCTTGATAACGGTAGGGAATTTGAATCGAGAAACCACCAGGATTTTGCAGCCTGGAAATATAAGTCGCTCAAGCACTGAGAGCGACCACACATCATCTAATACCACCAGGGTTCGTGCTCCAATTCTCCATTCATATTGTAGCTTAAACTGGGGGATCAGATAATTGGCACCCAAATTTTCATTTCCCATAATGTATCCCCAAATCCTGGCTCTCAACTGCTCCACATTCGGAGACTGAGACACCGTCAGGAACAAGATCCTCTCATTGAAGTAACCTGCACATGGTGATAGTTAGGAACAAAATCCAATGGAATTCCCAAATCTCGCTTTCATATGTTCTCTTGTTCCCTTCAACTCAAACTGAAAGACTCATCTAAATTAGATACAACAGAGGTATTTTGCTCATTTTAATGAAAAAACTAAGAATTAAAGATTTAAACTTTCTTTCTTCTTAGATTCCTACCTCATGTAGGCAACCAAACAAACAGATCATGACCCAGAAACAACAACAGTAACAACAAAAATCCCATGTAACGAAACGAAAAAAAAAAAAAATTAGAAGTGCTCACTTCGAACTTGATCATCTTTGCAAAGCTCTCTAGCCAAGGTGGTTTTCCCAGACCCACCAATCCCACAAATCCCAACGACCCCCAAGTCATCTCTCTCAACCACCATTTCCTTCGCCTTCTTCTTCCCCAAGTCCAACGCCACCCCGAAGCTCACCAAACTACTCTCCCTCCACCTCTCCTCTTCCTCCATCCTCTTCACCGCCTCCTCCGCCCATCCTCCTCCCCCGATCATCATAGCCCCAAGCTTTTGCTCCAGCCGCTGAGCCGATCCCTCGAGCCTGTCGAACCGCTCGGCCGTCTCGAACCGCATGTGATGCACGTCGGCCAACACATGAACCGGGACCAGACCCTTCAAGAACCTCGAAACAGTCTTTTCAAGCTTCTCCATCTTCCTCGCCAACTGCAGGTTCTTGTAGACGTTCCAGCGGGGCGAGGCGAGGACTTTGTGGGAGAGCTCAAGGCCGTCTCGGAGGAACTCGGAGAAGCGGTCGAGCTGGAACTGACGGTGCGCCGAGACCTCGACGCCCGAGTACTTGATCTCGTTGATGATGGGATGGAGCTCCCCGATGGAGGAGATGAGCTCCTCGGCGCTCGACCTGCAGAGGCAGGACTTGCGTGATATGGCCATCAGCATCTTCATAAGCTCCGTGGCGATCTCTCCAGCGAAGAGGTCCGTCACGCCCATTGCTGGTGGCAGTGGTTTTGGAGAGACAGAGTAGTGGCGGGCGAAGTTGGTTTGCGGTTGATTATAGAGAGAGGGAGTTGAAATGGGCGTAGTCCCAAACTGAAAAAAAATAATAAAAAAAAAAGGCTGTAGTTTGAAAAATGAGAGTCGTTGGTTTGCGCTGGCAATGTTTTATTTTTCTTATCCCTTTCATTTTCTAGTAACAAATTCAAAATAAAAAATTATTCATTAAAACACTTAAAACTATTCTTACATTTATTTCACATAAGTTCATTTTTTAAAACAAAATACACTCTTTAAAAAGCATTAACAAATATAAACATCTTTTTTATATCATTTTCATAAATAATAATAATAATTAAGAGTATATGGATGATAAGTCATTCACTAATTAATTAAGTTAATAAATCAAATATTTTTCTTAATCATTTCACCAATTATATACTATCAGTCTGTAAAAAAAAATTGTAATAATTAAAAGTTGTGGACTCGTTTGTTAATGGGTTTTAGGGTTTTTTTTTTTTTTTTTTTGACTTTTTTATTATAATATGATATAAAAGTAAAAATAATTGTGACCGTTTTGCGAATGTTCTATGCGTTGAGTTGTTTGTTAATAACTGATTTAAAAAGCGTTAGCAAACGAACCAATACTCTTAGCACCCCCACTCCTACAGTTTTTATTGCAATTTCAGTACAACTAATGTGGTGGTGGTCTATAAATTAATAATTTTTTTTTTTTTTTTTTTTCATGTACCCACAAAGTATAGATATATGGAAAGGAGAAAAGAAAGATAGGGATGTGTCGGGTGTGTTTCTCTCAGCTTTTGGCATGGTGGACCTATAAACGCCAAAGTGTTCAATTTTTCCATCCCAACTTCCAAATACACTGCACATGATGCCCAAGTGTCTTAATTAATCAACAAAAAGACATCCGCACCATTTGGTAAATGGCTGTTTTGTAAAATTTTTATTTAAATAAAAAATAAAAAGTAATTGATGCGATATAAAAAGTATCACTTTTATTGTCTGATTATACTTATCTTTCTCCAAAAAAAAACAACGTTTTGTGGAAAATCTCAAAAACGATAATCTATACTTGGATAATATTGATTAAAGTTATAATGTCATATATGGAAGATCGGGATCCCTTATAAATAAGGTACTTAACTTTTACTAAAATTAGGACAATTCATTTAAAAGGAATTACGAGCCTCACTTATTTTGGATAGATAAACCCTGTACCTTAAGCTAGTTGAATAAAGGTCTGTTTGAGTTTGCGATTTCAAAAAGTAATATTTAAAATATGCGATTTTAAAAAGTAATATTTAAAAATGCAGTTAAGCGTTTGACAAAATCGTAGTTTAGCCTTTAAAATCGGAAACTAGCCTTTAAAATTATGCGTGTTCAAAAAAGTATACACTTACCTGCAATTTGAAAAAGCAGATTTTTCGCATTTTCAAATCACAATTTTAAAAAACGCAATTCACAAACGATTTATGTTATACGATTTGATTTAAAATCATATTTATTGTTTACGAAATTACAATCACAAACGCACCCTAAATAAGTCTCACAAATCTCTCGTGCCTGAAATTTAAGTTGACTTAAACATGTAGATCTCACAACACCCTCTACTTGGGGTGCCCCAAATTTCAATAAAATTTCGGCACCTATTCTTAGGGCTCTTTCATATATGGATTAGAAATTTAGTTGATTTATTTATTTTTTTGTTTTTTTTTTTTTCTCTCTGTTTAAAAGCAATGTTTTTTTTTTTTTTTTTTTTGAACAGAAACGGAATCTATCATTGATGAATAGCCCAAGGCTTACAACTTGAAAATAAGGGACAAACCCCCCATTCTCTAAACCAGAAGGATCTGGCTTAAAAAAACAGCTGCCTAAGCAGAAATACAACTTTTACAAGAAAGTCATTTGAGCCTCTATTACATTAACGCTCACTTTCTAAATAAATGAGACCAGATCTAGCAATTAGCCACCAAATATTCCCGTAAAAATTGAAACCAACACAAGCAAACTGTGACCCAAGAAAAGAGAAAAAAAACATACGACACTGAAGCAGAGACCCCCCAAAACAGGCTGCCGGCAGTGGAGGAAAAGGGCTAAGAGGCCGGACGACGGCGCGTGAGGGACACGCGCCAACACCGGCGCCACCCAGACAGAGATCCGACGCCGGACGACCGAAAACCGCCGAGATCGGCCTGAGAAAAAGCTGCGCGTGGCCCACACGCGCACCAAACAGCGGAGAGCCCACTGGCGCGTGGGAACCACGCGCCGGTCACCGGTTACCGACAGGGCCGGATCTAGCGGTGGCTGGGGCGGAAGGCGACGGAGAACGCGGCTGGGTGGCGCGTGTCAGTCAGAATTGGGCGAGGATGAGCAGATCTGGCTTCCAAAATCTGAAGAAACCAAGGTGAAAGAACGGGCCAAAAAACATCCCGCTGACGACACGAACACTCGGCCAATCCCCCAAAGAAGACAACTTGAGATGAGAAATCCTGCCAAACAAAAGAAGACAAAACAAAATACGACACATAAAAGCCACCATAGCCTAGAACGGCTAGGGGAAGACTAGCCTCCACCGGATCTAGCCGGGAGGAACAAAAGCTCCATAACCCTAAAGGTTAGGAGACAAACTAACCCCACTGAACCAACTCAGGGGGAACAAAAACTCTCTGACTCACGAGGAGTCAGAGGGAAATCACCACCGGGAGGGGAGGCAAGAAAACCACCCCCTCCCGATGAAAAACGAATTTTGTTTATATCTATTGTTTAAAAGCAATGTTAGTCATGGGTGGCTGCATATTTTTCTTTTAGCAAATTATTACAATGTTTAGTATTTTACCGTGTACTCGCACCAAGTTTATAGTAGATTAAAATAATTACCTTTGGACTCATGCTTGCCGCTTTCTCATTTGTCACATGAAAATAGTAAAAAGGGTGAGTAATTATAAGGATTGACGCTTTCACAGTTTCACTCTTTACTTCGTCTTTTATTGCGTCTATTGACCACTGTTAGAAAAGTCAACACGCTTTCTATCTTTTTCTTTTTCTTTTTCTTTTTTTTAATTATTATTTTCTCTTTATATATATATTTTCCTTTGTACGCTTTTATTGCGGAGCATTGAAAATAAGTTACATGAAAAACTAGTAGATTTGCCTGAAGTGTTGTTAAAAAAAAAGGTATATATGTTATAAGTTTTAGTTTTAGATAAAGTTGGATAAATTTTTTATAATCCAACCTATTAAATTTATAGTTATTTTTTGGAGCAAATAATTCTCACGTGCATTGATAAAAATGCATGTAAGAATCACATGCTTTATTAATCATATTAAAAATACATATGAAAATTATATGTTCTAATATTATATATCAATTTAATAAAATGAATTGAAAATATTTCCTCTAATAAGTTTAAAGAAAAACTTTGGTGTACCATAGAATAAGCCTCAAAGAAGTGGGTCTCTTCAACCCATTTGATTGGCCCAAACAGTTCCACTTTCCATAAGTCTTATAGACCGACCAAACTGAATTAAACCAAGAAGGACGGGCGCACAAACGATAAAAAGAGAATGTGTTTACTGTATCATAGCCACTACCAATTGAACTCCTAATGCTCTTTTATTTTTGGAGGTTAAAGAACGTATTCCTGACCGAGTAGAGACTACAAAATCAAATCGGTTATCCCATGAATCCTCCTCCCTAACCAACGAGGCTCGAGAAAATGTTCCATAAAGAGATGAGAAGGGGATTATTCAAACACCATTCTTCTCCAATTTTTCCTTTAGCTAATTTTCTTATCTGAACGAATTATGACTTAAGCATTAAAGTAACTCTTTACTGGTCTTTTGTAACGACCCACCCCCAATGACACAATATTGTCCGCTTTTGGCTCCCCATATCAGACTTCCCAGGAGGTCACCCATCCTGGGATTGCTCTCGCAGCGGCTCGCTTAACTGCGGAGTTCTGATAGGTTCATTACCATCACGGCTTTAAAACGCGTTGTGTCCTATAGGGTGCATTTATACATATAAGCACATCCTCATTCCCAGGCGATGTGGGACGTCACATCTTTAGCGGAACGCCATGTACTTAACCTTCCTTTTCTTTTGCAAGTTCGGTCGATTCATGATTTGACGAGTAATCAACTTATTCTTTAAACTTTATCCTATAATTTTTAGCAAGCATAAAATTTGATAAATTAAGGATGTTTTTAGTTTTTCCTCAATTGAGCAATCTGTCCTTGACAGAATTTTTTAGAAATTCAACTGAAGAGTTGCCCTACACAATTGAATTCTCATATTTATTGAAAATTAATCTCCACACAAATCGGTTGCGTGCCTTAACATCAGTCTCGCATGGCCTACCCATTTAGCTAAGGCCCTAAAGGCGTCTTTGGCATTCCATTTGGAAGCAAAGTCATTGAAGCAATTTTGACCAAAGAAATGGAGATAATATGCCCGACAAAGGGAAGACCCGTTGACGGAGAAAATGACCATTGTGCCCTCACCCCTCATTGACCAAAACAGAATTAATACAAATTATTAAAGTCTATTTTTTTTTTAAAAAAAAAAAGCGCAGCATTTTGCTCAATCTTATAAAATGATAATAGGAATAGAGATGATCCGAATAATCAAGATCTAGGAACAACTTGTTCCCTAATTACAATACCACCAATACTGTAGGAATTTCTTCCAACCAACTAAGATCATAACCATTATTGACTGCTTCCAATGCCCGAGTATGAGCCGCACAATTTGCTTCCCTCCTTACATCGACAACCGAGGATGATCTAAAAGTACTCAATTCCTTTTCAATACCTTTTATGAAATGGCCCGAACTGTGAAATAAAATTGACCTCTTTAACAATTTGAAGAGCATTATCTTCTAAAATTATATCAAAAAAACTCACCTCATTGTTAAATAAAATTAAAGCCTATTTGTAATGCCCTCTTAGATTAATTTTTAAATTAAAACAAAAGACCTTCAAAATTGTATGATTAATTATAAATATAATAGCTCATGATATTAATTATTTCAAATTTCAAATTTTAAAAGAATATCACAAGCCTTCAATACATTCTCATTAAAAATCTCAGCGCGAGAACAAGGCAAAATATATATTTTTTTTTTTTCGAAATTAGGAATATTAAGGCTCGAATTAATGACGGGCACCACTAACTACCTCGTTCCCGATTGTTTTTTTCGTTCGAAAATAACCGATTCTATCATTTTTTTTTAAAAAAAATGGACCAACATATTAATGTTGTGAATGCACTCATGGATTTGGTTGATGATAATTTAGTTTCATCTCTTTGAATTCTATATATTCATGTCACATTTTAAAAATTTTGTACATTCATGTAATATATTAATATATTCTTTTGATTCATGTTCTACCATTTTATATTTTTTAACTTTTCATTATGATTTTATATTTATAAAAATGAGTATTGAGCAGTTTGTAGAACACACATATGATGAAAAAGAATCATATAGAGTTATTGAATAACTAAGTTTCACATATTGAGATCCTTTTATCTTATTTTATTATTTTATTTGATTTTACAACACGTTGCCGGCATGACAATATCATTTGTTTTAACTATCAAATCTTAGTTCTCAAATAGCACTCGCCCTCACATTGTCCCTATCAACAAAAGGTTAAGCGAGTTTGAAGAATAAGTGAGACCTCGTTTGGTTTGCATAATGACTATTCCATTAGGAAAATGAATAGTCATTCCTAGAAATAGAAGGTGGTGAAATGGAATGACTATTCATAATCTTTAGTTTGGTAAGAATACATAGATTTTAATTGGAATTCAATCAAAATTACTAAAAAAAACCCCACATTTTTTTAAAAAAAATTAAAAAAAAAATCAAATTATTAAAAAAAAAAAAAAAAAAGAAGAAGAAGAAGAAGAAGAAGAAAACCCATTAGTGACCTAACCACCCCCCAAATACTTGTCGGAGTTGACCGCAGCCACCCCCATAGCGAATCGGGGGTGGCTAAAGGCCTCGTTTAAAAAATAATTTAATATAACATAAAAATATAATTATAATATTTGAGGTTATGCTTTTGAATCAAACAGGTGGTCCACCACAGAAAGGTGATAGCAGAAGTTAGGCCTCTTATGTGGAAAAATAATTATTTTGGTTAATCTTCCATCATAGTTGCTCAGAGGGGTCAGGGCAAAAAGTCCTATCAGTGGTATCAGTCAATCAATCAGGCTAATGAGTTAGTCAAAAAGCAGATTTTATGAAGCGATTTGCATTGACCTCAAAAGTTCTTTTATTAGGTCTTCACTTCTAATCAGGTCTCAAAATCAAATTAAACACGAGGATTTATGTTTAATACTTAAGAGGGTATGATTAATGTATATATATATACTCTTTGAGGTTACACCAAAACTTTAGCTCGTTTGGTTTATTTTTTATTTTATTTTTATTTTTTTAAAAATCTCTCAAATAAACATGTAACGCTTTTTTTATTTTTTATTTTTATGATTTATGCGGGTTTGCGTGGGTTTTGAAGTTTAGGTATTGAGGTTTTGGTATTTTTCAATTCTATGTTTGGATGTTGAGGAAGGAATGTGATGTGTTTTGCATGCAGATATATTAAGGTTTTGATTCTTATAAGCTGTCTAATTAAAACTTAGCCTACTAGAATGGCCAAAACATAATGTATGGATGTTCTTATCCTTTCAGAATGTCTAAAATGTATCCCGTTACAATGTTCAAAATTAATCAATCTTTATCGGAGATTGAATACAAAGAAAAAGAAAACGGTTCATTTGAAAACATTTGAGAGAATATACGATCACGCTTGATGAACGTGTGACGTTGTTTAGAAACCATGTGATGTTGATCTTCCTTATTCTAATATTCTATAGCAGGCTTTGTAAATATTGAATTAAAAAAAAAAAAAAAAAAAAAAACAATTGTGTTAAGGTAAATAAAAATTGGAGAGGAAATTGTTTTATTTATATTTTACCCTGAAAGAATATGACTGTTGGAATAAAGAGTAAAGTTAGAATAATAAGGAAATAAAAAAAATAATATTAAATCACCACTTATCTCAAAAGCTTAAATTTATATAGGAATGAACGAATTTAATCATTTAATTTATATTTTAACACCCATCACGTGTAGGCTCCAACAGTCCAACTCCCCCTTAATATATGATGTTTAACCTATGAAATATTTAATTGAAATTTGATGTGAATAACAGAGACATAATTCAAACTCAAAACTTTTACTCTGATGCCATGTTAAATTAAAGAACATAATTTAAATAAAGTTAAAAAAAAAAAAGAATTAATTAATCAAGTTTTAGCTAAAAGAATAGCTAATTTACTAGAAATGCTCATACTTTAGTGTTTTTTTTTGTTTTTTTTCCCCTGATAAAATACAAGCATGAAAAAGAGGAAAATAAATTAAAAAAAAAAAAAAACAGGGGATCTATCCCAATGTTACTCTGGTGTTCAGTGGCCCATCTATGGAAGAAGTATGGTGTATGGAAAAGCGGTTTTTGTGTCTCTGTGGGAAGTCAAAGTGCGGGCCGTCGGATTGTGAATCAGTCAGGGTGTGACAAGTCCAGCCTTAAAAATGGACGAGAACGAGTCAAGCCCAAGGCAGTGGCGGCCTCACGCCCAACAAAACAGGCTCCAACGCGGCTAATGGGATATAGATAGGTCCCAGACGACCCAAAGAGAAAAAATAATGACAAAAGTTTTCTTCAAAATTCAGTCATATTTTTATTTTATTTTTTTAACTCAGTCTATTAAATTAATATGTATTTAAAATATTTTTAATTCTTACCAGAATTTTTAAAAATTACATATTTAAAATGAATGTGGGAATAGCGTGCATTTTAAATACACGTCAGTTTAATAACAAATTCTAAATATGGATGGTTGAAAAACTACATAAGAATTCCTGTAGTTTTTTCTACAATACCTAAGCCAAATACTATTTCATTGTTACACCCAAACAATAAAATACATATTCATGATTTTACTCCGGTATTATAACCAAACTAATGAATAAGAATACCTATTTCATTCTAGCTTTTTTCATCTTCATAATAATTATAAATTTTTTTAATAGAATAGTCATTCCACGTATCAGACATGCAGTAGGATGTGCCTCAAAAGAAAGTCCATATAAAGGATTAGAGAAGCATTGGCCGAATTCTCTACCTTTCTCACGAAAAGAAGCATCCCTCGACTTACGAAGAAATAAGGGGTAATTACAATTTTTCTTCATCAACTACCAGCAATTGTCAACATGTCACCACGAACTGACACCTCAACTAAAAGAGAGCACGGAATTACCATTTTCATACCGTTACCCCCTCTTCCGTTAGAGAATCTCGTTAAATCGGACGGAATATTCAATTTTTAGACATTAAATTTTGTTTAAAGACATAAATGCCCTTAAACAGTAATTTAATAAAAAATATTAAACCTAATATATATATATATATATAAAAGGCGCAGGCCATCCCTAGAGGTGGCCGGCACCACCTCTGGGACCTCAAAACCTGGGTTTGCCATGCGTTAACGAGAGAAAAAGGTAATTAAAAAGGTAATTACCCAAAGAAATAAATTTGAGTAGGAAATTAATATCTCTCTCTCAATGAGTAAAGAGAGGGAAATGTAGTAATATATATAGACTTAGAGCATTACTAGCAGCTTCCCTACATGGGTTTCCTTCCTCTACATTTTAGGAAAAATTTTAAAAAAGTCATAAAAACTACACCACAGCAGCTTCCCTTCCCTTTTCCATTCGCTAGGAAGTGAACAGTTCTACCCAATGCATTGGGAAGTACTGTTCACCTCCCATTCAATATTATACTCATAAATTTTTTTTCTCTCTCCTCCCACAATCCTCGACAAGGGCTGCTGACTTGCTTCGTCTTCTTCCGTCTTCATCTTCTTCCATGAAAATTGTTCAACCCTGCCACAGACAAACGTAGATTGAAGCCTGTCCACACAGATCTTCACCGTAGGCTGGAGAACTTCCGACGAAATGCTCTCAATTTATCTCCGTCGAGAAGCTCTCCCTCCGTTGAACACGGCTCGGCCGCCTCCAGCTCTAGCAACCCAGAGCTAGCCTCAGACAGAGGATGATCCCCACCCGGAGCTGTACTCACCAAGGCAGGGACATCCGGTCATAACCAGCACTGCCGCCCCTGGAAGGACACCGGAAAAAGCTGAAGAAGAAGCTGAACCAGAAGCCTCCACCGAAACCATCCCAGACCCTGCCGAAATCAAATAAGCCTTGAAAGCCTGGCCTGCGGAACTCCCGGAATCAACCGCAGCGGCCGTACTGGACAGAGTAGAAAAGCACGCCGGAAAAGGAGCAGACGAGAAGCCCAACGTTTCCGGTGCCGAAAAACCCAACCTGAAAGTACATAACCAATACCCACAGCGGACGGCTTGGTGGATGGCTCAGCTGCGTGGAAGGCAGAGATGCGAGTGGGTTGGTGGTGGTTTTGGTGTGACAGAGTATGGGTGAGAACGGAGAAGATGAGACAGGGAGAGAGAGAGAAGAAAAGAGATGAATAAAAAAAAAAGTAAAAAGTAAAAAATAATATTTTAAGAATATAAGAAAAAATTATGGGAAGCTGCTGTGGAGTATTTTTTGATAGGGAAGCAAAAAGTAGTTTTGTTCTTTATATCTAGGGAAAATTGATGGGAAGGGAAGGGAAGTGAAGCTGCTAGGAATGCTCGTACAAGCAATGCTAAGTGAAAATACAAAAAAGGTCTAGGAATGGAATAAACGTGTGAATATACATATATTGAAGGTTCAACTCATTGCTTTAGGGGGGCTTCACAATCTCCATAACACCTGTAGGCCTCCCATCATGAGTTGTCTTACTTTGACTACTAATCCTTTATTATTTCTTATTTTTTTAATAAAATTTCTGAGGGATAACTTGTGTCACACATTCATTGATTAGGACATTTATTTTCAGACTTCTTTTGTGCTCCATTTGATTTGTAATTATTCCCTCTGCTAGTTGATTTTCGCTATTAACATAACTAATTTATCATTTATATTTCAAAAGCCCTATATTAAGTATTAGGATTAAATATCTTATTGGTACTTAAATTTTTTTGTTTTTTTTAAATTTAGTATCAGAGTTTTCATTTGTTTCATAAGTAGTACTTGGGTTTAAGGGTAAAAACCACTTTGGTACTTTTGTTATATTTTCCGTCCAAATATTAACGGTTTGCCACGTGTCACTATATATATATAAAAAATTTAAAAACGAAAAAATCTTTAAAAATAATCGAAAAAAGAAGAAGAAGAAGAGGGGTGGTTGAGCCACCTCCCTTGGCCACGTGTCAGCGATTGACACATGACAGACAGTTAATATTTGGACAAAAAATGTAATAGAAGTACCAAAGTGATTTTTACTCCTAAACTCATATACCACCTATAAAACAAATGAAAATTCAGGTACTAAATTTAAAAAAACTAAAAACTCAGGTACCAATAAGGTATTTAATCCTAAGTATTAACATAATTAATTACATACTTAACTCCAATCCGGCTCACTCCTATATAACTGAGTTGATGTACCGGCTATATCAATTCAATTGTATGAGAGGGAGATGAGATTTGAATTTTTGAAGTGCCTTCAAAATTTCGAATGATTTTTTCTTTTCATACCTTTTGATATGTATATAAAACTTCTATAATATATAGTGAGATTAATAATAGATATATATTGGTTGAGACAAAGATATCTCACATTTTTTTAAGGTGATTTTTACCATATGTTGGTAGGCTCCTTTCTATATAATCGTCCATTTTCTTCAAATTTCACATCACACATCATAATTGAGAGTGACAATTATTCAATATAATAACACGTGATAAATTTATAACAAGAAATAAAAACGAAATATATTGATGATTAATTTCATTGATTTAATTAAACATTAAAATGCACATGATCAGTCTGCAATATCCCCTTCATCGAGGGGTAGGACTAATCCAAATGCATGGAGTAGACCAAACAGGAGGTTTCTTGCAGATCTGTTTAATGCTCTCATCCTCCAAACTGAACACGCCATTGTCAAAGCACCCACACGGGCTCTCATAATAGCCTTCAAAGTAATCATCCGTGAAGTAAATGCTATTTGCTTGGATCCCTCCTGGACAGTCAATGGCCGATACGCATATTGCGCGATTATACCCTACGAACAAAGCCAGCTCCAAGTTTTGCACCCGAACCCACCTTTTTCCATTCTCGTCCAATATACAAACCTTGAAGGTTAACGTATGGCTATGGCCTACATCGCCATCTTCATCATCTTCTTCCCATTCTATATGCCTACAAACCTTCAAAAGCCCCCCGCCGGGAGTCTCCACCAAGTACCGACGAAGGCACCCTTCATCTTTTGGTGCCGGAATTATTGTCTCAACAGGGGCGTCGACATGACAATGTTCCCATCTTTTAAGAGCGCCCCAATTGGTTATAGCATAAAACTTTTTCTTGTGAAAAATAACATCTTCACAGTGATCACCCTGCTTTGTTAAAGTAGTCCAATTTTTGTCACCGGGTTTACAGAAAGCAAAAACTCTGAGGTCTATAAATATGGCTATCACAACAAAATCATTGCTAATGCTCGGATTTTCCGATATGGTGGCCCTCTCTATGTACTTGATATTCCTTTCTCCTCGCTCCTTCTCACGTAGGCCGGGGGGATCACTGAAAGTAGAGAGTGGTGGAAGTTGAATTTGAGCCCTCGTTATAGGATTCAATAAGCTGATCTCACCAGAAGTTGAATCTACTGTGAACAACCAGCCATAAGATGAGCCAAGGCACCACTTACCATGAAGTTCTGGGAGGTTGATTTCACATGTTCTGCCGTCATAAACGCTGTAGAATTCTCTGGGTATCGAGTTTTCCTTCCCTGGAAGCATTAGCAGTGGGCTGGAAAGGAGGCAACACTTATTTTCAATTGCAAGTGATTGGAAGGATGAGCACGTACCACTAAACCGGTGGCAGGCCACCGGGTCAAGCTTTTTACAGATTAGCTCCCATAGTGCCTTAGGAAGCTCCAACCACCTCGCCATGTCTCTGTTTTTCTCTCGGAGAAAAAGATCAGAGAAGTGAACAAAGAGAAAATGGCGGTAAGGAAGGAAATAATATGTGCACTGGTCAATATGGAAACTTGCCTTATTGGGAAGGAACAGTGCGGGACAAGAAAAACGGAGATTACCCCCACCGAGAATAATAGTTCTCCGTCACTACGGTGGCAAGTTGGAGCGCTTATAAAATTGTGCCATAAAAGTTAATTTTCCCGGAAATTTCGAATCAATCACGGATCCATAATTTATTTTAGGCCATGAAATTCAAAGAGGAAATGTTTACGTGTATATTAAGGATACTCTCCAGCTCCTTCCTCCAAGGTCTTATGTCCTAAATTTTTCCTAATTTAAAAAGAAGGATCTCAACTCTAAATACTTGTAATCCACGTGTTTATGATCCTGCTTTGGAAAAAAGCACGAGGAATAATTGAAATTATATCTACCACTTGACTTTCAACTTTTTGTCATGGATGGGATTCCGCGAAATGATGCAATATTGGACATCCTCATATGAGAGGCTGTATTAACCACTTGTTTGGACTACTTGCTGGACAGCCCAAGTAAGTAGGGCCGAACAGCATTAATAACCCACTTGTCTCATGTAGGTGAACCCCCCATTTCAAGTTGTTCCGGATAGGTGGATTATGCAACCCCTGTAGTGAGGCAGTCAAATTGCACGGAATGGTGGTTTATAGGCCACCACTCGCCAGGATACTACTGATTCAGGGTAGTTGGGTAAGAATCATAACCTTCCAAGAGGAGAAACAAGTGGCTGATTCGGTGATTCCCTCACAAGAACCAACCTACCTGTTTCCCAAATCACCCAGATTTTTTGTATCTATTTTGATCAATGATTTGAGGGATTAAAAACAGTTCTTTTCTTCCCGTCTTACATTCTTCTCAATTTTTCTCATTTCACTTGACAATATGGGAGTTAGTTGATGCTGCGAGTATGCAGACAAGGTGGGGAGGCCGAAGAACAAAGGGTTTGTATATATATATATAAGCAAGCGAGTAGGTTAAAAATTCTAAGAAAGTCAATCCACATTCCTAGAAAAGAAATTCTCATTAAATCTAAACAGAAACTATCAGAAATTCTCATTAAATCTAGGCAAAAAGTTTCAGAGACAGTTTGCATATTGAACTATGAAAGAAGTAACAAGTTTATATAGATTCATTATGTGCTCAAGACATTGCAATAATGCTATAATAAAGTGACCTTGTATTCATATTTTGTCATGTATCTGGTACCTGCTGTTTAAAGAACTGGATACAGTAATTTTCAGTGCTTGATATGCTTCAATCTCTGAGATTAGTATGCGTGCTTGGGGGCATAAAACTATCTTCAATCTTGAATTCTTGTCTGGTATCCATATTGCTTTTCAGTTATTCTTTGTCCTTCCAGTTAGATGCTATGAGTAAGATCGCAGAACCCTGCATATAGCAGCAGATAATTCTTTCAAGGCCTATAGACTCATCCCAGAGTCATCATACACCCACATGGAGACACCCGAATGGGAACCTACACGATCTCCTTGGCTTTGTTATGCCATTTGTGTATCAAGCAACTGGAGTTGTCTTTTAATCCATGGAGGATCATTTGGACTTAACCAGAGAGCTTCACCACTATCTTGTGCTTGAAATCTATTGCCTTGGATTTACATTATCTTTCCTGTTACCCACCATTCATATGGATTGGTGAAAAGGACTTGCCACAAGTGGAGGCGGTTTTCATCCACTTCCAAGCCGGCTTCACCTAGAAATGCGACAAGATAAGGAATATAGACAGATGAGCATGGAAAAAAGGAAAATAACTCAAAATGAATAGCTTTTAAGGAGTGTCATAAAAAAATGTAGTATTGATTATGGCGAAAAGAAACATAATCACACAGTTGAATGGCTCATGAGTCGTGGCCAATTAAACAAAAAGCTGAACCCAAATGACTCAAACTGAGCGATTCAGGCCCATGCAACAGGATGTGCTGCATAAGACAACTTGACAAAATGTTGGATTAGCCAGGAACCTCGAAGGTTACAACTCTTAAACTTCAAAATTCAAAACTGAAATGCCAAAACCTTTTGAGCATCATTTGTGCTAAGCGTTGGTGTAATTATATGTGCATAAGCACAGATATTACATTATTATAATCACCATCATCTGCACACATCTTTCAAACTGTTTCTAGGTCAGCTATATAAACCCTGTGCTGACAACTCGCTCCATTTAAAGACATATCTCGTTCACTTGCTTTGTAGTTTTCTAGTCATTTCCAACTAACTCTAGAGAAAAAGATTTCTCTGAGCCAGAAAGATTATAACCCATTGAACAAAATTGTCCAATACATTTCAACTAGAGGTAGAAATTGTACCTGCTCCTGCTTGTGACTCCTCAACTTTGTGACTATTTGGGCGTCGAAAACTTTGGTCAACATAATTCAATTCTTTTACAGTGACCTAAAAATAACCAACAAAATTATTATACAGAGAAGTTGTGAATATTTATCAGTAGCAGGAAATCATCAAAAGAGAATCTTAAGCGAGATACTGCCTACAGACACTTCTAGAGAGAGAGGGTCTCGTTTCTTTTCTAGAGAGAGAAAGTTAGAGTTTTTGAGGTCTTTGTGCCGGGGGAGGGAGGCTTCATGCCGCCCTCCTCTCGGAGCTGCTCCCCCTAGCCTTTCTAAGGCTAGGGTGGTTTTTTGGCCCTCCCTGGTGTGAACCAGCAGAGGCTAGATGTCTCCCAGTCTCTAGGACTGTAGAGTTTTGTTCTCCCTGTTTTGTGCCAGTGGTGACTATTGTTTCTCATAGCTTTTAGAGCTATGGAGTTTTTTTCTTCCTTTTCTTCCCTTTCTTTTTTTGGTTTATTCTGGCAGAAGCTACACTAGCTGTTGGTTGAGGGAGTGGTCGTTCGTGAGTTTTCCGGCGAAGGTTTTGTCTGGCCGTGCATTATTTGGGATATCTTTGGAGTTAGATCTGTGGTCTTTGGCTGGTCTTCTCTTGACACGCACTCTTCCATGGTGGTCACCAGCTTCTTCAGGTCTGGTTGGGTCAAGCCACAGCCGTGGTGGTCCCTCCTGCTCGGCGCGTGGCTAGCATGCGCCAGGGAGTTTTTCTCCCGCTTCTTGTGCATGAGGGCCACTACCTGTCGTGTCCAGCGATGGTTGGTGAAGATCGGTGGTTCCGGATGTCGTCCGCTGCTGGAGAGCTTCTGAAGATAGCGCGTGATCTTCATGTGCCGGCTTCGGCTACGGCGCGTGCTTCCGGTGATGACGGTTCCTGATGCTGGCTGTTTTTGTGGTTTTCTAGCAGCTTCTTGTTTTTTCTTTTGTACATTCTTGTCTCTTTTCACAACTTACTTTTGTAATGGGCTCTAAATTACTTGGGCATTTTAGGTGGCTTGTAAGCTAGACCAGGTCCTCTCTTTTTAGTTGACTTGTGCTTCAGTGTTAAGAGATGACTCAATTGTATGTTCATGTAATTTTAGTTTGTTGCTTAGGTAGCTGCTTTAAGCTAGGTTGGTTCCTAACTTAGTGGTTAGAGATTCTGTATCTCTATTCACTACCTTGGACCTACATGCGTGTTTGTAGCTTTCGGGCTGGATGTTTGCCTTCGGGCTGTTGTAATTGCCTTCGGGCTTGATATTAATGAAAGTTCCAGTTCCGTTCAAAAAAAAAAAAAGAAAAAAAGAAAAAAAAGGAAATCATCATAAGAGAGTAAAGGTCTAAGTTGTAATTATCTACATTAGTTTGTGATCTTAATCTATTGGCCATCATAGAATGTTAGCTTCAATCCCATATAGGTCCATCCCAATCGTATAACAAGTGAATCTTGTCAAAATAATAGTCAAGTAATTAAATTTACCATTTTTCATTAGCTTACGCTTTTAAGATAATTAGTAATTCATAGTGCTACTAGAGTTAGTTGACCTGAGTTCAAACATCGACTCAAATCCATCTAGTATTTACGATAACTGATAATTTATCAGTCTTTAAAAATTCCTCCAAACTCCTTTAACTTAGTCTATTAAAGTGACGTATATCTTTAGAGCAGGTAATTCTCACATTACATATGTTGGTTCATATTAAAAATGCATGTAAGAATTATATGCTCTAAGAAGATAGATGGGTTGGTGAGGAAAACTTTGTCCATCAGTAAATGCAAAAGAAATGCAACACAATCATAAATTGAAAGCTTGAACAGCTATTAGACATAAAATGTAAACAATTTTAATCACCCATTATGCACCAAAATATCATTAGTTTAGCGATATCTGTAACAATCTATCTTTTAGGAACACAAAACAGAGTAAGCCCATGTAAACAACAAAAGAAAATAAGTTGTTAGAAAATGTAATTAGCTTATGGACCTCGTAATATGATCTGAGCCTCCCTCCTCGTAAGCCTCTGCGTAAGATAGGACCTAAACGGCCTGAAACATAGACAAAATCATTCGGTTTCACAAATCGTACAACGTAAGTATGCATAGTACCAAACCCTAGAACAAACACATAACCCAAGAGATCAAACCTAATCGTGGAATTGGAATCAGGACTCAGGAGAGGCTTTGACGGAGAGCAGAGCGTGAGCGCCAAAACGAGCGTTTTTCCTCGGGTCGATGATCTTCAATGGATTGTTCACCGACCCGATAAAGCTCTAGGAGTTCACCAACCGTTCCGTCCACTTTAAGTCTAAATTTGCAATTTTAAAATTTATAGTTTAATTATATGATTTTAAAAATATAATTAAGTGTTTACAAAAATTATAGTTTGATATTTAAAATTGTAAATTAGTCTTTAAAATTTAACTTTTTTTTAAAAAATACCAATTTCTTGCTATTTGAAAAAATAGTTCAAATCGCACTTTTTTTTAAAATATAATTTTTAAATAATTATCTTTTTACTATTTTAATTTAAAATCTCACTTTTTACCTACAAAATCACAATCTCAAATACACCATGAACATCTTTCAAAGTACCCACTTTTTTAAGTGATAGTAAAAGTTAATATTTAACGCTATATGTGTTAATTTTTATTTCAACATTAATAAGTGAGTACTTGAATTTGGACCCTTGAAAATAAATGTAGCACCTATCAAAGTTGGCAAATAATTTGAATAGTCCGACTGTGACGGACTTCGACAGCTAATTTCTACATGGTAGTACATTATTTCTCTTTTTTTTTCTTTTTTTTTTTTTTTTTTTTTTTTTTTTTATATATAAAGTATGGGAACAGTTCAAACTTAAGGAGCAGCGACTTGATAAAAAGGTAAAACTTCAATAACGACTAAAAACAACTTTTTCTTCTTCTTATTTATTCTTTAATTAAAAGAAGAACAAGACTTGCGCGTTCTTCTATACTGTCTTCACGTTGAAGCCTTTGGAAGTTTACCATACTTTTTTTTTCTCCGCCTCCAACGAGAAAATAAAAATTTTCTACAAAATAATTTATAAAAAATTTCATATAACCCATGTGTAAGAGTGATATATGTCTTTTAAACATGTAAAAAATATTTTTTTTTATTAATGCTATTAAAAAAATATGTAGGAAACACATACAATTAAAACATGTGTTCTTCACATATTAAGAAACACATATCAATCTTATATGTAGATCGAATGAAATTTCTTATAAATTGTCCTTCCAACAAATTGTATTCCTAGAAACTTCGACCAATCAACAAGATATATATATATATATATATATATATATATATATATATATATATATATTAGACGAATTTGAAGTACTATTTTCTTTTTATTTTTCTCTAAATATATATATATATATATATATATAATTATAATAGTCATCTACCATTCAATTTAGGATATTTGGGCATGCGACCGACTATACTTGGACAAAAAGGCTATAATATGAAGCTTTAACTTATTTTTGGAATTGACTTTTCGGCGCTGGGAGGGGGAAGTTAAAAGAAAATAAAGAGTCATATCATGCGGTATAGACAGTATAGTTATTATATATTGAGTAAGAAAAGTCATAAAAGAACAATAAACTGATACAAGTTCAAAATTAGGGAAAATTTTTTGAAGTCAAAGGTCAATCTCCTTTAGAGTGAATCTCATGGTTCAACTAGTGACACTTGGCAATTTATCCTTTTATGTGCCGAATACAAAATTAATTAACAAAGAAGATTTATGTGTACTTCAATAAACTATTTGATTAAAATCACATGTAAAACTGTGCAGAAGCAAACAATCATTTTTGAAAAATTGCTACGGTATTAAGTCTTTTACCTAAAAAATTATTACTAAGATGATGTGAAGCTTATTTATTGGTATCCATAACATTTTTTTTATTATTATTAATTATTTTCATAATCTCTAATGAATAAACTCCACATTATCTTAGTAACAATCTCTTATAGTAAAAGATTAAGTATCTTTTAACTAATATTAATAGCTTTATATATATAGTTGATAAATCTCGAGATGATTTCTACTGTATTGGATTAACTAAAATTAAGGCATTGGTCGGTAAACAACACAAAAATTTTCTACTTTATTTTTATATTTTCCAATAACAATTCATATCAAAATATTCAATTTTTTTTTTACTTTTTATATCACGTCAATATTTTTTTATTACTATTCAAATAAAATAATCTACTACAATACAAATTTATTTTCACTTTTTTATACAATTTATTTTTTTTTTTTTTTACTTTATATCACATCTATTACTTTTTACTAACTCAAAAATTAACAACTCATTATCCTGTTCTGCACAGTAATTTGCCAAATAAGGCCTAAAGCATTCATAACAGCTCTACTAAAAGAGGTTTGTTCCCTATGTTTTAGGAAAAATTTCAAAAAAATTATAAAAACCTCTCCACAGCAATTTCTCTAAACTTGTCGTTTCCTGGGAAATGAATAGTGCTTCCCAATGCATTGGACATTCCATTGTTTATTCACAAAATATATTTTCTCTCTCCTACTTTATTTCTCTTTCCTACTTTTAATTAAAGTAAAGGAAAAAAATATATTATATCTTTCTTATTTTTCCTACTTTTAATTAAAGTAAAATTAAAAAAATAATATTTTAATGATATAGGAAAAAAATGAAAGGAAAGGAAAGGAAAAAAAATGATTTTGTACCTACGTATAAAAAAAATATTGAAAAGCTGTTGTAAATACTCTAATTACTACGGTAGATATTCTTAAGAATTGTACTAAATATTAAAAGATAAAAAAATGAAGACAAGAAAAAAAGAGAGCTCAGACCAATTACAAGCTAACAACAATACACTGCAAAGGTTAAGACCGTTGTGGCCTGTGGGTGGTGGCGATAGCGCCCACGGTTGACCATTCGAATAAAAAACATGAAGGTGGAGAGTTTGTCGTACGCACACGGCGCATGGTAGATGTTGTCAACCTTGACCTTGTTCGTGTGATTCAGAAGCATAAATCTCTTCTTCTAGTTGGTGGACAATCTAGGCATCGTGTTTCTGACTCCGATCTCTCCGACCTCGTCCCTGAGTTGTTCAAGTCAAACAAACTGACATATAAATATTCAAACTTAATAGAAGAAGTAAGCGAAGCGAGAAATCACCGAGGTGTTTCCCATGGCTTACCTACACATAGGTGTGGGAACACTTCTCACATGACGGGTTTCGCTTTCCCCTCACCTACCTAATGAATTACTTCCACAAAGCCTCTTCTTCTTCTTCTTCTTCTTCTTCTTCGCCTTCCGATGTCAATGCCAGTAATTGGGATAAGAATCGGGGGAGAATACAGTCGTTTACCCAGAGGCGGCTCACGCGGCAGAAGAAGCTCCGGCACGTGGGCGAGCAAGAAATCGGGTTGCAGGGTTCGCCCCATTCGAGTCGGAAGTCGCGGTCTCCGGGGGAATCGGAGCACTGGTCGATCTCGGCGGTGCCGCAACCGTTGCCGCTTCCCGAATTGCCGTCGAGTCGGAGACCCGAGTCAACGGCGTTGAATTCCGGGCAGGCTCATCTCGGGTCGCCTCAAGAACTAGGAAGGTAAAGCTTGTTCTTCTTGGCCTTCCTATTAGGTTTAATTACATGTTTACCCCGAGTTTTGCTAGCCTAAAATAGGATTTGAGATGTAGAGTGGATTGGATATTCGGACTCAGATCACCAGTTCTGATGTTACGAAAAACTTTCACTTGTCTCAAAAGTCTAAACCAAGAATTGAAAATAGGGCTAAAGGTTAGAGTTAGGTTTGAATTCATGATCTCATATAAAGTTGGATAAGAAATGATAAATTTAATTATTTAATTAATATTTTAACATTTCCATCCTTCAATTAGTTCCTTTTGTTTGTGCTTTAATCTAGAATTGACACAAAGTATTACATCTAGTTTTATTGTGGCTTATAATTCTCAGAGTCATGGTTGGATTACAGGATAGTAGAAGGCTTAACAAAATAACATGCTATATGTATATGCATATGTGTCTGTTCTATCACCCTGTTCATTTCTATAGTGATTTTTGCTCTTTTAAACTATCAGGAAGAGCATAGATAATGTTGCCACAATTTCAATGAAACCTACAAGTGACCATCATAGCAGATTCTCCCAGGATGCACCTACTGAATTTGCTCGTTACAACTTGAAGCTGAATATTCCTGCCAGGAGAAGTCTGATATGTGGTTTTTCAAGTCCTGTTAGCCCACAAAGACCAAACACTAGGGAATTTTTGCCTTCTTCTGTTACCACAAGTTCAGCTAAGTCTCCAGACAATTTTTTTAGGGGATTCTCTCAAGATCTAAATGTTGAACGTGGGAATTGCAACTTGAGGCTTAAAGCTCCTGCCAGGAGCGCTCCGACTAGTGTTTTTTCAAGTCCTGCTGCGAGCCCACGAAGATTGAACTCTGGAGATCTCTTTCCTTCTTCTGTGGCTTTTCAAGAATTTCAGGATAGCCTTGTAGGTTTTGATTCAAAAGTGTCACCAGCAAAAACCATGCATAGTCCTGACCAGTCTCCTCTACGTAGCCCAACAGTCCAAAGTCCCCGGCTCACCCCCAAAAGTCCAAAAAGAACTGTATTTCAGTCACAACATCAATGTTTCATGGAGAGGCCTGAGATCAGTGCCTACCCTTTGCCTCTTCCCCCAGGAGTAATATTACCATCACAATCATCTACACAATCACAGTCAACTCCCACACATCATGTTATGGAGCAACCACGCTCATCATCTTTTAAAGGTCAATGGATAAAAGGAAAACGCATTGGGCGTGGTACATTTGGAACTGTATACCTTGCCACCAATCGGTACGCAAGTTTCTGAATCTTTATGATGGTTGTTTCTTGACTTTCTTCTACGCTTAACATTTCCTTATATATTTATATGCAGAGAGACTGGAGCTTTATGCGCAATGAAGGAAGTTGATCTCATTCCTGATGATCCTAAAGCTGCTGAATGTGTAAAGCAATTGGAGCAGGTACTTGTTAGAGTTGTTATTTAATTTGGGGCATAGTTGCTGTCAAGTTAAGTGAGATGCAAAAACTGACCAAGAAGGTAATAATGGCGAAAGAAGATACATGGGTCCAACCCCGAGTAGTTGATGAAGGGTTCACAGAGCCAACCATAGTCGGTTAGAGTTGAGGCTTAATTGAGTTGAGTTGCTATAATAAATTGTAGGAAGGGCTTGAGGATTGTTTCCTAATACATGAAGGAGATAGATGTCTGCAACCTGCGTAATGGCCCTTTGGCTCTTGCGAAGTTCCTCACTGCACCCACGTAGCTGGTGTCTTTACCTGTATACCCTTTAGACTCCAACAAGTGGCATTCCCTAAGACTATTTACACTTGGTTTGTCCCCTTTCACTGGTGCTAAGGACCTAAGACCACATGTCTCTCTACAGAAAAAATCTGCATGATAAATCACAATGATAACCATTGTTGTTTGGGGTTTTCAGTTCATGCTTTTAACATTTTCTATTTCATTGATTAAGGGCATGCACGGAGACCTTATCTTAATAATTGGAAATTCAGTTATAGCTTTGTAGATGTTCTGCTTGTCTTTCAGATATTGTAGTTCTGTTCTTACTCATATTTGTTTCATCAGGAAATAAAAGTTCTCCGCCAACTGAACCACCCAAACATTGTGCAGTATTATGGCAGTGAGATAGTGAGTATTTCTTTGGTTCTTGTTATATTATATTGGTTAAACTGATTGCTTGTGATTTTTCGTAGACCTGACCAATTAAGGGAACAATGTTTATGGGTAGGTTGATGATCATTTTTACATATATTTGGAGTATGTTCATCCTGGATCAATTGATAGATATGTACATGAACATTTTGGAGCCATTAACGAGTCTATAGTTCGGAATTTCACTCGCCATATCCTCAAGGGGTTGGCCTACTTGCATGGCACAAAGACTATCCACAGGTAATTATCATATTCGATAAGATGGAAAAAACTTGCATTGTAGTTTACCTCTCCGTTAGCCATGTACTGTACTTCATAAAATACATTTCAAAAAATTATAGATAAACTGAATTTTGTAAAATGCAAGCACATGATTATGTAATGGGCATTCTTTGAAAAATATAAGAGAATCGATAGGCCTTGTTAGGAAGATTATAAGGAATACTAAGTTTTTTAGTTATATCTATCCGGCTTCTAATTCTGTGAATTGTGCCAATTCCAATTTTAATTTTCCAGCTACTTCCAGTGGTTGGTAACGCACATTGTTGGAGAAGTTTGGTTGTTTTGTTGATATGAAGTTTTGGTGACTTGGATGATTGTGCTGTACAGGGATATCAAAGGTGCAAATTTGCTTGTTGATGCATCTGGCGTTGTTAAACTTACAGATTTTGGGCTGGCTAAACATGTAAGTGTTAGATTTCTATCGAGCCTTACAATTTGTTAGTTGTTGTAAGGGAAAAATACATTTTAGCCCTCTGTGGTTGGGCTGTGGGAAAGGTCGTTTGGGATTTGTTCTAAATGTGGTCTTAAACAAGGTTCTTGTAGAGGATGTCTTAAAAGGTGGAACCTCCTCCTTTAAGTGTAGTTTGTATGACTTAACCCCTTCATGTTTATTTTCAAAGTATTAATGTCAACACAAGCTACACATTATCTCCTAACCAATCAGAACATGTCATGTCACTATACAATTTTGCACCCTCCCTCATTTGTTGTTTATTCCTTCATAAAAAAAAAAAACTAAAGAATAATATATATAATTTTATGTTCTCATGAAGGAAAAAGAAAATCAATTTGACTATACATGATGATGATGTAGGTGAATGTATACAATTAATTCATTATGTTACATAATGTGATTGGTTATAGACTTGATGTGTTGATTTTATATTTTATACCTAATCACAGAGAGGTTTTAGTTGCAAACTAAACTTTAGAGACGTTCTATGTTTAACAATTTAACTACAAGGGGGTAAAATGTATTATCCCCTTATTATAACTCCCTCAAGCTATTTCTACCAACCGAGCGGAGATCAATGAGCACATTGTCCGGTTTTATCAAAAGTTATACACCGAACAATTTAGTTGGAGGCCTTTGGTGTATGACCTTTCCTTCGATTCCATTGTGGCGGCCAAGGCTAGTTGGTTGGAGAGACTTTTTGAGGAAGAGGAGGTGAGGGGAGTAGTGAAAGCTATGAATGGTGACAAGGCGCTAGGCCCTGACGGCTTCTCTATGGTGTTCTTCCAAGCTTGTTGGGATGTTGTAAAAGAGGATATTATAAAGGTTTTCTGTGACCTCCATGCTAGAGGCAAGTTTGAGAGGAGCCTTAATGATTCTTTTATCACCCTCATTCTGAAGCTTCTAGGGGCTGTTGACCTCAAGGATTTTAGCTCGATTAGTCTTGTGGGGGGTATTTATAAAATTATTGCAAAGATTCCAGCAAACGAGATTAAGATGGTGTTGGAGAAGATTATCTCCAAGTTACAGAATGCATTTATAAGAGGGAAGCAAATCCTAGATCTTGTTCTTATTGCCAATAAATGCCTTGATAGTAGATTAATGGATCTAGAAAAAGCCTATTATCATGTAAACTGGGATTTTTTGTTGTTGTTGTTGTATATGCTGAGGAGGTGTGGTTTTGGGGGAAAATGGTGCTTTTGGGGGAAAATGGTGCTTTTGGATAACTCACAGCATTTCTTCGGTGTGGTTCTCGGTCTTGGTGAACAGTACTCCAACAGGCTTTTTCAGTAGCTCTCGCACTTGAGACAAGGGCACCCTTTGTCCTTTTTGTTGGTTGTCCTTGTGATGGAGGCGTTTGGTAGAATGATTTCTGCTGCGCTGTGTAGGGGGCTATTGTCTGGCTTCTCTGTGGGCAATGTTGGTGGGCTTGTTCTCTCTCACATTTTGTTTGCGAATGATACTTTGATCTTCTGCAGTGCTACTCCAAATCATCTTCGTCATATGTGGTGCTTATTTTTATGCTTTGAAACTGCTTCGGGCTTGAATATTAACTTGGCTAAGTCAGAATTGAAGGTAGTTGTTTCCCTTCGAAGAGTGTTTTCCGAACTAAGGCACCCTTGAGGGTGGCTTTTTTCGCGTAGTCGGCAGCTCTAGGTAAGATCCTTATTGCGGATAACCTCGGGAAGCGGCATGTTATTGTGGTGAACAGATGTTGCATGTGTAAGAGGAATAGAGGGTCTGTGTACAATCTTCTTCTTCACTGTGATGTGGCTTATGCCATTTGGATTTTTTTTTTTAAATAAAATAAAATAAAATTCAGTCGGTTTGGGTTGTTTTGGATTATGCCTAGACGTGTAGTCGACTACTCAACCTGTATGCTTGTTGGTGGACTACTGGCAGTACGCGAAATACGGTTGTGCAGAAGATGGTGCCTATGTGCCTTTTATGATGTTTTATGGAGGAAATTGAATGACAAAAGTTTTGAGGACCGAGAGAAGACTATGGAAGAGATTACGTCATTGTTTTTCAAAACTTTGTATCTTTGGACTTCTGCTTATGTTTCTTCTTTATCAATTATTTATAGTGATTTTCTTGTTCTTTTTGCTCTTTTTTTTGATAAGTAATAAATTGGTCTTATTAAAAGCGTAAGGCGCACTTAAGTACACTGGGGGTATACAAGAGAAAGCACCTAGTTAGAAAGCGAAAAGGAAACAACCCAAAAAAAGAAAGAAACCTACCAAACAAACCCATAGGGACCTAAGCCCTAAAGCACAAAACCCACGAAGAGCACTCAAAGCATCAAAAGAAAAGCCCAAACAAACCCACAAGGACCAACCCTAAAACCTGAAATCCACAAGGAGCACTCAACGCTATAGAGTTTGAGCCTTTCCTTTCCTACTCCTAGAGGGCACGCTCGCATCGCCGTAGTTGATGGAGCTCTTCAGATTCTGTATCTCTCTCCTCCCTTCAATCTTAAGACGCTTACCCTTATTAACCCAATGGAAAACCTCTTCAATGGCATCCAACAACACGAAGGACGTATCTTCATCCTCAACACCATCCGACACCCAATCCAAGGGTATGTCAGGAGGAAAAACACCCAAAGGGTAAGGAGAGTCACCTTCCTCCCCAACCCAGCCTTCATCTCCATGTACACTTAGGGGCGCCTATATGCTTTTAATGATATTTTTCAATTACTTAAAAAAAAAAAAAAAATCTCCCTCAAGCTAGTGTCATATGTGATTTTCAGAATGCTGCTGTTATCTTGATGAATGGTGCTCCACCAACATTTCCTGGATACTTTCAACTCTGCATAATCCGTATAGGATTTTAGGATATGTAGGTAAAACTGCATACTGCAATCGTATGGCAGTGTTAGTATATATAGAGAATAGATCATCTAGGTTACACTAGATATCTTTTACATGAAGAGTTCTAGTACCGATAACTATCTACCTTATCACAAGACTAAAGAGACCTAGACTAATAGAATATAACTAGTCTAAAGATTATCCATAGAGGAAGAATCTTGATCTAACTCAACACTTATCATTATCGGATAACAAGTCTAAATACGCCCCCTCAAACTCGACGTGGGAGGATGAACGTTGAGGTTGAATCGGAATATGATGAACCGGGCAGCAACAAGTGGCTTCGTGAGGATATCGGCCAATTGATCTTTTCCAGAGATGAAGCATACTTTAAGGAGCTTTTTAGCGACCATATCTCGGACAAAATGATAGTCAATCTCTATATGCTTTGTGCGAGCATGATAGATAGGATTTGAAGCGAGATACGTAGTGCCAATGTTATCACAATACAAAATCGGTGGTTCTGGAGATATTACATCAAGTTCACGAAGAAGTGTTTGTATCCAAGTTAACTCTGCAGCTGTATTCGCAATGGCCTTGTACTCAGATTCGGTACTAGATCGGGACACCGTGGGTTGTTTCTTGGAGCTCCAGGATAAGATGTTTTTACCAAGAAGGACACAATACCCAGAAGTAAAGCACCGGTCATCAGGACAACTAGCCCAATCGGAATCTGAGTAAGCATTGAGATGCTTTGTAGAATTCTTTGAAATGCAGAAGGTATGTGAAATTGTGGACTTTAAGTACCGAAGGATACGTTTTACTGTCGACCAATGAGTGTCCCTAGGATCTTGCATAAACTGTGATACTTTATTGACTGCAAAGGCAATTTCAGGCCGAGTAAGTGAGAGATATTGAAGAGATCCCACCGTGCTTTGGTATTGAGTAGAGTCCGTAATGGTAGAACCTTCAAAACGGCTGAGAGTAGTGGAAGCCGACATAGGAGTAGCTATTGGCTTTGCAAGCAGCATGTTTGTCGTGGTGAGGAAATCATGACTATACCTCTGTTTGGGAAAGATGAAGATCATCATTGTGCCATGTAGCTTCAACTCCAAGAAAAAAGTGAAGAGGTCCAAGATCCTTAAGGGCAAAGGATTCGTGAAGGTCACTGATGAGATGAGAGATGGCTGCTGGATGGGAGCTTGTGATTATGATGTCATCAACATAACTGAACAGGTTGTGGCCTTCAGAACCATGAGGAATTGCCATAGGATGTAATTATCCTGGGTTAGTTTTTCAGAGATGTGATGGTACACATTCTGAATAGGAATAGGAGAAGTAACTGGGATGGAGATAGTAGGTGGGTTTGAGGTGGTGGTAGAATCGGTTTTAGAGGTGGGAGCAACCAGAGACGTTAGTCTTGACTGGCTCTGATACCATATAGGATTTTAGGATATGTAGGTAAAACTGCATACTGCAATTGTATGGCAGTGTTAGTATATATAGAGAATAGGTCATCTAGGTTACACTAGATATCTTTTACATGAAGAGTTCTAGTACCGATAACTATCTACCTTATCACAAGGCTAAAGAGACCTAGACTAATAGAATATAACTAGTCTAAAGATTATCCATAGAGGAAGAATCTTGATCTAATTCTAACACTTTACACTTATCATTATCGGATAACAAGTCTAATCCAATAATCTGGACCAAACGTTACTCTTTGGTCTGTTATTTAATAACTATAGTTCAATTCTTTGATGGACCCTGAAGCGTTTTTTTTTTTTTTTTTGTTCAATACTTGAACGCTTGTCTGTATTCAGCTTGCAGGACAATCTTATAATCTTTCTTTGAAGGGCAGTCCATACTGGATGGCTCCAGAGGTACTTCACATTGCAATTCCTTGGACATGAGTTTGTATACAGCTTGTGCCTTTCCCTTCTTTTCTTGACTCTGATTACTGCTGTGCAGGTCATGCAAGCTGCGTTGCAAAATGATGCCAATCCTGAACTTGCTCTGGCCGTTGATATATGGAGTTTGGGCTGTACCATCATTGAAATGCTGAATGGAAAACCTCCTTGGAGTGATTTTACAGGGGTGAGGACATGATTAAGCTTGTTACCCTTTATTCATCATTATCTAGGCTTGTAAATGTTGTCTACATGCCACTGTTTCATGTGCTCAGTATTTATTCAACCTACCTGATTTTTTATGGATTTACTAAACAATCACGCTTGTGTTGAGAAATTTCTTGTGGTTAATTTTCTCATGTATAACTGCTTGTTTGTACTATCCTGTTTTTGTGGGGAAAATTTACAAATAAATCCAAGGAGCTGTGCTAAGAAAATAAATTAATAAATAAAAGGAACTTTTATTTGACCTTGCAACGTTATTATTATTTTTTTGGTAACATGACCCTAATTCCACAAGAATGCATTTAGGGATTGAAAAAAATCTTGAGGTGCGTTTGAAAGCAGGTGATACTATGTATGAATAGTTCTCATTTCTTACTTAGTTTGAGGTAGCTTGTATTATAATTAAAATGTTAGGAGAATTTGTAGTCTTCTTTTCTATTACTCTGTGAGTACTGATTTCCGGTAGGATTAATATGGTCTACTTCCTGATGGCACTGGAATATTTTTCTCGGATCCAGCAAACCAGTATCTGGTTGCACATAAAATAAGGAGATTGTTATTATCTCTTCATTCTTATTATATGATAGCATCTTCCTTTCGCAATATTATTGACTTGCAACTGTTGATGTGTCTCGACGTGTGCTGATCTCTTCAATTTGCATGGTATCAATGGACTCTTAACTAGTTCTCTCAATTTTTTTTTTCTCTTCTTACATGTTATACAACATTTATGAGACAATGTGTGCTCATATGCTTTCTTTATTCAACCATGTATCCATGTCACCCTTGGACATGACAACATGCATTTTAATTACATTACTTTTGCAAAAAGCTGGGCTTGCGTTTGTTTTTTTAACTTTTATCTCTTTTAAGTATTCTAACTATCTTCAATTTTCCAGCCACAAGCTATGTTCAAAGTTTTGAATAGATCCCCACCCATTCCAGAAACATTATCCCCAGAGGGAAAGGATTTCCTCCATTGTTGCTTTCGGAGGAATCCTGGAGAACGGCCAACAGCTTCCAAGTTACTTGAGCATCCCTTTGTACAAAATTCACATGATCAAAATGTTTCAGTCTGTGTGCAGGCATTTTCTGCAGTTAATATTACAGTAAGTATGAACTGCCAGTCCTTGGTGATTAGCCATCATGACCTCCAGTAAATTAAAAAATTGAATAGAAAAAGAGAAACAAATATATAACTGATTTACTCACATGTTTTGTATCTGTGTGGGATCTTCTAGGATAAGCGACATACTGTAGGAGATGGAACAAAGCATAAAGACCTGATGTCAGTCTCAGCTGGCGCACGGAGTATGAACGGAAATCTGCCTTGTAATTGGTAAAAATACTTCCTGAACTACTCCGATTGCAATTGTTGGATTGCTCTTGTTTGGCTACTCAATTTGGCTTCAAGCAATGTAATTTGTTGTTGCTGTTTCTTTCAGTGGAAACTTTCAACATTATAATTCTAAATTTTCTAGCTGCACTGAGGTTTTCCATCATCCTCACTCCTCTATGCCTCAAGTCCGGCCTTCTCTATCTAACAGACAGTTGATTCATAGTTCACATAGTTGCAGTCCTTCAAATATTTCCAGCAATGTGCCCCTCGGAAGAACTCATGGAAGGGAAGTCTCACACCTCTGAAATATATTTGTGGTTGACTTAGATTGATGTGGAACTATGGTGCTCTTAGAGTACAGCCAGGAAGAGGCCTGCAGGGAACTCTAATGGAGGTTTTCGCATAACCATTTAGAGCTTTCTTTTGTCTTCCATCCAACAGAGGCTCAATTTACCATGGATGAATCTTTGCTGCCTCTTTTGAAGTTACAAGGCCTTTACCGGGAAATCTTTGCTGCCTCTTAGGGCTTGGACTCACACTAGGAGCTCATACTTCTGGAAAATGGAAATGATATCCAACAGAGACAAAAATAGGAAGGCAAAGTTTTAGGATAATGTTGTCACATTTACACATGACAAATGATGGGCTCAGATGATTTGTAAATATCGAGGCTCCATCTTGTTTCAATCAGTTCATTTCACAATAGATTTCTGCAAGCTGTCTACCCAATGGCAGCTAAAGCTTGTTTCCTTCGTAATTTTCTTTTCATTTTTTAAAATAAAGATAGTATATAAAAATGTCAAAACTCTTGTTTTTTTACTTATAAAGAGTGAATATTAATTTTAGGGGTAATTACCTTTTTTCCCCATGAACTACCAAAAAATGCGCAATGCCCCCATGAATTACCAACTCGACCAAAATAGAGCATTCAACTACCAAAGACAACTATTTTTCCCCCTTCCGTCAGTCAAATGGGTTAAAACAAACGGTCAACGGGTCATGTGCCGTTTTATATGGGGGCATGTTGGAAGATGATAGTAGTTTATGGGGGAAAAGAGGAAGATGGTGGTAGTTCATAGGGGGAAAAGATGAAGAAAATGAGGGTAAAACGGCGTGTGACTGACGGAAGGGGGGAAAATAGTTATCTTTGGTAGTTGAATGCTCTATTTTGGTCGAGTTGGTAGTTCATGGGGGCATCGCGCATTTTTTGATAGTTCATGGGGGGAAAAGGTAATTACCCCTTAATTTTAAAAAACTTTTGAAAAAAAAGTAGGCACTTATTTTTAACTTTTGGAAGAAAAATATAAGAATTTTGATGTTCAAAAAAAAAAAAACGACATTCAAAATAAAAAACAGTTAGATAAAACTTTTTAGAATGCGTTTTTTTTTTTTGAAAAAGTATTTTAATGTGAAATAAAGATAAAAATAGTTATGAGTGTTTTGGTTTTGAATTATTTATTAATATTTTTACTAAAATGTAAAAAGCTTTCTAAAAAAGTGTTGTTAAATGACGCCTATTACTTTTCTTCAAATACTAACAAATAATTTTAAAAAGATGTCCTATGCATCTTCCTATGGTCATTTTCATATCATTCTCTGATATGGTATTGTCTGCCAATTTACCTTTAGATTAATATTAAATAAAAGAAGAAAAGAAATATAGTGAATTTACAATATCACATCATGGAAGGAAGACACGAGAATACAAAATAGTATTTCTCTAATTTTAATCGTAAAATAATTTTTAAAGTTTTTTTTGAAATGCAAAATATTTTTCAAACATCCCATAAAAAAACATTTCTCATTTTATATCATTTTAAAACAATTTTTTGTTTTTAAGGTGCGTTTGAGATTGTGATTTCGTAGACAATAAATGCGATTTTAAGGTAAATCACAAAACATAAATCGTTTGGTTACTACGTTTTTAAAAATTGGGATTTAAAAACTAAAAAAATCTACTTTTTCAATCGCAGGTAATATAGTATTTTTTGGAAAACGCAGAATTTTAAAGGCTAATTTGCGATTTTAAAAACTAAATTACGATTTTGCCAAACGTTTAATTGCGTTTTTAAAAATTATTTTTTTCAAATCGCACATTTTAGAATTATAATTATAAATCACTTTTTTTTAAATCGCAAACCAAACGGAGCTTAATAAAAAAAACCAAAAACCACTTTTCGAAACTCTTATTAAAAAAACACATCAGAGACTTTTAATTGAAATTCACTACCGCGCCGATTTGCAGAAAGCTGACGGAACCACAGTAGCCAAAGTGCTGAACCCCAATGCCTCGCAAAGCGACCGGCAAGAGTAGGGCTGTGCTCTTCTTATGCGCATTTGAGTTTGCCCCAGAGAAGAATTAGGGCAAAACGAAGAAATTCCTTGACGGAAACCACAGTAGCCAAAGTGTTGTTTTCCCTGCTATCGTTGGTTGATCCGTAAATTATTTCAATGGGAAAACCTCTCTACTATGGTAATATGTTTTCCACATCTAGTTCACTAATTTTTATTGGGTTTATTTTTTTTTAATTTATTTTTTATTACTTTCCAAATTAGACTCCCAAACACGGTGTAAATGGGTCTAAATAGAAGAACTAATTTGAAGTTTTCCAAGCTTCATTTGTTGTAACACCCAGGAAAAAGATTTTATTATTATTATTATTTTTTTTTAAATTAAAAAAAAGATTTATCAAGTTTGAAACTTGAGTTGAGTTTATTGTTTAATTGGGAATGTAGTTAAATGAGTATGCCCATTAATTGAACCCACATTGATAACAAGTAGATTAGTTTCTTGAATGCCTCTATCTGTTGGGTCAAATGTGTTTTTCCAATCAATAGAATTGAAATATTAGAATTTAAAGACTAGACAATAGAAATCTACTGGTTAGTTGATTATTCCTTGTGAAACTTCATACCAAATGAGCCCTTTGGTGCATGATGAATCTTGATTCTCTATTCTTCCCTTTGATATAGTAGTTCTTTGAAACAGAATCTAAAGAACTTGACTCAGGAACCTAATAGGAGTTATACCCAATTTGTTTTTAGTTAAAATCATTCATAGATGCTAAAGGGAATACATAGGGGAAGTATTGTCCTCAATGTTCTGAAATTCTCTCCTGAGAATGAACTATATTAGTTTTGGGGATTTTTGTATTATGGTTTTAATTTTAGTCAGGCTATGCTGTACAGAAACTATGCTTTTTCTTCCTCTCATAGACTTGCATTACCGCCAATCAGCAGAGAGGGCAAAGACAGAAGTTTCTGAAAGTTTAATCAATAGGATCTATGATGTCTTCTCTGATGGCATACATTTTGCAACACCAATTTCCTCCTTGAGGACAAATGAAGTTGACCTGGTACGGCCATGTCTTGGCATAATATGCTCCTAATTTTGCTTCCATATCTGCTTTTAACTTAAAGATACCATCTTTGTCTTCTTGTCTTAGGTACAAGGTGTTTTGCGGATGTTGCAAGGACTTTCTAGTTCCCTGTTTTATTGGGACCAGAGTGAAGGGGGTTTTAATGCCAAAACCGGAATATATGTGGCTCACCTTTCCCATACAAGCCTTGTCACCATTCTGAATCAATTTATGTATGCTGCGACATGCTTACAGCTGGTAGAAATAGTAGTCAATAAAGTTGAGACATCTGTGAGATTACCTCCTCCTACTTTGAGGGCATTTACATGCTCTGTTTCTGCATGGCTTAAGGCATGTATTTAATACCAATCACTGGATTAAATATATAATTTCTATAATCTATGATCTTTATCACTATCATGATGACTAAATTTACCTGTTTTTAGAGCAGAGGTTGAGGGATATTGCTCTCAAGGAGGAAATGAAGATACATGATGCTGACATTGGAACCACTCTGACCTTATTAGGTTTGACCAGTTCTTTATCAAGGTTCGTACTTGTTAAACCTCATTGGAGTTTGCAATGTGGTACTTGTTGCAGCTTGGGTTATCCTGTTGGTCACTAATACTATCCATAGTTTCTCAACTTTGTGTTGAGATCTTCTTTTATCAATTTTATCTTGAAAGTTTTTATTCTATGGGTCAAGGAGCCTACTGAATAAGAGAAAGAAAATGAAAAAGGAGGAGGAACATAAACTGAAAATGGTTTGATCTTTCGAATTTGCACCACCATCTCTTCTCATCCTTGTAAGGGCAGCCCTAAAACATCATAAGTTTCTGTGTTAGACACATCATCATGTATAAGCATTTTGACTCTGTCTCTAGGTCCAACATGCTTATCATATTTCATTTTGTTTGGGGTCACTACATTAGACATCTTTCATTTTGAGTTACATGTGACACTAATCTCAGTGTCCTTGTTACATAGGTTATTTTTCCCTCCTCTATAAGGTATTCATTATGTAATCACATTTATGGTCTCAGTCTTGTTTATCCTCTTCTTGTGTTGACAATCACTGATTACCTTTTATTGATATTAGTCTTTGCTCAGGTGCTGAGCACCTATTTCAAATAGTCCATGGAGCTATTCCCCAAGAGTCTTTTGAATCTAAATCTTCTGTTCCAGCTGCTGAATTGGCTGTTCACGTGCTTGACTATCTTTACAAGAAGCTTGATGAAGTGTGTCTAGTGCAAGGTGGTGAGGTTGTTACTACTGTGCAATTCATTGTCCTTGGCATTTGATTTCTTGTGTTTCGCCTAGTATATGCATTAAAATTTAGAACTTTTGCTAATTTCAGGAGGAAGCTTATCAGATGCTACTCCATATATTTGTTGGGAGTTTGTTGCCATATATTGAGGGTCTTGATTCCTGGCTATTTGAAGGAACACTAGATGATCCTTTTGAGGAGGTAATTGTGATTAACAATTTGTTTTATATCCAAAAGCATAGAAAAGTTTGTTTATTTTGTGCTCAAGGACACATTTGATGTAACTCTACACTTCTGAAGATTGAGATCATTTCATGTAATTCTTTCCGAAAAGGTTTCCCTGGTGCAACAATGTTAATAATTTTTTTGCAGATGACTTTCATTGTGTTGTCTGAGTGGATATGAGGGAACATCATGTTTGATGCCCCATAAGATCTTTAATCAGTTGAATGTTTGTATGCCATATGTTCCTGATATATGTACTTCTGAAATAAAAGTTGTCTCATGATTTATGTACACAGTATTGACAGAGGACTCTCTATTATTACTGTTCATTTTCTTCTTCTATTATCTGTAAATACTGTGTTGATCATCGTTGTACACTTCGCAGATGTTCTTTTATGCTAACAGAGCAATCTCTGTTGATGAAGCTGAGTTTTGGGAGAAGAGCTATTTATTAAGATTAGTACAGTTTCAGAAGTCTGATGATGAGCTCTCTACTACAACACGTGCCACTGATCGTGTACCTCTAACAAATGACAAGAAGGAAATCAGTGAACGGGATTCCATCGCTGTGTCTAGTTCTATCAAAGGAAAAGAGCGGGCCATTAGAGACTGCCAAGCTTGTCCTCTGTTTATTAAGGACATATCTAAATCAATTTTATCTGCTGGAAAATCATTGCAGCTTGTCCGACATGTTCCGACCACATTCTCAGCAGCATCTGGCAAAGGAAGTGATTCTCAGTTTTATGGTTTTGAAAGTTCTGGTGATGGTCTTCATTGTGGGCAGAGTATAGCAGGGTTAACCTTATCAGAAATTTTCTTCGTGTCCTTAGCAGGTCTTATAGGCCATGGTGATCACATCTCTAGATACTTTTGGCAAGATGACCACTGCAAATCTGAGATTACTACATCATTTGATGAATCCTGTTTGAACAAGCTAAAAGTGGAAAATCATGGTAGTGGAACTTTGCCACTTTTAGCATGCTCAGAGAAGATTTGGTATAAGTTCTTGGTTGATACATTGCTGCAGAAAAAAACGACCAATTTAGAGTCTGCACATAAGGATGCAAGTTATTTTCAAGACGCAAATGCAGATTATATATTTGCGGGTACTTTGGATAAATTGCCCCTCTTGGAATCGTTCTGTGCAGAAAATCCAGTTATTACTGTGTGTCAGACAATGCTTAGAAAGAATATGGATGCCTGGAAAACATTTAACTTGTCTAGAAATTTCTATCTATCCCCGTTAAACGATGAGGTTTTACGACAGGCCATATTTGGTGGTGAGAGCAGATCTTCTCATGCTACTCAAGGAACAAGCTATACCTTTGGTTTTCATTTTGGTGAATCCGAATATGTTCGTTCACAAAATGACACAGATCTGTTAGAAGTGTTGTTTCCTTTTCCTACTCTTCTTCCTTCATTTCAGGTACTACTGGACTGGTAGTCTTCTTAGCAGCTTTCTACTTATAGCTTTTCTAGCATTCCTTAAGAGTATTCCTGAGAGCTTTATCTAATTTGGGAACAGGATGATCTCCACATGTCGGAGCTGTTACCTTTCCAGAAAAACAGCACCCTTTCATCAAGAGTTCTTAGCTGGGTTCAAAATGTTGAACCGAGAACTACTCCACTTCCTGTGGTTATTATGCAGGAATGCCTTACTGTCTACATTAAGAAGCAAGTAAACAGCTCAAACGAATTTATAGAACTTTATTTTCTTGTTGTGTGGTAAGCATGCAATTCATATATTTTTTAAAAAAATCGCTTTCATATGTCACAGGTGGATTATATCGGCAGGCATATATTGTCAAAGTTGATGACTGATTGGAGATTGATGGATGAGCTTGCAGTATTGCGTGCCATATACTTGTTAGGTTCAGGTATTTTTTAGCAAGTTGAATCTGGTCTATGTTGGTCAGTAGACATCTCAAATTTCTTTGACATATTCAATGATAGATTTTTATTTTCAGGTGATCTGCTGCAGCACTTTCTGACTGTGATTTTCAATAAGCTGGACAAGGGAGAAACCTGGGATGATGATTTTGAGTTGAATACAATACTACAGGTGAAGTTACTCCATGCAATAGAATAGTGTGCTTACCATTGTGGTAGGCTTTAGGGATTCTGCTTTCAGTGCTTGTTATGGAGCCATATCTTGCATCTGGGATAATTACTAGGATTTTTGTTTACAAGGATTTGATCAAAGATTTCATGACAGCTGTCAACGTAACAAAACTGCTTTTAATTTATATCCATTTTCCTCTATGTTTGGAGAAGTGTATATTTTAAGAATACTTGGAATCTGTTATCTCTGAGATCCCTTTTACCATAAAAGGAAAATCTTATAAATTAATTTCTTTAATTATTTTCCCAAGTCATACTTTAGTTAGATTCATGTGAAACTTCTTTTACATCTCAAACTGTGTAGTCCAGTGCTCTCTCTCTCTCTCTCTCTCTCTCTCTCCCCCCTACAAATAGGTAATAGAAGGGTTTGATAGCATGGTGAGCTGTGTCCTCTTATTTACTTTGGAACTTTTGGACAGAGAGAAATAGGTGAGCTTTTGAGTGTAATGGGCACTGCATGTTGGAGATTAAAATGGAATATCTCAGGGCCTAGTTATATTGGGTTTCGTTCATCCTTTATACAGTTGTGTGCCCATTTTTGGGCTTTATTGATTTTAGATTTTGGAAATGTATCGGTATTATCCTTTTGCATTTCTTTTTGCTTTTTCCTCTGCTTTTTGAGGGTGCACCCTTTTGTTTACTTCCTATGTGCGTGGGTTGTGCCCCTTTTCTGGTTGCTTCTTACCCAGCAGGAACTATTGGGTATATGGAGCTAGGGTTAACAATCTCATACTCTGCCACCAATGTAGAAAGAACATGATGTTCAACATATGATGAATCAGTAGTTCCATAACAGAGTTTGCTATTTAATTATATTGAATGATCAACTACACTGCTAAGTTGGCATATACTGGTGCTGTTTGTTGGCTTAATGTGGTTTTCATTTCTCTTGCCACTTTATATCATAGTAATGGTCTGTGTTTATTGAATGCAGGAATCTATTACAAACTCTGCCGATGGAATGCTACTAAGTTCTCCAGATTCATTGGTTGTGTCCATCACTAAAAATCAAGGTTTCGATGGTGATCAGCAACCTAATGCAGCTACTGTTGCCTCGACTCCTCGTAAAAGTCGTACTCACAATTTTGGGATTGATGGGCTTGATTTACTGAAATTTACCTACAAGGTTCGTTCTATGTTTAGGTTCACTTTCTATTATCTTTTAGCTCCATTTTTTGATTCAACTTTTATCTATACATGTATTGGATGTGACAGGTCTCTTGGCCGCTTGAACTTATTGCTAACACAGAGGCTGTTAAGAAGTATAACCAAGTAATTTTTTCGACCTCTGGTTTTGTCCAAGGTGTCATCTTCTTGGTGCTCTCTAATTGTTCCCATGTTTTATGTAGGTGATGGGATTCCTATTGAAGGTCAAGCGTGCAAAATTTGTTCTTGATAAGGCTCGGAGGTTGATGTGGAAGGTTAATTTTTGCCACTTTTTTCTCCAGTGTTTTTGTTCTAGCGTATGCCATGAGTTTTCCTTTTGAACAGAGCATATAACCATAGATGAAGACACATGCGTAAATGTAATTTAAGGATCAATGTGGACAATGCCATTTCTTATTGACTACATGTTTAAGGCTTTCCAATTTATATGATATTCCAATTACCTTGATCTCTATTATGCCTCTTGCAGGGTAGAGGCACTGTGGCAAACAGCCGCAAGCACCACTGGTTAGTGGAGCAGAAACTCCTCCATTTCGTGGATGCTTTTCACCAATATGTAATGGACAGAGTAAGGCTTGTCCCACTGTATATATGGACCTTACTTTCATGGGGATTTTATTACTATTTGCAATCTTTGACCTGTGGACATGGACAAGAACGTAGTTTATGACTTAAGGATGCTTGACAAATAACTTTTAAAAGCCAACCAAACAGTTTCATATTACTTATTTATTTGGTGTATATGGTGGTTTTGTCGACCTACTTCTGCCATGTCTACATCCATTGACTCACCTGTCCTGTTGATCTTTTTATATCACCACCACCCTCATCCACCTTACTATTCCTATATTTTCTTATTTGAAACATATATATATTTAGTTATAATTAACTTGTCCCATTTATATGTTTGTTCTGTTGGTTTTGTCGTTATGGACACTAGTGAATAAAGTCAGTACTATTTACCTCTGTTGATATGTTTGTACTCTAATGAAGTTGGTTCAGTGCTTCATTGTGTTCCATGGTGGAAAGGATTTTCTTGAAATATAACGGCAAATAAGTCTCTTAAGATTTCTTATTTTCACTTGATGTTTGTACTGATCATGTTAGTATTTGTACTCGTTTTACATGTTCAATGTTATTTCCTATCGAACTATAATGTTATATGGTTGCTACTGTTGCTGGTTTCATAGTGTTCCTTAAATGCATTGTCAAGATTCCTAGCAGAAACTGATTTGTTCTTGGGGATTACGGACGATGATATTGGTTAGGATACGTGATGAATGAATTTCTAATGCATCTTAGCTTTTTAAATCCAAATTCACATACATAGCTACTACTCATTTCAGTGATAAAGGCTCCTCTCCATGCACTAGCTCCTCTTAAATTATTTATGATGGTAATTAATTTTAACATTTAAAGTTGTCTCTGAAAGCTGTTCATAATATACTAAAGTGTCATTTTATTAATTATGCATAATATTCTTTTCCTCATAATCGTTATGTCGCATTATGAATTGTCAGTTATGCTTATACCCTTTTGCATCCGAGCTTTTGTTTTCAGAAGAATATGAACTTATCTGATCTCTGACGAGGTTTAGTAAGCAGGTATATCATAGTGCATGGCTTGAACTATGTGAAGGTATGGCAGCTGCTCGATCCTTGGATGAAGTCATAGAAGTACATGAGGCCTACTTATTGTCGATTCAGCGCCAGTGCTTTGTTGTCCCAGATAAATTGGTGGGTAATTTTGCCCTTTCTTGGGTGTATTTGATCTATTTATATATGCTTGGATCTTTTTTACATTGGTGATCGTTGCGAAGAAATGCTGAGTTCTTTTAATGCTCTCTTTTCATTCAGTGGGCTCTGATTGCAAGCCGAATCAACAGTATTCTTGGATTAGCACTTGATTTCTATTCCATACAGCATACACTAAGTAGTGGTGGAGCAGTTTCTGCTATAAAGGCCAGATGTGAAATGGAAGTGGACCGAATTGACAAACAGTTTGATGATTGCATTGCTTTCCTACTCAGAGTAAACTTCTATTCGCTCATCAAAAAAGTATTGACTGTTTGTTATGTGACAGTCAAAGTTTGAATCAAACTCATAACCAACAGTCAACATCCTTTCTCTAAGCACAAATATATGCACAAGTAGATGTACATCCTCATGTAGTTGCACCCACAAATGCATGCATGCTTTCACAAATACATGCATATTATATTGTGTGGTGTTCTATGCAGGTGCTATCTTTCAAGCTCAATGTGGGGCACTTCCCTCATTTGGCAGATTTGGTTACTAGGATCAACTATAACTATTTTTACATGTCTGATGGTGGAAACTTGATGGTTGCTCCTAGCTCCGAAACTGTTGGGTTGAGACTGGGGAAGGCCTTTGGTGGTAGAACAGAGTAATTAATTTTGTTCTCTGAATTCTTTTGAGGGCGAGAATGTCCTATCATTTGCACAGAATCTGAAAAGGCCTGTTTTCCCCCTTACTTTGGGTTTGTTGAGGGAAGCAGCTGTTGTGGCAGGAGCCTGACAGATCTCAGAATTTGCCACCTATGTCTTTCTAGTCCCCATTTGGCTGCAGGATTGATCTGGGAAATATCTTGCTTCCTTTGTAATGTTATGCTTCATAGCCTTCCTGTGTGTTTCTGCAAAAATGTGCCTCTAAGACTCTCAGGTCATGATATTTTGGTTCCCAAGCACCAAATAGAACATCTAAAAGGTATTCAAATGTAACATATTGTAATATATATCACAGCTACTTTGGCAAATGATATATGTGTATTACAGTGAACATGAAAGCAAGATTATTGCTTCTATGCGCATCTACCCTAACCAGGATCCTTGATACTGTGACAGGACCAAGTGTCATCTTCTGATATAGCTCATAAGCAATAGACATGTATTGGTGTGAAGCTTATTATAAGATTATATAGATCCATGAACAAATCACTAGAGATTTTCTCGTGAAAAAAAAAAAAAAAAAAAACTGAAGTTTTCTCTCAATATTGCAATCTCAATCATTTATTTTTGCACAGGAAATCTCCACTGAATTTTTGACTGGAAGCAAGCCAAACTCGAGCTAAAAAGCATGCAAAATGCATTAACAGCTTTGACCAATCATATCATGCAAAGAAACTTTCATGTTTTTGTGCAGGAAATGATTGATTATGAGCATAGAGTCTTGGTCTTGACAAACTTCCACATCATGACATCATGATATTCGATCTGTTTCGAGAATTTCATAATCTTTTCAATGATATCTTCTAACATTCTTTCACGTGGAGGCTGAAACTTCTCCTAAATAAATGAGACTCACTTCGTGTAATATTTAATTTAAATGAAAATCAAATTTTAGAGATATAGTTCAAACTCAAAATTATAGCTATGATACCTTAATAAATCATTATTTATTTTAAAAGTTTAAACCGGTAAAAAAAAAGTCTAATATTTTGAATTGTTTGTTAATGTTTGTCTTTGAAACAAAAAACAAAACATATAAAACAAGGAAAAATAAGAAGAAAAAAGAAAAAAAAAAGAAAAAAAGAGAGGCTTTTATGTGTTTAATGCTCCGTTTGTTTCGACGTAAAATGGTTTCCGTCGTAAAATATTTTCGACGAAGAAAATAATTTTATCGAAAATATTTTCTAGCGTTTAGTTTGCACGAAAAAATTACAAAATGAGAAAATGCAACTGTCTCCGGAATCTGGCAATGTTCGGTCGCTGTTGCCGGATTCCGGCGAGCACGTTTGGCCGGATCCGGCCGGTGGTAGCCGGATGTTGCCGGATTCCGGAGCCGCCTAGATTCCGACGACCGACCATTGTCGGATTCCGGCAATCGGATATCAAATGTGCGTGCAATGATGAAAAGTTTAATTTCGGAAAAGGATTTATGGTTTAAAAAACTGTAAATCGTTTTACAAAAATTAAAGAAGGTTTTACGGTCAAACCGAAAATGATTTTCGTTGACCATTATTTTTCGCCCCTACCAAACACCGTAAAATGTCGAAATCATTTTTCAGAAATCATTTTACGTCGAAACAAACGGAGTATAAGTAGCACAAAAGACAAGCACATAAACAAAAAAAAAACTCAATAATTTTTCTTGAATTTCAAAAAGAAACGATCCTTTTTATCATATTTTGTGTAAAATAGAAACATTGGACAAAGATTCGTTTACTTGCATTACGAAAGCAACGATTCCTCATCCTCTTCTAATATTCCAACGTTTTCACTTTGACATACAAAACAAATGAAAGAATCAATCGAAACCCAAATGCACACACGCTATGAAAAAGCAAACACCTTTATATCCTTCTCTTTATCTCTAGTAATAGCCTATGTACTTTTCTTTTCTCCCTCGCGGTAAAGTAAACAATTCCCCCGTGATTCTCCATACCCTACCTACTTAAATTCCTTCGACATGTCTTCATTTTAATCTATAATTCTGAATCTCCATTACCTTTTTTGTGCTTAACGAGTTCAAATGAGCTTCAATTGCGTGTGCGAACAAGGTGCTCAAAGGTAGTCTCATTTCAATGGAAATCCCACCGTTCACATCTTCCACGTAAAAACTTTCCCAAAATCACACCACCACAATACCAAACCCATTGTCCCATACTACAACACCAAAAAAAAATCCAATCTTTGCAACATCAAACAGACAAACACCCATAACAACCGCCAAAATCCAAACTTCTATCTCAAATCTTACCTTTTTACATTTTTTGTTCAAATTAACAGAAATAGTAATACAATATACCACACAAATATCAAAAAATATATCGTAAAGCTAATGTGACAAGATCTAGTAATCATTAGATCAGTGATTATTAAAAAATTTAAAAATAAAAAATAATAACTACTAGACCCTTCTAACGAATGAGTTAGTACTAGTTTAGGAATTAGGATGCTACTCCATTGGTCTAAATAGACCTATCAAGTTCACACAAAAAAAAAAAAAAAGACCTATCAAGTTCTACGTGTGGTCCAACAATGAACCCAGGTTGAGCCCAAAGAAAAGCCCAACAAGTGACATACAAAAGCCCAGACGATTCAAAAGCATTTAGAAACCCAACCCCCTTTCTTCCCGCCTTGCTAGCTAGTAGCTGCTCTCACTTTCCCTCCTCTTCTTGCTCTCCCATGAGCGAGCAGCCACAGAAATGGAAGATCCAAAGGTCTTTACGATCTTAGAGCTGGTCCAGCGTGGACATCCCTTCACCGCCACTTCCTCTCTCCACTCACCCCCTCGCAGCCGTCCGATCTCTCCCAAACCCTCCGCATCAAACCATAGACTCAAACCCCCCGGTCCCACCCCCTCAATTCCTAACCCTAACCCTAGAGTTCTCACTCCCCTCAACCACCCCGCCATCCTCATCGGAACCCTCACCCTCCCGACCGCCGACTCCACCCCCGCTCCAAACCTTAATCCTCAATGCCCGTACAGAACTTGCTTCCAATTCTCCGACGCTTCGGCTACGACCTGCTGCGACATTCTCGACCTCGACGTGAGGACCATCGGGAAGAAAATCCACGTTCTCGCTTGGAATTTCGTTCCCTTGAAGAATCGTGGCGGCGGGTTCTTGGAGATCATCAAATGGAGGTTTCCGGAATCGATCGGCAGACTTAGTCAGTGTTCGGTCGATTCGTTTCCATTGGTTTCAAGTTCTGGATCTACTTTTGAGGATAGTTCCAAGGCTCGGTATCGAATCCACGGCGCACTAGAGTCTGTAAGCCCCGTTGCCGTAGTTCCATGCAATAAGGGCCTAAATTCAAGCTATTCGGCGAATCTTCGAGGATTTTTAGTACAATTTATGGTTTGTGAGTGTGACTTGTGTCGTTCAAAAGCTTCGTTAATGGTTTTGAATGATTCAATTGTAGAACATGGTCAGGGTAGTGGTTGTCATTGTTACAATAAGCCTGAGTTCGTATATTTTTGTGGTTCCACTTCGTCTTGGCATCCTGTGATTACGAAACTTATTGGGAATGTTATTACGGTCTCGGGGTTGAAGAAGAAGTTGGTGTATATTGGAAAGGAAGAGTCTCGTTTGATGTATGTAACTACGGATAAATCTGCTTTACATTTACCAAGGCTGTCAAAGAAATGGGTACCGCATGAAAAAATTAATGTTAAGGGGAAAGGTGAATGTGGTTCATATAAGGGCGTAGTCAGAGGCGTGTACATGCAAGGGATGGTTGTCGAGCTGGATGATGAAGTGTGGCTCTTGTTAACTGATCATCAAGTAACTGCACCGCATAGTCTTAGGGTTGGTGCTCTTGTAAGTGAGAATCAATTTACTGTTTTCCTGGCCTTAAATTCCTTTTTGGGTGTGCAATATGTCAATTGTTGACATGTCTTAGTGTTTGACACTTTTTTTATTTTTTTATTGTTCGCTTGTTTGTAGATATCCGTGAGAAATGTCCATTTCGTGAATCCAAAATTTTCCTGGAAGAAAATGCTTTTACTTGGGGCTTGCTTCAAGACTAGCATTATTGTGGAGTCATTCTCCCCTTTGGAAACTGGGTACGGGATGCTGAGTTAATGTTATTATCCTCACGTCATTTTGTTTGATTAGTCATCTAAGGCATACTTGGACAACCCTTGGAAACTTAACCCCATCTTTGTTTTGTATATAAATATTGGTTTTTCATTTTTCTTCTTTGTTTTTTTTTTGGGGGGCATTTTACCATACCAGAAGATTGCCTCAAAATGATCCCAAACCATCAGATATTATCAAGGAACCCAGTTATCTTTATTGCCTCATTTTGGATGATGGGATTGTCCCTTAAAAAATTTCAGTTTCCTTGGGATGTCCATAATGCCCCACATGTATAAAAAATAATCCAATTGTATGCTGCAGGTGTCATGTAGTTTCACAATCACAGAGTATGCTGGGGAAGTTTGTTGAGTCTCTAGTATATTCTGCCAGACTATGGTATAAAATTGTCTTAAAGCTTCTATACCTTGTTTAGTTATTTCTATCGATTTTTTGGATATATGTGATGTTCCCAATTGGTTTACTGTAGTTTGATGGTTGCGTTTCAGGGTGTTACTTGTTGTTTCATGTTTTAGGAAAAAGTTTTCAGGTATCACATCTGAGAAGGAGATTTTGGGATCGAAACATGTAATTTACTAACTTTGGGTTCACAGTTTCTTGTTTTACTTGGAAGCCTTCTGTTCTTTTCTGTAGTCATTGTTATATGGTTTTCCAATAAGCTACGTTTGGTTTTTGCTTACCAGAAGGAAGGACTGGTTCAGGTGTTTGCTAGTTTTCATTTACCAATGTCAGTGTTTCGATCTCGGGTAAATTGGTAATGATCAGTTGGATAATTGAATACAACTCTGTTATTGTTTTATTTTGTTCTTATCTTCCATAATTAATTTCTTTTGGCAGCATGGAGTATTCATGGAGCTATGTAAGCACGACCGGTGTGGCTGTGGTAGTGAACTGTATTCTGATAACCTGAAATTGGTAAATCAATGCCATGAATTCTGTGTAGAATACTTTTGGATTAGCTTGCTTCATCTTTTTGGAGGGTGTATCTTATCTAAAGCTTGTATAGAAGTTACAAGATTCTCGCTGTTCTTTCAGGTGATGCCCATATCAAGTTTTATCCGTTATTGTGAGGCCACATGGATGAGAAGGCTAAGATTGGAAAAGGACTGTAAAAAATTGTGTGAGAAGAACCAATTTAGCCTTTTACCCTGTGAAGGGAGATTCTATGGTCGGTCGGTAAGGAAAATATTTACAAGTCAAGATATTGGAATTATTTTGCTTGGAAGTCTAAAGGTTAGTAATTTCTGTTTCTCTTAAATTATGTTAGCATCTTTTGTAAGACAGCGTTATCAAGTTGTTTATATGAGTTTCGTCAAAGTTGAATGTAGTTACTGTACACAAGCAAGTGTACAGGACGTATTTGTGGTTGCAATGTGGTTGGAATGTATATCCAAAGATTGTTTGTGACTGAAAGGCTAGGCTGTTGATTACGAAAGAAAGCTGATATAATACTTTCGGGTGGTCAAATTGCTTTGAGCATATGCATAGGCTGATATGTGATGATACAAATCTCAGATATAGGTTTGGTAGGCATAAAATTTGTACAACCAAATCTACCCTTTTTTTAGAGGATGAGGGACCCTACTTCCAATCAAGTAAAACTTAATTGTTACATAGTAGCAACCTCCAATTCCAAAAGAAATTACAATAGAAAAGAAAAAATGAGAGCATAAGATAAAAAATATCAAAGAAAATTTACGGTTTCTCAATTGATTTTGATACATTTGTATATATCCTTGATCCTAGGAATTAAGAGAACAGCAAATTTTGCAAACACAATGAAAAGAACAGAGGTTTCTTCTTTTCTCTCCTTAAATTCCACTGGTTTTTTTATTAGCATCCTTGGAATCTACCTTTTGAAAATATATGCTTCAAATCTTTTTTAAGCTCTCAGACCTCGGGACCAGCAAGACTTCTACATCTTCCTTCTCAGATCCTTTAGAATGGACCAACATAAACCCTTTTTATTCTTTCCTCAGGTTTCTCTTTTTATTTTGGCAGAACTTTCACACTGTTTTCCTCACAAAGTCTCTTTGTAGCAGCAGTGGATTCTTACGAAATTCCGGCAGAGTTTCAGCCCTTTCTTTCTCTCAGAATACGACCCTTCCTTTATAGAGCAAAAGCTGGTGGAGGTTGACAATAAATCCAGCTTCTCCAGCCAAAGAGATATTTTTCAATAATGCGATTGTTTATCCTGATCTAATGAGAATTTATCCAATAAAGACTTTATTTTCTAATCAACTAGGTTCTATCAGCTGTGTTTCACTTTATTTAGACCAACATTCTAGCAGTCTAGTAGCACTGTTGCTGCCAGAACAAATCTGGAACTTGCAGGACCCAAAATGGACTTACCTTCTTGCTCGAAAAACTCTAGCTATGATTTTGGAGCTAGGCCCATATATCAACTGCAACTTGGGCATGTTTTTGGGCCTTTTAAACCCTTTTCAAAAGCCCAATGCTGCAAGTATTATAATTATTGTTCTAGCCGTTACAATTTTGCTACCAATACTGTGCTACACATAGGACTGTAAACGAATAGAGCCGCTCGTAAACAAACTCGGGCTTGGCTCGTATAGACTCGACTCGGTCTCGCTTCATTTAATAAATGAGTCAACCGTGAACACAAAATTTGTCTCAATTATTAAACGAGACATACTTATATAAATTTGGCTTGGCTCAGTTTAGGCTTGTAAACATAGCTTGTATAAGCTTGACTTGACTTGTTAGGCTCGTTCATATATATTAATATACATGTATATATATTAATAAAAAGAGGTTATAAATATAAGTATTTATATTACTTTTTTTGATAAGTAAATAGGTTCTATTACTTATTAAGTAATAAGTATGTTATACAGGTTACTTGAATATGTTTGTGTGTGTGTATAAGCATAAATAGTAACCTCCTATATAAATATAAGATTGTTATACATGATATGCTATAGTTATATACTTATATACTACTTAGTATATACAATATATCATATATGTAATAATGTGAGCATATTAACCTATATAATTAAATATATAACATGTAACCTAGTTACGGAGAGCCAAGTCGGTGGTGGGTCGGCCCGTTGGTTGGATGGCTCGGATACAGGCAAGACGGTTGACCTAGGAGCGTCGACGTCATCCGGGCCGTTAGGGAGCTCTTTCTCGGCGAGCGGGCCTGAGGGGAATCGCTCTGAAGCTCTTCTCCTCTCCGGTGGTCAGAAGCAAACAACACCGGTTTGTGCTAAGCTGTCCCAATCGGTGGTCGAGGCGGAGGACGTCGCAGCTCAGGCTGACTTCGGGGCTGAGAGTAGTCAGAGGGCGACGGGGATGCATTTTCCGGTGGTCACTTTGACCGATTTCGGGGCTGAGAGGATTCAGAGGGCGCCGATGATGCGTTTTCCGGCAATAGGAGTGAAAATTTCGGGGCCATGGTCGTTTGGCTTGGATGTTGCGGATGCTGGAGTTGGTTCTTCAGTGTCCTGGCAGAACGGGTTGAAGAGTCCGCTGATCTCTCCTCAGGTGAACCGGCCAAGGCAGCTTGCAGTCTGTACCGGATGCTCTGAATTGGCTGAGGTTCAGGAGGATACTCGGGGTCTTGAAGGAGCTGGAAGTAGGAAGGAATTGAGTATCGCTGGAGAGGGGGCAGGAGCGTTGACTGTAGCGGAGGAGGTGGGAGGTGCTGCTGATCTGGGTACATTGCCTCCCCTTCATTCATATTCTCCAACATCAGGGGGCTTTTCGGGGTATTCTGATTGGGTTATTCAGTGTGCAAATGAAATTTATCCCATTGTGGGAATTTCGTTTGAAGGTCACAAGCTACAACTGTTGGCACTCTTAACATTTCTTGAGGGGGAACGACGTTCAGAAGCGATGGGTGAGCGGTCTAGTATTGCGGAGAAAGGTAAGAGGGAGGTCAAGAATCTGAAAAGTGTAGTCAATTACGATGCTAGAGGCGCTTCTTCTAGACGCAGGAATAGGAAGGCAAGGGGGGACCAAGTTGTGTTATGAAGCCAAGAATCCTTTCTTGGAATGTGAGGGGGCTGAACAAGAGGAGAAAACGACTTAGGATTAGTAACTTGCTCAGAGATTGGAAGGCGGATGTTATTTGTTTTCAAGAAACTAAGCTTAAAAGTCTCTCTCGCAGTGTTTTGCGCAGCTTATGGAGATGCAACCATTTTGACTGGTGTTCTTTGGACTCCAGTGGGGCCTCTGGGGGCATTCTTATTATGTGGGACACAAGGGTGGTGGAGATGGTCGAGAAGTGTGTGGGGGAATTCACTCTCGCAGTCTCCTTCAAGAACGTTGCGGATAATTTTGTATGGGCCTTTGCAGGGGTTTATGGCCCGAATTCTGGGTTCGATAGAAGACGTCTTTGGGATGAGTTGGCTGGTTTGTGTAGTTGGTGGAGTCTGCCGTGGTGTATAGGGGGAGACTTCAATGTTACACGCTTTCCGAGTGAAAGATCTGGTGATGTTCGTCTTTGCTCGGCTATGACTGAGTTTTCGGATTTTATTGCAGACCAAAGACTTATAGATCTCCCCCTAGCTGGAGGCACCTCTACTTGGTCGATTGCTCATGATCCTCCCATGTGGTCAAGGATTGACCGCTTCCTAGTGTCACATGATTGGGAAGCCCGGTTTCCTTTGGTTTCGCAAAAGAGGCTTTCTCGCCTTATTTCGGATCATTTTCCGATACTTCTGGATTGCGGCGATGTTTCTAGAGGGAGAAGGCCTTTTAAGTTTGAAAACATGTGGCTCAAGGAAGAAGGGTTCGTGGGTTTGGTGAAACAATGGTCGGATTCTTACTCGTTCCAAGGTTCGTCTAGCTTTGTTCTAGCATGTAAGCTGAAGGCTTTGAAGCAGGATTTGAAGAAATGGAACGATGAGGTGTTTGGCAACATAGAGCAAAACAAGAGGAAGCTGACTGAAGGTATTCAGGCTTTCGATGCTATTGAAGAAAGAAGGGCATTAGGGGAAGAGGAGATCTTGAGAAAGGCTGAGACTGTTAGGGAGCTAGAGAAGTGTTCTCTTTTGGAGGAGGTGAGCTGGAGGCAGAAATCTAGGATGCTGTGGATAAAGGAAGGGGATAAGTGCACTAAATTCTTTCATTCTATAGCTAATTCCAACAGAAGGTACAATTCTTTGAACTCATTAGTGATAGGGGACTCTCTATCCTCTGATCAGTCAGAAATCGGTGTGCACATCGTCAAGTTCTATAAGAAGCTGTTTACGGAGCAGTGCAGGTGGAGGCCTTCGGTTGAGGGTATATCCTTTGATTCTATTCTAGAGTCTGAGGCCAGTTGGATGGAGAGAGCTTTTGAGGAGGAGGAGGTCAGGAATGTAGTTTCAGCAATGGAAGGAGATAAGGCGCCAGGTCCTGATGGCTTTTCTATGGCCTTCTTCAAAGAGTGTTGGGATGTTTTGAGGGGGGACATTATGGAGGTGTTTCGGGAGTTTTTTATCGGGGGTTCTTTCGAAAAGAGCCTCAATACTGCGTTCATTTCTCTTATACCGAAGACTCCAGGTGCTAACGATTTAAAAGACTTTCGACCTATTAGTCTTGTGGGTGGTGTTTACAAAATCATTGCCAAAGTTCTAGCAAATAGACTTAAGACGGTTCTGGAAAAGGTTATTTCTAAATCTCAAAGCGCCTTTGTCAAGGGGAGACAAATTTTGGACCCAATACTTATTGCTAATGAATGTCTGGATAGTAGATTAAGATCTGGAGAGCCTGGAGTCATGTGCAAAATGGATTTGGAAAAAGCTTATGATCATGTTAATTGGGATTTTCTCTTGTTTGTATTGAGGAGATGTGGATTTGGAGAAAAATGGTGCTCTTGGATAAAACATTGTATATCCTCTGTGAGATTTTCAGTGATGGTTAATGGCTCTCCTAATGGATTTTTCAGCAGTTCACGTGGATTGAGACAAGGGGATCCTCTCTCACCCTTGTTATTTGTTTTTGTGATGGAGGCATTGAGTCGAATGATTTCAGCTGCGGTAGGAGGGGGCTTACTCGAAGGATTTAGTGTGGGTAATGTTTCATTCTCACACTTGTTATTTGCAGATGATACTTTGATTTTTTGCAATGCTCGCCATGCTCAGTTACGTTATCTTAGAAGCCTCTTTCTTCTGTTTGAAGCTGCTTCGGGCTTGAAGGTTAATTTGGCCAAGTCAGCTTTAATCCCTGTGGGAGACGTAGCTCAAGTGGAAGGTCTTGCCGATATTCTAGGGTGTGGGGTTGCCAATCTACCGGTGAAGTATCTAGGCCTTCCGTTGGGGGCTTCCTACAAATCTATTCATATCTGGGATGGTGTTATTGAGAAGGTTGAACGTCGGTTGGCCAGCTGGAAAAGGTTATACCTTTCCAAGGGAGGTAGAGTTACCCTCATCAAGAGTACTCTTTCCAACTTGCCCACGTACTTTTTGTCTCTTTTTCCTATCCCGGCAAGTGTAGGTGCTCGTATTGAGAAGCTACAACGAGACTTCCTTTGGGGAGGAATTGGCGATGAGTTCAAGTATCATTTGGTGAAATGGTCTAAAGTGTGCACTCCAGTTTCAGAAGGCGGGTTGGGTATTAGAAATCTGGTGGTGTTTAACAAGGCTCTATTAGGCAAATGGCTGTGGCGTTATGGGATTGAGAGGGATGCTTGGTGGAGAATAGCGGTGGATTCCAAGTTTGGAAGTCTATGGGGAGGTTGGTGCTCCCTAGAGCCTACATGTACTTTTGGGGTGGGGTTATGGAAGAACATCAGGAAAGGGTGGGAGAATTTTGTAGGATTCTCTAGATTTGAGGTGGGAGGTGGGGCTAGAACAAAATTTTGGCATGATTTGTGGTGTGGGAACTCAACTCTTAAGGAAGATTTTCCTGTTTTATTTGGAATTGCCCGTGCGAAGGATGCTTCAGTTGCGGATAATGTGGAGCTTGTGGGGGGATTCAATCAGTGGAGCGTGTGCTTTTTCAGAGAAGCGCATGATTGGGAAGTGGATACCTTTGCTGCGTTTTTCCAGGTATTGCACTCGGTCAGTCTTAATAGAGGCAGTGAAGACAAATTGTGGTGGATCCCTTCCAAAAAAGGTTTGTTCAAGGTTGGGTCTTTCTTTAGCTCTCTGACTTGCGATGTGAGAAGTCACTTTCCTTGGAGGAGTGTATGGCAGACTCAGGCTCCTCCGCGGGCGGCTTTTTTCGCTTGGTCTGCGGCTCTAGGCAAGATCCTAACGGGGGATAATCTCAGGAAGAGGCATATCATTGTGGTGGATAGATGTTGCATGTGTAAGAGAAGCGGGGAATCAGTGGATCACCTTCTCCTTCACTGCGATGTTGCATACGCTATGTGGAGTGCTATTTTTTCTCGTTTTGGTCTGTCTTGGGTTATGCCTCTAAGAGTCCTTGACTTGTTTGCGTGTTGGTGGACGGCTGGGAGGCAAAGGAGTGCTGTTATTTGGAAGATGGTGCCGACATGCATTCTCTGGTGTGTTTGGAAGGAAAGAAATGATAGGTGTTTTGAGGACTTGGAAAGATCATTGGAGGAAATTTTAGCTTCTTTTTTTCATACTTTGTATCTTTGGACGGTGGCTTTTGTGTCACCGTTGTCGTTTACCTTTGATGAATTTCTTGTTCGTTTTTCACTTTCTAGCTAGGTGCGTTCTCTTGTATACTGCCGGTGTATTGAGGGGCGCCTTACGCTTTTAATAAGACCTACTTATTACTTATCAAAAAAAAGTTAGAACTTACATATTATACACTATAGTAACTATTGTATAATATGTATACTAGTTAGTACTTAGTAGTTATATATACTAGTAAGTAATAACCATATCTAATATGTTAATATATACTGTTGTATATTGTGTATACTATTGTATAATACACATACACTGCCTTATCTTTTTTGTTTGTTCCAATACAACGCTCAGTCTTGATTCAAAAGCAATGGCCATTTTGGGAGTCCCACACCGAGAGAAGAACAAAAAGAACCCCACACTAGACATTATAAAAGGAGCATTTCGTTTAGTCCCACACCAAATTAAAAAGAAAAAGAAAAAAGAAAAAAGGAAGAAGCCCCAGACTAGACATCTATGAAAATGGGGGCCTCCTTGTCTTGAAGCTCACACTTAGCACTCCTCATCACCGTCTGTGGTGACCAATGAGTAAAAATTAAAAATTTGTTTGCTTATTTTTAACCAATTAATTTTTTTATTATTTGTTGAGAATCGGAATTGATATTAAAAAAATTCTTTCCCTCGACCTTTACTTATCAAAAAGAATTGATATTAAAAAATTAATTGCGCTTGAGCTCGGCTCAAGCTCGAGCTCGATTTGTTTAGGATTTTTATACTAGTTCTAGTCACGTTCGAACTCCTCAAGGAAAATTTGAGCCAAGTTCGAACAAAGGTCCCAAGCTCGGTTTGAGCTTAAGCTTGAGCACCTAAATGAGTTTATCAAGCCGAGTCCAAAAATGCAAAACTCGGCTTGACTCGACTCAAATATAACCCTAGCTACACATTTTACATGGTTCTCATTGAACGTCAAGTTGTCTAAACTTCTGATTGTATACTCAAATTTTAAGATGAATTGGGTTATGAGCTACGGAAGAGCTAACCATCACGTCAAAACCTTTTATTCAGATTTCTCCCTCTTCTGGAAGATTACAGTTGGTTGATGCGACTGGTAATATTGATGTTCTTATACCAGACCTTCCTTCAACCTGGAATGCCAACAACATATTTGAGGTCATATGCGGTGATGAATGTTCCAACCTGTTCTCCATTCTCTTGATATGCACTCTTTAGATTGGAATAACAGGTTCTCTGCATGTCAGTTATATTTTTCCAGTCTCTGTAGTCACTTCAGTATTTTTTTCACTTTTCAGGTCATTAACTATAGTCTTGTTGTTGAAGGCGTACCGAATATGGTAGATCATTTTGGATTGCCTGACAGCGAGTCAGTCTCATGCAGAAGTATCTTTCAGTGCATCTCACTAGCAAGAGAGACAAACTTAGCAGTCTTCGTTTATTTTCATTTTAGGAATGTGGCTTGCAGAAATATTCCCCTTTATCAATGTATTGACTGGAAGAATGATTTCAAGAAACTTGAAGATGGAACATTTCATCTGCTTTACGTAACACACAAATTTCCCGTGCCGCACAAGGTATTTTCCGACTGTATTCTCTACATCATTGCTGTGTCAAAAGCTGCACAAGTAATTTTCATTTGTGTTGTCACATGGGAAACAAAGAAATGCAAAAAAACAAACAAGTAAAGTTGTCTCCATTACTTTCATCATTATTAATTTATTATCAGTTTTATGAATTTCACAGTTTCATGGTGATCCAGCTGTATCGAACACGTTGAGTCTATTTGTTGAGGCCTTAATCTTGCCCTGGAATTTATTTCTTGCTGCGGATGGGCTTATGAATCCAACAACGGTTTCAAGGGAACAGCTGGAGGAACCCATGGAACATTCTGCTGGTGAAAATTACCAGGAGCTTGTCTCTCTCAAGAGATGTAATTTCAACCATTCTTCGATGAGGGCATTGAGGTCAGGCATAATGTATGATTTTTGCAAATCTGGCAGTGAAAATCCTTATACTAAATCCAGTGAGGAGCCGAGACTTGGCAAATTGAGTTCTTACGAAATTTCTTGTTCGGTAACTGTTAGAGTTGTTGATGGCAATGACCTAGTTACTTCAGGTATCTTGTACTGCACAAGAGCCAATCCGAGTTCTGTTGGTGGGTGCAGATCTGGTGCATATAAGGTACTGATGGAGTTCAAGTCTGAAAGTATTTTCAATTATCAGGTATGTTTGATGTCCCTTTTTTTTCTTCCCAAGTACTTCCCTAGTGCAGGGGTGAGAAATAATGATGTAATTGCACTTTCTCTTCCAAGTTGAGGTAACTTGTGTTTGTTTGTATTTAAATTCCAGTTGTTGCAGATTGGTGGTTATTACATTACAAAGCATCATGGCGATGATCTTTTCTGTAAGTTTGAGGACTCTGTTTATGTCAGTGGTGTCAAAGTCCTCATCACTTCTGGGACACATTTCTGGAGTCTTTCATATGCTTCTGATGAGGTTCTCCGCAATAGTAATTCATCACACCACCCTATATTAGACGATTCTTCTTTCAGAAATAATGAGGTTCTCTCCGAAGATCAAATTGAACTCCTTCAAGTGTCCCCCGAAAATTCTGCTAGGACCTGTTTAGATGTTCATCTTTGTCTCCCAGCCGATGTAATAGGTCACTTGGAGGCAAATCTTGAGGGATTGGAAGAAGGCCTGGTCAAGCCATACGTGATACCCAAAGAGATTTCTAACGCTTCTCTGCCAATGGGACCTCCTGATTGTAATCGCCTGTTTCCTGCGGGAAATTTATCTTCTCTTCGGGGGCATGTGATTGCAGTTCATGGCATTGATGATAGTTCCATTGGTGCACATTTGAGCCATGAAAGCCTTGGTGATGGTCTCCAGTCAAGATCCTTTCAGGAAACTATAAGAAGCTTTTGTATTCATGTTTTGGTGGACGATCACCATGTAAATTCCTGTTTCACTCTATTTCTTCTTTCCTTGGACATAATTTGAACATATAATATGTTATCTAATTGCATTTATTAAATTAACTAGGTAAGGGTTTTTGGTTCCCTGAATAAACATGCTTTTCCTACTGGATTCGGACCTGGTACATATGCGACATTTCACCGAATTCTTCAATTGGGGTATGCAGTTCTTTGGTGATTTATTATTATAGATTCTACTATCTTTTTTTCAGTGCCTGTTATTTCTCTTTTTAAATGCCTTTGTTATTTATTTATAATTCTGTGAATCAGTAGGTCATGTGTGTAATGTCCACAGTAAGAATTTACAAAGGCATCTGTTTGCCAGGTTCTTTTTAGTCTCTGCTTAACATAATGTCCAAAGATCCGGGATCAATCGTATATTGCAAATGAAATTGAGGTTAATGGGGTTAAATAAACAATCAAGTATGGGAAATTCACACTTATTAGAACACCTCTCGCACAAGACTCAAAGTCCCAGTAGGAGTCTTGTGCGGCTTCTGTGGAGGTGTCCAACTGGGACTCTACTAAGAAGTCCTATACTTCTATCCAAAAGCCGAGTCCTATTATAGAGTCCTAATGCAATAGTATCATAGCTTGATAAGATTTCAAGTGTTATAGTTTGAATGTATTTAGAGTTAGAAACCGGTTGCTAGACTAGAGTTAGTGTTTATCTTAAACTTTGTAATGAACCTCTACATATGATCAATGAATGCTCGGTAAAGAGTAAGGTTTCAGCTTCCATAATTTCTATGTTCTATCATGGTATCAGAGCCATCTCAAAGACACAAGTCCTGAGCTATGGCTCATTCTAATTTCGAATACCAGTGCTTCTGCCAGTTCGGTGGCTTTCCCACAAGACTCAAAGTCCCAGCAGGAGTCTTGTGCGGCTTCTATGGAGGTGTCCAACCGGGACTCTACTAAGAAGTCCTATACTTCTATCCAAAAGCCGAGTCCTAATATAGAGTCCTAATGCAATAGTATCATAGCTAGATAAGATTTCAAGTGTTATAGTTTGAATGTATTTAGAGGTAGAAACCGGTTGCTAGACTAGAGTTAGTGTTTATCTTAAACTCTGTAATGAACCTCTATATATGATCAATGAATGCTCGGTAAAGAGTAAGGTTTCAGCTTCCATAATTTCTATGTTCTATCAACACTGAATCAGAACTCAAAATCGACATGAGTCGGTGGGGTGAGAAAAGGGTTGTGTTAATAGTTATTAAATCATATGAAGCTTGAGATGGATTTTGACTTCAAAACATGGCATGCAGATGTTGAATGTATATTGGGATGATAAATTAGTCACTCCAAATTTGACCTTAGGGACCACTTTTTGCTACAACAGGAATAATTGCCCACATTTATGCATCCAAGGTTGCCTTGTACCCTTTGTATACTTTTTGAGTCGTGGCTCTAAGATCTTTCTATATTTCTTCCTTATTTGTGGTGCGTGTGTTTGAGAGAGGTGAGCCGTTGTCTCTAATAATTGCAAAACTTTGAGCTGTGGCGGCCAGATCTAACCTTTGAAATTCTTTGTACTCCCATACTTCCAATTTCTCATTGGTGTATGTCCTAATTTAACTTTATTCCTCGTCTTTCCAGCGGAAATAACATCTTTATGTTGACACCTGTAACATTTATTGCAATCAAGTCCATCCATGCAGTCAGTGAACCCTACAGAGACACCTATTTCAAGTCTTGGCCTGCATCAGATGCTTACAATAAAGCTTCTCTAGATTCTGTTTCTTCTGGTCTGTTTTTTGATTTGTCTCAGTGCTTGGATTGCAAGCCAATGCAGTTTCACTGCAGGGTAAGTTTCTTTATATCTATGTACTCATGATTTTTATGCAGGTTATAGTTTGTCTCCTTTCAAACTCCCTCCAATTGCTTCTTGTTCCCACATGTATGAAGCCTACTCATTTTGTGTCCATATTGGACGTACCTGTTGGTTGTTACAGGTTGTTGCTGTCCGTATACTGGTTTTGGAGAAGAAGAAAGTAAAATATGATGATTTACAATCAAAGGTTCCTGCCAGGCCACCCCGCATTGACATTCCCCTAGCTTGTTTTGTGTTGGGTAAGTTATGTGTCTATTTTCAAAGATTTTTAAGATGGTGGAATTGTGGAGGGTTAGGTGTAGTCTGTGATATGAAAGCAGTGGCTACTTGACACCACTTCTCATAGGCAGGACAAGAGCCTGCATTGGGTAAGTTGTGTCTATTTTCAAAGATTTTTAAGATGATGGAATTGTGGAGGGTTAGGTGTAGTCTGTGATATGAAAGCAGTGGCTACTTGACACCACTTCTCATAGGCAGGACAAGAGCCTGCATTGGTAAGTTATGTGTCTATTTTCAAAGATTTTTAAGATGATGGGATTGTGGAGGGTTAGGTGTAGTCTGTGATATGAAAGCAGTGGCTACTTGACACCACTTCTCATAGGCCGGACAAGAGCCTGCATTGGGTTCTGTGCAGCTTCTAGTTTCGGTGATTTCTACAGTTAGGCTTCTCTTCATCTGTGTTAGTATTGTTCTTCTCATTCTGTGTTTACATTTTGTGGGAGTTTTCCAATCACGGCAACTTTGGGTATGTGCTAATAGTGTCTTGTTTACATTTCAGTTCATCTAAGTACATATCAAATTGAATTTTTTTTTTTTCCTTCCTTTCTATTTTTTTCCATTTTTAGACTAGCACAGCACTATTTGAAGGAATTTTTATCTATTGTCACAAAAACAGCTTTAATCAAATCTATTTTAGGGTTCTCTCATCTATTTTAAGAAAAAGGGATATCTATCAATGAGCAATACATCTTCATGTATGAAGTCTCACACTGTACCCCATACCCTCGAAACAGTCTCTTATTGAATGTAGTTATTCCTAAGTTCTTCTCGGAGCTTCTGCTATGTTTTGTAGCAGCTGTAATCTAATTGGTATTTCAAAATGCATGATTGCTATGAGTCTTGTAATTTTATGGACAAAAATGGTCAAATTTACTGCATCACACACTACCTAGCAGAAAACATAATGTATGTATTCGAATACAGAAGCAGAGCTGCATGATGTTTGTGCTAGTTATGACATTTAGATTGTAGCGTTTACACTGATCTCTGGGCAACATGCAGAAGCAATCTTTTGTTTCCTGTGATTAGTAAATGACCAAAATTTTCAATTCATAACAAGTCAGAGTCTCCACTTTCCATGAGTTCCCAGCTTTGCAAGTAACTTGTCTGCATTTGCCAGAATACTCTTTGGTGTGATTTTGAATCGTTTTGGTGTGCATATCTTTTCTTTCGTTTCCCGTTGCAGATGATGGGTCATCCTCATGTTGTTGCTGGGCTAATGCTGAAAGAGCAGCAACCTTGCTGAGGCTGCATGAAAAACTCCCACGGAGAGCTTTTGAAAGAAGTAGCTGGACACTGAAGTCGGCTGGGACAGATGACAATGCCTGCAGCACCAGTACTTATTATCTTGAGAGAATTTTCAAAAACCATGATAGAATTACAGTGAAGAACTATGGATCGATGTTTGATTCTTCTTATCAAGAGCTTGTTGTTTCTTACAGTCCAGATAATGCACTCAGCATCTCGGATGAGAACCTCCTTAAGTCCATAATTTTCAATGCTTCCTTCAACACATTTTGGGTGAGTTTACATCCAATTTGAAACAGCTTAAAGAATAAACTGATGCTACCTCCTCACAGATGGAATGATAATGTGATTTATGGACTTGTTCAGTTCTAATGGCTTGGAAATTTAAGTTTGAACCTGCTAGTCAGTCACCCATTGCAGAATGTTTACATAAAACGATAAAAAAGAAAAAAAGTGACATGAATGTACCGTATAAAAAATTGAAGCCAACTCTTTCAAGGAGTTGTGGGAATTATATGCTTATAAAATTGTTTCTTGAAAAACAAAGCATGTTGATTTCACATACTGGTGCTGTGTGTGAATTCCCTTATGCAATTTTTAATTTTGGCGCGTGATGATCAGTGTAGATTATTTGCTTTGCTTGGAAACATAGGACTAATCTTCTTGTCGTTGGCCTGGCATTTCTATGTAGTCTGAATTGAGCATCCTCTTGCCCGTGCTCATTCCTTTGATCAGGCCCGTTGAATTTGTTATCTTGACTTTTCTGTAATCTTCTAATCCGCGTTCTTTCATCTTGGCAGACAGTTGTTGCTGGTATGATGGATTCAAGTACTTGTTGGCAATTGGGGAAAGAACACCTTACAGAAATGGAGATGCCTGTGCATGCCATCCCAAACATATGGGCTTCGGAAGTTTGTTACCCGAACCCACTTGCTGATGGAAGGAAAATGATCCAAGAACTGCTTAATGGTCAATACACCATATAGTGCATGCGAACATTAACATACATTTAACGAGATAGAAACTAGGGGTGGGTATCGGTTCGGTAGGCGGTTAAGTCGGTAAAGTTGGTTAAGTCAACTTTGTTGGTAGAGTCTGTAGGCAGTCGATGTCTGTTCGGTTGCGGTTCGATAAGCGGTCGGTAGGCGGTAATCTGATAATTTGCCCACAAAACATTCGATAGGCGGTAAAGTCAGTTTAGTTAACTTTGTCGGTAGAGTCGGTAGGCAGTCGATGTTGATTTGATTGCGATTCGATAAGCGATAGTCTGATAATTTGTTCACAAAACGTCGGTAGGCGATTAAGTCGTTAAGGTTAAGTTAACTTTGTCGGTAGGCGGTTGATGTAATTTGGTTGCGATTCGATAAGCGGTTGGTATGCATAGAACCATCCCCACATATCAGGTATAAAGATTGTACAGTTGATTTTTTTTTTTTTTTTTTTTTGAGTAATTGTAAGACGTAATAAATGTCATATAAAGTACAAATAATTTTTATTGAAATTGAAAAAAATTTGTATTGTAGTTAATTTTTTTATTTGAATAATAATAAAAAATTATGGATGTAAGATAAAAAGTAAAAAAATTAGAATGTTTTAAAGTTGATTATTTTTGAAAAAGTAAAAATAAAGAAGAAAATGAGTTTTAGTTGCCAAACACCCCCTAGCCTCATTTGATATGTATATATATATATATATTATTTTTTATTGGAAGTTAACACGAATTTGATGGGATTAACCACCACTCACCTCCACCTTGCTACAAAAGGAAGAAGTAAATTTCAAATCTATCAGTAAAGCAGTCGTTACGATACTCACTCTTTGTCTGTACAAATTCAACTGTTGATCACGAATTCTACTCTTGTGATTTTTTTTCTTTGTTTATTTTCGTTCTAGTTTTTAGTTGGATTTGTTTCTCGATCTTTGACTTGGATTTTTATTTGTGTTTTTCTTTTCTTCTTCTCTCAGAGCTTCCGATGTCCGGCGGGGTGTTCTTGTCTTCGTTTTGTCTCGCCGGTGGAGCGTATTTGTGCCTTAATTGTCTTCAAATTTTGACGCTAGATCTATGGCTATCCATCGGCTTTCTAGAGACACGTGCCGCCCAGATGGGTTCACCGGCGCTTTCTTGTTCCGCCGCTGCTGTTTCCGGCTGTCGGGATCACTGGTGACCGGCGCGTGATTGTCACGCGCCAGTGAAGTTCTCTCTTCTACCGGCGCGTGGTGTCTCGTTCTGGCATTTTTTCGCCGAGCAAAGGCGACGGTTGGGGCTCTGGGTGGCTGATTTGTCGGCTGGCAGTTTCGAGGGAGGCGCGTGTTGTACACGCGCCGGTCTCCGGGGAAGACAGTGCTCCCCTTCTGGCGTTTTTGGATTGTATTTTCTGCTAGTTGTGTTTATGTATTCTCTTGTTTCTAGGTACAGTTGCTTATGTGTGGCTCAAGTTTTACTAGAATTTTCTTTGTTTAGGGGCTGATTGCAATTTAGTGAAATGAGATTCTACTATTGTGAGCTTAAAGGTGGCATTTGAGCCATAGTCAGTCATTTAGCTATGACTATTTAACTTAATAAAACTATACTTTTACTGTACAGCTATCATACTCTCGGCTGACACTTACTTCTTAAAAGTAAGAAGTATAATAAAGTCAACGGAATAAATGAACACGTGGGTTGTCCAAAAATAAAAAATGAAAGAAAATAACGGAGTAAAGGGTCTTGATGATAAGACTAATGGCTTTTGAATTGAATGTCCTTTCATCATTGTAAAAATAGGGTGCAAATAGATGTATTTATATAATTTCTCGGGTGCAAATGGAGTCATAGAATCAATTTTATACAGTATGGAATTGTATATTTTCTTAAAAATAAACAAAAAATGAACGATTTACTGATTGCTTTGTTATGAGAGATGAGACGACGTTTGACTATATTATAATTCTTCTATTAAATCTCTCCATTTGAAACTAAAAAGAGATAACTCGAATCCATCAATAATAAGAACTCCATCGGACAATTTCCTTTTTAATAAGGTTGATTGACAATGCCACGTTACTAGGGTGAGACAGCGGTGGATAATTTCTAACATTACTCCTGATTTTATACAAGTAAACTTGCATTATGTGCATCGAAATGAGAAGTCCATCAAGAATTTGAGCTAACACTAGCAGAATTAAATTCCTGCAATAATACTTTTTATGTGCAAAACATGCTCGCTGACTTCGAAACATCCATTAAACTTAAATATAATGCGTTGTGACTAAAACATGATGAATACAACTTAATAGTTGTTGTTCGAGTTGGCACAATATCATTGGATCAGTCTAGCGATTATGTTTCTGGGGACGCTTCATTTTAAGAAGATGAGAGAGACCTGCTATTACATGTAGCCGACTGCTTGGAACGCCTGTCTTTGCTAGTGCCCTCCCTTTTTGGTCCAGCAGCACAAAGCAAGGTACATATGTAATACCATAATGAAGAAGCTGCATTGACAAATGAATATGGAGAGATCAGCTAGAGCTTTATACTAATCACTTAATATAATACGGAGGATGCAGGAAGCCAAACATGTAAGCTATGATCCCACTACGATACCGAATGAAGCTTAAAGAAGAAGAATTGTACTGCAAAATACATGATGGAGTCTAGCAATAGATGTACCGAGTATTTTTCATATACTACAACATAATTCAACTATCCTAGTACATAAGATCGGAGCTCGATCTAATTTTCGACCTACATTGCAACTAATGACCTTAATTGACCTACACACACCTTCAATTATATCCAATAGAGCAATTTTTGTCCACTTAAATGAAGACAGTTGGGATTTCAGATCAATATAACCGATGTTAAATGTACTTCATAAAATAAACCTCTACCAGCCATGGTACCCTCATATAGACTGTCATTCTGCCAACACGTGTTTATGCTGAACATGCAAGCTAAATGTTCGTAATTCATAAATTAAAGCTGCTTTGCGTTTCATGCTAAACATCCAAACTAATAATTTAACCAGCAAAACATGAGCCTCGTAACCAAAAAATTTTTGGGCATCACATGGAAACTGAATCAAGTCATTTGATTTCTATAGCATTGCCACCCTCTAGAATGGAGCCAATATCATCAAGGATAGAGCCCTAACTACAAAAGTGGTTGAGAGATTAATACCCAGTTTCCTCAAGAATCCTGTAGTACAAGAACAAAAATCGCATTTTCATCACAACGAAAAAATTGGTCCCCAAACATACATAAGTTTCTCTTGTTCCAAATTTTGCAAACATTTTCAATAACTATCTCATATTCTCAGCAGTGTCTTCATCTGAAAACGAGATAAGATGTAGTAAAGAGCAAGCCATACTGAACTAGTTATATCAGTTTCAAATAGCAAGATCCTGACACAAAGACTTCAACCCGGTAAATAAGAGTAAAATCCAAAAAAGATGTGGTCATATGTTAAACCTAAACCAAATAGGTCTTGGCCATGATGGATAAGGGAAATACTGCAATAATATCAGATGTGATCATTCGCCTCTCAAGAATTGGAAGAGTTCACTACACAAAAGTGAATCACAGGAATGATACCAGATATTTCCCTCAATACTTTTTCATCTGTCAAAAGTCTCAGATCTGCCAACAACATGGTTTCAAGATGTATATTCTTGGTGCCTCCTCATTAGGAAAAACTTCAGTTACTGTTGGAGTTCAAAATTGCAGTGCATCATACACAGTGGGGACAAACTACTTGGTAACTATGACTACCAGTAACAGCTCAACTCGAACAGCGTTAGCCAAGACATAAAAACCTAAATAGACAATCTGTTCAAAATAATATCTAGAGAAACTCCAGAGTTCCATCCATTGATGCCGGACAACAATATACAACAAGCAAGCTAAAAGCTTGCCTTGAGACTATATCCATGTGCAAATGTAAAATCAGAGGAATGAAGAGTACCTCAGGTAGCCATTTCTCATTTTCTGCATCTGCCATGACAATGCTGAGCCAATCTGAGTTTCTACCCTCTACCTCCGTAATAAAATTAACTAAAGAACTGCACAGCCTGCATTTTGGTGAGTAGAACTCAATCACCGTAGCCTCTTTCCCAGATGCCAAAGCTGAGGCAAATGCTCTGTGCTCCGCCTCTCCTTGCTCTTCAGGAGTCAAGATCTTCTTTTTTGACTTCAAACTCTGACTTTGGTTGGTTCCAGCATCCAATTGGAAGGGTTTAAAGGTACTGATCCAAGGATACGAGGATTTCGAAACAGAGTTGGTGAAGTTGAAAGCAACAGATCCAAGATTTTGCAAGGATTTGAATATCCAAGGACCCTCAAAGCTGCAAGTGTTGGAATTTCTAGGATTTTGATGGATGTCCCATGGCCATTTCAGGCAAAACAAAGGTTGTTTGGGAAATGGACCCATTTTCTCAAATTTTCCTTTCGTGGATTGTGGGACCTCAAGATCCTTCATCTGTTATCCCATGTAGACAAAAGCCGAAATGAAAAATACAGGAAGAGGAGACAATGGTCTGCATCGAACAAGAAAAATAAGTAAGAGAAATGCACAGCACTTCAAAAATAATATTAATGATAATAAGTTAATAACATCTTTTTGAAGCAAATAGTTCTTTTTAAAAAAAAAAATATCACAAGTAATACAAGCACCTAATGAGTTTGAATCTACGACATCATCCTCCACCTTGATCTTAAAATTGGAGGAGGTGACATTTGAGCTAAGACTCAGTGGAGCAGATCAAATTTCTTTTAAGAGCATAATGGCCAAAAAACGTGACTAAAAGCTGGTTAAAGTATCATTGATTACAAAAACACGCAAATTTGATCTACTTCTGGAGGATACTTTGCATAATAGGGATTTCAAAAGCTTTTTGGAACCTGAAGCCCCATTTGTCAAGCACATCAATAATACGTGCAAACCTTATAGCTTGACAAATGAGCCTTTTGCTTTGATGTAAGTTGATGTCAAAACTAAATAAAACCCCATAAGTTCTAACCGACCGACCGACGGTTCAAATTTACAAACTTGAAAGTGTAATCAACAACAAACATTGCATCTCTACTCTGTTAATCATTCATAAGAAGCAGTAAAGGGAACCCAAATCAAAACAGTTCAATATGGAACAATATCAAAGCATGAAGGGGAAAATCAAACGCATCATTTGGTTTCAAAAGGAAATAGAATGATTCAATTTATAGCTCAACACAACCCCAATTTGCCAATCTTCAAAATTCAAGTTTAATTAGTTACTTTACATACCGAAGATTCAAGTGCCTTCACTACTTTCCAACTGAAATATCTTAATGGGTTTAACGTTTATGAACCCAGAAACCCAAACAAACCCCAAAATTTAATCAAGAACTTTGAGAACCACTTGTAGAATACAATACAAATCAAAGGAAAAATCAGTGAAGAATATAATGACGCTTCAAAGAACGTATATACACGTACCTTCTACAATTCCAGTCCTTGGCCTTCGAACGAAGAGAACTGTACGGCCACTAAGAAACACAGAGAGGTTTTAGGCAGAAGGGCCTTGCTGTTATTTTACTTCTTTTATATGTCCGAATGTTGAGAAAAATTAAATTTAGTCATTCAGTTTTTACACTATTTTAATTTATACTCCTTTTTATTTTAACGTAAAATATTTTTTGTCGTAAACTATTTTTGACAAAATTACTTTTCAGAAAAAATTATTTTTTTGAAAATATTTTTCAACGTTTTGTTCGTACAAAAAAATCACCAACGATGTAAAATGGAATCCAGCAACCGTCGCCGAATCCCAGCTATACTGGTCAAATTTCGATCAGTTTGGCTAGAATCTAGTCTACCAGATTCTGAAATAAATTTCCAAATTATGGCCGAAAGATGGCGACGTCACCGAGTTCCAACCAGTGTCACTGAATTCCGACAATTGGATACTAAAATTCAGGAATCTTCAGCGATAGAGTCGGGTTAACAACAAACTCCAGTACCCCGCGGTAGTGGATTCCCACAAATGTACGTACAATAATGAAGAGTTTAAATACACAAAACCGTAAATCGTTTTCCAAAAATTAAATAGGCTTTTACAGTCAAATTGAAAATAATTTATGTTGATATTTTTAAAAAAACATTTTACACCGAAACAAACGAAGCATTAGTCTTTTAAGTTTTTAATTTTGACAATTAAGTTTTTAAGTTTTCCGTTAGTTTCAAATAGGTCCCTCTATCCATATATGTATAATTTATTAATGATATATTACGTCATACCAATCAAACAATGTCACAACGCTTTTGTTTGACATGTCAGGTGCCAATTGTACGTTTGACATTATTATTTTAAATTACTAAAGGTATGTTTGTTTTGAATTTTATTCTGAATAATATTCTATTTTTTAAAAAATAAATCATATTTTTTTAATTTTATCTCACAAAGTCAAACCTCATAATTCGCACAATGAATTCGAATAATATTCGGATTCAACACCCAAACAGACCATAATATATCCTAAATAAAAAATAAAAAAATAAATCTTTAAAAAAATAGTGGTCGACATCCACTTATTGGTGAAGGGGCCACCCCTCACAAGATGACTTGTCGAATAACATTTATGTGACATTAATTGATTAGTCTGACATAACATATCCTAAATTAATTAGACATGAGGTTGATGGAGTGACTTATTTAAAACTAAACAAAAATCTAAAGACTTAATTGTTAAAATTAAAAATTTAAGGACTAAATTTAATTTTTCTCATTTAATAAATTAAGTAGAAAGAAAGTGAAAACTTTTTTCATATTTTAAGGCTTGTTGTTGCTGTATATTGGTGGGCTTTGGGTGATTTTGGGCCTAAAGATAGTTTGGGCTGGAGCATAACATGGACTGGAGAACTTTGGGCCGGCCTGCAAGTGTGGTAAGGAAATTCCCTTGGTTGACCAGAGAACCTTGTGTTAAGCGTTACAAAGGCCCACCAACCCCCACCCCCCAATTTTTTTTTGGATGACCTTAATAATGCCTCACTAATCATTGCCATTAACACCAACTTCTTTTCATGAATGCATGTCCAAAAAAAAAAAAAATTAATTAATTTCATGAATGGACACTTAACGAAATTTTGATGTTTGGGCATTGCAATTTTGTAGATAAAAAGTGAGATTTTAAATTAAATTATAAAAAATAAATTGTTTGGAATTGTGTTTTTAAAAAATTGAAATTTGAAAACATAGAAAATTTACTTTTTCAAAGCGCAAGTAAATGAATTTTTTTTTTTTAAAACGCACAATTTTTAAAATTAAACTGTAATATTACTAAACAATTAACTGTATTTTTTTAAATCGTAACTTTTAAAATTACAAATTGAAACCTTAAATGTGCTTGTCAACCCACGAGCTCATACCATGAATTTGGCTTAAGAAATGTAAAGGAGTACTGGATGTGGTGTAATTGATTCCCAGGGTTGCTTAATTGAATGCTGCACATTTAAAACATGCATGACATGATGGAATATAAAATTCAAAAGTGTCTATGTAAAGTGGGACACATCTTTGAGTAAAGCTCCTTCTATAATGAGTGGTCATTGTGGTTGGATTTTAATATTGTTTTCACAACCTTAAATTTGTATACTGAAATTAAATTAAAAAAATAAAAATAAAAATTCAGAAACAAAATAAAAAGATCAATTTTGTTTGGAAAAATTATAAAAACTGTTTCAGCTTTCAAATACTGAAAAATCTTCTCAAATTAACAAGTTTTGTATGCCGTCCCCTCGTAAAAAACTCTTTTAAAAACAAATCACTAATTGAAATTTTTTTTAAAAAAAAAAAAACGCTTTTCACAAGACATTTCTCAAAAAATAAAATACAAAACACTTAAAAAAATAACTACAAAGATTTTTATTTCAACACTTTTACAAATAGCTTTAGAATAAAAATGTGATTTGTATATAGCATTGCTCTGATAGTCTAATTTATTATATATAGTCTATAGATGCTTAGGTAATATGCACATTGAACAATATATTAATGTAAAGTAAAAAGGTCAGGGGGACCGGAGTTCTTAATTAATTAACAATGGAAATTTTTTTAAACCTAAAAATGGTATTTATTTATTCATTTTGTTATTTGACACTGTATGTATGTGTTGGTTGAAACTGCCACGTCAGTTTTGTGTAATAGTTATATGATAAAAATATAATTTATAGAATTACTATTTTCTTAGGGTTGATTTAATTAACAACCTACCTTATTTGGCCTACCTTACATTGATTACCACACCTTAATTTCTCTATTTTGTGTTCACTTTCTTTATTTGGTTAAGTTATTATTCCCTTACTTTTATATTTTACATATATTTCTACGCTTACATAATAAGCATTACTTATTTTGTTTTCCATTTTTTCGGATCTAGAGATAAGAAATCTTGATCATCAAAGGTTAGGAAAAAAAAAAAGTACAGTGAAGAATCACTCTTTTATGAGTAATCTGTGCACAAATAATACGGATTCCATTCATATGGCAATAAATTATTGACAAGTTTAGAACGGTTTCTTGGTGGCAAAGCAACTGAGATGTCATGTCATGCTTGTTTTTTCGTTCCTTTGATCAATTACAAAGCACTGCAGTTGTCTCCTTCGGCTTCAGTTCACCATAGCTGTCAGAGAAAATTCCTTAAAATGCTTAAATCGGAGCCTAGGCAATGGAAATGGTACATTTTCCATTTGCGAATTAAAATTATATTAACAATTTAACACCAAATAACTGAGACCAACCGATACACGATCAAAAGACATCATTAATGAAAACCCGAATTTTCGTACGAGGTGGAGGTCACATAATCTCTCACCTCCCTCGCAATCACGTCCTTCATGAAATCCCAAAACCCCGAAGGCAAATGCTCCGGCCTCGGCTCCGCCACCGCACCTTCACCACCACCACCGATACCCGGTGGCGCAAGGGTCAACGCAGTCAATGGGTCATCCTCCTCAAGTCCCATGCACTGCACAGATCCCGAGGCGCCCCATCGCCGCCACCACCGTCCGCTGGCTGTTCTCCGATCCTCCTCTTCAGCGTGGAGTTCCAGTGATTCTTCACCGCATTGTCGGTCCGGCCCGGGAGCAACCGGGCTATGGTGGCCCACCTGTTCCCGTACCGCGCATGGGCAGCCAAGATGGTCTCATCCTCGGCCGGCGAGAAGGGCCGGCGCTCCACGCTGGGGCTCAGCTGATTACACCACCTGAGCCTGCACGACTTGCCCGACCGACCCTTTATGTAACGGCTTATCAGGGACCAGTTTCTGGGGCCATATCGTTCGACAAGACGCTTCAAAATCTGGTCTTCTTCGGCGCTCCATGGACCTTTGATTCTCTCTGGTTTATTACAATCCCTTGGTGTCTTACTGGACAAAGAAGAGTCTGAAGAGGAAGACTCAGACGTAGTCGTAGTAGTAGCAGTAGAAGAGCACCTGTGCATGCCTTCCATCTAAGAAAGCACAGAAAGAGAGAGCAATTGAATGTGGGATTTCGATTTCAAGCGAGCTTCTCAGAAGCAAGCTAAGGCGCATGTACAGAAATAGGAAAGGAAGTGATTCAGTTTTATACACACACGCACATAGAAAGAGAGAGAGAGAGAGAGAGAGGTGCATGAACTTCTTGGGCGCCAATGGGACTCTCTAGAGCACAAGTGGATACTTCTAGGAAATTGGCTATTGTTTTAAAGTGGGTAGGGGGTTCTGATTATCTACGCACCTCGTTTTTTTATTTTAGTTTTTCTTTCGGCGAGCAAATCTTGTCGCAGTTCTGCTTCTGCTTTGTCTGGAATGCTGGATTTGACGATTTTAGCCCGCCGCGAGATTCATTAAGATCTGGTAATCATTTCTTTCTCTGTTTTTTTTTTTTTTTTTCTTCTTCTTCTTCTCTTAACGAATATTTTCCTTCTCTTCCTATTTAGTTTCATCAATACTTTCACATTAGTGACAGACACCAGAATGATAAAGTCCAATTTAGCTAAACAAAGTTAAGTGGTGTCACTGGTGTGTGCAATCACTGTTAATAGATATACATGATATAAAATATCAATAAATTTTAAAGTTTTAAAATTTTAAATGATATAACAATATAAACAACCTATATACATTAAATATTGTAAATATAATTTAAATAATAAAATGGCTCATTTTTATTTTTTTTTAAATTGAGAAAATCTTGTTCCGATCTAAATCATTAAATTTGAAAATAATAATATAGGTAAAAAGAAATATTTAATTTTATTGTCTTTGCATAATTTTTATTTACCTCTGAAAAAAATTTGCAAAAATGTCAAACAAAAAAAAAATGGTGAAGTGATGGGGGAGGGGGGGCAAAAATGAGATTATAACGAAATCAGTTAGATAAAATTAGTGAATAAAAATGTTAATCGTACTCTGATTTGGGGAGTACTTATCGGGAGCGTTTAAAACATGACAGGAGAGGAAGAGCTGTTTAACACATAAGAAACGTTATAAAACGGCAAGTGGGACCGCAACCTTTTTGACTACTTTGCCGAACTCCCACAGCTGTAAGTCCCAAATCCATAGCCAGGGTCACCCAAATCGACGGCCACAATCAACCAACGGAAAGTAGCTCTGTTAAAAGTAAGCCCTTAAAATAACTAGTTTGAAGATGACTTCAACGTCTTCCACGTAGGAAGGCCCCACTAACAGCCTGTAAGAATCTCACGTGATTCGAGTTTGAATCCCTTTGACTTTTTTGTGCAATCTAAGAAAGCTACTCACCACACTCGTCCTCCTGGAGCGTCACACACACATTCCACAATTATTGGACACTCGTTATTTTCGTCGTTTGAAGTTTGAACTTGATGGCAGTGGCCACTACTGGCCAGATTAAAATTTATGGTTAGGGAGGTGACAATTTTTATTTTTCTTAAAATAAAATAAATTATGAGACCAATAATATTCGTCTCATAATTCCAATTGAAATAGGTTATTCCATCTGGAAATAGGATTGATATGAAGACGAGTTGGTTAGGCCAAAAAGTTGGACAAAATTGTCTCAACGTTAAAAGATATATGGTGTCCAATTTTGTCTAAGTTTTGTCCGAATTTAAGGTTGAGACAATTTTGTTGAACTTTTTTTACTTAATCAGTTTTTCTCCATTTCAAAATAAAATGGTGAGGATTCTATTTTATTTCTTTATACTCTTCCTTTTTATGTGTTGTTAACGATAAAATAACTTTTATTATAAACCTCTTATAAATTTAATGAGTCAATTCATAATTAGTGAAATGGTTTAACTTTTTCACTCTTCAAATGGGTATATATAGGAGCTTAATCATTTCATCAAGTTTATACGGAATCTATAGTATTACAATCATTTTTTTTTGTTTTTTTTTTTAAGCGTACCGAGAACTTGACACTTTACCATCAACGTAAAGGTGAGAGCACTAATTTGAAGAGTAAAATTAGTAAAATAATTCAGTCGGGCAGTTTTCTACTAATTTATTTTATTAAATTGACATTTGTGTTTTGACCACGTAAATTTGACATTCATTTGTTTATAAAAAATCTTTATCCTTTTGAGATTGTTTACATTATAAGTATAATATACTAAAAATACTAATCATAAATTTACATTATTGTTTATAATAAGAAAAAATACATATATTCTCTCAAATTACCACTTAATCAAATTATCAAAACATGTCAACATCTTCTTAAGACCAACAAAAGAACGAAAAGTTATATATATAAAAAAATGAAAAAATAACTAAAAAATTATAAATAAAAAAAAGGAGAAAAACCCGTTTTTATTTTTTTTAATTTATTATTTTTTATAAATTTTTGTTATTTTATATTTTTTTTAAAAAAAATTAATAATTTTATAAATAGCATTTTTGTCATTAGGGAAGGACATTGACATTTTTCGATAGTTTATGAGAAATTGACACAATGGGGGCACTAGTAGTATTTTTAACATTTTTCTTAACACAATTAATAGTTTGAAGAAGACATTGACAATGAGATAGTAATTTAAGGAAATTATGTGTACCTTTTCTTTTATAATAAAATAAATATAGCAATGCAATCTTTCTTCTTTTTCTTTTATTTCCATAAATAGCTCCATACCATGTGAATATTTATCTTAAACTGGGTTGTTTGTTTGCCTAACCTGTTGTGACATTTTAGCGATGTGAGCTTCATCATGTCTCGGAGCTTGTACAGTACGGGCTTTACCACAATGTGAACAGGGAGTGGAATCCATCATTGCATCTTAGCGGCCCACGTGTCATTATTTATGGAATTTTGGAGTCTTATGGTTGCCCTGAGATGCAGCTTTAGCGAGAAGCAGTTGGGCAGTTGATAATACAGCTGGCACCAAACCCTAACTCACCGACTTTTTGTTTCAAAGTTTTCAAAGATCAGTAGAAGGACAGGCCGCCCTCAGAGACTTGGACGCCAATTATTCTCAACAAGTGGTTATATATATGGTAGGACCTTCTTACAAAATTTGTACGTATTACGCATATTTTCATTTTAATAATTATTTTTAAATTAATTAAACTAATATTTTATTACATCAATATTTATTGTTTTCTAAAATATGGTCATTGTGATAAGGCCAAGAATTTTTCTTTACATTAACATTTTGTTCGTATAACATGTGAAAATCAAATACTCCAATAATTTTTATTAAAATTTATGTTTTTTACATGCTTTAAAGAAAGATTATTTTAATAAATTGAATTGAATGATAAAACTCTGTCATGTAACTCATGTGTAATATACTCCAAAATTTTAAATGATTAGTATGAAACAAATATCTTTGTTAAAAAAGGCTGAGCCGTTGGATCAGCAGTGATCAGTGGGGCCCATGCTGCTCCCTTCCAACCCGTTTGCCGGTTGGTTTGGTCCTACTGAGTACTGGATTCACTGAAGCACTGCCCAATACCGCGTGGGAACGGGTAATTTGTCCTTCTCGTCCCGGTCAGACGACTCAGACAGTCAGACTGCTGGTTCATGGTTGTCGATTCATGGTTTGTTTTCTTCTGCCTGTTTTCGCTTGCTGCTTGTTTGTTCCAGAACACTGATAAGAAAGTACAAAGTTTTCGTTCACCTTGGTATTAAATTGACTTATGTTTCTTTGATTTATTCTATTAAATTGATATAATATTTAATTTTAGAGTATGTAAATTTTACATTTATTTTTAATAAGAATAATAGAACATGTAACATATATATATATATATATATATATATATATATATGTCATTTACTTACATATATTAGTATGGAAAAATCACATGCTCTAAGAACAAACATTAATTTAATATACTGAATTATAATAATTTTTTCGACTCTTTGTTTAGAATGACAACTGCTGACCGGACCGTGATAATTGAGAAATGCTAAGAGCCGAAGAATACCAAATCTTTTATCAAGAGTATCAAGATGATGTGAAACTTATTTATTGGAAGAGATCAAAACAATTAATAAAAAAAAATGATATAGTTTCTAATGAATAAACTTTACATCATCTTAATACCCATCGGTTAGTAAAAAATTTGACACATTTACCATTTTTCATGATAATTTATCTTTCTATATATATATATACGTGTGAACTGTAAGAATCTTAAAGAAGTTGTCGGTGTGATATTCTTGCTTTGGTTGTATTGCTTGGAATGTATGTCGGCAAGTGCTCATATTTTGAAGACTAAAGATACTGATCCAAGCCATGGTACCATGCATTATGCTACTATAAACAACTAAAATCTTGTCAAGTTTCAAGATCGAGCTGTCTCAAGCTCTCGCTTTCAACCAAAAAATAAATAAAAAGGAAAGAAAAAGCGAAAATCTTTGCAGTAAGGTGATCGGGAATAAATGTAACCTTCCAAAACGAAATTGGAGAAAATATATGTTTTTGGGGCAGGTTCAGAGTGGCAATTCCATTGGTCCAAAAACAGTACTTGGGTAGTTGCCACAGATTAATTTGGGCTAGGCTAGCATGTCCGAAGCTCTTTTTAAATCTTTTTTCTGCACATAAGTAAGAGAAATACAACAATTTTTTTTAAAAAAGTGTCACAATCTCATGTGACTAATTATTTTGAAAAACATGTCACCATCTTATGCAATTGTGACACATAATTTGAAACTAAATTTTGTTATTGGGTGGTCACCCAACTAAATGGTGCAGGTGCTGAGAGTCGAAGTTTATTTGCGGCACTGTTCCCATCTCTCTTTACAAAAGTGACTACCCATGACTGTAATGATGTTAGGAGGTGGCAAGCATTTGCAATTATACTTGCATACCTTCCTAAATAGTCACCTCCAGTTTTCAGGGCAAGAACTATTTCCTTTGCGTCACCTTCCAGCACGATAAATTGGATCCCAAAATCGTGACAGAATTCCACTCCTTGCACTACAAAAAAAATTGTTTTTTGCCACTTGCAATTCGCCACGTGTACGGTCACTGTAGACGTGGCGAACTGTTGGCCACGTAAATACACGTGGTGAATCTGGGTGACACTAATTGCACAATTGGCCGCGTGTATTTTAATACGCGCGGCCAATTGTTGGCCGCGTGTATTTTAATACACGCGGCCAACTGTGAAATTTTTTTCTTAATATTTAATTCTGTTTTTTAATTTCTTTTTATTTAAATATATATATATATATATATTACTAAAATTCTCCAAATTTATTTTATCCAAAAATATCACAAAATCAAATTACACAAATTAATCAAAACAACAATATTTAAAAATTTGAATACCATGTACTAATAAATGTATTCGTTACTAACAACAAATACTTACACAACAATATCAACAAATTTGAAAATCTTGATCTAATAAAGTTATTCGTTACTAACAAAAAAAAAAAACACAAAATATCTACAAATCTGGAGGACGTCGCTGCGGATCACGAGGTGCAGTCCCGGGCGTGAACTCGCCAACCGGCGATTGTCCCGCAAGAGATGGTGTAACGGGCGATGGAGTCCCGAGAGGGGATTGTTGGCTCAGCAATTGTCCAACAGGCGACAACGGACCAATCGTTGTCGCATTACCTGCAAGTAATAAAAATAATTAACCTATATAATATTATATGCAAATTTAAACAAGTAATGAGAACAAATTAAAAATAAACCTAAGTGTATACATAATATGAACCATACCTGCAAGCGCACTACTAACAGACGACGTACTACCTACGTGTGCAGGTGAAGACTGTTGAGCACTAGGGCATACGAACGATAATCCTGTAGAGGACATGAATGCCTCAAACTGTCGCATGCGCTGCTCCATAGCATCAAACTCTCGTATGCGCTGCTCCATGCTGTCAGCCCGCTCTCTCTCGGCCCGCACTATGCCCTCCAACCCGTCATTCCTCTCTCTCTCGGCCCGTAACATGATATCCATCTCCGCAATTTTGTGGGTAGCCCAATCCTGAGACGTGCCATCGGCCGGTCCCCCCCGTGTGCGGGCCCTATACGAGAAACAAGTCCCGCGAACAGGAGTAAGGTTCGGCCCAACCTGCCGAACCCTACCCCCATACTCGGGTCGCCCAACTGCCTGCTCGTACGCGTCGCCAGGTGCCCAACGCACCGTATCTGATGAAACGGGATCCGTGGCAGCAGAATCAGTGGACAAACTCTGTGTCATCCGCTCCTGTACGTCGTCAACATACAATACACTGGTAATTAATAAATACTTTATCACACACATAACTAATAAATATTAATAACATAGAACAGTAGCATACGCATAGGTCCTGTGTCCGCTCGTTCAGATAAGTGCCGTCTTTCCTTGTGTGCGTCTTCACAAACGACTCGGCACGAGTGGGGGGCGTGCCAGATGTAAATGCCTGTCGCCATACAGTATAAATATATAACAAACATTGGATATTCATTTAATGTTAAGAAAGAACAATTACGCACAGATAAGAATTAAAACATTTACATATTGTTTCATACCTTATCGTGATTAAATCTGGCATAACTTTTGGACCCCAGACTATGGGGGATGTCATTCTGCTCCCGCAGCCGCTTCATTCGTTCAGACCTCGCCTTTGCATTGAACATTCCGAAAAAAAATGTAAGAATTGACACACTTAATTACTTATGTGCTATGATTAAATGAACTGTTTATTAAAAAAACACAACATTATAGTAATACATTCAAAGACCTACATACCTGATTTCTTTTTGTGCACCACTCGTGTAGTACGTCCTCCACATCCGTTTGGTCATACTTATCAAAAAACGTATCTGGCATTCTCGCACGTATTGTCAATGGCGTGTCATTGTCTAGAATATTTAGCTGGGTCCTCAACTTCGACTTCCACGAACGGTGCTTACAGCCCATATCACCCCAGAATTCGTTCTGTGTCAGGCGTTGGTCGACGGATACGAGTACATAAAATTCTTGCTGCACATTCAATTTAAGGATTAATTTTAGCAGTTCAACAAAAACTTAATCTTAACTTTAATTTCACTAAATACATATATTAGTTTCATACACATACCATTATGGCATCCCACATAGCCCGCTTAATCTGCTTATCTACCTTTGCCCATTCGTCCCGCAAGTGAATGTGGGACCCACTCCGTAAAAGTTTGCCCGCAGCCCGTCTATAACGATTGCATGCTCGTCCCACGGGTTGTGTTGCAGCATTGTACTGCAACACAACTTTCTTCCCCCTCGGGAGCACCCAATTTCTCTCTGGGTCCTTAATCACCTCAAAATAGATGCTTCCGTCTGGGTTATACCCTAGTCAATAAATATAAAACGTTAATATATTAACACTAAATAACTTAATTATATTAATAAATTAAAAATTCAATTTAAATATTATACGAACTTACTAAATTAAGATATAATGATGTATAAAAATGTACTTACCCATCAGCCGAATATGGTCGATCGCTATGCGCTCGGTCGCTGGGTCGCCAGCATGCTCCTCGCCTACCTCATCTGCCGGGTGAGGCTCATCATGATGATCGTCATCCGAAGGCATATCCTGGGGGACATCATGGGCCAACTAATCAAGACCCAACATCACATCGTCCCCCTCATGGGGCATCTGGCTCTCCCCCACATCTGGGTCCTGACTCTCCCCAGAAAGCGGCAACTGGCTCTGTCCATAAACAGGCACCTGGCTCTCCCCAGGTGCCGGGCCCTGGCACCCTGCCGGTGCCGACATCTGTCCCGACCGCATAGCCGGCATAGGCATCCCCCCTCGCTGTGACAGCGGGAATCTGTCATCCTGAGTCTCACTATCAGGGTTGACTGGCATAGGTGGTGTAAGGGGGTATGGATAGTACAACGGGAATCTGCTCGGATCATGACACTCTCGCGCCCACCATCGATCAATATGACCCGGTGAGGTGATCCCCAACTGCGAGAACATCGGGTATGGAGAAGGAGAATATCCAGCTGAGCTCGTCTGGCCTGGATCTGACCTGCTCATCCCCGCCGTACCCGGGGGCAATGGTCTATAAACGGCGTCCGGGTGGTGTGGCCACGGTGTAGTATGTAGTGCCGCTAACATCGCCGATGTGGACGTAGGCGGGTATGGAGAAGGAGAATATCCAGCTGCGCTCGTCTGCCCGGGATCTGATGAGCTCATCCCAGCCGTACCCGGGGGCAATGGTCTATAAACGGCGTCCGGGTGGTGTGGGCAGGGTGTGGTATGTAGTGCCGCTGACATCGCCGGTGTGGATGTAGTCGTGCAAGGCACGGGTAGGCGTGGTGCACGATGTGCGCAAGTAGGGGGTCTCTGGTCCATCGAAACCTGCGAACAAAAATGTAGACAAATTATTTGAAATTCGTATTAGTTTTGATATTAAAAAAAGAATATGCATATTATACAATGAGCTCTATACAAAATAAGAAAGTATTTTGAGTTTAAGCGAATTGTACCAACAATAAATATAGCAATCATTGTATAACAAGAGCTTCAATCGGATCAATGTCGGGCCTGTCGTGATCGAATTCATCATTCATATCATGCAGGTCATCAGTGGGTAGTACGAGCGGTACACACTCGTGATATGCATTATTTGCATCACTACTCCCTTCCCCCTGACCAACATCGTACACGTTGCGCGGTTTAGTCCTCACGGCACAAACCCAGTTTGGGTTCCTTCCATCATCGACATAAAACACTTGATCTACATGAGATGTAAGCACGTAAGGCTCGTCAGTAAGCAGTTCTCCCCTGTGGACGAGGTGAGTGAAGTTGACAAACGTTAGACCATAATCGTCGACTCTGAATCCTCTGTCCATCGTGGGGTCCGCCCAATTGCACTTAAATAGGACATACGTAGTCCTATCGTAGTACTCGACCTCAACTACATCGGTTAATTGCCCGTAGTAGGTTTCGCATTCAACGGTTGGCACACATACGCCGCTGTTCTGAGTCCTCCTTCCCACATCATGGGCTAGCGTGCGGAACAGTTTTCCGTTTACCACGTACCTGTTATACGTCACTGCTGTCTCCTTCAACCCTCTTCTGCGCATAACCAATTTCTGCCCCAATTCCTCCCTACGTTGATCGTCAAGGTCATCAACCTATGTTATCATTTCATATATTAAAAGAATACATCGATTAATAGCGGTATATTGTCGAACCCTATCTTAAAATGATTTGTCTCATAGGTAAATATTATATACGAAAAAACCACTATTTCCTTACATATGCGCGGTACCACTCGCAGAACTGCTCATGATGTTGAGCTTCAATTAGAGCGTCTGTGATGCGACCCCTAACGCATGATCGCCTAATAGCGTCTTTGTGCATCCTACATTCAGCGGATATAATTAAAAAACTAATTATTATCAATTATATCATTTGAATCCGGTTCAATATGTAAACACTACTTACATCCGCAAATTGAGAAACTCTTCAGAGTTGAACACAATATAACGATGAATCTGATGCATCGTCAACCGGTTCAAGCTAAACTCGCGTTCCCGCCCCCTTGGAACTATCAGGATTTCTCAAAGGTCTGTTGTGGAAGGTTGATGCATTTTTTAGATATCTCGAACAGAACGTTACTAGCTCGGTCGCTATGTAACCTTCCGCAATGCACCCCTCAGGAGCCGCTTTGTTGCGCACATTCGACTTGAAACCCCCAAGACTCCTGGTGCACACACATAAACATTAAGGGCTTGTCCCCGTTTAATGTCACGAGTTACATGAAAATATATATATATATATATATTTTTTTTTTCTGCGAAATTTTACCTCTCTGCCAGGTACATCCACCTATATTGAACGGGTCTGCCGAGTCTACACTCGCGCACAAGATGCACGACCAAGTGGACCATGCTAGAAAAAAACCCAGGAGGAAATACCTGTTCCAGCTTGCATAGTGTGATACAGACGTCACCCTGCAGTCGGTCCATCTCAGCTTGAGTTAGGTTGGTCGAGCATATGCCTCTGAAAAATGCTAACATCTCAACGATAGGTCTGACCACTTTGTCTGGCAGTGACTGACGCAATGCAATTGGTAAAAGCTGCTGCATCAGTATGTGGCTGTCATGACTTTTTAACCCTGAAATTGTACGGTCCTTCATCCGAACACACCGTGAAATGTTCGAGGCATATCCGTCTGGAATTCTCACATTTCAAAGAACCTTTAAAAAACTTTCTTTATCCTCTCTGGACATCGTGTAACAAGCCGCGGGTATATATGTTTTACCATTTGCGGCGGTGAACGGATGCAATTTAGGTCTCAACCCCATCTCCTGCAAATCCAGCCGAGCTGCCAAGTTGTCCTTCGTTTTCCCTTTGATGTCCAAAATAGTGCCAAGTATATTGTCCATGACATTTTTCTCTATGTGCATGACATCAAGATTGTGCTGAAGCAAATTGTCCTTCCAGTACGGCAATCTAAAGAAAATACTTTTCTTCTTCCACACAACATCATCAGCACCCCGTGCACCCGTCTTCCGCTTCTTCTGTCTCGTCTTACCCGCGTTCTCATCCCCAAACGCAACTCCGTCCAACTGTTGGAGGATCTCGTCCCTGCAAGGCACATCAGGAGCACATTCTAACTCCTCAGTCCCATCAAATGTTCTTCTGTTCAGCCGCCACAAATGTTCAGTTGGCAAGTACCTCTTGTGTCCCATGTAACAAAATTTACAACCGTTCTTCAAATGTTTAGAACGTGTTGAATGCATGCAACAAGGACATGCCTTCACACCTTTGTTAGGCCAACCGGATAAATCTGCATACGCCGGGAAGTCGTTTATTGTCCACATCAACTGAGCTCGCATATTGAAATTCTCCATCTTCGCAGCATCTAGTGTTCGTACCCCTACATCCCACAGCTCCAACAGCTCATCAATCAGTGGCTGAAGGTAGACGTCGATATCCATACCAGGTGAGCTCGGTCCGGGGATAACCAGTGACAGGATGAACGACGTCTATTTCATGCACAGCCAAGGAGGCAAATTGTACGGTACAAGCAATACGGACCATGTGCTGTGGGATGTACTCATGTTCCCAAATGGATTGAATCCATCTGCTATCAGTCCAAGCCGCACGTTCCTACTGTCTGCCATAAAATCCGGATGTAGAGTGTCGAACGATCTCCATGCCTCACCGTCCGCGGGGTGCCTCAATACGCCGTCCCTAGTGCGGCCTTCTGCATGCCATCTCATATTGTGCGCAGTGTGCTTCGACATGAATAACCTCTGTAGCCGTGGGATGAGTGGAAACCATCTCAACACCTTCACTGGACGTTTTTTCCTCGACGATATTACCTCACCATCCAAAATAACATACAGTCATTACGGCACGCCGGAATCTTCTCATACCCGAGACCCATGGAACTGAGGAATTTCTTCGCCTCGTACGTATTAACCGGTAAGGCCTCATCGCAAGGAGGCAATAACTGACTGACAAGCTCAAGAATATCAGAAAAAATCTTGTTACTAATACCTCCAATGCACTTCAAGTTGTAGAAATGTACAGTAGCACTCAATTTACTGTGCTTTGTACCGGGGTGAAGTGGCTTGTCGGCAGTCTTCAACAACTCAAGGTACTTCAATGTGTCCGTTGCAGAGGTTCCTTCATTTACTTCTCCGGGCTGGCCAACATGATCGGTTTCACCTACTTCGTGCACGCCGAAGGCGTCACGCAACATGGCGTGCATGTCACCACCTTGTTCCAGGTCTCCGCCTTGTTCTGTGACTTCTACATGTTCAATGCCACGGGCAGCCGTATCTGTGACACTGGGATGGTCGTGACCCCGAACAGGAGCAGCAGGGTTTAGGGTAGTCTCACCGTGCATATACCAGAAACCGTATCCCGTGGACATTCCCTTCCCCCCTGTCAGGTGGGCAAGAACGTAATCTGGGGGGTGCCGCTGGTTATTCCGGCAGTACTTACATGGGCAGTAAATTTTGCCATCAGCAGCCCTACAGTTACGAACGGTGAATGCCACGAACGCTCTACACCCGTCGTTATACTGTGTCGTACCCTTAGGTGCTGACATCCACGACTTGTCCATATTCCTCTGTACGTGAGTTAACAGTCAGAAACGAAATATGTTATTTGATTACAACAAATAAAGTGCTTGTTTGTTTAATGTTTGTTTTAAACAGTTAACTCAAAGTATCGTTTTTTCATATTTTTTTTAAGGTTTAGGGTTTTTTTTTTTTAGGTTTTAAGGTTAGGGTTTAGGTTTTTAAGGGTTTAGTTTTTAGGGTTAGGGTTTAGGGTTTAGGGTTTAGGTTTTAATATTTGTAGGGTTTAGGGTTTTTAGGGTGTAGGGTTTTAGGGTTTAGGGTTTAACTAAAATAAAATAGTAATAAATAAAAAAAAAAGATCTCGAACCTTTTTCTTTTATATTTTTTAATATTCTTTTTTCTTTTTTTAGGGTTTAGGGTTTTTGGTTTTTTTTTTTAGGGTTTAGTTTGTAGGGTTAGGGTTTGGATTTACCTCACCATAAAAAAGTAATTAAAAAAAAAGAGATCTCTCTCTTTTTTTTTTCTTTTTTTTTTAATATTCTTCTTTCTTTTTTTAAGGTTTAGGGTTTTAAGGTTTCTTTTTTTTAGGGTTTAGGGTTAAAAAGGTTAGGGTTTAGGTTTTTAAGGTTTAGTTTTTAGGGTTAGGGTTAAAAAGGTTAGGGTTTAGGTTTTTAGGGTTAGGGTTTTAAGGTTAGGGTTTAGGGTTTAAGGTTTAAGTTTTAGGGTTTTAAGGTTAGGGTTTATGTTTTTAGGGTTTAGTTTTTAGGGTTAGGGTTTAGGTTGTTAGGGTTTAGTTTTTAGGGTTAGGGTTTTAAGGTTAGGGTTTAGGGTTTACCTCACCATAAAAAAAAAAAAAAAAAAGATCTGTCTCTTTTTTCTTTTTTGTTTTTTAATATTCTTCTTTCTTTTTTTAGGGTTTAGGGTTTTTGGTTTTTGGTTTTTTTTTGGGTTTAGGGTTTTAGGTTTTTAGGGTTTAGTTTGTAGGGTTAGGGTTTAGGATTTAGTTTGTAGGGTTAGGGTTTTAAGGTTAAGGTTTAGGTTTTTAGGGTTAGGGTTTTAAGGTTAGGGTTTAAGTTGTTAGGGTTTAGTTTTTAGGGTTAGGGTTAAAAATGTTAGGGTTTAGGTTTTTAGGGTTCTAGTTTTTAGGGTTAGGGTTTTAAGGTTATGGTTTAGGTTGTTAGGATTTAGTTTTTAGGGTTAGGGTTAAGGTTATGGTTTAGGTTTTTAGGGTTTAATTTTTAGGGTTAGGGTTTTAAGGTTAGGGTTTAGGGTTTAACTAAAATAAAAAAGTAATAAAAAAGAAAAAAAAAATCTCACTCTTTTGTAGGGTTTAGGGTTTTTAGGGTGTACGGTATGTTGGGTTAGGGTTTAGGGTTTATGGTTTTTGCTTGTTTTTTAGAGTATAAAGTTTAGGGGTTTGGTTTTGAGATTAAAGTATATGGATTTTTGTATTGGTTTTGATTTAGGGTTTAGGGTTTATTGTTTAGACCTTTGTTATAAATTGAATAATAAAAGAAATTATTATAAATGGTAGACGGTGGCCAAATTTAATTTTCTGTATCTATCCAATAATTGTTGGATACGATCATTTTATTATAAAATGATGGCGAGTTTACTTTGAAATGTTTTTTTTTTGTAAAAAAATTACCTGAAAATGAACAATTAAACTTTTTTTTTTTGTTCTTAAAAAACTCAAAAATTGTTGAAATAGTACCGCATACTTATTTATATTTTATTGGTTTGCATCATTGATTTTATGATGAAGTTAATAAAATAATGGTGAGATTGTTTAATCTGTTCAAATGTTTTAGCATAAATTGCCACAAATAATAATCTCCACACCAATTCGTAGTACAGTAAAACATATTACAAAAAAGAAAAATAACACAACTGTACGAATATTTTCCATGTATAACGACCAACCACATCAAAACACATAAAATTACACAACAATAGATATTCAAACCCAACAAAATTAACAGCATTGCATTGACCATTATTAATTGCTAAATCCACAATTATTATATGAAACTATTAAAACAATTAGAAACAGATTTTAAACAAATTAATTTAAATGCACCAAGTTTATTATAGCCAAAAATAAAGAAAAAAAAATTAATGCCAAAATTACTCACAAATATTTTTTTTTTGGTGTATTTTATGCTCCTTAGCCAAAATGTACCTGCATTAAAACATATTAGTCCCAAAACAATATCCCAAAACAAGTCCCAAAATAGCAATCACGTACAAGGCAGAGAGAGAGAGAGAGAGAGAGAGAGAGAGAGAGAGACACACACACAGACCGGGAGAGGTTTCAGAGAGAGAGAGAGAGAGAGATAGAGACAGAGAGACGGATGTAGAGAGAGAGAGGTCCGGACCTAGGGTTAGGGTTCCTACTGTGGTTCGGTTAGAGAGAGAGAGAGAGATGTAGAGAGAGATAGAGACAGAGAGACGGATGTAGAGAGAGAGAGGTCCGGACCTAGGGTTAGGGTTCCTACTGTGGTTCGGTTAGAGAGAGAGAGAGAGAGAGAGAGAGAGAGCATGCACCTATAGATTGGTGCACGCGTGGTGCAGTGACGGCCGGAGAAGACAGCGGAGGGCGGTGGTTGGTGCGGACGTGCGTGATCGACGGAGACGGAGAGGGAGAGAGAGAGAGAGAGTAAGAGTGAGGGAGAGAGAGAGCTGAGTGAGAGAGTGGATCGAAAAGGGTAGCTTCCAGAGGAAGCTACCCTTTTTTATTATTATTAAATTTTTTTTATTTAAAAAATAGGCCAGGTGGCGCGCGGGAATTGTCCCGCGCAGGTCACCTGGCCAAAAATTGGCCGCGTGGTGTAATACCACGCGGCCAATTAGAGACGTGAATTAGTATACACGTCTCTATCTGTTATTTTAATTTTATTTTTTTTTTTGAAAAACGAAAAATTAGATATATATAAAAATATATATTTGTATTTGTAAACGCAAACACAAACACAAACACAAACCCTAATCCGACCCTAAGTGTATGTAATATATATAGTGTTAAGGTTTACGTAAACTCTAACCCATAAAACTAAACCCTAAACGATAACCCTAAAACTAATTCTTAAACCCTAAGTCTGTGTTAAGGTTCATATATATATATATATAGGTCCTATATATATATAGGGTTAGGGTTTTATTAGATTAGTATTCCATTAACGCAAATCCTAATTAGAGTTAGGGTTTACTTATAAGTATACCATATATATGTAAAGTACTCAACACGTAAAACGTAAATATACTATAAACATATTGCACGTAGCCCATAACCCCTAACCCTATGTCTATATACTATATATAGCCATAAACCCTAACCCTAAGTGTATGTACTTTGTTATGTTGCATATTTTTTTTTTGTTCCTCGCCGTATAATTATTCATATATATATAGCACAAATTTGGTTTAATTATGCATTTAGTACTCTATATAAACATAAACATTAACACTAAGTGTATATACCTATTATATATATCTATAAACCCTAACTCTAAGTGTATATATTATATATAGCTATACTGTATATAGCTATATAAGTATACTATATATATATATATAGCCATAAACCCCAATGTTAGGGTATATACAAGTAACTATAAGTGTATATAGTTTCGGCACGCCGTTTACATGCATGCATATATTATATATATGTATATACAAATATGACAAGATAGTTTTGAAATACAAATACAAATACAAACACAAACACATGCAACCCTAAGTGTATGTACTGTACAAATTGCTAAACCCTAAGCCATAAAACTAAACCGTAAACTATAAATTAAAACTAAATCCTAACCCTAAATATATATATATATACTATACTAAACCCTGATCATAAAATTGAACCCTAAAACCCATAATCTTAACCCTAATCTTAAGTGTATGTACTATATGTAAGCCATAAACCCTAACCTTAACCCTAATCTTAAGTGTATGTACTATATATAGCTATAAACCCTAACCCTAAATATATATACTATATATATAGTTATAAACCCTAACTCTATGATCAAATGATAGTTCGACCAAGTTTTGAACATTGAACTGGATCAAATGATAGAGGCATGCAATTTTATACTTGTGTAAGGTATGCTATAATGATCAGGACCACAAGGCCAACACATTCAGATGGATGTTCTACGAACCCTAACCCTGAGAGTATGTACTACACATACAATAAATTAAGTCCTAACGCATAAACCATATTCAAGAAACTCAACCTGCATGTAAACCCTAAAACATAACCATAAGTACAATACATACTATATATAATACATACTAAATATAGCACAAATTTATTGTTGGGGTATATAATAAGAATTTTTTATATAAATAAATTCAAAAAAAATTAAATACAAGTACTGTACAAAACTAATTAGTTTATAAACTCTAATTTGGTATAGGGTACATAGTAATATTATTATGTACATACTATTTGTTTGTTTTTTTTTTTTTTTAAAAAAAAAGAATTCCAAAAATATTTTTTTCAAAAAACACCAGTTGGCCACGTGTATTTTTATACACGTGTCCAACAGAATGCCACGTGTAATTTATACACGCGGTCAATTGGCCGCGTGTATAAATTACACGCGGCCAATTGTTTCTACGCCGCATATGGCCACGTGGCCAGCAAAACACGCAGCCATCTGGCCGCGTGTCTACAGTAACCGGTACTGTAGACACGCGGCGATTTGCAGTGTTTTTTGTAGTGTTGCCATACTGCAAAAGCCTCTGCTACTGTTGAGTCTAATACATAAGGTGTGATGGTGCACATGGAAGCCCGCACATGGCCATTGTGGTCTCGGGCTATAATTCCTACACCCATAACCTTGTTCTTTTGGTCCATGGCCGCATACCAGTTTATTTTTATCTGACCAAGAGGTGACCAAGTGTGCATGTACTGAAGAGTACACGTGGTATTTCAACGAGAAATTGAGTTAAAAGCCTACAGGCATATGCTAATTTACATTTTTAACACTTGCTCAAAAGATAAAAATGAGATGATTTCTTTACCGTTATGTACCTCGTACATCTACCAATTAAGAATCGGGATTAATTGGCTACAATATTCTGTTCAGATTGCTGTTATCTTGACTAGAATGGTGAGAGATCCTGATGAGGCCCATTTGGCTGAACATTCTTAGCCTCATGCAGGATAAGAATGGCCTTGCTCCGATTCTTGTAGACCTTTTTACAATGCGTTTGAACATACAATGGCGAGAAAAGAACAATGGGAATATATATAGTCTGAAAGTCATATGATATGGCTTAGCAGGACATTCTTGTCAGGATCGATGCTACTCTCTCTCTGTGTCTCTGTACTCAAATATAGGCCCAATCTGATAATGAATAATTCTAGAATGCTGGATCGACCAAATAATTAGGCCTGTTTCAAGGGTTAATCTGTTTCTGCGCAAGGTGGTGGATGATTGTTCTTGTCCCTGCTGTGGCTCAGAAGAAGAAACAACCATACACGATGTGTGGTCATGTCCTGCTACCCAATACGTGTGGGGTGAAAAGTTCTCTTGTTTCCAAAAATGTAATACCCATCTGTCGAGCTTTGTGCATTTACTGGAATATAGTTTGCAAAGGTTCAGCAAGGATCAAGTGGAGCTTTTGGCAGTTGTGGCGAGGAAAGTTTGGCTTCGTAGAAACTCTTTGGTTTTTGAAGGGGTGTTAAGACATCCAAAAGAGGTGTTAGAAGAAGCTATCATATCGTTGGAGTATTTTAGGAAATGGAACAGCTTGGAGGAATCTAATGTTCTGCGGTCAGAAAGTGTTTCCTCCTCCGGGATGGATAGATGGAGTCCTCCCCCCATGGACGAGTAAAAGTTAATTGGGATGCCTCTATAAATTTTAAGAAAAAATGCATAGGGGTGGGCATTGTGGCTAGAAATAGTTTGGGGGATTTTGTGGGTGGACGTAGTATAATGCAGAATATTGAAACTGACTCCAGAATTGCAGAATCCTTTGCTGCTTTAATGGCAGTTTTGTTTTGTAAAGAGCTGGGCCTTAGTGAAGTCATCTTTGAAGGAGATGCTGCCCAAGTTATTTCTGATATTAATTCTCCTCCTCCACATTTCTCCAAGGCTGGGCATATAACAGAGAGTGTATCATTGGAGCTAAAAAGTTTTCAATTTGCAGATTTTGTTCATGTACCCAGAGAGTTGAATGGCGTGGCACACGTTCTAGCCAAGGTAGCAGCTTTGTATAATCTAGATTGTTGTTGGTTGGAAGAGATACCTGCATGTATTTCTAATTTGGTGCTTAGGGAAAAGAGTTTTGTCCCTAGATCTCTTGTTGTGGGATCCTGATTTGTACTCTTTTTATATTAATTTTTATTTTTGAAATAATCGGTGATTTAAGCAGAAGTCTAAAGTTAAGGTTCTCAGCAGTCACAACTCTTGTTCCCCTGTGAATTATTATTTCAAAGCCTCAAACTCATGAGTTTCAAAAGGTTACATAAAATTAAGAAAAGTATTAACTTCAAATAGAAATTAAACGATTAAATTCATACTTTTTTATTAATTTAAAATTTTGAGATAATTAGTAATTTAAGCAAATTTGTATCTCAATTATTGAGAGAGAGGATATGAACCCACATGTGAAAAGAAAAGTTAAAAATATTAAATGATTAAATTCACTCATATGAAAAAAGAGAGTTAAAAATATTAAATAATTAAATCCACTCACAAGGATATATTGAGGTGTTATATCTCAATTCTCAACTTTATAACTAGAAATTGGCACATAATAATGCATCAAAAAGGAACTAGTAAGAACTTTATTGAAGGCCTTTCCTAAAGTGATAATAGTCATCTCAGTAACATCAGTCGCGCCTTTACATCTACTCTTAAAAAATTAGATGTGACCTTACTGAAAATTATGTTCAACTCTTAATCAATGAATAAAATCTGACCTTATAAATCCAAACTGTCGACTTTAAATGCTTTTAGTACCAGTACCATTGCATTAGAGTATTCTTAGTGAACTCTCTGCATTTGATTTTTACTCTAAAATTTGACAACAACAAAAAAAAAATCATATAACAGGCTCTTTAGCCAATGTTATATTTAATACTGGTCATAATTAATTCCTCTTTAAATGTAAAGAACTTAAAAAATAAAAAGTTAACTTTTCTTAATATTAATATTATTTATTCCCTATGCACAGCTAGGGTTTGAATTAAATTAAAGTTGTAGTTGGGCTAAAAAATTAAATTATATTAGTTAGTTTTACTAATAAAAAAAATAATATTTAGTTAAAGTAGAAAGATATTTAGAGAGTTTGATGTTTAGTAGATTTGAAAAGTTGCTAAATTAGTAGTTTTTTAGAATTAAATTTAGAGAAATTAAAATTTGAAGAAACCATTGTGAATGCTCATACATTTCCTCTCAAAATATTCTACTCGCTTAATGAGGTTTCTCTGCTGTCCCTCATGCCGGCACCACTCCGGTGATTCTCTCCTTGTTTTGCATGTACTCGATCACAATCCAGTTTGACTGTGCAAAGAAAATGCATTATCAATCATTAATCGTCTTTACGGCTACTTAAAAAAGTGTTAGATTAGTGCTCACATACAATATTTAAGCTTTCACTTACCTCAATTTCTGCGCGGAATCCATACAGTTCTACATATATAGATGAGAGATGAGAGCTAGCTCGATCTACACAATCACATGCTGTTGTTCCTTTCAAAGACCCCATGTTTAATTTCAGAGACTGTGCCTTTGGCCCCGCTAGCTATCTCACTGGCCAAACACACATCATTATATTAATTATGAAATTGCAGAAATTGTCTTGTTTGAAAAAAAAAATTAAAAAAAATAGAGAACTGTTTGAAAATGAGAAAATTAAAACTCATGTTTTTGTGCTAAGTAAGATGTACATTTTTAAAAACCCATGATTTTAAAGGTTTAATTGTATTTTTAAACAAAATACACAATTTTATCAAATATTTATCTGCATTAATTTTTATTAACTACGTTTTGAAATCTCTATTTTTGAAACTATTAAACCAAACGGACCCGGACTAAACCCTAAACTTAACTGATTCAATCAAGATACATGACACTTATACTTGCAATGAACAAATTTTCAATTGCAGGGAAGGTATGGTAGCCCGAAGATCACTGAACAAACTGTAAATTCTGAAGAAAATTCAGTCATATATATGCTTCTGGAAATCAATTCCAATTAAACAAGCCGGGCGTTTAATTTCACACTCGGCCATGCAAGCGGCAACGACTAATTAACCATATACAGGCGAGACCACAAACCCGTGGCGAAATATTTCCTCTAATCACATTGAACAAGCAAAAAGCTTGAAAAAATGATTTTTTATGTAACTTTTAAAAAGCTTTCTTTAAAATATATATATATAAACATAGAAAGGAAGGACAACAATTTTGCTGCGAATTGCAAAGGTGAGAGAGATTTTAGGGGTCTATTTGTCCGAAGAAGTTTCAAATAGTCCGCCTACTTGTTGGGAGCTAGTAAATAAGCTTTATAAAAACTCGCTCACATTTACCGTTGAAATTGCTATTAATGAGCAGCAAATTGCCGAAAATCCGACGCAGAAAGGATCGGAACATAATACTCTAATTAATGAGCCCTTACAAAGAAAATACTCAATTCTGGCCCTGCTGCACCATCTGGATTTATCATGTACAAAGATTCCGAATCCTTCGATCCAACAACTCTCTCGAATCTGGCTCTTATGTACGTCAATTCCCCATCGGCTGTTTCTTTCTCCGACGGGGATGGAAGAACCCCGGCACCCATTGAGACCCCTCGCAAATGCTGCATGACATAAAGCTCATCATCGGACATCTGCTTCCTCCTAATACAGTAACCTATCTTTCTCCCATTACAATAAACGGCCCAGACAAACTCCTCCAACAGTTTCTTCTTGTGAGTTTTTGTTTCACTCTCTAGCGCGATTCTGACTACATCCGACGACATTTCCTTATGAAAAGCACTGCTGTGTATCGGTAGCTCTATGACAAAGATCGGCATGCAATGAGGGTCCTCCTGTATGGCTAGGCTTACTCTCCCTTTCCGATAACCGAAAATGGTCCCCGTCGTCGCATTGTCCTTGAGTAAAGGCTTTCTGGGTCTTCCCAGAAGTGCCACCATCTTGCACCCTGAGGTCAACATGGGGAAGAGCTTGAACATTTTTAGGAGCCCGCCGGTGGACTTTGTGCGTTTCTCACCACCCGGACCCGGAGCACTATGCCGGAGGAAAGACAGTATTGCCGGATTCTCCATTCGGTAAAACGGGCTGGAGTGCACAGGAGGCATTATTGGACTTCTGTTTAAGGTATTGGTTCAAGGAAACCACGAGAGGCTTTTGTTGGAGATATATGGGTGTCAGGAAGGTAGGATAATTATAAAGAGTGGACTGGGCTGGGATCTATAAAGGGAAGGAGTCGGGTGTTAAAGTGTCATCTGATTTGGATATTTCAACAATACCCTTCACGCAAGCGTGTCGTTGGGAAGCCACACATAAAATATTTAATTTAAATGAGAGGCAAACGACGATAAGGACAAGAGCGGTTGGTCACTACTAGGTTGGATCGTCCTTGGAATCTTTGAGGTGGGGGTGGGAAGAGAAAAACATATCAAGTTGGTTTATGGGAGAAAGAAAAATGGGGACTAAAGCTTGATGTGATCAAGTTTAGTGATGAAAAGAGAAGGGGTTGAATGTGATAGGATAAGGGAGGTCGGACCACAAGAAGTGGGGAATGGGAGGAAGAAATTTGAAAAAAGAAGGAAAAAAGGACTCTGGCAATGTTGGTTTCGCATGTGCCTCTCTGATCATTAAAAAGGGCATCAACATCAATTGCTTTATGCTTTTCCAAACCCCTCACTAACTAATTATTGAGGTGCAGCTCATCTTTCCCCAAACATATCTTCTGTTTATCCATGGAATTTTCTTTTGCTTGTAAGTGACTCTCTCATTCTTGTGGCGCTTTTTAGTTGCCCCCTTTCTTATACGTCAGACACAGCATAGGCTTATCCAGCGCTGGACAGAGGCACGTTAGGCGCGCAATAGATATCAAGAGAATCTATATATAGTGGACATTATAATCATGTGGGAAATTCTCTTTTATTATTAATGCTCCTGTTGCTTAGTCTTTTAGGGTCTCTCTTTCCTCCATTTCGATCTCCTTTAAACATATTACTAACTTAAGCATCAGAGTTACTTCTGATCCGGTATGCATGCCGACATGCTCCATTGCTGACTTATTCTCTCTTTTATAGTTGTGAATTAGTCTTTGTTTGAGAAAGAGAATAACTGTTCTAACAAGTGTAAACAGAAGCTGATAATATTTTTTTCTCAGCACACTAAAATTAAACGTAAGTTATCCTATAGTAAATCCTGATTAATGGCTTATAAATTAATTGCCCAAAGGATACCGTGCAATATCTTTAACAAGCATGTTCAAAACCATCCCATAAGGGAGAGGTCTTGTGGGGGGAGGATTTGGAAGGAGTCTTTTCTTGCTTAGCCTGCCATTATTGACTGACCAAAAAAACAATCCAACCAAAAGGGGTCTATGCCGCGCATGTCATCTTACTTTGACACGACTGATAAAAAAGAAGAAGAAGTTGGCATCACAACCACGGTACGGTGTATCATGAGCATTAGATTGATTGATTGAACAATATATTTACTGTGTTAGGTAGGTACCTTTTAAGAGTTGCCAGCCTCTTTCATCTCTAGTTGCATAATGGAAAGCTCAGTTTCTACATGTTTACTGTAACAGAAGACCGAAAGAAGATAAAAATATAGCTTATTGGGCTCATCTTGTGATTTATTGGCCCCGGCTTTCCCTGCCATTCTTCCATCTGATCGATATAACTTATTTTACGCTCTCATCATGTGGTTTATTGGGCCGCAACCATCCCATTTCCATCCTTTCCTATTCGTAGTGGTAATTACAACACCCTCCTCCCCTCTTTTTTGGTTTGGTTCTGTTCGCGCGGGGTTGTACTTAAAAAAAAAAGATATTATTGCCTTAACTTGGTCTTTTAATTTGTTAGCACATAAAATAATATATCAGAATACGCAACGAAAAATTTAAACACGAGAGGAGTAAAAAAAAAAAAAAGAGTCAGAGAAAATGTATAATTAGTATACAAAGTCAAACATTTTTCATGATAATGTATTTTGCCTCGGCATCGGTTATATATCCGTGTGTATATTTGATCCTACGAGGACAAAATTCGTCAATCGTAAATATCATGTGTTAGATTCTAATTATCGAAACATAAGTACAATATTATATAAATCAACCTAATTCGATCAATTTAATTTAACGGTACAAACTCCTAAATTATAACTTGATAATCGTGTTAAAAATGGTCAATTCTACTCTCTCATTCTCACTGTACGTTCCCATTCGTCCCGCTGGTTTGGTGCTCATCATCTCTAATCCCTGCCCTAGAAGTTACTTTTTAAGGTTTGGAATTATTTAAAGCATGAAAAAAGGAGCTTCTACTGACAAAAGTGACCTAAAATAATTCTCCAACATAAGCTGCATTTGTCGTTGCCTTACAATTATTGTGAATCCCACTTAATTTATTAAATGTTATTGGTTTATTTGGAATTGAATGACAGTCCAGTTTTAGAAAGAAAAACCCCTGTATATTGATAGATGAAAAGACCAACATACTCTTTAATTAAGAAAGCTTCTAACTTAATTCTCACGCAATGAATAATGTGAGTTGTGATGAGTTTAAAGGTTTGCTTAAGAGTTTTTGTTAGTTTTAGGAAAATTCTTACTTTGGAAAGTTTTGACGTGGAATTCAAATCTTTTTATATTCACACGTGTATACTCAATAATTATAATATTAATTAATAAAGTTATTAAATTTTTTTTTTAATTGACTTAAACTTTTTAAATGAATGGTGATTTAATATACTTTAATAGCAGCGATCTTGAGTTCGAATCTTTTCAGTGATTTATCTCACATTTTAATTAAATATTTTATCCTAAACACCTAATCGACAGGTACATATAATCTTCTTAGCATGAGAAAAATGAAAATGAAGAAATGCTAAATAATTGATTTAAGTATGCGTTAAATTCTCCTGAAAATTATCCTTTATTTTGTAGACAGTGCAAATGGGTTATGAGCCTATTCGGTGGTGGAGGAGCGAATTCGGTGTGGCATCACCAGGGTGCTCTCGGGTCATTGGGCCTTAAACAGAAGGGCCTCTTTTAAAGGGTGGCGTCTTGGGTCCATGGGTCCAACAGGTTTCATTCTATTCATTTTTTTTTTTTTAAATTAAAAAAATATATATCATGGACTCATGTTGGAATTGCTATTGGGCTTCATTGTAATGATATGCTTCATGGGTTTTAATGGATATACAGTATTTTTGTTACATTATGTGTTAGACTATATTGGCCCAAGCCTAGTGTTCTGTCGGACTTCTACGTACATTGTATTGTTGTACTCTCTGAGTATATTATTAGGTTGCAGCTAAGAGCATGAAGCCGGCCGATTATAACTGGCCGGTAACCGGATAACCGATCAACTAATTTGATATTCGGTTGGAAATAATCAGTAAGTGGCCTCTATCGGAGCAGTTGTTGGTTTAAAAAAATAGTGAAACCAGTTATAACCGATAACTGGGTATATATATATATATCAACCGATAACTGTTGGTTATTAAATATCCGATTAACCGGCTACTCATTTACCGGAGTTGGTTAGCGATTTTGGCCAACCGGCTACCCTGCTTACGGTTACCGATTTTAGCCAATAACCAATAACCAATAACTGTAACCAAATTTTCACCCTTAGTTACTACTAGATTAGTTGGCCTCTATATATTAGCTGTTTCCTCTGCAATTCTCAGTGTAATTCAATATATAGTTCTTATTTTCACAATTTTTATTGTATAGGACATTGGCAAATTTTTTTAGACTTTTTGAGAAAATTGTATTTGAATGGGACGTTGTCAGTTCGAAGGGTCAATAAAATCGTTGTGATGAACTAGCAAGGCTAAGGAAGCTAATCGAAGAGAATGATCTTTAACATGGATTTCAAATAGAGCAACAAACAAGAGCTGCTACACACAAAATAAGCAACCATATAAAGAGGCCCAATCAATTCTTGTTATTTTAGGCCCAAGTGCGGCCCAAGGCTTTAGTAGGCCAGTTCTGGGCCTACAAATCTAGATTCATAATGAATTGAATTGCATTGCATTGAATGCAATGAAATGAATGACCGACATGTTTAACCCATGCAAACTTATGCTAAATAATTGGGAAAAATACAATTTAGCCCCCTCAACTACCATCGATTTTCCGAATGGCACCCCAAACTGCTAAAGCTTGGATTCTAGCTTCCCAAATTACCAGCTCCTTTTTTTTTTTTGCCCCATCCGTCAGTTTGTACCGTCATTTTGGATGGAAAACACTACATGTGCACGGCACGTGACTCTAAAAGACAAAAAATTCGCAAATGCCCTTAATTTTAACCTTAAAATTACTAGATTGCCATTCTTGAGAAAAACACGTGTATTAGTGGCTTAGAGTCAGAATATTACGAAAATGCCATTCGTCTTCTGATTCATGTATCCACCAGATATCCCCTCTCCTTCGTCCCCTCCACCAGCTCCACCGGAGTCTGACAATCGCCATCTTTTCCGTCCACCATGTCCGGTCGTATGACCCATAAGAACCGCTTTTTGCTATTAACCAAACCATCTCAAAACTCCATCCGCTCGTTCTTCGTCATTTTTGTAATGCTTCCAAAGCTCACGTAGACTACAGACTTCAATGGTTGAGCATCAAGCCACGTCATGCAGCTTCTGTCCACTTCGAAGAGGCTGTTCGAAGAGTGAGACTGCACCTTATTTGGAGAGGATGGTAAAGGCCAACCAACTACACCTTTTAGATTCAACTGCACCTTATTTGGAGATTCAGTTGAATCTTCTCATGCAGCAACAGCCACGTATGAACATGCAGTCCACGTGTCACAATCCCCAAAAGGCATGTTACAACTCCACTATAGGCTTGACATGGACTACGGAAGTATCCAACGAAAATGTTGCACAAGAAGACCATAAAAGATGACCAGTTCAATTTATGCATGTGAATAGCTTTTGTCTTCAGAAAGATTAGCATGACTTCTAGATAACTTGGATCAATCTTCGTTGCTGGTTATCTAGTTAGAGAAGCGGAAGACATGTAGCATTGCACTACTTTTTGGTGAATAACTTAGAACTCGAAGATACAGTAGCATGTAAACAAGCAAAGCAAAGGCTCAAAGCACCTCGAATAGTCATTATCAATTAAATTCTTCTCATTCTAATTTCTTTATTCTTTTCTTCATTAAATTCCTAAAAGACCAAGAGGTCTGTATCATGTTATTGTAAAAAGGAAAGTGTTTGAATTGAAAATAAATTAACCACTCTGGTAGGAGACACCGCATGCAAGTTGTTTGTAGAAATTTTTCAATGATCTCTTTCATTGAGTTTGCTCCAAGAATTCACGCCGAGTACAAGAGGACTTTGTCTTGGTTCAAGCTCAGGCACGACGTCGTCGCACTTCAACGTGTATGAGAAGAAAGGGGGACGCTTGCGAAACGTAAGGTAGCATTGCTGGAGACTGGTGGGCCATCACGGTTTGCAGTCCAGACAATAGTCTTCTTAGGAATTCCAGCAATAAAAATCCCGACAGCGTACCCATTGCCTTGCTTGTAAAATCCAAAGGCATAGAGACCAAAATGTGACAACCACGTAGAGTTTGTGGTGGGTGTTGTGCTGAAGCAGTACTGAAGAATACAAAGACAACAAAAAACAGAGTGATGAAATCCATAAGAAGATAATGATATCTCTCAGTAACTTCTCTTTTCTCCACTTTTCATTTCATTTCCGAACAACTGGTTTTAGCATGAAATTACCAGTTTATGGTCGCTGGATCTCTTTTCATGACTCTGTTCACCTTTGTTTTACAACATGAAAACAGAGATGAAGCACAGTGACCGCGCACTCCTTCTCCAGAAGTGTATGTACGAGAGAGTGCCGCGTGGCCTTCTCGCTCCCTTCTCTTCACCACGTCTTGACGCTTCCGTCGGCCGAGCCAGTGAAGACCAGGCCGTCCGAGCCAGGTTGCTCGGTTTGATGGAGCACTTCGACGTAGTTGCTCGGTTTGATGGAGCTCTTGAAGATGTCCATCAAGGCGAGGGAGAGACGATGGGTCAGTTGGGATTTGCATGGAGCACGCATTAGAGAGGAGATAAGGAGAAGGTGATGGAAGAGAAGGTGGGAATGTGCGGTAACTCGGAACAGTTTTCCCCTCCGGCTTTTGGAAATCGGTCTAAGTTGTAGAAGGGCATTTTTGAACTTTTTGGTCTTAAAAAGTCGTGTGCCGTTCACGTGACTCATTTCCATCCAAAATGACGGCACAAACTGACGGATGGGTCCAAAAGACAAGGAGCTGGTAGTTTGGGGGGCTGGAATCCAAGCTTTGGTAGTTTAGGGTGCCATCCAGAGAATCGATGGTAGTTGGGGGGGGCTAAATTGTATTTTTCCCTGTTTAAGTTCGAACAAGCTCAATTAGCTTATTTATTTCATATATAATGATAAAACTGTAATTGTTGTTGTTTTGTTTTTTATTTTTTCATTTTTAAATCCTATTAATGATTAGTTATTTAATTATAGTTAAAATTTATTATTTGAGTAATTATAGAAGTTTACTCAGATTTTAAACAATCTAATATTGAGTTTATATGTTTATCTTATAGAGTAATAGTATGTATATATATTCATTACATACACATATATATACATACACATAAACCCACACATATACACACTAATTCACAACATATATATCCAAGCTCACAATTATAAAAATTCAAGTTATATCTATTACATTACGAATAATTATTATTGTTATTTATCATTTTAAATACTTAACATGTTCTCATTATAAAGTAAAAACTAATATTATTAAAATAATAAAAATGAAGTTATACGAACTTATACAATTTCACCTCGTTTAACAAATGAGTATAATTTTTTGTTCAAGCCTCTGTTTATATAATAAATGAGCTGAGCCCAAGATTGTTTGCGAGCAATTATGTTCATTTACGGTCCTAGCAAATGTTTTGACTTTAGGAAAAAAATAATTATATATATAAAATAGTAAACTAGCGGTGAGGATCTTGGAGTAATGCTACGGACAATTTCTTCTTTCGTAAAGCATACAATTTTATTTATTTTATTTTTTTCTAATTGATTAAGGAAAAATGTTACATGGAAGATCATTTCCACTCCTGATCCAAAATGAAGAAGAAGTAGACGATCCTATAAATGAAAAAGGAGTGGGCTTCCCAACAGTAAACCCAAAACAAACTAAAACAGTGCGAAAATAATTACAAATTATAAGAAATTGGTCAAACAAATGACTCAGTTCTCTCAAATGGCTGCACAAGGTAGTTACATAAGCTACATATTAAGACAAACCTATATGTATTCTCACTTGAGAACAACAACCACCCAAAATAGGCTGAAGTGGTAAAAGCACTGTTAAAGTTCAAATTTATGACCGAAAATAGAGGCACCAACACAAATTCAAATACAAGAGTTTTTCCTAAAATAAGACAATAACCAAGTAAGATAAAATAACATAAAAACAGCAAAAAAAACTCAAAACATTGCAACAATAGGGATTGGCAGGGCGAAGAGATCTAGCTCGTGAGATCCACGCATCGGCGTGTGGATGGCGGAAGAAGACGCGGTTGGTAGCGTTGAGAAGCTGGATCGCTAGTGAGAGCGGTGGAGTGGCGTGTGGAATGCCGGGACCAATGGAGGAATGTAGATCTAGCTTTGAAAAAACCAAATCTAAGATCTTAGAAACCGGTCACCAACGCAAGGGAGAAACCAGCAAACATGGAGGAGGAAGAGACCAGCCCGATGGAGAAGCCAAGACCCTGAGGTTTCATAGCTGGGCGGAATAAGTCGTCCGAAATGATGGATAAAACTTTATGAGATGTGAAATGGGTTAGAGAAACCTCTAAGTTAAAAGTAACAAAAGCAAAAATATTCATAGAGAAAGGAGGAGGAAGAGAGGAGGGAAGAGATGGGGTCCTTCCCTCCTCCCTGAGCAGCTGAAACAAAGACAAGCGGAATGGCGAGGCTGTGCGAAAAAAAGCTTTTGCTTGGACAAACAGGATAGGAAAATTAATAAAAGGCCTAAAGCATACATAAAGTTAATGTGGCATTGGTAAGTTAACCCAGGTTGGTATGGTTTTTTTTTTGGCTGTGGTAAGGGCCAAAATCAAATAGCCTTATTGGTTTCAAAAAGCATTAGATGTGGTATCTGTCAGCTATAGTTAATAGAAATACCTACTTGGTACTTTCGTATAATTTCCTTCGTTTTTTTTGATAGCTGTCTACGTCACCCCCCCTTAAAGTGGTGGCACTTATACGCTCTGGTTGCCATATATTTTAAGCCAACTCAAATTATCATTCTACATAGCCGTGTATCACATGTGATACTTATGCTTTTATTGTCATGTAGGATGAAGAAAATATTAAAAAATTACCTAAACATTTTTTATTTTTTATGAACAGAACATAGACAGAAGTATCAAGTGTGCATTTTCATTAATGACTAGTACCAAATATGATACTTTTTGAAACCGAGATTGCCGTTTGATTTTGGCTCTTTCCAATGTGCATGTGAGGTATTTAATAAAAAAAATTGAAAGCACGCATGATTTTGGTTTCATTTCATTTTTTTTTTGGAGAAATATATATTAGCCCCCCAAACTACCATAATTTCTCCGGATGGCACCCTGAACTACCAACACTTGCACTCCGACCCCCCAAACTACCACTTTCTAATTTTTTGGTCCCATCTGTCTATTTATACTGTTAATTCTAACAGAAATTGGCAAAAAACCCGAAAATACCCATCCCTTAACCGTGAGAATTTCAAAGTGTAGGAGGGGTATTTGACGGCATAAATGGACGGATAGGGCTAAAAAATCAGAAAGTGGTAGTTTGGGGGGCCATAATCTAAGCATTGATAGTTTGGGGGGCCATCCGGAGAAATAATGGTAATTTGGGGGGCTAATATATATTTTTTCCTTTTTTTTTCTTTTCAAATTCCCCCTGATTTTTCCCCTCTTTCTCTCCCACGTTGTAATGTTGTTCCCTCCCCCCTTACTTCACCTTTGGCCTCCGCCCAATTTTTTTTTTCTTTTGGTTTTTAATTTTTAATATATATATATATATTTTAATTAAGAGTGACATTTGTTGTATTTTTTTTGGACGGACGTGGCATCTATCGGTTTCTGTTAAGTTTGTAGATGGAAAACAATTTCAAAGAGTAATTTAAAATTTTTGCCTATCACAAGGACCTTGCAATTATTTTTTGTATCACAGAAAGTGATTTATAATTTAGGCCCACTACAAAGACTAATAGTGAATTTTTTTTTTAATTTTTTTTTAAAATATTAGGGTTAAACACCTTTTTGGTACCTGTGGTTTAAAATTTTATTTTTTGCCTCCTGTGCTTCAATTTGTATCACAGATGATATATGCGTTTTGGGAAAAGACGGAGATGATATTTTTTTTATGCCTTTTTAATTTTTTTTAATTAATTTTTAAAGCTTTTTAATTTTAGTTTTTTAAATTTTTTAATGCATAAGACACATGTCAATACATGATAGTAGACACGCGGACAACCGTTAGTTTTTGGACAAAAAAATTAACGAATATATCATTTCTATCTTTTTTTCAAAACTTATATACCATATGGGATATAAATTAAAGTACATAAAAAAAAAAAAAAACTTTAAACCAAGGAAACCAATACCCTATTTATTATTGAGAAATGATCTATACACTTCTCTTTCACAACATCTCCACAACGTGCCAACGTGGCTCTAATATTTTATCATTTTTTTTGTTTTGTTTTGTTTTCTTTTTGTTTTGGTTCAAAACCGAGGGAGAAATGAAATTTCATTTCCCCCGTCTCTCTCTCTCTCTGACCCTCTCACTCTGAAATCTCTCTGCCGTACAGATCTCCTTTCCGGTCAGTGACGTCGCCTTGAGAAATGATCTATACACTTCTCTTTCACAACATCTCCACAACGTGCCAACGTGGCTCTAATATTTTATCATTTTTTTTTTGTTTTGTTTTGTTTTCTTTTTGTTTTGGTTCAAAACCGAGGGAGAAATGAAATTTCATTTCCCCCGTCTCTCTCTCTCTTTGACCCTCTCGCTCTGAAATCTCTCTGCCTTACAGATCTCCTCTCCGGTCAGTGACGTCGCCGGCTTCTCTCTCGGAGGTGGCCCTTCTCCGTCGTCCGGTGTCCGGTGCGTCCCGCTCTGGCAGGTTCTCGCTCTCTCTTTCTCCGGCATATTTCCTCTCTCTCCGGCGGATTCGGTCGTCTCTTCGCCGTTCTCTCTCGGCGGCCGGCCTCCTCTGTCGTCCGGCGTCCCTCTCCGGCAGAGTTCGTCTCAGTCCGGCTCTGTCTCCGGCATGCCTTTTTTCTGTAATAAATCTGCCACTATATTTTCCTCCTTTTTTCTGCATAAAATATTGTATTACTCTCACATCTGCAACTCAACAAGAAAATACTTTACGGAGACAGATCTGGCAGCAGATGACCGGACGACGGAGCAGCACTTTACGGAGGCCGGATCTGGCCGCCAAATCCGCCCGAGGCAGAACGCCGATGAAGGACGGTGGAGGGTGGCCAACCGCCGAGAGAAAAGCCGCTTGGAGGGAAGGGGATGGGGACGACCGGCACCGGAGCGAGCGGGGGAGAGAGAGAGAGGGAGCGAGAAGGCAAATCCAGGCAGAGAGAGGGTCAGAGAGAGAGAGAGAGACGGGGGAAATGAAATTTCATTTCTCCCTCGGTTTTGAACCAAAACAAAAAGAAAACAAAACAAAACAAAAAAAATGATAAAATATTAGAGCCACGTTGGCACGTTGTAGAGAAGTTGTGAAAGAGAAGTGTATAGATCATTTATCGTGTTTAACCCTAAATATTATCACGCCGATTCACGCGCACTGGATTTCAATTTTTATTTTTTATTTTTTAAACCCAGACCAACCTGGGTTAACTTATCCATGCCACGTCAACTTCCCCAACGTAAGCTCTCCAAATAATGGCTGCCTCGTCTATAGTCAGCCTCACTCGCTTCTACGTTTCTACTAGTTCGTCCACTTCTCCTTGCTCCATTTTCCGCTTCAACCACATCAGTCGAAGACTCGTCGCTGCTGTCTCCGCTAGAAGGCAGCACTGGAGCTGTAAGAGAATGGCTTCTTCTTCTTCTTCACTCGAGAAAGAGGTTCCAACCAAGGAAAACAAACTCACTGCTCCGTACGGCTCTTGGAACTCCCCGATCACCGCCGACGTCGTTTCCGGCGCCTCCAAGCGGCTCGGCGGCACCGCCGCTGACTCCCACGGCCGCCTCATCTGGCTCGAATCACGCCCCGCTGAATCAGGGTCCGTAGATACGAAATATAACACTATCTATTTGAATATATGCTTCCTATATCTTTCAATTTTCAGAATAATGGTTAAATGGTTGAATTCACTGTTTTTTATCAGTCTAGGCTTAGTCATAGTGGGAGTATTAGAATAAGAGTTAACCGATTAAATTCACCATGGATCAGCCTAAGCTTTTTGATAAGTGTTAATTTTTCATTCAATTCATTCATACACCCTGGGATCCTTTCTTTTTGTCTAAATTGAGTTATTGGAGATTGTTGTAATGGATTCAGACGCGGGGTTCTTGTGAAAGAGCCAGAGAGAGCAGGGGATGAGCCTGTTGACATCACGCCGAAGGAGTTTGGGGTGCGGACAGTTGCACAAGAATATGGAGGTGGCGCTTTCAGGGTCTATGATGATACAGTCATATTTTCAAATTACAAGGACCAAAGGCTGTACAAGCAGTCTTTGAATTCTAAAGGTATGTCTGGTCATGCTTATGCTCTGCAGAAGTGTAGTATTCTGTCAAGCTTGGTAGATAAATCTCTCATGTCTGTTCGGTTTCTGTTTGGTTGTTGTCTGTTGTAATCTGCTAGCTTTGATGCAGTAGGTGTTTGCTTTGCTTGTTGCTTCCCTGTGAGTCTTGTTCTTTGGACGTGGTCCAGATTTGTTTCTGGCATGTTGTTTGTTGTTGTTCTTGTTCTATAAAGTTTGATTCATCTAAAATAATAATAATAATAAAAAAAGAATAAGAAGAGGGGGAATTTTAGCTCGAAAATCAACCTTTAATGGGATTTTAAAAAAATTTTGTTTATGTTTTTGTGGAAATCAAGCGGAGAATTCTAATGCTAGTTTTGAAGAGGAATTAATTTTAACGCCTAGTTGAACCCACAAAGACTAGTTTATCTTTTGGGAGGGTGCTAAACCCGGGGTTCTGTGTTCTTAGAGATTTATGTGAAGCATTCTGCTAAAAAGTGTTTCATTGCAAACTGCTAATATAACTATTTTGTGCCAAACAGATTCTTCTCCTCTACCACTTACTCCGGATTATGGTGGACCACTAGTCTGTTATGCGGACGGAGTCTTTGATGCACGCTTTAATCGTTATGTCACCGTAAAGGAAGGTAAATTTTTGAGATACTGTTGCTAAATTTTCTATATACAAAACTCTCTATTTCATCATCTATATGCTTGTTTATTACATGGCAGATCATCGTGAAAATAGTTTGAATCCAACCACTACAATTGTAGCAATAGAGATTGGCAACAAGGATATTCAAGGTAAGATGCAAAATGCACCAGCAGTGGCACAACTAATGGTTTATATTTATTCAAGTTTGTGTATACGTTGAGAACAATTAAGATACTGCAGATTATGTGTTTTTTTTTTTTTATTGTGTCTGCAAGGGGTTTGGTTTTAGGTTTTCATATTGTCATTTTATCTTTTTACTATCTATTGTTGTCAATACTTGATGTTCATTTCCTCCCACTTGGATCATATTATACACAGAGCCAGAAGTATTAGTAGGTGGGAATGACTTCTATGCTTTCCCACGTTTGGACTCCAAAGGTGAAAAAATGGCATGGATTGAATGGCGTCACCCTCACATGCCATGGGATAAAGCAGAAATCTGGGTTGGCTATATTTCTGAAAATGGGTGAGCAGAATTCCTTTTATGAGATAATAGCTAGCTCAATGTTAAGTATCAATCTCTTTCCAAGAAGTGTCTTTGTATTAGGTATCAAATGTTCTTTCCAAGAACTGTTATCTGCTGGCAGGGGAACAGGAAGTTCCTGCTAACCCTGTTGCGGTAGGAAGGTTTGTTGGCATGTAGAAGGCATGAAATCCATAAGGCAAAAATAAATGGCATCAAGAGCCATTCTTGGAAATCATTGGAAGTGGTTTCAATTTCTCATTCTATGTTGATTATGTTTATGCATTTTAATCATTAAGTTTGTTTAAAGAGAATGAGGCTCTATGGTTATTGTCAAATCTTTGCATATGTGACATAAACATTGCATATATAGGTAGACAAGCACCTTTTTTTTGAGCTGTGTATAGGCAAGCTAGACTTTTTTTGTACATATTAGTCCCTTCTGCTGTACTCTTTGCTTTCCTTGTTTTATTGGCACCTCAATGTAGAAGTTTTGCTGACACCTCTATGTGTTGAAGGTTTCTTTTTTTTAATTATTTTTTTTATCATATTAACGGAAATGTTATTATCATTTGGTTAATAGCGTTAACTTTCCTTATGCTGTCATGTAGAGAGGTCTACAAACGCATCTGTGTTGCTGGCACTGATTCTATGCTTGTGGAGTCTCCAACTGAACCGAAGTGGTCCCCTAGTGGTACTGTATTAATCTTCTTGGTCGATGAACAAACTTATACGCAAAACTCCTTGGTGAAGTTCTCATTCTAGTGAAAAAATTGAACATGTAACAGACAAATTCCTCAAATTCTCTATTACTGCGCCGGGGGGGGGGGGGGGGGTTGTATTTGCATCCATTTCTTCTTCCCCGGAGAAAAGTGAATCCTTTTTCTGAATATAGTTTTGGGATCAATAATCTTGTGAAGGTATCGCCTACCATCCATTTGAGGAATTCTATGGTTTTGGACCATTCATGATGTGGAAGCATGTAGGTCCATATGGGATCTAACTGCATGCATGGACAATAATGGTCAAATTTCACATTTGGATTGCTGAGGATAAGCTCGTTCAACCTTGTAATCAAACCTATGATATCAATATTTAATCCTTCACTCTAAGACCAATTCCTGGTTCTTAATTTGTGCTGTATAATTTCTTTGGATGTTTCTCTTATCTACTTTCTGTGTACCAGGGTTACACCCCTTTTTTTGTGCATTTTTTTAATGGAATAACTTCTTGGAAAAAGAGCTTTGTGCTATAAAATACTCTCCAAGATTTTATTATGCTTTCTTGGATTCTAGAATCATTAATTAATCCATTATTTTTTCTGGAGTCCTATGTTGGTTTTATAGAACATAATAATTCATAAATACACACTCAATGGATGCTGCAAAATATGTTATAATTTAACTAATTTATATAGGTAGAAGTTCTAAACTTTTAGTGGCTTTTATTGCTTAGATAATCCGTTTTGTTTGAAATTTTGCAGGGGAACTATTTTTTATTACTGATAGAAAAAGTGGGTTTTGGAACATCTACAAATGGGTAAAGTACTTATGTTGAATAGTACATGTATCCAACGTTTTTATATCATATCTTCTTTATGTACACAGAATGATGATATTCCAGTTTGTTATGCATGGCCAAATAGTTGGTAAATTTGGCATTACCATTGGGGATTTGTAAGTAAACAACTTAGTTGTTTTTAGTCATAGTTTTTACTATCGTTCACTGGATGTTATGGGAGCTTGTTTTTTATATTTGGAATTTATTAGCATATTATATTTTGTTAAATGTGTTGAAGGATAGCTAGTTGCAATCAGGTCAGACATCATATATTGCACATCATGCAGAGCTGATTATCTTTTATCGTTTTTGTTGTTGGTGACAGATTGAGTCTGAGAATGAGGTAGTAGCAGTTTATTCTTTGGATGCTGAGTTTGCCAGACCATTATGGATATTCGGCATGAATTCTTATGAATTCATTCAAAGCAATGAGCAGAAAAATTTAATTGCTTGTAGCTATAGGTAGCCTCAACATAGCTACTGGTTAACATGCTTCTTCTTCTTCTTTTTTTTTTTTTTTGGTAATTGTAATCAAAATATTGTGCATGCAGGCAGAATGGGAGGTCATATCTTGCAATTCTGGATGATGTTCAGAGTTCGTTATCTCTGCTTGATATTCCTTTCACAGATATAGATAATATTGTACTTTCTAAATCCTATCCTAACTATGCTGCAAATTTGTTAAGAAGGTAACTTGATAACGGTTTTGTAAGATGTGCCTATTTCTATATGCAGACTTCAGGGAATCATTGCTTGTATGTGGAGGGTGCATCCGCAGTTCATCCATCATCAGTAGCTAAGGAACTGCCTCCTCCTTGTACTCATGATTTTCCATTTATTGTAAATTCAGCTATTTAATAGCTAGAAATATTGGCAAAGGCTATTGTTGAGAGATTAAAATCATCTATTTTGTCTAACAACTTGTGACATTAACTTTTTGTCTTTCAGGTTACTTTAGATGAACATAAATCAAAAGCAGTTGAATTTGAGATTATTTGGTGCTCTTCTCCTGATAGTTTAAAGTACAAGTCCTACTTCAGTTTGCCTGAGATAATTGAATTCCCAACAGAAGTGCCTGGTCAAAATGCCTATGCCTACTTTTATCCACCAACTAATCCCGTGTACCAAGGTAGTCAGGGAGAAAAGCCCCCATTGCTACTGAAAAGTCATGGTATGTTGTTTTAATCTTTTCATACTAGGATTGCCTTTATTGACGAATCAATCCTCTCCCCCCCCATATTAAACACATGTATAGACTTATGTTTAAGTTATACCTTGTGTAACTCTTTGCAATGTTATACTATTTTCATTCAATTAATGTTTTCGCAAGGCCACTGTTGGATTACATATCCCCCATACACAATACATGTCAAACTTGATATCAATCCGATTCCATTTTTTATTCAATATGGAACTCATATACTTAATTTTAAAATATAAGAGACTCATTCATCTTGATATTTGGAGAGTTGACATGGTGAGATCATGTAATCAACTGTGGATTTGATAAAACAATTCATATATATAGGAGATAAAGCAGCTTGAGAGAGTATGAAACAGGCCTTATGAATAATGTTTTTAGACGTATGCTTGTTTCAAAGCTTTGTATTTGGAATTACATACGTAGAGACATGTTTAAGCTAGTTATAAAATTTTGATCTTATCATGGTAACACTGTGGTATGGTGATTAGGTATTAGGAAAATTTCATATATTAATATTGCTTTTATTGTTTGCAATTAAATGTGTGTGCAAATGGAACTGCAGTAGATTCTTTCGTAATAATAAGGTAGTAGAAAATTCTTGAGAAATGGAGTCTCGAAATTTCATCAAGTAGATTTTGTAATAGCAAAAATGTCGTGAAATATTGCAGGAGGTCCCACAGCTGAAACACGTGGAATGTTAAATCTGAGTATTCAGTACTGGACTAGTCGAGGTTGGGCATTTGTTGATGTCAATTATGGTGGAAGCACTGGTTTGTCCTTAACCTTATATATCATAATTTTGAATTCCTTATTTAAAAGATAACACTACTAAATCTTGATGGGATTGGTTATTCACATAGTAATATCATTGATTCTAACACCAAGTTGTAATTGATCCTGCTCGATGTTAAAATTTTTGTTGTTTCACACGTGTAGCCTTTTTAGCAGTTAGTTTGAACTATTAAAAAAATGCATTTTGATTTACATTTGTTTATCCTGTTGCTGCATGGACATTTTTTTGAAGGTTATGGCAGGGAATATCGAGATCGGCTTTTGGGGCGCTGGGGAATTGTTGATGTCAATGATTGTTGTAGTTGTGCTAGATTTTTGGTAATTATGTTCTATGCGTTAGTTTCCTCCCAGGTTGTGATCTATGTATACCCTGCCAACCCATGGTAATATACATTTTTTGTTTAGGTGGACTCTGGAAAGGTAGATGGTGAACGCCTATGTATAACTGGGGGCTCTGCTGGTGGATATACAACCTTAGCTGCTCTTGCTTTTAAAGAAACTTTTAAGGCTGGAGCTTCCTTATATGGTGTAAGTGTTATATTGTTTAATTGGGATATGGTTCTTTCTGTAGTTTTTGAAAGCAGCCATTAGCAAGATTGTGCCACTGGTTAAGACAGATCATGAATCACCTCTTTGGTTTACTATGATGCGTTGCTATGAGTTTCTACTGAAGGATGCTGTCTATATTGTGTTTCTTATTTCTTACAAGTAGCAGAATGTATTTCTGTTCATGATGTGCTTATGAGGTGTTACATTGGTGAACAAATAGTGTTTCCGTTGAAGGAAATGACTATGTTGCCTGCCGGAGTTGTAGCTGTGTCCCCTTTCAATGAAATACAGAGTATAACAAGATTTGTTTGCTTATTATGCTAATATTGTCTGATTAAGGAGCTGGGTTCATTCTCCATGGGTAACTGGGTCACATTCTTCTCAGAAAGAAGGCATAGGTTGAGGTAGAGAACCTCACCTAGCCTTGCTCAGGAAGGATGGGGAATTCCTCCTCAATTTTTTGTGGTTTCAAGAACACTTATTTATATATCAAATGAACCTCATATTTAAAATGTTTATTATTTCTGACCAAGTACCCAAACTGCTGCTGTTCCAAGGATTTTTGGATATGAACGCGACATTTGAGCCATTATCTTATTTAGGTCTTATTGGGGGTTAGGTGTATTCTTCTAATCAGAGCACCAAACAGTGTTGAAGGGCAGAATGTGATGTTGAAACAGATAATAGTCTTGGGTTGAAGCACACTGTAAGCAATTTGGGTTGTTGGTTATGTTACTATCTGTAATTTATCTGTAAGGGTAAACAATTTGAAGTATTTACAAGTATGCTGTGCTTTAAGAATTTGTTTCGAGTCCCTTTGGTTGTTCTTCGGTGAATATATTTAAATCTTCAATTTTTTCCAAATGGTCTTTGCCTTTTTGCTTTGGCCAATGAGCTTTCCCTCAAAAGGCACCATCTCCCCTCATAGGAATGGGTAGAGGGTGAGATAGTAAGTCCAACACCTACTAGATATGTGTGTAACTTTCCATTAAAAAGAACTTAGTTTATTATTTTAAATTTGTAAATGAATTAATTGGTTTATATGGTGGAATACAATGATAAAAGTGTGAACTTGCTCTGCATAAAACAGAAAACCGACGGTTTTTAATGTCAACTTGCTCTATGAACAGGTAGCTGACTTAAGTATGTTGAGAGCAGAAACTCACAAGTTTGAATCTCATTATATTGATAATCTTGTCGGTAAGTTAAAAGGTGACATTTGACACCTTATTTTGTTCATTGATTTATTTACCTAATATATGTTGAGGCAGTTCTTAATTGATTGCAGGAAGTGAAAAGGATTACTTCGAGAGGTCTCCAATCAATTTTGTTGATAACTTTTCCTGCCCTATAATTTTGTTCCAAGGATTGGATGACAAGGTAAACTGATACTGGCCTTTCCTTTTATTTTTCTTGATATTTTTTGTCTGTAAGAATGACAGAACATGGGATAGAGTAATTGAGTTTAATGGCGTTCAAAGTCCTCTTGATAAATTATTGTAGTTCTGACTATAAAACTAATTTTCAAGGTTGAGTTTTTGAATTTATTTTCTATTCTTGCAGGTTGTAGCCCCTGATCAAGCTCGTAAAATTTACCGGGCAGTGAAAGAAAAGGGTCTACCAGTTGCTCTGGTAGAGTATGAAGGTGAACAACATGGTTTCCGTAAGGTATGTATAAGAATATCATATATTATCTAATAAGGGATTTGTATGTGAGGGAAACAGTAAGATTTTTGATCTGATATTGTACACAGGCTGAGAACATTAAGTTCACGCTGGAACAACAAATGGTTTTCTTTGCACGATTGGTTGGACACTTCGATGTTGCAGACAAGATTACTCCAATCAAAATTGATAACTTTGACTAAGCTCTTAGTGAAAAGGTACCCTATTCCAGAGTATTTTTGCATTTGCTTTAATATGTCATAACTTTACTGGCTGTGTGCGTGTAGTGCCATCTGACAAGAGCAATCAATCTGTTGATTTCAATAAGCTTGTGGATCTGCTTTAAGTTCTGACTACAATAAACCAGTTTGAAACTTCAGGCATCGATGAAGTGGCTACACGCATTTGCAATACCTTTATCTTGATATCTATTAATTCTGAAAGCCTGAAAATTGAGCAGATGGAGATTATTGTTCCTTGTCAATTATGTGGCATATATATTTGAATTATAATGCATGGTTTGAATTTATGTTAACTTGCTTTCAGTAAATTACATGCTATTAGAAAGGACAGCTCAGTGTCAAATTGCTAGAAGTGCAATTCTGCAGAACCTTATAACTGCCTTCCAGATACAGCAAAGGCATTTTCTAGGATGTTTTAGGTCGTGGAATTGAAATTATATATGAGAAAAATCAAAATTAGTCTCTTGGTTTTCTTGTGATTTCAATTTAGTAATTGAGTTTTCAATTTTGACGATTAGGTCCTTAGGTTTTATCTCAGTTTTAAATAGGTCTTTCCGTCAATCTGCTGTCCAATTAATTGAATGCGTGCCATGTTAGATTACGAACTCAATGATGTATGGCTCGTGTTTGACACCCCATGTGCTAATGGTATGTCCCACATGTCAAATATATCTTAAATTACAAATTTACCCTCAATAAAAGAGGAAAAATTATTGGGATGACATGTGCGAGGGAGGCCTCCCCTCACATAGGAGTGGCCGGCCATGCCTCAGAGCACTAGTAGCAATCTCCCTATATTGGTTCTCTTCCCTATATTTGAAGAAAATTTCATAAAAAACACTAAAAAACCTCCCACAGCAGATGCCCTGTATTTAGATAACTTCATTGGGAATCTACAGTAATTCCCAATACATAGGGAGTCACTGTAGACACCCAATCCTTATTTTAATAATAAAAAAATATATCCTCTCTCTTCTCTCTCTCTGCTCTGTTTCTTCTCCTTCTCTTCTCTTGTCAAGTCCGACAGCCCCGCTTTCTCGCTTCCTCGCCACACCGACTCCCACCCACGCCGCCGTCGCGTGCTCGCTTCTTCGCCACTACCAGCCTTCTGCTGCAAGGCCGAGGACTCGACGATATCATCCTTCCGCCTTCCCTCTCTCTCTCTCTCTCGCAAAACACTTTTCAACAAGCGCAGTCTTTACTCTACCGCTCCTAAATTTTAGGACAACAAATCCAATCTTTCAGCTCCCATCTATCTCTCTCTCTCTCTCTCCCATGGGTTTGTCAGTTCAATCTGGTTTTTGTTTTGCTTCTGCTCTGTTTGTGGGTTTTGAGAATTTGTTGGCATTATTCTGCGAGTGGAACCAGATTTGTTGGTTTTCATCTGGTTTTCATCCAGGATTAACCGGAGAAGACGAGAGCAAGAGAGTCTAGAGAGAGAAGACGAGTGGGAGAAGAAAAGAAATTGATAAAAAAATAAAAGTAGGAAAGAGAAAAAACAATAAAATAAGAGTAAAAAATAATATTTAATTGGTATAGGAAAATTTAAGGGAATCTATTGTGAGATGTTTTTTTATAGGGAAACAAAAAGTGATTTTGTTCCCTAAATATAGGAAAAATGGTTGGGAGACTGCTGCTAGTGCTTTCACTAGATAAGGAGTGGCCTCTCCTCTAAGCCGCCACTTCTCTATTTTTATTTTTAACTTCCAAACCATAGAGACCTCTACTCTTGAAATTCCCCGACCATAGAGTTGCAACTTCAAACCATGCTGTTTGGCATGTTTTTCTGAGACACAACTGGAGTAGTAGTAAGGGTCACATTTGATTCCGCATCAATACTCTAGATCCGTAAGTGCTTTTTTATTTTTTGGGGCATATATGCTTGCTTAGTTTTGCTATAAGCAAATTTTAAGATATTTGAGGCAGCCTTAAACACTATCCATTTGGCTGCCATTAGGTGTGAGCAAATTTTCCCTGATCCGCCCCACTCCAAATTAGTACCCAATAATCTCATACTCTGCAACCTATGCAGCAACAACCATAGTGGATTTAGGCTGCAGATCCATTTATGGATCCACAGCAATTGACCTTATTAAAAAAAAAAAAAAAAACCCATAGATATTCCCATCTTTTTTGTTGAGCAGGGGAGGGGTGTGTGTTAAGAAGGCCTGTCTGGCTGTCTCATATTGGGTCCACTAGGCTCGCTCACCATTGAATTGCTATGCGGGAGGGGCTGGGGAATGAGTTAAGGGAAGTTTGACTTTGAGGGTGGCTGAATGATCTATGTGGATTAGCTTGGGGTTTGTGGTGTGGCATTCCTTCATCCAAACTGGGCTTTGCAGATGTAGCCTTCCCTTTTCTAGAACTTTGACAATGTCTTTCTTCGACCGACTTCTTTTTTATATTGTTATTTCATTTTTTGTTTTTTTTTTCCTGGGCGGTATCTATTATAATGTTTAATGTTAGGACTTATCTGGCATTCTAGATGGTTTGAAGCAGCCTGAGCACGTAAAAGTCCATAAGATACAACGTTATATAGAATTCATTTTCCACCCATTTGCATAATATTTTATAATATAGCATCATTTATTTTATTTCACCGGACAATTTCATCGCTGGTTTCGCCGGTAAGTCTCCAATTTTGTCGCAGTACGTGATGCCCATGCATTGACCTAAAACACTGGAGTTTTGTTTGAAGTAAAATTATAGGCGATACTTGTTGGGGGGGTTGCTAATAACAGGCTGCTGGTAAATTGTAAACATGATCGAGCTGGAGATTGATAGAACATTTAATCATGTATGTTTCCAATAATTCCTCTCTTGATATTCCAAAAAATTTATACTGTTTAGAAGAAACAGAAACAGACTTTTTTTTTTTTTTTTAATAGATACCTGCAGACCCTTTGACTCGAGGCACGGATGCCACAAAGTCGGGGTAAAAGGTGATTTGTTACCTTTGTTACGGTACCTATGGAATGACAATCCAGTCATGCACTTAAAGGAAATAAGGAGAAATTTTACTTAACTTCTTAAACTTTCATCACATTTATAATTATTCTTGTAAACTTTAAAATCTCTTAATTTAGTATATATCTTTCAATTCTTTTCAATTTTATCCATCAGTTAGGATTTTCTGTTAGATCTTAATGGAGGGGTGACAAAATTTCTAAAATACCCTTAATTTTTTTAGGAAAAAAAAAAGATTTTCTTTAAGAAAAAAAAAAGATTTCGGCGTTGATTAGGATTTAACGAAATTTATAAAAACATCTATACCTGAATCTTATAAATTTATATGTATATAAAAACATGGGGTATTTTAAGAATTTTAATAGGATTTAACGAAAAATTCTAACGGATTGATGAAATTGAAAGATTGATACAATAAAATCAAATTTTTGAAATTTAAGGGAGTAATTACAAAAATGGTAACGATTCAAGGGGTTAAAGTGAAGTTTTCCGATAAGTAAGGAAATAGAACATTAGTAAGCTTGATATTTTCATGAATCTGCTATTTTTTTTTCAATGCACACTAGAATTAATATGAACCAGTTTTAGATTTTCGACCACATTAGGATGATGCTTCTCTTGTATATTTTGATGTATGTGAGCTTGGCTTAATATTTATAAATGGAAAATATTAGATTTACAACACCAATACAACAACTGTACAACAATCCCTCACATGAGATTGGGCCTCACATACTGGGGCCCAACCTCATGTGAGGGGTTGTTGTGCAGTTGTTGTATTAGTGTTGTACAAGAATCAAATCCCTTTATAAAAAAAGAAAAAAAGAAATAATATGAACCACAAATTTCTTTCTTCGTATGAGATTCTACACTTGTTGGAATTAAATAACTGTTTTTACATCAACAAAAAAATAGAGAATTTTCTCAAGAATCTATCTAGATTCATGAACGTGCAAGTGACCCAAAGCCATTAGCTAGAGCATGGACGGCCGGATTGAAGGCCAGTCTTCCCAGAAGCCCCTGTTTGTATGGCAAGAACGTTTTCTTCTTCAAGTCATCTGACACCGCTTTGTTCTTGGTGTAATGCAACTCGTGAGCCGAAACTGGTCCCCTTCTCGAGCTTGTTGTCGCTGAACGGGAGCTTTCAGTGGACCGGATGCTCGAGTTCTTGTCTTCATGCTTCTTGTACAAAGGTGAGTACTTCTGGAGAGGATCTCTGTCTGTTGCTCGCCCTTCTGATGCGCTCCGGAACAACAGAAAGTCCTTCAGACTCCATTTCTTAGAACTCTTTGAAGAGGACGACGAAGACGAAGTAGTAGATGAAAACGCAGTCTTTGAATTCACCTGCAGTTGTCTGGTGTTTTCTTCTTCTTCTTCTTCTTCTTCCCATGCAGACTCGGAAGCCCTGAAAGGAGAGAGTGACCTTGTGGCTCTGCGGCCTGAATTTGAAGATAACAAGGCTGGAGTTCTTTCTCTTCCTCTTTTATGCTCTGTTTTCTCTTCCTCTTTCTTTAGTCTAGGCGAAAAAGCCCCCAGAATCGTCTTCTTCCCTCGTGATAGTGCCGATTTGGGAGACAAAAGCGGGCTGTTTGGGGTTGTGTATGCATCCAGTTTTCCTCCAAGTTGCAGCCTCGGCGGAGGCTTCAAAGGCCGGATTTTGCCACCATCAAAGAGTTCTTCAGCTGAGAGCGAAGCCCTCTCTAATTCTTTACCAACATCAAACGCGAAATCATCCTCCTCCCTAATGGCCCTCACCTTGGATGATTTGGGTGCACCTGGCCTTATTTCTTCCCTCTCTTCTCTTTCATAGCGATCATTCATCACCAAGAACTCGTCGAAGTCTTTGTAGAACTTGGAGACACGTGTTGGACTCGTGGGAGCACTGTAGAAGTGTTCACCGAAACGTCTAGGCGAAGATGGAGTGCTCAAGAATGGTGAATAAGATCGTGAACTGTTGAAGTCGAAATCCATGGCAGACCCTGGTACCACCACCTCGGCCATCTCCGTCACCTTGCCAATGTTTTTTTTCTTTTCCCTTTCTCCTTCTTGGAAGCAGTGACAGCTTGAAGATGGCGTGGGAGCTGCGCATTTATAGAGGCCTATTTAGGCTGGTAGGAAGGAGGGGGGAAGGGGGGCAGAGAGAGAGAGAGAGAGGCTGAGATTGTTGACCATTTGAGTCATATAACCTTTCAATAGACAGCCGCCCTTTCATACTTTCTTCAAAATAGTTGTCCTTTTTGGGTGAGAGTGATGTATATTAGATATATATATATATATATATATATATAATCCTTTTTTGATTCTTATTTCACATGGGGCATCCCTAATTTTGTTGGCACTATCCACCAAAACAAAAACAATGTTGGTGATGAGAATGGGTTATGGGGTCCCACTAATATACAAGTTTTCAATGAAGTAGAGGGTAGACGTGGAATTATAAAGGATATAAGTTTGAAAATGATAGATACGTTAAAAGGGTTTCATCACCTTTCCTTCGCCACCACACTTGATTTTAATAGAGGAATATTGATTTTCTTGGCAACACGATATTTGTTGACAGCAAATATGGGTGTGCATAAGGCATCTGCGTTTTATTTTTATTGATTGTATTTGTACCGTTATTATCCGCTATTTACATATTGGGTAATGAACATATTTAGTCTTTTAGGCCACAATTTTTTAAAATACTTAGTGTTTTCACTTGTTTAAAGTTTTTTAAAGTCTAATATTTTGAAAATATATTGATTTCACATTACATTTAACTTTTTGCCCAAGTGTAAAATAAAAAAATAACACTGCCAACCAAATAAATGTAAACATAACCTATACCTAATAAAAAAACGATGTCGTTTTGAGAAATTTATTAAATATAATTTATATAAAATATATTATATATATAATTGGTATGCGGATAATAACTATCCATCAATATCCGCTAGATGTATACCCCTAACAGAAAATATTGTTCAAAGGCTTTCATGCAAATTGTCTGTAATGAAAGGGTTATCCAATAACTAATTGAGAATGACGTGAAGAGTATTGAGAACGGTAAAGTATAGAGAGAGTAGCTGTCCTTTTTATATAGAGGTGACGGGGTGCGAGGTGATGGCTAGAGGCCATCTGATCCGTGTGAGAGGAAATAAAATTTACCTAACAAGCAAAATTCGTGTGTAATATGTACATGAAAATTGTCACTTTTCACATTATTTGAACGATTATAAAAAATAAAAATAAAAATCTCACATACATTAAAAACGTGCGTTTAAGTTATAAAATCATGGGATCAGACGGATTCTAAAACTAACCAAAAATAAAAAAAAATAAAAAAAATTCACCCTAATAATAATTTTTTGTTTGGGAGCATAGCACAAGAGAAACATGGGAACACTTCTAGAATGTGATGGTCATGAAAGACGTGGCAAACGTGATGGTCACCCATAACTCTATACAATTGAGTAACTTTTCTTCTATTCAGATCTATTTTCTTTCATAAATTAAATATTATTAAAATATTAATTAAATAATTAAAATTAATTTTTTCTATAGTTTAATTTTTTAGGACAACTAATAGATTTGACCATTTAATTAACATTTTAACCAACGAAACAAAAATCGAAATGAAAGCATGAGGTTGGAGCACGGTGATTAAAGAATCAAATATATGATCTTTTGCTACTTCAAGACATAATTCTTGACTACTTTATCCATGTGGCAAGGTGATCCCCTAACTAGCTTTAGAGTTTTTTTTTTTTTTTTTTTTTTCTAAAAAAATTAAAGAAAAAGAAAGTAAAAGTAAAAGTAAAAGTTGTGTCTTGAAATTGCAATGCATCATATCTCTAAGAATCAAGTGAAGACAGTTATTTTGTCTGATGCTTGTTAAATATCCAATGCAAGTAATTGTTGTTGATCAGATAACTCTTAATTAAATCAACAAAGTTTTTTTTTAAAAAAATTGGGTCAAAATTTTTTTCTCTAACCCAGTTTATTAAATTTAGGTTGTTTGAAACACATGTGAGAATCACGTGCACTTTTAATTTTCATATGCATTTTTATTATTTTGGATACATATCACTTTAATAGATTAATAATTAAAACAATTTGTAATAATCCTTAATTACAATAGAGTATTTTGTACTAAATTATACTAACTTTAAAGAATTTATTCATTTTCTTTCATATTTACAGGTAGTTTTTATTTTTATTTTTTAATATATACTAATAATGTGTTCAGAGTTTTTTTAATATCTTAACAATCCCCTAATAAACAATGTTTGGTGGCCTTCCACGCAACAGCCAATGCCATGTGCTTAAAATCACGATTGACTTTTTCCTTGCTTCTAGATTTTTAGACTTCCGTTTAAGCATGAGGTCAGCTGAATTGTCAACATTTAAGGCTACGTTTGGTGGGGCAGCTAGATGAGGCTATTTTGGTCGCAAAATGTACTCAGAATCGGACAGGTTTGCAAACAAAACTCAAGTTGATGGACAACTTGCGTCTCTTTGTTTGATTTCTAGAAAGCAATCAAGGTCGTTCAAAAAAAAGAAAACACTCAAGGTCTCCGTAATTTAACATAATATAACAACAACTTTTATCTTATTTCTGTAATTAACTTTTTTATTTAAATTAAATATTTTACATATTCAACCCGATAAAAGGAGTTACATCTTTAATTGTTATTTTTTTTTATTTATTTATTAATGAGATAAGGGTTTCAAGGGAACAAACAATTGAAATAGGGTGGGCTCCCAACAACAACACTTAAACGAAAAAGGTAATACAAAAAAGAAAAAGAAAAAAAAAAAGTAAACAATAAATCCAAAAAGGATCCGAGCCTTTCTAAAGACAGCACGAAGAGATAAAAACAAGAGCAAAAGGCTCGGTTAGGAGCTCCAAACAGTATTATTACTGAAATTGTTACTATCATTGTTTACTTTATATATATATATATATATAGATGTTCTTTTTCTTGAATAATTTAGGACATGGCGCTTTCAAAATTAAACAACCGGCCAAGTCTTGACCCACGTACTTGTTCTGATGTGAGTAGACATTGTTAATTAATGATGTTCTTGCTGAATGATAAACCAGCAAGACTTTGAGAGGATCATTGTTTTTTTAATCACATAAAACCAAAGATGATGCATTGGCACTTGAATAATTTATTTTGTTTGCTTGTTGACATGCTTATCCTCTCTAAGGGGACAATAGGGTTCCAAAAGCTCCCAACGTACGGTTTAAGGGATTGGGCCACCAAGTATGAATGACAGCACAATTATGTGACATTCATAGGCCGTTTCGATTTGTGATTTCAAAATTTATAATTTAAAAGTAATGATTTGAAAATGTAATTTTTTAAAAATTAGTTAATCGTTTAGTAAAATTTTAATTTTGCCATATTTAAAATCATATGTTTTTAAAAACGTATTCTTTTATTTGCGATTTGAAAACGCATATTTTTCTACGTTTTCAAATTGCAATTTATAAAAACGCACTCTCAAATGATACATTAGTTTCATACTGGGTTGGTGGATTTCTCACATTGAATGAACGGATTTTTAAAGTGTTCATGGGTATTGAGTCTTACATTGATTCCTTATTAGGTGAGACTAGACTTTATAAATGATTCTATTGAGTTTCAATTATAAATCGACTAATTCTTTAAACTTTCCACAAGTCATCACAATGTGTCACCAAAAAGACCATATAGGGAAAAATAGAAAAAAAAATAGAAAGACCATCTAGAAATATATTTTCTAGTCTCGAATTGGACCCAAGATCTAAATAAGTATCATCATCTGGTTGGAAATCAACGCCTCAAATCAAGTCAACCATTTTGGGGGTGGTAATCAAGTATTTTATGGTATACATTATATTTTACAAATCCGATAGTATATAAGTCAGCACGTCATCTAAAATTTTAAATAACGTGATACTATTGATCATGATAAATGATGGAGTAAAGATTCTTACACTTTTGTGGGTTGATTTAGTGTCACAGTTAATCTTGAAACATCCAGGATCAGGCTTCTTCCATACTTCCTTCATTGAAGTGGTTTTAGAAGACCAAGCAGAGAAATGAGTCCTGGAGATTTGATTAATTGAAGAAGAGACAGATAAAGCATTTGGAATCAAACCTTCATGAAAAGCCTTATTACGCGAGTACCAGATCTGATCACAAGCAACCACAACAAAAATTTGAAATAAATGAAAATCCACAGGAGGAATGACAATTAACTCCGGATGCAAAATAATATCTAACCAGTCAACCATAGAAGCAATATGCAGAGCTGAAATATCCAAAGTCCAGAAAGAATTTCTCCATATGACCCTTGCAATAGGACAAGAGAAAAATAAATGAAACAAGGAGTCACTAGAGTTAGAGCAGAGAGAATAAGATGTATCCAGCCCAGAGTGAATGGATAAAGAAATATGAGATTTGGTTGGAACAAACAATTTTCCAGAGGAAAAGTTTTAGCCGATAATTAAGCTTAAGTTTCCAAAGACCTTTCCAGCTAGAAGCCAAAACTGGAGAAGGTTGGAGAGGCCTCTGAGCAGTATAAAGATGATGGGCTGATTTTGTAGTAAAGCACCCCGAGGAGGAAGTAGTCCATAAAAGAACATCAGAAAGGGTGCGAATTTTGATACGTAAAATCTCTGCCACCGAAGAAGAATCAAATAAAAACTGTAGAAGAGCCAGATTCCAGGTCAAAGAATCAGGATAGATAAGACCTGAAATAGCTAAAGGATGTTGGGCAACCAAACAAGGGATCCGAAAAGTAGGAGTAAAATTTAGCACAGTGGGGGTCCAAGGAGAAAACCAGATTGCCAGTGGACTCAAGACATGTGGAACATAACAGGAGCCTAATTTTAACAGGGGAACAATAGATTTGATACCATTCCACACATAGGATCCTGAACCCAAAGGACAAGAGATGAGAGAACCATACTTGACATATTTCTCTTTGAAAAGAGACACCCAGAGACAATCATGGTTTGAGAGAATTTTCCAACCAAGCTTGGTAATAAGAGAGATATTGATGTCTTTCATTAACCGAAAACCCATTCCGCCCTGATCTTTTGGCAGACATAAAAAATTCCAGGACTTGAGAGAGAGATTATAGATTTTCCCCTTGGGAAAACCCCACCAAAAGTTCTTAAAAGCTTTATCCAAACGACGACAAAAAATGTCTGGGAAAATAAAGGAGCTCATTGCATACGAAGGGATAGAAGAAGCCACCACTTTGAGAAGAATCGACTTGCCAGCTTGTGATAGAGTTTTAGATCTCCAACCTTCAATCTTGTTATGCACTTTATCCAGAATGTCCATAAAAGAAGACTGTTTAGATCTGCCAAAAAACATAGGAAGACCCAAATGCTTTGCCAAAGGTGTAGTTTCAGTGTAGGGAAGAATATCCAAAATGCTGACCTTTGTGGAAAGGGAAGTATTCGGACTAAACAAAATATTTGACTTTCCCACATTCACTGACTGGCCAGACCAAGGATTATATTTTGTAAGACAATCTTTAATAATACCTGCCTGGAGAGAATTAGCATAAGAAAAAATAATCAGATCATCTGCAAAAAAGAGATGGTTAAGTGGAAGACAGCCCCATGAGATTTTATAACCTTGCAAACTCTGGTGAAGAAGGCGAGAAATAACCTCAGTACCCAAGATAAAGAGAAAAGGCGATAAATGGTCACCTTGACGTAAACCCATAGAAGGCCGAAAAAGACCAAAAAGGTAACCATTTAACAGAATTGAGAAAGAGGAAGTAGAAATACAAATTCTAATCCAGGTGATCCACTGAGGTTGGAAGCCCAATTTTTCCATGATAGTTAACAGAAAATTCCATTCCATTTTGTCAAACGCTTTCTCCATATCAATATTAACTGCCATAAGGCCACCACGTCCTCGTTTCGATTTAAGAGAGTGGAGCATCTCATGAGAGAGGATTGAATTGTCTTGGATGTGGCGACCTGGAACAAAAGCAGTTTGAAATGGAGAAATAAATTTGGACAACAACGGTTTAAGCCTATTAGCAAGGAGCTTTGAATGATCTTTATAAATAATGTTGCATAGACTAATAGGATGAAAATGGTTAACCGTCGAAGGGCCTAGTTTCTTGGGAATTAAGGCGATGAAGGTGTGATTCTGTTCTCTGAGCAGTTCATTTGAAGTGAAAAAATTCCCAATAGCCGGAAGAACATTAGATTTTATACAATCCCAATATTTGACATTGAATAAAGCTGTGAACCCATCAGGACCAGGAGCCTTTTCCGGCCCAGACTGAGCAAAGCTTCAAAAATTTCAGCTTCTTCAGGAATAGAACATCAAGAGATGTTATCCAAATCCGAGGTAACATAATGAAAAAGATCCAAAAATTCCGGAGGGGATGGGGGAGCAGTAGATGTGAACATTTGTTTAAAGTTATTCACAAAACAATTTCCAATATCAGATCGATCAGAAAGCCACCCACCATTCGGGGTCTGGAGAAGAGAAATAGAGTTACGACGCCGCCGAATCAATGTACTAGTATGAAAGAATCTAGTATTAAGATCAGAAGCAGTGAGCCATAACTCTCTTGATTTTGTTTTCCAGATAGATTCTTCCTGTTTCAAATATTCATCCAATAAGTCCTGAAGGTGGAGTTCCATAGCCAAATTGGGATTCGAAGGCGAAGCTTGTTGAACCTTGTCAAGTAGGGAGAGGGTATTTTCCAGCTTACTTTTAATATTGCCAAAATAATGTTTATTCCAGTATTTGATAGCATCTTTAGTAATCTTTAACTTCTGAGTCAAACAGAAAGATGGAGAACCTGCAATAAGGGCTGACCAAGCTTCATCAATAACAACTCCACACGTAGGATCACGTGTCCAAAAAGCCTCAAACCGAAAAGGCCAAGGAAGGGATTGGACAGGAAGATTATAATTAAGAAGCAAATGACTATGGTCAGAATTATGGGTTGGAAGATGAATAACTGAATAAGATGGAAAAAAACTTATCCAATTGCTATTGGCAATCCCCCTATCAAGACGTTCCTTAATCAAACTAGATCCCTGTCGATGATTGGACCAAGTATAAGGATTTCCACATAACCCTAAATCAATCATTCCATAACCATCCATAAAGTCAGTAAACGGATTGGAAGAATAAGAGTCAAAAGGCCGACCCCCCCAATTTGTCATTAGGCGAGATAATGGCATTAAAATCTCCAATACAAACCCACGGATCAGTGTAAGAAGCCCCAAAATTATCCATAGCATTCCAAAAGTTAGCACACAAATTCTTGTAAGGAGGGCCATAAACAAAAGTAAGCAAACATTTAATACATGGATCATCAGAATAGTGCCAAACACAGATTATATTACAAGAATTATTAAATACCAAAGAATTAAGATTAATAAAATTAGAAACTCAAGAGATATCACCAGAACTGATTAAACCACAAGAGGCATAGGTTAATTATTTTACCCTAAATCCTCATTGGTCCTTATATTTTGGTTGAAAAATCAAATAGTTGGAATAATGTTGGATTTTTGTAGATTTACAATCTAATTAAATAGGTGTAAAATCAATAACCATCCAAAAAGTTTAAATTTGATAGGAAATGATGAATTTTAATCGTTTTATTAACATTTTAACATTTTCTCTCACGTGTAGAACTATACAATATATTGAAATTAGTATAAATTGTGGAGTTAATATTCAAACTCAAGACATCTGCTTTGATATTAAATTAGACATGTGTGTCCCATATTAGTTATTTCACATTTATTACTCGAATTGCTTGCAACCCGAAAAGCAAAATTGCTAGAGATCTCAATCGATGTCTTAACTCCTCCCATTCACCCCCCAACCCCCTAAATCAATAACAAGAGTTTTCTTTCAATTTGGGTTGGACAAATTTCTTGCATTTTGAGTACTCGTAAATTTAATAAACTGAATCGAAAAAAGATTCATCCGACTTAATTTGAAGGAAAATTTTATCCCCAAATCAATGTCATTCACTAACTTGCCAACTTTCTATCCGAATGCCACCAACCCTAACAACTTTTCATTTGATCATCTACAGTTTGTACAGATCAAAAGTTTAACACTAGTTTTGGACCCTCCTGCCTGGAAAGTGCTTTGTTTGTTACTCGTGTAGGGCTGGTAGATAGCCTCGTAGCCCCATCTCATAGACCGCCAAAGCAAGGACCACTCACAAATTTTCTCCACCAAGGACAAAAGTTTAGATTACAAGCTACCCATCAGAACTTCAAATAATTTGCTTGAAACAATTGATGAAACAGTACAAAAGTACTTGTAAGTTGTTAATTTATGGGATAATAAATTGGGTTGGAAAAAGTTATTATAATTCAATCTATTAAAATGACATGGATCATAGAGCATGTGATTCTCACATGTATTTTAATAAGATCTACAGTCCAGAGCACATGAAATACATGTAAGAATCACGTGCTCTAAGAACATATGTCAATTTAATAAAGGAGGCGTGTGATAATGGCTTATGATCCAAAATTATGACCAAAACATTGTGATAAACATCCAAAAAAACAAACGGCTATTGGTATCGTTTATCAATGGATTGACAAACAAGTAACGGAAGAGCGTCGTTTTTATTATAAGTTCTTTACAAGCTGGCGTGACAGTTCACGTAATACTTATTATATTAGTAACTAAATACATCACATTGGCCCATATAAAATGAGTGCGAAGATTTTAAGTACTCGCCTGGCACCAAACTACCGAGCATTGATTAAAATGGCCCGATATCTTTGGACCACAGGGAGGGCTGAGGAGGGAATTTCTTCAACGTTGGGGTTGATAAGTATATATGGGAGTCTTATCCTCTTTTCCCTTGTTATTATTAATAGAAGGAATGCACAAATGTCCATCGACATGCCAGAGGGCAGACAGAGTAATGCTCTGTCACTGTTCACACCTAATATTCTTTAATGGAGCTTCCAATATTCGCTTTGTTTCAATTGTTAGTGTAGTTGCTCATGTTTCAATTTTGTGGAGTACTGTCTAAGCCCTAAGGAGGTCACCAATAGTCTCACCTAACTTGGCCATGGGTAAAAAATCTGGAATTAAATCACTTTTGATTGACCCCTTCCTATTTTGCTGTAACTTTTTCTTGCTGAGTTGCTATGTGGAGATGTGTGCTATTGGCCTTTCTTTATATGCTGTTTTTTAAACCAAAAATAAAAAATAAAAAATCCAGCTATTCACTCTAAATTTTGGGTCCCATTTGGCCAAAGGAGTGTTTTTTTTTTTGTTGCAATTTAGTTGGTATGCATGAACAGGACTTCTTTTTTTTAGGGAAGTAATGGCCAAGTTTCACATAGTTGTTTGTTGTGGTTTTCATTGTTCCAAGGAAATTGGCCCCTATATAACTAGACTTCACACAAACAGGAAGTGTCAAAAAGTTTGAACTAACTCTTCACAAACCAAAGTTACACGCAGAACACAGAAACCCCTCAGTGGAAGACAACATTATCTCATAATTAGCTACTTACAAGGAGACCATATACATCTAGCTTTCTTAGCTGTGTACAAAAAAATTGTAACCCAAGTGACAAAAACTTATTGTTGAAGCAAAAGTTTTAAGAGTATAAAAGGTACCTAAAACTAAAGTCATATGGCATAACTTGGAGAAACTGTGAAAGAGGTTCCTTTTCGCCACTCTCAAGGCACTTAATTGCTTCTTTTGCAAGTTCACTTGGTAACTGAAGGCAGATCCAATCAAGCAATGACTCCAAGTCCTTTGCAAAGTCAGGTAAATACCAATCCAACAGTTTTGGGATAGCAAACTTGGTAGTTGAAATTCCAACTGCAGCCTGTAAGTACTCTCTTTTAGCCACTTCCAGTTCGTTCTCAACCTGAGATGCTGTGTACACTCTCACCTTCATATGGAAGAGTTCATAGATCAGTGGTGGCATCACTGCACCAAACCTCTAAGCGAATAGTAACTGTCGGCGCTTAGAGAGTCTTGATTTAGTCATTTTCTCATAGAAATTATCGAGATACAGACCAGGAAAGCATTATATAATTCATTGTAAAGACAAATTTGCAGAACTTTAAGCGTCCAGAAACACTGTGCCACTAAATATAAAGTTGCATAGGACTTGGGACCACTGAAGAGCTTCAGTAATTTTCTCAAGATAGATGTGGGGCTAAGGTAGATATAATTGAAGCAAAACTTAACTACTCTAATGTACAAACTTACAGCAGGGGAGGACCAGCTTCCACAGGACAGTGCAAATGTCACCAACGGTTCAGAAAACTCTAAGCCAAATATGCTTCTCGCTGTCTTCTCTTCATTTTTTGCACCCTTTGCAAATGTCTGGAGGGACTAAAAGTTAGAAATTTGGGGAAAGAACTTTTATCTTCAAGCTGGAAAAGTTTTGTGGAAAACATGAAATGGACATTACTCACATATTTTGAATGGTAAGGCAATCTCAGAATGAAATGTTCTATAGTTATTGCATTTAGCAAGTGACCCCCCACATTTATTGTTGCCTGAGTAATAAGAAATGGAGGTGCATAAATAGTTGCCTATATCTAAATAATGTTAGAAGCTATAGGTTGGTTTGCAGCTAAATTAAATTTTGATGTAAATACTGTTTGACTCAAAAGAGATTGTGTAAATATCTCGTTATCCTAACAAGAAGAGGAGTTGCTGGATAGTATACCTTCTGCATCAAAGCAACAACCATCTCAGGACTCTCTGGTATGCCCTGTTCTAGGAATGCCTGAAGCAATATAGTATAGTGAATGGCTATTTCCTTTGCACTTAACAAGGATTCAGAAAAGTTGCAAGTACAGAACATAAACTATCAATAATTTAAGCAAAATAGAAAACAAAATCAGGTAATAAATTTCATTTGAACCTTGATATATATATATATATTCTCCACATAACAGTTGAAATATTGAAACTCATGTTGATCGAAAGGTTTCACATACATTCATCATGCAGGAATTGTAAATGTTGATCCAGAACGCAAGCTTCTCCTGATGGGTGAGGCTCTTTAAGTTGACAGAGGCAAGTTTCCCAAGGAGGAGTCTGAGAATTCAGAAATAAATGTATATGAGTTCTAGTGTATAAATATATAGATTACCATGAATAAAGTAAGAAACTACCCTAATTTTCTAAAATAGAGAACTTACTTTAATTTACGAAGTAGAAACAAAGAAGTTGTTATTCGGTTTGGATTGATTGATGCAGCTTCAACTTCACATAATTTCTTATATGGACCAATATCTCTCTTTCCAAATTCTGAACAAATACCATAAGGGTCCCAATAGTTAGTTTCTTCATTGCTTTTCCGAGTTACTAATGTCGAGAAGGAGGGTAAATTTTCTGCACTATTTCGATTCTTCATCGAACTCATTCTGAGGAGAATGCTTGATAAGCACTTCAAAGTATTTTCAGAAATTCTGTTTGGGTCGTCAAAAATTCTGTTTGCTTCTAGCCTTGCTTGATCTAAACGCTTCTCTGCTGATCTATGGCTTATGAGAGGTCTCTTAACTGGAGTTTGAACTGTATGGGATTTATGGATTGAGGATCGCTTTTGGTTCTTTGTCAAATTAGTACATGATTGGTCCTCTTTTCCCCGCCCATCATCTGGGAATTGAAAGAAGAGGACAAGGTTTCAAAACCCATTTCCAGACACGATGAATTTTCTTAATGTATATGCTTTTTGAGATTGAGTTGATCTGAAAACTTACAAGAAAGAGTTGCTCTATGCCGCATTGTGGAAACAGTAGAGTCACCCTTATTTTGAGCTGAAAACTTGCATCGCTCTGGTTTGTGATTCTTAACCGGGTATAGGGCATTTGAATCAGCTGAATTCTCTATGCTCCTTTTCGAGGATGAAATGTAGACAGCTTCCTGATACAGGTCCTGTCTAAAATGCACAACTTGTTCTTCAAGCCGAACCACTTCCTCTTCCAAAACAGCCACCTCGGCAAGAAGCTCCAGTGTCTAGAAAAGAAGTCAAAATCCGACATTAAAGAACAGAATTTCTTCTTGAAAAATATGAAAAATGCTTAGACAAACCATTGAATATCATGTAAAAATCGAATTGCTTTCTCTGTTGTCTACCTTCAAATCTTTGGATTCAGTTCGTTCATCTTTCTAACTAAATTCTTTACTTGAAATATGATTGCTATGAGCTTAGGGTCTAACCATCAGTGAACTAGTTCACTTGCATTGAACTCTTAGTTAATAAAAATAAAGACGGAAATCCGTTAAAAATTAAATAGAAATGAATTACTAACATGACGAGGGAGATAAGGAGGAAGACGAGGTAGAGCGCCCAAGGGTCTGTTGAAAGCCCTCTCCAAAGCTCTGTGAACGTTCTCTTCGTGTCTAAGCTTCTTCTTGAGCTTATCAACCTGAAAGTCAAAATGTCAAACTGAATTATCAACAACAGAGAAAAAGAAAAGAAATCCAAAAAAAAAAAGAAAAAAAAAGTGGGTCTATGAGAAATTGCATTGCATCCATACATCTTGTTGCAAAGCAATTTTTCTTTCTTTTCCGGAGGCTCGTTGACTCGTGGACGTTTTTGCAGCACCATTTATCTTTCTCCCCTGCATATCCAGCTTCTCCTTTAAAAAACATACGCAACAATCAGCTTCCACGGGAAAAGAATGCAATAGGCAGAGCGAATTGTATGCATAAAGAAATTATAAAAAGAAAACAAAGAGAGCGTATGTAGAAATCATATAAATCTAGGACCCTGATCAAAGAAGCCAACTTTTATGTCTCCTGGTGGATAAATAGGAGTCACACAAACAAGGAATATAGAAAGGAAAAAATCTATTTTCATGGGCAAATGCTGTAAGGGCAGGGGATTCAATAGCCCCGTTGTATAATTATGGAAAAAGAAGAATCAGAATTACTTTAAGAAACACCCTTCTCGGATTCTCATCCAAGATAATATACTTTTTTGCGAAATTTCTGGGAGCTTTGAGTTTTAAGAGGCTCCTCAGAGAAACTGAAGCCATATTTTCAGGTGAGAACAGTTACCACTATATCTGTTCTACAGTAGAAACCGTTTTTCGAAAAACACCCAATAAAACATAAAATTTCAGACTATGAACAGTTAAGGATTGTTAGTCTGATTACATTTTCATGCTTCATAGGAGCTTTCATGGACTGAAGCGTGGTCCTGACTTTGGTATTCATCATCAAATTCTGTCAAATCTGCAGACCCAATTCAACACCTTTAACTACAATCTCATAAAGAACAGCATTAATGAGTTCATTCCCATTACAAAACCAAGAAACTTCAATGCCATCCAAAGCAACAGTAGTAAACGACACGCCGATCACCCCGATCCCTGCATTCCTCGATTACTGTGAAGTAAACCGAAGAATACCCGGATAACAAATGGCCAAGCTTTCAAGCTACACGACCTTGGAATGTGGGAAACAGTGGGAATTGTACGCGTGTGCAACTGGATATGGGGCAGACGAACTGGGTCTAATGCCTGAAACTTCCACCGCTTCGTTATTTCAAGGACAACAGAGGAGAGAGAGAGAGATAGAGAGAGAGAGAGCGTGTCAGGTCAGGTGGCTCCGTGAAAGGTAAACTGGTTGGCTCCGTGAAAGGTAAATTGGTTGGCTTTGCCAAAAGGGCAAGTGCAAGTGCGTGCAGCTAAGCCTAAGCGCAATGGAGTGCCGTACCCAACTCAACGCTCACGCACTATTGCCGCGTCATCATGAATCAACGTGCGCCTTCTCTTTCCAATCCTCAACATCACCCCCAGTCCCCTTCCCTTTATATCTTTAGCTTGAGATGTACTATGAAGTAAATAAAAGTAAAAATAAATTTTTCTTTATATTCGTACGATTTTTTTTTTTTTAAAAAAAATTTAGTCTGTTAAACTAAAATCAATATGATTTTCACATTTTTTTTTTTTTTAAAAAAAAAAAAAAATCATGTAAGAATTAAAAATAGACCTAAAAATTACATGCATTTTGAACATATGTTAATTTAATAGACTGAATGGAAAAAAAAAAAAAAAAATCCACTTATCCTTAAAATAATAGAAATGTGATTATTTTGTTAATAAAATGTTTCTTTTGTTTATACGTTATTATATATACTTTGTTTTATATTGAATGATGTGGTTGAGTCCTAAAGCTATGAGATTTATGAGTAAGTCCAAAACTGGAAGGGTTTGGTTATGCCTCATTGGCTTCCGGTTTTGGAAGGAAGGTATTAGGTGGATTAATATAAAGATTATGGGCTGGCAAAAGCTGCCCAAGTCACATGTTTAATTAATGTTTGCCAACTAAACATTTTTCGATTATGGAAATAAACAAAGGGGTTCAATTTTTCCGGTTCATACCCCTCAAACAATCTGCAATGTTTCTTCAACACTACTCAAAAACCCGCTGACCCACGACCATCGTGGGTCTTCACAAGACCCACGACTGCCGTTGTTGATCACTAGACCCACGACGGCCATGGATCTTAACCGTGCCTTTTCTTTTTCTTTTTTTAATTAATTAATTAATTAATTATTATTATTATTATTATACATATAGGAGTGTTTTTGTCTTATTGAAATTAAGGGCATTGTTGTCTTTTTAGGAGAAAATGGGCACATTGCAATTTATTAATAATTTGGTGGGGGACATTAGTTTAATTGAAAGTTTGGGGGACATTGCAAATTGCATGGTAGTTTGAGGAGGAATGTGCATTTTTTCCTAAATAAAGCTTAATGTTACCAAGACTGGAGTGTTGCTAGCAGTGCTATAACTTTTATTACAAGTTCCTTACAAACTGATGACTGTCAACGTCAATTACTAAACAATTAAATTTGATTGTGGTAAACTAATTGGCAGTGCCACATGAACTGTCATATCATTTTGTAATGGGGTGTAATAAAATTGTAGTACCCAAACACTCTTAATATGTCAAAAATACGGTCTTAATTGTTCTATTAATTATGAATTGTCACGTCAATTTATAAAGATATTAGAGCATTCTCATTTGGCTTTTAACTAACCAATATTCTAAAATGAAACCAAAATGAACTACATCCAACTCAACAAAATGCGGAAACATTTGGTGAGTTGCTACAATTAGTAAACACTATTCACTCTTCAAATGTGAAAAAATTAAAAACTTTCTATCATTCTCTCCTCTCTCAAAGAAAGAATAAGAAAATTATTGAAAATAATATTTAAATAGAATGGTGAAAGCGGATAGCTAAAATAAAAAGTCAGATGTAGGTGATTTGAAAAAGTTGATAGCTAAAATAGAGAAATGTGATTTTTTTTAACTAAAATTGAGAGTAAATTTGCTAAGCTATATGAGAATGCTCTTATAGTGTAGTATCCTAACATGGTGTTCGGTTCACGAAATCTAACATTTCCCTAAGTATCTACGTTCTCAATTTGGATTCTTAAGAATGTGACTATTTTCATGTTTGAAAATGATTATGAATCTAATAGGATTGTCAGGAATATCAAATTCTCATATTTTGTTTACTCATAGGCATCCTCTTGGAAATATTTAATCTTCACAAAATATCCTTACGTTTCTCTCTTCAAGTGCATAAAGTTGTTTGATACAAAACTGTTTAAAAATTAAACAAAAATGCTAGGGAAGAAAAACTATATATAAACCCCGATTTTTCTTTAATTTTCTAATATATAAATTGTCTATATTATTTGATTTGTTTTCTTTATTTTTCATCTATAACCAAATAAAATATGTTCATTTCCCTTTTGTACATATAGAATTTACATTCATTTCCGTTTTTGTGAAATAAAATAATTATTCTCTTTCTTATACAAATTTTACAAATGGTCACAATCAAACCCAAAAAGTAGCATTAAAAAAATATTGATAACTAACAAAATTATCATATAGTCTAACTTTTCTTGAATAAACAATAACAATGTCCAATAAAGAAAAGAAAACCAAATTAAATAGGAGCATAAAAAAGTAAAAAAAATTAGCATCTTATTAATAAAAACATATGGGATGTGAACATTCTTGTCATTTAAAATAAAGAAAACACATTCACAATTAATGCCAAAGGAATGCAGATTTTCGCCTCTCGAGAAGGGAATGTACATTCCCAACAAAATGCAATTTGGGAGGGAGGAAATCCACGTTCCTTTGGCTTAACTTAAAAGCATTTTAATTTCCTTAATAGAAAACCTCCGGTGAATCATTTCAAAGGATAGATTTAATAGGAAGCCAATTCCCGGCCATCTTTAGAATCTCAATCAAAGGACGTCTCGTGTTTTCTGAACGGCAATTAATGCATTCACTGCATAGAAGAAGCATTTCTTAAAGGCTAAAGTTAAAGGTTTTAAGCATGGAATCTGGATATATATTTAAACCCGACATCGCGTGCATTGTCTGGCGTTAATCTCTTCAAGCTTTCGTCTTCGCCACTTCTCACTTCTCAGTCCCATATATATCCTTCCATTAAAAAACAAGATGTAGCATATATATTAATATTATATATATTTTTATATTCAAAGTATTTAAATCAATATATAGTATTCAAGAGCGAGAGAGATGGGTTAAAAAACTACTCGATCTTGTTCAAAAAAAAAAAAAAACTACTCGATCTATATATATATATATATATTTTACTATGTAATATGATCTTTGAAAAGGAGAAGGCAGAAACACATGGTGGAGTGGGTGTTGAAACGGCAAGCTATCATGATGGGTGGTGACGAGCTGATAATGATTTGATTGCAAATATATATATATGTGTATCAAGAGAAAATGGACGTGCCACCCACGACCACGTGACATGATAATTAACCGATAGTGACTTTCCAAGCACGAGATTAATTATCTCTGTATTTTAATGATTACTAAATTATATTAACTGTACGTGATATTAAGTCAGTAATTCAGCCAATAACTGCCAACCAATGATATCCTGTGTTTAATTTGGCTGGGATTAGCATTTCCTGCCAATTTTTTTTTTTAATTTTCAAATTACAGAATTTAAGCTGTTTTATTTAAACATCAAAACACTTTGAACATGCCACATAAAAAATGTGGCATGTTATCAAAGTAGCAATAAATTCTTTTCAAAATGATTTTTCTTTACTTTTAAAGAGATGCTTTTTGTTCAGAAAATCAATAGCCAAATTTTTTGCTCAATACATAAAGAACAAGAATCTGATGAAAATATACTTAGTTCTCAACTGTAACTATAGTGTATCACATTTTTAATAGGCACACATTTTAATCTCAGTGTAATTGATTTTAAATGGACCAAAGCCGAATCCATATCCTTAACGATTGAGACCTCAATCAGCTCATTTGATGTGAAAGCGAGACAACCAAAATCAGCTCGATCATTTGAAGGCAATTATGGTGAGCTTTTTATGTAATTATTCTATAAGATCATATTCTTTCTTTATGTAATTACAATTGAGCGAAAACAATGAGAAGCCGTAAAGAATATGATGTGACAAAGACTTATTCGTTTGTTATCTAAATTATATTCAACAATTCTGATGAGATGGTTGAACTATTCTATCTAGGAATTGAATGAGAAAGGAAAGGGTGGATATCGGTGAATAAGTAATTATGACTTGTTTGATTCGTTAAGCAAATTACATTAAAACACTGTGCTTCTATGATAATGTTCAATTCTTAGGCGGCGCTTTTTGCTTTTTAATTGAAAAAATATTCAAGTTAAATAAAAGTAAAAATAATTTTAAATGTTTTATGAATATTTTATGTTTAAAGTTGTTTGTTAATATTTTTAATTTTTTGTTAAAAAAAAATAATTCAAAAATTAAAGCATCATAAATCGGCGACGAAGTAATTATGACTTGTTTGATTCGTTAAGCAAATTACATTAAAACACTGTGCTTCTATGATAATGTTCTTTGGCGGTGCTTTTTTCTTTCTAATTAAAAAAATATTTAAGTGAAATAAATGTAAAAATAATTTTAATTGTACGTTTTATGAATATTTTGTGTTTAAGGTTGTTTGTTAATATTTTTAATTTTTTTTTAAAAAAACAAAAAACAAAAAACAAATTCAAAAAGCATTATAAACGAACCTATTAATGTGCTTTAATTGGAGTTTTTATTTTAAAAATAAAATTGTTTTGATGTGAAAATTATTTTAGTATTTTTATGTTTTAAATCGTTTGTTAACATTTTTATATATGTTGAGAAGAAACAACAAAAGACAGAAAGCATGAGCTGCAGTGTATATATTGTGAATTTTATGGAAAAACTAGAAAGTAGATGTCATCAACAGAGACAGATTATCGTGTCTGCAGGGTCACCGACTCGCCAATCACTTGGGATTGATTTATGCACAATAATCATGCGAGCGAAGAAACAGACAATTTGGGCTACAGTTAGTGTCCTGTTTGGCGAAACCCTAGCTATTAACGAGAAAATGAGTGTTATGGCTATAATATAAGTGAAAAAAAAATTAACAAATAAAATTTTGACAAGTAAATTTAATTATTTAAAAATTAACTTGATAAGTGTTCCGTACATAAACTGGCTGTCATGTGTATGCTACAAGTCGCTGCTCCATGCAACTTTCTTTTTAAAATATAAATTTTCCTTTATATATATTAATTAACAGATAGGGAGCAGTAATCGTAACGAAGAGTTGGGATGAAAGGGGCATCATGAGCAATCAATGATCATCAATCACCCATCTTAATGCAAAATGATCCTTTCGATCCAGAGAGTAATTAGTGAGAAAGATAAAGTTCTTAGTCTGAACGCAGTGACAATGTAAACTACTAGTGCATATAATTTAACCCAATGGAATTGGAGATGCATGCCCACCCTCGATCTGGTTGAAAAAGTACTTATCTACCTCGGGAATCTGGATCATGCATGCATGGCACTCGTCCCTGCCGACATGGCAACACAACATACATCTACACACTGATTGTGAAAGGCTACTCTTTCTTCTTTTGCCAGTCTAATAAGTTGAAAAGTCGACATATAATTTAACTTTTTCTGAGTTACGTACACAGCAAGAAATATACCTGCAACAAAAAAATCACGTACAGAAGAGTGAAACTGAGAGAAAGGAAGGCAAGCTCCTCCTATATGTGGGGGTTGGAGTGGCAATTCATGTTTCTTTACTTATTGGGTTCGGACTATATGTAATGAGAGATAAATATAACTATATAAGATTATATAAATTAATCATAATTAATTCAACCTATTTAATAAAACATGTCAAATTTTTTAACTCTATAATGCAAATTTTGTGTTTGATTCATGTCGAGTTCACGAATCACATAAGAAATTATTAGTCTTAAATGTCATGTATCGGGTTTGAGTCGTGTTGATGCACATGGATACAATACTATACATAAAAGTCAACCTTAAATCGACTAATTGAACTAAATGAGTTAGACCTTTCAATTTTAACCCGTTAATTTCAATATATATAGATTAGTATCAAATTTGCAGATCTTATAAAAAAATTTCAGGTTTACTGTACTGTACGGTTAGGGTAAAAGAATATAGAAATTTATGAAATATATGTGAAACGTACAAATATTGTAGTATTGTAGGCAGGAGGTAGGTCCATGCTCAGCCCCAAAATTTGACAAAGCATTGCATCTATGGAGAAACCAATCGAATCATTAATGGGTCGTGACTCAGGAGTAGTGTTTGACCCCAAGATAGAAAGATAGAAACCCATCACCTGGGGCTGAGATCAAGCCTGTTCTTGGATCGGTAGGACTTTCGATATGATGTCACTAAAGCCGAAGGTGGTGCCGATGGCACACCAGATTCCCAAGGACGATATATACCCCACAAGTCCTTTCTTGCTCAAAGACATCTACTGACTACTCATCCATGTCTTCCATAAAGTGCACCATTTTTATTTCCTTTCGAAGAATTTTAAGATCAATAACTTTGTGATTTAAGTGGCTTATATATAAAGGAGGAGGTCTAAAGTTCAATCCATCGTTACAAACTTACAAGTGCCTTATTACATTAGGAAAAAACAAAAATTTACAAGTGCATGTCTTACTATACAAACTTAATTTTTCAATTTTTGTTGCTTAATTTTTCACTCATAATGTGTCACGTGACCGGCACTCATATCACCTCATGTTAGTTTGTAATTAGGAGCTTATAAAAAAAGTTTGTAATATCCTAAGCAATTTTTATAAGATTTTATGCAAATTTATGGATATATAAAATCTACTAGTAGATTTTAAAGAAACCAAAAAAAAAAAGGAAATAAAAGACATGAGAGCTTTTCATTGTGGGGAAAGCTTTTCAAGTGTGGGGACTTATGAACTTGATGGCATGCCACTAAAATAATTGAACCTCTTTCGCTAAAGTTCGCTAAAGGCTAAAGCTTACCAACACTTATCATCTTTCTTTTCTTCTTTCTCCTTTCTTTTTCTTCCTTTTTGATTTCCCCATAGTACAACACTACAACTGCCACGTACATATGTTTCTATGTTAATTAGGATGCTCTTGTTACATCCGGCCAACACTTACAAGTAGATCAAGAAATGATTGCTAATTAAGCTAGCTCTAGCAATTTGATGTAATTAAAATGGCCCTGTACGTGAGTTTTTTTTTTTCTCTGGTTTGAAAAAAATGTATATATATAATTTTTTGAAAGGATTTTTGTATTTTGAATTATTTATTAATGTCTTGAGAAAGAGAAGAGACAAAAAAAAGAAAAAAGAAAATGCAAATATCTCTCTTAATTATGAGATTCTTATTGGACAACCATAAGGGGCGAAACTAGGTATAGGAACATCTTAAAATTGCCTCTAACTTTTACGTTTTTTATTTTAATGAAATATCTCCTCTAAAAAAAATAATGCTATCATACTACTGGCCGGAGTATGATGGTAAAAAATTCTAGGAAATTCCTACAATATAATTATACAAATAATCATGCAATTAACGTACGTACATCAAAAGATGGTAAAGGCCAGGTGACGTAGCGGAAGCTAAATTAGCTAATTAATGAAAGAAGATCAGCATCTTCTAGCTGTACGCATGCAACCCCAAGATATATAGAACTTGAAGAAATACAGTTGGAAATTGGAAACCATACACTAAGAAAGAGAATGAAAGGAAAGGGAGACAATAAATTGATAAAGGACTTTGTATTCTTTTATTCAAACTTGTGGGTTATATATAGTGATAGTGATTGGGGTGGAGATGTAGAAATGAGCACAACTGGATTTGTTTTTTGTTTTGGGAGTTCGCAGTGGCGGACCCAGACTTGAGAGTTTGGAGGGGCCAAATTGAAAAGAAAAAATTTAGGGGGGGGCAAAAATAAAAAAAAATAAAAAATTTAGGGGTAAAATTTTAATTTTAATTTTTTTTTTTGGGAAAAATCTTGGGGCTTGGGGGGGCCAAGGCCCCCCCCCCCCCCGGCCCCTTAATGGGTCCGCCCCTGGGAGTTCGGCATTTAGTTGGAGTTCTAAAAAGTAACCAATTGTGACACTTTCAACATGTGAATTAAGCTGAATATGTTACCGCTACATCAAGTGTTTGTCATGCAATTTGGTTGAAGAAATTATTGAAAGAGCTACACATGCACAAGAGGATGCTACAGAAATTCTTGTTGACAACAAGTCGGCAATTACATTGCCGAAAAATCCGGTATTCCATACTCGGAGCAAACACATCGACACGAGGTATCATTTTATTAGAGAGTGTATTGTCAAGAAGGAGGTACAACTCAAGTTTGTAAAGACTCAACTGGTATCAGAGCCCAACTTATTGATCCTAGAGAAATGGCCAATTCAACCTTTCCATTTCAATTCCCTCACCATTCCGGTGCATTCGTATGAAGGCATTGCTTGGATCTAAAGATACTTGGGAGATTGCAGAAAAAGGCTACGATGAGCCTAGTGACGAAATTCTTTTGAGTCCTAATCAAAGAAAGACTTTGCATAAACTTCGAAAGAATGATCAACAAGCTCTCACCCTTATTTATCAATGTTTGGATGAGGCTATGTTCGAGAAGGTGGCGAATGTAACCACCTCCAAGCAAGTATGGGAGATTCTCACAAACTCTCATCAAGGAGTTGATAAAGAGAAGAAAATTCGCCTTCAAACGTTAAGAGGTGAATTTGAAGTTTTGCGAATGAAAGAATCCGAGTCCATCGCGAATTATTTTCAAGGGTGTTGGCCATAGTAAATCAAATGAAGAGATATGGAGAAAGATTGGAGGATGTTAGAGTCATTGAAAAGATCCTTCGTTCCTTGCAACAAAGATTTGATTATATCGTTGTTGCTAATGAAGAGTCAAAAGATTTAGAAACCATGAGTATTGATCAACTCATGGGATTCATGCCCATGAAGAAAGGCTCCACAAGAAGAAAGAAGAGCCATTGGAACAGGTTCTAGCTACAAAGATCTGTTTCAAAGATAAAAAAGAAAAAGAAATGAGTCAAAGAGGACAAGGACATTGACGTGGACGAGGCCGTGGTAGGGGAAGAGGAAGAGACGAACGTAATAGTTTCAATTACGAAGAGAGAGGTCAAGCATCAAGAGGACGAGGACGAGGCGTCGAGGACGACGAAATAATTTGAAGCAATATGGAAGAAAGTATGATAAATCTCAAGTTAAATATTATAATTGCCAAAAATATGGTCATTATGTTTGGGAGTGTAGAAGTCACACTAACAATGTTGAAGAGAAAGTTAATTATGTTGAAAATGAGGAAGCGGAACCCACTTTGTTGCTAGCTTATAAAAGATAAGAAAGATGGGAGAAGAACTCGTGGTATATTTGATAATGCGTCAAGCAACCATATGTGTAGAGAGAAAAAAAAGTTTGTGGAGCTTGATGAATTAGTAAGTGAGAATGTCAATTACTTTTGGAGACTTGTCTAAAGTTCCAATAAAAGGAAAAGATACAATCTTAATTCACTTGAAAAATGGAGAACATCAATTTATTACAAATATTTATTTTGTTCCAATTATGAAAAGTAATATTTTGAGTTTAGGACAACTCTTGGAAAAAGACTATGAAATTCATATGAAAAATCGTTGTCTTTTACTAAGAGATGACAAGAAGAATTTAATAGCCAAAATTCTCATGACAAGCAATAGAATGTTTTTATTAAATATTCAAACGGATGTGGCTAAATATCTCATTGGCTTTGGCATTTGAGGTTTGGACATGAAAATTTTGGAGGATTAAAATTGTTGGCACAAAGAAGATGGTGAATGACTTGCCTTCCATTAATCAACCGAATCAACTTTGTGAATGATGTTTTGTGGGCAAACAATTCCGGAAAAGCTTTGATACCAGTGTTAGGTGGTCTTGGACCTCTCTCAACTCCAAAAACTAGCTCATGAGATGAGACTTTTCCTCACACTTATAAACTGACCACCAACCCCTTCCACAACCAATGTGGGATAACCCCAACAAACACCACTCAATTTTTATTAGGAAAAATTACAGTTTATCACCCCCAAATTACCACTCGTTTTGCATTTAGCCCTACAAACTGCCAACACTCCGACTTCGGCCCCTCAAACTACCAAAACCTTTAAAAAATGCCTCATTTAGTAAAATATTCCCGTATTACCCCTGCCACGTATCGTTTTTTAATTTAAAAAATTAGAATGAAAATGTTACTTTCACGTGACATAAGTACAATTTTAATAATGTATATATAAATTCTTGAACACTCTCAAAGCCAGTTTTTAATAGTTAATTGAGTCATGCTTAAAATTTGTATCATTTGATATCGGAGCCAAGTTTCACGTCAATTATAAGATCCAACAGAGCTTGTCGAGTATGGAATCTAACGAGTTTGCGATTTTATAATCGAGTTACAAAGAGAAGTAAACCGCCGTGAACGTGGGCATGGTTTGGTGACTGTGTCCATGGGTTTCTGGAGCCTCGCTTTTTATGTGGGCGTCAGGCCAAAATAGAAATTGGAAACATTGGGACTGTAGCCGGTGAGGTCCTCTGATAAAAGGGAAAAAGCAGCTGCATCCTGAAAAGTCTCTCCAATACACGCCGTGGTGAAAAAAACAAATTAAAAGCCGGGCAGTAGTACTGTGTCTTGGAGTACTCTTGGGGACCCAAGTTCGTGATGTTAATTATACATTGTCGGCTGTTTATGTTTGGGTGCCGTGTAGGATCACTTGTGAAAGACACCCACAAATCTCTATTATTGAATAATGAAGTTTAATCATGATGCTTTTGATGTGGAAGTAAATCTAGCTTATATATGCACAAGTAAATCTTACCTGATCTATTAAATAACGTACAAGAGCTAATTCTCAAAGACTTACAGATCTGCCAAGATCATTTGCTTCTCAAAGATTAGAGGGAAAGAGTCCAAATTTTCCCCTAGTAAAGACAGTTAATAAGACACAAGCCATGGGAAAAACAATGGTGCATATATATACCTGTTACTGTATGTCGGCTTGTATTTGGGTTTTGCCAGCTTTCATTACGAAAATGGTCCCCGTATCTTGCTGACTTGCACAATGCTCAACGTACTTTCTCCCAACATTTTCCCTGGTCGTAGACTCGTACCTCTCCTCCCCAAACCCCACTTTCTTTTTCTTGTTGTCTGCCAGGATTAGAAGATCCAACCCATATATTCAACATATATACTTTTATCTCATTTTTATTTTATTTTACTGATGTGATACAGTCGATTATTTTTTAATTTTTTTTTATCAGGATCAATCCAATGACTAATCGGCAAAAAACACAATCACAAAATGTTTGGAATTCTTGCACTAAATACGAAAGCAAACAGAAGATTGGAACGTAAATTGAACTTCGTGGGTAACAACAAAAGGCCGAGGAAATACTAAAATGCATGCAAAGGAACAATTATTCTAATTGGGCTTTTAGAATGAAAAATAGTCCTAAATCTCGTACCACCACCCACATCCTACGACGATGCCGGGTAAGCCCTAATTCGCGGCCCAATTGCATCTCCAGAATCCTACGATTCCATCTGAAGAGCACTCCAATGCAAATCAACTCGGACTTGGACTCACACTTGGCACTATCACGTCAACCCAAAAAACAAATTTGAGTCCTTTAATTTTTTTTTTTTTTTTTCTCTATTGTAAATCCTAATTTCTTTCGGAGAAGATTATTTTTGCCAATAAATAAAGCCCATGTAATAAGATTTTTTTTTTTTTTTGGGTCATCGAAAGCCAAAACATGTTTCAAAATATTCCTACATACAACAATTTTATAACAAATCCGGGATATTTCCGGTGTTTTTATGCGGTGGTTTTGTTCATCGAAAGCCAAACCATTATTCCAAATATATTCATATATACAACAATTTTAGAACAGATCGATCCAGCGGTATGATATTCTATGAATGGTTCCAAAACAGTATATCATCTAAATATTTCTCTTCCACAGTTATTCACTTGGCCTATATATATATATAAAACATCAAAAGCCCTTGTCCCTGACAGACCCACGTCATTTTGCAAGCAGCGGCAACAGAGATCGAGATGATCATGAAGCTTTCGTTTCTCGCAAGGCTGCTGCTGCTCTTCCTCTCTTTTCACCATTTGGGGTTTCCCATCTCTTGCTACAGTACTAATTATAACCAGAGCGCCAACCTCAACTCGTTCATTTATAAGAACTTCTTAGATCCTTACATTTCGAGAACATGGAATGCATTGGATTATAAGCCGGTGCATATTGAACCCCAAGCTGGGTTGATGCAAACTGACAAGATTGACGCCCTGCCTGGACAGCCAGCCGGAGTAGATTTTGATCAGTATTCAGGCTATGTTACGGTGGACCCTGAGACTGAGATGAAACTGTTCTATTACTTTGTGGAGGCACCTCAAAATTCAGCCACCAAACCTCTCGTTTTATGGCTAAATGGAGGTAAATACAATGCTAAATCTCCATCGTTGTAATTGCCATTAATTGTCTACTTCGTAGCACTTAGGAAAAGATAAAGAAAAATGATAGTGGGATGTAATGTACAGGCCCGGGATGCTCTTCTCTCGGATATGGAGCCATGGAAGAACTGGGACCTTTCAGAGTCGAGAGTGATGGAAAAACACTTTACCGAAATCACTATGCATGGAACAACGGTAATTAAGCTCATCATTCAATGCTTTTCTCCTCCATTTGTAAGATTTGAGACTAATGCCTCAGAGAATGGCATGCAGTGGCAAATGTTATCTTCTTGGAATCCCCAGCCGGAGTTGGGTTTTCATATTCAAATAAATCAGGCAACTACGTTCTTGCCGGGGACGCAAGCACGACAGACCACACTTATACTTTCCTTGTAAACTGGCTTGAGAGATTCCCCCAGTATAAAACCCGCGATCTCTTTCTAGCTGGTGAAAACTATGCTGGTCATTACGTTCCTATGCTCGCTGATGCAATTGTTTCACAGAACAAGAAAAAAACAAATCACACAAGAATCAACCTCAAAGGCATCGCAGTGAGTTTCTTGTGAAGTTTTCCTTTCAATTCCTAGCATGCCAATATTTCAATGCATACATGATACACCAAAGGACTTACCAAGGCTTGTGTTGCAGATTGGGAATGCTTGGATAGATGATGTTACAGGTTTAAGAGGCAGATATGAGTATCACTGGGCACATGCTTTGATCTCCGACGAGACTATTGCAGGAATTCGCCAGAATTGTGACTTTTCTAGAATTGGGGTTTCAGCCCAGTGTTACTTATATCTAAGTCAAGCAGACGCCGAGATCGGATTGATTGATATTCAGAACATATATGCTCCGTTATGCAGTTCATCACCACCAAAGTCTGGCCACACTGCTTCTGTAAGTCTTCATTAATACAAGAAATAATTTGTGATTGTGTAGTCAGTTGATGACAAGCGAATTTGAAGAATTTAATTCTAAAAAGAAAAAAGGAATTAAATCTGAATTGTGCATAACCATGATTTTGATCTTACACCGTAGGTGAACGGTTTTGACCCCTGCTCCGACCAATACGTCGCCACCTATCTAAATCTTCCTGAGGTGCAAAGAGCTCTTCACGCAAAAGCTACAAACTGGACCTTTTGCAGGTACGCGTGACATATCTTTAGACCAGGCAACAATGGCCGTCACGACACTGACGCTGCCGTCGGAGATTTCGTGCAAATAAAACTGCTCTATTGCATGAGAGTTGTTCGGGCGGCATGACTTATATAGAACAACTCTATTGCACAGTATCTCAATCTTTTTGCTGCTATTGATCAAAATTAATATCTTTCTTAGACTAAAGATGTCATAAATATAACAAAAAATTTTTGCTTTGCACTGCCTGCAGCGCTTATCAATTGTTTGATAGCCCAAGGTCAGTTTTACACACCATAGATCAGCTTATATCAAGTGGAATTAGGACATGGATATACAGGTAAGCACCCATCTTTACATGAGCTTTACTGTACTATATATGTAAGTAATCCCTCTAGAATTCCTACCCCAAAGAAAACCCTCATAGGATTTTCCTCTAATTCATAAATGCGCCAAAGTAGTAGATGATAGAATTTTGTTTTTAAAAAAAATTACAGCTTACTTACAAAGCTAGCACTTAAAACATTCCATCGAATGAATCTGCAGTGGCGACATAGATGCCCTCGTTCCTGTAACCTCCACTAGGTTTGCTTTAAACGAACTAAACTTAACGGTCAACACCACCTGGAGGCCCTGGTATTCTGGCACCAAGGTAAATATTTCTGGTCGTTTATTTCATACGCATAGTTTTACCCAAATATAAAACTGGGTTAAGAGATTTTCACGTGATGATGATGGCAGATTGGAGGATATGTACAAGGGTACGTAGGAGGACTGACATTCATCACTATAAGGGGAGCCGGGCATAAAGTTCCAAGCTACCAACCGAAACAAGCACTAATCATGATCTCATCATTCCTTCATGGGACACATCCCCCAACCTCCTGAGAAAATAGTCCCTTGATACAGCAATTTTGTAATGATACAAATCTCCAAGTATATGTAACCTAAGCTTTAAAGAGTTTTTGCAGGTTCATACATCAATTCCTACTAGAAATTAAACAAGATTCTCAAAAATAATTTTAAAAGATATTTTTCATTTGATATTGTATTCGAGGGGGAGGGGGTGAGAACTGTATTTATATATATATATATATATATATATATATATATATATATATATATATATATATATATATATATATATGCAATTTAAATCATTTTTTAAGAATGGCAAAATTGACCGTAATAAAAGATACATACGAAATTTCTATTCTGTGTTTTTCTAATATTGTCTCAGATATTAATGTCATATTATCCTTCTTTCAAAGCTGGAATACTTTGAAAGTGTTTCAATTCGTAATGCCTATGTATATGTTTTAGCAAAATGAGTCGTGCTCTACCAATCATGTTTTTAGTAGTATTCTCACAAACTCTTCCATACGGATTCAGAGCGACAAAAACCCACCTATGTAACCCTTCTCAAAAATAAAGAAAATAGGAAAACCGCCATAAATTAAACCACATCGCTGAGTTTTGCAGCTAGTTTGTTCAGTAGCTGCAGAGCCTGCCGCAATAATCCTAAACGTGTTTGTTGCCTCGTTGTAAGCCTGCTGCCAAGTCCCGGGAGAAAACTAGAGAGAAACAACTCGATTGATTTTTTGAAGGAAAGGAAAAAGATGGAGAAAAAGGTTAATATTACAACTAAAGACACAGGAAAAGAAAAGGCAACGTACCTAGATAAAATCACTTTCTAGAAATGATCATGCGCTCCCAATGCCTCAAGGATGCTATCAAGTATCAACCCACCTGCATGCCAACGATTTATGAAGAAACATCTTCAATTGATCCACTAGAACAATCCCCAAATTTTACTCAAGCAACTTAACTAATTAAGCATGAAAAAGTACTGTGAGAATAACTCATTACGGGCATAATAAATTTTGACCATCGATCAAAAGAAAATTTTGATTAAAATGTCCATGCTTAAACATAAATAATAACTCATTAAATCTACCACCCAATTACATAGAAAAACCACGCTTAACTAGAAGAGGTTGCATCAAATTCCTAGCTGCATCAATCTCACTGTCTCTAGGTGTTGAAGCACTTACATGGTCAGATACGAATAACGTTTAATAACTGCATTCGCTCACATACCTTCAACTCATCATCATGACCCTACAAAGTTTTTTTTTATTTTTTTTTTATTTTTTATTTTTAAAGATATATTTGCATTTTTATAAATTTGACAAGGTATAGCCTATAGGGGACTTCTCTTTATTAGCTGTTTGAATTAATAAGAAAAACTATAACAATACGATTGATTAAAAGGGGTTGATAGCCATTTGAGTTAACGAAAAAAAAAATTCACAGGGGCTTATACGTTGAACATCCACGTTAATTTTGATTATCATGTGGTGATGGTTCAGTGGTCTCAAGAAAATCTCCAAGTGGTTTGGCACGTACTAAGATAAGAGTTCGACTCTTAAAATAGAAATATTTAATTCTAGTAATTAGTAGGGAAAACTTCACTTATAACTTTCGATCTTTCATCATTTTTTAAAAAATGTACTCAAACTTTAAAAAGTGTCAATTTAGAGTATCCATCTTTCAATTTTTTTTTTCAATTTCAACCATCCGTTAGAATTTTCCATTAAATCCTTTCAAAATTTCCAAAATACCTATTTTTTTAGGAGAAAAAAAAATTGCTAGGATTTAGGTGTTATGTCGAAATTTAATGAAATTTGCAAAAATACCAATTCCTGAATCTTTGAAAAAATTTATAATTTTTTTAAAAAAAAAAAAAAAACATATGGGTATTTTTTGAATTTTGACAAGATTTAACGAAAAATCTTGAGTGTTGAAAGATGGATACCTTAAATTAACACTTTTTTAAAGTTTGATTACCTTTATTCAAAAGTGATAAAAGTTCTCCCAATTAGTATTAACCCAGTCCCACTATATTCTGATGGGCTGAATCAAATTATGACTCATTCTAACACGAAGGGTATGCTCTAAACCAATACTTCCCTCAACTACTTTCAAAATGGCCATTAGAAAATCCAAAAAACAAAAACTCCCTCAAACTGCAGTTCTCAAGCAGATCCTCAAAAGATGTTCGAGCAAGATCTTCATCAAACAAAAGGAAACGGAAAGAATTAGCAGTCATTGTTGCCAGGTGTACCCCTTATAGGTGGTTACATGTATGGGTTTTACACAAATTTTAATTAGGAGTAATGTTTCATGCACAACAAATGTATACACTTTGTACAACAACACTGATATGGAAATGATTTTTAATTTTTTTTTTGTTGTGCAGAAAATGTTACCTTTTTTTTTTTATTCACGTCAGCGTTGTTATACAAAGTGTGTACATATATATGTTGTGCAATAAACATTACTCTTTAAATCGGCCTTCGATTTGTCACTTTTTTCTCAAAATTAACAGTCTGTCATATTTTATGTGTCTCAATTGACACATTAGCGTACTAATATTAAGCGTCAAGTCATCCATTACAAAAAAAAAAAAAAAAAAGACCAACCTCTTGAAACAAAAACTATTTTCTTTTTCATTATAATCTTCTAGATTTGTAACGGAAAACCATTAATTTTGATACCCACATGGACATGGACATTGTATTGGGTGCTAACATGAATCCTAGAGTGTCAAATAAAACACATGTGACAAATAAAAAATTGTTAATTCTAACGATAAAATAGTAGAGAGACCAATTTGAAATTTGGAAAAAACTTAAAAAAACTTATTTTTTAAATTGAAAACTTGAAGACTAAATCCAAATCACATGAAAACTTAGGAGTTAAATACCATTTTTCTCTAATAATTATTCAATCTAGCTACCACCTAATTCCAATCTTTGAAAATAAGTCAAACAATTGTGGCCCTAGCTACTTCTTCAATTATCGATCATATATATTATATTCCCTAGCTAGCTAGATTAACCTTTTTGGAGATGAACATCCAATCAATAGTTTAACCACCCAAAACAGTCTTGATTAATGTCATTTGGGAATATAAATAAAATTAAAATAATAGAAATATATTGCTGAAGCCAGAACCTGCTATTTTTAATTTACTCAACAACAACGCTGATCATGCAACGTTTTTATTTTTTTTTTTTTTTTTTTTATTTTATGGTCATCGAAAGCCAAAACATGTTTCAAAATATTCCTACACACAACAATTTTATAACAAATCCGGGATATTTCCGGTGTTTTTATGCGGTGGTTTTGTTCATCGAAAGCCAAACCATTATTCCAAATATATTCATATATACAACAATTTTAGAACAGATCGATCCAGCGGTATGATATTCTATGAATGGTTCCAAAACAGTATATCATCTAAATATTTCTCTTCCACAGTTATTCACTTGGCCTATATATATATAAAACATCAAAAGCCCTTGTCCCTGACAGACCCACGTCATTTTGCAAGCAGCGGCAACAGAGATCGAGATGATCATGAAGCTTTCGTTTCTCGCAAGGCTGCTGCTGCTCTTCCTCTCTTTTCACCATTTGGGGTTTCCCATCTCTTGCTACAATACTAACCAGAGTGCCAACCTCAACGCGTTGATTTATAAGAACATCGTAGATGGTTCTGTTGCCTTTGTTTGGAATGCATTGGATTATTCGCCGGCTCATATTGAACACCAAGATGGGTTGATGCAAGTTGACAAGATCGACGCCCTGCCTGGACAGCCAGCCGGAGTAGATTTTGATCATTATGCAGGCTATGTTACGGTGGACCCTGAGACTGAGATGAAACTGTTCTATTACTTTGTGGAGGCACCTCAAAATTCAGCCACCAAACCTCTCGTTTTATGGCTAAATGGAGGTAAATACAATGCTAAATCTCCACCACTGTTGCCATAATATATATTGTCTAGTTTGTAGCACTTGGGAAAAGACAAAGAAAAATGATAGTGGGATGTAATGTACAGGCCCGGGATGCTCTTCTCTCGGATATGGAGCCATGGAAGAACTGGGACCTTTCAGAGTCAAGAGTGATGGAAAAACACTGTACCGAAATCATTATGCATGGAACAATGGTAATTAATTGCTCATCATGATCTCAATGTTTTTCTCCTCCATTTGTAAGATTTGAAACTAATGCCTGAGAGTATGGCATGCAGTGGCAAATGTTATCTTCTTGGAATCCCCAGCCGGAGTTGGGTTTTCATATATTTCAAATGAATCAGGCGACTACATTCTTGCCGGGGACAGAGACACAAGAGACTACACTTATACTTTCCTTGTAAACTGGCTTGAGAGATTCCCCCAATATAAAACCCGCGATCTCTTTATAGCTGGTGAAAACTATGCTGGTCATTACGTTCCTATGCTCGCTGATGCAATTGTATTCCACAACAAGAACAACACAAATCACAGAAGAATCAACCTCAAAGGCATCGCAGTGAGTTTCTTGTGAAGTTTTCCTTTCAATTAATTCCTTGTGTGCCAATATTTCAATGCATATATATATATACCAATTAAAGGACTTACCAAGGCTTAAGTGTTGCAGATTGGGAATGCTTGGATAGATCATGTTACAGGTTTAAGAGGCAGATTTGAGTATTACTGGGCACATGCCTTGATCTCCGACGAAACCATTGCAGGAATTCGCAAGAATTGTTACTTCTCTAACGATTGGCATTCAACCCTGTGTTTCTTTTATCAACGTCAAGCAGATGCAGAGATTGGATTGCTTGATATTGATAACATATATACTTCGTCGTTATGCAGTTCATCACCACCAAAGTCTGGCCACACTGCTTCTGTAAGTCTTCATTAATACAAGAAATAATTTGTGATTGTGTAGTCTGTTGATGACAATTAGCGAATTTGAAGAATTTAATTCTAAAAAGAAAAAAAAAATTAAATCTGAATTCTGCATAATATATTAACCATGATTTTGATCTTACATCGTAGGACGTCATCGGTTTTGACCCCTGCTCCGACCAATACGTTACTACCTATCTAAATCTTCCTGAGGTGCAAAGAGCTCTTCACGCAAAAGCTACAAACTGGACCTTTTGCAGGTAATCGTGACATATATATCTTTAGACGAAGCTCTTAAGGTATAACTAGACTAACTCACTTTCAAAAGATGCCTTGAGAGATGAGGGATACTCATGGCTTTTGAAGTCTACAAGTCAGCGATCTCTTGATAATGTGAGACTTTTTGACATGCCCCCTCACGTATGACATTATAGCCAAACACGTGAACCAATAGGGGGATTCACCTAACAAAGTTCAATGAACTTGATCTGATTCCATTTTAAAGTCCAATAAGCCTAGCTAACTCACCCTCAAAAGACGCCCCGAGAGATGAGGGATGCTCATGACTTATAAAATTTATAAGTCAGAAATCTCTTGACAATATGAAACTCTTTGACACAAACAACATTGGCCGTACGAAATAATATTGTCGTTGCCGACGGGAGTTCTTGCAATAAAACAACTCTATTGCATGAGAGTTATTCGGGCTGCCAGACTCGCATAGGATCTCAATCTTTTTGCTACGTATGCAAAATTAATATCTTTCTTAGACTAAATATGTCATAAATATAACAACCAAATTTTGCTTTGGTGGCCTGCAGCCGTTATCAATGGTCTGATAACCAACGGTCAGTTTTACCCACCATAGAGGGGGTTATATCAAGTGGAATTAGAACATGGATATACAGGTAAGCACTCATCTTCACATGAACCTTACTATGTAAGTAATCCCTCTACAATTCCTACCCAAAAGAAAATTGGCTTAGGATTTTCCTCTTCATAAATGAACCAAAGTTGTGGATTATAGAATTTTATTTTATTTTTTTCTAACTTCATGACTTATAATTTCCGATGTTTTATAATTTTTAAATAAGGTATTCAAACTTTAAAAAGTGTCAATTATGATATCCAAATTTCAATTTCAACCCTCCGTTGGAATTTTCGTTAAATCATGTCAAAATTTTCAAAATATCCATTTTTTTAGTTAAAAAAAAAAAATTGTTGCAAGAATTTAGGTGTTAGATAAGAATTTAACAAAATTTGCAAAAATACTCATGCCGAAATGTTTGAAATTTTTTATTAACTTTTTTAAAAAACAAACACCATGGTATTTGGAATTTTATAGGATTTAATGAAAAAATTTAAGGAATTGTTGAAATTGAAAAAAATTGAAAGATGAATATCCTAAATTGACACTTTCTAAAGTTTGGGTACCTTATTTCAAAAGTAACGAAAAATCATCGGTTATAGGTGAAATTTTCCAAAAATAAAAAAAATAAAATAAAATTAGATAATAATAATAATAAAAGCTTACCAATTGCAAAGCAAGCACTTAAACTATTCTGTCAAATGAACTTGCAGTGGCGACACAGATCCTCTCGTTCCAGTAACCTCTACTAGGTTCGCTTTAAACGAATCAAACTTGACGGTCAACACCGCTTGGAGGCCCTGGTATTCTGGCAAAGAGGTAAAATATCTGGTTGGTCATTTCATACCCATAATTTTACCCAAATATAAAACTGGCCGGGTTAAGAAATTTTCACTTGGTGATGTTGGCAGATTGGAGGATATGTACAGGGGTATGTCAGAGGACTGACATTCATCACTATAAGGGGAGCTGGACATACAGTTCCAAGCTACCAACCAAAACGAGCACTAACCATGATCTCATCATTCCTTCAGGGGACACATCCCCCAACCCAACCTCCTGAGATAAAAATAGTCCCCTGATACAATAATTTTCTAATGATACAAAATATCCAGGTACATGTAACCTAAGCTTTAGAGAGTTTCCTGCATGTTCATGCATCAACTCCTTACTAGAAACAAGATTCTCAAAAAAAAAATGTTAAAAGACATTTTTCATTTGATCTTGTATTCCAGGGGCAGGGGGTGAGAATTGTATTTATATATATGCAATTTAAATCATTTTTGAAGAATAGCAAAAATGACCGAAATGAAAAATACATACGAAATATCCCTTCTTGCTTAAGCAACAGTGTAGAGCAGTCCTCACTTTTTTAGTTTTACTAAATTTCTGAACTCGTAGCAAAACCAAATCTTGTCAACATAGTAGTACAGTTGTTGTTGGAGAGCTTTCTTTGTCACAATATCCTCTGGATATCCCTTGACTAACCTTGAAAGAAAGCTCTGCCCATTGGATATGGCCACTTCAGGGTATCAAAGAGTCAATACACCTTTCTGTCATGCTGCTGCTAGCAAAAAATTTCATCTTCGATCGTTTTGCATCTAGTTTGTGCAGAAGCTGCAAAGTCTGATCCTGAACTCGTTGCCTTGTTGTCAGCCTGCCAAGTCCTGGGAGAAAACTAGAGAGGAAACAACTCGATTGATTTTTTTTGAAGGAGAGGAAAAGAGGGGGGGGGGGGGGGGGAAGGTTAATATTACAACTAAAGACATAGGAAAAGAAGAGGCTACCTAGATAGAATCACTTTCTAGAAATGATCATGTGCTCCCAATGCCTCAAGGATGCTATCAACCCACCTGCTAACAAATTATGAAGAAACATCTTCAATTGATCCACTAGAACAATCCCCAGATTTAACTCAGGCAACTTAACTAAGCATGAGGAAGTGTGAGTAACTCAGTACGGGCATAATAAATTTTTACCAAGAATACATGTACCAACTATATCGAGTTATATTTCAAGATTTACCAAAATTTTTACATATGTTATGATAACTTCCTTTTTTCTAAAAACTCAAAAATGGAGACTACTATCACTGCTAATAATTATACAAGAGCATGTGCCATGTCAATGATTGTGGTTTTACATTTTGAATGGCAATTCTCTTTCATTTAACAGAAACCAACACGTCCGAACTCCCATCCTCAAAAATGCAAATTCATTTTTCTTGCACAAGCAACTTTATATCCTATCCTAATTCATAACATAATAGATTATCTTCCTGCTCAATAGTTTCGCGAATAATCACTATTTTGTTATACTTGGCTAAGATGAAATGCTAATATTTTTTTTTTAAGACTAAATTTAAAAAGAAATAGAAAAAATATATATTAATAGCCAAAAAACAATTAAAGGAAACAATAGTTAGTAAAATGAGTTTAATGACATACATTTGCCACTTCCAAAGACTTAAAAATTACAATGAAAACAAAACAAACATTCAAAAATGAAATTTAAATTTTTTTTTTAAAAAAAAAAAGTTCAGCCAACCACCAGTGCAACCTTATGATAGAAATTTTGTGTTTAATACTTAAGCATGTTAGAAAAGTCACATGAAAGAAGCAAAGAGTTTATAATCAGTAACATATACAAGACACATTTCCTCCAAGCTCAGACAACAGACATGATGTGTGCTAGTTCAGAAACACTCTAAGCATAAGCGTTTGTAATCAGTAACGTATATCAAGGAGGCACTGGCATAAGGTAAATCTCCCAAAAAAATAGGTAAAGAAAGAGAACCTTACCCTTCAAGACCTGGTTGTGCTGGGTAGTACACATTTTGCAGGCCTAAACTTTTCCCAGCCAAAGCAGTTGTCTCACCAATACAGGCAACTGAATTGTCCCACCTCTTTGAATCCAAAATAAGTTTGACCCAGGCACTGTGGCAATGGAGATTTATGAATAAAGTGCATGATGTAAAACTTCCTCATCAAAAAACCCTGATCAATCTAGGTATCCCAAAGAAGAAAAAGAAATATAAGGTGTTCCATTGACCCTGATTATATGGAGTGTAACCATATAGTTGACTCAAACTGCATCTAGGTAGAAAATGTATGAAATGGTCAATTTGGCTGGCACAGGGGCAACTGCAATTCAAAATGTCCTTGTTGCAGGACAAATAGAAGCATCTATGAATAGTGAAAAAAGTCAAATGCCCGTCTAATCACTCCGTGTAAATCAGGGGAAACTAATTAAATGTCACATATAAATAAAAGACAACCAATTACTCACCGAACCGCTGAAGGTGAAGCAACTGCAACAACAGGAGTAGAAAGTGCCTGCTTTAAAAGCACTGGGTCAACATGTTGAACTGGTACCTGGAAGAAATCATTTCAAATCAGGGGCTAACTGACATATTTAGCAAAATTGGCTACCGTAAATCGCCCACTTGAAATTAGTTCACAGGTACCAGAAAAGTGCAACTAATATAACACACAACATAATGGAATTTATAGTTTCACATATGACATGAAATAGTGATATGGGATGCAGAGGTAATGCCCACTCTTTTTTTTTTTCTCTTTTTTTTTTAAGTGATTGCCTCACCACTTATTTAAAGGTACTAGCATGAAGATTGACCACAGACAACCATTAAATTCAGTTTTACTGCAACACTGGCTTTCTTAGGTTGGGAAACAAGCAAATAACTCTTCAAATCATTGGGTACTAAAATCCCTCAAATCAAGAGAAACTCCGATGATGTCATCCAAGCAAATATAAAATGGAGATGGGGCCAGTTTTTCCGGCCATTTGGAATATCATCCATGAAATTCATGATAAGTAACGGAATACAATTATGAAGTGCTCGCATTATTTAGAAAAAACAAGCAAAAACTCATAATCAACTCGACTTTAACCAGATCAGAACTAATAAATTCAGGCTAGTCAATGGAACCACTAGAAAGAGGGCACCATCCGACCCTCTGCAACTGCGAGGTGTGAACAGAAGGAATGTGATTAAAGGGTCGAATATAAGAGAACACCAGGACAAAAAATTATCCATCAAACTGCAAACTTGAACTCTAGTGAATAAAGGTAAATACATGCTCGTGAACAAAGGTAAATACATGACAAGAGCATGTCAGCATGTGTGACAGAAAAATAGACATACGTAGGCCCAAGATTGCAAAAGCATATGAAGCAGATTTGGTCCATTAGAATTTACAGTAAACATGTTCTCAGAGTCACATAAATTTCTTTTTTTATAAGTGTTCGCAATTTATTAAAAAGCACAAAAGACACAACCCAAGTATATAGGAATAAACATATGTTCTCAAAGCCACATAAAAATTAAACATCGATACTTTTGATGCATGAAGACAGCAAGTCAAAGACCCACAGCTAAACCACTAATGCTAAATACTTTACCGTCGTATATGTATTTAGCCTTGTGACCTCAAATCCACGACCAGACAAGCCTTCCTCTGTAAAAAATACACCATAATGATTGATTAAGAGTACTTCGCACACCCTTGTTTAGATATAAAGACAAAGATCAACTTAAAGTATCATGCTGACTGCTAAATTATGATCCATAAAGACTTCAACCTATTATGCTTGGGTTAATACATGTTCCTTCTTCATATGAGACAAGAAGGAGCTTCACCAATAGTCGCCAATTAGCAAAATTACAATAATCAAACTTTGTACAGAAATTATTTAATAGTTGAGACATGAGCATGAATGTTAATTGGGAATTCAAATACATAAACTACGCTAGAAGCATCATGGAGCCTATCATAATTACAATTCAACTCTTGTTAGTTCGAATACAGAATACGCTAGGTGCGAATGGTAGAAAAGAGTTAAAGCAACATATCTCTAGTGCTGTGCACAAATAAATAAATACATCATACACCACAGGGCCAAACATTACTCCAAGGAAATGTTGCTCATTGAGAATATGATTTATGGTACTTTAAAAAAAATCACCAAATTGAGTTAGCATGTTGGTTTTTTGCAGTTGTGAATTCTAAACTCTCGCAGCCTCAACACAGGTTTTAAGCTATTAAATTTTCATCCAAAGTCTGCTTTGTATGTTTCTACCCTTTTCTCTTCATAGTTCACAGCAGCTTTGACAATTATTCTTGGGCTATTTGAGTGTGTATCTTTTTCATGATTTAACCAGAAATAGCCTTTGCAAAGTACCCAAGTGTAAAAAAATCCTCTATCAAATTTCTTAACATGATTTATCTCTTGTTGGGTATATTCTGTGGGTTCTGTATACCGCTAGACACTTTTAAGGTAATAGTTTTTTTCCTTTTTTTTTTGTAAGGACATATAAGAAGAAAACAACTGACTAGAAATTTGGGTTGTGCAACCCGACAAAAAGCACCAGAACAGTAAGAGAAAATAGAAAATAAAAGGGAATGCATCAAATGAATGACGCAGCCATATAGATTCTTGGGAAGAACACCAAGAAAAGTGGCTGCCAATAAAGGCGATATATGAAGGTGCGGATGGAGGAAAGACCGTCAAAAGACCCTTCAACCCTAGCTGAACCCCCAATGCAAAAGAATCAGATAGGGGCATGACCCTCATGACACCCTTCAACTCTACCCAAACACCCGAAAGGTAACAACTACAGCAAAAACGTAGAAACACAAGGAAAAACAGAAATTTAAAAACAACAAAAAGCCCAGAATAACCAAAAGCAACACATCAAGACTAGCTCAAGAGATCGGAAGCAGTGGTGGAAGGTAGCGGAAAGGAGGTGGAGGGCTGTCCACGCGTCCCACACGCGCCAGCCCCGTTTTGGCCGAACAGTGAAATGGTTGATGGCGGAGCGAAGCGGAGAGAGCCAAGATCACGAACGAATGGTGTGTGGCAGTAGAGCTTCTTGAAGTTGATAGATCTAATTTTGAAAAAATCAAATCAAAAAACTTCAAGAAAGGGGCGAATCCGAGGTAGAGAACGGCTAGAGGAGGTTGAAACCGGACCATATGCGGTGGAGGAGAAGCCAGCAAAGCTGTTGAACCGAGATATATCGTCAAAGGAGATGGATAAGGCCTTCAAAGAGGCGGAGAGGACCTCAGAAGAGGCGGGTAGAGCCTTCAAGGAGGCGGGAAAGGGTGGGGGAAGGAGGAAGGGGGGAGGGGGGGGTCGTAACACCCTCCTCTTTCAGTTGGAGATTCAAAAGGTGGGGGTTGTGTGTTTTGGAGAGAGAAGAGTGTGTTTTGGGTTTGTGTGTTGCAAGCATACTCACTTTAAGGTAATAGTTTAAACGTGATATTTGATCACAAAGTACATCCATCTAACCTAATATTTTACATGTATCATTGTGCAACCAACCAGATTGATTATGCAAAGCAATCTCATGAAATATCAAGTAATGAGATTTAAGAGAGCGATTTTTAGTGTTAAGATGGCCACATTGGAAAGGAAAGCAAATAAAAGCAGCATTTCAAATACCAATCTCATTGCTAGCTTTTGCAGAAGCAGGATATAAGACTCTGCATATTTTCCCATTCTTCGGAAGCTCAGAAGCCAAAACCTTACCTGTAGCTGGAGTAATACAATTTACATAAAAAATTCATATTGTGATGCGTAACAAAGACAAACTATAATCATTTTACTGAACAATGAATTATCCAATGAGCAAAACATTACAAACAGTAATTCATGCTAATAATGATGCAGACTTGAAAGAAACTCACCACACTAGTCCAAAATCAAACCATATATATATATATATATGAGCATGTATGTAAGTACATATGTATGTGTATGTGCGTGAATGATGAGTCAAGAACAAACCCTAAATGTAACAAAGCAAACCCTACCAAAACGAATTGGCAATAATTGTCTCCTCAATGCAACAAATTAAATTTCTGCAACCACAAAGCCATCAACATGTAACTCTCTAACATATTCATTTCATCAATCTGAAATGCCAAAAGTTTCCTTCATACAGATTATCAAGATTCTTATTAAATAATCATTCATAAAAGATAAAAATTAATTAATTAATTAGAACAAAAAAAAAAAAAAAACCTTATTCGATAATGCCCTCTGGTGCTCACTGCATAGGATTGGTATGTATATGAAGCATAACAGGCAATAAAATGCAGGTTTAAATTTTATTGTAAGCCTGCAAATACATATACGGACAAATACCTTTTGAGGGTGCAAAGGCAACATTGAGTGATTGCTTGGAGAACTGCTTTACATCCTCAAAAACGCTCGCTGTACCAGCTCCCACAACACCTACATTAACATTTGGGGTCCCAGCAGCCCTAGGGTTTTAAATTAAGATGAAGTTTATCATTTTTGCCAAGTTTGTAAAAGAAAAAGGAAAGAAAAAGAAAAGGAAAAGAATAGCTTATTAAAGATCTCTTTAAGACACATTATTTTATATTTTTGGGTAAGCAAGACACCCTATTTATGATAAGCTAAATTGCATCCAGCATCTGAGGGAATGGATCCATTATGCGCAGTCTTCAAGCATTATGTCCAGCTTCCAAAAAAACATAAATGTCTGTGTGGAGTGCAACTCTGTGTGTGTGTGTGTGTGTGTGTGTGTGTGTGTGTGTGTGAGAGAGAGAGAGAGAGAGAGAGAGAGAGAGAGCATGGAAAAACCATAATCTAATAAAGATTTTTAACACCTAAGGCATAACAAATTTAAAATTTTTAAAAAGCCAATCACCATATGCATAGATACAAGAGAAAATGTTTTAGTCAAAAAATATAATATGCACATCCTAGGATTAAGGACAACAAGCAGATCAAGAAGACAGAAGAGACAAAGCACGAACAAAAAACGCAAGTCACATCTTCCAGAAAAAATTTCAGGAAACAATGGTTTTACATTAAGTGCGTCAGAGTATAGTTGAAAAGTTCTAACCCTTACTTCCATGCTTCCAGAAAGACCGAACCCGCCTGAGGGGAAGTTATTACAATCCAGTCAAATGCAGTGTCTGCTGCCATAAACACAAAAGAAGAAAGAAGTGAACAATAAATCCTAGACTTAAGCGTCTTTAATGACACGAATTCAAACCAGGCATCATAATAGGTAAAAAGCCACTCGACTGTCTGAATCATAATTTGGAAAAAATAAAAAGCAAAAGTAAAACCATCTTCAATTTAAAAAGAAGGAATAAAACATGCTTAGTAGTGACTGTCCTAAGCATATCTCGTTTCCTATTCATGAGCCCAAATTGATCCGGGCCTGACAACCAATACTTAGAATATGGTAGCCACAAAACAGCATTCTCTCTGATGAATGAAAAACATGGAGTGTCACCTATTTCCAGCTAATATTACATGAAGACAGTGAGTAAGGCAAACATCATGTAAGCTCAGGCAGTCCAAACACTACTCTAACTATGATCCCTGGCAGGAATGGAATCACTGGAACTTGCACTGAAAAAATTGTTCCATACCACCACAAAGATCATGACCTTACCACTTATTACAGAAGAAAGCATATCCCTATCAGGCCCGTGTGTATGCTGAACGAGGGGAAGCTCCAGACAGTTGATCCCATGCTTAGCCTGTATCCAACATTTAGAAATTTAATCTTAATTCCAAGAGATATTTGACCACCCATGCAACAAGGATCCTACTGTAATATGTTCTCTCGTAGTGGACAGATAAAACAATGTTTCCACTTAATTCATTATTGTCAAAATACCATGAAATCATTATCAATTTGAACAGAGGTGTCATCAAAGTTATAGAGGCATTAACAATATAGTAATGATAACAATAATAGTGTAAATAATTAATATTAAATTTATTTTTTTTTACAAAAGGAAAAAAATGAAAATAACTTTATATGTCCAGTTTTGTGGCAACTGATTAGAATGGTAAGAAAAACCATCAATAACACCATGTTAACAGCATGCTTTTTTTTCACGTTATAGAAAATAAAATAAAATAAAAGAAGAGGGGGGGGGGGGGGGGAAGACACTACAAATGTAGCGTAAAGAAGATTCTTAAATGATGAAAAGTGGATTTTCATGGAATGTACAATCAGTCTCAATGACACACGCAGCTAATGCAACAGCTTCAACACATTTCGTCTTTGTTATGTGAGAATTTTGGTGAGAATGCCAACAAATGTGAGAATTTTGTCTATTTCATCGTATCAAATAGACAAAACGATGAAAATGCCACGTTCTTCTCCACATTAAATCAAACGCCTAATGTGAAAACGAACATCGAGCCACACTCAAAAAAACAAGTACAAAAATACTGTAAACGATTTGAGCACAAACAATGAGAACGCGAAACTATAAGATCAATTCATATGACTGTAAAGAAAAAGCAAGATAAGCCATTCCAAAACCCTAGAAGTCCAACAGAACGCAAATTCAAATAGACATCTAAGCAAATAGCAGATAAAGTTAAGAGCACGGAGTGAAAAACGAGTACCAGAGCTTTGATGAGCTTGCCGTTCTTGCCACGCTCTCTGGTCACCACCACTCTCGGCGAAGAAGTGGAAGCCGAAGAATCCGAAGAAGAAGAAGAAGAAGAAGCTCGGATTCTAAAAGTAGAGGGAAAGCCGCGCTGATGAAGTTGCGGACGAGAAGAAGAAGAAGAAGAAGCAGAAGTGGACGGTGGAAAGAGAGCGCAGAGCGAAGCCATTGTAGACGTGTTGCGCAGAGAGGAAAGGGATAGAGCCAGCTGTTGGCTAATTATAAATCCGATTACTTTATGGGTTACTCCCAAAATATCTTGCAAAAAAAGGGTCTTAAATACTAATTAAAATAGCGCTGAGCCAAACGGTTACAGTAGGTACACCTGTAGATGCTGCTCGAAGCCATACTACTGTGGTCCCCGGGAGCATATTTTCCTTCATTTTGTTCGGTTGAGATCGGGTTTGAATTTCGAAATAGAATGAATGGACGGTAGATATATCTAACGGCCTAGGAGCTCTTTGCGTTTTTAAATAGTAGTTCTTTCACGTACAAAAAAAAAAAAAAAAAAAGTAGGTCTTTCTGCGTCCCAACAGCCCTACCCAGCCCTAGGATGCTGTGCGCCCTAGCATCCAACAAATGCCAGCTCATACACTTGATTCGCGAGTTTTATCACTTATGGCTGTGGGTGTATGGTGACTAGATGGGCTACATCATCAGAACCGTTCGTTGTTTTGCTTTAGTTTCAGATTCCGAAATCGCACGGGTGGAGAAGGCCGTGGAGATTAAGACCAAGATAATTGTGTGAGAATACATACAAGGATCATTGTCTAGGTAGGTGGCCGGAATGCTGGATCTCTTATAAAAAACTCTAAAATCATTAATTATTATTTTTGCCTTCTCCAAATTTGTGGAGATCGTGATGCATCGGGTGACGTGTGCTCCACGTGCATGCGCCGACTAAAAGCTGAGTTGGATTTTGGGGGACCAAGGTTCCATGGATCATTGGCTTTGGAGAGTGGAGAGTGGAGACTTCCAGTTAATTCGAAGAGAGTGGAATACATAATTAAGGCATGGCTCAAAGGGTATAAAATTATAACTTTACATCAAACACGTTTTATCGAGGCTCCTTTGCTGTCATTTTGTTTTAAATATCAAAATTAACATAATTTACCCAACTTCCTCCATGTATTCAAATCCTTTGCTATATCCTTCTCTTTTAAATATAAATTAAATAATTTATAAACTAATGTGTTAATTTATGTGACACTTATTAAGTCAATCACAAAACAATTATATTTACTTGTTAAATTTGTTATTTTAATTTTTTTCACTCATATTATACCACGTGACACTTACATAATTACATGAATTGCTTCAAGGAATCATAGTAAAACCTGTAGTATCTAGAACATTAAAAGTAAGTATATCCAAAGGGTACTAGTACCACAACTAATTAGGTTATGGGACAATGCTTAAAGTATTGCAGTTTTTACAACCTCTTTATAAACTGATTTAACAGTTAATAATTGATAAAATAATTGAAAGTGTATGCCCATCCACATCCCCATCCACATTAAGCCTCTCGACATTCATCACTCATCCTCATCACTAAATAATCTCTCTCCAACCAATAAGCTTGCCAATGTACATAAGTTCTTAGAGAAATACTAGATTTTTCAAAATTTTGTTATCAAATGATGTGTTACAATCCCATTAGATTGTAACACATCATTTGAGAACCAAATTTTGAAGAAAAAATAAATAAATAATTGAGATGTGTAGCATTTCTCAAGTTCTTACGTGCATCGAGGCCCCTTCTTAAGTTATGTTAAGAGCGTGACGCTAAAATGGAAATGAGTTGCATCCGGCTTAGTAATTTGAAGAAACATTTGGTGAGCAACTATGGTTAGGAGGCAGTTATTAACTGCTAATAACCGCTAACAATCGCTAACCGGATAATTGGAAAACCGAAAATAACCGCAACCGGATAACCGGGTACTCTGGCTGCGGTTACCAATTATAGGGTTTTAAAAAACTGGGTAACCGGTAATTGGTTATATATATATATATATAAAAAATAATATATAATATATATATATATACACACACACACACACATAAATAATTATATTTATTCTCGATGGACTTCAAACTCAACCTTTAAATTCAATGAATGAATCATCTTAAGTTTTTTAATATAAAAGGTTGGTGCATTTGAGTGTTGAATTTTTAAAATTATAATTCAATTATTATTTAGTGTGCGAATTTCGAGATTTAAGTTAAATAAAATATGATTTGTTTATAAAAAGTTGAATAAAATATGATATGTTTTTGAAAAAATTGAATATAATATTATTTGTTTTTGAAAAAAGCAAAAGCAAAATCAGAATCATATAAATTTTTTAGAATTATGTTATCAAACACCATTTTTTGAATTGCCCTCATATTTTAATTACAATACAATTGTCATTATATTTTATAAGATTTGTTTGTTTGATTTTATTTTATTTGCAATCATTTTATTTAATCTACGGATTGATTGTGAGCTCATTAAGATGAATGAATGGTAAATGATAAATGAAATTATGCACATCCAGTAGTATTTACTATTCATAATTGAATATTGAATGGTTGGATATTGGATTAAAAAACAAAATAAAAAACCAACGAAGTATGAAAACCGGTTACCCGGTTAATAACTGATTTTTAATAATCGGATAACCGGCGGTTAGTAATAACCACAACTGGTAAATCGGAACCGATTACGGTTATTTAAATGAGAATAACCGTGTACTCCAGTTGCGGTTGCGGTTATGGTTACGAGAAAATAACCGCAACCGCAACTGGTTATACACCGCTAACTACAGTGCTCACTATTCACTTACCAAATGTACAAACAAAGCATTTTTTAATCTCTAACATTCCCTCTCCTTTCAATAAAGAAATCCTCGAGGAAAAAAAAATTTAATTAAATAGTAAAAATGAGTAACTAAAATAGAGAACACGATGTAAGTACTTTAAAAAAAATGAATAAAATAGACATATACCATCAAACATACTTTTGTGATTGAAATTCAAAGCTTGGCTTGAATGGGCATTTGAGTGGTTTTTATCTTCTGCTGGAATTGGGTTTTTTTTTGTTGATCTGGTATCAATGGATGTTTCAAAAGGGACTTCTTTGACGGACTATTCTTCTATTGGACCCTTGGAGGTGGAGGTGGAGGTGGTTGTAGCCCCAATCAGTCAGCATCTCATAGGATTCGGCCATTGGAGGAGGAACCATTGTAGCTTATTTAGATTGCAGATGGCTGGTCAAAAAAAGAAAAGCACTACATGATAGTAGGTTAAAACAAAGCAACTTTTTTTTGCATCAAAAACCCTACACACACAAACTCAAGAATCGAGATAATATATTCCAACAAATAAGTTTCTCATTTATGTCCCGTGATTCTTAAAAAATAATTAATCAAATCCCTACAAAATTACTTCAGGCTGTCAAAATTCAGTTCCACTCCACAATTGGAGGGATTCTTAAGAATTCTATATAGAACCAACCAAGTTACAGAGAAATGGGGCAAATTTTGCCCAGTCTACCGTGACAGTGTCTAATTTCTAGAACTACTAGTGCAGTTCCTTCAGCTTACTTGTTGTTGGTGGTTGCCATAAACAGGGTAAGCCCCATATGCCGCAGCGTACATGCTTGGGTCGTGAGGTGGGGGCAGAGCATATCCATAACCATCATAAAGCTGCCCTCCTCCATAGTATGCCCCACTCCATTGGTAGCCAAAATCTGCTCTAGACTGCCAAACCCCAAAAAGAACCAATTAAGAAAAATAAACTGACAAGAAATCAGAATTTATGAGCAGATAATGTGAAAAAGATGAATAGTTTTTGCAGGTCCTTGCAAAAGACTTCTACAGCTATGAAGATTTCCAGTTCTGAATCATAATTCTATGGAACCACCATTAAATAAAATGACTATATACTTCCTGAAAGAGAAGATGGAAATTGTTTTGTTTAGAATTCACATGAAGAACAATTCAATCAAAACGGATTAATGACCATTAACAGCTAGAGAAGACTTAAACAGTCCAGCCCAAGTTAATTGCATGATGAACTCTACATTGTTCATTAAATCCCCAAAAGCTCTTTCCAAACGCACCCAAACATCAAAAGGTGGTGGGAGTAAGGGACTTTTTTGGGAGGGCGGGGGGAGGACTACCTGCTTATTTGCTGGATTGCGACCCCAAGAAAGCCGCACTGTTTGCTTACCAATTACTGTGCCATTCAGTTTCTGCAACGCCTCCTCTGCATTATTTCTGCTCAATAAGAAACAAGATAAAATTTTAATATACTCCCTTTTTTTACCCTATCAGTGACTTACACACGCACCCAATTAGTCTTAAACCCCGAATCATATCCTTCATCCTGTTCTTATGGTAGGAGGAGGTACCAATATAGTTAAAGCCATTAGAAAAGTTTTGATGTACCATCTCTTGATATGACAAAAAGTAGTTATGGTAAGAAACTCTACCTGTTAACAAACATTACAAATCCACACCCTTTTCCAACAGGTATTTTAACAGAGACTATCTCACCATACTGTGAGAAAGGCTGCTTGAGGTCTTCATCGGTGACATTAGGATCAAGCCCTCCAACAAATATCTAACATAAAATTTGGGTTAGCAAAGTGAAGAAGGTAGGACTCCCAAATGGCTATAACTTAAAAACCACAACCACATGAAGAAGATGAAACTCACTGTTGTGTTTGTTGAATCCCTGTCAGACTGGTGTGCAGACGCACCATTTGATGCATATCCGCCTAACAAAACCAATAAAAATTAAAGCACATATTTAAATATGCAATGTCAAAGTTATAATCCGTGGTTACATAAGGATAGCTCCCTTGATGCTTCAAACCATGTTTTGAACCTACTATGAGCAACCTTGTTTTCACAAGTACATATGTATTAGAAAGAGAGGACAAAGGGACGCAATCGTAATACATGGGTGGTATACAAGAGAGTACACCCAAAGTACAAGAAAACTGCTAGCTTCTTAAATTTAAAAAGTTAAAGAACGAAATTACAGAAGAAAAACAACTAGTAGCAGCCATCCCAACCATAAATTTAAGAAAGAAGGAAATAGTGTGTTTTTTGGAGAAGAAACAACTTGGTTGGCAGGAAATTAGAAATAATGAAAATTTAAGAAGAGATCCTCAGATACAACTCTTCTTCGAATTTGCTTGTTGAAGATATATGTTACATGTGTATACGGTCAATCCAAATGCAAACTGCCAACAATGCAAAGAGACAACCTGCCCCCAAAAAAAACACTCCCATAACCACTTATAATCTGTCTTTCCAATCAACCTGTACCTTTGGCCAACAACTCATTTAACTTTTGTGTCAATGATATGGAAACAATTGTTCACATCAGTACTTTCTGGTCAACCAAAATAGTATGGTAATTTTTTTTACTTATTATTTCAGAAATTTCTGGTCTACCAACTGAAAAAGAATGATGAGAAATGGTGAAGAATTCAATCTAAGGTGCAATTGTACAACCTTCAACTAATTTCACGGAGTTGAAACATACACATTGTTAAAATATTAAAATCAAGGCCTTTGTTAATTTTGAAGGTTTTAGAGAATCACAATTCTTGAACCACTTTTTTTTATTAGTAAATCAATCTCAAGTACACAAGAAATATACAAAAGAGACACCCACTTATAGAGAGGAGAAAGAACACAAATCCAAAAAACTAAAAAAGCGAAAACTACTTGTAGCAATCATCCATTGATAAAGGGTTTTGACCATAACATCTTTTAACTATGCCACTGTTCTCACGCAATCTTCGAAGTTTTTGAAGTAGCATTCTCTACATATGCACCACATCGCACAAAGCGGGGCCATCCTCTAGGCTTCTAAATTGGGGTGACTACCAAACTAGCATCTCCAACTCACTAATAACTCCACCGCCCGTTGGGCCATTACCCACTCTATCCCGAAAAGACGGAAAACCGAAGCTCATAAGTCTCTAGCTACTTTGCAATGGAGCAACAGATGATTAATGAATTCCCCACTCTTCTTACACATGCAACACCATTTCATTCCTATGACTCGCCTTTTTCCTAGATTATCCGAGGTCAAGATTCTAATACTGCTGTGCAAACAAAGAAAAGCAACCTCAAAGGCGCCTCGCTTCTCCAAGTGCTCTTCCAAGGGAAAGATTACCTAGCAGGGGGATTAAGCGCATGATAAAAAGATCCAACCATGAAATATCCGTCTTTTGGAGGGGGTCTAACAAATCTTATCCTCGTCTTAGCCCAATAGAGTATAAGAGACAGTAGAATGAGGTGACTGCTGCATCTTCCAATCATGCACGACTATGATGAAGGTAACGTTTCATAGACAGGTGCCATTCGAAATTTGCATATGGTCTACAATCAAGGCCTCCTTAAAGTGAGCTATGCTAAACAACATCGAGAAGGCTTCCTTCAAGGTCATATCTCCAACCCGCAAGTCCTGCCCAAACCAGATCTTAGACTCGTCTCCCACCTCAAATCTCACACATCTGGAGAAATCCCACCACCCCCTGCTAATGTTTTAACATACCCCCACCACATAGGACCCATGCACCGCATTGGAGCACTACCCACCCCACAAGCTCTCGTATTTAGCTTCCACCACCGCTCTCCACAACGCCTCCCTCTCTGTGGCATAACGCCATTTCCTCAACAGGGCTTGGTTGAATAAGGTCAAATTCCTAACCCCCAAACCTCCTTAAGATAGTGGAGTACAAATCTTAGACCAGCTAACTAGATGGAATTTAAACTCATAACCAACTCCTGCCCACAAGAAATCTATTAGAATATTCTTGATTCACTCCAAGGGGGATGGAGAAAAGGGACAAAAAATAAGTAGGCAAATTAGACAAGTGTTTTTAATCAAAGAGATCTTATCACCCATTAACAGATAAAGCCTCTTACAACCTGCTAAATAACATTCCATCTATTCAATAATAGCAACCCAAAAAGATTTTGCCTTAAACGGAGCCCCAAAAGAAGGCCCAAATACTTACTTCATGGAGAACAACGACACCCCACAAACTAGGATATTGGTCAAACCTCCAACATCATCCACGGCGCCAATGGGAACAGACTCTGATTTAGCCAGGTTAATTTTCAACCCTAAAACAGCTTCAAAACATAAAAGAAGAGACACTGCTAATCACGAAGATTCTTGGGATTAGCCTCACAAAAAATCAAAGTATCGTCTGAAGAAAAGACATGAGACACATTAATCACATCATTACTCCTTGACCCCACTGAAAAACCTGATAAAAACCCCCCTATTCATTGTGGCGGACAACATTCTATAAAAGCCTCCATGACAACAACGAACAATAACAGGGATAAAGAATCCTCTTGTCTCAAGCCAAGGGAACTATTAAAGAAGCTAGATGGAGACCATTAATCAATGCAAAGAAGTGCACCATAGATATGCAATGAGCTATCCAATCTCACAATCTTTCCCCAAACCACATCTCCTCAATAGGTACAATAAGAAGTCCCAATTAACATGATAGCAGGCCTTTTCTATATCCAGTTTGCAAAGCACACCTGGGACCCTTAATCTAATTCGCAATCAAGACATGCATTAGCAATAAGGACAAAGTCTAAAATCTGTCTCCTCCTAATAAAGCATTTTGAGACCTGGAAATAACCTTTTCCTCATTTGATAGGACTCTTTTGCAATAGCATCCATCTCATTGAGTTCAACCAAAAGAGCTTTTTCCTCTTCTCGACAATGTCAGACACCTCCTCATCCCATATTTTTAAATCAAGTTTCAAGGCTTTTAGCTTTTGAGCCAAGTAAAAACTAGGGAATCCTTGAAAGCTAAAATATTCTTGAACACCTTGAACCTAATCACAAAACCCCCTAATGATCTGATTTTGGGTCATGCACAAGAGACCTTGGACCAATAAGGCATGCTTTCTTTACTGGTTGACATCATGCAAAGATACGTTATGCAACAAATTGATGTCTTACCACTAAGAATCCATAAGCGACGTAACATAGATTACTTCCCCTTACAACCCCACACCCTCCTTTTTCTCCCTCTGCCCAAAATAGGAAAAAAAGAAAAGATTGTGCAATAGTTTTACTTGTCCACTTCTAGTAATCAGCATAAAGATTTTATGATGAAACTCATTATACAACAACAAAAGAAAACATTGAAGCCTAGTTGACTATTTCTTGCATATCAAAAAACAATCTTAACGATACACAAGGTTCCTTCCATATAAGGAACAAAAACTAACAACAGAATCTTTTTACTCTTCCAATCATTCAACATATTGGGATTTGCCCCCTTTTCACAATTGCTTAATGAATATAAACATTGAAGCCTAGTTGACTACTTCTCACATATCAAAAAACAATCTTAATGATACACAAGGCTCCTTCCATACAATCAAGTCCCTCCTATGATGAACATAAACTAACACCAGAATCTTTTTATTCTTCCATATTAACATAGAAAACCAAAGAACCAATATAACTACTTTTTTTTTTGATAAGTAAATCAAAAAACTTAAACTTCTTATAATGGAAGCAATTAGAATAATTAAGTACCTTGTGATTGTTGATATCCAGATGACTTCCTGGGTGTTGCGGCACCAATGCGCATAGGCCTGCTTGAACAATAAACACCATTCATTTCAGTCAGGGCCTGTGATCTCTCGTTGTCATCTCCAAACCTCACAAAACCATAACCCTTTGAACGGCCAGTATTGGCATCAAAAACAACTTTTGCAGCCTTAACAGATGGATATTTACTAGCAAAAGTTTCTTGCAATAAGCTATCTGTAACATCTGCGGCTAAATCTCCAACAAAAATAGAAAGATCAGGAACATTATCTGAACGCTTTTCCCCCGTGCTAAATGTTGCCCAGTTCAGACGGAAGGGCTGTTCTGTATTGGGCATCAAAATGCCAGCAAAAGTTTGTAAAACTTTTTCAGCTGTTGCATGTGAAATAAATTCCACAAATCCATAGCCCTCTGATAAACCAGTATGTTTATTGCGAATAACCTTAATGGAGGTGATCTGCATGAAAAATAACAAGAGGTTAGAGGACATAGCAACGAACAAAACAGAAAAAAACAATATGTGGCACTTTTTCTAAGTGATCATCTATTTAGATGGAAAAGATTACAATTTTTTTTTTAGAAAGTAAATTCCAGCTGAAAATATTAATTTTCCCAAAAGATAATCGAAGGGTCATGATAAATCTGCACAAGTATATGGTGTGTACACATTTGGTAAGTAATTTGACCTCAATATTGGTATTTCCAAAATCCAATTTTGACAAGTATATTTCCAAAATCCTATCATAAATGAGGGAGGCCTAGTGCAATCCAGATTAGATAAAAGCAATTTAGGAAGCTTCAACCCTCTATCCCCATGGACACCTACTACGAGGAAGCACCAGATATATCAAGCATTATAGAATCAACTTGCGTCTCTTTTTTTCCCTTTGTTTGGCCAATAATTCCATCTTCACACCAATTTCCCCATTCTTGAGTTTGGCTTGTATCCTGTTATTTAATAACAGGGCATTAACACATTTAATGCTTTGAAATGTCCTGACCCTTGATATTCAATAACAGGAGATGTCCTGGTACTGAATAACAGGATACAAGCCAAACTCTCTATTCTTTACCCCATTCACGTATAACCCACAAATTCCTCTACATGCGCTACCATTTCCAACAAAAAAAAAAAAACTACATTTTTTCACCTTTTTTCATATATCACATACATTCCTTAAACCAAAAATGACACACAATCCACTCCAAAAAATAACACCTTGCCCAAAGCATTAACATAAAAAGCTTCCAATATATATGCGTCAAAACTCACGAATAGGTCGACTAACAATTCCGGATTCATGTATATACGCAAATACGTACGTGTAAGCTTGTACGAAGACACTACAAGTCTATGCTACGTAGAGAGAGCGAGAGCGAGAGAGAGAGAGAGCATATACGGACCTCGCCGGTGGAAGCGAAGCAACTGTGCAGGTAATTCTCGTCCATCCAATGGTGCAAATCGCCGACCCAGATCGTCTTATTCTCGCCGCCGTCAGATCCCTGCTGCTGCGGGTGTTGTACCTGCACGCGCTGCTGGTACGGGTGGTATGGCACGTAGTGCGGCGGCAGCGGAGGCGGGGGAGGAGGTCCGTAATGCTGAGGTGGCATCATCTGGTGCTGCATTACCATCGCCGCCGCCCGATACTGCAAAGCCGCCACCCACTGAGACGGCGGCGGCTGCCCCTGCTGCGGCCGTTGATTGTGCTTCTCCACTTCCTGCGGCTTCGAATCAGAGCCGTTCGATTGCATCTTATCTCTCTCTGTCAATCACTCACTGTATAAACGTAAAACAAAGATTCAGATTCAATAACCAATAAGAAGTAAATGGAATCCGAGATTCACAGAGAGAGAGACAGAGACAGAGACAGAGAAGAAGAAGGTACGGTTAGGGTCTAACAGGAAGATTTATTTTGAGGGCGACGGACGCGGTTGTAGTTGTGACGGTTGGATTAAGAGGAAGGGGTTGATCGTGGCCGTTGGATTCGTAAACTGTGATATACATTGGTATCCGCCGCCAGCTCGCCTTGGTTTTGCCCCCTCCTTTAGATATTTTTCTCTGATTTTCGGATTTCCTTATAGAATTTTAATTAGTATTGCTGCCAGGTAGTTTTACTTTTACCTCACGAATCCGCCCCATCGTTTGCAATTTCAGTTACTATTTATGACACTGAAATTCCTGAGAGTTCTAACTTCTAAAGCCAAATAGAATCATTATAAAAATTAGGAAAATTTAAGAGTTTTTGCACAATTTTAATTTAGATCAATTATATAAATATATTTCTTATACTTCTCATTTTAAAAAAAATTAAAATTTAGTATTAAATTTATAAAATTTACGTTGAGTTTTATAAATTTAATGATAGATTTAAAACTTTATTGTATAGAAATATATAAAGAATGTATGTGTATATAACTTCTCTTTAATTTATTTCTTAGATTTTTAAATATGACTTTTAATTTCCTTGAATTTTTACGTTTATCATTTTACTTTTTCTATTCACGTAAGCAGTTTTGTAACATCCATACTACATGCTAAAAAAAATGAATTTTTACTTGATCAAAAATATCAATAAAAAAAAGAAGAAGAAAGATTAGAGGGGAGTCACCCCTTTCTCCACTAGAGAACCTCAGTAGAGGTGACTCAGCCACCCACTCTTATAGGAGTTGTTGGGATGGTTTAATTGGGGGGTGGAGAGGCACTAACCAGTGTTGTTTTAAATTTTCATTATATTAGAATTAAATGATTATGCAATAAATTAGATTTGTCAATTTAATTATTTAGTGAATAATGTGGTAAATTACTAAATATCATATGAACTGTCACATAAATTTATATCATTTTATATTGATTTTTGTGGGGATAATGTTGGTGTTTAAAAACTAGTATTGGATTTAACTGCCATTTTGTGTCCCTTTCAAAATAATGTGACATTTAAAATTAATATTTAATCACAATTTAATAGTGATTTATTACAAACTTAATCATAATTTTTAAAGTCAGATCAATTTAGAATGATAGAAGAATAGCAAAAAAAAATTAATAATAATAAAATAAACCAAGTAAACAGGTAGCATTACTCGTACTGGGACAATAATGCAGCCAGATCACTTTGTGTTACAACGCTGTCGTTTAATCCTGCGACTCCGAAAGGGTAGGTCGACGTTCGTTCGTTGGTTTTAAGATTAGGTCGCGCGTGTTTGCTTCCTTAGCCAAAGAGTTGGATTAATTCTTGTGAATTTCGTCTTGCTAATACAAATGGCCGTGCTTTTGCACTTGAAAAGGTAGCTTAGATAAAGCAATTAAAGACAACTTGAAATAATCATTTCCTTTTGAATTTTGAAAAGTGCTTTCGAATTAATAAAACTTATTTTTCATAAGGTTACATCTCAAAACTTGTTTAGGTAATTAAATTTTAAGGAATATATAATTTACTCCTTTAACTACGTACACGGTACGTCGGTACTTTGCCCCTCGGCCTCCATCAGCATTTTCTGTTAAATATGACGGAAAATATGTCAGACATGATATATGTTTAAGATATGTTAAAATACAATTATGACCTAACCTTTTCTGAAAAAAAGAAAAAAAAAAAAAGAGGGTTAAACTTTGGTCGACCATATATGGTGGGTCTCTAGCTGTGGGTTTGCTTCTCCGCCACCCTTTTGTACGCATTCATCGCCCTAGAAACCTTACAACTCTCTATCTCCAACTTGGCGTATCGGATCCACGCGTTGAATTTTGTGGTGGGGGCACTGCAGAAATATTGAATTTTACTTCAATATTTTTCCCTTCGTTTCTCCTATAATCCAAACAGAAGACCAAATTAATTAAAGCAAACACAACATGGATTTTGCATAAAACTAATCTAAGTTTAATTTCAACATCCCAAACAGAAAATTTGCCGGTAATTGAAGACCGTACCGAATTGCCTGAGACTGAGTGCCATTTGGCCCTTCAATCATCATGCAAGAGTGTCGACGGTGACTAGATTTAGACCGTCTCGATCTCCCATATACCAGTGGCTTCTGTTCTGTTCATCGATTACGTACGTTCTCGTCATACGCAGATTTTGAGGGAGAGGTACTATGCAAGTGATTGTCTGCCTTTGCTGCTAATTATACTTCCATTTTTGTGCTGTGCTTACGTTTGTTGGCTAGAAAAAGAATTGCAAATGTTAATTGATTTGACTAAGCTTACGAGGATTAATTGGGTGCTAATCTATAATTAAGTAGCCTAATTAATTACCCCCTTTGTAACCCTTTCACATTTTCAATTAGAAAAAAGAAAAAAGAAAAAAAAGGAAGTAGCCTTTTGTTTCAACAAAAAGGAACGAGAAAAAGAAAAAAGTAGCCTAATTAAGGAATTGTGACGACAAAATATTCCAAGAATTGTAGAGGTTTAATCAAGAATTATTTCTAATATATAATTAAATCTGAAATACTTTTACTCGCCTAGCGTCCATAAATAGATCAAAGTCGGGTTACTAAATTAAAGAAAAATTTGCATAAAGTAGTTGCCATCCGCGAATCCATTGCAAAAATACGTTGAATTGTGAGCCATCGATCAATTGGTATAAATTAAGTTATATAAAAACCAAACCCATTCTCCCTTTTGAAGTAATAAGGTGCTATGGGTGACGATAGATAGATATATAGTGTCAACGTTGCTATCAATTTTATTTTTTATTTTTTAATTAGATAGTTGGTACCCAATTAAGATTAGAATAATATAATTTTAAGGACTATTTTATTGATCATGGAGGTCAAGATCGTTCAATTGATTGTCAATCATTAGAACAACTAATTATAGCATATATGGTTTGGTTCTTATCATTGTTAGGAGTAGTAGTTGGTACCTAGATATATAACCCCATAGCTTGAACGTAACTCAAACTAATCAACCTATATATATATATATCATCTCAACGGATCGGGAATAACTCAAATGTTTGGTAGATTTGGTAAGGTACATTATAAAATTTAAAAAAAAATTAGGACTTACATTACAAACTAATTAATAATTTGAGGGAATAAGTATAGTTTTTATATCTCTGTAATTACTATAACTACTGTTAATACATATATATATAATACGATTGATGGCTATATATTAATCTTACGCAAATCCAATATTTCTATTGATTGATACCACGAGATCATATTATTACAAATACATTCACAAGGAGAACATACATATATAATTATAATTAGCATCATACATGCATGATAAAGCAAACCAAATCCAAATATCTAAATAATCCACAATAGATAGTAAATATTCATGACTTTAAATATATATATATATATTCTACTGCTTTGGATCTGCGGTTCGAGGCCCTTTAGCATGGCCGGCACCGGGACTGTGGCCTGGTTCAGTGGGTCGGAAATCATCAGTACTGTTTGCTTTAACATTGCCAACGCCAGGGATTTGAACTTCATGATCATCATCTAAAATGCCACGGCGCAGGACGTTCCTCCCCATTTGTCCCCCGACGTTGTTCTCACAAATGTTCAGATAGTTTTCATCACATTTCTTGTTTATTTGGGTCCCGATCATCAGCAGCCTTTCCTCAGTGGAAATAATTCCATGAGAAAAGATAATTGCAAGAAGAAAAGCAATGGCGTAAATGAGCTTGAAGGTGGCCGCCATGACAGAGAGTTACGGGAACGATTTGTCTTCAAATGAATCAAATGTGAGTGAGAGAAAGGAAGGGAAGGATATTTGGCATGCAGCTAGCTATTGTATCGGTGGGTTTATATAGACCTCGATCGATGGTGTAAATTCCAATAAATTCTTGCAAAGAAAATAAAATGGGAAATTGTAAAAGATTCCAATGATTATGTTTGCCAAGTTTCTCTTTGGAAGAGACTGGCGCATGACATACTAATTCTTATGTTGAGGACCCATAGTATTCTATTTTGCATGTGCCATGCATGCAACTATTCGATCCATTTCCCTGCACATCTTTTACTTTGAAAAAATATATTAATTCTGGAACTAAAATAGAATGATCGATCAATTGCTTAGTGCGAAACATCTAAACCCACTACCCAAGCTGGCTATGATGATAAGACGTTTCTGGTACGAACCCAACATTTGACAATTCAGTGTTTTGCCCTGAATCTTTGCTCAAATGCCTTAGCGACTACTGTTACTTCGTCATATTTCACGTGGCTACCTTGATCATGGACATCTATCGATCTGTGTTTACACGAGAGAATATAATATCTCCACGGAACTGAAACAGATGTATACAAAACCATCTAGCTAGTTCCTTCTCCTTTCTTTCGTGGGATGGAGAAACAACTAATCAAATCTCTACGGGATTCCATTATGTCTGTTAACGGCGTGTTTTGGAGTTTTTTTTTTTAGTTTTCTGATATGATATAAGTGTTTTTTTTTTAATTATTATTGAGTTTTTTATATATGAATTGTTTGTTAACGTTTTTGTTAATTTTGAAAAGAGGAAACAAAAAACTTAACAAACGAAGTCCCAAACTTATTTCTTCATAAAGTTGAAAAGTTAGTGATCAATAAAGATCTGTTTTTTGGGTTTGTGATTTCAAAACGTATGATTTAAAAATAATAATTTTAAATATAATTAAGCGTTTAATAAAATTACTGTTTACCTTTTATAATTTTACGTTTTTAAAAAACGTACTATTTTCTTGTGATTTAAAAGCGCATAATTAATTTTTATATTTTAAAATCGTATAACCGCACTCCCAAATCATATATTTTTTGCGATTTTATTTAAAATCGTACTTTTAGAGCATTTACAGCAATAGTGGTTATTTTAGCTACTTAAAATACACATTTTTTTTATATTTTATAAACTATTAGTTTTTCGATATAAACTCCAACAGATTATTTATCTCACTCTTTACTTTCTTTAAATATTATTTTTTAATTTATTTTTTATTGTAAAAGTTGAGAGAGAGAGAGAGAAGGGAAAGAGTGAGAGAGAGACTAAAATGTGCTACAATGAACTTTTATATATGAAAGTTCACAGTAACAAAATTGATAGAAATGCTCTATTTTGAAGCATATGTTGAAGGGATGAAGTGAAAGGTCTGGCGAAAATACTCTTAAGCATCCTTAGTGAGCTCTCTAAATTTTCTCTAAATCTTAGCTCAATAATCTATTTTTTTGATTTTATCTATTACTTTTAAAAGGCTTCCTACATCAAACTTTCCAAATCTTTCTATATTTCAACTAAATATTAATTTTTTATTGGTTTTAAGCAAGCACTCCTAAAATATGAGGAGAGATGAAAAGTCAAATAAAATGAGAGTGAAATGATAAAATATTTAATAGCTCATAAAATTTGTGAGCTAAATTTGAAGTGAAATTTTGACAAAAGTTAAAATAGAGAAATATATAGAGTTTGTTGAATTTGATTTTTTTTGAATTTTTTACTAAATTTTAGTGAAAAAATTGAAATGATTAGCTCACTAAGAATAATCTTAGCCTACAAAATCGAAACCAAACATGCTCTCAATCTCTTTATATATATATATATATATATTTGAAAACATTCTTTCTTTTTTCATTTTCTTTTCTCTTAAAGAGGATGTTGATTATATTATAGCCAACTCCATCCAGCTCATGTTAGGCATTGGTTAGTTGATCGCCAAAAATCGGTTTGTATTAAGTTTCAATTAAAATTTAATTCGAAGAGATCGATTAAAACACGTACCGACAGAATAAGCTATGACTGGTTCGCCTCGTACTCGATCGATCTTACTGATTATCATCATGCTGAATTAAAATAATTAAAACACTTCTGCATTGCATCACGCCATCACTAGACACTAGCTAGCCCGGTTAGCGACAAATATAGTAATAACAATATCTAATTAAAATACTGAAAAGTATACTCCAGCTTAACAATATTGTTTAGATTTTGATCGCCAGAGCCAGCCAATTTGCGCAAGACGCGTCTGCTGGTAATGATGAAAGAATCAGCGTACGATTTTGTGGGCTCTTTTTTTTTACTGAAATATAATGTTTCAGCCTCGGCCACCCTTCAAAATGGATTAGCAGTACCTTTGTTGAGCACTTAAGAAGGCTCAAAACTTCCTACCAAAAAGGAGGACGAAAATAAATAATGAAAATATATATAAAAAGCTCCTTACCCAACCCCTACGCCTACCCCTTCCCGATATGTCTGGCTATGTATAGCTGCCTAGTTGGAGGATTTTGTAAGGCTCACCATGACCACATACATGTCCCCATATACTTGATTAATTATGTTAATTTTTCGTGGCCATTATTAAGGGCAGAGATTCTTTAATATTTTTCTTTTCATATTACTATAAAATCGGATATTACATAGGGGAGAGTCACTATGAATCAACATGTACGTTCATATAGGTGATTAATCATTCTAACTACTACTTAACAATTTGAGTAGAAAATTGCTGAAGATCTCAATCCCATTATTAAGGCTTCACAAGCACACCAAACCCCTTAGAGTTAGAGGCACCAAGTAGGCAATTGATATCTAAGTGGGCATAGTGATAGGGTGATAGTAGTTTAAGTGTAAGGGATTGGAATTGGTTAGTCAATCAACAAATTAAAGCTTAATCTATCTGAGCCATTTATGAGAACAATTTTCGATGGGGTACGTCCACATGTAAAGCTTCGAATTTAAAAGGACTAGTTAAATTATAATTAGAACTTTTAAAATCGCTTATAAAGTCAAAATTAATCTCGCCTTAAAAAAAAAAACTTATGTGAAACCTAATACTTATGGCAACTTTATAATTCATCAACTTCATCGCATGACTAACTTTATAGAACGTCATCGTCAACGTCACCACCCATACAAGTAGGTATTTTGACCGTTTAAGACTTGTGCAAACAAATAAATTTCATAGGAACCATCTTTCAAGAGATTCGATTTAAAGGGTTGAGGTTAGTTGGTTCAAATTAGTAAACACCAATTTCCAAATTAAAGAAGTTAAGAAAAAAAGATTAAGCGTCATTCAACATATATATATAACTAAAAGATTTTCCTTGGTTGAAATAATGATAATCACAATCACATCAATAATTTAGTATGTCAAATTGGAATTGGGAACTGACATCAAAGATCTTAATGCATTACCAAAAGTAGTTGCAAGGGATCTAGCATTCTAGCTTGACCGAGTGCGCGCCAACTTTTCAAAGACTTTTGCTTTTAGTAAAGGAAAGGTCTACAGCCTCTCGAACCCCACAGATCAGATCCGTATAAGGAATAAGGACCCCCTTGGCCATTGGCGTGTACACAACCCCAGAGTAGTCAAACAACACTGATGATCCTCTGCTTCTCCAATGTACCTTCTCTCTTTCCCTCTAAGCTACGGGGTTCGCTCCTCAACTTGGGGAAGTTCACCTCACCACTCAATGCGGTTGGACCCTATTGCCTCTCCACTTGTAGTCGCCGGTACTGTGTGATGGGGATGTCAGCCATTACCATCGGCGGCTGAAAAAGAGAAAAGCACTTCTAAGAGTAAGAGCCGTCAAGTCATAGCCGTTGAAATGATAGCTACTTGAGAATTAAGGAATCTTTGAAGGAACCACGCGGAATGACGAGATTCATTTTCTGTTTGACTAGGCTTCTTATTTTCGTTTTGCTTTTGAAGAAACTCTTTAAGTAATAAAAAGTGAAATGGCATGGCGAGAATTTGTAAATACGACTACTCTCTTAATTTATTTATTGTGTGAAAACATATATACTATCAAATTTCAAACATGAAATTATTAGCATGACTTACACTATGAAAAAATTAAAACAAACAAACAAAAAAAAACCATAATTTATGCCAAAAATACGACCTTAATTATGTTTGTTAAAAATTTTGTTATTTAATTTTTGTTTTCTATTCTCGAAACAAAAATATTTAACAAACTATTTAAAATATTCATTAAACTAAAAATATTAATTTTCACTTTTATATCACATCATAACATGTTTTGATACAAAAATTAAAAAACACCATCCAAAGACCAAAACTCATTAACAAACATATCCCTTAAAGATTTATCAGTTTTTACGATTTTTTTTTTTTATTATTATTTTATTTTATTTTTCTTTTTAACCTTACTTTCTTTTTTTCTTCAAGAATTAGTATGAAGAGCTACATTCTGAATGAGTGAAAATCGAGCCTATCGATAGAACAACAAAATTTATAACCGCAAAAATCATCGATATATAACATATTTGCTTTAATTTTTTCCTATACTCTCTTGCATAACAAACAATGGATCTTATAAGTAAAATACACTACTAAGAATAATTTTAGAAAGCGTTGGGAATAATCTCACTCGCCCGGCTCATCTAGTAGATTATGGGCCGCTAAACTCACACTGGCCCACTAAGTATCACGGGCTCTAAGCTCGCAAAGCACTAGTCCTCGGGTGCAGAGTTTGGGTCCCTATAAGCCCTGGGAAGAGACTACTCCAAGGTCCCGCATGACCAACCAGAAGCGGCAGAGATTGCAATCAAGGCAAATTCGAGATTGAAATCTAGTTTCAGGGATCCGAGATCAAGTTCAATCCAAAATAATATGCCTAGAATATTGGCCCGAGATAAGTAATTATGAAATATTCCAAATTCTAGTAGAATAAGGATTTTGAGTTCAAGCCGAACTCTAACGGCGCTCCTAAGTCAAGATGGGAGCATGAAACCTTAATGCAGGTTTGCCTCTGCCTCTTAATCTATAAATATGCCCTTATACCAATTATGAACCCTAGACTAAATTATTGTGTTATTGGATACTTATTCCTCATAAACTTATTTAAGCATCGGAGTGAGATCCACCAGCAACCCCCCAGTGCATTTATCGTAACGGTGTTAACATCAAATAATGTGCAACTCACATCATACTGAAAACTGAACAAACAAAAGATGATGCACTACAAGTAGTGATTGCTGTGAAATTTAATGATCGTAATTGGAGCAAGCATGTTCAACTAGTGGATGACACACAAGGAGTACTCAACATGATGAATAGTTGGTGGGCGGCAGACATGTCATGTTAAAAGAGATGAAAATTTTGCTCCTTTTAGTTTAGCCAAAATAACATGTAAACAAATCATAGATTATGCTTCAGCGAAAGAAATTTCTATTTTTATTTGTGATATTGTTTTGTTAGAGCAAGATATTCTATTTTTATAATTATGAATGAAATCACACCTTTTTTTTGGAGGGGCGGGGAGGGAATACAAAATCAGTTCATGGGGTTGACTTAATTTCTTACAAATCCTTCCCTATGGTATAAAAATCAATTAAGAGGTCCATATGGTAGGCGAAAAATAATAACTTACTTCCTAAAGTCATTTTCTGCCCACTAACTTAACAGATTCTGTTTGGTTGTCACGTCAGATATAATAAAAGTGCGACACATGTCACTCTTGAATTAAAATATATATATATATATATATATATATTATATATATATATATATATATATATTATAAAAAGAGATGGGGTGGCTGGGGTCCACGCAGTCACCACAACCTTTGGAGGTGGCTCATAGGCCACCCCAATCGTTCTTTCTTTTCTTTTATTTTTTTCTTATTTTTAAATATATATATATATATATATATTTTTATATTAACTTTTTATTAAAGAGTGACACATATCGCGTTTATATTGGGCCTAATGTGGCAACCAAACGGATTCTGTGATGTTAGTAGACAAAAATTGACTTTAGAGAGTAAGTTGTTATTTTTGCTTACCAATGACATTTGAATTAATTTTTATATCACATCGAGGGATTTGTAAATTATGCCAACTATATGGACTGATTTTGCATTTTTTTTTTTTAAAAAAAAAAAGTAAAATACAAATAGAAGGAGTTTTTTTTTTTTTTTTTTTTTTTTTTTTTTTTTTGTAAAATATATATAGTAAGCTCACATAAAATAAATGGCTTAAGGCGCGCTTGATAACCTTTTTTAGGATGTGTTTTTTTTTATTATTATTATTTATTTTTGTGTTTTGATTGAAGAAGTGTTTTGATATGATATAAAAGTGAGAGTAGCTTTGAATTTTTGTAGTGTTTTATATTAAAAGTTGTTTGTTAATGTTTTTACTTTAAAAAAAGAAAAGAGAGAGAGAAGATAGAAATGTCATAGCATTTATTTGGGCCATGGCATAATAGAAAAAGACGTTCTCGCTTTGATGCAACTTGCAAGGGTGGCATATGGCCATGTCCTTCTATCAGACAGTTCATTTGCAGCCACCGACACAAGAAATTCAAAGAACGTACACAGACATTCAATAGAGGGTTCATTGTACAACAACGGATGTATATGTTTTTTTTATGTATGCTGTGAATGCATGAAATGAGAATATTTGCATAAAACTAACCAAATTCAGCCAAGAACACAATCTCTTTAGATTTTTTGAACTCCCCGCCAGTTTGCATCGAGTTCTTGAGGTGATCGAAGAACGGACTAATCAGAGTAATTGTTTTTGGTCTTAGTCCTCCAATGGAGTAACAGTAAATTCTCGTGATTGTAGTCTTGTAGTTGTAGATGATATGGAACATGGCAATGCCGTCAATGCCGTTAGTAATTTGGATTCCTCCCGTGAGGCTGAGTGACTCCATGAACATGTGGCATAGGCCATAGCCACATACATACTACCCAAGACAGAAAGCCCCCAAGGAAATTATTGTCCTTTTTTTTCTTTCTTTCTTTCTTTCTTTTTTTTTTTTTAAAAAAGAAGATATCTTGAGCAACATGAAACTCATTATCATCAACTTGTAAAGATCATTAAATATTATTCGGCCAAGAAAAAATTTATAAGCATTATTATAAAAACAGATTTTTTTCGGACGGATGGACAAAGCGTAGGGTTACCTGTAGGACAAGAAAAAAACCACCAAAATGGCACTAATTGGGGGTTGGTGAAGGAGCCTCCGCTTAAGTTAGTAAAATATTATTGAATAAAAAAAGAACGAATAATAAGAAAATATTCATATACTTAATAGAGTGATTGTGCCCTTTTATGATTGAATAGAGAGGGGTGTTAGGTTGTAAAGGCCATACTTCTTTTAGTTTTATTATCATATATGGGCCTCTCTATGAAGTAGACCTTTTTGTGGGTGGCCCTTTCATTAATGGAGCCGAAGGCTTGTTTATGGTATCATTAATTATAAATGGTCGTGAATTATCATGACTTCAAACATTATTTCATCTCTTTCGTGTGTTCAAGAATTGCAAAAGCAGGGCCCTAATGGGAGTAGCTATGGACGGTTGATTATGGATACAAAGTCTATTCTATCTAGCTTAGATTTTGTTAGTTTTTAACATGTAAAAAGGGATATTAATAAGGTGATACATTATTCGGCAAAATTTGTCCTTTCATAATTGTTAGATAAAGTCTAGGCGGAGAGTTATCCTCCTATCATCCAGCCTATTGTACTTGCGGAGTAAGCGGAAGATTATTGATTAATGAAATATCCTCTTTTTTTAAAATAAATAAATAAATAAAAAATCTTTCATGTGTTCGTACCAATTTTTCCCCAAAAGCCCTTCCCTTATCACTTGTGGGTTTTGTTACTTTTGTAAGGTTTAATTTCTATGGTTTTTTATTTAGAAAAAAATAAAAATAAATTCAAAACGTAGATAATAAAAGTATAATTTTAAAAATAAAATCAAGAGTTTGATACTTTCTACAATTTTATTTTAAAAATGTGCATTGAGCATGTGAAATTATGAGACCAAATGCACTCTTAAGAACAAATATTATATACATATTTTTAAACATCCAATTGAGGCTTAGCTATTGTAGTAAAGCACAATGAGAAACATTACACACTTCCTGAAAATTATCATCGAATTTAGATGTATTACTATTAAATTTTGGATTCAATGATAATTTTTATTGCCACATTAGGGAGTATGCACTTAAGAGTGTGGAGTCGGGAGTGTGTATAACATTTATCAAATGCAATTTCAGCATGTCCATGGCCTATAACTGCCAAGTAATGCTATATGCAATACTCTTATTCATTTTTATCCCAAAAATTGATATGGTTTTTAAAATTATTATTTGATCAAAATTTAATGATAGTTAATTTCAAATTTAATAATAATTTTAAAAGTAACATCACATTTTATGAATAAAAATGAGAAAATAATCTTGCAGGCTTCTCCATGGGCCTCTAATTAAAAAGCCATGGTCTAAATGTATTTCTTTTAGATACAAATTAGTTATAAACTAGTCTAATAGAATGCATGTGTTTTTAAGCATGTAAGAATCATATACTATTTAAAAATATGTACTTCTCACATGCTAAGAACACATGTCACTTTATTAAACTAGTTTGTAATTAATTTCTGTCGACTTCTTTTAATGCCTGGCCCTAGAGCATGACAATTTTTTTTTTTTTTTGGGGGGGGGGGTTCTGTTAACGTTTTCAATATCCCATCCTCTATTTGTTAAAATAAAAAATAAAAAATTCCCATCCTATGCGACTCAAAATAAAATAAAATAAAATAAATCCATCGTCTGTTTCTGCATCTTTGCGTAACAAAAATGGACAATCATTGGCAATCAATTGCTAATCCGCCATGCTTTTGGATGACCACTTTCATTGATATAACCAAACATTACAACAAACAATGCAGCATTCATACAACATACAACCATTGCAGCATTCATCCACCCTAGGTATACATTCAATTTGAGTCAAAAGACTCAAATAAATACAGACAGTTGCAACTAAGAAAATATTTCCTCAGTTTCTAGGTGTTTATCAAATCACTCCATGAGTTGTTCGTTTTTGTCCTTTATCAAACCACTGTTTCCTATTTTGGTCCTTTATCAAATTGCAGTTTCGTCTAATTCCGTACAAATTCCGTAATTTTTAGAAAGTTTATATAAAAGGAAAAACCTATAGTAAATTTTTGGGTCAAAGCATAATTTGAAATCACTCTCTCACTTTTTAAAAATTAATTTTTACTGCTTAAGTTTTTCACGGATCGAAAATCAACCCTCTATGATTTTTCGTCCATTTTCACAACTTCCATTAGTGTCATATCAGCATTTTCGCTACTATCATCTTAAAATATTAATTTTTTGTATTACATTATTTAAAAACTTAAAATTTTATTTTATTTTATTTTTTTCAAAAAAATTGAAAATGGGGTTTTGGGTAGCGCGTGGCCACCTCAAAGTGGATCTAGGGGTGGCCCAAAAGCCACCCCCAAGGGTCAGGGTTAGCTGCGCGGAAAAGTAGGCATTGGGGGTGGTCGTGCCCCACCCAAGGGGGTGGTTGCATTTTTATTTATTTATTTTTTAAGAAAATAATAAAATTTTAAGTTTTAAATAATATAATAATAAAAAAGAAATTTAAGATGTTGTCTCGAAAAGGTTGACGTGGTATTAACAGAAGTTGCGAAAATAGACGAAAAACTCACGAAGGAATCGATTTCAAATCCACGAAAAACTTAAGCAGTAAAATTGATTTTTAAAAAGTGAGGAACTGATTTTAAATCGCGCTTTTACCCATAAATTATCATATATTTTTCCTATATAAAATTACAAATCCACCATACACACAGACACGCACACATATTTGTATAAGGGGGCTCGCCGGCAGGAGCCACCTCCACCCCTCAATAGTCGAGTGGCTTGCCCGTCCATTCTTGAATAGTAAGGCATTGGTGACCGTCTTTTCTGATTATTATTAGGGTTAAATATATATTTGATACCTGTGGTTTAAAATCTTTATTTTTTGGTACCTCAGTTTCAATTCATATCATAGATAGAAACTGGATTTTGAGAAACTGAGGTACCAAAAAATAAAGTTTTTAAACCATATGTACAAATATATGTATTTAACCCTTATTATTATTATTATTATTTGTGTTTTTATTTCTCTTGAAAAATGGTAGAATTAAAATTGTAATTTTATACAAAGATAGTAAAAGAAAATGATGGACTCTACACATCATTGGATGAAATTTTAATTATCGATTGAATGGAGACAAACTCAAAGAAATATGAAAATAGTGAGTCAATAAGTGATTTGGTAAAGACTTAAAATTTTGGAAGTGATTCTGCAATTTTTCTTTATAAATTTGAGGGTAAATCTAAACATAAATTCACAAGTAAAATGTGTCATTTGCAATCAATTCCCTGAGTATTTGACTACTTAAATTTTTTGCAGATTTCAAATGGGTCATTCTGTGTGTGTTTTTTCCAATATAATGACGTTCATTAAGCCACATCATCAAATTGCCATGTATGCAGTGACACATCAACAAAATTTTATGAATTCAATCCTACATGTAAGGCTTCGCACTTCATCATAAGACCGTAAGATTTTGTCTTTATTTAGGTGATTATTGAATTTTAATAGTCTCAATAGATCTCGAATAGTCCTAATTCACTTGTTGGAGTAAGTAAACCATGTAAAGATTATTTCATATTTACTGTTCGTATTGTTAACCATTCGATCGAAAGAACAACAAAATATTAGAGATTCGGATCTTTGACAATTAGGGTCAAAGTACAAGCCATGCCCAGTAGAAGAAGTTTGGGTTCAATATAGGGCCGGGGCGGCCTCACACAAGTACAGAACAGGCCGAATTCAACACCAGAAAGTCCGAATCCAACGGTCAGAAACCGGTAAAGTACGTGGGTTTAACACGCAAGGGGGAGATCGTAAAATTCAAGCAACTTCCACAGTTCCGTATTTGCAGTGAACTCGTCTAAAATTTTCTCTCTCTCTGTTTAATTAAGAGAGAAAAAACGAATATGCCATCGTTATGTTCCTCGCAGACATTCTCAGATGCCAATTCGCTCTGAGAATATCTTCTCTTTCTTTCTTTCACATTTACATTCATATATTGCTTGCACATGCACACTTTCTCTTCCTCTGCTCGCTTTCTCTTCAGGTACACGCTTTCTTTTTAATTGTCCAATTAAGCTTTTCTTTTTCTTCTTTTTTTTGGCTAAGTTGTAAACGTTGCTACGAATGAAGTTCTGTTTTGGCGGCAGTTACGCCATGGTTTGAAATGCGTCGTTTCGTTGTTCGGTGAAGCGAGCCCTAGGGGCTCTAGTCGGCGAATTAGGGTTTTGATTTGTCACTGGTTTGAAGAAAAATGCTAGTTTAGATGTTCTGCTTGCTTGCCGACCGTTGAAAGGTTGAATATGCGATCAGATATTTGATCATGTGTATGTGTCAAGTGTGTTTGTATGTATGCTTGTATCATTTGAGTTCTTTGTAATTTTAGTTTGAACTGCTATTGACGGTGCGTTTACTATTTTGTTGTTCATTTTAATTAGTTGAGCTTCCTATCATACAAGTAGCGGTTTATGCGTTCCGATTAATAGTCAATTTTTACTCGAGAGTTGTTTTTTGAATTGAAGTTGGTGGTATTAGTTGATGGAAATTCATTTTGGGTTTAGAAAGAATGAGAAAAGGGAAAGAGAAGAAGGATAATCCGAGTGTTTTTTTTTTGTTCTCAAATTCGAGGAGGCAAGCAAGTGTAGAAAAAATGTTTCAGAAAATAAGCTCGCAATGCTGGGGAAATGTTGGGGGAATGGAGGGCACAAGTCTGACTATATTGTTATGATATGTTGTCTTCCTTTTCACGTGACTTCTTGTATTGATTGCTGAACTTGTTTCTTGTCCCATGATTTGTTTACTCTCGATCAATCTTGTAGTCCTGACAATTATTGTAATCCTTTAATGTTAAAATTTCTTATAATATAAGTTTGTACTCAGGATTCTGGAGCTTGTTTCTATGGTGGTTTTGGCCCTCTCGGTTTTTTTTTGTTGTTGTGAAAATTATTGAAATCCAATCTGCACAGCTTTGGACCAAGTGGAGTAATCAGAACAAGAACAAGTCTGCTTAATGGGCTCTGATAAGCAATCTGTTGGTTTACTGGACACCCTCAGAATAGAGAGGGTTAGAACAATTCTAACTCCAGCATATCCATACCCACACGAGCATTCCCGGCATGCCATAATTGCTGTTGTTGTGGGTTGCCTGTTTTTCATCTCATCTGACAACATCCATACTCTCGTGGAGAAGTTGGACAACAATATTAAATGGTGGTCTATGTATGGCTGTTTATTTGGTTTCTTTTATTTCTTTTCATCACCATTTATTGGGAAGACTATTAAACCAAGCTATTCAAATTTCAGTCGGTGGTAAGTGTTTACTTATACTCCTACTCTATGGTATTAAGTTTTTTGCTTCTCATACTCATACACACATGCTCGCGCTCGCGTTTGGTATCCATGTATTTCTGTTACTTTATTAGTAAATGAACTATAAAAAGCCAGTGCGTATCAGTTATTTTTGAAATTTACTTCTGCAGGTACATAGTCTGGATTTTAGTAGCAGCTGTGTATCATCTTCCTAGTTTGCAGTCAATGGGAGTGGATATGAGGATGAACCTGTCTTTGTTTTTAACAATATATGTGTCATCTATTTTATTTCTTCTTGTATTCCACATTATCTTTTATGGCCTTTGGTACATTGGCCTTGTTTCACGTGTGGCTGGAAAAAGACCGGAGATCTTGACCATTCTTCAAAATTGTGCTGTAAGTTTTGAAGATGCATTTTTTTTTTTTAAACAAAAAATACAAAAAATCTTCATTCCATAGTGCATTCTTTTGCTATTACATATAAATCTGAATATCATGTTGATGTCCGTATTGCTGGTGCAGGTTCTTAGTATAGCTTGCTGTGTATTTTATAGTCACTGTGGCAACCGTGCTATTTTGAAAGAGAGACCGTTTGTGCGAAAAAACTCTTTCTGGTTTTCCTTTTTTAAGAAAGAAGAGAGAAACACTTGGCTTGCAAAGTTTCTCCGTATGAATGAGTTGAAAGACCAGGTTTGCTCATCTTGGTTTGCTCCAGTTGGGTCTGCGAGTGACTATCCGCTTTTGTCCAAGTGGGTTATCTATGGTGAGGTACAGCTGGAATCCACTATAATTTCTATAGACCTTTGTTTTTTGGTCCCTTTCTTTATTTGTAATTTTTTTTTTTGTCATTTCAGTTAGCTTGCAATGGCTCATGTGCTGCGGGTTCATCTGATAAAATCTCTCCCATATACTCATTATGGGCGACATTTATAGGCCTTTACATTGCCAATTACGTAGTGGAAAGGTCAACTGGGTGAGTAGCATATTTGCATTTGATTTTCTTATCTCAAAATACTGTTGTGTGTTTATCTGTTGACATCAGTAGAATTTAAATTTGTATTGTCTGGATGCAGTCTCTTTGATTAAAGTTTAGGTTTTTGATTAATATAAGCTTCCATTTCTGCAATTTAACTCTGGCTAACAGGATTACAGGAATGACTGACTGAACTGAGCACTTTCTTTTGCTTCTTCTTTCTTTCTTTCTTTCTTTCTTTCTTTCTTTCTTTCCTTCTTCTTCTTCTTCTTCTTCTTCTTTTGTGTGTGTGTGTGTGTGTGTGTGTGTGTGTTTACCTTTTCTTTTCCCCTTAAATCACCAAGTTAAGGGTGTATTTAGGTGAGTTTTATGTAAGAATTGACATTGGCCTTTTGTTGTTTCGACTGAGAGGGACTATGGAAGTGACTGCTATGTGAAAGTTGCTGTTCTTGTGTTACGAGTCTTTTGCATGCTTAAGTATCCAGTTAGAACCTCAGCTTTTAAAGTCTTGTGGCTAGGTTCTGATAGGATGACATGAACGAAAACCGATCGAGAAAAGCCCTGTAGAGGAGAGAACGAAGTAAAAGAGAGAAACTTTATATTTATCAAATAAGAGATTTAAGATCTTAAGATGGTTTCATCATGTTAGATTATACTCTTTCCTGTTTTATGATCATTTCAGATGATATTTATCACTATATGCAAACTTTTACATATTTCTCTTTCTCTTCCCCTCCATTCCATTCATTAATATCGGATAATTAACAGGTGGGCTCTTGCTCATCCTGTGTCAGTAAAAGAATGTGAGAAGCTGAAGAAGAAGCAAATGAAGCCTGAATTTTTGGATATGGTTCCTTGGTATTCGGGGTATGTATTCACTATTTTTTACCCTTTTGTTTTACTGTTTTGAGGGCACTGAATTTGGTTTTCATTTGGTCAATTTAACTGTGCTGGTGACTGTATGTTGCAGAACGTCTGCTGATTTATTCAAGACTGTTTTTGACCTACTGGTATCAGTAACTGTCTTTCTTGGTCGCTTTGACATGCGTATGATGCAGGTATAATTCCCTATTTGAAATTTGTCACATCAACATATTATATATATATATATATATATATATATATATATATATATATATATATATATATTCAAATTGATACCTTAATTACTCTGTCTTAGTCAGAGAATATTGTCTGGAACTTTGCAAATTCCTATTTGTTTCAGAGTACAATGTTCTTAAATGAAGGATCCATCAGCATTATTTTTTTTATTTTTTGAAATTGTTATGATTTCGAAACTTTCCTAATTTATATTTCACAAGATAGGGAAATAAATTGATATATCATGTTAGAAGCCTTTCATATTTGGCAAGTTTCTTTTCTAAGAAAAATGCAAGTGCTTTTGCTGGATTTTGAGTTGCAGAATAGAATGTTGCTCTTTGAACTTAGTTACGTACTGGTTTCAATTAGTTGCTTAGAGGGAAGTCCATCTGTAAAGTACTTTTTCCGTTCACCATATGCTAATATCTTTCAAATCAACTCCTTCATATGAGATAATTAATGAGTCTCGGTAATCAATAACTTGATATCTTCAGTGAACTTTGTGGTTATGCAAATGAGGTCCTTTTCAGATAATAATTCCATCTGAATATTTGTTCTGATGTAATAACATCTGTTATATCCCCCTTTCTTCCACCATTAGGCAGCAATGAGCAGGGTTCAAGATGGAGCAGAACAAGCTGATCTTTTATACGATCAATTTAGTGGAGAGGATGATCTATGGTTTGACTTCATGGCTGATACTGGTGATGGTGGGAACTCATCATATGCTGTTGCACGGCTACTTGCTCAGCCTTCCATTCGTCTCACTAGAGGTGATTCTGTGCTTACCCTACCTCGTGGCAACTTGCTACTTATTGGAGGGGATCTAGCGTGAGTCTATAACTCTTACTCATGATGTATGATATTGCATAATTGCATCAATTATTATATACAGATAAACTTACTCCCAACTTATAAGTTGACGCTATTTTATACAGTCAATAATGTTGGAACCTTTTTGAGGTAGATCATCAACACTAATGGTCTTGATGATGTGTAAAACTAATTAATGAATAATGGATAATTTATTTTTTTGATAGGTGTCTTTTTTGTATACTTTCCGTGTACTTGGGTTGCGCTCCGTTGTGTTTTAATGAAATTCAATTACTTATAAAATAAAAATAAAAATAAGGATAATATAAATCTCCCAGTCATCATTAGTGCACAAAATCTGATGTCGAACATCTTGAGATGAGATTGAGAATTCCAGTGGATTCTTGATGGTTGAAATTTAGAATCCTTTTTTCCCCAGAATTAGATGCCTTAAATGTTGGGAGCTGAAATGACCTGAAATTGAAAATTTTATATTAAAATCAAGTAGACCCGTTGAACCATTGAAGTCAATTTTACAGGTGGTCACAAGCTTCAGCTGTAAAATTTAACCATCTTCACTATCACCAACTGCTAAACATATTCGAAATCACCACAATACTACTATTGTCATGGGCACCACCCATTGCTACACTGTGCAACCTTTTGCGGCCACTGTGTTTTCCTACCCTGTATTGAACAATTTGTTGGGTATTGATTAACTTCTAATCTGTGTGCTAGATTTATTTAAGGTCTGTACACTTTGGTGAGCATCTTCCCACGAGTTAAGGACCGCCTCAGTGCTCACTTTAAGATCACCCTATCGTAGATTTGGATTTTTATTTTTCATTTTTTCATGGGATTGCTTCTTAAGAGCGCTCTAATTTGTATTAGATCCTAGTGTTTGATCCCCCCCTCCCCAACCAAAAAAAGAAAAAAGAAACCCAAAAAGAAATTGTTTATGGTTAAGGTACAGAAAAATGCTTTACTATGCACATACACACTTGAGCATATCTATTTTTGCATATGTTTACTTGTTAAGTATCTAAATTTGAGTTCAATTTTGCCAATGGTCTCCTTGCCCTATAAGTAAGGGATGCAGAATCTAGTCATGGGTCAATCCATATGGATGCATGAGTATGTGTAACTATTTATAAAAACATTTAAATCCAAATTGATAATTCCAGATCTATTGTAGGTACCCTAATCCGTCAGCTTTCACATATGAAAAACGCTTCTTCCGTCCTTTTGAGTATGCTCTCCAGCCTCCTCCGTGGTATAAGCCAGAGCAGGTAGCTGTGAACAAGCCTGAGATACCTTGTGAAGTGCCTGAACTGAAGCAATACGAGGGGCCTCAGTGTTTTCTTATTCCTGGAAATCATGGTTGGTCTTAGTTCTTGGTCTGCGCCTCTTATGATTTAGTTTTGTTCCTCACAAAAGAGATTCTGTTACTGTCATTTAGATATTTATTGTTGTATTTATCTGATAATCAGAACTGTCATCACTCGTTTATTTTCAGAACGTGATTCTGCTCATTGAAAAGCCTTGGATTTTGTTAGTGTAAAATGTACGTTTGGTGTAATATTAATCTTTTATTGCAATGCAGATTGGTTTGATGGTCTACATACCTTTATGAGGTATATATGTCATAAGAGCTGGTTGGGAGGGTGGTTGATGCCTCAAAAGAAGAGTTATTTTGCTTTGCAACTCCCTAAAAGATGGTGGATATTTGGTCTTGATCTAGCACTCCATGGTGATATTGACGTATACCAATTCAAATTCTTCTCGGAACTAGTAAAGCATAAGGTATTTCTTCTTTTTCTTTTTGGCTGAAAAGATTACCTGAGTGGATGAGATGGTGCTGCACCAGCAATCTCACCATGGGTTGCTTACTGAGAGTTGTATCTATGGTCACTCCCTTGCTATTATCTCAGACTTGATGGGGATGATTCTGATGCTTATGCTCAACATTTTAGATGTGAACACGATTTATTGTGTCTAGTCTCATGTTAGATAAGCAGTGCCATATGAGGTGCATATGAAACTTGTGTCAAGACATCCCTGCTGTCACATGTTCAACAAACACATAAAAAACTCTGAAGAGGGGGAAATATTCTTACACTATCAAAAACTTGTTCATATGATATAATGCCATTTTGCATTAGTGAACACTTCTATTCTTGTAACATGCCTTGAGATTACCTATCTTTTGCCCTCAATAGTATTAAATTTCTTGAGAAGGCTGCTTGGGAAAGACTGTTTACCATTACACTTTTGAAGTTAGAGTTGGTAACTGTCTTTGTTCAATGTCAATTTGAATACACCAACTTATATATCTGAAGATGTGGAGTAACATAGCTAAATTGGACTTTCCTCTTGGGGCTTATGTCTTGTTTTTTACTACCTTTTTTTAGAAAATCATATGCTGTCCTGTTTTATAGGCTTGAGCTACAATTTTGGCCTTCCTCTCAATTGGTGCACGCACTAGGGCCCCGTTTAATAACCCCCCTCCCCTTATGGGGGTAATTTTTTTGTTGAGTGAAAGTAAAAAGTGATTGATGTGATATAAAGTAGAAAGAATTTATATGGAAAAGTGGAAAAATTTTGTATTGTTGTGGGTTTTTTTATTTAAATAATAATAAAAAATTGTTGATGTAAAATAAAAAGTAAAAAATGTTAAGAATGTTTCGAAGTTGATATTTTTTGGGAGGTGAAAATAAGGGGAGGGGTTTATTAAACGGGGCCTAGGTTATGTTGCACGACCAAATCATTTTTCTCATTTTGTTGAGATTGCTAAAATTTAAGTTTTCACAATCAACTAATGTGATGATGATACTAAAGAAATTAATGCATAACCTCCCTTACATTTCTGATGCTGATTTGGGGGGGGGGGGGGGATTCCCTTTGCTGGTTTGCTTGTTAGTCTTTTGTTTGGTTTCACTGAAGTAGTTTTTCGAGCAAAAAAAAAAAGAGAGGCAGAATCTCAATTGAAATATTTTGCTTATTTCATAGCCTGCTTCACATTTTATCTTGCTGCATTTCCTTTGGTGGACGGCAGGGGGCTTGTGATGCTTATATTATAAGAGACTTAGGCAAATAAAGCATTCGATTTCTTTGCTATTCAATTTCGATCACTTGTATGGTAAATGGACTAGACTGCTATATTCCTCTCTTTGTAGACCACTAGGCTTTTGCTTCTGTGCTGTGACATGCAAGATATTTTCCTATTGAAAATTCTAGCTTTCTGGACATGACACTCCTGTCAACCCTTTTCCAAATATTGCTTGGACTCTAATGAAAATGTTTGCCTTATTTTCTTGAAAAAGTTAATGGAATGTTGTGCAAGTTTGTTGAAAATACACCATTGTACAAATGGTTGTAGTACTGATGGTTCTTATGCATGCAAAGAGATAGTCAAACATACATGAGTATTTATTTGTTTAGTGTTATAAATTCCTATGTTTGACATTGTGTCTCAAAGAAATGACACTTGTGTCCACGTCCACATATCATATATTTTGCTAATGATCCTTTTTGCCATATTGACCCCAACATGCTCATCTTACCTTGCATGATCAAGGTTGGAGACGAGGATTCTGTGATCATTATAACACACGAACCAAGTTGGCTTCTTGATTGGTATTGGAATGATGTTACTGGGAAGAATGTCTCGCACCTCATATCTGATTATTTGAAAGGAAGGTGCAAGCTTCGAATGGCTGGGGACCTGCATCACTATATGCGCCATTCCTTTGTTAAATCAGATGGGCCTGTCCATGTGCAAAACCTAATTGTAAATGGTTGTGGTGGTGCTTTTTTACATCCCACCCATGTCTTTAGTAAATTTAAAAAATTTCATGGAGTTTCCTACGAGTGCAAGGCTGCATATCCTTCTTATGAAGATTCAAGCCGGGTAAATTTTGACTACCATTCCACGATGATACAAAGTTCATATTTGATCATTTTATTTTAATTGTTGGTGCTGTAATGTAATTCTCATTTGGTGCAGATTGCATTGGGAAATATTTTGAAGTTTCGAAAGAAGAATTGGCAATTTGATTTTATTGGTGGCATAATATACTTTATATTGGTCTTTTCTATGTTCCCGCAGGTGGGTTTCTCTTCATTATTTTTTGTATATTCAGATCTTTGGTGTTTTCCGTAATTTCAGACATCTGCATCTTTGCACCTAGACAAGCAGGACATATTCCCCCCCTCTTCTGTTTGACTTGGATTAATTATCATTGCTTTCCTACTCTTTTCCATCCTTACAGCGAGTAACAGTTACTATATTTGCTTACCTAACAATGTAAATATGTGTTGCTGAGAGGTGACTTTGTTCTCCCCTCTAGTGCAAGCTCGATCACATCTTGCATGAGGATTGCTTTTCAGGTCACTTGAGGAGCTTCATTGGCACAGTATGGAGCAATTTTATATACATGGTGGAACACTCTTATATATCTCTTACAGGTGCTATGCTATTGCTAATTGTGGCAATTACATTTGTACCCTCCAAAGTGTCTCGGAAGAAGAGAGCAATAATCGGAGTTCTTCATGTTTCTGCACACCTAGCTGCTGCTTTAATTCTTATGTTGCTGTTAGAACTGGGTGTTGAGACGTGTATCCGGCATAAACTACTAGCAACTTCAGGTGAGTACGTTCTTTCTTTCTGATATTTCACTTTTCTTGAATATTTGCTTAGGATTCAAGGATTTCCAGCTTATATTGCCTTTATGGAGATGAGGAAAGTTCTCAATATTAATATACTTTAATCATTTCTTTTGTCTATTGGTTATTACACCTACATCTATTGGGTATTGAATCCACAACTTTACCCTCTCTTCCATTTTGCCGGTGGGAGGAGGTGCCATTTGAGTTTGAGCTCATTGGCTTATCATTATTACTATAAGCCAGATTATGTATAATACTTTTGACGACATTGTTAGAGTCATATGATCATGTGAGTCATTTCTGTCTCAATCTTGATTTCATATTTATTACTTCCAAGGATTTTATTATAGTCAGAATGATATTAACAAAAAAAAGTATTTTATGTTGAAAAACACATTAACTAATGTCGTTTAATATGACAGATGGTCTTATACTCTTGTGGTGTTTTTTCTCTTTCTTAAGGAGGTTTGGGTTCAACTCACAGTGGGTGTGGTATTTGTAGGATCCTTATCTGTTTGTTAAATAAAAAATGGTTTAAATGTGGATGATGGTGATTTTTTTTCCCAGGCTATCACACTTTATATCAATGGTACCGAACAGTGGAAAGTGAGCACTTTCCAGATCCAACCGGCCTTCGAGCTCGTATGGAACAATGGACCCACGGCCTTTATCCAGCATGTATCAAGTATCTTATGTCTGCATTTGATATTCCTGAGGTGAGAGAATCTTGTGTTCCAGAAATATGCTTTTTCTTTCCTTCTTTAGTTAAGTATAATAATGGAGAAGTATTATCAGGTCATGGCCGTCACGCGTAGTAACATATGCAAGAATGGAATGGTGTCGCTCTCTCGAGGGGGTGCAGTCATATATTATGCTTCGGTCTTCCTTTACTTTTGGGTCTTTTCAACTCCTGTGGTTTCCTTGGTGTTTGGAAGCTACTTATACATTTGCATTAACTGGCTCCACATACACTTTGATGAAGCCTTTTCTTCTCTACGAATTGCTAATTACAAGGCATTCACTCGTTTCCATATCAATTCTGATGGTGATCTTGAAGTTTTCACCCTCGCTGTTGATAAGGTGAGGAAATCACTTACATTCAACGCAATGAATTTTTTTTCCTTAATAGCTCACTTTGATTTCAGTTTTTTCATCTCTCCCGAAATAAACAAGGACTGGGAGAGCCTTATATCCCAGCTTACCAGCACTGCAATGTTATTTTCTACTTGTTCTACTTGATGAAGTTTGTATAAGGTTCGGCCCGTGGATTATGTAGGAGCAAGGTCTAAAACTAATAAATTTGTGGTAATGGTGGGGGCATTTTCCATTGGTATGCCCTGATTAGGGACCTAATAGAACCTGCTTCTTCCTCTTTTTCTTATTTTAATTTTTTCCCAATAAATTAAACTACTAAATGTGTCCCATGTAATTCTGCTAAAGTGGGCAGATTTGTGATTGTTAGGGAAGGGAATTCGAGAAATTGATATTTGATGAGTACTAAAACAAAGTATATTGGATATTCAACAGTTCAATCTTTTGGAGAATATACTATTGTACTTGGTATGCTTTGAACAGCAGTGGTTTCTCTCTCTCTCTCAGTGATGCGAAGAAAACTCTTACATTCTTGGGACACTTGGTAGTTATCTAACCTGTATTACTAACTCATTGGCATATGCAGGTGCCAAAGGAATGGAAGCTGGATCCTGACTGGGATGGGGAGCCCAAACAACCTCAGCAATTGAGCCACCTTAGAAAGCACCCCAGCAAATGGAGTGCAGCTATTGCTCAGCAGGACCCACTTCATACTGTTAAGATTGTTGACGAATTTGTTATACGAAAATCAGATAAACCAGATATTGAAACAGTCAATGGGTCAGTCATTCGCTGATCTGTGCTGCTCAAATTATAGAGTTAGCTTTGTTCTCACCATTGAGAAAGAAAGGAGAAAAGAAAAGGGAAGACTGGAAGTTTTGTGTTCTAATTCTGGCGTTTCCATTTGTTACCGCAGCTTTCAAAAATGTGCCGGGTGTGCTACCAAATCGGTCTCACAAGCGTTATTATCTGTTGATTAGATGATCTAGCTAACTGACGACATAGGTTACCTTAGAGATTGTTGTATCTTAAAGTAAGGTTACAGTCAGATGGTCATTTCACTGTGATAAAATGGTACATTTCATTTTGGGATTTGGCCTGCCTCCAGTAATTAAATAACTAGAGATATCCCGTGGTTGAAATAGACGGTTTGGACTGCAAGACGAATCTTAGCGTTTACCATTGTTAGTGAGTTCTTCTCCAATCTTGCGATGAGATCTTCAGTTTCAGTTATTTAGTCACTGGAGGTAAGCCAAATCCGTTAATACTTTTACAGTATATAGACTTCTAAGGTATTTTCACTTGCAACTGGACATAAATATGGTTTCAGTTTCTCTGCAATTCTGGTATCTTTTCTCTGGAAGCTTTGGTGGGATGAGTAGGAAAAAAACAAGGTCAAATTTGTTTTTTCACACAATCGAATTCCTAACTTGCATAAGAATTTGTTTTAAAAAAAGAACAAAGACGAGAACAAATCCATTAGTATGCCATATATCAGAATTTGCTCCGATGTTAAAAAAGAGGGACTCACAAGATGGAGTTCTGCCTTTGCTGCAGCCGAAACCGTTAATGCTCAAAAACATGACAAAATTTGATAGCCGAGTTGTTATCTACAAGATATCAAGGGCTGTGGAAGGCTACGTTTGATAGTCGATCTGCATGGAGGAATCTCTCATATGATGTCGGTCCCTTTCAATGCTTTCTGTACGTCTTCCCAGATCTTGGACCTCCTTAAGTTTCTGCCGAAGAAAAGGTATGAAGATTAGGAATTGAAATGGGAAAAGGGGATTCGGATGCTGCCTGTAATTATTAACAATTCGGACAGTAAATGGGAGAGAATTCTTACAGGATTTACCCGTCCAAACAATTGGGCGGGCTGTCGAAACATGTTTAGACCCCATATGGAAGTTTTTTCTCACATTTATTGTTCGAATTGCTAGTAATTTAGACAACGAAATTACTAAAACTCTTTATAAAAAAAGAAAAGAAAAAAAAGAATCAATTATAATGTTAGTCAATGTATAGGCCTAACTGTGTGGTTGTTGGCAAGATCCTCATAGCAGAGAACTATGTGGTGGGTGGTCTTAAAGTATTCTATAGCCTTGGCAGTTATCTCCTCTACTTGTTTCAGTTCAGGTATCAGTAATTTTGCATTAATTGTTGGTTTGTATTTTGCTAGTATCTGAGCCCGCAATCCTCAAACTATGAGATTACTATTTCAAACTTGGATCTGGAATCCAACAAATGTGAGATGGTCCCTATAGGATTCACATATTTGAGTAAAATGACGGGTTGCCCGAAACTTGTTAAGACATGTGATCTTCCTAAGAGCTCTCTTATATTTGATGCCCAAATTTAATTTGGACAACAAAATTGTAGGAGATCTTTATCCTTCAAATGCACATACACGAGAGAGAGAGAGAGAGAGAGAGGAGAGAGGAGAGAGAGAGAGAGGAGAGAGAGAGAGAGGAGAGAGGAGAGAGGAGAGAGAGAGAGAGAGAGAGAGAGAGAGAGAGAGAGATCCACTGGGGAATGCACATGAGACTTGTGGGTTCCATTTAATAGCTTAGCATTTCTGTCGAAAGATTTTGAAAGCACATAGATCATTCGTCAGAGCAAATTCTTTCTAAAGAGAAATATGGAAGAAACGCTTCGCTTCTTGAAGTACTCCACTATCTCTTTCTGATGCTCGATCAAACTCGACCAAGTAATTAGGATCTTATACTCTTTAAGTAAAAAACAAAGAAAAACGAAACGAAAAACGTGATCAATAGCCTTTTGTATATGTTGAATTATGGAGACTACTCGAAATTAGGACATTTGTTATGATAGCATGCATGTTAAAGGTAGGAAATAATGAATATAATTATTTAATTAATACTTAACATTTAAGTGTGGGGTTTATGTTCAAACTCAGGACTTCGGTTTTGAAATTACCACTTATTTCAAAATCTTAAGTTGATAGGAAATAATTTATTTAATCATTTTAATTAATACTCTAATAATCCCCTAACGTGAGGCTCAACATTTAATTAATTAATTAAAATATGAGGTGAATTACATAGACATATATAGTTCAAATAAATCATCACTTACCCTACAAAACTTAAGATAGGAAATGAACAAAGTATAATATTCTTTGACGGATATGTGATACCCTTAAGATTAATGTATAAAACAAGTGCAAGCATTCTTAGAAAAGAACTACACTAAGAAATTTCAACATTAATATTAAAGCTATACGAAAAAACCCTGGTAATAGCCTTTTTAGTCCTTTTTTTTTTCAAAAAAAAAAATTATTTAATTATTTTTATTTTTAAAAAATCACGCCAGTTTAATAAATTGAGTATGAAGAAATTTTCTTCAATTCAGTTTCGAGGAAAACTTTATTACATGTACAATTAAATTCCGAAAGTCGTGTTAAATAATGACATGAAAAAATATTTTAAGGTAAAAAAAAGAATATGCCACTAACCTGATTAAGCACCCATTTGAACCCAACAGCAGCGGAGCACTCATTCTTGGAAGCACTGCTGAGCAGCCTGAACCAGTCAAGATAATAAACTTAATTTATTCATTGTCCTCACAATGGAAGAAATATTAATCCTCCTATCCCTAACTGAAAAAAATTTCTCCATTCGAGCTTACATTGATCATGTGACGGTTTAATAACGTCTCAAACCATCCACTCCCAGATCTCTGCATTGACAAGAGGGCAAATTAAAGAACTGGACCGGATTGCATGCACACTCCTCTCTGCACGGAAATGTACGTATTAGACGAATATGTTTGACGGATTCTGATAGTGTGCAATGAGAGTCATTGCTTATTGCACGTAGACCGCTCATGTGAGCGGGCAGCCGAATCTTACCCACCTGCTCGGACTATCTCAATACCTGTCAGAATGGGGTAACGCCCGAGCGCCCTCTCAAATGATCTGCCCATTGCCCATTGCAACCGAATTAAAAAGACACAATTGAGCAAAGGTAATGAGTTTCTAGGTACCTGCGCGCTAAACGTTTGGGGTGTTGGATATAATGCACGTAGGGAACTTCCAATTGTTGATTAGTGGGCGCATGCAGACACGGTTTGTCCATCAATTTTATGTTTGGCGATTTGGCTTTTGTGTGCAGGGTGCTTATTTGCTTTAAACAGATTGAGCAAATGTAGACTCCACAAACCATAACAAAAAGAAGAACCAGCATCCTCAAGATCAATGGAGATTTCTTTGGAGGCTTTATGATCGACCAGTGTATCCTGAGATTAATTTATAGGTTACCCCAGACTTGGATTACAATGAAAGAACCAGATACGAATATCATATCGTACGATATAAAAGTTGCAAGAATTACAGAAACATTCCTAATGGCGATAGGCGCTTACAGTGGCTTCCATCTAAAAATTGCCATAAAAAAATAGAAGAAAAGTACTATAACGAGTACTTCGAAAGGATTGTGGGTTTCATTTGTTTAGATGTATTGAGAAAAATGAGGCAAAAGAAATGGTCAGAGTATGGGCTTATTATAGTTCACGTACGTGGGTCTTACATATATATCCAATTGATTTGAAAAAAAGATAAACGAGAGATGAAGAAATAGCATGTCTCATAGTTGAATCCATCTGGCTTCAGCCTTCAGTGCCACATCTGCTGTAGAAAAATAAAGGCTTTTTAACTCAACTCTTAAATGGAATATGAAAAATAATAGCTAGACTCTAATTAAACAATACTTAGAAGGGGGTTGCATGGGTGTATGTCAATATAATGTGGAATTAAAAATTGAATCAACCACAAATAAACAATCACCAAAATATAAAAAAAATAAAGCATTTGGCACAAATATTTGATAACGAAGTGAAAATTCTTTGAACTCAAAAGAAAAAAAAACCACTTCGGGGTAGCCAACACAAAAATCAATCCATTACAGAAGAATAAAGGTTACAAAAAGTTTACACTTACAAAACCTTTGAAGTTGACAATACTCTCTTGTATAAGACAAGTGACCCACTTGACTTCTTGCATAAGACAAATGATTCACTTAACTTCTACTGCAGTAGCCACCAGAACCTCTGAAAAACTATTTTATTAATTTGATCTCATTTACTGGAACTCTGATAGGTTTCAGTTGTTCAAAATTGAGTGTTAAACAATAATCAAATTAAACCAAAACACTCTAGGTCTAAATCCCTATCATAGCAAACTGAATTCTAGAGTATAATCTTTAATAAATTCGTGCCTACAAGTCTCATTAAATAGATTTCAAGAAAACTTAGTTTTTTCGCTCAGATTTTTAGGCTTATATTGATAGACGATTTTTGCATAGTAAACGTCTGAATTAGGAAAATTCATAAGTATTTGTTGAATTTTTAGTTATCTTTTTTTCTATGCCACTAATTTCATCTCAATCTGATACTTGACCCGAGAGTTATAGTTAAAACACCGAGATGTGCTCAATCTGAAATTGACAAATTAGCTTTTAGACTTTGGGGGGACCAAATTGAAAAAAAAAAAAAAAAATTGAGGAGGCCAAATTTTTTTTTTTTTTTAAAAAAAAAATTAGAGGTAAAACTTAATTTTTTTAGAATTTTTTTTTTGGGGAAAAGCTTGGGGCTTGGGGGGGCCATGGACCCCCCAAGCCTTCACCTAGCTACGGCCATGGACAAATACGACTTTCACTCCAATTAATGAAATTCTAATTTGCTCATTCCCTTGATTAATTAGAATTAATCACATCATACAAGTCTTATATTTCTTAATTGATTAGGCTTAATCATATCTTATAGGTCTTTCAATTTGAGCTGGATTCAGCCCACTCGATCAATTTGAGTCTATTATCATACATTGGATAAACTTCTTGTCCGACTTAACCATTAGACTAAAACTTACAACTAAATATGTTTTGATACTAAATTTGCCAACATTAAAAATGTAACAAAATATCCCCCCAAGCTACCTAGCTCTTGCACTTAGCCTCTTTCGTTATGATTTTTTGTCAATTTAAATGAAAAATACATCACGCGACCTACACATGACGTAAAATGTCTATTATAACCCTTAATTATCAGATATGTGAAAATATAATTATTGTCGGAATATTTTTAATGTTTTTTTTTTGACATGTCCACACAAGAGAAGGAGGGGGAATTCGAACTAGTGACCTCCGCTTCATGAGGCGTGGTCTCCAGCCGATTAAGCTACCCCTTAGGGACATAATATTTTTGATGTTAAGCCTTGATTTAGTTTGAAAAAAAATGCATTTTAGCTCTCCAAACTGTTACAACTTTTGCACTTATGCCATTATACTTTAAAAAGTGACTTTACTCACTCTAATTAATTACTACCACCCTGTTTACTAATAAGCCACTCCATCTGTTAAGAATTGGTGTTAAAATGAATAGAAAATTAAAACTTAGTGTAGTTTGCTGTGTTTGGTTATAAAGATTTTCGTTCATCAAAAAAAATAATTAAAACTTAAAATAAGGAAAAAAAAAACCACAAAAAAAAAAGACAAAAAAAAAAGGAGGAAAAATACTCATATATTAAATTTTGCAAACTAGGATTTCGAACTCCTAGAGATACAATGAACGTACCTCCCCGTATTTTTCATATATAATGTATGATTTCGGTGGTGGCTGCATGCCCTGCATGCATGTATTATTCATGAGTCGTTTTTGTAAATAATGGCTGTGAAAATAAAGATCAATAAAACCTACAAAAACTACTGTTTCCGTCTCTTGTAGTTTGCGGCTTAATTTAGCACTAATTAATAATTAGTGAGAAAGGTAGAGAAAAGAATAAAACATATATAAATGCACTGAATTTTATTGGAACTCGATCACATGTTTATTGAGGAGTGCAGAGATGAGAATAAACCTCAAACCAGTTCGGTCAATAAAAAGTATGGTTCATGTTCGCCACGTGTCAAAATTTTATTGGGCTTCAGCTTATATATATATAGACAGAGAAAAATATTAAGAGTACCAAATCTTTTATTAAAAATGAATATATATATATATATATATATATATATAAACTACATATAAGACAAAGAAGGAGAAGAACAAAGAAAGAAAATGAGTAATACAAACTACATATAGTCTGAATTCTGGTGGGCGCATATATACCATAGAGTAATGATTCAATGCCACCCAAATATACAACTTTTCACCACCTTGTCTATGTGGCAAGGTGGTCCCCCACTATTTATTGAGTTTTTTAATTTTTTAAAAATAAATTAAGGTGAGGGACCACCTTGCCACATAGACAAGGTGGTGAAAAGTTGTATATTTAGGTGGTAGTGAATCATTACTCTATACCATATCCGCTATCCTACAACGGAATATGAGTAGGCCACCTCTGCTTACCCATATAAATAAAATTAGTTTTGTCTTATAATAAAAAGTCGTTTTAGAATTTAATCCCAAAATGACGTCATTTGATAGTTTGAAATGTTACTAAATACTAAATTGACATTGTGTATCTACTATCTAGATATGAACATTATTTCAACGCAATTGGAGGCAATCCATTTGTTTTTTTGTTTTGTTTTTTTTTTTTTTCAATTTACTTTTATTGCTCAATGTTAACAATTCAATTTGTATTTAAATATTATAATTTACAAGTGCATTTAATTAGTTTCAATTTTACAAGTGTATTTAGTTCAAAAATTGGAAGCCCATGCATCTAAAAAGCTTATAAAAAAAATAGGCCCATATAAAGTAAGTCGATAGTTTTGTTTTGTTTTTTTTTTTTCAATTTACTTTTATTGCTCAATGTTAACAATTCAATTTGTATTTTAATATTATAATTTACAAGTGCATTTAATTAGTTTCAATTTTACAAGTGTATTTAGTTCAAAAATTGGAAGCCCATGCATCTAAAAAGCTTATAAAAAAAAATAGGCCCATATAAAGTAAGTCGATAGTTTTGTTTTGTTTTTTTTTTTTTTTCAATTTACTTTTATCGCTCAATGTTAACAATTCAATTTGTATTTTAATATTATAATTTACAAGTGCATTTAATTAGTTTCAATTTTACAAGTGTATTTAGTTCAAAAATTGAAAGCCCATCTAAAAAGCTTATAAAAAAAAATATGCCCATATAAATTAAGTCGATAGTTAAAAAAAAAAAAAAAAAAAAAAAGCTAAAAAAAAAACCCAAAATGCAAAGAGGATGTCACATGCATGCGGTTAGTACAGAAAAACTATATGCATGCCCGTGTGCAGTTATGAACGGATTTTGCAACTAAAATTGCCCTCCGCATATTGCGAATACGGAATCTGTCCACATCTGTCCATATAATGCATTTTACACCCCTACTTTTGTCTAATTCTTAATGTTGCTGACACTTCATATCCAATCAGATAGAGACATGTGTCCAATTTAATTAAAAAATATAAGAAGAAAAAGAAAAAGTTATAAATATAAATATAAAAAATAAAAAAGAAATTAGCTTTGGTCTTCTGTTGGGCTGGCGCTGCCTGCTATCAGGCTATCTTTAATCTTTTTGTCCAACAACGAATTGGTCAATAATCCTGACAGTGTCTAAAGGGTCTTGATACGGAGCGGCTGCCCTCCATTTGCTTGGAAACCTTCTCTCGTGGCTCAACTTGTTCTCTTCTGGTTGCTCTTTCTCACATTCAGGATCCAGCGTCCACTCCTCTGGGATCTACATGTCAACATGGGGCAGCAATTACACACATCGAAATTTTAGTTCAACAGTCTCGATCAGTTCAGAAATGCTAAAACAGTTGCTTCATTTAATTCCAACGGTTAGTAGGAAACGGTAGAATTAAAGTGTTCTTTATCTTAATTTTTGACACGATTCACAAAGATGGGTTTAGGTCCATCCGGATTGGCCCAAATTAACCCGTTTAATAAACGGATCAATCCCCACATCAACTCACTTAAACGGCCCATATATAAGCAGTGATCCACGTAACTCGTATTAAACTATATAGTTTAATTTTCTCATCCCACTCACCCGCCAGTGTTTTCGTTTGGTTATTGAATTTTTGAAATCAGAATTGAATTCTTATTCTGTTTGTAAATTTTTAGGTTTAACTTTTTAAAAAAAGTTGAATAAAATATAATTTGTTTAGAAAAATTTAAATAAAATATGATTTATTTTTGAAAAAAGTAGAATCAGAATCATATTCTGTTTCTAAAATTCTGTTGCCAGACAGATAAGGGTTTGTAAATTTTGGTTTTGATTTTTCTGTTTGGTTGATGAGAAACAAGAAGAAAAATATGATATTTTTTTTTTTTAAATTTTTTAAATCTATATTAGCGTTGTTTTAACCAAAAACAACATTAAAAAAAAGAAAGAAAAAAAGAAAGGGAAAACAATGACTACAAACGACGTTAAATATTTTTCCCGACTGCATTATCGCAACTACTATATATTGGCATACGACATTACGACGTGAACTAAGCGATGTCAATTGGTTGACGTCGTTTATTCCACTGTTCATGTCTTTTTCAAATGACGCGAAGAACACCGGACGCGCCAACAAATTGTGAGCCTTACTCAACCCTAGCTATCTCAAACAGGAAATTAAGTTGAAGTGGAAATTAAGTCTAAATTTATTACCTTATCAACTGCAAGGGTGAAAACTTCAAGATCACCATTGCGTTTGATATGAAATCGCGTAAATGCCTTGTAGTCAGCAATTCTAAGAGAGGAGAAGGCCTCGTCATAGTGCAAGTTAAACCAATTGATGCAGACGTACAAGTAGCTCCCAAACACAAAGGAAACAAATGGGGTTGATAACAACCAAAAATAGAGGAAGACACATGCATAATATATGATGGCACCCCATCGAGAGATAGACTCCATCCCATTCTTGCAAATGTTGCTCCTCGTCACAGCCATGAGCTGAAAGTGAATTTCATATCAATGCATGCATGTACCTCAGTAAATAATAATAATAATAAGAAGAAGAAGAAGAAGAAGAAGAAGAAGAAGAAGAAGAAGAAGAGGAGGAGGAGCCGAGGAGGAGAAGAAAGAAGCATATATTCTTACCTCTGGCACATCAAATGCAGACAAGAGATACTTGATACATCCTGGATAAAGCCCAAATGTCCATTCTTCTACTCGAGCTCGAGTGCCATTTGAAACTGGAAAGTATCTGCTTTCTACTGATTGGTACCGCCGGTATAACGAGTGATAGCCTGATTGAATAAAAAAAAATCTATGTTCATTTTTCTGGAATAAAATATTAGAAAATGCTACAGTTCCAACTACAACGGTTGATTATCAACATGGCTAATAATGAACTAAAATGAGAGTAAATTGTGGAAGTCATAGTTTAAAATAAATATCATGTTAAATCATAATTTATTTCAAAAATTTAAATTGATAAAAATAATAAATTTTATTCATTTAGTTTATATTCTAACGTCAGCTTCCCAACCATATAGCAAGCAAGAAAATATTCTGATTTTGAATGTAAAGATGGGGTGGAATTAGGAAAACCCACCTGAAGTTGCCAATAATTCATCGCGGACAAAAACCTCGACACCAAGTTCCAACACCATCATAAGAATTAGAGCTGCGGTCAGGTGCGCAAAAACATGGAGAATTCCGATCACTATCCGTGTCCTCCATGAAACTTTGGAAGGAACAAATGCAATAGCCATAGTAAGCAGTAGCAGAGCACCTCCCAGAGACACATAAGAGTGCTCCAGCATGTATATAAAAGCATTCCACACTGTCCCACAGAAACTCCTCCAGAAATCCGAATTTGAATCTACTTGGAAGATGTGGCCGAGCTCACACTAGCGAAAAATATGGGAAAGATAATCAACTGATCAATAGGCCCGGCCGTTTAAGTTGTTTCAATTCAAGAGAGAAAGAGAAGAGCAATTAATTCACCTGTGGGAACATAGAAAATACCAATATGAAGTATATAATGCCACCAACATTATCAAACTGCCAATTCTCCTTTCGGAAGTTCCAAATATTTCTTAACGCAAGCTGCAGTAAATCATGAAACAAAATGTTATAACCAAATTAAAAGCAAAAGAAAATATGGGAGAGTGGAAAAGGGGAAGGAAAATTACCCTGCTTGAAGTTTGAAAAGAAGGGTATTCGGCTTTGCAATCATATGAAACTCCATGAGATTTACTAAAATTACGAAAGACATGGGTGGGATGTACATACGCTCCGCCACAACCATTGACAAGTAGATGTTGTGCATAAACCGGCTTTCTGTCAGGCTGATCATGATCAGAAGAAACAGAACCATCCGATTCAGCAATTGAGTGGCGCATGTAGTGATGAATGTCCCCGGCAATTCGAAGCTTGCACCTTTCTTTCAAAATGTTACATATCAGGTCTGACACATTGTTTTTAGAATCACCATTTTCATACCAATTAAGAAGCCAATCCGGTTGGTGCGTCATAACGATCACACAGTCTTTCTTTCCAACCTGCTCAAATCAACTAGTTAAAATCATTCAACAAAAAGAATTATGAATGGCCACAAAAAAAATGTATTGCACCCGGTGTAATACCTTTGGCCGGGTTCAAATCTATGTCTGTTTAATGCGTTTAATTTGGAGAGTGTTTGTCCAAATATATTTTTTTTTAAAATGTTTTCTACGGAGTACAACTAGTTATTTTGAGAAGAGAAATTCTATATGTACGTACTTAAACTTTTACAAAGGGAACCTTACTAAGATAATGCATGTAGAGCTTATTCATTGGTACTTGTAGCATTTCTTTTTATTAATTGGTGGTGGGGATGGTTTCCGGCAGTTGGTTGTCACTAGGGTGGTGTTTGTGTACGCCCCGTGTTGTTCATGTGTTGGCACCGGCGAAAATTTTCTGACGACAACTTGTTTGTTGTTTCTGTTTGTGTATTTGTTTGTTGTTGTGCTCTTTGTATAATTTTTTTCTTTAAGTCTGTCTATGGGTTTTCAGATATTACTGGTATGTTTTAGGGCTTGTTTTGCTCAGATCAGCTTTCTCATCTTTAGAATTGTGCTTAAATGTAGAGAATGACTCAAATGCCTAATTTTGTAATATTTGTTTATTTGTAGACAGCACCCAAGTCAGTTTTTCTGGCTTAGTGGGTAGCATGCGTTTGTATTTCTACTCACTGTAATGTGCCATCGAGCATGTTGGTTTTTTAATGCAAGGAGCCCTGAGCTTATTATTTCAAAAAAAAAAAAAATTATTTTGATCATCTCCAATAAATAAGCTACATATCAGTTAATAAAGCTCCATTTGTAAAAATTTAAGTACATATAGCATTACTAATAAAAGAAATTAAAAAAATAAATTAGGAAAAGAGAGTGGCCATGTGGCCACCCTCAGGAGAGGGGTGGTAGCTAAAGTGACCATCCCGACCAATACCGAGGTGGTTATGCAGATACCCTAATATTTTAAACAATAAGGAAAGAACATCTCTTTTTTTTAAACAATAAGTTAGTTCTTACCTAACTCTATAAAAGTTAAGCACATCTCTTTTTATTCTTTATTATTATTATTATTGTTTTTTATATAAATAATCATTCAATAAGGAAAGAAAATACAGATTTAAAAATGTTTTGTATTTTGAGTTTTTTAATAACATATGGTAACATGTTTAAATATATATTGTTTTCTGGTTGAATTTGTAATCTAAAAACATAATTAAGAAAAAAATGAAGCAAAACGGGCCCAAAAGTACTGTCCATGACTGATTGGGCCTAATCATATGATAATCTTCAATAATTAATTTTTTATTTTTATTTTTTGGGCTATAATCAACTCGTGCATAGACAAATGCATATCCACAACCAATATCATCCACTCATATATAATATATTCTGACCAAGGCATATCGAAACAATGAAAAGGAAAAGTAAGAAAAATACCCTTTTCCTTGCTAGTTTTGAGAAGAATTCAAATTGGTAGACATCGATATCACCAAGGAGTGCAAGATCAAGACCAAATACCCACCATCCTTTAGGAAGCTTCAAAGCAAAATAACTCTTTTTCTGAGGCATAAACCACCCACCCAACCAGCTCTTATAACATATATTCCTCATAAAGGTATGAAGCCCATCAAACCAATCTGTCACGCAAAAAGTAGACATTATTGTACAAAAATGACATTCTAAACAACAACCAACTTTGAGGGATTTGAAATGATCGGATAAAGACACAAAGACTGCAGAGACAGAACAAATTAAGATTTTAATCCAACCGTGGTTTCCAGGAATGATAAAACATCGAGGGCCATCATATGGCATCGCTTGTTTTTGGTATTTCGTTTTGTTGCATTTCTTTTCACGCTTGAGCTTAGACATCCCATGAGGCACCTTAGGCTTGATAGCAGCCATATGGACTTCTTTATGCCACGATGGTGGCTGAAGAGCATACTCGAAAGGAAGAAAGAGGCGTCTTTCATATGTGAATTGTGACGGATTAGGATACCTATATTAATTCAACATCAAACATATATCCGTTAATTAAACAAACAAAAGATCATGTTTAAAAATATATAAAATAATTACTTATGCTATATAGAATTTTGATGATGCAAGATTTTTGTAACGACCCACCCCAACGATACAATATTATCCGTTTTTGGCTTCCCCGGATTAGACTTCCCAAGAGGTCTCCCATCCTGGTATTATCATCGCAGAAGCACACTTAACTGCGGAGTTTTGATAGCTTCATGGCTATCACGGCTTTAAAACGCGTTGTGTCAAGAATTGTGCGTTTATTATACATATAAGCATATCCTCATTCCCAGATGATGTGTGATGTCACATTTAATTTTATTGCATATTTTTAAAAGATATAATAAAATCTTATTTTTTTAAAAAAAATACATGCATATATCTCTCAAACTAACACTCAATTTGCAATATCCCACTCGAACTATTGATTGCAGCAATGTACCCCTAACACTCAATTTAATTAAGGATGTTTTTCTCATTTGGAGGACATTGCGAAATTTTGGTAGCTAGTTTGAAGTGAACATTGAGGAAATTCATTGTAACGACCGAGAGAAAAGCGCTAGTCACATCTGCACTATTACCTCAAAATGACTAGTCAATTTAGAGTTTTTTCTATAAAGCCCAGAGCCACCTAGTAACATAAGGTCATGTGGTACTGGAGCGTTGCATGATGTGGCCCTGACGATGACGTCAAGAGTTTAAGGGGGGAGGGTTTGTAACACCCCGGTCCCATTATTGGAAAGAGCTAGATAAATAGCTCACATATAGTGAGTGATTTATAAGAGATAGTCATGAGTGCTAAGTCTCACATTACCTAGTTACTAAGTGAAACTGAATTTTATAAGGAATTCTAGGAAAAACTCCAAATTAACTAGTTATTTTGGGGTGATAGCACAGATCTGGTAGCTATTTTTCCTGAATCGTTACCTTCATAGTTCGAGAGAGTATTACAAATTGGGTGTTAGTTTGTGATGAGTACGTATGTTTTGTTTTCCCAATTAATCTTTTATTAGAATTGTCAATTTAGACGATATCCTATCCAATGAGGAATAAGTCACCAAGTATAATTATTAATGGAAGCAGTTAAATATAGGATTTTTCATTTTAAAAAAAAGCATAAGGATTGTCAACTTACGCAATATCGCCTCCAATGAGTAGTAATTTTCCACGTGGTAAGTCAAGCTCTGAATTAGTGCAACGAATGGAAGGTTGAGCAAGTAGGCGTGCGACAGAATAGGTTGAGTTCCCACCATCACCAGTATCAGCCATGAAATCAAACCATAGTTCTTTCTCTTCACTAAAAGGATCATATGTAGAATCTCCTTGTTGAACTCCATCTTGAGCCTTCTTTTTATCTGTTGGCACGCCTTGAACCTGATTCATTGCTGCCTGAAGATGGACACAATTAATAACCTAATGGTATCATGAATATGTATAATACGCGCAAGTATATATATGTAGGACTATATATATATATACCTGCAATATACGCATGTCAAAGCGACCTAGGAAGACATTTACTGATACCAGGAGGTCAAAAACAGTCTTGTATAGGTCAGCTGATGTTCTGCAACACATAGACATCAACAAAGAGCATAAACCCTAAAAATTTTCTCCCAAAAAAGAAAGAAAGAAAGAAAAAATGGTAACATCTATCTGTACGCACCCTGAGTACCAGGGAACCATATCTAAAAAGTCAGGCTTCATTTGCTTATTCTTCGTAGATTCTTCCCCTGACCTGGCCAAAAGAGCATAAGAGAGCTCTCAGTCCAGCTCATAATATTCCAAGCAAGAGATCTTTAAATCCTAATAATAATTTTTGTTTCAAAAATAAAAGTATAAAAATCATGCGCATCATAAAGTCAAGCTACAAAATATATAATACTCACGTTGATAACTCTTCGCTACATAATTGACCATGTAAATGCCTATAACAACTGACCATAACAAGTAGACATGAAAGATTTCATCCGGTGAACCCGCAGGAAGCCAACTGATTGTTAACTGAGAAAAAAGAAAGAAAGAAAGGAATTATACGTATATATGATAAGAGTATGGATAAAAATAGCCGCCATGGTATCCAAACTATTCATATAGGAAGAAACATGCCCCCTGTCGAAATTATATTTGCTAATTAAGGGCTAAACCACAATTAATACAAAATCATTCAGAACTTCATGGAGGTGAGATCGATAGAGAATATTCGGGAAATGTAAGAATTAGGGCCATGTGGCAGCTAAATTTTCATATATACCACCACATACGTACATACGTCATTTTGTTGTTTTTGTACGTGTTCAAAGGATTCTTCAAAGGTTGTAGACGTACCTGCTTAAAGCTTCTTTTTGCAAGCGGCCTCTCTCTACAGTGACGCAGAAAAACGCAGCTGGCTACACTCACACCCTTCAAAGTATGAAAAAGTATTCAGAGTTTACATATTATAAAGGGAAAAGATCTACAACATGATATATATATTGAGATACCAACAGCCTCTCCAGGACTTACGGCAGAAAGTTTAAGAATGGTCCATATACGCTTGAGAATGGTCCATTTCTCTGGCCACTTTTGAATCTCGCTTGAAAAAATGTAGCGAAGGCCTTCAAAAGTTGAGTGGAAGACAAGAAGAAACAGAACAGAAGCGGCAAAAGTTGTCAACAAAAAAGGTGGATTCATTCTCATAGAAACTCCCACTGACCGAGAACTAGGAAGATGATATGCAGTTGCTGCTGAAAGCCACGATGCATACCTGAAAAAGAACTCCCAAAAATTACTCATACCCATTGTTTTCAACTAGCTATCGTAAGATTGAAAGTAAGATTTACCACTCATTGAAGTGTATATAGCTTGGCTTCCCTATCAATGGCTGGGAAAAGAATCGGACCCAAGGCTGTAAAAAAAAATAGAAGAATCCCAACAAACAGGCATGCATAGACCACCATATGATGCTGTTGTCGTCGTTAAGAGTACACCGAATGTCGAACAAGGTAATAAAGACGAAACTCAGGAGTGGAACGAGTACGGCATGGCGTGATTTGGTCAGAATCCTGAACCACACACGAATTGTTCTAATCCTCTCGGTCGTGGCGGTTCTCGGTGCATTTAGGAAACTACTAGTCCTAATTACCGCCTCCCTCATTTTGAGGGCTTCAAGTATATTCTTGTTAGAGCTGGGTTGCCTTACTGATAGTGGATCTCCAAATTCTGTGAAAAGAGTACTGCAAATTAATTAAGTAAATTAATTTCTATAAAAGTACTCCAAAATATTAGTAATTCTGTGAGTTTCACTTCTAGGGGCTGGGGTAATTAATTTTGAGGGAGGAAACAATAATCATAGTTTTTTTTTTTTTTTTTTTTTTTTTTGAAATTGAACAATAATCATAGTTAATAATATACAAGACGGCATTAATTTAATGATATGGAATACATAAGTATGTGCTGTACCCCAGAATAATCCTCGTAATATACCCTAGTTCCCTCTTCCCTAGCTTGTATTACTCAGAAAAGAAAAAGAAAAAGAAAATTGACTTTATGCGATCAACGTTACTGTTTATGACAGCAAGTTTAGTCAAAATAATACGCAAATAATTAAAATAAAAAATAAAAAATAAATATTTCAAGTGGAGAAGAAGAATTAATTAGTTGAAAATTTGTTGTAAATTCTGGTTGAAAATAGAAATTAAATGATTAAACATGGATGATTATGTGCATATTCCAAGGAAACACGGGCAAGAAATTAACTTTATACGTGTTCTACAATTAAAAAGGCCCAGACAAATGGAAGCAGACGGAAGAACGACACGCAGAAGCAGAAATTCATGCAGGAAACGGCAAATCAGAAAACAATTATAATGAAGGAACACGTACAATCTCAAAAATTAAGAAAGAAATCGTGAGATAGAAGGAAGGAGAGGCACCTGCAAGCTCCGTACGTAGCTAGCTTGGCAAAGAAAGAATTGAAGAGCAATGGTTCGGACTTCGGAGAAGCTAGCTAGATATATAAAGAAGCTAGACAGCAATATCGATCTACCGTCTCTCTAGATCTCTACCATCGATCGATCCTTGTAACCTTTGACTTTGGTGGAGTGGAACCAACACCACCAACCACCATGCTTCGAGGAAGCTAGGTTGGTAACAATGGCATAATATTCTAATATATAGAGAGACCCGGCCAGCTCGAGCCTTGGGGATTCCTCAGTTGAAGGAGAGAGAAAGAGAGAGAGAGTTTGTGTATGAGACTAGACTTAGTCGACGTAGTCGTAGAACGTACGAAGGTAAGATTGCCATATATGGAAGAAGATTGCTCCAAGTATACATACAGAATATTTAATCTAGCTAGTTAATTAATGTCTAACGACACTCAACGATCGATACTGCTGTTCTTGTCATTCAACGATCGGGACTCCATAAAAAAGTTTAAAATATTTTCATTTCAAGTGCGAGAAATAAAAATAAGATTTGAATGGGTCCGCCATGAAATACAAAAGGGAAAAATGTAAAGACATTTTCAAATTATACGTATTTTCCTACGATTGATTTTATATATATATATATATAAAAAAAAAAAAAAAATAATATATATATATATATATATATATCTGAGTAATTAATGTTATATAGCACAGTAATTAACGTATGTTCCTATATATATAAAACTAATTAATATAAGAGTTGGTTCAAAATCTCATGTGAACATTGTGTGTCTGCATGGGTTAACTACCTACTTACTTTGCCATTTGACCACTGATCGATCGGCTACGAATTATTTTTGATGCATTAATTTAAATAAGAATGTAGCTACTATAATTTTATTTAACAAGGTTTATTTGACATTTTTAACTAACTATTGAATTAATCTTCATTAAATAATAATAATAAAAAAATCAAATGGTTAATTAAAAGTGCCTGCCATTGGAGCAAGAATATGAATATGTAATGAGGTGGGGGTGGCTTACGGTTGTTTGTTAAAATTTTGCGAAGTGTTTTAAATTTTGAGTTTTGAAAAATAATTTTAAAAATTAAGGTAAAATGCCATTGATCCAGCAGCCTTAAAGGTAGTCGTTGCCATTAGAGCGCCACACCACTAATTTTTTTTATTTTTTTAGAAAGAAAGTCTTAATTTTTTTAAAAAGCATTTTGTATTTTATTTTTTAGACATATTTTCGAGAGAAAGAGTTTTGAATTTTGTTTTGAAAAACGTGTTAATAGTTGAAGCCATATTTAAAAATTCGTTAGAATAACTAATCTTTTGAGTAGAATTTTCAAAGTTTGAAAAGTAAAAAAAGGTTGCTTAGGGAATATTGCTACTTTTTAAAATTGAAAGGACATTACAAATTTATGTTTCCGCGTAAAACATTTTATAAATTTTCTTTTCTATATTAAACCGCGTAGTGTCGTTGTCCGTTGGAACCAAACACTCTCCTTTTGTTTTTAATTTTTTTTATCTTACTCTCTCTTGTGTTGATCACGTACGATTTGTTAGTTTTGTATCATCCTATTAGCCAGGAAGATGTTCTCATCGTCAGCAGTATGACGTGAAGCTCCCAAATTAATAAATATTTCATAATGAGGTTTATATATATATTTTGTTCCTGAGCGGGTTCTATGCAATATCTATGCATCAAATATTATACTGGGGAATGGGTCACTGAAAACAATTCAATGCGCGTAAACTAAGCTATCGTGTGCCCTTTCCTGGTTTAAGTAAGATTTTATGGTGACGTAGAGACATCTTTCTGTTGTTTAAGTTTTTGAGCAGCTGTATTATGTAATGGTCTTAGTCTACTTTGTCTAGGTGAATGAAACTCTCACCGCTGTGCCGTGACTTTGTGTATTATGAATTCTTTAGAACCTTAGACATTTGATCAATTGGTCTCTTTTATATATGATAAGGGATTTTCAAAAAATAAAAATAAAAATAAAAATTAGAATCCTACAAAGTTTTTCAAAGCGAGTTAGCTCATGGGGCCACCGGCCACGTCATAAAAACAACTAAGTTAGAGTCGGTAAGGAGAATAATTACATAGAGCTTTTACACATCCTCTCCTCATCCCCCCTTATCACCTTTTTATAATAAAAAAATTTATTTTTATTAAAAAGTTGTCTCTGATGTCACATCAGAGACAACTTTTTAATAAAAACCAATTTTTTTAAAGAAAAGGGGGTGACAAAGGGGGATGAGATCGAGTCTCCTCTTTAACATTTTCCATAATTACAAGGCCGGGAACATCAACTTGGGCTGACATCGATCTTATGTGGCTGAAATTTAAGGATATGTTTGGTTCAAACGGAAAACGAGTCAACGAGGCTACGTGGTTTAAAAGAGACGTATCTCAAAATCGATCTCACGATCATTTTGTCGCCATGTCAAATAAATTCAAACCAACGTTAACGGCAACCGCGTTATAACTCCTGAATCTAACGCACGGATAGAGAGAAACGGTCAGTCGTCGTCGTCTCTGCCACCACCCGATCAATCATCATATCACCTTCCATGTATTTCCTCGATCTATACCATCACGTATATACTCTATCTCCCATCATGAATGCCTCCAAATGAAATCAACTCCTTTCTCTCAGTTTATTTGGTATTTGGATCCTAGTTAGTGTTTTTCTAAGAGTATAATTGTCCTTTTAGATCCTTAAAAAAAATACTAACCGGATCCCGTCTAGATCCTTTTCTGTTTATTTGGTCATTGAATTATAGCCCGATCTAACTCCATCATAACATTGATCAGTAAGACTTATGGTGATTTACATTAGTTAGGCTATAAAGATTCTTCATTATGGGATTCGAACCGGCCATACCCTAATTAACTAGTGTATACCTAACCAGGCTAACCACTTTAAACCACTTAACTTTCGCCTTAACTTGGTAATGAAGAACCGGTGTTACACATGATTAATGTTGAAGGGTGTTCTGACAGTTCTGGGTATGCATATATATAGCTCATAAATTTATTACTTGCAATAGAAGCTGGCCATTGGCAAATAAATGATATTATATTGCACCGTCGCAAGTTTAAATTTGATGTTGGCACCATGTATATGTATATATTCAAATATTTTATTTTCTTTCTATGTAGGGTGCGTTTAAGATTGCGATTTCGTAGACAATAAGTGCGATTTTAAATCAAATCGCAGAACATAGATCGTTTGTGTTGGGGATAAATCCCACTCAACCCGATCCAAATAGGAGATTCGAAAGTTAAATAAGGTCCAAACAGATAAGAATAATGATCATATCAGAAGTCTAAGAAGATATCAGATCAGAAGTCTAAGAAGATATCAGATCAGAAGTCTAATAAAGGATCAGAGTCCAATTAGAACTTTGATATCAATTCTAGATCTCGATTAAAACTCTGACAACAGTTCTAGATCGACAAAGAGCAGGAATTCTAATCCAGCTTTGACTCCACCTCTTTGCCTATAAATAGGCCCATATCCCAGGTACAAACTAAGACTCAATTTCATGCATAGAGCATTATTTTCTCACAGAAGCTAACTTAGGCATCGGAGCGGGATCCCCGGAAGGGTCTCTAGTTTTTGTTGTTTTGCAGAATTATTGAGAAGCGCGAAGAACATCAAAGGAACGTGCAGATTCACACCATACCGGAAACTGTACCAACAGTTTGGGAACTGCGTTTTTAAAAATTGCGATTTGAAAACGCAGAAAATCTGCTTTTTCAAATCGCAAATAAGATGATGCTTTTTTAAAAACGCAGAATTTTAAAGGTAAATTCGTGATTTTAAAGGCTAAACTGCAATTTTGCCAAACGCTTAACTGCGTTTTTAAAAATCAATTTTTTCAAATCACACATTTTAAAATCGTTATTTAAAATCGTACTTTTTGAAATCGCAAACTCAAACGAACCCGTAGTCTCCTAAACAAATTGGAACGAGAATACCAACACCATTCCTTTATTTTCAGTACCATTGCCTTCCCATTCATTTTTTTTTTCCTTTTCCATTTCTTCAATTACTTCTATATTATATGAACTCCCTAATTCCCGTTTACCAATTATGATCAGACTCAAATGGACCGAGATAGGGTATTATTCCAATTTCCACAACTACTTTTTCTGACAAAGAAATAAAAGAGTAAAGAAAAAGAAAAAAGAAAAAAGAGAGAACTACTAGAAGCCGTATAGTGCCAAGGTCTGAATGCACAGATGAGATGATTCACATGACACAACTAGTCCACATACAAAGTCATCGAGTTTTGATAAGAAATGAATGACAAGATACATGCGAAATGATTTTTGTTTTTTCATATTAAAATTAAGATTTGATTCTTACACTACACCATTACAACAACTGCACAACAACCCATCACATGAGGGTGGACCCCAGTGTGTAGAACCCACCCTCATGTGAGGGGTTGTTATGTAATTGTTGTATTGATGTTGTAAATCTAACATTTTCTATTAAAATTTGTTTCTTTCACGCCCGGCCCCACTCATCTCGCACAGTTAATGATCAGATGCCTGATGCCCCAAGATAGAATATTCGTTCATGAAGTTTGATAGTGCTTTTTAAAGGATGTATTTTGTTCGAAAAAAAAAATGTTTTGATAAAATATAAAAGTAAAAATAATTTTGAGTGTTTTGTATTTTGAAATATTTATTAAATTCTTTTTAAAAAAAATGAGAAAAAAATTATTTTATCAAATTAAGTCTATTATATTATTCCAACCCCTCCTGACAAAGAAATAAAAGAATATGGAAAAGCCAAAAAAAAAGAAAAAAAGAAGAAGATAACTACTAGAAGCCGTATAGCGTCGCGCTAGCTAGGTCTGAAATTCTGAATGCACGCGGAAATAGTCCAATATTGATGACTTTTTTTTTTTTGTAACAAATTAATGATTTTAGATTAAAAAGAAAAAGAAAAAGAAAAAGAAATTATTGATTTTTGTCTTTTCATATTAAAATTTGTTTCCTTCAGTTCACGTCTCATCCCTATCACAAAGTAGGACCCATGGTGGGATCCATTCTACATGGAGATTGGCCTGTATATGGACGCAAACGGACAAACGTCAATCCTCATGCGTCAGCAGTATGACGTAAAGTTTTCAAATTAGATATCTTGTATACCTCGTGACACAATTATTAATTTTATTTTATTTTATTAAATAAGAAATTACAAAATCATGTAAATGGGTTAGAATTTGATTTTTTTTTAATAATAAAAAAAAAGTCAATAATTATGTCAATAGTTGTGTCTTTGAGTAACAAAATATCATTTCTCAATTAAATAATGCCTAATTATCCGTTTGATTGCCTTTTGAGCTAACATAAAAGTTTTAATTATAAATAACAATTATACATAGAGACTGTAAAATAGGGAGTAACGAAATTATATATTAATTTTATAACTATTTTACGTCGGTTTTAATTAATTTTGTATTTTCTTTTTTAACAATGATTTAAAAATTTATTGGAACTACCACATCTGTATTATAGAATAATTGTGGGATAAAAATAAAGTTTCTAACATTATTCTACGATATAATTTATTAATTATAAGTTCCACGATGTTGTTACAACCACATTGTTAGGCCCATAGGCCCATCATCCAATTTATACACCTATTAAGTACCGGATAACACTTTATTTATTTATTTTTTGAAGGGATATTGCAATCTTATAAATGATTAGACATAATGAGTTCAGCATTTACAATTCCCGATAGACAAGACGGGTATGATTCAAACCATACATGATTCAGCTGTTGGGAGACAACAGACTTGGCAAGTGTATGTGCTACTGAGTTTCTTTTTCACCTAACATGCTTGAAAAATAAATATTGACTTCTAACAACCAAGTGTGTGTTTGTGTGCAATAAAATATCTTAAATGCGAAATTTAAAGAATACTAGATATTTGTTACGAAGTGGAAACTCCGTGAAGAGAAAAACCACTCCGGGGCAGCTAAACCCATGAACTCCATTATTCAAAAACAAAGCTAATTACAAGACACTCGTACTCATATACCTTTATGCAGTAGTCGTACATTTAACTCTGACACGAAGCCTATCGTGAACGCTTTCAACCAGATCTCCTATCTGAATGAGTTTTTTATGGATTCATTTACCTTAGAACCAACCCCTAAGATAGACTTCACACGAACAATTAACCACACACCGTCAACGGCTTGAGAGTTAGCGGATATTCGATTCTTTCTAAACACCCTTTCAAAGTACTATGGAATTCGATACTAAATTCATACAATTTACAAGCCTAGAGCTCCCTAGTTATAGGCTTAAAGAAACCCTAAATCTGCTGAAAAACGGACTCTGACTGTCGAGCGTCAGGATAGAAGTTTAGCCACGTTCAGACGGATTTCTGTGATGTCCTTTCAGAAACAGCGCAATTCAATCTTTATCAGGTCCACGTCTGGATGACTTCCCAAACAGTGTCGACTTTTGAAAATCAACTCCGTGTTAAAAAATGATTGACCTAGCGTCCGCACGGTGTTGCTCTGACGTCTGGACGTCTTCAACATAATCTGCTGGACATTGCTGGGCATCCGAACGCCTTCAAAGGCCCGTCCGGACTGTTGCACAGGAACCGGCTGTTCTGACTTGAAAATTGCATGGAATCTTCATGGACATTTTCTAGAGACTTGTAACCATACACATGACATGAAATGAGACACTGTCCATATTACTTAAAGACTCTGAATAGAACCAATAATCATGTTAAAAAGCAACCGTTACATAAAGTGTTTTTGTCAACCAAAATATTGTCAATATAAAATACCAACAAACTCTCAATTTGGCCATTTTGGGACAAAAAACACTTGACCGGTTTGGAAATACATTTCCGGTCTAAAACAAAAAATACTCCCCATTTTTATCTCAAAGGACAAAGGGTAAACAAAGTATAAGAGAAAACCACAATTACTAAAATTCAAAACAACAAGAATAATAGTAAAGTGTCTCATCAAAAGCTCAAATCAACATAAGAGAAAACCAAAACCTCAATATATCACATTTCCTGAATTTGAACCATTTCGACTTCTTGCTCCTGAAGCCAGGAAATCATACACTGAAAATTTTCAGTCACTTGAGTCTTTTAGCCCGAAACTGATCATCCACAAAAAGAAATCCTCTAGACAAGTGGTTTGCAAGTTGATAAAGAAAATTCACCACTGAATCTCTAGCTGGCGCAGATCTAGAGGAAAATGTTACATACGACTCTATATGAGCAGGGGGAATGAGCTCATCTAAAATTTTAGATCTTTGGAACATATAATTTCAACACTGGTCTGTTTTCCAAAGAGCCCTCTGTCTGACACTATGCTGAAAGCCACCGGATAACATATTCCTGAAAAATATTTAGATAGAAATCTATCTGAAAATAATACCACAAGGAAATATTAGATCCTTTTAGTTTCAAAAAGAATGTGGTATTATGATATCTATCAATTGGATGCATAAAGAAATATAAAAGTAGATATAGCAATCTAAAAGACACAAATTAGTAATATCCATCCAGCATAAAGACAGAAAAAAATATTCATACACAATCTCTCAAATCATAATCAATTAGATATTCCAATATTCTAAAAAGAACCAAAACTTAAGAGATCAAGGAAAGTCAAAGGAAATACTTGAGAATGAGAAAAGATATGCAGAGAATGCCAAAATCTCAGGATCAGTGCGAGAGAAAACACACACAACACAACATGATAAAACAGGTAAAAAGTAGTGTGTGTGTTTGGCAGAGAAAGCAAAAAGTGCGTGTTTGTTACTTTGTCTTATTTCTTATTTAAAGTTATTCAATTTTCAAGTCTTTTTATTTTCTTGCTATTTAATTTAAAGTTATTTAATTGTTCTTCTTTCCTTTAAATTGTTTTGTTGCTTACTTTTTGTTTATTGTTATTTTCATTCTTTCTTTCTTTCCCATTGTTTTAATTTATTGTTTTCTTTTATTAAATTTCTGTTTTTCTTTTTCTTTTTCGCTTTTATTATTTCATGATTTCATTTCAAGAGTTTGTTGTGCTTTCAATCATGAGAGGCTAAAATCTTCAACTAAGGTTGATGATAAAACCTCATCAATGATAGCACCTCTACTCTTGTCATGATATTCATATATATATATATATATATATATATATATATATTCAAATTCCATGTCAATTTATTGAATTTTATTCTTTAGATTGATGATCTTTATTTGATGTTTGTTGTAATTCAATCGATTGATACATCGATTGATTTATTTGAGATTGAGATATCTATTGTGATTTCCGGATACAATAGATGATTTCGATTAAAAATGGATAATCGTTGTGATTTGTTGAGTTGAATTCTTCAAATATTTTCATGATTTGTTATTCAAGAATTTGAATATCGCGCTTATTGAATTGAATTCATGAATAAAGTGCAAGAGTAGAGTGTTTGATTTGATTTGGTGAATTCCGATACCTTAGTGTTTTTCTTTAATTGCTCTTATTCAGTTTTATTTTTGTTTGTTATTTTATTTGACAAAAAAAAAATCCCAAATCTTTGGCTCTAGGTTAAAATAAAGTTAATTCAAATAAAAATTGATTTTTCTTTTCTTGCACACACTTCCCTGATGATTCGACCTCACACTTGCATATACTATGCCACATACGATTCGTGTGCTTGCGAGTTAAATAAAATTTGCACATCAAGGGCTATGCTTCGTTTCTCAGGCCTGGTTTGTGGCTGTTGGTGTTGGTTGGGTACTGCTGGGGTCTTGGGTCTTGGTGCGTGCCTTGAATGCATTGACTCTGGAGACGGCTGACTCCTTTCTGACAAGGGTAGTGGTTGTATTTTTCTATGTGGATTTGTAAATTCTTGTCTTTTCGCAGGGTATCTTTACAATGGGTTGATATTGCTTGGACTGTTTGGTGGCTTTTTCCTAGACCAGACCTCTTATTTTTAGTTGGATTGTGCTTTATTGTTTTGAGAGGCCCTAATGCTTGTTCATGTAATGTTTAGCTTGTTGTATTTGGTTTCCCTCTTTTGTTCTAGTTTAGACAGTTTGCTCTAAGGTCAGATTATCCTAGTTATTGGTTTTAGTACAAAATGGCTGACCTATTCTCAGAGCAAGGGGTAGCTGTATGTCACGAAGTAGGAATCATTCTGTTTTGGCTAGGTTTTTTTGTTAGCAACTGCCTGTTGGAGTTTGAGACTGCTTTGGCTCAGGTGAGGTATACACCTTTATGGTGGTGTTGTATGTACACCTATATGGTGGATTGTTATGTATCATTTTCTTGATTAATGAAAGATTGATCTTTCCTTGAAAAAAAAAAAAACCACTTAAAAATACTGAAAACACTAAAGCCATTCAAAATGTTAGATTATAATGAAACTAAAGGTTTAACAATTGCAAATTAAGGTGCTTGAATGTGCAACATTCAAGACCTATCACCAAACCATGAAATAGCTTACCTTTCAATAGATGCGAAGCTCTAGCGCTAAGAGTATCCCTAGTGAGCTATCTATTTCAAATTTTGCACCAAAATTTGGTAAAAAACTCTACTCCAACAAGCTCTCTATTTCAATTTTTTTACAAAAATTTAGTGAAAAACTCAAAAAACTCAACTCTAACAAGCTCTCTATAAATTCTCTATTTTGGCTTTTGTCAGAATCTCACCCCAAATTTGGCTCATAAATTTCATGAGCTATTCAATATTTTATTATTCACTCTCTCCTTTAACTTAACTTTTCACTTTTCCTCTCTCCTCATTTGTTAGGAGTAGTTGCTTAAAATCAATAAAAAATTAATTTTTAGTTGAAATAGAGAAATATTTAGAGAGTTTGATGTAGGAAACCTTTTAAAAGTGATAAATAAAATCAAAACAGTAGATTATTGAGCTAAAATTTAGAAGAAAATTTAAAGAGTTCACTAGAGATGCTCTAAGGCTTCAATCGATTTTGCAGTTGCAAGGCACAAGAGTGAAGGTTTCAGAGCTTTGAGACGACGAGGAAGGGGATGAGCTTCAATGGGCAGCAAAAGAAGTTGTTTGGGAAGGGAACAATGGCGTTTGAGGAGGAAAATAAAAAGAAGGAGGTGAAGGCGTTGATACAGGCGAAGGTGAGACGGTGAGAGGTGAACGGCACAGGGTCAGTGAGATTAGATATGGGGTGAGGCTTGAAAGGCGCAGGGTCTGTGAGATGATGAGATCAGATACGGGGTGAGCGGCACAGGGTTAGAGTAGATGAATTAAGTTTAGGTTCTTTTTTTAGGAGGGGATAGTTTTGAATTTTTTTTAGGACTCTTAGTGGTAGATGTGCGGGGCGGGGTGGGGGAGGTCGGGTACCTGGTATTTTAAAAAAGTTATACACGTGACTTGCTCCTCCGGGATAATTCAATTTTAAACCTAGATTCGCAATTTTAAGCCTAAAATATGGCTTTTGCGGGGCGGATTTTGCCCACTCTTACCTCTCGCACATCAAGGAATTATCTACTGAAATTCTTAAAGAAAGACTGCTTAGAAACCCTAAAACAAGTCAAGAACGAGTTTTTAGGTGGCAGTGTCCGACATGTATCAGAAAGTTAACTTTCTGTGAAGCATGTCAGGACAGGCAACCCTAGTGTCCAGACATTAACATGAAAATTCTTTTGTGTCCGTAGGGGTGTTCGAACATCTTGCAGAACAGGGACTTACTGGAAGTTGCGTTTGCTGGGCTGTCCAGACACCTTGGAGAACATGACCTTACTGCCAATTGTGTTCGAACACAACTTCTGGCTTTCGAACATCTTGAAGAAACTGAACTTATTGTGACTGTTGTCCAGACACGGCTTCTAGCTGTCTGGACACTTTAGAAAATCTTGCAATTTGAATAGTCTTATGAATGATCTGAATTCCAAGTTTTTCAACAATCAAGTAACATTTTGTCACAGAAATGTAGCCAACATAAAAAACCAACACATTCCAAAGCTTAAAACAACTAAATAGCTTAACAAGTCTCAAACCCATTCCAAAGCTTAGACTTGCATTAAGTAGTGAAAACGAGTTAAAGTATATATAGCACTTCATTTACAGTCATTGTACCAAATAGGCCTGAGATTCCAAGATGTTAGAAGATGATCAAATCAATTAACTCGTCCACAATTAAACCAGTCTAGATATATGCCCTAAAAAGAAAAGCTTATACATTTATAGCATCCAAATACCATATAAGGAGAAAATCAACAAATATTTCAAAGGAAGTGGTTCTTAACAAAGTCAATGATCCAAAACTTAAAACCACATGCAATTATCTGAAAAGCGTATATATTGCACAAACAAAAAAAATTGACGCTAGAAAACAAACAAATTAACAAGTCCCTCGTAGAAAAGTTGATCTGGAAGAATGCCTTTACATTGATCTCTGAAATATGCTACTTCTGATTTAACCAAATCAGGACACAGATCACAGTATCACAACTACCTACATCAAAGTAAATTGCATACATAATCTGTACAATATACCCTTACTGTTGTTGTATGAGAACAAAAGGAGAAATTCTAATAATATGTTTGTTAAGTTTAATTTTGACTTCCAAAAATTAACACTTTATTTCATCTAAGTCAACTCATATAGTGAAAACCTAAAAATCTTTATCCTCTCATGCCCCAAATAAATAAATATAAAATTTAGAGTTCCTTTCCCCTTTGAAAATTTTCTAAGCGTCCATATCGATCACAATGTCTAATCAAATTAAATAACATCTTAGAATATGCTTGTGCATGTTCTTCCGTTTGATTCCATTTGTCTGGGCCTTTTCAAATGTGGAACATGTATAAAGTTTCCTTTTTCGTGTTCCTTGGAATATGCACATAATCATCCACGTCGTTTAATCTGTTTCACATGGGGCATTGCACGCGTGAAGTGGTCCGTTTAGACTACTGCTGATAAGAAAGAATGCAAATTCAAGTTGGAAGTAATAATTTTTTAATAAGTACGAGGTTGATTCACATATAATGATGGATATTAAGTAAATTTTTTATTATTATACAAAAAAATAAATTAAGTTGTTTTTCTACTAAAAAGTGAAACAATATTGAAAAAATGATAAATTAAAATTAACTTAACTAAATTAAATTAATAAAAGCAAGACTTGGAAAAATTGATGGAACGTACTAAGGCTTCAAAGATCCATCTAACAATCTATTACATATTCTTGAGACGTATTTATTTATTTATTTTTTTGTTCTAAACTAGGTAGATAATTAACTTTTATAGTCAAAAGATAAAACAATTAATTAAGCGCAAGGAAAACAAAAAAAATATGGAATGAACCCACATAAAAAAATATACTAGGCTTTATTCCTAGCCTTAATTAGAAATTTAGCCACTCATAGTATTAAAATATATAATACAGTACAAATAAAAATACATAAAAAAGAAAAATCTTGAATATTAAGGACAAATTCCTAGCATTGAGCCTTTATTCATGAATTCTCTGCTCTATTTTTCTTCTGCTGCTCGTCTTCACTGTGCGAGAGAGTCTGGCCAAACGAACCGAGGAAAATCCCTCTGCCGTGCTTCCGTGTGCGAGAGAGAACTCAGCTCCCTCCTACTGTTCTTTTATCTGAAGACTTTTTTTTTTTTTTTTTCAGCTTTTCTCGATCGATCTGTACTTGGCACACTTGCATAATTTGCAGCGCCTTTAATTTCTTCTTCCTTATTGAACTTAATTAAACTAAATTAAAAAAATCGCGTAGAATTTGTAAAAATGTCGGACTTGAGGAAACATTAACGTCAGCCCTTTCTTCTTTGAGTTTTAACAGGACTTGCGCACAATCTGTTGCGCAGGAAGAGTTTCCCTTCTTCTTTGTATATAAATATATCTAGTTTCTCCATGCCATTGCTCTTCAATTTTTTCATTGCCAAGCTAGCTACTGATCGAGCTCGCAGGTGCCTCTCTTTCCGATCCTTCTATCTCACGAATTTCTTTCTTCATTTTTGAGATTGTGCTCCTTTTAATTGGTCTCCGGCTGGTTGATTGTTTTTTGATTTACCATTACAAAAAATGCTGCAATTCGCCGCGTGTCTACAGTAGTAATTACTGTAGCCACGCGGCCAACTAGCCACGTGTCTTGATGACACGTGGCAGGTTGCATTTGAGAAACAAGTGGCCGCGTGGCCAACTGTTTCTAATTCTCCCCCTCCCCCTTTAACTTTTAATTTCTCCCATTTTCTTTTTTCCATTTCCCCCCTTTTATCTTTTCATTTCCCCCTCTCTATCTTTTACACGGCCTTTTCCTTCGTCTCTTTTTCTTCTTCTTTTTTCTTCCTTTTTCTCTTTTCCTTCTTCTCTTTTTTTTTCTTTTTTTTCTTCCTTCTTCCCCTTTTTCTCTTGCACAGACGCCTTTCCTTCTTCTTTGGTTTTTTTTTTTCTTTTTTTTTTTTTTCCTTTTTCTTCACGCAGACAGGGAGATGGAAAGGGAGACGGAGAGAACTGGAGCGATTCTGAGAGATAGCCGTGGTCGACGACGGCGCCGGAGTCCGGAGGGTCATGGCCCCACGCCGGTGAAGCCAAGGGGGTGTTTTTCCGACGTTTTTTTTTTCTTTTTTTTTTTTTCTGTTTCTTTGAGTTCGCTGATCTAAAAGTTTGTAATTTTTTGTTTTTGTTGTTGATTTTTTGTGATTGTTGGTATTTTTTGGTATTTTGTTGAAGATTTTTTGGTGTTTTGTTGGTATTTTTTGGTAATGTGGTTGACGGAATATTAATTTTGGGGGATGTTCTGGATCGGATTTCATGGGGAAGTTTTGTAGTGATTTCGCTGACTTTGCAGAAATTTCCGACGAGAGAAATTAAAAAAAAAAATTGTAAAAAAAGTTTCTAGCGAGGGCACTGGCGAAAAAAAAAGAAGGGAAAATTCTGTTCTTCTTCCCTATTTTATTTTATTTTAATTTTTTTCAAAAAATGAAGCAGTTAGCCACGTGTATTTAGTACACGCAGCTGACTGTTTGCCGCGTGTACTTAAGTACTCGTGGCCATTGTGATAAAAGCGGCAAAATGTGTATTTCTTTATTGTGATAAAAGCGAATTTAACACGAGTTGCACACGTGACCATTTACACGTGACAAACTATTCACCACGTGTACTGTGTCGGTACACTTGGCTAAATACAAGTGACAAAATGTTATTTTTTTTTTGTAGTGAATTTGTGCCGGAATGTGGAGCGGCCAAATTATTAGACTACAAACTTATATTTTAAAATAATCTATTTGAAACGTGAGAGAAAGAGGCAATGTGAAACAATAATTAGAAATCATGGTGAAAGGCAAAGTGAAATGGACAAACCATTGAGAGAAATATTAAAAAAAACAAAAGAAAGGAAAAAAACAGAAGTATCCATTCAGCTACAGGCCAAACCGCATGTGACGTTACACTGTAGCTGAATGCTTTTCGGATATATATATATATATATATATTAAAGGAATTTGTTACTTACACAGTAAATTGTCCGCAACCTAATCACATGGACTCACCTCCGACTCATATAAGTAGTTGTTCACAAATTTTTTTTAGCATTTTGATAATGCCTTTCTAGCCACAAATTATGCGCGACAAGTTACTTGTGCACCAAGCTCATCCCTATATTAAGTGGTGAGTGGTCCCAGCACTATAGACTTGACGAGACGAGTCAACACCAACCTCCGACGCTTTCTTCTTTTAATATATAAATATATATAACTAGTTTCTCCAGGCAATTGCTTTTAAATTTTTTCATTGCCAATTAAGCTAGCTACGGATCGAGCTCGCAGGTGCCTCTCTGTCCTATCCTTCTTCTCCTTCTTCATTTTTGAGATTGTGCTCCTTATAATTGGTGCCCGGTTGATTGTTTTTTTATTTGCCAAAGCTTTTGTACCGTTTCCAGCTTGCATGAATTTCTGCTTCTGTTCTTCCGTTTGATTCCATTTGTCTGGGCCTTTTCAAATGTGGAACATGCATAAAGTTTCTTTGATTAATCTGTTGACATGGGGCATTGCGCGCTCAAGTCGTCCGCGTTTGGACCTTTTTTTTTTTTTTTTTCCTTGCTTCTTCAGAACCTACTGGATGGGTTCCGATTGCATACAGAGCACTCTAAGTCTAAGCTTGTGAGCTTTGGCTGAAGGATATGATCTGGTGTGGTCGAGTACATCAAAAGGAAAGTAGGACCTCGCGGCTGCGATTCAGTGTGGCGCATACAGGTGAACTCGCGGGCTGTGATCCAATGTAACGGAGGTGAAGGTGGAATCGCGGGCTGGGATCCGGTGTGACGCACAGAAGCTGGACAGGTGAGCCTTGGCGCGTGGAATACACGCGCAGTCAGTAGAGGCGGCGCGTGGATTCGACGTTCAGGTAGATCGGCAGTGTCCGATCCTGGATCCGGGATTCAGGGGTTTCCTTCCTCAGACGGCTGGTGAAGGCGGCGAGTGATTTCGGGTGGAGGCGCGTGGAGAGGAGCGGCAGAAGTTTCAAAAGGGCGTGAAGGCGCGTGGAGTCTCCGATGGCTGTAAACTTGGTGGATCTGGAATTTTCGGCGGCTGATCTGTTTGGAGGACTGTGGTGGCGCGTGGCAGAACGGTCGAAATCTTTGGACGGGGCATGGCGTGGCGGCGTGTGACATGGACTTTATTATCCATGTTTAATCATTTCATTTCTATCTTCTACAAGAATTTATAATAAATTTTCAACTCTTCTTCTCTACTAGAAATATTTGCTTGTACTTATATATATGTATTTATTATTTTGACTAAACATGCTGTCATAGACAGTATAACGTTTATCGTATATATATATATATATATAAAACCAAGCTCTTCATATTTAAATTAAGTTCTCTCTCTCTCTCTCTCGCTCTCTCTCTCATGAACTTGTTTTTGGGATTTTGAGAGTTGAGACCGTTGAATATTTCATTTATGCAAGCCTTTTTTACATTTTTTTTTTTCTGGGCATGTGATCCATTTTACATAAATATTAGGACATGTATGCGTGTTCCTTTCTTGTTTAATAATTTCTCACCAACTTTAGTACTTCGATTTTTTTTTTTTTTTTTAATGTTTTTAAATATTTTTGGTTTTGTCTAAAGTTGTGTTTGGGAGTACTAGCTTGTTTTATATATAGCAATACTTTTCACATAATTCGGAAGCTTAATTGCCTGTATGCTGAATCAGGTGATCATCAAGGAACACGTACGAACTATCTAGTGCAAGACTAGGAGCAAGCAATTTAATGGAGGCCCTCAAGAAGATGAAGAGGGTTGGAGCTAGTTTTCTAAGAACATTGAAAAGCGACACATACCCTTACCAACCTGAGCTTTCACTTCATGCCGTAGTCGTTGCAATTCTGAGTTGCGTCTTTTTTATCTGCTTCGACATCATGCATACTCTTACCGATGACAACAGCATTGTAATGTGGTCTGTGCAAATTTGTTTGTTTGGATACTTCTTCATCTTTCTACAGCCTTGGGTTCAATTCTTTTCCCAGCCATTGATAGGGAAACCGAGCTATTCAAATTTCAAGAAGTGGTAATTAAATTTTACTCTCAATCTTATGATGATTGTGTTTAATTTACTTCATGCATATGTATGTGTGTTAATCATTGTAATTTTTGGAAATTGAGTTTTGTAGGTACGTATCCTGGCTTTTAGTAGCAGCTGTCGATCAGTCGATGGGAGTGTATATGAGAATGAATTTGTCTGTATTTTTGACAACTTTTGCCTCTTCAATTCTCTGTCTTCTTTTCTTCCACTCTATTTTTGATGGCCTTCGCTACTTTTTTTCACGCGATGCTCGAAAGTGGCCAGATATGTGGACCATTCTCCAACTCTCTGTTGTAAGTCCTGAAGACGCTTTTGGTATCATATCATATATAGTAACCAAAGAACCACCTTATTGTCCTACAACTATTTTACCTGCATGTAGTAATTAATCTCAAACAATTCTTAAATTTTTAATGAGGACTGATTCAAAAATTGGCCCGTTGGGACTGCCATTGAGATAATTTTGGAATAAAAATATATATAGTTTCTAGCATTGCTCTTTTATCCTAGGTAGTAATGTGTTATTGTCAATCGGCCAGTGTTAAAAACGAAAAAAAATAAGTTGAAAAGCTAGTTGTATTAACACATCAACAAAATGAGATAAAAATGTGGTATATAGCTAGCATTACTCATATCGTATTGTTGTAGGGTTTTTCCTTTATAATGTAAACTCTGATAATGTTCATATATGCTTTGAAGGTTGTCAGTATAGCCTGCTGTGTTTTTCTGAGTCACTGTAGAGAGACACCACTTGAGCCAGTAAATTTGAAAGACCAAGTCTGCTCATCTTGGCGTGGTCGGGTTGATCCTTCGAGTCACTATGATTATCTGGTTTTTTACATGCGGGATAATTACGGGCGAACATTGGTTATATACGACGTGCGTACAGCTAATAACTATTATTCAGTAAATTTTTATACAAATGTCAAATAATTTTTTTTACGTACGGACTGTGGCCGGTCTGGCCCTCCACAAGCTGATTAGTTTTTTTTTCCTCTTATATGATCAGTTATTTAGCAGTGGGTCGGCTACGGGTTCATCGGAAGGAATCTATCTGGTCTACTCGTCATGGATGACACTTGTAGGACTTTACATTGCCAATTATATAGCGGAGAGGTCATTTGAGTAAGTAGTGTACGTTTTGTAGCTTAATTTTACATGAATTATGTGTTAGATATTGTCTCCATATATGGCCTATATGCCACATATACAGTGTTTATTATATTTATTATAAATATAATATACGGTATTACGGTTAGGTAATTTAATTAATTTAAATTACCGTAATGGAATCGTTTAATTGATTTGAAATCAATTAATAATATTGTTTCCTTGATGGGAGGAACAATACGGTACTTACCATATTTGAGGGTCCCTGACCTAGCCTATAAATAAACAGCCTGTGTACACCATCAGTACGGCAATTCGGTAATAGGCATAGGTTAGAAGATCCCTCAAATAACATTTTATTGTTCTTCAGATGGATCGTGGAGACGCTTGAGCAAACATGGCTAGAGGTAAGCCTGAATCCTGTTTATTCGTTTTTCCGCTGCGCATGTTAGATTAAATAATATGTTAATTATTTCTAACATGTGGTATCAGAGCCAGCCTCTATGTTATTTTGTTTAGCATTAAGTCTTTGTTAAATTGATATTTTTTGTAAACATAATTTGTTTGAAATTATATTTATCGTTCACAAACGGTTGAAAAATATATGGGTATTAATTTTTCAACATGTTGTTTGTTCCATTGTTCCATATAGAACAGAATTCAGCCTATTATTATTGTTGTTCATGAACTGTACGTGTTTGTGTTTCGGATACGTGCATAAGGAGGCTGAAGGAAGGATCCAGCAGTGATTTATCACTGCATAAGGGAGGATCTAGGCCTCGGCACAAAGACCACCGCCCGATCTCTCCTCAACCACCGGCAGGAACGCCACCGGCATACAGTAGGCGCCGGCCCGTCGTGGCCGGCGTCGTTTGTCGAAGGAGAGGCCGCTTCTAGCGGTCTCCCTCTTCATCGGAACTGGCGGCCCTCACGGGTCGCCTGGTTCCTGGACCAACGGCGACCTCTCTGGGTCGCCGTTGCTCATGGCTGGCGTCGTTCCGGAGGGAAGAAGCCGCTGCAAGCGGCCTCTTCCCCATCACAAGAACTGGCGGCCCTTACGGGCCGCCTGGTTCTTGGGCAAACGGCGACCCCTCTGGGTCGCCGTTGCTGCTAAAGCAGCGGCCCACAGTGGCCGTGCATAAGGAGGAAGAGGCGGCGGAGGCATGCGGCCTCTCCCTGTCGCCGCGATAGCGGCTGCTGCCCGTGACCTCCCCGTGACAGCAACGGCGGCTCTTACGAGCCGCCTGGGTTCTGGGCAACCGGCGACTCCTATGGGTCGCCGTGGCCTGCTGAGCGGCGGCCTCCCGTGGCCGCCGCATGAGGATACACGGCAGGAAGGAAGCACGGCGGCGGTTAGGGTTTCAGAAATGGTGTCGGGTCAACGGGTCGGATTAAGGGTAGGGTTTCACACCCATTCGGTTTTCGGGTCATGGGTCATTCGGTTTTGGGCCATTAAAAAAAATGCGGGTCGGGTTGTGAACCGGGTAATGTTTTAGCCCATTAGCCCACCCCGGTTATTAAGTAGGGTTGGCCCATTCGGGTCAACCCAATTCAGAAACCCAATAGGCCCTATCCAGATAATAATAATAATAATAAAAAAAAAAAAAGGGCCCATTAAGTGGGCTGATTTATTTTGGTCAGCCCAATACAGATACCCAACCCAATTAAGTGGGTTAACCCAATTGGGTCAGCCCAATACAGCAACACATTTAAGTAGCCCATCAAGAATTAAAAAAATAGTAGGCTCATGTGGGGTTTAGAACTTGGGTTCACCAAGTGTAAAGGGCCTTGGCCACCTACTAAACCATTGGGCCATATTTTTTATTATGTCATCATATTGCAGTTTTATTCTACTTATTATTTGCAGTGTTGTATTTTAAGATTATTGTTTCTTTAATACATATATTGAGAAATATATTTTAATTGTCGAATTTATCTTGTTATATACAAATTGTTTGATGCCTAGACCTAAGAATAATCAACAATACCATAAATACTGGTGTGTTTACAGTAATATCTAAGAATGCAATGTCGGGGAAAGTTCTGGCAAGGAAAGTCTTGGGATTTAAGTGTGTCCGTGTGACCCCCCTCACTTTCCTGGGAGCTCATCTGCTTGCACCTTGGAAAATGCTGTTTACCCCATTTAGGTATTGGTTTGTTATATTCTTGGGGCTATTGAGAGGGCATCTATAAAGTTGTTAGATGTTAATGAAGTCGCAATTATTATTATGATTTTGGGAGAGCCAAAGCATCCCAATTTTTGAATAATAATTGCATCAAGATTACACACACGTAATTATCATAATATTATGGGAGAGCCAAAGCATCCCATTTTTTGTATGATAATTACATCAGGATTACACGCATGAACCTCATAAAGATTTATTAGATGTTCATGAATTACAGCGTGATTATTATGATTTTGGGAGAGCCAAAGCATCCTAATTTTGTAATAATTGCATAAGGATCATACACATGAACTTCATATAGAAAAATTAACATCGTCTTGTAGTTAATTCATAAATTTAATTACTTATCCCCAAAGGGAAGTTTTTATTTTTATGGCTTAATTAGAATGAGATAACAAATTTAGTATTAAAAGTAAAATTTCTTTCGGTTGCCCAAAGGTACGAAGAATTTTATTTATTAATATTTAAATTTGCTTTAGTCTTGTTAATAAAGAGTAAATTTCATGCGTGATGCAACCTTTGCCCACAGGTAGGTTGAAATTTACTATTTACTATTTAAATTGGCATTGGCCAATTTGAAATAAAATTACTTCATAGCATTACAGTATTTTTATTTTAATATTCTTGGTGATTGCAGTTATTCCTGTTAATCTACCTTTTGGTAGTTTTATATTCCAATACATTATGGTAATATTTTTTCTGACTGGAAAAAGATTAATATGCCTTTTCATTTGAGTGTTTCTAATTCCATTATGGGAATGAAGGATATTGTAGTTTAGCTTAAGTCCCTAAAGATTGAGATTTTTTAAGTCATTATTGATCATTTTATTTTTGAATTTTCTCTTCTAAGTGTAAAATTTTATCTTGTAACACACGTAAGGATAAATGGTTAGTAAATAAACTTCTAACCATGTGTGTTCAAGGATATGAGAGAATTCATAAAGTGTTCACATGATTACTCATGTCAAGGGGAGAACCAATAAATGCAATCATGTCCAACACTTAAAGCATGAGAATAAGGTGCCAATAAAGTATTATGGCAATCAAGATACTTATTTCTCATAAAATAAGGAAAATTAAGGGCATATAAAGAAAGATTGCATGAAGTATAAGAAATGACTTAAAATAAAGATAATCTCATATATCTAGTATGTCGTGAATCTCTTTTAGTGACTCATTCAAATATATTGTGGATTGATTATGGTTTAACAATCCATGTTATCAACACAAATGCAGAGTCTTTTTAAAATGGATAACACGTGTTTATAATTTGAACTTGTTGGGATCTATAGGTTAATTTTAAAATTCAGTTATAATTTTGACCTCAAAAATGATTTATATTCCATAATCTTTTTGAAATCTATTTTCTAGTTTTGCCAATTAAAAATTTCAATTTTATTTCAAACTTGAAGTTTTTCTTATCTTTGGTGGAATATTGGTTGGGGTTTATTTAAAGTCTATTTAAAATTGACCTACGTCCCAATTTTTGAAACAAAATTATTTGTTTATTTCTGCATAGTGATGTTGACGTAAAGTAGAGTCTTTGAGAATTTAAAATGCTCTGGTTATGGCTTTGGAGATTAAAATATATCTCCATACAGTAAATAAAAGTCGGTAATTTACTGACTTTGGTTCTTGTGTGGGCTGCATAAGGGAAAGCATACCAACAAGACCACTAGAGGTGCCAAAGAGAGCATTTTGAGATTCTTGAGATCATGTACATTGAAAGGTATTGACCTTTTCATACTCACTGCCTAAATGGTCAGAGATATTTTTTTATCTCTTTTAGTGATGACCATATAAAGTTTATGTATCTCTATCTTCTAAATATTAAAGCTGGGGTATTGAATGCTTTCAATACCTATAAGGAAGAAGAAGAGAAACAATATGAAGATCAGAAGATCTAATGTAGGCATAGAGTATTAAGGTAGGTACACACAAAAGGAAATGATTAGTAATACTGATCTGTTATTACCCTTATAGAGTAAAGCTTTGAAGATCGTTGTGTATATGTTAAACAGGATTCCATCTAAGGTTGTCCTTAAGACACCTTTTAAAGTATTAAATAGATGGAAGCTTAGTTTAAATTATTTACACATATGGGGTTGCCTTGCTAAAGAGAGGATTTATAATCCTCGCCTTAGGAAATTAGATTCAAGGACAACCAGTGAATCTTTTTATAAGCTATCTAGTAAACTTTAAAGGGTTTTAATGTTTTATTATCCTTCATATAATCCTAGAGTTGTTGATTGTAAAATTTCTAGAGGATGCAGAACCTAGTGGGAGTGCTCATTCACACAAATTGAAATTTGAGAAAGCACTAGAGTTGGCCAAATCTCCTCCTCATAGAGGATGATTGATTGTATTCAGGGAAAATCAGATTGATTATCCTGAGCCACAATCATTTCTAGGACAACCAACTCATACAGAACAGGTTCAAAAGTCTATTCTCCCATTGCAAAAATGCAGAGGAAGTAGAATTAAGAAAATCCTATAGAATAAGGAGATCAACAATTCTTAGTGATCATGTTGTATATCTCCCAGAGTCTAATATTAACATTGGACATAAAGATGATCCAAATTTGTTTTCACATGCTATGAGTGGAGAAAACTCCACATTGAGATTCAGTGCCATGAAGTGAGAGTTAAGTCCATGGCTGAAGGGTCGAGCTAGGCTCGTAGCCAATGGTTTTACTCATAAGGAAGGCATTGATTATCGTGAAACATTCTTTCCAGTGTCTAAGAATGGTTCATCAAGATAATCATAGCATTAGTAGCTCATTTTGATCCAGAGCTACATCAAATGGATGCGAAAACAACTTTTCTGAATGAGGATCTTAAAGACGAGGTTTACATGAAACAATCAAAAGGTTTTATAAATAACAGTCAGAAAGCTTACAAATTAAAGAATTCTATTTATGGGCTATGATAGATCTCTCATCGGTGATATACTTTTTACAAGGTAATTGAAAACCTTGATTAGTATATATACCTTAAGGTCAGTGGGAGTACAGTAATCTTTCTAGTCCTATATTTGTAAGTGGTGATTTAGGTTTGCTACATAAAGTTCACAAAACTTTGAAATGAAGGATTTGGGTGAAACCTCTTATGCCTTTTGACATAGAGATTCACAGAGACATAAAGAATATTAACATTGTCTCGGAAGGCCTACATTGAAATAGTTTTGGGAAAATTTAGAATGAAGGATTTGCACCTTTAGTAGCAATTAAGAGGGACTAATTAAATACAGATTAATGTCCCAAAAGGTATTGGAATAAGGGCAGATGAAAAGTTTTAAGTGTCTGTATTATACATAACCATATGACTGACAATAAGTATATGGAGTCAATAAAGTGCTGCAAATAAAATCTTGCGTTATATGCAAGGAACCAAGAAGTACAACTTAACCTAAGGATACACTTTCCATTTGAAAGTGGTTAGTTGTTCAGATTTGAGTTTTGCTGATTGTGTAGAAAGTCTACTTTAGGGTATATATCTTTTTATTGAAGGATATATCCTAGAGATGCAGTTTGCAGACTATAGTTGCTACGTCTACCAAGAAAGCTAAAAGTCTAGCGTGCTATGAATTTGGTACACAGGCATGATGGTTGAGACATTTGTTGAAAGTCTCAATCTTGTCGATTTTTCAGTTAGACCATAAAGATACTCTGCGGTAATTCTACTATAATATTCTTTTATAAGAATAAAGAGTAGAAGCAGAAGTAAATCGACATTAAGTATCTCAGTACGAGAGATAACATTAAGAGACATAAAGGGTCTATTGAGCATGTAAGTACTGAATTAATGATTGCGGATCCCATGACTTAAAGTTTACCGGTAAAGAAAGAATAAAGTCATGCGGAATATATGAGACTCATTAATTCATTTTCGCTTGGTTTGTCTCTTTTTGGTCTATAGACATAAAGTTATTATAATAAAGATTTTGTGCACATTTGTTATTTCATCCATGAGGATAAATAAAGTTGGACCCGAATGACTTATAGGAAGTTCATTCATAAAGCTTGATTATCCATAAGGTACTCATGTAAGGAGTGTTTTACATCGTGATACATGGAAGGGACGACCTAATTTTATAATGGTTTTACCGCCATGATTCGTGTGAAACATTTCTTATCTGAGTGGGAGGATTCCATAAGTGATTGGCCAAACTAAGGAACCTAATACCATAAAGTCATGTGTCATAAAGGCCAAGTGGGAGAATGTTAGATATTGTCTCCATATATGGCCTATATGCCACATATACAGTGTTTATTATATTTATTATAAATATAATATACGGTATTACGGTTAGGTAATTTAATTAATTTAAATTACCGTAATGGAATCGTTTAATTGATTTGAAATCAATTAATAATATTGTTTCCTTGATGGGAGGAACAATACGGTACTTACCATATTTGAGGGTCCCTGACCTAGCCTATAAATAAACAGCCTGTGTACACCATCAGTACGGCAATTCGGTAATAGGCATAGGTTAGAAGATCCCTCAAATAACATTTTATTGTTCTTCAGATGGATCGTGGAGACGCTTGAGCAAACATGGCTAGAGGTAAGCCTGAATCCTGTTTATTCGTTTTTCCGCTGCGCATGTTAGATTAAATAATATGTTAATTATTTCTAACATTATGACCTCAAGCTGATTGCCTTTGCCTGGACTGATCGGTGTTCTCTAAGCTCTTTTGTTCAGGTCAGGCGGCGAAGAATACGAGAAGAAGGAAAAGCATAAAAAGCCTGATTTCTTAGATATGGTTCCCTGGTATTCAGGGTATAGTATATCTCCTCCATCTCATCTTTTCTTATTTCTTTGCTCCCCACCAAAAAGTTCTTTCTCTTTTTGGCGGGTGGCCGGATTTGTTACATAATTAGATTTTCAAGTTGATGCAGAACATCAGCTGATCTGTATAAGACTGTTTTCGACCTCCTGGTATCAGTAAATATCTTCCTAGGTCGCTTTGACAAGCGTGAGTTGCAGGTATCACAAACTTCAGTTGTATTTTAATTTCCAATTAAGCATATATATATGTTTATTTTCTTTTATGATCTAGGTGATAAAATAGCTCTCTCTTCAATTCTTATATCCTCTAATGCCAATTAATGAGCTCCTTCCTTCTAGTTTTTGTAGGGAAATTAAAGAAAAACTATCTGGTTTTGCACCATAATATTGTTTTGATATCTTTTTATATATCTTCCCCTTTCTCCCATCTTCGATCAGGCAGCAACGAATCAGTATCAAGATGAAGATTTTTTATATAAACAATTTAGTGAAGAGGAAGACCTATGGTTTGATTTCATTGCTGATACTGGTGATGGTGGGAACTCAACCTATACTGTCGCACGCCTACTTGCTCAGCCTTCCATTCGTTGCACTAATTCAAAGCTTCGCTTACCACGTGGAAAGTTACTGCTCATTGGAGGGGATCTTGCGTAAGTTGATGACTATTCTTATTCATAATTCATATTTTGACACTTCGAAATTTTAACTAATTCAGATTTTGACTTTGTTCAAAAGGACACATGTTAATTGATTTGTATGAATTTCATACAAACTAATTTATAAGAAATTTATGTTCATTCTAAGCTTATAACCTTGAGACTTGGTAGGGATATGCGTAAATTGGTAGTGCTTGCTATTAGAGCATTAATACACATATTCCACTGTCTAAATCCCCCACACATATATAATGAAATTCAATATGCTATCTACCGTGAGCAAAATCACAATGGAAACAAATATATTTATACTGTATGAGCCATCTTAGCCACAAAATACAGAATATACATTCTTTGATGTACTCTCTGTCTAATTAATTGTAATGTGAGTTTTGAATATATGCTACTATAAATTGTTCAGCTTCAAACAGTTTCGTAAGACCTCTAGTTTGAGCTAAATTTCACAAACCCATGTCCAATATCTCATAATAAGGCCGGACAGTCATTCCTTATAATTAGGCGACAATTATCATTACAAGATAACCGAATTGGCAGCATGCAACATTCACTTAAAAGGATACGTTTCAAGGATTGTTAATAGTGTTGAAAGATTAACCCATTGTTATATATAATAAGATCGTTAACAATACGACTATGTATTTTGTGTATTTTTATAGATTTTTGTTTTTAGTTGCATTAAAATGTATGAGCTGCAATTAATCTAAATTAAGTTAAATTTTCGCAGTCGAGCATAAGAAATTGTATGCAATTTAAAGTTTGGTCGATCTGCTAGCTATAAATTTCTCCTTGTATGTAACGTTACTAGCTACATACTAATTAATATCAATATATATGGTCATATGATATTTTTGTACGTAAAATATGTTTAATTTGTAAAATTTTGCTTCTATTAATTATATAAAATTTATAGGTATCCTAATCCGTCGGAGTCCACATATGAGAGGCGCCTCTTTCGTCCTTTCGAGTATGCCCTTCAGCCGCCCATTGACAAGGATGCGGCGGTGCCTGGTGATCATGATGGACCTCAGTGTTTTATTATTCCAGGAAACCATGGTACGTACGTAATTGGTCTTAGTTTTTAGCTTGAGCCTCTCCTGAATTTGGTTCTTAATTTTCACCCACAAAATTAAAGGACGGGTTGGGTTCTTGGAAATTGACTAATTATTTATATATAATTGATATATTTTGTTTTGGCGTGACAGATTGGATTGATGGGCTTCGTACCTTTATGAGGAATATATGTCATAAGAGGTGGCTGGGGGGGTGGTTAATGCCTCAGAAGAAGAGTTATTTTGCTTTGCAGCTTCCTAAAGGATGGTGGGTATTTGGTCTTGATCTTGCACTGGATGCCGATATCGACAGGGATCAATTCAATTTCTTTTCACAACTAGCCAGGGACAAGGTATTTAATTTATCTCATTTTTTGCAACTTTCTGGGTTGATGATGACTTTAATTATATTGGGTAATTAATTAAAAAAGGTTGGAGAGAAAGAGAGTTGATCATCATGACACACCAACCGGATTGGCTTCTTGAGTGGTACGAAAATGGTGGTTCGAGAAATAATACTTGGGTGTCAGAGCTGATATGTGGGATTTTGAAAGAAAGGTGTAAGCTTCGAATTGCTGGGGACATACATCACTATATGCGCCACAGCTTGGTCCATCAGGTTCCAGCTTCCAATTCTGTTTATGAGCAACATCTACTTGTAAATGGTTGTGGTGGAGCATTTACGCATCCCACCCATGTCTTTCGTGATTTTACTAAATCTCATGGAGACGGAGTCTCCTGCAAGCTTGAATTCGCTTATCCTTCTTTCGAGATATCAAGAAAGGTACGTACGTACTTCTGCATGCAAGCTGACATTTACTTCTCTTTTTCCATTTTTGACATCTTAATTATAGCATTCCATTTTGATTGGTGATCATATATATTGATTTCGTGCAGCTTGCCAAACGAAATATTACGAATTTCCGAAGGGAGAATTGGCAATTTGATTTTATGGGTGGCATTATATATTTTATATTAGTCTTTTCTATGTTCCCACAGGTAAATTTCTGCTCTCCTCCGATCACGATTATTCTAAGGGAAAATATACAATAATTTCCTGCGATTTTAATTTACTATCTCGATTTTTAACTTCTTCAGTTTTTTGTATTTTCCCCTTCCCTCATTCCGTCCAAAAATGCTCCAGGTAGCCACCTTTTCCACATCAGTTATATATATATATATATATTAATTTTATTAAAAAAACAAAACAAATTAAACAAAAAAAATCAGTGGGGGGGGGGGGAGGGAGGAGCCACCCCTTAATAAAATGGGAGCTTGCACAGCCACCCCAACTAGAGGTGGTGGCTCACATGGCCACCCCAATCAAAGGGGTTGACTTCAACCCCTGTTTTTGGGGTGGTTGTGTAAACCATCACTTTGTTTAGGTTGGTCACATGAGCCACATCTCACTTGAGGTGTGGTCGCGCGAACCATCCTTTCGATGGGGGTAGTCACATGAGCCACCCCCAGCTGGGGTGGCCACTCCATCTATCTTCTTTCTTTCTTTCTTTCTTCTTTTTATTTTTTTTATTTTTTATTTTTTTAATAAACTAAAAAATTATTGTTTTAAATGATATGCAAAATCGCTTACGGCATTAACCCGGTTAATGCCACGTACGCAGTTTTGGGTGATTTTGGAGGGAAAAACATGAAAACTTAAAAGGAGTTAAAAGTAAGATTTAAAAACCGAGTAAATTAAAATCGCGATTACTCAAGAAGTTCTTTTATATTTTCCTAATTCAAATTAATTAGCACCCTCTCTTTATAAATCTCTTGAATTGAAACAACTTATGAACTTAAACAGGCCTATAAAGTTTAATTTTTGTTTGTTTGTTTGTTTGTCCATCTTTAGTGTAAGCTTGATCACATCTTTCAAGTAGATTCACTTTCGGGTTTCTTGCGAAGTTTCTCTGGTACACTGTGGAATGCTTTCATATACATGCTGGAGCACTCTTATGTGTCTCTAGGAGGTGCTATACTACTGCTGATTATAGCAATTGCATTTGTTCCCTCCAAAGTATCATGGAGGACACGTGTAATCATCGGAATTCTCCATGTTTGTGCGCACCTGGCCGCAGCTTTAGTTCTTATGCTGGCTTTGGAACTGGGTGTTCAGAAGTCTGTCCGGCATAGACTACTAGCAACTTCAGGCAAGTTTTTCCTTACTCTCATATATATGCGTAACATTCAAACAACGTTTTCACTTTTCATCACACTTTAATTATATAAGGTACAATCGATCGATTTATGTCACAATCTACATATATACACAATGGGTTGACTCTTAGGTACTTATAATTAGAACCTCAACTCATGAGGACTCTTCAACAAAGGAATTACAAACTCGATCATATTCGAGGATGTACTCTTCATCAAATGAAATACAACTTAAACTCTCAACAACCAAGCCACACGTGGATAACTCTTCAACAAAGCAGCATGAAGATAAATACTATACTGATGCTACTAAGATAGAATATATAGAATTCAATTTGATATAGACTATAGTTCAAATGTACAGGTACATCCAAGTTAGTTTGATTAGCTGCAGAATGTTAATCTCTATATACTTCTCTTACGTTACAACTATTGTAAACATTCTATAAATACAAAGTATCACCAAAGGATTCGTTTGGGATCGTTTAAACAAATTAAGATTTATTTGTTCGTATATTACTTGACTGACAGGAGAGAGAAAAAAATTTCAGACAAATAATATGTTTTCTTGATCAGGCTATGACTCTTTATTATATTGGTGGTACCGATCGGCATTTCCTTGGCACTTTCCAGTTCCATCTCGTATAAAACAATGGACATTGGGCCTTTTTCCGGCAGTTATCAAGTATCTCATGTCTGCATTTGATGTGCCAGAGGTAAGAAATTATGCGAAACGCTCTCCTTGTTCCGGAAAATAGTATTGGTGCTGCTTCTTATGAAATTTACTTTTAGCTCATGGCTGCGGCGCGGAGCAATATTTGCGCGAATGGGATGGAATCCATGTCTCGATGGGGTGCCATAATTTATTACATTTCTGTCTTCCTTTATTTCTGGGTCTTGTCAACCCCCGCAGTTTCCTTTGTGTTTGGGAGCTATTTGTACATCTGCATCTACTGGTTTAACTTGCACTATGATGAGGCATTCTCCTCTCTTAGGATTGCGGATCACAAGGCATTTACGCGATTTCATATCAAACGCAATGGTGATCTTCAAGTGTTCACCCTTGCCGTTGATAAGGTAATAATAAATATAACTTGGAGTTTAGATCGGTTGGTTCAAATGGGCTGTTCTTGCTAAGTCTTGAATGAAAATTGTACGTTTGACATGCAGGTCCCGAAGGAATGGAAGGTGGATACCAAATGGGAAATGAAGAAAAGAGATCAACCTAAGGTATTGAGTCACCATAGAAGGGCCCCCAGCAAATGGATTGCAGCTGCTGCACAGCAGGACCCACTTCATACTGTTAGGATTATTGACGAATTTATTATAAAACAAACATAAATCTGATTTTCGAACAAGTATTAACTCATTCATTCGCTGATCTATACTGTTCTGCTTTTGGAGTTTCTATTTGCTAGCTGTCTTGGCCGGAGATGTGTTGTTTATGTAAGCATAATATTAAATAAAATGCTAATTAAATAAAATAAGCAGCGGAATTAAATATAAATACATCTAGTCATTTTTGCTCAAACATACGAAGAAACCTTAGCGATAAATAAAAATTCTGCAAAATAAAATTTAAACTGAAGATCTTCTGACATATGCCTACAGGTGTCAATAGATGGATACACATGGCTCTTTATATAGGTAGGCCAGGAACCCTAATCTTTAATGGTTAGCTAATTTTATTCCTCCCGTCAAGGAATTAAATCATAAACATAAATATAAAAACCGTTATTATCATGAACCATAATGTGAAATATAAAAAAACCGTTTAAATCATATTGAATACATTTATTATAATTACCGTTACAGTAATTAAAAGCCGTAACCGTTACATCAAATTAAATATGACATAAGGGACATTTATGTAATTTCTTACATTCTCCCACTTGGCCCTTATGACACATAATTCCTTACGATATTCGGTTCTTCAGTATGACAATTACTTTATTTATTCCAACAATTCATGAAATCCTTCCACTCACATAAGGAATACTATACATGAATCATGACGGTAAAACTTTATATAATAAGTCGTCCCTTCCATGTATTACATATAAAATATTCCCTAAATAAGCACTATATGGGCAATCAAACTTTATGAATAAACTTCTCATAAGTTATTCGGGTCCTACTTTAATTTTATCCCCATGGATAATATAACGAATGTGCACAAAACTTTATTAACAATAACTTGATGTCTATAGACCAAATAGAGAGAAACTAAGCATAAATGAATTAATGAATTTTATATACTCCGCATGACTTTATACTTTCTTTACCGGTAAACTTTTAGTCATGGGAACCGCAATCATTAATTCAGTACTTATATGCTCAATAGACATTTAATGTCTCTTTAATGTTCTCTCGTACTGAGATACTTAATGTCGATATATTTACTTCTGCTTCTACTTTTTATTCTTATAAAAGAAGACTATAGTAGAATTACCGCAGAGTATCTTTATGGTCTAACTCTAAAATCGACAATACTGAGACTTTCAACAAAATGTCTCATCCATCATGCCTGTGTACTAAATTCATAGCACGTGAGAATTTTAGCTTTCTTGGTAGATGTAGCGACTATAGTTTGGTTTGCATACTGCATCTCTAGGATATACCCCTCAATAAAAGATATATACCTTAAAGAAGACTTTCTACTATCTACACAATCAGCAAAACTCAAATTTGAACAACTAACCACCTCCAAATGGAAAGTGTATCTTTATGTTAAGTTGTACTTCTTGATTTTTTGCATATACCGCAAGACTTTATTTGCAGCACTTTATTGACCAAATATTCTTATTGTCAGTCCAATGGTTAAGTCTAGTGCAAGCATATGCTTGCATTAGGTTGCATAATGCAAATGCTTACAAAAGACCTTTCATCTGTCCTTTTGTTCCAATACCTTTTGGGACAATTAATATGTATTAAATTTGTCCCTCTTAATTGCTACTGAAGGTGCAAAATCCTTCATTCTAAATCTTCCCAAAACTTATTCAATGTAGGCCTTCCGAGACAATGTTAATGTGATTTATGTCTCTTGTGAATCTCTATGTCAAAGTCATAAGAGGTTTCACCCAAATCATTCATTTCAAAGTTTTGTGAAATGAACTTTATGTAGCGAAACTTAAATCACTTACTTACAAAATAATATCTACATATGGGACTTGAAGGATTACTTTACTCCCACTGACTTTAAGGTATATATACTAATTAACAAGATTTTCAATAATCAATGAAGTAATAACCTTGTAAAAAGTATACTACCAATGTGAGATCTATATCAGCCCAAAAATAGATTTATTTATTTTGCAAGCATTCTGACTGTTATTTATAAAACCCTTAGGTTGTCTTATGTAGACCTCATCTTTAAGATCCTAATTCAAGAAAGTTGTTTTTACATCCATTTAATGTAGCTCTAGGTCAAAATGAGCTACTTATGCTATGATTATCTTAATGAATCATTCTTAGGTACTGGAGAGAATGTTTCATGATAATCAATGCCTTCCTTATGAGTAAAATCATTGGCTACGAGTCTAGCTTGACTTTTGAGCCATGGATTTATCTCTTACTTCATGGCATTGAATCATAATGTGGAGTTTTCTCCACTCATAGCATGTGAAAACAATTTTGGATCATCTTTATATCCAATGTCAACATCAGACTCTGGGAGATATACAACATGATTACTAAGAATTGTTGATCTCCTTATTCTATAGGATTTTCTTAATTCTACTTCCTCTACATTTTGCAATGGGAGAATAGATTTATTTTGAACTTGTTCTGTATGAATTGGTTGTTCTAAAACTGATTGTGGCTCAGGATAATCAATTTGATTTTCCCTGACCCTGAATACAATCAATCTTCCTCTATGAGGAGGAGATTTGGCCAACTCTAGTGCTTCCTCAAATTTCAATTTGTGTGAATGAGCATTCCCACTAGGTTCTGTATCCTCTAGAAATTTTACAATCAACAACTCTAGGATTATATGAAGGATAATAAAACATTAAAACCTCTTAGAGTTCACTAGATAGCCTATAAAAGATCCGTTGATTGTCCTTGAATCTAATTTCCTTAGGCGAGGATTATAAATCCCCTCTTTAACAAGGCAACCCCATATGTGTAAATAATTTAAACTTGGCTTCAATCTATTTCATACTTTAAAAGGTGTCTTAAGAACAACCTTAGATGGAATCATGTTTAACATATAAACAACGGTCTTTAAAGCTTTACTCTATAAGGGTAATAGCAGATTAGTATTACTAATCATTTCCCTTTTGTATGTACTTACCATAATACTCTTTGCCTATATCAGATCTTATGATCTTCATGTTGTTTTTCTTCTTCTACCTTATAGGTATTGAAAGCATTCAATACCTTAGCCTTATTATTTTAGAAGATATAGATACATAAATCTTATATGGTCATAACTAAATGAGATAAAAATATCTCTGACCATTTAGGCAATGAGTATGAAAATGTCAACACCTATCAATGTGCACAATCTCAAGAATTTCAAAAGGCTCTCTTTGGCATCTTTAGTGGTCTTGTTGGTATGCTTTCCCTTACGCAGTCCACACAAGTACCAAAATCAATAAATTATTATTTATCGACTTTTATTTTCTTTATGGAGATATATTTCAATCTCCAATGCCATGATAAGAGCATTTTTCATTCACAATACTCCACTTTACGTCAACATCATTATGCAAAAATAAACAATAAATTTGCTTCAAACTTGGGATATGGATAAATTTTAATAAACCATCAACTAATATTCCACCCTAAATAAAAATTTCAAGTTAAAAAAATTGAAATTTTATTTAACAAGCTAAAATATAAATTAAATTTTTCTTGAAAAATCTGGAATATTTAAAACATTATTGAGGTAAAAATAACTGAATTTTAAAATTAATCTATAAATCCCAATAACCTTCAATTGTAAACACGTGTTATTCATTTTAAGAAAACTTTGCATTGTGTTGACAACATGGATTGTTAACCAGAATCAATCCATAACATATTTAAAGGAGTCGATAAAGGAGATTCACTACACACTATATAAATGAGATTTTATTAATTTCAAGTCATTTCTCTTACTTCATGCAATTTTTCTTTATATGCCCTTATGTTTTCTTTATTGCAAGAGAAATAAGTATCTTGATTACCAAAATACTTTATTGGCACATTATTCTCATGCTTTAAATGTTGGACATAATTGCCTTTATTGGTATTTTCTTTAACATGAGTAATCATGTGAAGACTTTATGGATTCTCTCATCTTCTTGAACACACATGGTTAGAAGTTCCTTTAATTAACCAATGATCTTTATGTGTGCTACAAGATAAAATAATCAGAAGAGAAAATTCAAAATGAAATATACCAAGAATGACTTAAAAAATCTCAATCTTTAGGGAATTAATCTAACCTATCATATCCTTCATTCCCATAATGTGATTAGAAACACTTTTGAGACCATAAAAGCATTTTTCCAGTCAGAAAAATTATTAGCATAAAGTATTGGAACATGCAACTACTAAAAGTAGAGTGATAGAAATAACTGCAATAACCAAAAATAAACAAAAGAATACTTTAATGCTATGAAGTAACTTTATCTTAAATTAGCCAATGACAATTTAATAGTAAATAGTAAATTTCAACCTACCTGTGGGCAAATGTTCATCACGCATAAAATTTTACCCTTTGTTAATAAGACTAATAAATTTAAACATTAATAAATAAAATTTTCCGTACCTGTGGGCCTAAGAGAAACTTTACTTTTAATGTTAAATTTGTTATCTTATTCTAATTAAGTCATAAAAATAAAAACGTCCATGTGGGGATAAGCAAATAATTTTATGAATTAATTACAACATGATGTTAATTTTTCTATATGAAGTTCAAATGTGTACGACCTTTATGTAATTATTATAAAATTAGGATGCTGTGGCTCTCCCAAAATTATCATAATAATTGCGACTTCATTAACATCTAATCAACTTTATAGATGCCCACAAATGGCCCCAAGAATATAATAAACCAATACCTAAATGGGGTAAACAGCATTTTCCAAGGTACAACCAGGTGAGTTCCCAGGAAAGTGAGGGGGGTCACTAGGACACACTTAAATCCCAAGACTTTCTTAGCCAGAACTTTTCTAGACATTGCATTCTTGGATATTACTGTAAACACGCCAGCATATATGGTATTGTTAATTATTCTTAGGTCTAAGCATCAAGCAATTTATTTTTAAACAATATAAATTCAACAATTAAAATATATTCCTCAATTCATGTATTAAAGAAACAATAATATTAATACATAACACTGTAAATAATAAATGGAATAAAACATTAATGTGAAAGTATAAAACCATGCTTAGCTCAATGGTTTGAATCTTGTAGTTTAATGGACTCAAAGGTCCTAAGTACAAATCCCTACCTAAGTCTAATTTTTTTTTTTTTTTTTACAAAATTCAAATGGGTCACTGTATTGGTCACTTAATGGGCCTTTTTTTTTTTTTTTTTTTTTTTTTTTTTAATTTTTAAATTCCATATAGGGCCAACGGGTTTCTGGATTGGGTTGAACCCGATGGGTCAGCCCACTTAGCAACTGATTGGGCTAATGGGTTTAAACTCATACCCGATTCCAAAACCCGACCCTGATTCCTCAATGGGTCGAAACCCGTTTGACCCAAAATTGTATAAACCCTGACCCGTTAACCCGAGAATGACCCGGAAACACCTTGAATCCCTGCGCCGTCTTCTTCCTTCTTCTTCCCCATCCGCCGGCTGCCTGCCTTATGCTCGTTGCCACCTTATGCAGCGGCCAAGAAGGGCCGCTGCTCAGCAGCAACGGCGACCCCTCTGGGTCGCCGTTTACCCGAAGCCAGGCAGCCCATAAGGACCGTCGGCTTCAGTGTCAGGAAGAGGCCGCTGGAAGCGGCCTCTTCTCACACAGAACTGGCGCCGGCCACGAAGAGGGCTGGCGCCAACTGTTTGCGGCGAAAAACCCGCTCAGCCTCATGCGGGTTTTCGTTAGCGAATGGCGGTGATGAGGATTGGCCGGGACCGAGGAAGAAGATCTACAAGTTTCAACCATTTGAAACCGCATGTATTTCAACCATATGTCTGTATGTGAACATGAACATATGCAAATTTCAGCAAAACAGTTCAGCAAAATTTCATGTACAATTAAAGAGGCAAACTTTAATTCACAAAAAAAAAATAAAAAAATCTACTCGATTCAACCAACGTGGGATTAACCAAAACTTAATGCTGGATCGGTCAGTAGTGTTTGTTCATGGGTCTCTTGGCAGATCCGTGATTTTGTGAAAGAACTCGTGATTTTCACAGTAAAACTTTTACAGTTTCAAAAACTTATGATTTGCAGTTATTACAAATCATAATGGCACAAATGTGAAAACACTACATAAACCGGAACAATAAACAGATATAAACTATTTACAGAAAATATATTCGATTAAACTAACGAAAATTTAATCAAAACTGAATGCTGAGCAAATTGGCATAGAGGCAGGCTCTGATACCACATGTAAGCATAATATTAAATAAAATAAGCAGCGGAATTAAATATAAATACCTCCAGTCATTTTTGCTCAAACATACGAAGAAACCTTAGCGATAAATAAAAATTCTGCAAAATAAAATTTAGACTGAAGATCTTCTGACCTATGCCTACAGGTGCCAATAGATGGATACACATGACTCTTTATATAGGTAAGCCAGGGACCCTAATCTTTAATGGTTAGCTGATTTTATTCCTCCCATCAAGGAATTAAATCATAAACATAAATATAAAAACCGTTATTATCATGAACCATAATGTGGAATATAAAAAAACCGTTTAAATCATATTGAATACATTTATTATAATTACCGTTACAATAATTAAAAGCCGTAACCATTACATCAAATTAAATATGACAAAAGGGAGATTTATGTAATTTCTTACAGTTTATGCTACTGTTTTTGTGTTTTTTCCCTTTGTATTTATGGGCTTTTATGTGTATGTAACTTCTTCATATTTATCCCTGTATTGTTGTTTGGGTCCTCAAAACTTTTTATACACCTCAAACCATTTTTATTGGTGACCTAGATTCTAGGCATCAGTACCAAAAATCATTTGGCCCGCTTCTTCGGAAGCATTGTCACCGCGTACTTACATTCCTAGTTACATTTTGGATTGCTCAGCCCTTGTTGTAATTTATTTTCATTATGTAATTTATTTTCATGTATTTATAAAAAAAGAAAAAAAAAAGTGCACCATTATTATTATTATTATAGTAGTAGTATATTCTATAATCCAACACGTCAGATTATCTATTCGTGAACCTTGCATGTCTCTATCTTAGAGACAGAGGCTTGCATGTGAATAAAAATAATTTAGCTTAGCTACAAATTGATATAGGAGGATCTAAGCCAGACGATGCTGAGTTGTCAGATTGCACATTAATGACGCTGAATTATTTGAAGCAGGCGAATCAGCGCAAGATTGGTAAGAAATCGTGATCTGGCCTAATTTGAAAAATTTCTGAGTACACGGCAGTATTTTGGCCATAACTTTGGCTACGAGTATCCGATTCGCGCATATGACCAAATTCGGAAAGCTCTCTTCGGCGCGCACGTCGTGGCCCTCGAGCTATGCTTGGTGCGCCTCGCTTTAAGCTCAAAATCTACTGTTTTCCTTTCCAAAACCTTAATTTTAGATTTTTTTTTCCCTTTTATGGTAACTTTTCGTTTATCGTTTAGGAAGTGATTCTGAGCCCGATTTGGGCCAGATTTTTGGCAGCCGACTTATTTTCTTCTATATTTTTTATTTATTAAGGTTATTAGAGTTTTACTATTTTTGATAATTTTCAGCTATAATAGCCCGGCTTGTGGGCGTTTCTCCACATTCTTGATTATTGATATTTTCAGTAAAATTCAGAGATTGTCTCTCTGTTTGGGATAATTTTCTGTTTTCTTCCTTGCAAACTGTCTATTGAGTAGCCTGCAGAATAATCGTTATTCTGTCCGACGTTAATTGGTATCAGAACTTCAGCACTTTCCTGAGACGAGTTCTTCATCAGTTTTTTTGATGGCTGGTGGTCGTGGTTGTGGTGGTCGTCGTGGGTAGGTTTCGAATGAGGAAGCTTTGCACTGTGATCGCAACTAGGGGCGGGGCGATTTTTCGCCATTTTTGGCCCCGCCCCACACCCCTGCAGGTTGGCCAAATTGGACCCGTGAATCACATGTTATAAGTGGAATATGTGTGATGCGAGTATGGGCAAGGAGGGGGGGGCGCGAGTGCCAACCACTGCCACGTCCCTACCGGAGTCCAAAGCCGACAACGAAAATTTTATTCCCATGTGACTCGGAGCTGAAATGTGCTGGCTTGAGAAGTTCCGAAACAAGGGGTAATCGTTGTCAGCATTGAAGAAAGAAGATCAAGAGGTGAAGTTTTGGCGTCGGCGCAGTGTGAAGAGAGGAGAAAAAGGGAGACTGTGGCGGGCCGGCGTTGTGCGGTGTAGAAGAAAAGAAGAAGATGAAGAAAAAGGGGAAGAGTTTTTGACTCTTTTTTTTTGGGTGTTGCATTTTTATTTTTTGCCATTTGCTAGCCTTTAATGATTACCCACGTGGCTTATATTCTCTTGTTGTAGACTTGCAGCCTTTACTTATTTCCAACCTTTACTTATTTCCATTTTCCACCCTTTAAATTTTAATGATTTATCAAAGGAGCCTTTTATTATCAAATGGTGAAACACACCGTTTTGAAGTGGGTAAGTTGTTAACAGCTATAGCCTGCTGCCAAACACCTTGAAAAATAATCCATCTCCATCAGCCAAGTGGCTTCTACTTCTAGTCTTCTAGATTATTCCAGCCCACCCCATTTACTATTTTACCCTTCAAAATCAAATCTTAGCCTTTAGATTACCCACGTGGCTTCTCGTCTCTTTCTTTTCCTTTCAAAGTTTCAGCCTTCAGGTTTCAATGTGTTTCACCATTTCAAACTTTCAAGTTTCTTCTCTTCTTTTCCTTTCATTTTCTTTTGATCTTTTCGCAAATCTCAGCCGCCGTCTAGGCCCGTCCTCCTCCAGTCCTCAAAGCCAAAGAATCCAAAGCTAGTATTACTAACGAAGATGAAGAAAGGGTGATTTGTGAGGGACAACCGGAGTCGCCGCCTCTTCAGACAAGGGGGTTAGGGTTTTTTCTTTTTTTAGGTGTTTTAGGTTTATAAGGTGTGGGGCGGGGATCTGGTGATGAAAAAATCCTAAACCCACGCCCCGCCCCGCCCCGCACGGTTTGTCGAAAATTTAAATCGTGCCCGCAAATATCAACCTAAAAACCGTTATGGGCGGGGCGGCTGGGCGGGGCGGTTTTGCACGGTTTTGCCCACCCCTAATCGTAACATTCAGGATGTGATGATTGAGGATTTGCAGAGGCAAGTTGCAGAGTTAGCCCAGTGCCAAGTGCAGGAAATCGGCATTTGCGAGATGGAGAACTCCGATTCCAATTCCACCTTCGACAATCCATATCACAATCCTGCTCCAAACTGGGAGCACCGTGGTCGGGAAAGTCATCATGGAGCCCTCAGTTTCAAGGTAGACCTGCCAAAGTTTTCTGGCATGTTACAAGCTGAAGGTTTTGTCGATTAGTTGAATGAGTTAGAGCGGATTTTCGAGCCTAAAAAAGTCCCCGATCGCGACAAGGTGAAACTGGTCGCCATCAAATTAAAGGGTAGCGCATCTGCGTGGTGGGAGCAGTTGAAGCAGTCAAGAGAGAGGCAAGGCAAAGCCAAGATTACCGACTGGGAGAAGATGAAGAACAAGATGAAGAGTCACTTTCTTCCTTTCGGCTACACTCAAACCCTGTTTCAGCAACTTCACTCGTTGAGGCAAGACATGAGATCGGTGGATGATTACGCAGAGGAGTTCTACTGTAACGCCCCGCCTTTTACAAAAAGGCGTGAGTGAAAATTTCAATTTTCACGTGACATTACGACATCATCAGAGTTATAAATTGGCAGTGGAATATTTTTTTTTTTAATGATAACACATCAGAGCTTCTAGCATAAATATTTCAAAATAGATAAAAAAGAGTGTAATTGAATAATTACACTATAAAATAGTATTTGTGCCACATATGGCATGGATAATTTACAACCAAAACACTCATAATATTATTATTACATACCAATAGAAATATAAATATTTTTTTTCAAATATAATAATAATAATGGACTAGACATAGTAGTCCACAAAAATGGGAGGCATCCTAGCCTCAGACACTGCTACCAAGATCACCTAAAGGTTTGGACAATTCTGATACTCATCTTCTTCATAACCTGTATTAATATATACTACAGAGAGAAACAATAATACAAAAATACCTAGTGAGTCAACTGCTTTCAATAATGATATGATTACTGATTTATTAGAAATAAAGAACACAATGTGATGACATAATAAAATGACAGTTTTATATGCACAATCTTATTTATTTAAATAACCATTTTTTTCTTGCATTCATCAAATGGAGATGTAATTCCATTATATAAAATCTAGGAGACGTAACTCATATCTAACGTGTTATAGGAGACGTAACTCCCGTTTAGCGAATTCTAAGGAGACGTCACTCCTCTAATAATTTATTATCTTTTTGTCATTGGCAGACGTCACTCCCAATTTTGTTATTTATTAATATTTTTGGTCCAGACAAACGTCACTCCCAACTCTTTTATAATTAAATTCATTAATTAAAATAACAAAATTTGCAAATTCCACATGCGCAAATAATTAAATAAAGTAGAAATCATAACATTATGAAAATTCAGCATCACCCTCAGTAAGTAATAAATACTTACAGTTCTCTGTTACAAAGAGAGATCCACAGGAATAATGACTGCACAGTTATATACATTTGATAATATATTAGTATAAAATACTAAGAACCTATTTTAACATTTTATCACTTTTGACTTATAAATCACTTATCCCAATTTCTAATGTCGTTTAGACATTATAACGGCATAAAATATGTCAATATATTGCCACATATTTTATTATTATGGCATTTATTAATTAATATCCACAATACTCTTTAAGTAAAAGGGCATTATAAAAGCTTATTTGATTTTGTATCAAATCGACATAGTGACCCCATTAATATAATTAATGGGTTTTATATTTTAAAAGTACACAAGCGGTACAGTATAAATAATTTTTATTTTAATCTTATAAAATTTGGATGGAATAACAACATTAGTGTTACCCCGTATTTTAATATTTTAATTAAAATATCTTAAAATATGATTTAAGGTCTAATAATAAGTTAAAAGAATAAATATGACTATTTATGAAAATAAATATATATTTATTAAGAAGTATTTATAGTTTTAGTTTAATAAAAATTCAAACGGACATTAAACTTTGGAATAGCAAAAATAGGGTCAAACGAACTCCGTTTTGGTTGATTCAAAAGCCAGAACAGTACTCGTCTCAAAGTCCTCTAGCTACTCTCTAAATTTTATAATTTTTAGACTCCGTTTAGTGGCCAAAAATACCCACAAAAAATACTACTTCTGATATGGACGAAAATTTAACATTAATAATTAGTGGGCCTATTTTATTCGTATACAAACTCAGCACAGCCTCTGAAACAGCCCAGCCCAACACGTTAAAGACCCAATAGCCTGCATTGAACCTAGCCCAGCCCCCATACACGTTGATAACGCCCAAACTCTTGCTCTCTACGTTAGATTTCTAGTACACCAAAAATATCTTCTACTTGCTGTCCAAGTAGATGTTTTCAGCCTGTGATCAAGATTCCTCTCAAGCAATCCCAACCATTCAAGCTCTTATAAATTGAGGAGAACAGTCCCCTAATTCACGCACCTCTCCTTCTCTCGTATCTCTCTCGGTTTTTCTCCTCTTCCCCTGTTTTTCGGCAACTCTTTCTTCTTCTGATTTTGGGTGCACCATGCTTAAACCAGAGAGCTTTCTCTCTTCTTCTTGGTTCTGTCCATGATCAAAATCCAGAAACTCTTCTCTCCCTCTTTTAGTCTCTCGGCCGGTTGGTGCTAGAAGGAAACCAGAATCCATTTCGGTAAGTCTTCCTCTCAACTCACTGAAACTCTCTTTCAGGTCATCTTAAAAAGAAAATGATCTCTTTAACTCTCTATTTTCTCTGCAACCTGTGTGTGTGTGTCGTGTGTTGGGTAATAGAGGAAGAAAAAGCAAAAAGATAAAGAAGAAGGGGGGACGTACAGGAAAGAAACAAGAAGCAAAAGATAAAAGATAAAAAGAAGAAAAGAAGTCTCTAGAAAATGGATAAAAGGAAAAGAACAAAAGAGGAAAAAAAAAAAATTTGAGAACCCTTCTCTCTCGGTCAACACTAGTATTGGAAAAGAAATAAAAAGAAGAGGAAGAAAAATAAACCGAAAAAGAAAAAGACATGATAAAGTGATTCGGCCTCTTTTTATGAATTTTGGTAAGTTTTAATTAAGTTTGGTCTTATGCTTTATAAATGTTTTGATTTATGAGTTATTGGACGATTTATAAGTTAAATAGACATTTAATGTTTTAATGTTGATTTTAAAATAGGGTTTTCAAAGCAGAGTATTATAGTTAATAAATACGTCATTGTGATGCCTAAGTGAAAAGCCATTATTTTATAAAAATGCCGTTGCGCCGTCTAAATATTTTAAAAGTAATATTAAACATTATTAATATTAATGTCGTTATTCTGCTCAATTTTATAGAATATAAAATTGGAATTATGTATAACTACGACAATTAGTTATATTAACTGTTATATCTATATTTATACAAATAGGATATTATGCTATTTATGTGATTTATATATATAACTACATAGCCGTATGATTAAAGGTGTTTTCAAAACAATCCTTATGAAAATGACCTTTTTAAATGTAAAAGAGTATTTTGGTTATTATTTATAAATGCTATTATAATGTCCGCATAAAATATATGACATTATAATTAATCTATTTTATATGCCGTTATAATGAAACTGAATAAATTTCTTTGGCTTATGGGGTATTTTTGGGAAAGACTTTTTGTTAATGGCCGATTGGGTTGAGACCTTGTCTATGAGAAATTTTGCTGCTAAATTCTATTATAATGCCATAAACTTTAATGAGCTCGGCTTGATATTGGTTTGTTTGGGGTAAGGAGTGTTGGACTAATGATTAGGTAATTCAAGGGAGTTACTGTTTTTGGGGGGGATTTTATGTGGTTTAGGCCGAATGAGTTCATATTAAAATTCCTAGAATGTGGACGATTTGGTCTGCTAAGTAGTAATGTTGATTTATAAATATTAATAGATAGTATAATTTGGAGATTCATGGTTACATGCTATAGGATACCTTAGTTTAAGTTTTAGACTTCAAATCTCATAATATTTCTCTAAACTTCTTCTTGCAATTTATTTAGGTAGAAGGTCGACCCTGACGCTAATGGCAAGTCCAGGTAAGGGAACAAAACCTTAAAACCCCGGCAACATTTTTTTATAGAACTTTTTTATGAGAAAAGTAGGTAATTTTCCTAAAACTCTTTCACTTCTCTATATTGTCTTTTTAAATTCTGTCATGATATTACTCTTATTATCAAAGGTGATTGAAAATTCATGTGATTATATGATGTAGATAAAATTATAGCTCTCAAAGTATGAATTGCGAATGATTTACACATGCACCATATGAATGAAGTTTATGAAATTATGGTTTTCGAAATGTATATGTGTTATATATGATTCCATGAGGTTATGTATAGTTGTATTTGTGCACCATATCGTATATGTTGCATGTGCTCCATGTGAGCGAAAAATGATGGTATCATCGTAATTATATGTGCATATATGACACAAAGTTTTACCCCATGGCAACATCGTGCTACGATCCGGATCCATATGGGTAGCGTGGCAACCACTCTAAAAGTGTGGGCTATAGGTCGGGGGGTCTTCATCTAGAGAAATTCTTAGCCCGTCGGCTCTCCCCTGTGACGACAGGATGAGCGATTAGGTCCTTCGGGATCGGTCCTTTTGGACGTGCCAAATGAAACGTGAGCCGCTCACGGCTAAATAGTAGAGGTGGGCCGGTGGAGGGCAAAACTTACACTCTGTGTAAATGATTCATGCATCATTCAACGTTTGTTCTAATTGTATGTCATTTAACTGTTTCTTTACTTGCTAAATTATTTGAACTCTAATTAGAATTTCTAAAAAATACCATACTCTTGTTTGTTGTGCTTTCCTCACTGGGTTGTCAAACTCACCCATTTTCTCCCAAATCTTTTCAGATGACAAAGTAAGACGGAGTCATTTCTTTGTAATGGCGTAGACCTCGCTAAGAGCAATAGATCGTTGTGGACCGACCAAATATTTATATTGTATAGTATGTCTCTTTTTGGAATTCATAGCATTGTAAAGAATTATTAATAAGCATGAATAATAAAATAGGAAGTTACAATCTATATGTTGTAAATGTACGCTTTCATTTAAATGTTTTTAACACTGAAGTTCGCGTTTCCCCTTATATCCTAAAATAGGGGCGTGACAGCCCCCTGTTTTAGGATATAAGGGAAAACGCGAACTAAGTGAGTCTATGTAAAAATAAAGACAAAGAGTCCCAAGATACAAGTAATAGAAAGATTTGTACTATCATCATTAGCAGTATCAAAAATATTACATTGGGGTTAATAGTTTATTACACCTTAAAAGTAAGGAGGTAATTACAAAAGCTAACAATCTTAGTTGTTAGATGTCCTCCTAATTAAGTAAAGGACAATAATGTGTACAGTTACCATAACAAAATAAAACTGTACTACTTTAATTTTTTTTTAGCTCTACAGTCCATGTCAATAGTGGAGTCCTCATGTACTAAACTGCTACTATTTACAGACGGCTACATCTTCTGCTAATCAACTGTGCAGTGGGTCCAAGTTTCCAACTGGTACGACCATATCTGTGGATTGCTAATAACGAGGAGTCCCACCGGAACTCCCCCCCCTCATGACAAAGATATATACCTTCATCTGAAAAGGTTTGTAAGGGAAAATGGTGAGTTCGACCACTCAGTAAGGAAATCACAACAAGCAAATAAATATAATATTCTAAAAAGAGTACTACATAATGAATAAGTGACATTTATATCTAAAATGCGTGATGACGCATGAATCATTTATACAGTGTGAAAGTCTTAGCCACCACTAGCCCACCTCCACAATTTAACCGTGAGCGGCGTACGTTACGTTTGGCATGTCGAAAAGGACAGATCTAGAAGGACCTAATCGCTCATCTTGTCGTCACAGGGGAGAGCCGACGAGTTAGGAACTTCCCTAGGTGAAGACTCCCCGACCGATAGCCCACACTTATGGTGTGGTTGCCATGCCACCCATATGGATCTGGAACAAAACACAATGGTGCCGTGGGGTAAAACTTTGTGTAACACATGCACATATAGTTAAGATAATGCCAACATTTTCGCTCACATGGAGCACATGCAACATATGCGACATGATGCACAATTATACATGATCTCATGAAATTCCAACTACAATATTGTAATTAGAATAAAAATGACATAATTTAAAGGATAATTTTATGTATAGGTGTAATAAAAGTTTTTCAAAAGAAAAAGTCAGGGATTTTTCTTCTAAACAAAATAAAATCTCTGCCCAAAACCCATTCGGTCTACCCATGAGTTCCTGCTCTAAATCCTTTTCAGAAAATCAACCAAATATGGAAAAGAACTAGGATTTTCATTTACCCATAAAGAAAATGTGCATTCTACTGTATGAGTATCGGAAAAATCGCTGGAAAAAGCCCATTTTTCGATGTTGCTGGCACCGGCTGTGACCCACAGGCATCGACGTCCTCCCTAGTGGCGGCAGACCCGCCAAAAACTTCCCCCCTTCCCCTTCTCTCTTCCTTCTCCTATTTTCTCTCTCACGTTCTCTCCTCTCCCTCTTCTCTGACTCTCTTGGCTTCTCTCAGAAAAAGAGAAGAATGCAAAACAAGAAGCAGAAACAATTAAGACTAAAATGGTATAATAAATTCAAAAAGGCAAAGGAGAAATACCTGATGCTGATTTACTATGGACAAGGGTCTCCTATCTTTTGGAATATGGAGTGGAAAGGTGAAGAAGAAGAGGGGTCACAGTATTTTTAACTCAGGAAGATCAATTGTTCGGTTCTAAGGTCTTCTAAAAAATTGACCTTAAAAGCGGCTACCACCATATCAGAATAAGGCCTGGAGATGAGTGGAAGACAGCGTTCAAGACGTAGCATGGTTTTTGCGAGTGGATGGTGATGCCTTTCGGGTTGTCCAACACACCCAGCACTTTTATGAGGTTCATGCACCAGGTTCTGCGGCCTTTTATGGGGAAATTCGTTGTGGTTTACTTTGACAATATCCTCATCTACAGCCCGACTTGGGCGTCACACTTTGATCAGCTCCGAGCTGTTTTCAGTACGTTGAGGACAGAGCGCCTATTCGTCAACCAGAAGAAGTGTTCTTTCTTCACTACTTCTGTAACTTTTCTGGGTTTTGTTGTATTTACTGATGGCTTTCATGCAGATCAGTCAAAGATAGATGCAGTCTTGAAGAAGCCCCAGCCAAAGACCTTGCACAATGTCAAGAGTTTCCATGGGTTGGCGTCTTTCTACCGCCGATTCCTCAGGAATTTCAACACCCTGATCGCCCCCATCACAGAGTACCTTAAGGGACATGAGTTCCAATGGTCTGAGGAGGCAGAGACCAGTTTCCAACTGGTCAAGCAGAATATGACAAAGGCACCAGTCTTGGCACTCCTTGATTTTGAGAAGGTGTTCGAAGTGAACTATGATGCATCCGGAGTTGGCATTGGTGGTGTTCTCAGTCAGGAGGGGCGTCTCATAGCTTTTTTTAGTGATAAGCTATCAGGGTCAAAGAAGAATTATTCCACCTATGACCTGGAGTTCTATCCCATCGTCCGGTCTCTGAAGCATTGGCGCCACTACCTAGTATAGAAGAAATTTATTGTTATCACTAATCATGAGGCTCTGAAGTACATCAATGATCAACACAAGCTAAGCAGACGGCATGCCAAGTGGGTGGCGTACTTACAGGAATTCACCTTTGCACTAAGGCACCAAGCAGGAAGTCCAAACCGAGTCGCAGATGCCTTGAGTCGTCGTACGTTGCTCCTCACCACCATGAGCACAAGAGTTGCAGGGTTTGATACTTTTACTGATATGTATGCAGCCGATCCTTCCTTTGGGAAGATAATTCAGGAGGTAACAGATGGTCATCGTTCTGATTTTATTTTGCATAATGGTTATTTGTTTCATGGGTTACAGTTGTGCATTCTAGATTGTTCACTAAGGCAGCAGATTATTAGTGAAATCCATAATGAGGGTCACTTAGGGTGGGACAAAACGTTGGCTCTTATCTCTTCTGATTACTACTGGCCCAAGTTGACCAGTGATGTGGCTCACTTTGTGGAGTGTTGTTATGTGTGTCAAAAATCCAAGGGTATTCTCACCAACGCAGGCCTGTACACCCCATTACCGATTCTTGAAGCACCTTAGCTCGATGTCAGCATGGACTTTGTGTTGAGCTTGCCCCGTACCCAACAGGCTTGTGATTCCATTTTAGTTGTGGTTAACAGGTTTTTCAAGATGGTCCATTTTGTAGCTTGCAGGAAGACTATGGATGCTCGGATCGCCCATCTTTATTTTAGGGAGATTGTGCATCTCCATGGTGTACCTCAATCCATCACTTCTGATCGGGATACCAAATTTATCAGTAATTTTTGGAGGAGCCTATACGGAAAACTGGGGACGAAGTTGAATTTTAGCAGTGCCTACCACCCCTAGACGGATGGTCAAACAAAGGTGGTGAACCGAATTTTGGGCAACCTTTTGCGGTGTTTGGCAGGGACTAAACCAAAACAGTGGGATTTGGCCCTACCTCAAGCAGAATTTGCCTACAACAGATCAAAAAGCAGGACCACAGGAATGAGCCCATTCGAGATTATCTATGGTCAGAATCCATCAGGAGTACTGGACTTAGCTCCTGTCCCACGTGTAGGCCGTTTGAATCCTAAGATAGATGTGCCAGCCGAACATCTTCAGGGCATCCATGAGTAGGTGAAACTGGCCATTCAGGAGAGCAATGACAAGTACAAGGCTCGGGCGAACCGTCATCGTCGTCAGGTACTTTTTGATGTTGGTGATTTTGTTTAGGCAGTCTTAACTCGTGATCGGTTTCCTATTGGCGAGTACAATAAGCTTAAGGAGCGGAAGATCGGGCCCTGTGAGATATTGTAGAAGATCAATGACAATGCCTATAGGTTGCGTCTCCCCAGTCATTTGAAGACTTCTGATGTCTTTAATGTGAAGCACTTGAGTCCTTGTTTTGCGGATTCTGATGACGTTGCTGTGAACTCGAGGACAAGTTCTTTCCGACTCGGGGTGACTGATGCAGGAGGATTTGAGCTAGACGATGCTGAGTTGTCAGAATGCACATTGATGGCGCTGAATTACCTGGAGCAGGCAGATCAGTGCAAGATTGGCAAGAAATCGTGATCTAGGCTAATTTGGGCAATTTCCGAGTGCGCGACAATATTTTGGCTATAACTTTGACTACGAGTATCCAATTCGCACATATGACCCCAATTCGAAAAGCTTTCTTCGGCGCGCACAAAAATCCGCTGTTTTCCTTTCCAAAACCTTAATTTTAGATTTTTTTTTCCTTTTATAGTAACTTTTCGTTTATTGTTTAGGAAGTGATTCTGAGCCCGATTTGGGCGATATTTTTGACAGCAGGCTTATTTTCTTCTATATTTCGTTTTATTAAGGTTATTAGGGTTTTGCTATTTTTGGTAATTTTCAGCTATTATAGCCCGGCTTGTGGGACATTTTTTATTATTGATATTTTCAGTAAAATTTAGAGTTTGTCTTTGTGTTTAGGATAATTTTCTATTTTCTTCCTTGCAAACTGCCTATTGAGTAGCCTGCAGAATAATCGTTATTTTGTCCGGCGTCACAAATCTTGGGTTGGTCTTGTAGCTCATTGGTATTTTAAAGTAAGGATGCATAAATCGAAGTGGTTAATTTTGGAGGGGTTGCATTCAGAAGTTTAGATGGAATAAAAAGATAGCTAATCAAATGTTAACGACCTAAAGTAGTGCTATGCATTGTCAACTGTACTACGAGTCGTTCTTTATCAAGTAGTGCTGCACATCATTTGGAAAGAAAAGTTATAAGAGCATTCTTAGTAAACTCGTCGTAATAGTTTTTTATCTTAATCATTTCACTAATTATAGAATGTCAGATCAGTTTATAAGGAAATTTCTAGTAAAAAACTGTAGCATCCTTGGCAGTTATCATGACTCTTGATTAAAAAGAGACCTCCACATTTGCATGCGAGAGGTCTGGCCTTCTTTTTTCCAAGTTTATGATCACTATAAACTCACCACACCAAAGCAATGAAAGAAGAGTTGATTTATCTTCACTTTCCTTTTTCTTTCTTTTGGAGTACGTACAACTGGAGAAAGAGGGAGGAACTAATACGGATGATGTACAAAAAAATTAAAAAAAATTGAAGAATTAAAAAATTAAAAATTCTGTAGTGCAGAACGATTTGGATAACGATCGAGTCCACCATGTCCACAGCCATTATCTCGATAGGTTAGTATTCTGACATACACAGGCTGCCAGACTTGGCCGATGAATTAATGCACTTGCAACTATCAAAATTTGTCTTCTGCAGCTTCTATATTTGTGTAACCACCAGAGTCAATGCCAGCTCCAGAAGTTCCTATTGAGTACTTACACAAATTTGATGTACAGAACTCAGAGCAAAATCATCTCTTCATTTATATCGGGCTCTCATCTTCTGCAAAAATTCTAATGTTTCTTTATATGAAGGATCAGTGCGGCTGATCGGTTTGCATGAGTTTATATGATCTGTTGACTCCAAAACCTGATTTGAAATATATATATATATATATAAGAGAAGGGATGAAGAAGAGGGAGAATAATAAGCAGCAAGCTTTACCTAGAAGATAACACACGTTTGAATTTTGTCATTCTTAAAAACAGCAAGGGTTTGAAGCCAAGTACCTAAAACTAAATGAGACGCGGGGTATATCCATTAATGGATAAAATAGAAGGCCCTAGCCTCTGTCCAAATGTGATGTCATTCCCTATATGCTAGAAACTTGGAATTAACACACAGGTCACCATCTGCTGCTAAATATAACAGTTTCTCCAACATTATTGATCAATACTTAATAAAACACCAGAACCAAGATATAGTCATGTTTGAGAAGAAATATGTAAGAAGATAGGATTCTAAAGCTTTGGGGAATCTAATCTAAAGAACATGCAAGAATATCCTATTAAAAAAAAATCTGCAATTTTCTAATGCTTTTTTTCTTCGTTAAGCAGTCATATTACGATGGATAGCTACTGTAAGCACAAAGGATATATCCTAGACAGGATGCAGGCCAGAGAAAAAACAATGAGTGGTAAGTACCGACAAACATGTACAGCATGCCACGAACATAAACTTTCGAGTGTTATTAGAAGCAATAATTGGAATTGGCTTCCTGCAAGATCTGATGCCTTAGTAAAGATTCAAAGCAGCCTTCATATGGTTCATTTGGGAGACCGAGACATTCCTTTATCGGTAACTTCTAATTCTAATAGTTACTCAAGTAGAGGGACTTGGGAGGAACTTAGAGATAAGCTTCCAATTGTAGAATGGTGGAGCTTGGTATGGTTTTCTTTAGCTATTCCAAAACACTCCTTTATTCTATGGTTGGCCATAAAAATAGCCTTACTACTGGAGATATATTACAGAAATGGGGAGCAAAAGGGGAGGTTAAATGTATGTTTTGTATAGGTAGCATTGAATACCGTGACCATCTATTTTTTTGTTGTGGATTTAGCAAGAGAATATGGAATGCAACCAGGATGCCATTTCTACTAAGTGGGAAGAAATCATTGAAAAGGAAGTGAAAGAGTGGAGGGAAAAGAGCATTAAAGCAGTGATTTGTAGACGAGCATGGGGCTCGGCGGTATACCACTTGTGGATGCAAAGAAATTATGTAAAATTTGGGAACCATTTAATCTCTGAGGAGAAAATAATTCAAATGGTTTGTTGGGAGGTTAGAACTAGAATTATGCGGAAGGATAATTTCATGAGCAGTGGTGAGAATCTGGTTCTATGTGCTAATTGGGATATCCCCACTCATGTCCTGATTTAATACTGGTTGGCTGCTAGTTGCTGGTTAGGCTGCTAGAAATAGTCCTGTGTCTCTGGTTGGCTGCAATCATTGGCTTTTGCTTGCTGGTTTCTGGTTTATGCTGCATATGTTGGTTGCTGCTTACCCGGCATTCTGATCCTGGCTCTATTTTCTGAGTTGAAATGGTTTTGTTGCTGATCTGGGCTGCTGGAAACAGAGGTTTCTGGATTTTGTTGTAGAGGGGTGGCTGCTGTTGGTTTTCCTGGTACAGGGGACTGATGCTGATAGAAGAGGGAGTTCCCTCAGTACAGAGAAGTTTCTCTGTATTGTGGTTCTTTGTTTGTATAGTTTCTGGCTTAGTTTGTTGTATAGATTTATTGGTTGGAGTAGCTTTCTGTATAGTGGCTACTGGTTGTGCTGTGGTAGTTTGTGAGTTGTAATTGTTTCGGTTGTTGTAAGGATCAGCTGGTCTTGGTGTTCTAGCAGGATTTCTGCTAGAGTGTTTTGTACTTACTGTTTGGTGTTAATAGAAATTCATTCATTAAAAAAAAAAAAGAAGCATGCCACAAACACTAATGGAGGACTTGTATCCAAAAAACACTCCCACGAGAAACATGAAGCGTATGGGGATGTTTTTTTTTTGATAAGTAAAAAAAAAAAAAAACATGTGCAAAGAAACTGAAAACTCATGTCCACCGACTTTTGAAAACTTGCAATAATTTGAGTGAAAGACCCCCCATTTTCTTTGTTTTAAGTGATATATTTATCAAAGTCATACTTACAACAAGTTCACCAAACCCAGGATACGCTGATTCAATTGGTACTACTTCCATTCGGAAAGCCCATCCTCCATAACCTTCAACAATTGGAGTTACCTTGGTCTGCAAAACAGTAGCTAACTCTTAAACTCAGAGAGAGAGAGACTGAGGAAGAGATACGCTATTTTAACTGAACTGTGGACTACCTCACAGAAACTGAGAACATCAAGCACCCCTTTCTTATGAAGGTGTCGAAGAAAGTCATTAAGCTCTACTAGTACTGGAGACCCACTTCTTAGCTCCCCTATCTAAGAAACAACATGAACCAAATGCTATTAACATCAATTCTTGCATTAAAAAAATAAAAATAAAATAAAAAAACTAAGATATAAATGTAGAAACCACCCATCAAGTGTTAAAAAAAAAACAGCTTTGTTTATAAAGACCATATACTAACAGTTGGGGCAGGGCGAAACACGAGGCCCATTCGCCAAGGCATATCTGCTAGTTTGCTGCCAAAATGTGGGCAGCTATAGAACACCTGAAACCATGGGAAAACACAAGCATCATAAAGAAATAATCATTGAAGGGTGATAGAAGCATCAGCAATGTGAAAATTATTGATTGACGCATACAACTCCAATGGTGTTGTTCACAAGGTTATCAATATTTTCTGCTTTAGCTTTATAAAGCATCTGCTTGACAACCAAGCCTCCCATGCTGCAGACAAGAGAAAGTCAATCTATTAAAAATAGATAATATGCACACGAACACACACACCAAATATAGACTCATGCTGTGAACAAACAGAAGCAAAATTTAAATTCATATTCACTCTAGAAGGCATATAACTTTTACCAATCACAGGATTAGTTCATTTTTTTTAATTCTTCACCAATTAACTGACAAACTTATCTTTTCAAAACAAAAACAATAAGGCGGTCCAAAATGACTAATACTTCGGATGATTTACATTTATTAACTAAACCAGACCCACTAACATAAAGTTCCAATTCTTCGGGACAGAAATCATTAATAAACTTGAGGATGAAGGTTGAATGATAGGTTGAATGACTATGCCTATCTGAAGGCAAGATCATTTTTTGAAAAACTTCCCAAAAATATGTCATGTTACTTGCTACATCAAAAAAAAAAAAAAAAAAAAAAAAAAAAGAAAGAGAGAATTTCTAAGAAGCCCCTCTTTTGTGCCCATGTGCGAGTAACTTCTAAAATGAGTATATAAATGTAGGAAGGTTGGAAATGTTAGTTCTTGCAGTACCATTTTCTTTTGTTGGAAAGGGGGACGGTACCAAAAGCTTTATGCCAAACACACGTTACATACATCCTCACATCACTTAAAGGCTTGTTAATAAGTTGACGGTGCAACAACTCACGGGAAAAGAAAAGTCCGATGCATCCAAATGATCATATCAAATACCAATGACTTGTTTAAAACAAAAAAAAAAAACCAAGACCATACAATAAGACCAAGCAAAAACATGAATGCACGCATGTTGGCATGAACACACACAATCTCTTTTCTAATACAACTATAAAACCTGTGAGTCACAAACACCACGGGTCGATTCCCAATGCCTGCAGCAACAAGCTTCTCCAATAGCATGGAGCTCACTTCCTGCAATTCCAGCGGAAGCAGGTTAAAACAATCATCAGTGGAAAGTAAATGATATATAAGCCAACCAAAAATGAGCAAAGAAACTGTGGGAACTGCAGATTCCATTGTTGTTCATATGAAGGGAAATCTGAATATCATTTTCACTGAATAGTAGTATCACCTAGGATTGGTCTAGATGGACTAAGATGAGATTCTTTAAATATATAAGTAATTTAATTATGAAAGCATTAACCTCCATAATGATCCCAATGACTAGCTCAATCGGTTGGGGACCACGCCTCATGAAGTGGAGATCACTAGTTCTAATTTCTCCTTCCCCCTCCCCTTGGGGTAAATAAAATTAACTTATCATCAGTTAATAACAACGTAAGAAAACTGCCAATGTTAGGTCAAGTCGGCCTTCAAAATGCAAAATAGTATGATGAGCTAAAACTCTCAATGTGAAGTTTCCAAGCCCCAAAACTCAAGTATAAATAAAATTCGCAATTTATTGATGATATGGATTCCTAGTAACAAACATAACAGGCTTAACCATTCAAATGAGATAAAGATGCTTCTCGAGTTTCAACCAAAATGTACAAACCTGAAGAGGCAGGCTAGCTCCAGACCATTGTGTAAGATTCGTCTGCATAAATATGCAATAGTGGGTTAGATGCCGAAGAAAAAAACCTGGAGATCACCTTCGTAAACCTACTATACTCACCAAGGGATTAAGGGGACAAATTTTGAAGACGTGACTGGTAACGAAATCCAGTAAAATAATCTATTAAATTATTGTCAGACTCAAAACAAACCTTGTACTTGAGAGTGAACATGCGAGCTTGAGGGAAGTCAGATGAAAGCCATTCACCTGGCCAAAATGTTCCTTGCTTCCCTGCTTCCTGATCAATCTTCTCTACCAGGCCAGACTTAGTTGAGGATTTGTCCTCAGCCATACGCCAAGACTTATAAGGCCCGCCACGGAGGCCATGGAGAAAAACAACATCTAGCAGAGGCGATTCTGGTTGTGAGCCAATGTAAGACACATCAACAGAACTAGAAAAGTTACCATCATTTGCGGTTGTGTTTACAGGTGTACCCTCACAGGCAACAGTATTAGCCTCAGCCAAGGAAGATTTATCAATTCGAGAAGTGTTCTCATCTACTTTTTCAGGACACTTCCAGTGAGGCAGTTCAGGATTGATTAAAAATACCAAGTCATCATATCGGGGACAAATGTTATTTCTGTTTGCAATTCCAGTGTCAGGAGGAGTTCCAATCAAAGAGTCTCTATCAATTTGGTGATTGCAAAATATATGTAAAAGTGTTGCTCTAGCATAACTTTTTATCTTAGGATCACTGCAACCAGGAATCTTTCCATTTGCACAATCCTCAAGCCATTTACACCAAGTTTCATCTGCCACAATAACCTTCTGGACTTTCGGAAGAAGCGAAAGGATACTTAATAGGCGAGCAGCATGCCTGCGAATGTGAGCTGTTGGTGGAACGCGAACACTAGATGAATCATTTGTATCAGAAGTAGCTGATTCCCCAGTACCACTTGCAACCTGCTCCTGTGCCTCGAATGTTCTAGATGCATCATAGGCTTCACTTGCAGCAAGTTTCTCATAATCATCACACAACAGAAAACGTCTCAGCAAGCATAGAACCCCAAAACCAGTTATTTTGTCCTGAGATATAGAATCTTCCACACAAATTTCAGTCAGTGCTTTGATCCCTTTAAGGGTTGCCAATGCAGAATCAGCCGCATCGAACTTAACAAGGCTATCTTTTTTAAGATTTTTAAGTGGTCCTGTAAAATTTTCCAGAGAAAGTAGATCTGCCAGAGGGAATGTATCTACAGAACCAGTGGCTGATCCCAGCTGCTTTCCTGCTAGATTAACAACGGCACCAGCTAATTGATTAGCGATTTGTCCAGCAGAAAGAATATTCGACTGATCAATTTGGGTCTGCAAAAGTTAGTAAACTTCATAAATAGTAACAGAGAAAGCGCTGAGAAAAATTAACCCATAAAAAAAAAAAAAAAAAAATCTAATGAAGGCTACAAAAAATTAGAACCAAGGCAGTATAACCCAACAAATTTTCTCCATTCAACATCAGTTTGATGTTAAATAGCAATGAGACAAAGGAAATCTCCAAACCTTCACTTTGTCACTTTTTGGCTGAGCGCTTCCTTTAACTGATGATGTCTTGGTGGAACCCAGGATTTCAGTAATCATAATAGCTAACCAACCTTGAGAAATTGGTACAGTAGATGGTCCATAATCTTCAAGAATGCAAGAGAGGATCTTTATGGCAGATGATTTTACAGTGTCAGAAGAATTTTTTCCGAAAACCCAAGGAAGCAATATACCAGACCACTTTTGACTCTCTTCAAGAGATAAATGCGTGTCCCCAGTACAAAGCAATTCTAGTGTCTTTGCCAATGCGTCTTGCACATGCTTATGCTTTGTCATTCGTTTAGCAGTGTCCCTCATTAGATGAAGACCCTTCTCCATCACTATCTTTTTGGCCTTACGGCTTCTCTCTACAGAAACCAAAAAAGCAGATAAAGCCACCTGGGCTAAAGGAATGTCCTCATGTTTACTTGCCTGAGAAACAGTAGAAAGAAGACTATAACTCCAATTAGAAACAGAATCATTTAAGGGCAGATTACGATCCTCTAACAGCAACCGAGCCACCAAACTGCCATGCCATTTCACAGATCTCTCTGGTGCCACTAAAGCAGTCATAACAGCATGGCCATCTTGATCCAGTTCTTGAATATGAAACCTATTCACCTCTGATGCCATTGCCCAATTTGCTAATGCCCATGCAGCAAAAGGTACAGCAACATGTTCACAATGCAAATCATCCCAGAGACCAGGAACGACAGCAGAAGACAAATTGGCTTGCACTAGCAAACTATCATGCTTATTTTGTAAGACAAGAGCTTTAGGAGTGAGCCTAGCTGATTCTACATGACTAGCATCACAATTCCCCAACTTCATAAGCCCACTAGTCCCAGAAAGCCCCAAAACAGTAGTACCTCCAAGAATTTTAATTCCAATTCCTTTCATTCCTCTCCCACCATCTTCATCATCTTCATTTCTATTTGGCTCATCCAAATGCATTCCACCTTCTTCAACAACTTGAATGGCCGCGGCAATATCTCCAGTTTCAGCATTCCCTGGTAGGGAGGGCTTCAAGGGTACCTTGTCTAAACTATCACAACTGGAGGTGACAATATCCATAATGGCAGCCACAAGCATGCTCCTACCTTTCAAAGAATCAGAAACATCGAATGAACTACGTCTTGATTGCTGCTCCCAAAAAAAATCAACATATCAATTGGAAGAGAAGAACTAAAAGCATTAAGATAACTATCATAGTAATAATCACTAGTGCACAATCAAACCAAACGAATCAATGATTGGAACGGTGATTAAGTAATGCCACATACAGGCAGTAGTTAACATCAATGTGCTATATATTATGGATTTAGTCCATCATAAAGGGGGATTCTCAAATTTCTTCTATGGGCTCTCCATGCAATCCAACTACAAAATCCCCCTTTTTATCATCTAATTAAATAGACAAACCCCAGGTCTTACTTTTACATCTAAGCCAATGTAAGATATTTGAAACTAAAATTTTTGGTGGCCGCAAGTTACCAGCAAATCTGTATTGCATGGCTTTTTTCTAACATGGAAGCATTCTCTAGGAAGCCTCACAAAATTAGGACAATAAGACAATGCTTATCAGTATCAGCATCACTCTTTAATTCTGGGTTTCTGCTACCAGATTGTCACATTTCTATCAAGAGATTGTAATGCTTACTCTTCAAGACACCGAAGAGAAGCATGACAATGCACATCGATTTCATATACAATTCCAAGAATGCAATTACAACTCACTTCAAACTTCACTCCTGACTCCCGTGATGGATTCAACTAACACACACCAAGAAGAAAGGCATTGGATTCTCCAATTGTCCAACACTAGCCCAACTCTACTTTGCAAGAATTACATACGTTAAATATTCTTTGCAAAACTCACCTTCTTCGAGCGCTGAGGGTGACACGAGAAAATGAACCTAAGCAGATTCGGAACAGCGCGAGGCCTCCCGAGCACGGCCGCGGATACGTTAGAATCGGCGATCAAGTACGCCAGCGCCCTCGCCGATTCCGCCTGGGTCCCGCACCCGTCCCGGGGGACCGCCACCGACTCCAGCAGCCAGTCCACAACGGCGCCTCCGCCGGCACCGACAATGGCCGCCCTTCGGCTTGCATTCGCTGCGGAAATGTCGGCAAGCAGCGCCGCGACCTTGAGCTCGAATCCCGAGCGCACCTCGTGGTTGGCTGACGACAGCACCGACGTCAGCGACTGCCAGAGCACCGAGGCGGCCACGCCGGTCTGCTTGGCATGGTGGAAAATCTTCCTCAGCGAGTCGCCGGATTTCTGGACCGCGTGCTCAATGCCACTGTACAACGGATTGGAGGACCTGTGATCCGATCGATGGTCGTGATCGTCGGAGGCGAGGAGGGCGTAGGAGGCGATAAGAGCAGAGACTAGCGTCACCGAGAGGGCGGCGACGGAGCCACGAGAGAACGAAGCGGTGGGGCGAAGAGACGGAGGGTTCGCGTGGCGGTGGTGGAGAATCGGTGGCGGTGAGACTTGTTGGAGAATTTCAAGGTTTTTTGGGGCTTCGGTGGGGTTTTGGGACGAGGCAAAGCGGCGAGGAAGAGCGCAGCGGAGAGGGCGTCTGGTTTTGAAGCAGAACCGAAGCATAGCTTCGTTTTCTCTCTTAGATTCTTCGGTGCCTCTTGCCTCTTGGTGTTGTGTAATGTCTTATGTCTGGGTATGGCGGGAGGAAAATTCGCGATTCGTACGGGAAATTAAGGACGATGATAGATGGTAAGTAAGGTCTGCATAAGGTGATAGATGGTAAGTAAGGTCTACATAATAGAATTTTCTCCGAGAAGATGCGGACCTTTCCTTTTTTTTTTTTTTTTTTTTTTAAGCACACGTTATATATTGTTTTTTGCCTCATCTTCCAACCATTTCTTTTGCAAATTCGTAGGTGAAAGATAGGTTTAAAATGATTTCTATAATTTTTTTTTTAATTACGGATTGCTTGATGCTGTTTTGATCTACCTATAAAATAAGAGATTATTATATTTACCGGCATTGAATAATGATAATTTGTTTGAAATGAATAATTCCGTTATTAACTTGAGTTAATAAAAGTTGAAATTGCAACATTATATATAAAAATGGGATGTGGTACACGCATATCTCTCGTATATTTTTTGTACATCACTTTTTTAAATTAATCATTAAATCTGTAGGACTCACATGTAAATTATTGTGAGTCCTATAAATTTAATTGTTGATTTAAAAAAAATGATGTACAAAAGACATATAGAAAATGTGCAAAAAATTATTTCTATATGATTAGTGTTTAACCTTTGCTACGTGGGGGGTTTTTTTGTCTTAAATTCTTCATAAAAAAATTTAAGTTACCAAAGCCGCATCCTTGGAAAACATATAAAATTATATTTTAAAATACATTACAAATCGAAAAAAAAAAAAAAAAATCTAAAAACAATTATACTATCAAATTATAAAATATAAAATTAGATTTAACCAAGAAAAATATGTTCCTACCTCTATGAGTTGATTTGCAGTCTCCAATTTTTTTCATCTCATATCTGTGTACAAAAACTATACATTAAAAATACAATCGCGTATAATTAAAAAAAAAAAAAGAAGAGAAAGACAATTTTGACTTGAAGAGCCTTTGCCGAGATCTCGTCCCAAGGGATTTTTGCCCAATCTCTCGGCTGCTCATTTTTGACAAATCTTAAGGTGTAAATAACTTAAAAGATTTTTCTCACGGCAAAATCATAAACTTCAGAAACTAAAATGCAAAAAGAAAATCAAAATATACCATGCATGTTGCAACAAAAGAAAATTGAACTTTACCACCTACCTATTGGAAGCGCGATGAAGATACAATCCTCTATTTGTCAAGAGTCAAGACGTTTGAGCATTTCGTTTTATAAATTTAACAAGACATTTTCTTTGACAAACGTGAGTTTTCTTTTTTTTTCTTTTTTTCTTTTTTTCTTTTTTTGGGTTAAATATTCCATTTGTACTTTTTTTTTTTATAAAAAAAGTACTTATTTGTGTTTGAGTTTTAGATTTTTTTTAAATTTAATACCTGAGTTTTCATTTGTTTCATAAGTAGCAGAGACGGAGTTACCCCGGCCTTGGGGGGCCTGGCCAGGGGTTTCTCCAAAAAAAAAAAAAAAATTTCTTAAAAAAAAAAAAATTAAAAATTTTACCTCTAAACTTTTTTATTATTTTTAGTTTTGGCCACCCTCAAATTATTATTTTTTTCAATTTGCCCCCCCCCCAAATCCTAAATCCTAGCTCTGCCTCTGATAAGTAGTACCTGAGTTAAGGGTAAAAACTGGTTTGGTTGTGGTGGTTCAGCCACTCCATGACAAAAAAAAAAAAAAAATTAATGGATTTTGGCTTTTCGGGTGGCCAGTTTGGGGGTGGCTCAATGGCCAAAACCTATCAAAAATAATTTGAGGGTTTGCCCATGGGGTGGCTAAACCAACCACCCCCCTGACCCATGGGGCCACAAGGGCCAAAACCCATAAAAAAACAAATTGAGAGTTTGCCCATCCGGCCAAGGGGGAGACTCCCCCTTGGCCAAAATGGGGGTGGCCAGCCACCCCCATGGTGGCCCCACCCCTCTTCTTCTTCTTCTTTTTTTCAATTTATTTTTAAAATTTTATTATTTTTAATTAATTTTTAAAGATTTTTATTTTTTATATTTTTATATAGTGTCACGTGTCAACCTCAGTGGTTGACACATGGCAGGCGGTTAAAATATGGACGAAAAATATGTAATAGAGGTACCATACAAGTTTTTACCCCTAACTCAAATCCCACCTATGAAACAAATGAAAACTCATGTACTAAATTTAAAAAAGCTTAAAACTCAGATACCAATAATGTATTTAACCTTCTTTTTTTTTTTTTTTGTGCTCTCTCTTTAGTTACGACACTTCATGATTTTAAATACTTTATTGGAATACTGTTTTACGCAAACTTTTGATCTTCATATGATAGGGTTTTCTCATATGATCCTAATTTCTATTGTATGTAATTTATGCTCCGTTTGTTTCGGCGTAAAATGATTTCTGGAAAATGATTTCGGCATTTTTCGGTGTTTGGTTGGGGCGAAAATAACAGTCAACGAAAATCATTTTCGATTTGACCGTAAAAGCTTCTTTAATTTTCGGAAAACGATTTACGATTTTTAAAACCGTAAATCGTTTTCCGAAATTAAGCTCTTCGTCTTTACACGCATGTTTGATATCCGATCGTTAAAATTTAGCAATTGTCGGTCATCGGGATCCGGTCGGCGCCGGAGTCCGACAACAGCCAGTCGCCGAAAACCTGCCGGCGCCGGAATCAGGCCACCGGAATTCTGCCGGTGCAGGAATCAGGCGGCCGGAATTTCTGCCGTTACCGGAATCCGGCACCGGCAGACCAAATTCCGGCCGGGATATCGCCGGATTTCGGCCAAGCAGGTCGGATCTGGCCAAAACAGCCGGGATCCGGCGGGATCCGGCCGGATCTTGACGGATCCGGCTACTGATCCGGCTGGATCTGGCCAAAACGGCCGCGATCCGTCAGGATCTTGACGGATCCGGCCATTGATCCGGCAGGATCTGGCCAAAACGGCAGAGATCCGCCCGGATCTTGACGGATCCGGCCATTGATCCGGTCGGATCCGGAAGATTCCGGCCTGAATCCGGCCATTTTGGCCGGATCCGGTCAAACTTTCTCGCCGGAATCCGGCAACGGCGACCGGACGTTGCCGGATTCCGGCGACAATTACCAAACTCTTATTTTTGCATTTCGTAATTTTTTCGCGCGAACCAAACACCGAAAAATATTTTCGAGAAAATCATTTTTTCTGAAAATGATTTCGTCGAAATCATTTTACGACGGAAATCATTTTACGTCGAAACAAACGGAGCATTAATCAAAGTTCAGTATTACTTTATAAATAGTATAAAACTTTTTATCTTGTCAGTTTAGATTAAGTGTTAAAACTCATCAAAGTGAGTTGATTTCCGATCGATACATTTAATATATCCAATCAACTCACACTAGAGCGTTCCATGACCAATCAAATGACAGCAAAAAAATTAACATCAATCTGGTGCTTACAGATATATGCATTGGAACTTCAGCTGCCCCATCATATTCCCCAGACCATTATTTTGATACCAAAGACTCCGCTTGAAGAGTGAGAATATTCAATCTTATTGATGGTGGTGTAGCTGCATGCTAATAATCCGGTAAACGGGTTTGAATTGAGCCTCTGACCATTTCAGTTTTCAACTTTTTAAATTGAGCCTTTGACCATCTCATATGAAAATTAATTAGCGTTCAATGAGAAAAGTGAATGTCTTATATAGCATTTGAAATTGCACCCAGCGTGTAAGGCATGTTCTAGAAACCGTCCACGTAATCAGCAGATCGAGCGACATTGTTGCACCTCAACAAAACCATTTAAAGTTTTTTGGTTAATAACTATCCTTAGTTGTTTTGATGTAGTTTGAGTTGAGTGTGGTTGTTCCAGCTTGGTCTTAGCCTGCCATTAAAATTTGTAAACAGATGTTGCTAAATGCTCCTATCAAGAAAATCCTCAAGTGTTAAACACTCAACACGAACTAATGTTCATGCATGCTGCAGCTCTGGCGTTATTCTCTACTTGGTTCCTATATATATTCAATCAAAACTATTAAGAATGAGAGCCATATATGCATAATGCATTTGCAAATGCTACAGATCCACTGTATCGATAGTTTAACATGATCTAAAGACCAAATCCATATATAAGACCATGCAATAGAATGATTATTAGTTTTTTTAAACATTTTCTTGATGCAGCATATTGAAATTTCTATCATGTTGAAATTTATGCAGGTGATCGAAATTGAATGTTACACCAATTTGTTGAATTCTTGATTTCTAACGAGTACTCGTTACTTTGCACATAGAAATGATAGAATTAATCTCCTTTGCAAGTTATCCTTCCTCAATTGACTTTTCAATGTTATCTCCGTACGTCTTTCAGCTACATGAGGTGCTGTATTTTTCAAATCACAATTAACGAGTTAATTGTTGAATGAAAATTTAAATCTCTTGTTGTTCTTGAATGTGGCATTTCATTGTATGTAGCCTGCAGATGAAATAAAAATATTTAGACAGTTTTCTCTAACGTCTTAAAATATTTAGACAGTTTTCTTCTCTTTGCTTTTTTAAGTTATTGTTTCATGGGATTCTAAGTCCATGGATTATGAGCGAAAACACTAAAACAAGTCATCAAAAGACATCCAAAATGCTAAACGAGGCTCAATACAATCTAAAATACGTCCTAAAAAACTGTGCAAAACACTAAAAATGGCTCAAAAAACTCATCACTTAATAAGCGGTTAGCAGTTACAACATGTCATTCAATAATAACATAACCGCCATTTAGCGATTAATTGTTGCAGTAATTTAAAATTAATAACCGACCAAGACCATAATTGCGGTTAAAAAGAAATACCCGCAATCGTAATTGCTTACATACTCCAACCAACAAAAACGTCAATCAACTAGAAAAAACCAACCGCGCAACTAGACCGGCGTACAAAAAAAAATACAACATCAAAACCCTTCTTGGACCACAAAAATGAGAAAATTCTTAAATTGAATTTTCTAAGATAAAGGCAAAGTCGTTATATTATATTCTTCCTGGAATTTCCCATAAAAAAACAAATTAAATGCGTACTGTAGCACGTGAGATTCTTATGTGTTAGGTAAATGAATTTGAGAAACAAAATATTATTTTGATTCTATTTTTTTTTTAAGATAAATTATATTTTATTCAAATTTTTCAAAAACAAATCATATTTTATTCAACTTTTTATAAACAAATTATATTTTATTCAAATTTTTTTAAAAAGTTAAACCTTAAAATTCTCAAACAAAATAAAAATTCAATTCTTATTTCAAAAATTTAACACCCAACCACTAAAAAAAAATTGAATAAAATATAATTTATTTAGAAAAAGTTGAATAAAAATGATTTGCTTTTAAAAAATTTAAATAAAATATAATTTATTTTTTAAAAAAATAGAATCAAAATCATATATTTTGTTTCCAAAATCCATTTGCCAAACACACAGGGTTGTCTTTTATCAAATTAAGACGATAAATGCAAAGCCAACATTTCACGTGGGCCACGTGGCAGATTGATTTGCAGAGACATACCTATCGACGTACGTAAGTCAATAACTTCTTCATTGACTTTGCCTAGCTATGAGACCATAATTAATAGAAGCCTAGTGTCTCTCACCGCCTTCTCCTCATCGGCGCGTGGCGTTCACGCGCCTGGGTCCTCCCTGGCGTGTGACGGCCATGCGCCACTCTCCCGCCTTCCACTTTCCTGTCTGACGGCGGTTCTCAGATGCTCTAGTGTTTCTTGTTTGGCAGCTTCCCCCTCCCCTCACCGGGTCTCTGTTTGGTGGTTTTTCATTTGTTGTTTTTGTTTTGTTCTTTAGATGTAGAGTTTTTGGTTCTTTGTTAGTTAAGATCTGCAGGCTGCCTTGTAGATGCTTGGATATTATTGGACTTTTTCGCTTCATAGCGTAGATCAGCCCTCTTTTATTTTTAGTAGTGATGCGTATTTGTTTAGAGTGGCTTCCAATGTATGTTCTTGTAATCTTTAAATATTTTTTAGGTAATTTGCTCCCAAATCAGATTTTAGTTCTGATTTTATGTTTAGGGAGTCGTTGAATTCCTTAAATGTTGTAATTGAACCTTTTGGGTTCGTTGTTTGAATGAAAGCAGGTATCCTGTGTTTTTTAAAAAAAAAAAAAAAATAGAAGCCTAGTGAAAAATGCAAGAAAACACAAAAGTTGGGTCAAAATTGAAACACATTCATCTATTGACTTTCTTTAATTTCGAGGTTTGACCTTTTTTAAATATTCCAACATTCCAACATGCTTGCAGCTTATATATACTTCTCTCAACGGGAATAATAGATCACAAACTAATTCATTTTTAAGGCTCTTAAAAAGTTTCTCTCCGAGGAACCTAAAACCTATCCCCTCCTACTCAGTACTCATCTGCATCCGATTACTTAATGGAAGCAACAAAAGTCCCCCTCCAGTCTCCAACTTATGGAAACTTCATCACCGTTCTCAGCATTGACGGCGGTGGAATAAGAGGGCTTATCCCAGGAACTATCTTAAGTTTCTTAGAATCTGAGCTTCAGGTATATCACGTTTCATATGCATGCAGGTAACCACGTTTTGTAAAAAGAAATTCAACATCTTTCAAGTATTTAATTAATTACTTTAGATTGTTTGTACGTTTATGCATGCATGGTACAGAAGCTGGATGGTGAAGATGCAAGAATCGCAGATTATTTTGATGTTATTGCAGGAACAAGCACAGGAGGTCTTATAACTGCTATGCTAACTGCCCCAAATGAAAAGAATCGACCCCTTTTTACGGCTAAGGATATCAAGGACTTCTACCTAAACCACAGTCCTAAAATCTTCCCGCAAAAAAGGTAAACTAAAAGTTCCGGCCACTAGATCAGAACTTCATTAATATGACTGAAGCTTTCTTTTTTGATCATTAGGTACGTACCATATTATGTTTTTTACAGTTATTAGGATGTTAATTAATTAACAATTTTGCCAAATTGCAGTTTTCCATTATTTTCTAATGTTACAAAGATTGTCAAAGCTCTTTTCGGACCAAAGTATGATGGGAAGTATCTACATAACATTATTAGGGAAAAACTAGGAAGTTTAAGATTGCACCAGACGTTGACTAATGTTGTCATCCCAACATTTGACATCAAGCGACTCCAACCAACCATCTTTTCTAGCTATGAGGTTGAATATTTGATTTTCTATCCCACTTTAATTATGAAGGGATTGCAAATGATGGAGCTGAATTGTAGTGAGAATCACTCTGATTTGCTTAATTTTCATGCACCAGGTAAAGAAAAACCCGAGCATGGATGCCTTACTCTCAGACATATGCATCGCAACCTCAGCTGCTCCAACTTATCTTCCAAGTTATTACTTCAAAACCAAAGACGCCGAAGGGAAAGTAATTAGAGAATTTCACCTTATAGATGGCGGGATTGCTGCTAATAATCCGGTACATATATATATAGATGTACCTTATAATAACAATGACAAATTCGTTAAAACTTCTTCTTTTTATCTTACTACAAATGTGTGCGCCTTTCCAGGCCTTACTTGCCATGGGTGAAGTGTCGAAGGATATTATTAGTGGAAATCCTGACTTCTTTCCTATAAAACCAACGGATTATGGACGGTTGCTAGTAATATCCCTAGGAACTGGGTCATCCAAAATTGAAGAAAAATACGATGCACCTAATGCAGCTAAGTGGGGCATACTGGGGTGGTTAACTAAGGGTGGTTCCGCCCCAATATTTGATGTATTTTCTGAAGCAAGTGGAGATATGGTCGATGTTCACCTCTCTGTTGTTTTTCAAGCCCTTCATAGTGAGAAATGCTATCTGCGGATTCAGGTATTTGCATGTCACACTGCACACATATATTCACGACGAGTAGGAATAATTAATACAAAGGAAAGTCAAAGTTTTTGTTTATCATATATATATATATATATATATATATATATACATGTTTTTTGGCCGTCTGATCTTTAATATTGACATGTTTGAATCAAAATAATGCACAGGACGATTCATTAAGCGGGGTATTATCTTCTGTGGATGTAGCCACAACAAAGAATTTGGCTGATCTTGTAAAAATTGGCGAAACACTGCTAAAGAAACTAGTCTCTAGGATAAATTTGGAAACAGGCATATTTGAGGTTGCTAACAATGAAACTAATGAAGAGGCTCTCAAAAGGTATCAAACTATTAAATTCTAAAATTCTTTTTCGCAAAGTTTCATTTTGATTATCAAATTAATATAATGGAAATAATTATGTTCTTTCAGGTTTGCAAAACTACTTTCCCAAGAGAGGCATCTTCGCCATGCTAACTCCCCCGGTGGACATGCTCAGGGGCGGAGGCATGCACATGCACCTTGAGGGTGGGGGTCCATATATTCCCCCCACCCCCCAAAAAAAAATAAAAAAAAATAATAATTCAAAACCCTTCACAAGCACAAATACAAATGAAGATAACGTTACGTTTTTTTTTTTTTATCTTTTACGTGAACTACTGTTGTGTGGTCGAGGTGGGACGCAGAAAAGTCCACCTCCTGACTCATTCATTATTCTTTTCAATTTGTTTGAATAAATTCCGGATAAGATATATATATATAGAACAATTACACGGATGTAATTAAACCTTTTCTTTTTCATGTTGTGTAATTCAACATTAATGGGAGCTACAATTGTACGTACTTGACGAGCTGGGCTATGAAGTTTTTGACTACATTAAAGGTGTTTTTTCGACATTAATTATCAAATGGAAATGTCATGTGACTGAGAAAAATTACTTGACTATATTAGTGTATGTAGTTTGACACATCACTAAATATTTTATTAACATGTCACTTTTAAAAATGTCACTAATTAGTGACGAAATAAAAGGTTGATTACTGTAGACACGTCACTAATTGTTAATTTTTTTTATTTATTTTTTGTTTTTTCAGTCAATATGAAAAAACAATGAAAATACTACATAGAGCAAATATTCAAGCATTTGGATGTTATTGATTTAAAGTTATCATTATCAAGCAAATTAAAGTTTCACATCTATATATGTATAAGTTTTAATTTTATTATTATTATTTAAAAAATAAAAAAGGTTCCATATCTATGTGCTTTAATTTTGGCAACTTTAAGTTACACAAAACGATTTAATTTTGAATTTTCTTGGCCATGCATGAACATCGAACTTTCACAACTTTTCTAATTTTCTTTTTTCTTGATTTTATAATTTTTTTCTCGTAACGTTTCCTAATTAATCAAATAAACGCAATACTTACAGGATTATGTAGGTTACGGATTTCGCCAACTATTTCTCATGACTATATTTTTATATTTTTAATTAAGAAAATAACTTCTATACAGACTTTCTTTATGCCCTCTAATAAAATAATAACACATAAGCGTAAAACATAAAAACTGAAAAAGATGAAATTAAACCTCATATCATTTCTCTTCTACAACAATTATCTTCTAAAGTACTCTAAAATCCTCCGATCCATTCCCCGATTCTAAAACCGTACCACATAAATCAAGGCAACCATAATACGTGAAAAATTAAAAGCTTTCACAATTGTTCATATAGTTTCTAATTTGGTGACGTATCACCTTTCGATTCGTTCTCTCCGAGACTTACAAGATAATAAAATCAACATACACCAGAACTTGTCAAGTATGTCGACGGAGTCTCACTCTGATATCTAAGTCAAATTTAATAGACAAATATTTGGGAATATGAAATCGCGTCAATATCAGAGAGATCAAAGAGTTTTAATGCCTGGAGTAGTGATCTATTTATAGGCATGCAGTTCTGATACCTTTAGAAATATTCTGCTCATAATTCAAATAGGATTCTAATCCCATATCCAGTGCATCGAAAGAATGATTATTAGTTTTTTTAAACATTTAATTCTCTTGTTCTTGAATGTTGCATTCATTGTGCGTAGCTAGAAGAGGAAATAAAAATGTTGAGAATAACATTAATGCTCCGTTTGTTTCGATGTAAAATGATTTCTGTCGTAAAATGATTTCGACGAAATCATTTTCAAAAAAAATGATTTTCTCGAAAATATTTTTCAGTATTTGGTTCGCACGAAAAAATTACGAAATGCAAAAATCAGAGTTTGGCAAATGTTGCCGGAATCCGGCAAAAAAGTCTGACCAGATCCAGCCAAATGGCCGGATTCCGGCCGGATCAGGTCATATTCGGCCGAATCCTGGCCAGATCCGGCAGGATCTGTGACGTCCCACATCGCCTGGGAATGAGGATGTGCTTATATGTATAAATGCACCCTTTATGACACAACGCGTTTTAAAGCCGTGATGGCAATGAACCTATCAGAACTCCGCAGTTAAGCGAGCCGCTGCGAGAGCAATCCCAGGATGGGTGACCTCCTGGGAAGTCTGATATGGGGAGCCAAAAGCGGACAGTATTGTGTCATTGGGGGTGGATCGTTACAAATGGTATCAGAGCCATTGCCCAGCCTGAGATAGTGGGAGCGTACACAAGCCCAATGAGGGACGCCAGCGGGGACGCTGGGTCCAAAGAGGGGGTGATTGTGACGTCCCACATCGCCTGGGAATGAGGATGTGCTTATATGTATAAATGCACCCTTTATGACACAACGCGTTTTAAAGCCGTGATGGCAATGAACCTATCAGAACTCCGCAGTTAAGCGAGCCGCTGCGAGAGCAATCCCAGGATGGGTGACCTCCTGGGAAGTCTGATATGGGGAGCCAAAAGCGGACAGTATTGTGTCATTGGGGGTGGATCGTTACAGGATCAATGGCCAGATTCGGTCCTATCCGGCCGGATCCCGGCCATTTTGGCTAGATCCGGCCGGAATCTTCCGGATCTGGACAGATCGGGTCATATCCGGCCGGATCCTGGCCGTTTTGGCCAGATCTGGCTGGATCAATAGCTGGATCTGTCCAGATTCGGTTGGATCCCAGCCGTTTTGGCCAGAGCCGGCCGGCTTGGCCGGAATCCAGCAATATTCCGGCCGGAATTTGGTCCGCTGGTGGCCGGATTTCGGTGCCGGCAGGATACCGGCAACCGGACGTTGTTGGACTCCGGCGCCAATTGGATTCCGACGACCGACAATTGTTAAATTCTGACGATCGGATATCAAACATGCGTGTAAGGACGAAAAGTTTCATTTCGGAAAACGATTTACGGTTTTAAAAATCGTAAATCGTTTTCCGAAAATTAAAGAAGCTTTTACGGTCAAACCGAAAATAATTTTCGTTGACCATTATTTTCGCCTATACCAAACACTAGAAAATGTTGAAATCATTTTCCACAAATCATTTTACGCCGAAACAAACGGAGCATAAATGAAACATTAGGCACACCTAATTAGATAGCTAGGGATTAATTAGCAGCAGGGGTTAGGCCTAATTCCTCATTTTGGCTCCATGGTTTTAACTACTCGCGTTCTTTAATTGTCTTTTTCATTGAACCTAAAGAAACAATCTAAAAAGGCGCCACCTACGTTTCTTCTATGTTCTTTCTTTTGTGATTTTTCTCTCTAACGTCTTAAAATATTGGGATAATTGCACCATTGATCCCTGTGGTATGCCATAATTATTTTTCACTCCCTATAATTTAAAAAGTTCATGAAAGGTCCTCGTGGTATGCAATAATTATAAATCGACTTTTGGTGTCAAATTCTGTTAGAATTTTTAAACGATTCCGTCAAATGCTACATCAGCGACACCCTTGGCGGCCAGTAGGGGTGGCTCGCGGCCACTCTTGCTGATTTTTTTTTTTTTATTTTTTTTAAGAAAAAATAAGTATTTTTATTTATTTTTTAATAAATTTTTATTTTTTTATTAAGATAGACACGTGTCGCCATCTTATTGGCGACATGTGTTGCTGATGTGACATTTGACGGAATCTATTAAAAATTTTAACAGAATTTGACGCCAGGAATCGATTTGTAATTATTGCATACCACAAGAATCTCCCATGGTGCAATTATCCCTAAAATATTTAGACAGTTTTCTTCTTTTTGCCTTTTAAGTTAATGTTTCATGGGATTCTAAGTCCATGGATTATGAGGGAAAACACTAAAACAAGTCATCAAAAGACATCCAAATACCAAACGAAGCCCAAAACAACCTAAAATATGTCTTAAAAAAACTGTGCAAAACACTAAAAATGGCTAAAAAAACTTATTACTTAACGGGCGGTTAACGGTTACAATCAGGGGCGGACCTGCATAGGGGCCAAGGGGGGCCTGGCCCCCCAAGCCCCAAAAGCCCTCAAATTTTTTTTGTTTTCAATTTGACCACTCCATTTTTACAAGCCTAACAATATGTCATTCAATAATAACACAACCGCCATTTAGCGGTTAATGGTTGCAGTAATTTAAAATTAATAACCGACCGAGACCACAGTTGCGGTTAAAAAAGAAAATACCTGCAATCATAATCGCTTATATACTCTAACCAGCAAAAACGTCAATCAACTAGAAAAAAACCAGCCGAGCAACTAGGGCGGCCAGACAAAAAAAATACAACATCAAAACCCTCCTCGGACCACAAAAATGAGAAAAATTCTTAAATTGAATTTTCTCAGATAAAGTCAAAGTTATATTATATTCTTCCTGGAGCTTCCCATTAAAAACAAATTAAATGCGTACTGTAGCACGTGGGATTCTTTTGTTGTCTTTTATCAAAGACGATAAATGCAAAGCCAACATTTCACGTGGCAGATTGATTTGCACAGACATACCTATCGACGTACACATTAACTTCTGCATCGACATTGCCTAGTTACCTAGCTATGGGACCATAATTAATAGAGGCCTAGTATATATAATTGAGACGATAAAAAAGTTGAATAAAAATAATTAATTCATTTTTAAGGCTCTTAGAAAGTTTCTCTCCGAGGAACCTAAAACTTATCCCCTCCTACGTACTCAGTACTCATCTGCATCCGATTCCTTAATGGAAGCAACAAACGTCCCCCTCCAGCCTCCAACTTATGGAAACTTCATCACCGTTCTCAGCATTGACGGTGGTGGAATAAGAGGGCTTATCCCAGGAACTATCCTAAGCTTCTTAGAATCTGAGCTTCAGGTATATCACGTTTCATATGCATATGCACGTAAGCACGTTTTGTAAAATGAAATTCAACATCTTTCAAGTACTTAATTAATTACTCTAGATTGTTTGTACCTTTATGCATGCATGCATGGCACAGAAGCTGGATGGTGAAGATGCAAGAATCGCAGATTATTTTGACGTTATTGCAGGAACAAGCACAGGAGGTCTTGTAACTGCTATGCTGACATATTTACGGTAATCTAAATTAACCGATTCCATATTTACGGTAATCTAAATTAATAGAAATAATCATAATACCGTATATGTTTATTAAAAAATAATAAACATAGCAAACACCGTAAATGTGATATAAAGGCCACATAAGGAAATAATATCTTACATTCTCCCACTTGGCCTTTATAACACATGACCTTATGGTATTAGGTTCTTTAGTTTGGCCAATCACTTATGGAATCCTCCCACTCAGATAAGAAATGTTTCACACGAATCATGGCGGTAAAACCATTATAAAATTAGGTCGTCCCTTCCATGTATAACAATGTAAAACACTCCTTACATGAGTACCTTATGGATAATCAAGCTTTATGAATGAACTTCCTATAAGTCATTCGGGTCCAACTTTATTTATCCTCATGGATAAAATAACAAATGTGCACAAAATCTTTATTATCATAACTTTATGTCTATAGACCAAAAAGAGACAAACCAAGCAAAAAATGAATTAATGAGTCTCATATATTCCGCATGACTTTATTCTTTATTTACCGGTAAACTTTAAGTCATGGGATCCGCAATCATTAATTCAGTGCTTATATGCTCAATAGACCCTTTATGTCTCTTAATGTTATCTCTCGTACTGAGATACTTGATGTCGATTTACTTCTGCTTCTACTCTTTATTCTTATAAAAGAAGATTATAGTAGAATTACCGCAGAGTATCTTTATGGTCTAACTGTAAAAATCGACAATATTGAGACTTTCAACAAAATGTCTCAACCATCATGCCTGTGTACTAAATTCATAGCACGCTAGAATTTTAGCTTTCTTTGTAGACGTAGCAACCATAGTCTGCATACTGCATCTTTAAGATATATCTCTCAATAAAAAGATATATATACCCTAAAGTAGACTTTCGATCTACTATCTACACAATCAGCAAAACTCAAATCTGAACAACTAACCACCTTCAAATGGAAAGTGTATCCTTAGGTTAAGTTGTACTTCTTGGTTCCTTGCATATACCGCAAGACTTTATTTGCAGCATTTTATTAACTCAATATACTTATTGTCAGTCATATGGTTATGTATAATGCAGACATTTAAAACTTTTCATCTGCCCTTTATTCCAATACCTTTTGGGACATTAATCTGTATTTAATCGGTCCCTCTTAATTGCTACTGAATGAGCAATTCTACAGGATTTTCTTAATTCTACTTCCTCTGCATTTTGCAATGGGAGAATAGACTTTTGAACCTGTTCTGTATGAGTTGGTTGTTCTAGAAATGATTGTGGCTCAGGATAATCAATCTGATTTTTCCTGAATACAATCATTCATCCTCTATGAGGAGGAGACTTGGCCAACTCTAGTGCTTCCTCAAATTCCAATTTATGTGAATGAGCACTCCCACTAGGTTCTGCATCCTCTAGAAATTTTACAATCAACAACTCTAGGATTATATGAAGGATAATAAAACATTAAAACCCTTTAAAGTTTACTAGATAGCTTATAAAAGATCCACTGGTTGTCATTGAATCTAATTTCCTTAGGCGAGGATTACAGATCCCCTCTTTAGCAAGGCAACCCCATATGTGTAAATAATTTAAACTTGGCTTCCATTTATTTCATAAAAGGTGTCTTAAGGACAACCGTAAATGGAATCCAGTTCAACATATACACAACGGTCTTCAAAGCTTTACTCTGTAAGGGTAATAACAGATTAGTATTACTAATCATTTCCCTTTTGTGTGTACCTACCTCAATACTCTATGCCTATATTAGATCTTATGATCTTCATATTGTTTCTCTTCTTCTTCTTCCTTATAGGTATTAAAAACATTCAATACCCCAACTTTAATATTTAGAAGATAGAGATACATAAACCTTATATGGTCATCACTAAAAGAGATAAAAATATCTCTGACCATTTAGGCAATGAGTATGGAAAGGTTAACACCTTTCAATGTACATGATCTCAAGAATTTTAAAAGGCTCTCTTTGGCACCTCTAACGGTCTTATTGGTATGCTTTCCCTTATGCAGCCCACACAAGAACCAAAGTCAGTAAATTAACGACTTTTATTTACTGTATGGAGATATATTTCAATCTCCAAAGCCATAACCAGAGCATTTTAAATTCTCAAAGACTCTACTTTACGTCAACATCAGTATGCAAAAACAAACAAATAATTTTGTTTCAAAAGTTGGGATGTAGGTCAATTTTAAATAGACTTTAAATAAACCCCAAACCAATATTCCACCCAAAAATAAGAAAAATTTCAAGTTTAAAATAAAATTGAAATTTTTAACAAACCAAACTAGAAAATAAATTTCTAAAATATATGGAATATAAATCATTTTTGAGGTAAAAATATAACTGAATCTCAAAATTAACCCATAGATCCCAACAACCTCAAATTATAAACACGTGTTATTCATTTTAAAAAAGATCTGCATTTGTGTTGACAATGTGGATTGTTAAACCATAATCAATCTACAACATATTTGAATGAGTCACTAAAAGAGATTCACGACATACTAGATATATGAGATTATCTTTATTTTAAGTCATTTCTTATACTTCATGCAATTTTTCTTTATATGCCCTTAATTTTCCTTATTGTATGAGAAATAGGTATCTTGATTGCCATAATACTTTATTGGCACCTTATTCTCATGCTTTAAATGCTGGACATGATTGCATTTATCGGTCCTTCCCTTGACATGAGTAATCATGTGAACACTTTATGAATTCTCTCATATTCTTGAACACACATGGTTAGAAGTTCACTTACTAACCATTTATCCTTATGTGTGTTAAAAGATAAAATTCTACACTTAGAAGAGAGAATTCAAAAAAATGAAATAGACCAACAATGACTCAAAAAATCTCAATTTTTAGGGACTTAAGCTAAGCTATAATATCCTTCATTCCCATAATGAGATTATAAACACTTTAGAAACTGTAAAAGGTTTGTCTTTAAAGCTTTTTTCTATTAGGGTTCTGGCCAAGTTTTTTTTGAACTTACTAAATGTTCATAAACAACCTTTATAAAACTTTGGCTCTAAAACATTCAGGAATAAATCCCTGATGACTTTAGTGACATGAGATTTCATGAACATCTAACTTAAGTGATTAAATCACTCCCACCGTTCATGCTTAATAATCTCACGTGGCGTACATAATTCCGTGGGAGTAGGTGGTTTGTCCACACGGAGCACCAAAATTTTTAACACCCCAAATAAAAAAGCATATTAATATTTTTCAGTCAGAAAAATATTAGCATAATGTATTGGAATATGAAACTACCAAGGTAGAGTAATATGAATAGCTGCAATAACCCAAAAATAAAATAAATACTTTAATGCTATGAATTAACTTTATTTTAAATTAGCCAATGCCAATTTAAATAGTAAATTTCAACCTACCAGTGGGCAAAGGTTGCATCACGAATGAAATTTACTCTTTATTAATAAGACTAAAGCAAATTTAAATATTAATAAATAAAATTCTTCGTACCTTTGGGCAACCGAAAGAAATTTTATTTTTAATACAAAATTTGTTATCTTATTCTAATTAAGTCATAAAAATAAAAACTTCCCTTTGGGGATAAGTAATTAAATTTATGAATTAACTACAAGACGATATCAACTTTATTTTAAATTAGCCAATGCCAATTTAAATAGTAAATTTCAACCTACCTTTGGGCAAAGGTTGCATCACGCATGAAATTTACTCTTTATTAATAAGACTAAAGCAAATTTAAATATTAAAAAATAAAATTCTTCGTACCTTTGGGCAACCGAAAGAAATTTTACTTTTAATACTAAATTTGTTATATTATTCTAATTAAGTCACAAAAATAAAAACTTCCCTTTGGGGATAGGTAATTAAATTTATGAATTAATTACAATACGATGTTAATTTTTCTATATGAAGTTCATGTGTACGATCCTTATGCAATTATTACAAAATTAGGATGCTTTGGCTCTCCCAAAATCATAATAATCACGCTGTAATTCATGAACATCTAATATATCTTTATGAGGTTCATGCGTGTAATCTTGATGTAATTATCATACAAAAATGGGATGCTTTGGCTCTCCCATAATTATTATGATAATTACGTGTGTGTAATCTTGATGCAATTGTCATTCAAAATTGGGATGCTATGGCTCTCCCAAAATTATCATGATAATTGCTACTTCATTAACATCTAACAACTTTATAGATGCCCCCTTAATAGCCCCAGGAATATAACAAACCAATACTTAAAAGGGGTAAACAGCATTTTCCAAGGTGCAAGCAGATGAGCTCCCAGGAAAGTGAAGGGGGTCACACCGGACACACTTAAATCCCAAGACTTTCCTTGCCAGAACTTTCCCCGACATTGCATTCTTAGATATTACTGTAAACACACCAGTATATATGGTATTGTTAATTATTCTTAGGTCTAGGCATCAAGCAATTTATATTTAAACAATATAAATTCAACAATTAAAAATATATTCCTCAATTCATGTATTAAATAAACAATAATTTTAATACACAGTACAGTAAATAATAAAGGGAATAAAACCTTAATGTGAAAGCATAAAACCAGACTTAGCTCAATGGTTTGAAGCTTGTCACTTTATGGACATGAAGGTCCCAAGTTCGAACCCCATATGAGCCAAATCTTTTATTTTATTTAAATGCTACTGTAATGGGCTACTATATTGGGTTGGGCTTCTGGGTCACAAGACTCCAAATGGGCTACTGTATTTGGGCAATTGGGTCAACCCACTTAATCGGGTCGGGCCTCTGGGTCTATGTATAGTGCTGGCCCAAACTAGGTCAGCCCACTTAAATGGCCCAAAACTGCATGGGTTTTAAAAAAACCCTACCCGAAAAATATATCCAACCCAAAAACTTTAATGGGTCGAAACCCTACCCAGTCACCAACCAACCCGACCCGTAATGTTCCAGATGGGTTGAAAACCCTCAAAATGGAACCCTAGCCGCCACCCCTTTATGAAAATACCCATATCAAGATTACAATAACTCAAAATTAGGCAATATATCACAATACACCGAATAGTGATAAAACAAAAAATAGTTATATCAAATTTATGGGTTTTCATAAACAGTACGTGAACGACAAATATTCACAAAATAATCGCTAATGCGTTTCTATCATGTCACAAAAGACGAAATATTGCTCAAACAATATTCACAAACAGAAGTGAACAATACCAAATAGAATATACTTGATTCAATATTGATAACCAATAAAAAAATACTTGATTCAATATTGATAACGCATAGTAAAATTATACGCTAAGCAAAATAGCACAGAGGATGGCTCTGATACCACATGTTAGAAATATTCAACATATTACTTAAACTAACATGCGCAGCGGAAAACGAATAAGACAGGATTCAGGCTTACCTCTAGCCATATTTGCTCAAGCTTTTCCACGATCCATCTGAAGAACAAGAAAATATTATTTGAGGGATCTTCTAACTATGCCTATTGCTTGATGGCTGTACTGATGGTGTACACAGGCACTCTATTTATAGGCTAGGTTAGGGACCCTCAAATGGTAAACACCGTATTTTTTCCTTCCATCAAGGAAACAATATTGTTAATTGATTTTTAAAATCAATTAACCGATTCCATATTTACGGTAATCTAAATTAATAGAAATAACCATAATACCGATTCCATATTTACGGTAATCTAAATTAATAGAAATAATCATAATACCGTATATGTTTATTAAAAAATAATAAACATAGCAAACACCGTAAATGTGATATAAAGGCCACATAAGGAAATAATATCTTACAACTTCATCACCGTTCTCAGCATTGACGGTGGTGGAATAAGAGGGCTTATCCCAGGAACTATCCTAAGCTTCTTAGAATCTGAGCTTCAGGTATATCACGTTTCATATGCATATGCACGTAAGCACGTTTTGTAAAATGAAATTCAACATCTTTCAAGTACTTAATTAATTACTCTAGATTGTTTGTACCTTTATGCATGCATGCATGGCACAGAAGCTGGATGGTGAAGATGCAAGAATCGCAGATTATTTTGACGTTATTGCAGGAACAAGCACAGGAGGTCTTGTAACTGCTATGCTGACTGCCCCAAATGAGAAGAATCGACCCCTTTTTGCAGCTAAGGATATCAAGGACTTCTACCTAAACCACAGTCCTAGAATCTTCCCGCAAAAAATGTAAACTAAAAGTTCCGGCCACTAGATCATAACTTTATTAATATGACTGAAGCTTTCTAATTTGATCATTAGGTATGTACCATATTATGTTTTTTACGGTTATTAGGATGTTAATTAATTAACAATTTTGCCAAATTGCAGTTTTCCATTATTTCCTCATGTTACAAAGATTGTCAGAGCTCTTTCCGGACCAAAGTATGATGGGAAGTATCTACATAACATTATTAGGGAAAAACTAGGAAGTTTAAGATTGCACCAGACGTTGACTAATGTTGTCATCCCAACATTTGACATCAAGCAACTCCAGCCAACCATCTTTTCTAGCTATGAGGTTGAATATTTGATTTTCTATCCCACTTTAATTATGAAGGGATTGCAAATGATGGAGCTGAATTGTAGTGAGAATCACTCTGATTTGCTTAATTTTCATGCACCAGGTAAAGAAAAACCCGAGCATAAATGCCTTACTCTCAGACATATGCATCGCAACCTCAGCTGCTCCAACTTATCTTCCAACTTATTGCTTCAAAACCAAAGACGCCGAAGGGAAAGTACTTAGAGAATTTCACCTTACAGATGGTGGGGTTGCTGCTAATAATCCGGTATATATATATATATATACTTCAAACTTTAGATGTACCTTATAATAACAATGACAAATTAGTTAAAACTTTTTCTTTTTTATCTTACTACAAATGTGCGCACCTTTCCAGGCCTTACTTGCCGTGGGTGAAGTGTCGAAGGAGATTATTAGTGGAAGTCCTGACTTCTTTCCTATAAAACCAATGGACTATGGACGGCTTCTGGTAATATCACTAGGAACTGGGTCACCCAAAACTGAAGAAAAATACAAAGCGCCTGATGCAGCTAAGTGGGGCATACTGGGGTGGTTAACTAAGGGTGGTTCCACCCCAATAATTGATGTATTTTCTCAAGCAAGTATCCATATGGTCGATGTCCACCTCTCTGTTGTTTTTCAAGCCCTTCATAGTGAGAAATGCTATCTGCGGATTCAGGTATTTGTCACACTGCACACATATATTTACGACGAGTAGGAATAATTAATACAAAGGAAAGTCAAAGTTTTTGTTTATCATATATATATATATACATGTTTTTTGGCCGTCTGATCTTTAATATTGACATGTTTGAATCAAAATAATGCACAGGACGATTCATTAAGCGGGATATTATCTTCTGTGGACATAGCCACAACAAAGAATTTGGATGATCTTGTAAAAACTGGCGAAACACTGCTAAAGAAACCAGTCTCTAGGATAAATTTGGAGACAGGCATATGTGAGGTTGCTAACAATGAAACTAATGAAGAGGCTCTCAAAAGGTATCAAACTATTAAATTCTAAAATTATTTTTCGCAAAGTTTCATTTTGATTATCAAATTAATATAATGGAAATAATTATGTTCTTTCAGGTTTGCAAAACTACTTTCCCAAGAGAGGCATCTTCGCCATGCTAACTCCCCCCGGTGGACATGCTCAGGGGCGGAGGCATGCACCTTGAGGGTGGGGGTCCATTCCTCCGCCCCCCAAAAAAAAAAATAATAATAATAATTCAAAACCCTTCACAAGCACAAATACAAATGAAGATAGTTACGTTTTTTTTGATCTTGTACGTGAACTACTGTTGTGTGGTCGAGGTGGGACGCAGAAAAGTCCACCCTCCTGACTCATTCATTATTCGTTTCAATTTGCTTGAAGAAATTCCGGATAAGATATATATAAGTATATAGAACAATTACACGGATGTAATTAAGCCTTTTCTTTCTCATGTTGTGTAATTCAAGGAGCTACGTACAACTGTAATTGACAAGCTGGCTGTGAAGTTGTTGAGTGCATTAATGAGTTTTTTTTTTTTTTTTGGACATTATCAAATGGAAGAGGAATGCTAGAGCATCTTCTGGTGTTCTCCTAGAATGGTATAGATGTAATTTTTTTGATTAAAAAATTGCATCTATGCCATCCAAAATGACATATATGTAATTTTTTAATTACATTTATGCCATTCCAGGAGAACACTAGGAGAACACCAGAAGATGTTATAGAATTTCTCCAAATGGAAAGGTCATGTGACCGCGAAAAATTACTTATGAATTGGATATGGAAAAACAATGAAAATACAAGAAGGAGCAAATATTCAAGCGTTTGGATGTTATTGTTGGTAAAATTATCATCCTTTAGGCAAATGGGCCTATACCCGAACTAAGGTCCAATTGATCTTGTTGGCCCAACTTGACCTGTTTAGTCATTAGGGCTTAACAGAATCCTATAACACCTTAAAGACTATATTTGAAACACATGGGATAAACATTATCCCATGAGGAGTAAGTGTTACACTTTCCCACTCAACCTTTATCTCATCCCAGTGATCCCACTATGGGTCATACTCAGCCATGACATGAAGGTGGAACAATGCGGTTGAGAATTATGTGCCTATAAATAGGCTGCTATCCCAGATGCAAAAGACACTCTAAATATAGGCTGAAAATATATTAAACTCACGACTCTTAATGTTCTTCAAAATTGCTCACTGACTTAGGCATCAGAGAGGGGACGTCCGAACACCCTCCTTCTGATGCATTATTTGTTCTTCCTTACAGATTACAAAAAACATGACGAATCAAAGATCTACACGATACCAAACAAGAAACTGTTCGAACAATTATTGATTTAAAGTTTATCATTATCGATCAAGCAAATTTCACATCTATGTGTAATTAAAGTTAAAAAAATAAAAATAAAAATAAAATTGTGAACGATTTAGTTTTGAACATTTTGGCCATGCATGCTCATCAAAGTTTCACAATTTTTTAATTTTCTTGATTTTATAAAATAAAAAAAAAATCATAAGTTTCCTAATTAATCAAACAAACGCAATACTCACGGGATTTTATAAGCTACGGATTTTGCCAAATATTTCTAGGACTAATATTTTTGTATTTTTAATTTAAAGAATAATTTCTATATAGACCGCCTTTGTGCCCTATAATAAAATAATAACACATCAGCGTAAAACACAAAATCTGAAAAAGATGAAAACATCGTATCATTTCTCTTCTACAACAATTATCTTCTAAAGTACTCTAAAATCCCCCGTTTCCAATTCTAAAGCCGTACCACATATATCAAGGCAACTATAATACATGGAAAAAAAAGTTTTCGCAGTTGTTGATATAGTTTTTGATTAGGTGACGCATAGCCTTTTGATTCATTCTCTTCAACACTTACAAGACAATAAAATCAACATACATTAGAGCTTGGCAAGTGTGTCGACGGGGTTTCACTCCGATGCTTAAGTCAAATTTAATAAACAAATATTCGAGAATATAAAAGTGCGTCAATATCAAAGAGTTCAAAGAGTTTTGATGCCTAGAGTAGTGACTTATTTATAGACATGTAATTTTGATACCTTTAGGAATACTATGTCCATAATTCAATTAAGATTCTAATCCCATATCCAATTCATCGATAGAATGATTATTAGTTTTTTTAAACATTTTTTAAAACATTTAATTCTCTTGTTCTTGAATGTTGCATTCATTGTACGTAGCCAGAAGAGGAAATAAAAATGTTGAGAATATATAACATTAAATGAAACATTGGGCACACCTAATTAGATAGCTAGGGATTAATTAGCAGCAGGGGTTAGGCCTAATGCCTCATTTTGACCTCCATGGTTTTAACTACTCGCCTTCTTTGTCTTTTTCATTGAAATTTGAACCTAAAGATCGAAACAATCTGCAAAGGCGCGACCTACGTACGTACGTTTCTTCTATTTCCTTTCTTTTGTGATTTTTCTCATCTCTAAGAGCATTTTCATTACACTTTTCAAAATTTCACTAAATTTTAGTAAAAAATTCTACTTTTTTGAATTTAACTATCACTTTTAAAAAGTTTCATATATCAAAAACGGATTGATAAACGGATTGATAAGGATCCTCTCGCTCTCCAGGACCTCTAGGTTGTAGCCTTCGATGGACCTATCATAAGTGGGTGTTTATTAAACCCCTTTCTAATTGGTTTGCTTGGGTCATTGGGTGCTTTGGATTTTGCCTTTTTGCCCTTGAAATTGTTCTTCGTTTTCTTCTTCTTCTTGTTTGGGTCTTTGGGGGGGGGGGGGGGGGGGGTTTGGCTCTGGCTTAGGGAACAGGAAGATTGATGAAGGTTGAAGTAACAAAATGTAATTTACGTTATTCCTCTCATGGAATTGTTGATAGGTTTGCAAAATATCAACATTTTTTTGTTGGGTTTCTAGAGAAAGTAGGAGAGGTGAACGTCTTCACCGATGGAGAAGGTAGCAGAGGTGAACATCTTCACCGACGAAGAAGGAGAGACAAAGGGAGAGAGAGAAACGAGCGGAAAGTGAAAGGAAAACAATATTTTAATGAATAGCGTGAGAAAAATTTGGGTTAAATTTGGTGAGAGTTTCTGACAATAATTAATTTAGAGAAACTTTGAAGAGCTTGATGCATGTGTGTTTTTTAGAAATTTCACCAAAATTTGGTGAAAATTTTGAACCGAAGAGCCCAATGAGGATCCTCTAACGTCTTAAAATATTTAGACAGGTTTCTTCTCTTTGCTTTTTAAGTTATTGTTTCATGGGATTCAAAGTCCATTAATATAATGGGCGAAAACACTAAAATAACTCATAAAAGGACATCCAAAATACTAAGGGTGCGTTTGGGATTGCGATTTCGTAAATAATAAATGCAATTTTAAACCAAATCGCATAACGTAAATCGTTTAAGAACTGCGTTTTTAAAAATTGCGATTTGAAAACGCAGAAAACGCAGGTAAGATGATACTTTTTTGAAAACCTGAAATTTTAAATGTGAATTTGCTACTTTAAAGGCTAAATTGCGATTTTGTCAAAAGCTTAACTACGTTTTTAAAAACCACTTTTTCAAATGACATATTTTAAAATCGTTATTTAAAATTATACTTTTTAAAATCGCAAACTCAAATGAATACTAAAAGAGGTCCGAAACAATATAATCTAAAATACGACATAAAAAAATGTGCAAAACACTAAAAGCGACTCAAAAAACCCATTACTTGATAGGCAATTAACGGTTACAACATGTCATTCAATAACCACATAACTGCCAATTAGCAGTTAACGATTTCAATCATTTAAAATCGATAACCACCTAAGGCCACAGTTGCATGCGGTTAAAAAAAAAATGCCCACGTCTGTGATAGATGCTTCTGACCGAACTGCTCTTTGTTTCACAAAATATGTTGTTCCGTAAGTTCACTTTTTTTCAGGAAACTGCGCGATTGTGTTAGTGTGGAGGGATAAAGGAGAAAAGACGCTAAGAAAACAAAGCGAACATACCGTAATTGTGTAACGACCCGCTTTTTACAAAAAAGGCATAAGTAACTATATCTTGATAATTACGTGTCATTACTATTTATCAGAGACGATAAATCTCGCAGCAGAAAAATACGAATATCTTTTTCTTTTTCTTTCCAAACATCAAGGACAATTCCCTTACAATACATTCGGTGCTTTGACTGAAATTCCTCTAGAAATACATTAATAGTCCTTTAATGTTCTTTACACTAATTACAATAAAATACGTGTCACCAATGACACAAAAGCATACATGAAAAATAACTAAATACAAATAAATTCTTAAACATGTTACATTCAAAATAGTACAAACATTGTTAAATACAAAGCAATAAAATCCTAACTACATAGCTCTAAATTTCTTAAGCTAGCAGTTAATCCATTCCATAATTTTCAAAACCTCCGCAAACATCTATGAGACGGTGGTTATTACAATAACCTCATAGTTCCATAAGTGACCTAACTATCATTCAACAACATCATGATTTATACGTTATTTAAGGAATTTAGATAACATAATGATGTAGTGACAGTTTTCTATGCAAAGTTTTAACAGTTCAATATAGTCATTGCACTCCATTCGTTTAGAGTCGTCACCTGATTAACGTCTTTCTCGAGGCTGCTCCCTCTACATTACGTTTTGATTAGCTTATTTCCGTACTAGCAGAGTACGTTCCACGTCACTCTCCTAGCACTTTGGGAGACATTGACTCCCAATATTAATAATTGTGATTTCCGGTTTCAGGCACTATTCCCATCCTAAACCTTTGGGCTACGTTAAAACCCAATATTTATAGGTTGAGTATTAACAGTATGCAATAATCATTCACACACATCCAATTAAAATAAAAAATAAACACAACACAATTGAAATCCAGTACTACCCTCAGTAAGTAATTTATACTTATAACCCTTCTGTGCAGCCTCAGTTCATCATCTGCAACAAATACATACATACATACATACATACATACATACATACATACATACATACATACATACATATATATATATATATATTTAAGGGTAATATCATTACTTTTAGAAATTCATGCCTAAACATGAACCTTAATCATTCCTATATGCATACATAGAAGCAATTATCTCTGGAACATCATCTACATTAATTATTACTTAACATGACATGGTTAAGTTCCAATATTATTTTTCAACTATAACACCTAAACCCATTTTCTGCAGAAATACTAACACTTCTAACAAAACCTAATCATTTTTAGGAAATATCAATCCAAGCACCAAATCAATTAGCAAAACATCCGTTTTAAAATATATTAACTCTTAACAATTATTTCAACCAACATATATTAGAAATCATAGTAAAACAGCATACTCAATTTCCATAATTAATTTCATATCAAACCATATAACAACTCAACAACAATAATCATATATTTTCCTTAGATTATAAAACTCATTTACATAATATTCAACCCGTTTCAATTTAAAAGAATTCCCTTTTAAAACATCAATATCAATTTATTAACTTTCACATAATCTTTTACATAACCGATCAAAACCACATATAGGCTATATAGGTCATAATCGAGGTACATATGACAATTTCTAAAATACATGTATTTGACTATTCCAACAACTATAGAAATACTTTCAAAACATAGAGCATGATCCAAAACTTAGTAAATCCACAATTATTGCAATATACAGTCTTTAAACACCACTCAGCTTTCAATAGTTGAACACAACCCGAACACTTACCAAATCACCCAAATCAAAACATCACCATACTCATAATTGGTCAAAACACTATACCCACATACCAAATTAACCAACTCAAACCAGCAGCCTCTTTAAAAGCCATTAATCCGCAATTTAAGCATTAAATCAATCAACAATAAAACTCATCAATTGATTTGGTTAGAACAATCCAAATACAAACACCTAACTCTCAAAGACACCATAATTGAAATAGAAGCACTAAAACAGTCAGCAAAACCCTCATCACAGTACACACAGCCGTCCAAAATACCCATAGCCAACATACAATCAATTAAATCCCAAATCAGTACACACTATAGCCAAAACATGAAAAATTCTTACTAAACACAAGTAATAGGAATCCAAACTCAAAATCATCAATGCACTCAAAACAAGATACATCATGTTATACACAAATCCGGCTAGCACAGTAAACACACCTAAAATCCCCATATCACAATATCTAATATTAGCCACCAAAAATCCAATACGCCCAATACCTAGATATCATAGTAACCGGCCGAACCATTACCACAGCCCAACAAGAACAGGGACTCCAAATCATTCGGCCATCAACACAATTCCAACAACTACAAATCAGCCCATACACGGCCATCCACAGTAAATACACCAAACAGGAACCCAATTGGTCAATCGAGAACAGGGGACATAGACAACCTCAAAAATACCCAATAATTAATCAATACAAGATCATTACAAAATCATTCGGCAAATCAATAGAGAACCCCCAAAAATCATTAAACCCTAACTCAGCAATAAGCAAATCAATCCACCAAAATTACAGGATTTATACATTGGGATTTTTCTCAAAAACCCATCAGAAATCGCCTCTGATTTTGCCGAAAAACTCGACCGAATATGCACATGGAGGGCCGGGTCTTCCTCTCGGGTTCAGTAGGTCACGGGTCTCATGGGTTCTCTCTCTCGGGTCATCGGGTTTCGCCGACATCATCAGCTCTGGCCATTGGCGACCCAGTTCACCCACTTAAAAATCGGACCTCCAGACCGCCGAAAAACGTGCTCTACCTCCTCCCGGGTCTCCAGCTTACGGATCCATCGAATCCGCTCTTCTCTGTCTCTGTCTCTCTCTCTCAATCTCTCGATCTCACTCTCTTTGATCTCTCCCTCTCAATCTCTCGTCTCTCTCTCTCTGTTCGGCGAGAAGAAGAAGAAAGAAGAAAAGTAAGAAAGAAGAAGAAGAGAAAAGAAGAATGAAATAGAAAGAGAAAACAAGCTCGTTTGGCAAATTGGTTTCTGTTTTTGTTTCTGAAAATTGTTTTCAAAAACAAAAAATAGAAAACTGTTTTCTATTGTTTTTTCATTAAAAAAGTGTTTGGCAAACTATTTTCAAAAATAGTTTCTGAAAACAGAAAACAGTACTAATGCGTGTGGACATTGTTTTTGAAACAGGTTACACTTGGGAAGAAAATAAAAAAACTATTCGGGTGTTCTACATATTTTTTTTTCTTTTCAATTTTTACGTTTTTTTTTTTTAAATTTTTAAAATTTTAATTTTTTTTTCCAGCCATTGGGTGATTTCAAAACTGAATTGAAAAACATCTAGCACAACCCAATAGGGCAATAAAAAGGCAAAATTTCATATGACATTAAACTCATAGTAATAAACCGACACAGTTCGAGATAAACACCAAAGTCTAAGAACAAGGCAGCATCATACTTAGAATATATTCATAGGACATGGTACCAAAAAAGATGAATTACAAAATGATGAAGGGTCATTACCTAGTGCCGGTCCGAATCAACATCCTAAAAATATTTCCAAAACTATTTGAATGTAACTTGCATATTTTTCAAGCCACCTATCATTGCATTCCAAGCCACAACGTTTTTTTGAAGTAATTCTATCAAACAACCTCTCTGCATAATCCATCCTACCACATCTTTTTGTGCATGTCAATAAGTGATGTCTGAACCATTTTGGTATAATAACTTCTCTCACTACAGTCATCTTTAATGCTCCCAATTTTGAGATTCGAGATGATAGTCCCTTATGTTTCCTACAAAAATTAACAATAACTTGTTAATGAGAGCGTCCATGATGCAGATAGAAAAATGAGCTAATAAAGGTACAATCAAGAAAATTAGCAGCCATTTCCAATCTGCATGTTCTTAAAAGTAAAAAGATGATAGTACAGAGGATGTAAACCATACTAAGAGAATACCTCGTGAAAAAGCCATGAGATGAAGCTCCTATGACAAGCTTGTTGATTCCATGCTTAGCAACCTTCTCTGCTATTGCAATTGCCACATCACCTGATTCAATCACTACAACATCCACTTCCACCTATATCCAGAACTGAGAAAGTTAAGATCCTATTCCCTGGACCTATTCTAGATCAAAGTACCCACTGAAGAAAGTTGAACACTGGGTCAATTTACAACTTGAGAAAGTAGAGTGAGAGAAGAAAATCATCAAATCACTTCAGAAGTTAGCTTCCTATCTTAGGAATTTCAGCAATTTTCCTTTCTCTTTCCCATGATCAAAATGGAGAGTTGGATGTATCCAAACCACATCTGAGACTTGGCAATGAATCTCTTTCCCACTTTGCAGACAACAATTAAGAGAACAAGCAATCATGCTAAACAAGCACCAACTTCCTCGTTTCTATAATTCCAAATGCATAAGCCAAGTGAGAAATTGAGTACAGGGCCTAAAGCATTAAACCACAAGAGTAATTCCTTAAAACATAGAACATGCAATTGTACTACATGGCATAAAGCAAGTATAGCCAAGTTATAGACAACATATGATTTTTAAAAATAAGAAATCACTTGATTATAAGCGGTACAACCAATTCGAAAGAAAACGTACGTAACAAGCTCAATTATAAGCCCATACTAGATTTATGCCAACACTAAGAAAGCTGGTATGGAAGCCAAAAGTAGATTCTCTTGCAAACACATGCATCAAATCCAGAAATGCAACTATAAAACAATAAAAAAAAAAAAAAAAAAAGGAAAAAAAAGAAAAGAGAAGAAGAAGACAAAACAGAGGGAAAATACTACAATTACAATACACTAGTACAGTTATAGCCCTCATTGGTAGACACTCAAAATGGATCAAGATTCTGTTTGCATAAAATAAATATTAGAAATTGTAGTACATCATACGACCAAGGTATAAAAGAAAACCCAGCTACCCATACGACTAATAACTCATTTCCACCATAGAGACAAGGTAGAAAAGAAAACCCACATATACCCAAAAAATTTACAACAAAAAAATTTGTTCCACAACACCATAATCGGTCATCTTAAAAGAGAACACCTAGAAAATCTTACCCATTTTTGAAATTAAACAAAACAACCCACCAATTCTGTTATGTGCTTTTCTTGTATGGTATGAAAATTGTAGCAAAGCAAGAGGAATTATGGAGGAATTAGGGAAGAAGATGAAGATTAAAATGTATAATAACAATAACTACGGGCACTTAGAGAGGCTCAATCTCTCCAAGGCACTTCAAGAGGCCTAAGCTCTCCAAGAAAGGGTTCTCATCACTATTCTTTTTCATATCTTTCTTTACATATTTGGTTCCCTTTTATAAACTCTAAATGTCTAACCGAAGGCATCTTCTAGAAGCATATCCTAAATAATTCTTCCTAGTTAATTTACCTATTTACCCCTATATTATATCTTCCTAGAATACCCCTATATTATATCCCTTACATTCCCTTCCCCTTAAAAACACCTTGCCCGAAAGGTGTGCTGACAAAGAAGAAGACCCATTTTTCCTTAAAATGCAATATTACAAAAGAAAAATCCAAATAAATTGCCAGCCCTGTTGTCCATATGCCAGCCCATGCATTCATCCTTTTTGGTAAGGTTGATCACTGGAGGCCCATTCCTTTACAAAGCCCAACGCATTCCAAGCATCCAGAAGCTTCGGCTCTCTACACCATGTATAACGTTTTTGCATGCCTTCCACGTGTGCCCATTTATAGTTTTCTATGGACAGCTCACATCACAGCTTTCATACGGTGAATCCCTTCTAGAATGGTCTAATACATTTTGATTGCTCCTGAGAATAAAGCCACGTTTTCCTCTAACTTCCCCAGCCACGTCGTTACCAAGGCAGGGAATGCCCATGGTCACGTGAAGCTTCTTGGGCAGTTAACGGCCCACGCTGTTGCCCGATCTGAAGCGTGCAAAAGGATGTATCGATGGTAGTAATCATCGCATGGATCGCGTGTGAATATTCTGTTCACCCCAAGGAAGATCGGAAAAATCAGCATCAGCAAACCAGTGGTCCTCTCTGGGATCACGGTGGTCCTGGGCATATAGGCGACGCTCCTCGCGATCCTCACGCCAGTTATGAATGGCCGGAAGAGGAGCACTAGTAAATTCCCATGTGTCCATTTAGTAGTGCAGCGAGCATTTTTTGCCAACACATTAATTTCAGCCGTTTGGTCACGTGAAGCTGGACTAAACGTCTTCCCCATCATATCGCCAGCTTCCGCTCGTAAATCACGCGTCTGTTATTCCCAATAGACGTTACAACAGACTTCAAAGGAACTACTCTTTTCCAAAATGCCATCAGCTCCTGCCACGTGGACCTCCAAACCCGTCCAAGATTCAAGCTCCAGACGGTTATTCCTGAACCTTCCAGAAGTTCCAGCCACGCTCCCCCATGCAGAAAGCTTCTGCATCCATGGCCATGTGGCCCACGTTGGCACCGATCGTCTTCCTCCTCGCCTTTGTGCCCCGACTGTGCGAAACAAGTGCCGGCCATTTCGTTCACCCAAGCATCTCTAGAAACGTCTGGACTGCCAAACGTCGTCTTCGTCCGTGCAAGATGCTGAAGGCCCCTGCCTCCCGTTAGAGGCACCCACTGTGGCCGCCAGCTAGAAAGCTTCCAACGCCATCGGTGCTTGAAACCCACAATATGGAACGTAATCCAGAGCTCAATAAAAACTCCCCAGAAAATCACAGTATGGAATGAAATCCATACCTCAACTCTTTTGGTTGACAGCTGGAACACAAATGAGTTCCAAAGCTGAATTGGTGCCTTCATTTTTGTTTCCAACGGAAGAGGCCGCTCGGCCATGGCCCTTGGTTCGATGCTCCAAAGCTGAACCACCTTCTTCTCCATCACCGCCGGCACAGGCGGCTCATCCATGGGCTCGATCGTAGTGGCTGGGTCTAAACCCTCGCCATGGAGGACGCCATTCGGAATATTTGAGGCAGAAGGACGGAGAACCGGTTCTGCCGATTTGATTTCCTCCGTGGTTGCTTCGTCCTGCTCAAGAACTTGCACGATCTCAGAAACAGTATCCCATTTACACAACAGGTGGCGTGATTTTTCCTCCTGCGCCTTCAGAGTTGCTTGGAATTGGCGTGTGGTTTCCGCCGATTGCTTCAGGGTGTCTTGCATTTGGCCCACTAATTCCAACGCCCTCCGCAGTAGTATATCTCGACTCATCCCTGCGTAGCGATTCTGCCCATAAAGATTGGCATTGTGATATTGCCAAAGAGCTGCCATGGGAGATATTGTGGTGTAGAAAGAGAGGAAAAAAAAAATGTTGGATATAAGAAGTTAGGAAAAAAAAGATTTGTGAGAGAAAATAGAGATAGTAGAAGCCGTGGGTGAGGAAGGAATGGCTCTGATACCACTTGTTATGTGCTTTTCTTGTATGGTATGAAAATTGTAGCAAAGCAAGAGGAATTATGGAGGAATTAGGGAAGAAGATGAAGATTAAAATGTATAATAACAATAACTACGGGCACTTAGAGATGCCCAATCTCTCCAAGGCACTTCAAGAGGCCTAGGCTCTCCAAGAAAGGGTTCTCATCACTATTCTTTTTCATATCTTTCTTTACATATTTGGTTCCCTTTTATAGACTCTAAATGTCTAACCGAAGGCATCTTCTAGAAGCATATCCTAACTAATTCTTCCTAGTTAATTTACCTATTTACCCCTATATTATATCTTCCTAGAATACCCCTATATTATATCCCTTACAAATTCTTACTATAATCGGTCAAATAAAGAGTATCCATCAAGATTTCAAAACATATACCCATTCAGCTATAACAAAATCAACATACCAATTCAACCAATTTCTATAAAGAAAAAGAAAAAAAAAAAAAAAAAAAAAGCTTCAACGTACCGGATGGGTATCTCATAATTATCAAGAGAAGCTCAAGATTAAATCACCTTGCTTGATTTCCTTTAATGACCGAAAAAATCCCCTTTGGATTTGCTCTTCCATCTTCTTCGGTCTTCTTCTTCTTCTCTTAGAGCACTAGTAGCAGATTCCCAACCATTTTTCCTACTTTAAGGAAAATTTAGGGAACCAAACTATTTTTTTTTCCCTATACAAAAACACCCAACAGCAGCTTCCCTTTATCTTTCCCTATATATTAAAATAATATATATATATATATATATATATATATATATATATATTATCTTTTACTTTTCTTTTCTTTTTTATTTTTATTCTTAATTTCATTGCAGATTCAGAAGCATCTGCTCATATTACAGATTCCACTTTCCTCTTCTTCTTCTTCTTCTCTCTGAGACTTTTTTTTTTTCTTTTCTCTTCCGGTTCTCTCTCAGATTTTCTCATTTAATGATCCCCCAACTCACCCCCTCATTTCTTCTCCGCTAATCTCTCTCCCCCACGCACAGCCCAACTCCCAAATCGATCCAAAGCTAGCTCATGGAGCGTCGAGAGATTAAATAGAGGAATCGAAGGACAGAGAAGGACAAGAGCTCACCTGGGATGGCCCATAGAGCTGGTTGGCAGTGATAGAGAGGTTGGAGAGGAAGCACAGGGCGGCAGGTGGCCGAGATCCGGCGAAAGCACGCTTGAGAGATTGAACCCAGAGAGGTCCAGGGCCGTCACGTGGTGGGGGAGGAGTTGCATGAGTATCCGTGAGGGAGGAGAGAGAGAGAGAGAGAGAGAGAGAGAGAGAGAGAGAGACAGAAGCGGAGGGAAGAAGAAGAAAGAGTCTTGGATATCTGATCTGAGTTTGTTTGTTTGGGTTGTAATGATTTTGTTTGATTTTTATTTGTTTGATTTTTGGCTGTTCTCCAATGGTTCTATCGGAGAATGAGAGAATAGAGAACATGAGAGAGAGATGCGCGAGGAGGAAGAAGAAGGGAGGAGGCGATTGGGAATCGTGTGAGGAGAGAGGAGAGAGACCGTCTTTTTTTTGGATTATAATAACCTGTTGGGAAGCTACGGTGCTTCCAAATGTATTAGGAAGCACTGTAGCTTCCCAAGCAAGTCCATGAAAAATGAGGAATCTGCTGTGGCATGTATTTTGTAACTTTTTTTCAAATTTTTCTTATTTTAGGGAATAGAACTACTTATAGGGCATCTGCTACTAGTGCTCTAATGGTGCAGAAGAAGAAGATATGAAAAGTGAAAACTAACCTCATCCTCTGTTCCTAAGAATCGAACTGGAGACCTCATATAGTGTTGAGTTACTGTGCACTTATTTCAAAAGGCGCCTTTGATTGTTTCCGCCTGTTTTCGTTAGTGTAATTGAAACCTGTTTTTGAAAATAGGTCGGAGTTGTTTCCATTTTTTTGTGTTTCTTGCTATTTTTGTTTTCAATTGTTTTGTGTTTCAAAACACTTTGCCAAACGCACAACAACACTGTCCAAACACGCTTTGCTGTTTTGGAAACAGAAAACCTGTTTCCAAAACAGCAACCAAACAGGCTCAAGCGTCCGGTTACAATGAAGAGAGGAGATATTATTTTTTCTTAATCATTAAGTTTTATAAAAATATATTTCATAAAAATATCTCCCATAAAAATATCTTGAGATACTTTATCTATGAATATTTTTACATTGGGATCCGACTACTATGCGGTATAAAAAAGTACCTACCAAATCATTTTTCGATTAGTCCAGATTCCGGCGACCAAATTGATCGTATTCCAGCCACCTGGCTGGAATCTGGCCAGAACGGCCGGATTCCGGCTGGCTGGCCGGATTTGGCCATAAAATTCAAGCCAGAACGGTCGGATTCCGGCCTACTGGCCGGATTCCAGCGGTTCTGACAAATTCCGGCCAGTATGCCGGAGTCTGGCAGTTCTAGGCCGGATTTAGGCAATTTTGGCCGGAATCCAGTCATTTTTGCCGGAATTCGGCCAATCCAGATTCTGACGAGACTGTTCGGACTCCGAATTCCGGCCTTTATCTTGGATTCTGGCAATAGTAGCCAGAATCCGGTAAACGTGGCCGAAATCCTGTCGATTAGTGACGAAATCTCGTCTTCGGTGATTTTTATATTATTTTACATTAATATTTATATGTTTTGAATAAAAAATAATTTTTATATATTAATATGATTGAATAAAAATATATATAAAAAAATATTTGTAATTTTCCTTATGCGCCAAACACCGAAAAATGCTTTTAGCGAAAAATATTTTCCAGAAAAATGACTTCCCTAAAATCATTTTATGTCGAAACAAACGGAGCATAAAATTTTGTAAATCTAATTCTTGTCAGTGGGCGTGTGTGTGAGAGAGAGAAAACTAAAAGAACACGAGGATTCCCAGGGAATTTCTGGAATTCTGTGGAACTGAGAAGTGGTGGAAGCCGATTGGAAAAGCATGGACAAGAACAGAAATAGTTGGATCATCAGCATTGCAAAATAATGCAGAGGGAATTTCCAAGAGGGAAAAGAGATTTTCCTAACTATGTATGTTCAAGTGATTTCAATGTATGGGATGTGTTCCTTCTTGGCCTTGGTCGTGTAAAGAGATGAGGGACAGAGACTAGAGAAAGCGGAGATGAGAGAGAGAGAGGGGAAGAAGATGAAGACGGTAAAGAGAGGAAAAAAAAATAGTTTATGGAATAAAGTAAAATATATATATTATTTTAATGATATAGGAAAATGTAAAGGGAAACTGTTGTGGGGTGTATTTTGATAGGGAAGCAACAATGTGCTTTTATCCCTATAAATAAGAAAATGGATGGAAAGAGAAGGAAAGTTGCTAGGAATGCTCTAACTATGGTAGAAAATGCTAAGGCCTACCCTTTAAGCTCTCCTTTATTGCCCTTTGCTGAGCGGGTATGACCAAAATGCCCTCGACCCACCTCTTTCCCAAGCTCAAACCAAACCTCAAAATCCTTCGCCTGACCTCTCTGTCGGAGATTGCCATGATCGGAACACCGACTCTGCGACCCTTCCGCGGAGACTGCCGCAACATTACCAATATCTTCCAACTCTGTCACCGGCGATACCTGCTCCGAGAAGGCCACGCCGGCACACTCCTCAGCCAGCCCTAGCCCCATCCCCTTACCAATATCCTCCAACTCCGTCTCCTGTGATACCCCCTCCGGGAAGTCCACGCTGGCACACTCCTATGCAGCCCCTTCCCGAGCCCACTCCCGTGATTGAGGATATGGTATACGTTGCTGTGGGAAAAGAAATGAAAGAGTGCAGATTAATCCTGTTGTGGGCTTTACAGAACTCTAGAGGAAAGCGAATTTGTTTCCTTCACGTTCATCAACCTGCACAGCTCATCCCCTTTAGTGAGTCCCAAATACTGACATGCATGTAATATTTTCGGCTAGCTAGGTATCTATATCTGATGAAGTTGCACCTTTAATTTTTTCCTCTAAGAATTTGGTTTTTCTACTGCTGTCTCTTTTACCAAATTTTTCAGTTTGTTTTATTCATGGCGATCCGGTGAAGAGGTCAGGCGAAGAACTTTAATTTGGTGCTCGAGCTTGGGAAAGAGGTGGGTCGAGGGCACTTTGGTCATACCCGTTCTGCAAAGGGCAATAAAGGAGAATTAAAGAGTAGGGCGTGGCATGTTCTACCCTAGTTAGACTCTTACTTTCCCATATCAATCTCAGCCGTAGAAAAAGGTACCGCAAATATAGCATAGTAGCCGGATCCTTTACTTCGAGTCTTTACCATGATGTATTATTCATTAAGACAATAAACTAAGTCCGTTTTGAGTTTAGATCGTTTCATTGATAATATTACTGTATCAATAATATCATAACACCATAAATATATATATATATATATATATATATGGTTTATAAATAATAAGACCAATGAATATTTATTTTCATAAATATCCATGTATTCCTTATTATTTATCAAGGATTAACATATTGTGTTTAAAACCACGTATTTTATTAATAGCTGGACGTGAATATTGTTTCCTACAATATTAAGCCATTCGAGCGCCGAGTCTTGTGGATCGAACGTCAATTCTAAACTTATCTATTCTATTCAAGAATTTAAGACATTTTATTTTATTACTTAAAATCTGGGGCGCTACAAATCGCTTATACACTCCAACCAGCAAAGACAGCCAATCCACTAGAAAAAAGCAGCCACGCAACTAGGGCGGCCAGACAAAAAAATCACAACACCAAACCCTCCACTTACAAGAAAATTCTTAAATTGAATTTTCTCAGATAAAAGGCAAAAGTTATATTATATTAATCTACTAGAATTTACCATTAAAAACAAATTAAATGCATATGGTAGCACGTGGGATTCTTAATTATCATTGAAAAATGCTATAATTTCTTGTAGTGTTTTTCTAAGGATCAAAATATAATAAAAAAAATTAAAAAATTACAACCATATCATTCTTATGGACATAAATATATATATTTTTATTATCATTTATGAAAGACAATAAATGCAAAGCCAACATTTCACGTGGCAAATTGATTTGCACAGACTTACCTGTCGTTGCACATGCACATTAACTTTTGCAACGACTTTGCTTAGTTGCCTATGGGACCATAATTAATAGAGGCTTGTTGGAAAATGCCAGAAAACACAAAATTGAAACACATTCATCGATCTATTGGCTTTCTTTAATTTCCAGGTTTGATCCAATATTCCAACGACGCGGTTCCTGAAAATTGAGAAGAATCAGGAGCCCATATATATATATATATATATATATACTTCTCTCAACGGGAATATCAGATCACAACTAATTCATTTTTAAGGCTCTTAAAAAGTTTCTCTCCGAGGAACCTAAAACCTATCCCCTCCTACTCAGTACTCATCTGCATCCGATTACTTAATGGAAGCAACAAAAGTCCCCCTCCAGCCTCCAACTTATGGAAACTTCATCACCGTTCTCAGCATTGACGGCGGTGGAATAAGAGGGCTTATCCCAGGAACTATCCTAAGCTTCTTAGAATCTGAGCTTCAGGTATATCACGTTTCATATGCATATGCACGTAACCAAATTTTGTAAAAAGAAATTCAACATCGATCTTTCAAGTACTTAATTACTTAGATTGTTTGTTTATGCATGCCTGGTACAGAAGCTGGATGGTGAAGATGCAAGAATCGCAGATTATTTTGATGTTATTGCAGGAACAAGCACAGGAGGTCTTGTTACTGCTATGCTAACTGCCCCAAATGAGAAGAACCGACCCCTTTTTGCCGCTAAGGATATCAAGGACTTCTACCTAAACCACTGCCCTAGAATCTTCCCGCAAAACAGGTAAATTAAAGGTTCCGGCCACTAGATCAGAACTTCATTAATATGACTGGTCGAAGCTTTCCTATTTGATCATTAGGTATTATAATATGTTTTTTACAGTTACTAAGATGTTAACATTTTTGCCAAATTGCAGTTGTCCATTATTTCCTTATGTTACAAAGATTGTCAAAGCTCTTTCCGGACCAAAGTATGATGGAAAGTATCTACATAACATTATTAGGGAAAAACTAGGAAGTTTAAGATTGCACCAGGCGTTGACTAATGTTGTCATCCCAACATTTGACATCAAGCGATTCCAGCCAACCATCTTTTCTAGCTATGAGGTTGAATATTTGATTTTCTATCCCACTTTAATTATGAAGGGATTGCAAATGATGGAGCTGAATTATACTGAGAATCACTCTGATTTGCTTAATTTTCATGCACCAGGTAAAGAAAAACCCGAGCATAGATGCCTTACTCTCAGATGTATGCATCGCAACCTCAGCTGCTCCAACTTATCTTCCAACTTATTACTTCGAAACTAAAGACGCAGAAGGAAAAGTACTTCGAGAATTTAACCTTACAGATGGTGGGGTTGCTGCTAATAATCCGGTATATATCTTTCAAACTCCACATCATACCTTATAATAATACAAGATTATTGTTATATAGAATATATATTTCCTATATATTTTTTGGGATAATTGCACAATTGGTCCCGGTAGTATGCTATAATTATTTTTCACTCCATATGGTTTAAAAAGTTCATGAAAAGTCCTTATGGTAAGCAATAATTACAAATCGATCCCTGACATCAAATTCCGTTAAATTTTTTTACAAATTCTGTTAAATGCCACGTCAAACCAATAAAAATGTAACACGTGTCTATCTTAATAAAAAAAATTATTAAAAAATAATGTGTTTATACTTATTTTTTTAAAAAAATTAAAATTAAAATTCAAAACAAAAAACAAAAAAACAAGGGGTGGCTGGGCCACCCCTTGCCTATGGGGGTGGCCGCGCGCCACCCCCATTGGTTGGGGCAGGCCACCCCTTGCCTTCTCTTTTTTCTTTTTTTTTTTTTTTTTTTTAAAAAATAAGTTTATTTATTTATTTTTTAATAAATTTATATTTTTTTATTAAGATGGACATGTGTCGCCATCTTATTGGCGACACGTTGCGCTGACGTGACATTTGACAGAATCTGTTAAAATATTTAACGGAATTTGACTACAGGGATCAATTTGTAATTATTACTAACCACAAGGACCTCCCATGAACTTTTTAAACCATAGAGAGTGAAAAATAATTATGGCATACCACAGAGACCAATGGTGCAATTATCCCATTTTTTTCTTCTTCATGTTAGCATGATTTATGTGACATACCACATCGTCTGGGTATGAGAATGGAGATGTACTTATATATATATTTGCACCATTCTTGACAAAACGAGTTTTAAAGCCATAATGACCATGAACCTATCAGAACTCCGCAGTTAAGCGTGCTTCTGCGAGAGTAGTATCAGGATAGGTGACATCCTGATAAGTCTGGTTTGGAGAAGCCAAAAGCGGACAATATTATGTCGTTAGGGGTGGGTCGTTATAAATAGTATCATAGCTATTGACTAGTCTGAGATGGGGGAAGTGTGTACAAGCCTATGAGGTCGCTAGTGGACATTCGCTGGAACGCCAAGAAAGAAGTGATCCCGTAAGAACTGCTAGCGGGGAAGCTGGGTCCCAAGAGGGAGTGATTATGACGTCCCACATCGCTTGAGTATGAGAATAAGGATGTGCTTATATGTATATTCGCACCCTTCTTAACACAACGCGTATTGAAGCTGTAATGACCATGAACCTATCAAATCTCCGCAGTTAAGCGTGCTTCTGCGAGAGTAGAACCATGATAGATGACCTATTGGAAAGTCTGATTCGAGGGAGCCAAAAGCGGACAATATTATATCGTTGGGAGTGAGTCGTTACAATAGACTTTCTTTTTAGGCTTATCATCGTTTTTCTTCCTTGTTTAGTCTACGTTACCATATTTACCTACCACATTTTCGCTATAAATCAGGACATGCACCTTTGGTATAATGTACGTAACATATATGAATATATGTAGCCTTAACAATTTCATTAGTCTAGCTCTTCCTCTCTTTGCTTGCTTCCGCTCTCTCTTTTTTCTTTTTTCTTTTTCAAGTAACCTATATTATATATTTCTATAATTATCTTACTAAAATTGTGTGCATTGTTCCAGGCCTTAGTTGCGATGGGTGAAGTGTCGAAGGAGATCATTAGAGGAAGTCCTGACTTCTTTCCTATAAAACCGATGGACTATGGACGGTTTCTAGTAATATCACTAGGAACTGGGTCACCCAAACCTGAAGAAAAATACAAGGCACTAGATGCAGCTAAGTGGGGCATCTTGGGGTGGTTAACTAAGGGTGGTTCCACCCCAATAATTGATGTATTTTCTCAAGCAAGTGGAGATATGGTCGATGTCCACCTCTCCGTTGTTTTTCAAGCACTTCATAGTGAGAAAAGCTATCTGCGAATTCAGGTATTTGTCACACTGCACCCATATATTTACAACGAATAGGAATAATTAATACAAAGAAAAGTCCAAGTTTCTGTTTATCATATATATATATATATATATATACATGTTTTTTGGTCGTCTGATCTTTAATATAGACATGTTTGAATCAAAATAATTCAGGACGATACATTAAGCGGGATAGTATCCTCTGTGGACATAGCCACAACAAAAAATTTGGATGATCTTGTAAAAGCTGGCGAAACACTGCTAAAGAAACTAGTCTCCAGAATAAATTTGGAGACAGGTATATGTGAGTTTGCTGACAATGAAACTAATGAAGAGGCTCTAAAAAGGTATCAAACTATATATTAAATTCTAAGATTATTTTTTGCAAAAGTTTCATTTTGATTATCAAATTAATATAATGGAAATAATTACGTTGTTGCAGGTTTGCAAAACTACTTTCCCAAGAGAGGCATCTTCGGCATACTAAGTCTCCCGTCGGACATGCTGCCCATCACAAACACAAAGACCTCGTTTGGTAACCTCATCCTTTCAAGTATGAGGAGAATTATTGAGTGGTTGTAAAAAGTGATTGATGTAATATTAAGTAGAAAGAATTTCTATGAAAAAGTAAAAAAATAAATAAAAAATTGTATTGTAGTGAATTTTTTAATTTAAATAGTAATAAAAAATTGTTGATGTAATATAAAAAGTGAAAAAAAAAAGTTATGAATGTTTTGAAGTTTATGTTTTTTTGAAAGAAATAAAAAGAAGGGAAGAGGGGAGGAAAGGGGAAGGGTTGCCAAACGGACCTTACAAATGAAGAAACTTAACGTTTTTTTGATTTTTGTACGCGCGTGAAGTGTTGTGAGGTCGAGGTGGGACGCAGAAAAGTCCACCTCCTGACTCATTCAATATTATTCGTTTCAATTTGCTTGAAGAAATTCCGGATAAGATATATATATATATATATAAAGTAATGATTGAATACCATCCCAAAGATACAACTTTTCACCACCTTGCCTATGTGACAAGGTGGTCCCCCACTACTTTTTAAATTTTTTAATTTTTTAAAAATAAATTAAGGTAGGGGACCACCTTGCCTATGTGGCAAGGTGGTGAAAAGTTGTATCTTTAGGCGGTATTCAATCATTACTCATATATATATATATATATAGAACAATTAATTACAGGGATGTAATTAAGCCTTTTCTTTTTCATGTTGTGTAATTCAACATTAATGGGAGCTACAACTGTACGTACTTGACGAGCTAAGCTATGAAGTTGTTGAGTACATTAGTGGTTTTTTTTCGACATTAATTATCAAATGGAAATGTCAAGTGGCTGAGAAAAATTACTTGAGTACATTAGTGGCAGTCGTTTGACACGTTACTAAATATTTTATTGCATTGGCGTGTCACTTTTAGACATGTTACTAATTAGTGGCGAGACAAATAGTTAATTACTATAGACACGCCACTAATTAGTGATGAGACAAAAAAAAAAAAAAAATTAATTACTGTAGCGCCCCAGATTTTAAGACATAAATTATAATGGTTTAAATTAATTTTAAAACATTTTTAATAAGGAAAAAGAATAACTACGATTATTTATGAAAATAAATGTGTATTTTTGTTTGTAGAAACGTTTATAGTTGCAATTTGATAAAAACTCAAAACAGACCTTAAACTTTGAAATAACGGAAACAGGGTCAAACGAACTCCATTTTGGTCGATTCAAAAACTGAGACGCTCGTTTCGAAGTCCTCTAGCTCCCCTCCAAATTTCATGATGTTTGGACATCGTTAAGGCCATGAAAACATCCGTCAAAAATACAACCCCTGTTCTGGACGGAAATTCACATTATTCATTAATGGGTCATCTTTGAACTTGACCCAACCCATTCCAATTGCTATCCACAAACCCAACCCACTTATCACATGTCATCTGCCCATAGTCATGATTATTACATGTGTTATCACCCAACTCAACATGTGGAAGACCTATATTTTATGCTTTAAGAATGTCATTAAATATATCATCCTAGTTAGATTTGATTAAATAGGATAGTGTAAGATATGATGATTCAACACCTAGTGCGACCTTCCACTACATTTATTCCCTCCCCCTCTTATGATGAAAGAATAAAAGATGTCTAGAATAGAATCTAGAGTAATCATAAAATGAAAGTAGTCTAAACAATATCTTGGTTTAACTTGTCAAAGTAAACCAGAAACTTTGATTGACCAAAACTAAGTCATAACGAACTCGGATTGAGTTGAACCAAAAATAGAAAGTGTTCGTCTTGACGTCATCTATCTACCCTCAAAATTTTACAGCGATCGGAGTAGATTTGACCATCAAAACGTTACTTGGAGTAAGCTGGCCTCTATATGGACGAAAATTCATATATATCATTATTTAATACTTCCTTTGATTGAACAACTCATCACCCACTTCCTCTAATGTGTGCACTCATCACCTCAAGTGTTGCCCACATCCCACATCTAGAATTCACCACCTTAGTAATGATGAAACTCATGTGCTTTGGAGATAAGGCTAAGATGCACCAATTCTCATCCATTAGATCAAAATGTATCTACTTGATCCTAACCATTCATTCTCTTATAAATTGAACCATGGTGGAAGATGCAATACTCATTAAGCTTCACTCACTCACACACCTACAACCAAGAGAGAAAATTGTGAGATTTGTGTAGTTTTGTGTGGTTCAAGACTTGAAGTATGTGCTAAGAAGTATTTTGGTAAGCTTCTAATCATTAATTTCATTAATTTGATGATATAGGTTTTGATTTCATTACTTGTTTTATGAGTTGTTTAAAGACCCAATAAGCTTATGAGATAAAAAGAATTAAAATAGAAGTAATATAAACTACTTTTATATTTCAATGTCCTCATGACTTCATGAGTTGATCGTATTTATATTTCCTTTTATACTTCATTGTCCTCATGACTTCATGAGTTGATCGTATTTATATTTCCTTTTATACTTCATTGTCCTCATGACTTCATGAGTTGATCGTATTTATATTTACTTTTATATTTCATTGTCCTCATGACTTTCATGAGTTGATCGTATTTATATTTCCTTTTATATTTCATTGTCCTCATGACTTCCATAAGTTGATCGTATTTATATTCCCTTTACATTTCATCGTCCTCATGATTCTCATGAGTTGATCGTATTTATTCCTTATTGTCCTTATGATATATTTTAAGCCTTCAAGTTCATATTTGGTAGCATTAGTCATATAGCCTCATCACCAAATCATGAACCAAGGTTTTAAGATTTATTATGAGTGATCATCTCAAATGTAATGAAGTGATGAATACTAAATATAAAAAGATGAGGGTCTATAAACAATGATTTGTTTGATAGATGATTGACAAATTATATTATTGCATGGATAGATTTATATACAGAAAAGAAGTTTAAAGGAACTACACAAAGAAGAAAGTGAGTATTTCTTACTCACTGAGGATCATACGTGGTTGTTTTCTATAATGTTGTGATTTCTGCTTTATTTAATTATATGCATAGGAATAGTATATTGCATACTGTTAATAATTCTGATGCAGGATTAATAACAAGTTGGTTGTCGGGATGACCAATGGACAGGCATACCGCCTGTGCGAAAAACAATAATAAGTACAAGTTGGCTGTCGGGATGGTCAATGTGCTAGGCAAGTTATGGCTACTTAATTGACTGTCGGGATGGTCAATGTACTTGGTTGTCGCGATGACCAATGTACTAAGTATGCTACTTTGACTACTAGTGCGGAAAAGCTAAAACAAAATGTGCTCTAATAATTAGCCGCTAAACGAATAGGGATTTAATGGCCCTGGTATGAGAGGAGTGCAAGAAGAAAATAAATAAGACTGTGCATATAAAACTGTCATTACATCATATCATTGCATCGTATATTGTTAATTAAATCAGTAATCATCACATTATTGAAAACAGTGAACTCACTAGGTATTTTTATATTATTGTTTCTCTCTGTGTTATATATTAATACAGGTTACGAAAAAGATGAGTATCAGGATTGTCCAGACCTTTAGGTGATCTTGATAGCAGTGTTTGAGGTTGGGATGCCTCCATTTTGTGGACTGCTGTGTTCCAGTCCTTTATTATATTATCTTGAGAATGATATTTATATTTTTGTTTGGTGTATTTTTATGTTGTATGTTTATGTGCCATTTGTGGCACCTATTTTTAATGCACCTAGTGTGCAAATAGCGTGTAATGATAACCTAAGCAACTTTTAATTAATGTTTTGAGGTATTTCAGTCAGCTCTAACGTGTTATGCTATCAATTCCTAAGTCTTTAGAAGAACAAAAATATATTCCGCTGCGAGAGTTATCTCTGATGTAGTAACGTCACGTGGGAACCGGAGGTTTCTGCTTACGAATTTGCTGGCTCAAATTTGGGGCGTTACAATTACTGTACGTAGACATGTCACTAATTGCTAATTTATTTATTTAATTTTTAATTTTTTTTAATCAATACGGAAAACAATGAAAATACCAAAGAGAGCAAATATTCAAGCGTTTGGATGTTATTGATTTAAAGTTATCATTATCAATTAGCAAAGTTTCACATCTTTGTATAAGTTTTAATTTTTTAATTTTTTTTAAAAAGGATCCAGATCCATGTGCTTTAATTTAATTTTGGCAACTTTAAGTTAGACAAAACGACTTAGTTTTGAATTTTTCTGGCCATGCATGTGCATCAAACTTTCACAACTTTTCTAATTTTACTTTTTCTTCATTTTATAACTTTTTTTCATAGCGTTAATTTCCTAATTAACCAAATAAACGCAATAGTACTTACGGGATTATATAAGTTACGGATTTCACCACCTATTTATCGTGACTAAATTTTTGTATTTTTAATTAAAAGAATAACTTCTATTAGGACTTCGTTTATTATGCCCTCTGATGTAGGACAAGATTTCCATCTTGTTCCTGAGACACCCTTATTACTGAGAGGGTCCGACGTGACATTGGAATTATGGCCAAACTGGCTTATTCATAGACAATTGTGTTGTTGGCACCGAATGGACATGAGAAAAAGCTATTTGCCGACACCGGAAATACAAAAGGAAAAAGATGCCGAAGCCGAGTGTTACGTGTGCCGCACACTAAGGAAGCTAAGAAGGAAAGTCGTGGTCTGCATGGCAAGATAAATCACAGGAAGGAAAGTCGTGGGCTGCACATCATGGCTAAGAAGGAAAGTGGCTGATCGCGGCCAAAATAAGGGATTGTTTCCCAGTAGAAAATTAGGAGAATAATAAGGGATTGTTTCCCATTTTCCCATTCGTGTAATTTTCCTTTCATGTAAGCATTCTATTTAAACCTAAGGAGGCAATGAATAAGGCATCAGATATTTCATCCTCAACTATTGCAATTGATCTTTAGGAGGCAGGGTACCTCGAATGCCCCTTATCCCCCCACCATAGGTAGGCTAAGGAAGCTCTATTCCGAGGCTTTGTCTATGACCAAACACCAAACACGCTCTCAAACACAAGCACACAACACCGAGATACCTCGAGACCGAGACCGAAAGAGCATTCCGAGGCCGAGTCGACTTAAAGTTGCTGAGGTCCAAATATGAAATTTCTCAAGTCGACTCAAAGATTCTGAGGCCGAGGTATGGCGGGGCCTAGACGGAAATATCCTTCCGAGGCCGAGATGACCAAAAGATCCCAAGGCCGAGACGATTAGAATACTCCGAAATGGAAATAATATGTCGAGGGCGAGATGAGCAGAATATACCGAATATCTTAATTAATAAGACTGCCGAATAATAAAGATTCCTATATTGACGTTGCGTAAGATCTTCTGAGTTGTCAACTGCCATCAAGAGGAAATATCCAAGAAGGGGATTTTGGATCGGCAAATAGCCGAGAGGAGTTAAAAACTGCCTCGATTAATATCCGAGACCCATCTTGGATCCACTCGGTAAATGATCGAGCCACATCTCGGTCTTACTCGGCAAATAACCGAGACCGGTGTGTTGGGAGCGGTCTCGATAAAAAGCCGAGATCCAATCTAGGAAAATAACCGAGTCCCAGCTCGATGAATCGAAGCAAAAGACTCCTGCGGAAGGATCAACCGAGCAGATTTCCTGGGATTCTGTGTGGAAATCATGGAAGAGTTATTGACTTCCATATTTTATTTTTGATAATTATCTTGTAGTACTTTCCTTAAATTAGGGGATTCCATCAAATCTTCTCTCATTAATGAGGATTTGATGATATCTTTTACTATTATTTTATTCCTTTACAAGTCACTAGGGCTTCACTATAAATAGGAATGTTATGTAAGAAGAAAGGGGACGATTGATTATTATTGAATGAAAGTTTGTTTTTCCTCTTCAACTTGTGAGTTGAACGTTTGTGCTTGAGAACACAGATTCTCTTCACTCCTATTCGCCTGCACTACGTCAATTGGTATCAGAGTCTTGACTATCCTGGTCTGATGACAAGAAACGGAAACGCCGGCAACCACTTCGACAACGAAGAGCAGGGAGTGCAGGCCCTTTGGGCAGCCTATGACGCCCAGGGACAGCGACTTTGTAATATTAATCGTATGATGCAGGAGATAGAACAAACCATCGTTGGACTTAGGTTGAACGGCAAAAGGCATCACTATCACAATCAGAATTGCGTTGACGAGATGACTCGTGGCCGACCGTTTGTTGATTGTGTTCCTACACCACAAGCTGTTACGTTTACCATGAAGAAGGAGTTGCGAGCGGCGCAGCAATTCACACCCTCATAAACATCCAGTTCGGCACCAAGGCCTATGACTGCCCATTCACCACCACCTCAGCGACAATTATTGCCTGCCAACCGAGGTCCGGGAAGCAGAGGCAGCGGTCCCATCCCAACCAACCCCATTGAACCACCTCAAAGCATGGGCGATGACGACGCGAGCCCCACCTACGCACACCCAAGGCCGATTGCAGTGAAAGAGGTAGTGTTTCCTATCACAGACAACTTGGACATAAAAGAAAATCGCCAAAAGGAAGATTTTGGAAGAAGTGTCGCAGAAGGAGAGGACGAGAGGCAAAAAGGCACCGGCATCATAATTGCGACAAAGGAAAATGCTGACCCAGGTGAGAAGATGACGAGAGTCCTATTACAATTCACAGTGACCATGGTAGAGGTGAGTTGTCCAAATTTAATAAAGATGATCCTGTCAATTATATTTTGCAGCAACCATCAATCACACCTCAATAAAGAGATGACACACACACACTATGTGTCCATTGAGCATACATGTTCTACCGAGGGTGCAAAGTTGGCTCGGACGACTTCCTCACTTCGCCGACATAGGGGTTAAATGGAAGGAGAAAATGATGTTGCAGATGCAGTTCATTCTCATACTCAGCAAGACTAAATTGAACGAAAACTCGTGGTTGAGTTTTTCTGAAGTGGGGGAGAATCATGGTCGGCAGAAGACAGAAGACCTTCCGATCATGGTCGAGGTGGGCACCGTCGGAAGATATGGAGAATCATGCGCACCACCTCATGATCAAGCTACCAGGACAATTGAAAGGTGTCCACCATCTCGGGAACAACATGTTCGGTGGATGCAAATCACTAAGGTGATGGAGGCGCTTGGCAATTATCTATTCAAGAATCAACTCTCGGAGGAGCAACCATACTTTCAAGAAAACTCGAGGACGAGTTTTGTGTTAGAAAGGGTATCTGATGTAGGACAAGATTTCCATCTTGTTCTCGAGATACCTTTATTACCGAGAGGGTCCGACGTGACATTGGAATTATGGTCAAACTAGCTTATTCATGCACAATTGTGTCGTTGGCACCAAATGGACATAAGGAAAGCTATTTCCCGACACTGGAAGTACAAAAGGAAAAAGTTGCTGAGGCCGAGAATGAAAGAGCATTCCGAGGCCGAGGTATGGCGGGGCCTAGACGAAAATATCCTTCCAAGGCCGAGACGACCAAAAGATCCCAAGGCCGAGACGATTAGAATACTCCGAAATGGAAATAATATGCCGATGGCGAGATGAGCAGAATATATCGAATATCTTAATAAATAAGATTGCTGAATAATAAAGATTCCTATATTGATGTTGCGAAAGATTTTCTGATTTGTCAACTGCCATCAAGAGGAAATATGCAAGAAGGGGATTTTGGATAAGCAAATAGCCGAGAGGAGTTAAAAATTGCCTCGGTTAATATTCGAGACCCATCTTGGATCCACTTAGTAAATGACCGAGCCACATCTCGGTCTTATTCGGCAAATAATCGAGACCGGTGTGTTGGGAGCGGTCTCGATAAAAAGCAGAGATCCAATCTTGGAAAATAACCGAGACCCAGCTCAATAAATCAAAGCAGAAGACTCCTGCGGAAGGATCAGCCGAGCAAATTTCCTGAGATTTTGTGCGGAAATCATGGAAGAGTTGTGGACTTCCATATTTTATTTTTGATAATTATCTTGTAGTATTTTTCCTTAAATCAGGGGATTACCTTGTCCATCAAATTTCATTTTATTAATGAGGATTTGATGATATCTTTTACTATTATTTTATTCCTTCACAAGTCACTAAGGCTTCACTATAAATAGAAATGCTCTGTAAGAAGAAAGGGGACGATTGATTATTATTGAATGAAAGTTTGTTTTTCCTCTTCAACTTGTGAGTTGAACGTTTGTACTTGAGAACACAGATTCTCTTCACTCCTATCCGCCTGCGCTACGTCACCCTCTAATAAAATAATAACATATAAGCGTAAAACACAAAAACCGGCGAAGATGAAAACATCATATCATTTCTCTTCTACAACAATTATCTTCTAAACTCTAAAATCCTCCATTCCCCAATTCTAACACGTACCGTACCACATAAATCAAGGCAACCATAATACGCGGAAAAAAAGCTTTTGCAGCCGTCTTTTCTCTCTCTCTCTCTCTCTCTCTCTCTCTCTCTCTCTCACTTCATATCCGTGTGAATATGGTAATTTGGTAACAGTATAATTAGATCGATCGATAGAAATCAAATACCCTTTTCTAGCTTTAAGACAAGCTCCCACAGCGAGTCCTAATTAAAGCCTTGCGCCCACGATCATCTACGTACCTGTCAACGTACTCGCATCGTGATGATGAGTGCTTAATAGTCTTCTCCAGGGAAATGGCATCATGGGCTTGTTTTCCTTCTATCTCTCTCAAGTAGTGCTCCATCTTAACATTCTCACAGTACGTATTCTAATCTTTAGCAACTTAATTAGCATCGGATTTGACAACCCCAAATTGATATCGTTTTTTATATAATATAAATTCCCTTGATCACGTACACTATTACAATCAATATCTCACGTTAATTGCTACTTATTTGTTTTGTAATGAATGTCCAACAAACCTTGTACTTTGGTATGAATTTATATATTATTTTTTCTTCATCTAATTGTTTTTTTATCAGATTTGATCAGGTTTCTATAATGATACATACTAGAGTCTATACAATTTATAATTTCCTTCTTAATAAGGTCGGAGACTTTGTCGATCGTTTAAGTTAGTAAAACGTGCACTTGAGACGATTGTTTGCCCTTTCCTTATGCAGGGTGTTCATTGATGGGCGCGGGATATGGCATCGTCTCATTGGGTCACGCCGAATTACAACCCATCACCAAATGAAGCTGGCTCAAATTATGGCTTATTGACAGGCTTGAGGCTACGGTCGTAAAATGATGTCTCGTTGAGTTATACACGTACGTGTTGACAGTCAGGAATAGATCGATTCAAGCTGTTACGTGAATAAGTTTCTAATGGCCATTACGTGAATAATTGATTCAAAAGCGATAAGAAACTCGAAGCTAGCTGCGTGCATGATGATCGATGAGGCTACTTCAACCTCCCACCATTTGATTTTGGAATGGCACGATGCTTGACTTCTTCTTCTTTTTCCTATTGAAATTGGGAAAGGACAAAATGGGGAGATTGCATCAACCTAATCAATATTATCTCCAAAGCAACCAAAAATTAGTGCTATAAAACTTAAAAATATTAAAAATATAACAAATAAACGACTCGATTCATTGAAAAAATCTGGAGCCGTCACACGAGGCATGACTTCATTGACTTGAAAGAGGCCGGCTGCGTGAGGCTACTTCAATTACCTGCCGTTTGATTTTGGAATGCCACGAGACTTGACTTGAAAATGCATGCATGATTCCTACTAGTCAACTTAGATTGTGACTGTCACCGATTATTCTACGTGATTAATTAGTCTGTACTTCTATGCTTTTATTTCTGGGGGTTTCTTTTTTCCTTTTACTATTTCACCTAATCTAGGGACTTCTTCTTTCTGGGTCTCCAAATTCCAAATGACAGGGATCGAAGGTGCCATAAAAAATTAGTAGGGTGTTTGGCAACAAACAACTTATTATTCTTCTCTATTTTTTTTTTTTTTTAAAAAACAATCGACTCTAAAACATTCTAACATTTTTCACTTTTTATATCACATTAATAATTTTATTATTATTATTTAAATAAAAAAAATTCACTCCAATACAAAACTTTTCACTTTTTCATACAAATTATTTTTACTTTATATCAATCACACCAATCACTTCTTACTACTACAAAAACCACATCAATTTTAGAATGATTCAAGAAAGATATGGTCATCCATATAGCATTAGTCATAAAATTGTTTTCTCATATCATTCACAATTAATGTAAGAGCTTTTATGCTTTGTGATGTAAAAATTTTATGCTCGTGATCTTTAATCAATAAAATACTCAAATCTTTCGTTAAAACAAAAGAAAAGAAAAGAAAAAAAAAAAAAACTGTCGAAAACAAACCCATTAATGTTCTCAACAACTTGATGGCTGGCCTCCTCAACTTGTCTCATTATGAACCGCGCGTCCTCTTCGTTGGTCCATTAATGTTCTCAACAACTTGATATACAGCATTGAAGTTAATCACTTAAAGGTGACAGCACGGTTAATTACATTATCTTATTGATTTTAAGAACTATGTATGTGTGTATATATATATATATATATATATATATATATATATATATATATATATATGTGGTAACTAGCTCCATCAATATGATTCAATATCATAATCAAGATAATGATCAGTTTAATTTATAGTTGAATAATATTAAACAAATACATCAATAATTCTGCTTGAATTTTTTTTTTTTTGTTTTTTTTTTTGTTTTGTTTTGGCGAATAGTTCTGACAGCCACCGATAGTCTGATAGTGATATGGAGGGAACTAGTCAACACTAGCTAGATCATTGGTTTCTTGGTTCACGCCAGTGGAAATTTGACATTAACCATTTTGCATTAATTATTGGAGATTACCTCACCTTCACGTTTTGGCGTCTCTACCCAATTTTCAATATTTCATGCAATTTTCCAATTTAAAAGAAAGAAATTAAACGACATAATTAAAAAAGAAAATATATTGCTTGTATATATGGAACTTGGAAGCCTATATACTTGGCTTACATTTCTCAATTACAGAACCAGAAAAACAATAATAAAAGCATGTTATTGACTTATTGTTACCCGGAATTTATTCAAAGAAAATCCTAAAACGAAAAATTTATGAATAAGGAGGTGGACTTTTCTACGTCTGATCACCTCGACCTTACAAAACTTACTAACATACAAAATCAACAAACGTTCGTAACGTTATCTTCATTTTTTATTGTGATGGAGAGCATGTCCAACGGGGGACTTAGCATGGCGAAGATGCCTCTCTTGGGAAAGTAGTTTTGCAAACCTGCAAGAACGAAATTATTTCCATAATATTAATTTGATAATAATCAAAAATGAAACTTTTTAAAAAGAATTTTAGAATTAATTAATAGTTTGATACCTTTTAAGAGCTTCTTCATTGGTTTCATGGTTAGCAACCTCAAATATGCCTGTCTCCAGATTCACCCTAGAGACTGGTTTCTTTAGCAGTGCTTCACCAGCTTTCACAAGATCATCCAAATTTTTTGTTGTGGCTACATCCACAGAAGATATTTCTCCCTTTAATGTATCATCCTGCATTATTTTGGTTCAAACATGTCTATATTAATTAAAGCTCAGACTTTTGATCTTTGCATTCTTACTCAACGTCATGGATATATGGGTGTGAATAATACCTGAATTCGCAGATAGCTTTTCTCACCGTGAAAGGCTTTGAAAACAACAGAGAGGTGGAGATCGACCATATCCGCACTTGCTTCAGAAAATACATCGATTATTGGGGTGGAACCATCCTTAGTTAACCAATCCATTATGCCCCACTTAGCTGCGTCGGTCGCCTTGTATTTTTCTTCAGCTTTGTGTGAGCCAGTTCCTAATGATATTACCAGAAACCGCCCATAGTCCATTGGTTTTATAGGAAAGAAGTCGGGATTTCCTTTAATCATCTCCTTTGACACTTCACCCATCGCAACTAAAGCCTGGAAAGGCGCGCACAATTTTAGTAATATATATTATCATATGATTTTGTATTATTACTAATTAGCTAGGTATGATGTAAAGTTTGAAAGATACATACCGGATTATTAGCAGCAACCCCACCATCTGTAAGGTTAAATTCTCTAATTACTTCTCCATCGGCGTCTTTGGTTTCAAAGTGATAAGTTGGAAGATAAGTTGGAGCAGCTGAGGTGGCGATGCATATGTCTGAGAGTAAGGCATCTATGCTTGGGTTTTTCTTTACCTGGTGCATCAAAAGAATATCAGAGTGATTCTTAGTATCATTTGCAATTAATCCCTTCAAAGCCCAAAGTTGATCAATAAATTAACCCCAGTACTTAACGAGGGAAAAGAAAATTAAAGAGACGAAATATTCAACCTCATAGCTAGAAAAGATGGTTGGCTGGAGTCGCGTGATGTCAAATGTTGGGATGACAACATTAGTCAACGTCTGGTGCAATTTTAGACTTCCTAGTTTTTCCCTAATAATGTCATGTAGATACACCCCATCATACTTTGGTCCGGAAAGAGCTTTGGAAATCTTTGTAACAAAAGGAAACAATGTAGAACTGCAAATTTGACAAAAATGTTTTCATGTTAATAGCTGAAAAAAATAAAAAAAATAAAAAATCTGCTTGATGATATTCTGATCTAGTACTGGAACTTTGAATTTACCTGTCTTGCGGGAAGATTTTAGGGCAGTGGTCTAAATAGAAGTCCTTGATATCCTTAGCGGCAAAGAGGGGTCGGTTATTCTCATCTGGGGCAGTTAGCATGGCAGTTACAAGACCTCCAGTGCTTGTTCCTGCAATAACATCAAAATAATCTGCGATTCTTGCATCTTCACCATCCAGCTTCTGTACCATGCATAAACAAACAATCTAGAGTAACTACTTGAAAGAATGAAAGATGTTGAATTTCTTTTTACAAAATGTTCAGCAGCAGAGTAATTAATGAAACGTGATATATATACCTGAAGCTCAGATTCTAAGAAACTAAGGATAGTTCCTGGAATAAGCCCTCTTATTCCACCACCATCGATGCTGAGAACGGTGATGAAGTTTCCATAAGTTGGAGGCTGGAGGGGGACGCTTGTTGCTTCCATTAAGGATTGGGATGCAGATGAGTGAGTGGGAGGGCAGAAGATATATTAGAGAGAAACTGTGAATTTGTTAAGATCGAGGCCGGCTAGCTCAAAAATGAAGTACTTGTGATATCTTGATATTCCCTTTGAGAGAAGTAGGGGGTATATATATAGGCTCCTCATTCTTCTCAATTTCTACATTCAATTCATGGACCGCGTCGTTGGATTGGATCAGACCCGGAAGAAAAGTCATGCACTAGATGAATGTGTTTCAATTTTGACCAAGCTTGTACTTTAATTTCTTGGATTATTTGTTGAAAAGTTCATATGCCACTTATATATCTTGGCACAAAATGGTCCCAAATTAAAGGTAACTGAGAATTGTAGGTGAGAATTCAGAAGAATTGTAGGTAAGAACGAGTAACTCAAAACCATGTAGCTAGGCATTAATTAGGCCTAACTTTAAACTTATCCCTATCTCAATTGGCTAATGTTTCATCTAATATTATTCTCAACTTTTTTTTTTCCCCTCTGATCCATTCAATATTGGATGCCACATTCAAGAACAATATAATAATGGAAGCAAATTTCCATTTAACGCGTTAACTTTGATGTGACGTCTCACATCGCCTGGGTATGGAAATGTGTATGTGCTTATATATATATTCGCATCATTCTTGACAAAACGTGTATTAAAGCCGTGTTGGCCAGAATCTATCAAAACTCTGCAGTTAAGCGTACCGGGATGGGTGACCTCATGAAAAGTCTGGTTCAAATGAGTCAAAAGTGGACAATATTATGTCATTGAGGATATGTCGTTACGTATTTGATTCGAAAAAGGCAGCACCTCATTTGGCTAAAAGATGATATGATGATAACATTGAAAAGTCAATTAGGGAAGCATATTGCAAAGGGGATTCTAAGCGTAAAGTACAAATTACATGTAAGAAATCAAGAATTCAACAAAGGTGTATCGTTCAATTTCACCTACACATAAATATGATAGATATTTTTCAATATACTGCATCAAGAAAATATGTGAAAAAATTAAGGGAAAAATACAATTTAGCCCCCTCAATTACCATCGATTATTCGGATGGCACTCCAAACTACCAAAGCTTGAATTTCGGCCCCCCAAATTACCAACTGCTTGTTTTTTGGCCCCCTCCGTCAATTTGTGCCGTTTAAGTGGATGAAAAGTGAGTCACGTGCACGGCATGTGACTCTTTTAGCTTAAAAACCCGAAAATGCCCATCTCCTTTGTTTGAAATTCTTCCCATTGTTTTGATTCTTGTTTTTCAACAACTTTTCTTCTCCTCGGAACAATCGTTCTCAGCCGGTCTCCAACAACTTTTCTTCAGATGTATATCTTCAGCTGATACTCGGACCCTCATCCATTTGGGTCTACCTCCAAGAAGCTGGATAGTACTTCTTCGTTTGCCGGTACCTCTGCTCGCTCGGACGAAGATGTAGTTCTCCTAGCTTCCAGCATGCCCAAGAGGCGCGCGGGCAGGAAGAAATTCAAGGAGACAAGGCAACCATTTTATCGCGGCGTTAGGATGAGGAAAAAGAACAAGTGGGTCTCTAAAATGCGCAAACCCAATGAGAAGAAGAGGATATGGCTTGGGACGTACCCGAGTGCAGAGATGGCGGCGCTGGCACACGACGTGGCAGCTTTGGCGCTTAGGGGAACCTCTGCGTGTCTTAACTTGGCCGACTCGGCGTGGAGTGTGCACCTGCCGGCTTCAACGGACCCGAGTGAGATAAGAAGGCGTGGACTGGCCGGATGACATGGAAAGCTCAGGTGGGGTTCCTTTATGGAGCTTCTCAATATAAACGATGTCGTTAACTCTGTGGTGGCCTGGTCTTCACTGGTTCGGCCGACGGAAGCATCAAGGCGTGGCGAAGAGAGGGGAGCGGAAAGGCCACGCAGCACTCATTCTTTTAGCAGCGGGTCAAAAACATTCTTGGGCATTGCTAGATTTAGAAATTGACGGTTTTTGAGGTCCTCGCCAGTGTACAAAATGGCAAGTTTTTCCCCTGCAAGAAATGTAGTTGAACCCGACCAGCAACCATTGATGTCAAAAGGCTGTGATGGGTTAATGGCAGGTTCAAGATAAACCCAATCAACAAGATTGTATGATATTGAATAAGCCCATGATATGTTTCCCACACCGCACCATATGGATTGAATTGGTAGAATAGATGGTAAACTCCCTTATAATACATTGGTCCTGTTCTAAGATGACATCATTTTAGAATACCATGTAATTTACAAAATTTTCAACAGAAGATAAAGGAAATTATGGAGACATACCTTTAGGATCTGGGTGTTCAACCGCAGCCATTTGCCAATTACAAGAACAAAGAACAAAGTCAACTCAAGAATAAAATTGAAAGAAGCAAATATATGAAGTGGAAAACAAATTAAAAGGTTGTTCAACATACCATATATCCAATTTTTAGGAGGTTGAAAGTGGTAAGCAGTCCTGTAAGGCTGCTCTCTTAGAAGTGATTGAAGATTTCTATACGGGTGATGAGAGGCACCCTGAAAGAAGTTCACCTCTGTTTTCATGTTGTAAAACAGAGTCATGAAAAGTGGGCAAAAAATGACTTCTTGTTTGTGAAAACAGAAGCCATTTTCCATCCCAAATGCTTGGTTTTTCTATTTGACACGAAAGAAGCCATTTTCCAATTAGTCATACCCTATATTGCATATTGTCCTATTTTCTGATCAATTGAACCTACAACTCTTAGGCATTTACTAGCCGATTTGATTTTAGCCAAAGAAGGACTAGCGTGCTTTTCAATTTCATCGTCATCTGGGTATTTCCTGTGGCTTCCATGCAAAAGAGCAATTACACATAATTCCATGCATGCACAAGAGCTATTCTTGGCTGTGAGACACGTTAAACTCCTAGCTGGCAGCACCGAATTATTGTACATGACATCTCTTCTCTCAAGGAACTAAGACACATGTTCCACTTGGGAGCCGACTTTATTTCCATGCAAAAGCCATGCAGCACCGAATCACTGTGATTTTTTCCAAGGAAAGGCAGCACCGACACAAGTATTTGCTAGAGAGACCGAAACTCACGGCCAAAGCCCGAGAACCTTCAGTAACACAAACAAAATGAGAAGAAATGACGAACCTTCATGCAGAGGAAGACCTGTTCTTGTCTTTGTAACTCGACGAGAATAGTGACAAGATCAGACTTAAGCAAGCGGGACACGTGGGACCGGATGAACCAGTCGAGGCAGACCGGGTGGGACTCGAGCCTCTTGAGCTCTTTGGCCATGATCAAATCGACGAGCCGTCCATGTGCACGGCCTACGAGCTTCATGCTGGAGTTGGGAGGTGCCGAAATGAGGACGTCAAACATGTTTTGAGATAGAACGAGGAGGCGAGAACTTCAAAAGGCTAGTTTCGAAATTTCAAGGTGTAGGGAGAGGGGCATTTTCGGGCTTTTAAGCTAAAAGAGTCACATGCCTCGCACATGACACACTTTCCATCCACTTTAACGGCACAAACTGACGGAAGGGGCCAAAAAACAAGCAATTGGTAATTTAAGGGGCCAAAATCTAAGTTTTGGTAGTTTGGGGTGCTATCCGGAGAATCGATGGTAGTTCGGGGGACTAAATTGTATTTTTTCCAAAAATTAATCATATATGTTGTATGGATTTTGACTTTAGATCATGTTCGATACAGTGCATCTGCAACATTTGCAAATGCAATATGGTTCTCATTCTTAATAGTTTTGATTGAATCTATATAGGAACCAAGTAGAGAATAACGACAGAGCTGCAGCATGAACGGTAGTTCGTACTGTTGAGTGTTTAACATTACTTGAGGCTTTTCTTGTTAGGAACATATATATTTAATTAGCATGCGTCACCTGTTTACAATTTTTTATGGTAGCTAGTGATCGATTTACAAACTGCCTTATGTGAATATTACGTACAGTTCATATTTTTCTTTTGATCTATTTGATGACCTTTGTATTGCTATTACAACTTTAATTTAGCTTTCAGTCTAGTATTCACTGATCTGTATTGCTACAGTTCATAAATCAATTTTTGGCACTTTACCAGCAAGGTAGGGAGAAGATTTATGTTCAGAGAAGGGAAAAAGTAGAGCACGAAAGATGATATTTTTCCTGATAGCGAGACCTTAATTAATTATAACTTTAAGAAGAAGCTAGAAGAAGAAGAATTAAATGATTAATTATAGTAATAATCAGGCAAATGAACGGAAGTGGCGGCCAATTAAGTAAACCTACTAAGGAAAAGTAGTCGACAGCAAAATTTCCACTGCACAAACTGAATAATTAAGTTCTAGATTGTAAGTGCACCCATACCAACGGCTAGTGATGCAGAGTGGGTGTAGTGGATTGCAAATTAAACAAACGCAAGATTCACAATTTTTCCCAAATAAAAAAGAATCATATATAGATCGAATCAAAGAAAAATAGAAAAAAACTCAACCTACAGGAGTTTCTTATTGAAAACTTAAGAAAATACAACATAAATTACGTCTTAAGCCATCCTTATAAGGCTTATATAGAGAAAAGAGTCGTAAACTTATTAAAACATGATCAACTGCAATCTCGTTCAAATGAAACTTGCAATTACCTCGTTACTCAAACGAGATTCAACATTAACATTGACCGAACACCTCGGTTTTTTATATGATGCAATACCTCGTTTGAACGAGAGATGCGATGCAACACCTCGGTCGAAGGGGAACGAGCCTTGGACCTCGTTCGAATGAGAATGTCTCCCCCTCAATCGTTTTGTTCATGAACTCAAGTGCAGCTTGGTCTACGTACATCAGCTAGACATACATTATTATGTTGTTTTGATTATCCCCTCATAATGATTCTAAGCCTATAAAAGAGTCTTGAGGAGTACTATGAGATGCATACATACATTCAAAAGGAGATAAATGGTATATATAGTGTAGAAATATTTAATAAAATATTTAAAATAAGTGAGAAATAGCTTAAGCAGAGGAAGAGAAAAAAGACAAGAAATTTTGAGGTGGTTTAGCCTTAGAGGCCTACGTCCACCACTGTGAAGTGTCCTTAAGGCTACATCTTTATTGCATATGTATTCAACTGTATGAACTTGTTTTACAATGTATGAGTATTTATAAAGAAGTTTATGAGGTGGGGTAATTAAGGTAAGAAATTTATGATAGCCCTACAAGAAAACTACGTACATCAAGGCTTGAAATGGAAAATAGCCTAACGTACGTACGTACATATAGAGAAAATATATAATATAAAATATTCTAATATATAAAATTCTTGGATAACTAGTACATAACTACATATCATATATTATTTTGGATTACAATTTCTAAATTTGCATGTGCTGAACCGTCGTTTTAAATTGAAATATATTGTAACGTAGCTATATATGTACTAGTGATCGTTAAGTTAATGACTTTAATTTATAGTTGATTATTAAACAAATACATCAATAATTCTGCTCGGATTTGTTTTTGGCGAATAGCTCTGACAGCCACTGATAGTGATATCGAGGCAGGGAACTAGCTAGAGTACTACGTACTCAACATGACTAGATCTTAATTTGTTTTAATTTCTTGGTCACGCCATGCATGCGGAAATTTGACTTGATTTTACAAATTTGGAAGCTAGCTTCCCCTCACCTTCTCGTTACAGCGTCTCCACCCAATTTCAATATTTCATGCAGGAATTAACATGAAAAAAAGACAAAGCTAACGTGACTTTATTGCAAGTTGCCAATTAAGTTGAACGAACGCTTAATTACATTTCTCAATTACACAACCAGAATTTTATTAAACAAATTGAAACGAATAATGAAACGAATAATGAATGAATCAGGAGGCCGGTGGATTTTTCTACGTGGCCCACCTTGACCTTAATTACAACACTTATTAAAGTCATTAATTATGTTTGTGATGCATGGGCAGCATGTCCAACGGGGGACTTAGCATGGCGAAGCTGCCTCTCTTGGGAAAGTAGTTTTGCAAACCTGCAAGAGCGTAATGATTTCCATTATATTAATTTGATAATCAAAATGAAAATTTGCGAAAAAGAATGGTAGAATTTTAATAGTTTGATACCTTTTGAGAGCCTCTTCATTAGTCTCATGGTTTGCAGCCTCAAAGATGCCTGTCTCCGGATTCACCCTGGAGACCGGTTTCTTTAGCAGCGCTTCGCCAACTTTCACAAGATCATCCAAATTCTTTGTCGTGGCTACATCCACGGAAGATATTACCCCGCTTAATGTATCGTCCTGCATTATTTTGATTCAAACGTGTTGTCTATGTTAAGGCTCAATCGACGGAAGAACGGAGAAACTCATAAACAAAAGCTTTGACTTTTGATCTTTGTATAATTCCTACTCGTCATGGATGTATATATGGGTGTGAAATAATACCTGAATTCGCAGATAGCTTCTCTCACAATGAAGGGCTTTAAAAACTACAGAGAGGTGGACATCAACCATGTCTGCACTTGCTTCAGAAAATACATTAATTATTGGGGTGGAACCACCCTTAGTTAACCAATCCAGTATGCCCCACTTAGCTGCGTCGGTCGCCTTGTATTTTTCTTCAGCTTTGTGTGAGCCAGTTCCTAATGATATGACCAGAAACCGTTCATAGTCCATTGGTTTTATGGGAAAGAAGTCAGAATTTCCTCTAATGATTTCCTTCGACACTTCGCCTATCGCAACTAAGGCCTGGAATAGTGCGCACAATTTTAGTAAGATAATTATAGAAACATATAATAGGATACCTGCAAGAAAAATAAAGGCGAGCGGAAGCAAACAGAGAGAGGAAAAGACCATGAAATTGTTATGGCTACATGTTGAACATATATATATATATATATATATATATGTTACATAATACCAAAGGTGCATGTCCCTATTTATAGCGAAAATGTGGTAGGTGAATATGGTAACCTAACTAAATTAGGAAGAAAAACACAATGATAAGCCTAAAAAGAAAGTAAATCATGCTAACATGAAAAATAGAGAAATGCTTGGTTGTACACTCTCATCCCACTCCTATCCCACCTTTGCCTACTTTGACCAATAATATTGTTAAAAAAAATGGGTCTCACTACACTCTCTCCACTATCTCTTACATTATTGGTCCAAGTAGACAAGAGTGGGATAGGAGTGGGATGAGAGTGTACAACCAAGCATTTCTCTAAAAAATATATAGGAAATATATATTCTATCTAACAATAATGTTGTATTATTATAAGGTATGATGTGGAGTTTGAAAGATATATACCGGATTATTAGCAGCAACCCCACCATCTGTAAGGTTAAATTCTCTAAGTACTTTCCCTTCTGCATCTTTGGTTTCAAAGTAATAAGTTGGAAGATAAGTTGGAGCAGCTGAAGTTGCGATGCATACATCTGAGAGTAAGGCATCTATGCTCGGGTTTTTCTTTATCTGGTGCATGAAAAATAAGCAAATCAGAGTGATTCTCAGTATAATTCAACTCCATCATTTGCAATCCCTTCATAATTAAAGTGGGATAGAAAATCAAATATTCAACCTCATAGCTAGAAAAGATGGTTGGCTGGAGTCGCTTGATGTCAAATGTTGGGATGACAACATTAGTCAACGTCTGGTGCAATTTTAGACTTCCTAGTTTTTCCCTAATAATGTTATGTAGATACTTCCCATCATACTTTGGTCCGGAAAGAGCTTTGACAATCTTTGTAACATGAGGAAATAATGGACAACTGCAATTTGGAAAAAATGTTAACATCTTAATAACTGTAAAAAAAACATATTATAGTACCTAATAATGATCAAATAGGAAAGCTTCAGTCATATTAATGAAGTTCTGATCTAGTGGCCGGAACTTTTAATTTACCTGTTTTGCGGGAAGATTCTAGGGCAGTGGTTTAGGTAGAAGTCCTTGATATCCTTAGCGGCAAAGAGGGGTCGGTTCTTCTCATTTGGGGCAGTTAGCATGGCAGTTACAAGACCTCCTGTGCTTGTTCCTGCAATAACATCAAAATAATCTGCGATTCTTGCATCTTCACCATCCAGCTTCTGTACCATGCATGCATAAACAAACAATCCCGAGTAATTAAGTACTTGAAAGATCGATGTTGAATTTCTTTTTACAAAATTTGCTTACGTGCATGCATATGAAACGTGATATACCTGAAGCTCAGATTCTAAGAAGGTTAGGATAGTTCCTGGGATAAGCCCTCTTATTCCACCGCCGTCAATGCTGAGAACGGTGATGAAGTTTCCATAAGTTGGAGGCTGGAGGGGGATGTTTGTTGCTTCCATTAAGGAATGGGATGCAGATGACTGAGTGGGAGGGAAGAGGTTTTACGTGCCTTAATTAGAGGGAAAATGTGAACTTCTTATGAGGCTAAAAAATGAAGTACTTGTGAATTGTGATCTTGATATCCTCTTTGAGAGAAGTATATAGGTATATATAGGCCCCGTCCTGATCTTTCTACGCAATTCATGAACCGCGCGCGCGCGCGTCGTTTGAATGGATCAAACCTGGGAAGAAACTCAGTATTGGATGAATGTGTTTCAATTTTGACCAAACTAGTACTTTCTTCGATTATTTGCTGAAGTTGGACTACTTTGAGGTTATCATTTAAGGTAATTAACAATTGAAAAGTTCAGATAAGTTCCAAAGTAGCCTCTTGCCGTGGCACAAAAATGGTCCCCATGCTGCCATATATGCAAAGGCTAAGTCCACAGTGACTAAGAATTGTAGGTGAGACTGGTACTTCAGAAGAATTGTAGGTAAGAACGAGTAAATCAAACCATGGAGGCCAAAATGGGGCTAGTTAGGCATTAGGCCTATCCCATGCGCGCTGCTCATGGATTGGATAACCTCAACTGTTTTTCTTTCCTCTGGCTACATACAATGGATGCCACATTCAAGAACAACAAGAGTTCGAATCAAAGTTTCATTTAACACGTTATTTTTTTTATTCGAAAAAGGCGGCACCATTCAATTGAAAAAAGTCAATTGGGAAGGGTAACTTGCAAAGGAGAATCTATGCGCAAAGGATAACTTGTTAGAAATCAAGAATTCAACAAAGGTGTACCATTCAATTTCACTGCATATGCTTCAACATGATAGAAATTTGAATATGCTGCATCAAGAAAACGTTTAAAGAACTAATAATCATTCTATTGGTCTTATGGATTTGGTCTTTAGATCATGTTAAACTATCGATGCAGTGGATCTAACATTTGCAAATGCAACATGGTTAGTCATTCTTAACAGTTTTGATTGATAAAGGAACCAAGTAGAGAATAACGACAGAGCTGCATCATGAACAGTAGTTCGTGTTGAGTGTTTTGTGTTTTAACAGTTGAGGCTTTTCTTGATAGGAACATTTAGCTGCACCTATTTACAAATTTCTATAGTATAGTGATTAACAAACTGTCGTAATTTGCTTGTATATACGTACTTATATTACCAATTTAGCTTTAGTTCATAAATCAATATTTGGCACTTTACCAGCAAGGTAGGAATTAAGAAGATATATTTATGTTCAGAGAGAAGGGATCGAAACAATCAAGAATGAAAGATGATATTTTTCCTTAATTATATCTTTAATTAGGAAGAAGTGTGATGATGATATATATTTGAATAAGCTAGAGGAAACCAACACTAAGGAATAAAGTTCATGGCCGGTGGTAATTAAATGATTATACTAATTATAGTACTCAGGCTTGTTTGCTTAATGCATGTTAGGCATGGTGGAACTTCACTTAATACAGTAATACTCCTCTACACTACGTACCAAGTATTTTTTAATGTCCCCCTAAACTTTAAAAGTTTACAATGTAGAGTTCTAATCTTTCAATTAATTACCCTCTATCATCTAATTTTTTTTGTTAACTTTTTAGAGGGTTTGGCCATTGGGTGGCCAAGGCCAAATCCTCTTCTTCTTCTTTTTCTTCTTTTTTTTCCTTCTTCTTCTTTTTCTCTTTGGCCATGGAGGTGGCCGAACCACCTCTTGTGGCCCTTAGAGGTGGCTCAGCCATCCCCAAGGGCCAAAACCAACACTTTTTTTTTTCTCTTTAGCCATTGGGGGTGGCTGAACCACCCCTTTTTTTTTCTTTTTTTTTCAAGTTTTTTTATTTTTAATTTTTATTAATTTTTAAAGATTTCTATTTTCTTTTTTTAATTTCTTTTACATTGTGCCACATGTCAACACCTAAGAGTAGATATGTGGCAATCTGTTAAATTTTGGACGGAAATATCATATTCATCTTTGTCCAAAACTCAGGTATCATATGCGTTGCGAATTGAAACTGAGGCACCAAAAAATAAAGTTTTCAAACCACGGGTACCAAAAAGGTCTTTGAACCCCATATTTTTTCATGCTTCATGTTCAGTGGTTTAGATCTGCTACAGAGGGGAACCGATCAATGTAGATCTGGTGCCAATCTAACGTTGTCAATCCGATCTGGTACGTTTTGTTAGTCAGTGGATGAAGAAGAGCATGGGAGGTTAAAAGAATCTGTGTATCTTTTGGATTTCCTGTTTGGTAGTGAAGAAACTCCAAGAAGGAATATATCAAAAGAAATATTTTTTTAAAAAAAAACAATTATTTAAATTAACGTCATTTGAACAATAACGACATCAAACTAATGCAACAATTGACGTCGCTTGGCACAAAAACGACGCGAAATTAATTTCTCTACTGGTGTATAGCGACCACATTCAAACGACGTCAATCAAAAGACACTAATAAATTCATGTCGTTTTTAGAACATTTTGAGTCATTTAACAAATGACGCCAAATGTCTAAATTTTTATTATTATTATTTTTGTAGTGTCTACTAGTGTAACAGAGACGTTGATCGCACAATGTTATGGAAGCAATCATGTTTGGCTCTTATACCAATTTGATGTAGGTTGGATATAAAAAAATGAACAAGAAGCAGTAAAGAAATCTCAAGTTAAACCAAGTCTCACTGACTAACAATGGGGTGTAGTAGAATCTCACAACTGAAAAGAGGAGTCACCTCAAAACAATTTGGAAGAAGTGTGTTTATTCATTAATCTATTTCCATTAAAGCACAAATCACACTTAAATAGACTACCTGACTAAACCTTAACACCCTAATCTGCAGCAAAATCCATTTATTGAATTAGCTAGCAAAACCATTTATAGAGTTATCAATAATACTATTGACTCAAATTAAATAAAATCAGGCAAACCAATACTTCGTGCTTCGCCCTTTTTCTTTTCTTTTTTTTTAAGCAAGTACAAGCTAGGCGGAAAACGGAAAGGGAAAAAGCAGATTAATATCTGCTGTACTTAAGAGCTCATTTCTGTAAGGATGAGGTTTCATGACGACGGTGCTTCTCTTCCGAGAGTAGCTTTGCAAACCTGCATTATTTAGAGAAAGCTATCATTATATATTATTGAAAGAGATTTCTCGTTTTACTGACAATGATCGATAGAGAATATTCTCAGCTGGGAAATTTAAAACGAAAACGGTTAGAATAATTTCACACTTTATGAGAGCTTGCTCATTATTCTCAAGTTTCGAAGGCTCAAAATTACCCGTGTCTAAATTCACCCTTGAAACTGGTTTCTTTAATAACACTTCTGCAACTTTTGTAAGCTTTTCCAAATTCTCCTTGGTAGAAATATCAACAGAAGACACTTCCCCTTTTAATGTATATATCATCCTGCAATTTCTCATTCCAATGTGTTGACATGCATGATCAGTCCTGAATATATATGAAGTTATATAATTGTCTCACTTAATTTTTGGACTTTCAATTTAAGACATCATCTTAACTTCAGTACTGAAATTCTAAACTGAATATAACTTTTGCATATTGGACATGGAAGATTACCTGAATTCGGAGGTAGTTTTGTTCAGAATTAAGAGCTTTACAAACCACAGAAATGTGAAAGTCTACCATATCAGCACTTGCTTGAGTGAACGCATCCACAAATGGGGTGGAATGGTCACTAGTTAACCACCCGAATATACCCCACCGAGCGGCTTCCATGGCATTGTATTTCCCTTCAACTTTTGTCGAGCCTGTTCCTAATGATAGAACAAGAAATCGACCATAATCTGCTGACTTTATGTTATGGAAATCAGAACTTCCCCGGTTGATCTCTTTTGACACTTCGCCAATTGCAACTAAAGTCTATAGTATGGATAATCATACGAGAATTAATCAGAAACGTTATATGATTTTGAAGGTTATATATATATATGTTGATATATATATGTCAAACCCATTTACCGGATTATTAGCAGCTACACCACCATCAATAAGATTGAATTTTCTCACTTTTCCAGCGGAGTCTTTGGTATGAAAATAATGAGCAGGGAAATATGTTGGGGCAGCTGAAGTTCCAATGCATATATCCGAAAGCAAGGCATTGAATACAAATATATGAAGTGTTATTATATAAAGGCATTGAGGTGCGGGTGGTTCTTTACCTAATCAAAGCATGAATACAAATATATGAAGTGTTATTATCCTTCTCATTACACTGTGGACTTATTTCAGGTATATTGAAAAACTTGGATTAATTTTATTTCAAATTAAACCTCATAGCTGGAAAAAACAGTTGGCTGAAGGTTCTTGATGTCGAAAGTTGGGATTACAACTTTGGTAAGTGTCTGGTGTAATCTCGTGCTCCCTAGTTTTTCCTTGAGAAGCTATGAAGATACTTTCCATCATATTTTGGCCCTGATATGGTTTTGAACATTTTTGCAGCACCAGGAAATGGACAACTGTTGCTTAAGCAGATTGGGTTAATTTATGTTAATTAATTAATATAGAATAAGACATATATAGTACTACTGCATGCGTATTAATGTTTAAAAAGTAATAAATATATTCAGGGTTTTTTACCGCTTTTGAGGAAATATTTTAGGGCCATTTTCAAAATAGAAGGTCTTGATGTCTTTTGCAGCATAGATAGGGCGACTGTTTTCATTTGGTGCTGTTAGCATGGTAGTTATGAGACCCCCGGTGCTCGTCCCTGCGATCACATCGAAATAGTCTGCAATTCTAGCTTCCTCGCCATCAAGTTTCTGCAAATAACCATGCATATGCAAAAGATAGTCAATCATCATATATATATATTGAAGCACCTGTGGCAAATATTCGTTTGATACGATGAGTTGGAGAACTTAATAATTAAAAATCACTACTGGCGTTTATTAAGTCCTGCCCGTTAAGTCACTACTTTTTTTATTAAAAAATTAAATATTCGTTTGATACACTCATCTTTTTTTATCAAGAAAGCCAAGTATGATTCCAGGAATAATCCCTCTTATTCCACCTCCATCAATGCTAAGAATAGAAATAGTTTCCATGAGTTGGAGGGCGTAGGGGTGATATAGTTTTCTCCATAAGGAAGTGGTGTGTGGGATATATGTGATTTTGGGGCGGGGAGGTTCCATTTATATATACTCCTTCAAGCTTTCAAGCCCTGGTAAGGAATCGACATTTTCATGAGATCAATGATGCTCTAATATGACCTGTCGACACATGATACGCACGTACACTTGATCAATTGGGATGTTCATCATTTACAGGAACAACCAATTAAAGGGTTCCATTTCCAGTAGTGCTCTTGCTTTTGACAAAAACTATAAAAAAAAAAAAAAAAACATAACAAAACAAAAAAAAAAAAGTGGCATATATCTAAGACATGCACCATATATATATGTGCAAGAATTGTAGTTGAGACTCCGGGAGAATTTCAGGTAAGCAGAATTAGGTGAAATTAATTGAAATGTGATCGATCTTTTGGATTAAATCCTTATCCAACAAGTCACGTTCTTGAATATATTACATTTATTAATAAATATCTTACCATTTTCTTCAAGGTTGAATTTTTAAAATGACTGATAATTTAGCATGAAATTATAGTAAAAATAGTCACAGTTTACTCAATTTCAATTAAAATATTTCACATGTTTAACTTCATTTGTTAAAAGAAAAAAATGATTAAACATATATGATTACATTGTAATGTTATATATATATATATATATATATATATATATTAAAGTAACATGTATTATATATGTGTGTATTTTGTGTATGTGTATAATAAGAATTTAAATTAAAAAAAAATTAACTATTTCAAATTATAATAATATAATAAAAATAAAATATGTAATTTGTCGATCATGTTACTTGAAAGTACTCTAACAATTGAAAAAATATATACACAATAAACTAAATTATTTAATTAGTAGTTTATATTAATTTTTTTTTGGCAATATTTTACAAAAATATATATCAAAATTAATAAATTAGAATATAATAAAAGAAATCATCTAGCGTATATAGCTGTTTTTAATTCTAAATTTTTATTTAAATTCATAATTTTTCTAAAAAATTTAATTTATTTAAAAAAAACTCTAGAATCGGATTATGCAAATAATTTTATATATTATAAAAATATAGAATTAGATGATAATGCTACAGCCACGTGTGTGGCTGTGGCTGAATCAGGGAGAAGATATTTCTTCTCCCTCACTCTGTCACACAAAGCAAGGATAAGACATGCATTTAAAAATAAAAATAAAAAAGACAAGACACGTAAGGGTGTGTTCTGTTAAAAAAAACATGTTTAGTATTGATTAAGTAGTCATTACAAAAAAAAAAAAAAAAAAAAAGACACATAAGGGTCTATTTTTCTTTTTCTTTTTCTTTTTTGACAGAACACACTATTTAAGCACTATTTAATCCGTGATTAAATGGTGCTTAAATAGTGTGTTCTGTAATAAAAAAATAAAAAAATAAAATAAAATAAAAAGGAAAAGAAGACCCTTATGTGTCTTTTTCGTTTTTCTTAATCACTATTTAATCAATATTAAAGATGTTTCTTCTTTCTTTTTCTTGTTTTTACCGGAACACATCTTTACGTGTACGTCCTGTCTTTTCTTCTCTAAAATTAATGCATGTCTTATCTTTGCTTTGTGGGACGAGGTATGATATTTTTACACCTTAAAACATAATTTTTTACCACATTATTCATGTAATAAAGTTATTTTTTAGTTAGCTTTAGAATTTTTTTTTCTTAAAAAAAATAAAATAAAAGTTATCACATAGATAAAAGTGGTCAAGAGTTATGTCTTAGGGTGACAATGTATCATATCTCTTATGTGACAAAGGAGGAAGAAGATTCAACCACAGCCTCACACACACGCGCGGTTGTGGTATTATCATCCAATTCTATATTTTTATAATATATAAAATTATTTGCATAATCCGATTTTAACATTTTTTATATAAATTAAAATTTTTAGATAAATTATAAATTTAAATGAAAATTTTAGAACTAAAACCAGCTATCACTACAAAAAATAATAAATAAAATAGTGACGTATCTACAGTAATCCACTTTTTGCCTCGTCACTAATTAGTGATGTGTCAAAAGTGGCACGCTACTCTCTCCTTCTTTTTTTCTCTATTTTACGTGCGAAATTTGCCATGTCACTAATTAATGACGTGTCAAAGATTGACATGTCGCTAAATTTTAAGTCAATATAATTTAAAACAAAAAAAAAATACTGAAATTTAAATGAATACTAGTAGGTTACAAAGATAACTATTAATCAAAATATGACTCCTAAACTATTAACTAACGGATTAGGATTAAGACAGACTCTATTAAATCTAGACTAGGACTCTATTAAGAATCTGACTCAATCTTAAACTGAAAGATTTAATTCCTTGTTGAACTCAAACACAACTCAAAACCAAATAATGATGATCATATCGTTCCCTTTCCCTAACAATTTCCTTATCCCCAAAGAAAAATTCTACAACTTCTAAAGATAAATGTTAAATATAATAACTAAGGATTAGATAAATCACAAAAAATAAAAAATAAAATAAAATCTTTTTGGTGCCACTTCACTTCATGTTTATCTTGGTTGCTTTGTTTGAAGTCACATGACCCAATGTCTTCAACAAACTATTTTTTCTTTTTCCATTTCCTTCTGAAGCCAAGCAAATAGACAGGACATCTTCTTCTTCTCTTTCTGAACTAAATAAATTTACTTAAAAAATAGAAACAGCAAGAACATAAGAACGGATTAGTAGGAGGTGTGGCCCCGAAGGAGTTTTTGGGCTTTTGGCGCAGTGCTCTCCCAGCGGTGGACTGACAGCGGAGACGATTGACAGGGGCGGGGTGTTTGAAAGTTTGGGTCCGTTACTTTCTGGATTTGCAACTGGGGTGGGCTGATCAACAATGGTTTTGTTGGAGGTCGACTTGGATGGATCTTTGTTGCTTCAGCAACTCTTTTTTTCCTTTTGACAATGGCAGCCAGTGGGGTAGACATTATGGCCGGCAAGGATTGGCTTGTTGGAGGAGGCATGGTGGTGAAAAACTTTTAAGTTTTCTCATATGATCTTCTATCTTTTTGTTGATTTTTTCCCTCCACGCGAGGAATTCTGACCACATCTTTTGGAAAGACATGGTGATGGGCATGGATCGGTGATTGCTATAGAAAACAATCAACTTGGCTGTGATACCAATTGATGTGAACCAATTAACCAAAAAACAGAAAAATGATAGATTGGCTCGTTCGAGGAAACCATGACCTCCAATGACTGTTTCAAGTGAGCCAGGAACCCCCAAAAAACACAGTAAATTGTATTTCACATAACAATAACCAACTTACTTTTATTAATTAATAATCCCCTTTAAATAGAGGAGCAATACTGATCGGTTACAAAGATAATTATTAATCAAAATATGACTCTTAAACTATCTAACTGACCGACTAGGATAAAGACGGACTCTATTAAATCTATACTAGAACTCTAATAAGAATCTAACCCAATCTTAAACTAAAAGGTTTAATTCCTTATTGAACTCTAGCACACCTCGAGACCAAATAGTGATGGTCATATCACCAATTCTGCTGCAAAATCCATTTATTGAATATTTAGCTAGCAAAGCCATTTATTGAGTTATCAATAATACCATCGACTCAAATTAAATAAAATCAGGCAAACCAATATTTCGTGCTTCGCCCCTTTTATTTATTTTATTTTTTTTCTAAGCAAGTACAAGGCAGAAAACGGAAAGGGAAAAACCGAAAAAGCAGATTAATATCTGCTGTACTTCAGAGCTCATTTCTGCAAGGATGAGGTTTCATGACGACGGTGCTTCTCTTCCGAGAGTAGCTTTGCAAACCTGCATTATTTAGAGAAAGCTATCATTATATATTATTGAAAGAGATTTCTTTATATATTCCCACTGGGAAATTTAAAACGAAAATGGTTAGAATAATTTTACACCTTATGAGAGCCTGCTCATTACTCTCAAGTTTCGAAGGCTCAAAATTACCCGTGTCTAAATTCACCCTTGAAACCGGTTTCTTTAATAATACTTCTGCAACTTTTGTAAGCTTTTCCAAATTCTCCTTGGTAGAAATATCAACAGAAGACACTTCTCCTTTTAATGTATCATCCTGCAATTTCTCATTCCAATGTGTTGACATGCATGATCAGTCCTGAATATATATGAAGTTATATAATTGTCTCACTTAATTTTTGGACTTTTAATTTTAGACATCATTTTAACTTCAGTACTGAAATTCTGAACTGAATATAACTTTTGCATATTGGACATGGAAGATTACCTGAATTCGGAGGTAGTTTTGTTCAGAATTAAGAGCTTTACAAACCACAGAAATGTGAAAGTCTACCATATCAGCACTTGCTTGAGTGAACGCATCCACAAGTGGGGTGGAATGGTCACTAGTTAACCACCCGAGAATATACCCCACCGAGCGGCTTCCATGGCACTGTATTTCCCTTCAACTTTTGTCGAGCCTGTTCCTAATGATAGAACAAGAAATCGACCATAATCTGCTGACTTTATATTATGGAAATCAGAACTCCCCCGGTTGATCTCTTTTGACACTTCGCCAATTGCAACTAAAGTCTATAGCAAGGATGATCATACGAGAATTAATCAGAAACCTTTATATGATTTTGAAGGTTATATATGTTGATATATGTCAAACTCATTTACCGGATTATTAGCAGCTACACCACCATCAATAAGATTGAATTTTCTCACTTTTCCAGCGGAGTCTTTGGTATGAAAATAATGAGCAGGGAAATATATTGGGGCAGCTGAAGTTCCAATGCATATATCCGAAAGCAAGGCATTGAGGTGCGGGTGGTTCTTTACCTAATCAAAGCATGAATACAAATATATGAAGTGTTATTATCTTTCTCATTACACTGTGGACTTATTTCAGGTATATTGAAAAACTTGGATTAATTTTATTTCAAATTAAACCTCATAGCTGGAAAAAACAGTTGGCTGAAGGTTCTTGATGTCGAAAGTTGGGATTACAACTTTGGTAAGTGTCTGGTGTAATCTCGTGCTCCCTAGTTTTTCCTTGAGAAGGCTATGAAGATACTTTCCATCATATTTTGGCCCTGATATGGTTTTGAACATTTGTGCAGCACCAGGAAATGGACAACTGTTGCTTAAGCAGATTGGGTTAATTTATGTTAATTAATTAATATAGAATAAGACATATATAGTACTACTGCATGCGTATTAATGTTAAAAAAGTAATAAATATATTCAGGGTTTTTTACCGCTTTTGAGGAAATATTTTAGGGCCATTTTCAAAATAGAAGGCCTTGATGTCTTTTGCAGCATAAATAGGGCGACTGTTTTCATTTGGTGCTGTTAGCATGGTAGTTACGAGGAGTTCGTCTATACGGAGGACGAGGGTCAGACCCTCGTCCGACCCAGAATATATAAAAAAAAAAAAAAAAAAAAAAAAAAAAAAAAAACAATGAAAACGCGGGACAAGAGACTTACAGACAAAGATGTCCAAAATTTCCCCCCATTTCTCACCCTCTCCGACCACCGACCGAGCACCTCCCACCTAGACGACCACCATCCCTCTCCCAGCTCAGCGCCTCCCACCTAGACGACCGGCCCACCGACCGAAACCATCCCTCTCCCAGCTCTCTCTCTCTCTCTCTCTCTCTCTCGGACCCAGCAGAACGGACCGATCGCCGCCCACCGACCAAGCGCCTCCCACCTAGACGACCGGCCCACCTACCAACACCATCCCTCTCCCAGCTCTCTCTGTCTCTCTCTCGGACCCAGCAGACCGACGGCCCACGAGCACTGCGGATCTCTGTCCAGGTCCGACGAGAAGCTGCGCCAGAGCCGACGACGAGGACCGCCGATCTCCGGTTAGTCTCCCTCTCTCCGCAGATCTCTGACGAGGAGCGCCAGAGCCGGGCTTCCCCTCCCTGTGTGACGCCTCCTTCTCTCCCAGTGTGAACAAATCTCAGGTTTTCTCAATCTCTCATCTCTTTCTTTAGAGTTTGATTTTTCTGAAATCTGGTTTGATGGGTCTAAATCTGGCTTTGGTTTTTGTATTCGTATACTTTCAAATATTTGCTTTCTCTTTTGTGCAATGCTTGCTTCTCTTGCTGTTCTCTATGTTTTTTTGTTCCTGGCCTTGTTTGGTTTGTGGTGGAGGGATTATCACTTTTTTTCCTTTTTTTTTTTTTTTTCTTTTGTGATTACTGGGAATAAATCGGTGGTTGAAAAAAATTTGATCTCTCGTTTCATTGCAAAACGATTTTACATTTTTTTTTTTACCTTTGGACAGAACAATCATTAGATTTTTGTGTTCTCCATAGCAATACTTTTTAATTGGATTTTTGTTCTTAGTCTGTGTTTTGGTACATGGGTACGTGAGGATTTTTTTTGGTTTGTGTAATCTTGTGGTTAGTGTTTTTTGTGAAATTTTTCCTAAATTTTGTTCAAGTAGTGTAAAAATAAATTAAAGATGATGGTATAAATTAAGATTGTGCTGCTTTGTTTGATCGGGTTATATGCACATAACATCTTAGTTCTTCCTTATGATAAGATCTATATTATGTATATGTATATATTTTTTGTTTCTACCATATGCTTTATATTCACTCAAGTGATTAAATATAGTTGATTGATTAAATTTTTTATGCAAAATAACTCTTAGATGGACTTTGAGCAATCAGCCTTGAAGTCACAATGCCAAGAAGATTGTTCGTTGATACATGAACAATTTGATGATGTTGTGCCCATTCACATGGACCTTGAAAATGGTATATTGGGCCTTTAATTCTTACTTTTAATTTTTGTAACATATCGTAGTAGAGTGAATATTAGAAAACATGGTTGGGTTCTTCACATAATGTTTTATTTATGTTAATATAGATGGAATAGAAACTGTAGCTGATGAACAGTTGAAAGATGGTGTGGACAATTGCAGTTCCAAACTGAAGCTCATAGATGAAGATGGAATAGAAACAGTAGTTGATGAACAGTTGAAAGATGGTGTGGAAAATTGCAGTTCCAAGTTGAAGCTCATAGATAAAGTTAAAAATGTTGAGCAACCTAAGGAAGGGATGCTATTTGGCTCCATAGAGGAACTTCATGAGTATTATAGGAGTTATGCAAAGCAAGAGGGTTTTGGTGTGGTACAGAAGAAGAAGAAAAAGAATAAAGATAAAAATGTACATTACATAAGTCTAGGATGTGCTCGTCAAGGCAAAAGACAATCCAGCTCAAGTAATAGCTTTTGCAAGCCTTCTCAAACAATTAGAACAGGGTGTAAGGCTACTTTGAATGCAAAGTTAGTTGACACAAAGTGGTATGTGACTTGTGTAACTATTGCCCATAATCATGCTTTAAGCCCTGGAAAAGCAAGATATTTTAGAAGCCACAAGATTTTGGATCCTTGTACGAAGCGAAAGCTTGAGATTAATGATAGAGCTGGGATACGCATGAACAAGATCTATAACTCGCTAGCCGTTGAAGCGGGGGGGTATGAGAATCTTACTTTTGGAGAGAAAGATTGTCGCAATTATATTGCAAAGGCAAGACATCTACGCCTTGGCACAGGAGGTGCTGCAGCATTGTATGACTACTTTTGTAGAATGCGGAAAGCTAATGATGATTTCTACTTTGATATTGACATGGATGATGAATGTAGGATGAAAAATGTGTTTTGGGCTGATGCACGAAGTAGGGCATCGTATGAAGTTTTTGGGGATGTGGTTACATTTGATACAACATACTTGACGAATAAGTACGATATGCCATTTGCTCCTTTTGTTGGAGTAAATCATCATGGTCAATCAATACTTTTTGGGGCGGCATTAATCTCAAATGAGGACACAACGACATTTGTATGGTTGTTTGAGGCATGGTTGAAATGCATGAAGGGCCGAGCGCCAATGGCAATTATTACAGATCAAGATAGGGCTATGAAAAATGCAATTAATAAGGTCTTCCCGAATGCCCGACATAGATTTTGTTTATGGCATATTTTGTTTATGCCATACGAAGTTGTGTGTATGATTCTCAGACATGTGATGAGTTTGATGCAAGCTGGCAGAATTTACTTAAGAGTTATAATTTGGAGGATAATGCATGGCTGCGTGATTTATACAAGGAACGAACTTTCTGGGTACCGGCATATTTGAAAAGTGTATTTTGGGCCGGCATGACTACCACACAAAGGAGTGAAAGTATAAATTCATTTTTTGATGGTTATGTGCACTCATCAACCTCTTTGAAGGAATTTGCGGATCAATACGATAACGCTTTGCGAAAGAGGGTTGAGAGTGAGAATGTTGCTGATTTCAATTCTTTTAATTCCACGATTCAGTGTGTGAGCAGATTTTCCTTTGAGAAGCAATTTCAAGAACTTTACACGCATAACAAGTTTAAAGAAGTTCAGGAGGAGATAAGGGAGTTGATGTATTGTGATTGCTCTCTTCTAAAAAGTGAATGTGGAATTTGTGCATATCAAGTGATTGAACGGGTACAAATTAATAGCTCCTACATGAAGAAATTATGCTTTACCGTTTACTATAGTGAACCTTCATGTGAAGTGAATTGCAGTTGTTGTTTGTTTGAATCAAGAGGAATTTTGTGCAGACATGTCATATCTGTACTTAGCAAACTTGATGATGTTTTGTTGTTGCCAGAAAAATATTTTTTAAAACGATGGAGGAAGGATTTGAAGCAGCCATATAAGTTAATCAAAAGTAGTTATGATCCTTTGAGTGGCAACCCTAGTGCAGATCGATATGCTGAATTGTGCAAATATATGTGTGCGTTAGCTGCAATCGCAGCACCAAACGTGGACCATTACACGGAATTGAAGAATGATATTGATGTGCTAACTAAGAAATTTAGTGATCTAAGTTGTGTACCAAGTCCACCTTTCCAATTACTCCCAAGTGCATCTACAACCGGTAGTTTGGCCATTGATTGTACGGCGGTGGAGATTCATAGTCCTCACGTGGCTCGAATTAAAGGGAAGCGAGTATCAAATAGGACGATGTCTGCAGTTGAAAAAGCGGTTGTCAAAAAGGCAGGAGGAAACAAGAAGAAACAGAGTGATACAAATCCCAATCAACAGGTGAAAAAAAAAAAAAAAAAAGGTATTCATTGTACTTGAGCTATTTTAGGTTTTATGTCTATGCATAGTATCCATTATTTGCACATATTTGAGTAGTATTTAATATTTTATCTAACATGTTTGAATATTTTATGAGTTGAAGATATGTCAAAGATCGTTAGTTGATGAACTGGACACATGTGAAGATCTGTTAGCTTGTGTAACTGATGTACAACAAGACCAAGTAATTGGAACTCAAAATAGTATAGTTACACAGGTATTGATGGAACTCAATCTGAGTAATATTTAATATTACCTTTTAAATGACATCTCCTTTAAAAGTATTTAATATTGAGTAATATTTGTTTCAGAGCTTCATGAATTCACAGTCAATATGTTCAATTGAAAGAGAGGTAGATGCAAAAAAAGAGGAACAACAGGAAAATGTAAAATTTTAACTGACTTGAGTAGTATTTTTTGTGTAATTAACTTAGTTTCTAAGTCGTGTTGGTCTTGTGCCAGGAAAAATAATCCAGCCGAGGGTCTTAATCTTTTGGTGGAAGCAATGGAGCAAGCGGTAAATGAAGAACAAGCTATTGGATATTAGATTGTAAAGTTGAGGAGTTAGGATCTAGGAGAATATTATATGCTTGTACTTTCAAAACTTTTATGCATTTATTTTCTAATCCATAACAAGAATATTATTATTATTGATATTCTCTATTGTCATATTGATATTTTGTATGGGGAGCATATATATAGAACACTTATTTAATTGTAAGTGATGAGGAAAAGCTTGTTGTCTATTTTAATGCTTGTTTTTTTTTTTTTTTTTTTTTTTGCAGTTATGGAATGGCTAGGGATGAAGGAATTTGTGGACATAACCTAGTGTTGTTTGTAATATGTTCTAGTAATATGTAATTTAGTGACAAGTGTTGTGAATAGTTTCAGACTTTTAGAGTATATTGTTATTTTCTAAGTGAGATTTTTGTTTTAGAGCAAGATTGAGATGATACATCCATGTTCCGATGGAGTGAGTGCTCATTGTTTTTGGGTCTCAATATTCTTACAGATTGATGGTTGTAGGTGAATTACCAATCATCTGGTTGGCTTCAATGGCTTGTGTCTTTCCAACTTGGTTAGGATCGACCATTTTTCTTTTTTCTTTTGAATGTGGAAGAACAGGATGATGTGAAGAAGATGGAATTGTACTTCATTGGAATCAGTCTATGGAATTTTAGATGAATAAAGGCTTTCCTGCTAGCTGCTATATTGATGCGCGTTTATTCGAAATCAGAAGACCAAGTACTTGCTTTGATTCAAACTCTTCTTTACATGTCACTCAGAGTTTGACTACTTGTTCGGGTAAAATACAGGTGAATTGATGAGAAATTTTTTGAGTCACCATCCCTAAGATTATGTTAATGTACATCCTACCATTTATGCATAGAGATCATCAATGGTAGTTGTTTTCTTGTTTGGAAAGAGATTGGCTAGCAAAATGGAAGACATGTATATAGGCTTGATATTCTAATAAGCAAAGAAGAGTGAGTGCTTCCAAGCTGCATATGCAATATTTTAGCAGCACAGGGTCCACAATTCCTCTCTGATACTAGTTTGGTCTCAAACAAAATTATTACAAGGGCCTTTTGATTATCAACAAATTCATACTAATAGTCAAAAGAAATTACACCCATTTGGAAAGCAAGGAATTTATTCATCATCATGGCATATTTGATATGATGATTTCGAATGGCCCACCAAATGTTCAAATTTGCTCTAACTTTTTCCCCACTTCATAGTGGAACAGCTCCATGAGCTCATTTTTTCTCGACTGCAATTGTACAAAATAAAGATAGAATAAAGCAAATAACACCCCTCTCCCCATTTTTCTTGACTGCAACTGTACAAACCCAGAGGGGAAGCTTATTCCCAAATTTAGAACCTTTGTTACAAACATGAAAGTAAATAAAAAAAAAAGTAAAAGTAAGAGGACAATATGGTGACCAGAACCAGAATGAAGTTGGATTCCCTTCCCTCTCTTCAAAATCAGAGAAAGGAACAAAAGAGATTCTGCACTCATTTGCCTAGTTTTCAATCCTAATCTCATTTGCCTTGTCTCCAGCAGGCATTCTCTCAAATAAATCCCATTCAACATTAAGCCCATCTTTGATTGCTCACTCCCACTTTGGCATTCTATCAAACACTTGCCTAGTAAATTCAACAAACCGACACCTCAAATACAAGCCAATCATAGAACATTTGAAGTGAAAATTGCAGTCTTGAAATATACTCAGAAACTATATCAAAGTTTAGGTCCAAACATTTCAAAAAATAAACAATCCCAAACACCAAATTAAACAAAATCACTCCTCTCAAACACCCATTTTGAACAGTAACTAAATGGGCAAAAAAAAAAAGCACGAATTTTAGAGAAAAGGGGATAAAAAAAAATTCAAACAAGAAAAAAACCAAATCCCAACCATCAATAACCATAAACAAACCCATTTCTTACCTACCCATACCCAAAAAAAAAAAATCCATGAATAAATCAGAGAGAGAGAGCTGGGAGACGTTGTCGGTCGGGTGGGCCTGTCGTCTTGGTGGGCGGCGGCCGGTCCGTTGGACGGTGGACAGGGGACGATTTGGGAAGTGGCCGGAGCTGGTGGGCGGTGAAGAGCAGCGGCCGGCGAACTGCAGTGGGCGTTGGAGATGGGGTGAGTTTTGTACGGTGGAGAGGGGAAGATTTGGGAAGTGGCCGGAGCTGGTGTGCTGTGAAGAGCAGTGGCCGGCGAACTGCAGTGGGCGGTGAGATGGGGTGAGTTTTGAGTGGATTTTGAAATTTTGGGATGAAAGTTTTCTGAAAATGGGGGGAAGAAAATGGCAGATGCGTTTTCTATACACCATAGTTTTCGTTTTTTTTTTTTTTTTTTTAATCAAAGAATATAAAAAAAAAAAAAAAAAAAAAAAAAAAAAAAATAGTGCCACGTAGGACGAGGGTCGGACGAGGGTCTGACCCTCGTCCTCCGTATAGACGAACTCAGTTACGAGACCCCCGGTGCTCGTCCCTGCGATCACATCGAAATAGTCTGCAATTCTAGCTTCCTCGCCATCAAGTTTCTGCAAAGAACCATGCATATGCAAAAGATAGTCAATCATCATATCATACATATATATATATATTGGAATTATATTTCAAAGCAAAGCCATTTTTAGGTTAAAACAAAAATCAGAATGCATGCTACCAATGATTAATTACTACGTACTTAATTAACGCTTTTAAATAAAATATTCAGATTGAAAACCATTGGTTACGATATATATATATATATGTAGGATGCATGTGACATTGGCGAGGGTTTATATATAACCTGTAGCTCAGACTCAAGAAAGCCAAGTATGATTCCAGGAATAATCCCTCTTATTCCACCTCCATCAATGCTAAGAATAGCAATATAGTTTCCATGAGTTGGAGGGTGTATGGGTGATATAGTTTTCTCCATAAGTGGTGTGTGGGAGATATGTGATTTTGGGGCGGGGAGGTTCCATTTATATATACTCCTTCAGGCTTTCAAGCCCTGGTAAGGGATCAACATTTTCATGAGATCAATGATGCTCTAATATGACCTGTCGACACATAGTGGTTTTTCTTTGATACGCACACTTGATCAATTGAGATGTTCATCATTGACAGGAACAACAAATTAAAGGGTTCCATTTCCAGTAGTGCTCTTGCTTTTGACAAAAACTTCAAAAGAAAACACAAAACACAAAACAAAAAAAGTGGCATATATCTATGACATGCACCATATATATATGCAAGAATTGTAGTTGAGACTCCGGGAGAATTTCAGGTGAGCAGAATTAGGTGAAATGATAAATGGAAATGTGATCGATCTCCTGGATTAAATCCTTATCCAACAAGTCACGTTCTTGAGTATCAGACGTCTCAATCTATATATAAGTGGCTATGCGCACGCTAAGGGTAAATGTCCACATGATTTCGCATTCAGAGAAAATCAGCAAACATCTAATCACCAGTTGAAACTTAGCTTCTTCTTTTTTCAGTCGAACAATTGCAAGTGGTGGCACACCAAATGATTAGAATACAGAAAGTTAAACCGATCGAAGCGATCATATTGATTTTAAAAGATACTATTCATATTAGCACGAGTACTCTAAAAAGATAACTAGTTATCTCTCCGCTATTACTCTAAACAGATTAATCCCAATACAGGACTGAAGTATTGCGTACATATTGTGGGTTGATATTTACGGGTTGTTCTAAGTTTTACTTTTCCTACCAATTTGGATTATTAATTATTTTGTGGTTATTTAATTTGATTTTTCTCTCAGGCAGTTACCATATTAATCATTAGCATTTAAAACATTAATCAAATTATGGATCACATCATAGGGTTGACGATACAAGGCTTTTTTTCTTCTTTTTTTTAGTGAGATATGAGGTAATGACACAAGCACTGAGGCACACACTCACAAGGGATAGATAATAATTATCACCACCCAAGTGGAGAACACCAATAGATTACAGAATATCACGCCTAAAGGAGACAATTAGGTATACTGATCGAGCTAGTAAGGAAACCGTTATCTCTCCGAATGCACAGAATTCTAAAATTGCAAAAAGTATATACTCTATTTCGGAGTGAATTTGAAAGAAAAAAAGTTTGAAAACGTGAAAACAAAAAATAAATAAATAAATAAAAAATCAAATTACAGGCAAATAAATGCATTTTTAAAGAAGCACAATTTTAAGGGACAAACCGCAATTTTAAACTTCAAACTGCGATTTAACCAAACGTTTAACTACATTTAATTTAAATAATCTCATTTCTATTTATGCGTTTTGAAATTACTATTTTTTTAAACCGCACGTTTTGAAATTACTAAATCAAACGGACTATAAAAGCAAGAGAACTACAAAATTAGACATTCAGCCCGCCCATAACTTCACCAGATTGTCGTTTGCTTGCTTGGTCATCAGTCAAGCTCTCCAGGTTGGAAAACCTTCTTCTTCATAGTATGGCAAAAGGTGATCAGTAACCTTGGAAGTCGCTGAAAAACAATAATCGTGTGGGATTGAGCTCGACCTTTGTATTCATTGTTGAAGCATGCACTTTGAATATATGGATGACCATCAACTCCTTATAGCTGGATATATAAGTCCCTTTTGAAGCAAATTAATAAACATCACTGTGAAAGCACATGCATCGATCTGCAAGCATGGGAAAATAACCCCCACAGGAAACCACTGGAGAACCCCTCCCTCAGGCTTTCTTAAAGCAAATTTTGATGAGACATGCATGCAGTTTATAGATCAAAAAATTCTCCATTGTTGCAGCTAGTTAATTATTAGTGAGGATTAAGGTGATTGCTGCCTGCTTGCAGAAAATAGACGCAATAGAAGTAATTGTGGGGTAAGCAAAAGTACGTAGTCGCTCTTTCTTGGACCGAGTCCCCTGATTGTGGAAGGAGATCGATTCCTCTCAATTAGAGTATGTTTGATTACCCTACATTTAGAGATTTGATGAAGATTTGTTTAGATCACATTACCCTAGATAAATGAATTTGATTAGATTTGAATAAATTCAAATCATTTGTATGCTCTATAAATAGAGTCTTTACTCAATCGATCATATTATTAAGTAAATAAGAGTAAAATGTAGCTTTTGGAGCTTTATCCTATGAACGTATGTCATAAATTGAACCACGTAAAATCTTTGTGTACGTCTTTTCTCTTTATTCCCTTTTAATTTCATTTACTTTCATCTTTTCTTTCAATTCCATCATCACTATTTTGGCCATAAACAGCCCATCTCTTACCTCAGAGTGGAAAATTGAATCCATCATAAGAGACATTCTCAATATCCTAGCAATTCATTTCCAAGTTGGAAATTAATTAAGCATCAAAGATTCATAAAAATGCAAACCGGAGGGCTCACTTAATTAGGAGCGACTCCATAACTTTCGGCCCAGACTGTTATAAAAGAGGCCAAAATACGTAACTGATCAAGCCCTTCGGTTTTGAGTCTGGGCTGAACAGGTCGGATTGGACCCATAGGCAGTCTTGACGCTTGAGGCCTTAAATCTAAATTTAAACTCCGAGCTAAATTATGGGAAAGAGAATAAATATATTGAAGATCAGGGGCACAATCGTAAAAACATCCCAAAGAATTGAAGCCACATATAAACATTGTCGTGGCCCGTGGGGACCGGTGGGGTCGCATTTGTGAACGGTCCAGATCAGAAAGCAACCAGCCATCTAGGAAATTTTTCTAAAAGAAAGCAAACCGATAAATTTTGATCAATTAAGATTAGAAATTATATTTTTATTTTATATTGTTGATATAACAATTTCAAATAATTTTTATATTAGTTATTGTTAAATAAAATTAATTATTAATTAGAACTATTACATCACTATTTTGAAATAATTATAAAATAAAAATATGATTTCTAATATCTTTTGTGATCGTGTACAAATGCCTAGCTTAAAAGTATTTCGGAAGTCACGGGATTAAATTATTAAAAAAAAAATTAAATTGGATTTCAAAGAAATTTGCCTAATTCATATTAAATTAACATATTTATTTAGAGCTTGCGATTTGTATGCGTTTTTTTAAAATATATATAAAAATTACATATTTTAAAAATAGAGTGAATTAAAAATGAGTATATAATCCCTGAGAGGTGATTCCCGTACACCACATGTACAACAAGTGTACAACACCTCTCTCACATGGGGTGGGCCCCATAATGTGTGGAGCCCACCCCATGTGAGAGGGGTGTTGTACCCTTGTTGTACATATGATGTACATTTATCATTTTCCATAATCCCTATACAAAGGAAAAAATTGTCCGAAATCCTGAACCTGCAAAAAGGTCCGGTGTCCACTGAAACCAGCTTTCATTCACTTTTTAACTTCTTTTTCTTTTTCTTTTTTTCTAATTCATTTACTTTTTAACTTGGACGAGGTGATTGATGGATCGTGCATGGATGTGCTTCAACGTTTTTTATTATTATTATTTTCTTAAAAGTATTTAAAACAGTATTTTTGACTTGTACTAACATTTTTTGTTCCCACACGCTAGCTCTTTAAAGCATCCACGAGTTAACCAAATTTAACTTATGGGTTAAAGTAACTCTCCTGCTGGAGATGCCCTTAGAGTTGACAACGAAGGAGTTCGATCCAGAGAGATATTTATTAAACTCTCTTGTTTTCTACGCCATTTAATGTTCCATCCGTAATATAATGAAACATGTTCAACGAAGAAATAGATTAAACATTAAATATTCTTATGGCAAGTGAACACGAAATACGACATGAAAACGGAAAACATGACAAGCTAGCAAGATTTGAGATTTGAGACCCACCAGCAAAGGTGTTGCCTTTATCTCTTGCTTGGTTTTTCCATACATAAAATCAGCAATCTATGACAGCGACATTTTCCAAACTTAATTTGAAATGCAATATGTAATTACATACTGACATTAAAGATGGCCTTGGTTGATGAAAGAAGACAAGCGTTTAATCAAGCTCTTGGCTTTCTCACAATTGGGATCGAAGATATGGAAGACATGATCTTCCCCTAGGGTCTCCACGATCTCTGCCTTCCCCGTCCATCCGCTGTTCACCAACTTTTCATAGTAAAGCCTCCCTCTGTCCCTCAAGATGTCTTTCTCAGCAACAGTAACAAGGATTTTATGGCAGGCCAAGTTAGAAAGACTTGGGGATCCATCTGCGAAAGGGTTGATGAGCAGATCATCACCACCTTTGTCAGATGGACAGACATAGCGCCACCAGTTATCCACCATCGCTTTTCTCGCCGGGTCTGTAATCTCCGACCCAATTGCCTTTTCTCCCCAGAAGTAAGGATTGATTAGACCAATGCCAAGGAGCTTTACATTTCCTGTTGGGTCCGATTTCACAGCCACGTGGTGTGCCATAGTGGCGCCAGCACTGTCCCCTACCAAGAACACCTTCCCGAAATCAACGTGATCCTTGAGCCATGGCTCCTGGTGATCATGATCTGCCAAAGCTTGGGAAGCCACCCACTGAACCGCAGCCCAGGCGTCCTCGTAGGCCGCCGGAAGGGGATGCTCCGGGGCCCTCCTGTAGTCCACCGAGACAGCGATGACGTTAGCATCAGCAACTAGGATGTTGAGACTGTTGTGGTAGACGGGATCAGCGACTGAGGATATGCAGAATGCTCCGCCGTGAAAGTAGAGAACGAGAGGAAGCTTTTTATCACTCTTGTAATTATTATTGGGACGGTAGAGCCTGGCGGAGACACCGGTTTCTGGTATGATCAGTATGTCCTTGGATTCAACACCCGTGTCAGGATCCAAGCCTGCGGCGACGACTTGGGTCCCCGCAATCCTTTCCACGGTTCCATCTTTGTATTCTCTAAGGTAGGGAAAAACCTCAACAGCTACCTCTGTCTTGCTTGGATCCATTATTTGTCTGAGTGTGTGTGTACAGTACGTGCACGCGACGACTTAGAGAAAGAGAGAGATTGGAGGGGGAGGCAGGGGTTGCCGGCTTGGACACTTTTATAAGGAGATCGAGGACTAGGAAAAGGTCCGCTAGCGAAGACAACGCACTTCGATCTTAATTTACACCGACAATACGTGACTTTTGGGAGTGCATATGGGAGAAATTAGAAAATGAAAAGAGATAAGTGACGATCTTGGATAGAGCCATCTTTCCGCTTTATCCGATGAGGTTTAATTCCTACACTTCACCGGTATAATAATTGCACAACACCTTCTCACATGGAAAATGTTAGATTTACAACACCAATACAACAACTGTACAACAATCCCTCACATGAGGGTGGGTCTCACATACTGGGGTCCACCCTCATGTGAGGGGTTGTTGTACAATTGTTGTATTAGTGTTGTACAAGAATCAAATCCCCTCTCACATGGGGTGGGCTTCACACACTGGACCCCACCTCCATGTGAGGAAGTGTTGTGTAATTATTGTGGTGGTGTTGTAAATCCATCATTTTTCATATCTGAATATACTCTAACCACCAATGGATCCGAGTTTAATTGCATGCCATCGATCTCATCGTTGGATCGGCACGGATTGAATAATAATAATAATAGAAGAAAGATTTATGTTTTTTTTTTATTATTATTGTGTTTTTCTAAAATTAATATATCTTTTAAAATTATTATTAAATTAAAATTAATAGCGATCTATTACGAATTTAACGATAATTTTAAGTAACAGCACAAAAAGACCGATATTCTTTTTACTATTACTCATGATTAAAATTAGGTTGTTCTAATTTCAAAGTCCAAGAGACAGAGGGATGTGGGATAACCGATCGGAGGGTTGACCAGAGATACCTTACATTGTCCGGCACTGTAGCTTTTCTCTTATATATCCTGTTTGAATTTTTTAATTTTAATTTTAGGCAATTTTCATCCCTTGAGGTCAGCAAAATGAAAGGAAATATCTTTATTATATTAATTGTAAGTGGGATAGACATGCATGTATATTTTATCCGGATCGAATTTCCTTAAAATTTGGACAACTTAATTAATTCTAGGCAATTCTCATCTCTTGAGGTTAGGTAACATGGAATTCCAGCTACCAAAAAAAATAAAATAGAAAAGGCAAACAAGAAGGAATTCCAGCTATATAAGATAGGCTATCGATCTGGTAGGCATTCAACAACTGAAGCAAACACCAGTTGTAACAGTTATAGTTCTTGCACCACCCAACAACGTAACACAAAAGTCAAGAAAAGAAAAAGCTCTTCGATCTCATGTGTGTATTCTCAATATATTATCAGGCAGATTTGGCTTAGGTACTATCTAAGAAACCTATATCTTATTACCTATATCACATGTGTTGCAGTTTACATCACATTATATATGGTTGATAAGAATTGACTTTACGTAATATCATTTGCTGTTTTAATTGGCCGGCACTGAAGGTCCCAGCTGCCATGGACTTAATTAATATTATTAAGTTTATTAATATTTTAATTAAAATAAGAGATCCATCGATGAATGATAAAAAATAAGGTTAAAAAACTTAAATTAATAAAAAATTATTATTATTTAATTATTATTCAACCGGTACCTACGTACTTGTGCATATGAAACCTTGAAGAGAAGAAAGCTTAAATTGATTAAAAACACAAAAACAAAAAACAAAACAAGAGCCCAGAATCAAATGATCAGTGGAGGCATGTTCTTATGAGATGTGATCCCTAGTCTATCAATTTTTCACACAATTAAAAATATAATTATCTTATGTGATAGAGAATTATAGGTTATTTGAAAAGAAGAAAATCACAACTACATTATGATTAGGATAGTTGTGTTTTTAATTATGTAAAAATTAACAATGAAATTTATGTTCTATTGAAGAAAGAAGCCAACAATTGGATCAACTCCTTGGCTCTCTCACACTCCAAATCATTCAAATGAAGACCATGCATGGTCCTCCCCTTCTGACTCTTTGATCTCCACCACATTCAAGGACGGAATTAGAAATTTTTATGGGCATGGCAAAGACTAAAAAAATTTGTTGACAGGAACTAGTAGGCTAATTTTTTTTATTTTACCTAATATTTTTTTTTTTTAAAATTGAGGGGCGCCATGGCCCTGCAGCCCCCCCCCCTCCTTAGATCCATCACTGACCACACCCATCCACCCGCTCCGACCCAATGCCTCAAAATAAAGCCATCCTCGATCCCTCAACATATCCTTCTCAGCCACACACACCAAAACTCTCCTGCAACCCAACCCCACCAAGCTAGGGGCAGGGGCGGAGCAAGGGGGGTCGAGAGGGGGCAAGTGCCCCCTCTCAACTCACAAAATTTTTTCTTACACCTGGTAAAAAAAATTTGGATACCCTGTTTGCCCACCCTAAACCAACAATAAGGGGCATAGATATCACCAGCGGGGGCAAGCAGCAGACAACGTTTCACTGTTTCAATTTGCAGATTTTTTTTTTTGTTGTTGTAAGTTTTACTGTTCTAGTTTCAGAGTTATAAGGCCATCTCCAACAGAGTGGCTATTTTAGCCACAATGGTCAAATTTAACTTTTTTTGCTTTTTTTTCTTCTCCAACAGAATGGTTACTTTAACCATTTTTCTAAACACATAAACAGTAAATAGCCAACATTGGCTATTCACTGTTCATGTGTTTAAACTTTTTTTATTAATTTTTTCTCTCTCCCTCTCAGATTGCTCTTCGTCCCTCACTGTCACTCTCCATCCCTCATCAAATATTTTCTCAATCTCCCACTCTCCCTCTTCGTCCCTCCCGGTTCTGCTGCCCAACGAAACCCGCCGCTACCCTTCTTTCCTCCGTCCCCAAAATCATCACCGCAACCAACTGGTGTTTTCTCTCCTTCATCACCGCAAACAACCAAAACGCATTCCCGAAATCAACCAAAATCATCACCGCAACCGGCCAAGAACAACCAACCAAAATCATCATAAATCAACAATAATTAAAAGTAGAATCTCAATGAAATTACCAACTGAAAATTTCTCAATGAAATCACCAGAAAATTTCTCAGAGATCTCGTCGATGGTCCGTGTAGATCAGGCCTCATTTCGTCGCTGATTTTCGGTAAAATGGAGGAACCGTTCTTCGATGGGTGGAGTTTCTGAGTCGGCCTTCAATCGCCGAGACTGATCTCCCTCATCTCACAGTCTCTCTCTCGTTTTCCCCTCTCACTCAATCTCTCTCTTTGTGCTCTCGCTTCATCTCTCTCTGTGTGTCCTTTGAATGGAAGAGAGGAAAGGAAAACAAGAAAGAAGGGGAAAGAAGAGCCGGGTGAAGGAAGAAGTCTCTGGAGAAACTGAGAAAGAAGGGAAAAAGGAGGAAAAGAAAAAAATAAAAATAAAAAAATTTGAGAAATAATATTTAAACGAAAATAAAGAGTTTTAAATAATAAATCTGTTGGAGAGAATATAAGATAAACAATAGTTAAAGTAGATAGTTGACTTTTTTCAATAGTTATTATAGCTTTTATTGCTGGAGATGGCCTAAGAAAGTTAGGTTTAGAAATAAGTTTCACAAAGAAGAAGATTCAAACGGTGCGTTTGAGCTTTAGAGTTTTAGTTGTTATTAAACGCTTCGTTTCATTAAAGGACATTGACTCATGGAGACGAAAAAGCGCTTCGTTTCAAACTTTCAACGTGAGTAAATGTGGGTCCGTTTCATACGGTAAAAAGTAAAATATTTAGAACTTTTTTTACTGAGCTGCCCTGCTTTTTGACTTTTTTGACTCTTCTTTTTTGCCTTCTACATTTTTTTGGTCTTAAGTTAAGGCTTGAATAATAGTTTGAATAAAATAATAATAATAAAAAAAAAGACTTGAATAATATTTACCCGGCCAACTATTTATCTGTTGAGTTAATTTAACATATTTTTGAAAAGGTGATAATTATTGTAATAATAATATTATTTAAAAAATAAATAAAAATAAACTCATGATTTGAGAACTAATTTATGTTTTTTTTTTGTTATGCTTATAGCTAATGCAAAATATAAATTACATTTAGATGATAGTTAATTAAATTATTTATGAATTTTGTTAGTTATATTTTTTTTAATATTTGTAATTTTTTTTTTTTTTTTTTAGAAACTCTTTTAATCTTGCTTTTCTTGCCCCTCATGAGTCGATATTCTGGCTCCATCACTGGCTAGGGGCACCCTTGGCCACCGGATTAACCCGTACGTGGGTCATCGTTGTCCGATGCAGAGGGCAGACAAAAGGCCACAACCTATCCACATATTCCTTCCTACCCGGAATCAGAGCCTCCGACCCAATAGGTTCGGACCCCCAGAAATACAGGTGGACCAAAGCGACCCCAAGAAGGCCCAGGTTCGGCCCAAGCTCGGCCTTTCCAGCGGCCTTTCCAGCCGCCATAGCCAAGTTATGAGCAATATTGGCGCCAGCACTCTCTCCAGCCAAGAACACCCTCTCGAAATCCGCGTGCTCATTCAACCAAGCCTCGGGGCCACCGTTACTACAATGGGACATGACCCATTGCAGCGTAGCCCAGGCGTCCTCGTACGCGGCGGGAAGAGGGTGTTCGGGGGCTTTCCTGTAGTTCACAGAGACTGCAACAACTTTAGATTCGGCCACAAGAGCGTTCAGGTAATTGTGGTACTTGGAACTGAATGGCGACGAGACGCAGAAGGCGCTTCCATGGAAGTAGACAAGCAGAGGGAGCTTTTGATTTGGTTTGGTGAGCTCTGGGAGGTAAAGGCGCGCGGAGAAATTGGGTTGGGCGATGATTAATGTTATGTCTTTGGATGTGACACCGGTTCTATCATCCGTTGATGCCGGAACGATATCGGTGCCCTCAAGTCTCTCTAAACGGTTGTCTTTGTAGACTCGAATAACTAGGGGGAACTCGATGGCAATTTCTGGTTTGCTCAGTTCTTTGGGAGATGGGTAAAGAGATCAGTTAGAGAGAGATGGGGCTCTGACATGTTATGAGAGCGTGAATGATTTGCCTGCTTGTTCATTGGTTTCGGACATCTCTTTTAGGCTTTTAGCGTAGCGGTGACAATTTTCCTTCACGCGTCGGGATTCGTGTCATGCCGTACTGTTGTAGTTTTGCGACTTCTACCTACAAAAAAAAAAAAAAAAAAAAAAAAAAAAAAAAAAAAAAAAAAGGGCAGAAATTTAATGGACCCGTTTTGTAACCAAACCCTATTTTAACTCATTGCCTTTTTGCCCATCAAAAACAGTAGACATGCGTGACATTTCTGAACCAAATCCTGCATCTCCTGCCACAGTCAGTCTTTTTGTTTGAATTTTCTTCCCGTTGAATGCTTGGTCCTCTCACCCAGCTAAGTTCCTCCCGCCCAGCTAATGTGCGCCTCGTCCCCTCTTCTCATGACTTTCCTTTCGTTCTTCTCTCCTCACGCCATCAACCCACCGACACCACCATCACGCCGAAACACGCTCAATCCCCTTCCCATCTCCAGCTCCTCTCTCTCGCCTCTGAAAATTGATCTCCTCTCTCCATATCCCCTCAGTCACAAACGAATAAAGGCAAAGCCTGTGAGATTCCCATTTTCGAGCCAAACGCCATCTCAGCGCTATGCCCTGTAATTCAGACAACCCATAAAACCCATGTATTATTTATGAAGTATCAAAGTTAGTCTTTTCATAAAACCCATGTATTATTTATGAAGTGAAATGAAACTGACGTACCAAAAAATAAAGTTTTTAAACTACAGATACCAAATATGTCTTTAACTCTTTACTTAACTTATCGCGTATTTGATTTAGATCGTGTCGAGGTATAGGTATAAAACTATGAGATATGATACATTATCACCTCAAGACAACTTCTGACTACTTTTGCCCACGTAACAACTTTTACTTTTACTTAAAAAAATAAAAAATAAAAAACCTAAAATTATCTAGGGGACCACTTTGCCACATGAATAAGGTGGTCAAAAATTATGTCTTGAGGTGACAAAAAATCATATCTTTAAAACTATATATGTCAACGCTAGTTCGATCCATGTAATTAAAAAATCAAACATTTCAATTTTAACTTGTTAATTTCACGTATTAAATTCATGTAAAATTTGCCAGATGTGTCAAAAATTGTCCACCTTAATTATAGGGCAACTGTGTAGTCGAGTTGGGCACAATTGTCTTAATTTGGAGATAAATTAGTGTATGTTTTGTTTTTGTTTTCCAGAACATGAACAGTTATACGTACAATAGAAAGTCTTTGTCATTGTTCATCCGAGTTACATATAATTTGGGAGAAGATGGATAGGAGTGAAGGGCTCTGCACCAAATGAAATTCGTGTCACATCACATGTTTGGTCAAACATTTGCCACGAAAGTTCTTCCAATAAAAATGAATCTAAGAATTTTGTGATTACAACGTTACCTATAAAACAAAAGACTAGACATGCATTCAAACCTGAAACATGACCCATTCAAATGCAACTATGTGAATAATAAAGTACTAGGTAGATATTTTTCAAAAGAGATTTAAGACACAATTTTTGATCATCTTCTCCACCTATCAACTTTTTCTCCAACTATCCTTAGGGTTTTTTTAAAAAATAAAAATAAAATAAAATACAAGTTGCCACGTGTACAAAATAATCAGGAGTTGTGTCTTATGGTGATAATGTATAATATTTATTTCTCAAAATGTGATGTCATATCATATACAATCACAAGGTAATACGTGTTCTTTATATATATATAAAGCAAAGAAAACAATTTTTTTTTAAAAAGAATAACACACACGAGAGGTCTTGTGCATGTTTTTTTTTTTAATCTTATATATATAATTTAATTTTTTATATTTTTTTATTAAAATGGGCATGTATTACATTCTGAATGGGTATGATGTGATAGCATCGTTAAAAATTTAACAGAAGATATAAAAAGATCTATTGATTTTATTCTATAACAATTGAAATCTTATGGAGTACTAAATCAACAAAATTTAAAAATTAAGGATTGATTTAATAAAGACTCCTATCTTAAGAACCTTTAGAGTATTTTTTTTTTCCTTAGTTTTTTTTATTATTTTGAATAATCATTTATTTTATTGAATAAATTCAATCACCTAAGGGCATAACGTTCCCTCGAAATAATACCACAAATATAATTTGGAGTTTTTTCAACACAAACCCTATTTATGACACAAAAAATAGTCTCTTTGACTATAGTATGAATAGTTGTGTTCACATTTTGCATTACATGGTCAATGCTCAAAAATCTCAATTGGCACAACCCAACTTTGATTCCATCTATGATATGTTCAAACTTACTCCAATTGTTTTTTGGTGCTTTAACTACATTGACAATCTGTAAGGTATCTCTCTCTAAAATAATATCAATAAAGCTCATTTTCTTACACATCCACAACATGAAAACCCCTACCAAAACTTCAGAAAGAACAAGTTTGACCATAACACTTTTTGTAGTACTACGTTCAGCTAGAACAACACCCTCATGGTTGCGAACAACAATTCCAATTCCAATCCGCTCATTCTTTTGATCCACAGCTGCATCCCAATTAACTTTATACATACCTGTGGGAGGGGATTGCCATAAAAGGGAAGACTCTGTGGGGATAGAACTGGTAGCAGCTAAATCCTTTGCGGCCGTCCTCCAAATTCATAAAGGAACAAACTGGCTTCTCGGAACACTTGTTGAGGGTGAATGAATGCTTCTCCATACACCACTCCATTTATATGAAACCATATTTTTTGAGCCACAACCACTATGAGCTCTATTTTGAACAAGTCACAGCGTTCCATAAGGTACTCATCAAAAACTTTGGTAAAATTTTGTATCCCTTCCGTACCTTTTTGAAGCTTTTTGGGTCCGTATCCCCAAACATCTTGAATCGAAGGACAACTCCAGAGAGCATGCTGGGCAATTTCCTCTTCTCTTGTGCAGATTGGACAAAGGGTATCAGGGACCACACCACGTCTTAATAAATTATTCTTAGCGGGGAAGAAGATCATTGTAAGCCCTCCACATGAGCATTTTACTTGCATTGGGGATTTTGAGATTCCAAAGCAGGGACTTCCAAATTAAATTCCCATCACCTTTTCGAGAGCTTTCACTATAACGAATGGTTTGCAAATCCTTCTCCATAAGATACGCATTGCGAACTGAAAATTCTCCATTTGATGAACCGTGCCAAATGAGCGGGTCCTTTCCCGGCATAGGACTGTAATTTTTTGTTCATTTAAACTTTTTGGATAGTTAATGATTTAATGGTATTGCTTAATTTTGTCAAAGAGATGCTCACTTTAATGTAATACAATGAGTGGGAAAATGACAAAGCACTTTGGAGATGTCCTTACGCAAATTGTATTGAAGATTCATGATAGTGCTCATAAACATATGACATCAGAGTGGAGAACACGAGAGGTGGATGAGTCATGACTATCGATGTGTCCACTTTATGCGAGTGGGAAAATTTGGGCCTAAGCCCGATCTAAATTGGGGCAGCATAAACGGGCCCTGCCTAGCCCATTTGTCCAGCTTCTAGTTTCCAGTATATGCTAGCACACGACTAAAAGTCAACGGTATGAGACGACCTTAATTAGAGAACCTATTGGGCTTGTTGTTTGCTATAGATAAAGATTTGGGAATGGGCCTGGACTCGACTCGGTTGAAAGTTGAAACTCTTTTTTTTTTAAAAAAAACTAGTTCATTGCTTTCATAATTTTTACTAGGGGGAATTTGATCGCTTTGCTCGCTGCTTTTAGGAGATACCCCCGAACTCCATACCCTCCCTCCGCTTGTCCCCTATGAGGGATCTTACCCACCTTCGCTTCACTCCTTGCAGTCGCTACACTAGCTCATACCCCTTAAGGTGAGAGCCTTAATCGCTTCCTGTAAGTAAGCTGTCAAGAGCAGGGATAGAGGACTCAAGTTAGACCATCAGTGAGGTTTCGGTAATGAAGACCAGGTCGATCGGCAGCTCGGGAGTAAAGCTATCAATGTCGTTTCGCATATAAAAATTAAAAAATAATAAAAATTATGATTTTAAGAGTATTTTGTGTTTAGGTCGTTTGTTAATATTTTTTACAAGTAAAAAAAAAAACATGTACTTTTGTAATTTTTTTAAAATTGAAAAGAAATAAAAAAAAAAAAAAAATCAACAACGACAATTAATGCTTCGTTTGTTTCGGTGTAAAATGATTTATGTTGTAAAATATTTTTTGGAAAGTCATTTTTCAAGAAAATATTTTCCGTCGAAAACATTTTTCGGAGTTTGTCGCGTACGAAAAATTACAACTATTTTTTTTATATTTTCATTCAATCATATTAAATTAATTTTTATTCACAATATTAAAATATTAATGTAAAATAATATAAACAAAAATTAAAAAATTATGTTTAATTAAGATATACATATTGACTAACAATAATCATATTTTTTAAAATTTGGATTATTTTTAAAGTAGCAGGAATCTAGCCATTTGTACCGAATTCCGGCCGAAATGGCTGAATCTGGCCAGAACGGTCAGATCCTTGCTAGTGGCCGGAATCTGGCCAGTCCTGACTAGGATCCAGCCGTTCTGGCCGGATCTCGATCGGATTCTGGCCAATTTGGCAAGAATCTGACACAGTATTGCTGGAATCCGATGACAGTGGCTGGACATTGCTAGATTCTAGCACTGACGAATTCTAACCAGTGTCAGAATATGGCTTGTAGGAATTCAATGATGGTCAACTGCTTGAGCGTGAAGGTCGTCTGCGTTGTTTTAAAGATGATCAACTGCATCTACCGTTTGGGAAAAATGATTTACACTTTAAAAAAACATATATAACTTTTTAAAATTTACTAAATATTTTTTGTCAAACAAAAAATCATTTTACAATTAACTATTATTTTCGTCCTCTTAAAAGTCGAAAATTTTCGAAATCATTTTTTAAAAAGTCATTTACGCCGAAAGAAAGCGGAGTATTAAGTATAGGGGAAAAAAAACTGGTTCTGCGAGGACCGTCTCGTTTGCCTTTCCGATTACCCACAACGAAAAACCTCTGCACTTGTCACTCAAAACACTTCCGTCGTTCTTCTTGTTCGGAGAGCTAAATGGAAAAGATGTTGGTTGTGAGATCGCTGTACCGCTCGCTTTGCTCCAGATCTTATCACGTCGCCGCCGTCAGCCACAGCCTGCTCCGCCACCACCACTGCGCTTCTCCAAGCCTCTTCAATCTCTCGTCCCCATCTCTCTCCGCCTCTCCTAATCGTCTCCTCTCCGGTACCTTTCTCTTTCTTCATTTCTTATAGATCCGATCACTCCCAACAGCCATGTATTACATTTCTGTTGGCCGTAATTGGATCTTTAAAACTCCCAAATTTTTGCCCTAATATTTTACGAACTGGATCTAATTCTTCTTTGGTTTCATCTGCTATGAGTTTATGCCCTAACTTTCGTTCTCGGAGCTCGTCGATGACCCTGACTGAATAATCTAGTATTTACTACCAAAAAAAAGAAAAAAAAAAAAAAAAAAAAAAGCAAAAGAACTATCTGAAGCTTTCTTATAAACCTATTTAAACATTTTGTTTTCTTTCTTTAATTTCAAGATTTTTTTTTTTTTTTTTTTTTGCACTAGACTAACATAATTGGCAAGCAAAATTTTCAATAGACGAACTTGAAATTTGGGTAACTTTTCAGGATAAAACACATACATTAAGCTTCACTGCGAGTCCATCTGCCCTCGCAATTTTCGCAGGTGAAAAGTTTGTTTTTAAACAAAATGGCAGAAAGTGTCCACTCGAGGTGCGATCACAAAAAAACTACGGTTTGAAAACTTGAAAGAAAAAAAAAAAAAAAAAAAAAAAAACTGTTTTCAAATCGCAGGCAAGGCGGTACATTTTTTAATATGGACAATTTCAAATGCCAAACCACAATTTTACCGAGCGGTTAATTGCATTTTCATTGAGTATGTTTTAAAATTCCTATTTTTTTAAACCTTACGTTTTGAAATTGCTAAATGAAACAGACCCTAAAACTCTTTTATGTATGCATCATGCTAGATTCACAAAGCCGCAAGGAAGGCAGATATCTTGCATGAGTGTTTGACATATTAGGCTAGGTATGTTGTAGGAGTGTTAAGGAGTTTATATATATTTGTCTCGGTTTGTGCATGTCTATTGTTTGAAGTTGTTGAACCAAGGAGAATGTGTTTGTCTACAGTGAAGGAAATATGATCTTTTCATGTGAATTTATGGGCTTCATATGCAAGGGCTGAGATGTGCCCTGTGCAAGTTCTATGTGGAGTTAACTTGGCTGAAACTTGATAGTACTTTATCGGACTGTGGCTATGACTGCTCGATGAATGTTTATGTAGCCTCACGAGATGTGATTAATTTTGTCTCGGTGAGGCTTGTGTCCCCATGGACATTTGAGTAGCAGTGTGTCCGCACAGTTGGCATAGAGGGTTAGCTTTTAGTTGATTCTAATATTGTAGAGATGGCTTTTATGTTCTGAACTTATTTCTCATGGTGCAAATCCGCAGATTGCTTGTCTCCTTTTTCGCTGGGCATAGGAAGCAAACGATTCTATAGTGAAGATGTAACTCACATGCCGCTCATAAATGACCCTGATCTTCAGAATGTTTTCAAGGATTTGATGGCTGGCAGTTGGGATACGCTTCCTGACTCTCTCATTCATGAAGCGAAGGCAGCATTGTCTAAAAGCACTGATGACACAACTGGCAAGGAGGTTGTGGCAAATGTTTTCCGTGCAGCTGAAGCAGTTGAGGAATTTGGCGATATTCTTGTAACTTTGAAGATGGAATTTGATGACAGCATTGGATTGAGTGGTGAGGTATTGTAATCTGTATGGGAAATTGAGGACTTGTTATTCTTCTGTCTGTCCAGTTATTGTAGTTTGATGGTCTTGAATTTTCTGTAGGATGTAAAGCCCTTGCCTGACGAGTTTAAGAATGCGCTCGATACAGTTTACAGTCGCTACAACAGTTATTTGGATGCATTTGGGCCTGATGAGACCTATTTGCGGAAGAAAGTAGAGACAGAACTGGGGACAAAGATGATACACTTGAAGATGAGATGCAGCGGCCTTGATTCTGAATGGGGAAAGGTAATAAAAACTTTCACCCTTTACCTTTTAGAGTTTACTGAACTTTTTAAGTTAGATGATGTTTATCGTAGATTCTGTTGACTTGCATACTCCATGGAGCTTATTTCATGGTTTGGTATGCTATAAGAAGCCCTCTTCCTGGCTTAGTTTGAAATTTGTGGCATAGATGAATCATATATCTTTGTGACTTTTGAGAAATAGATAAAAAACAAACAAGGAATCTCATGTCAACTGATGTGTGCTAAAAAAAAATTAGTTCTTTGCTTCTCAGTCACACACACAATTTTTCTCCTTACTATTTGGTCCACCTCGGAGAACTAATGACAAAAAATTGACCTGTTTGAAGAATAACTATTGATTTAACCTGTAAACACCCCGCCTTCCTCTTCTCTTCTCAGAAAATTTGTATGGGGGAAAGATAAATGATGCATATATTCCTGCATCTGTAGGAAGATTAATCCTATAGTGAGTTTCTTGGTCATGTAGATTCATGATTTTGGTTTTTGATTGCAGGTTACGGTTCTTGGAACTTCAGGACTCTCTGGGTCATATGTTGAGCAAAGAGCTTAGACCTGTAGTTTTTGAGAAGTTCAATGTAATTGTGTGAGCGTGTGTTTAGAATAATGTTTTTCATTTTATGGAGACAGGTTGGTGTATTCTCTTCTTGAAAACCTTCATGGTCAGGGTTCAAGGGCAGTTAAATAAGAGTTTTTGTTTGTTGACTAGAATAAAAGAAACAAATGTGTCATCATATGGTTATGTTTTGTTTTTGCTTCTCCTTCTGCTTACAAGCTGGTTAAACTTTTTAGGGGAGAAAATTAGTTCTGTGATCGTTTGAAATGTTCAATTCATCCTTAATGTTTACATCTATGTTCTACCCGTGTATTCTAGGATTCTTTGTTAATCCGACGCAAAAGGTTTCTGTTGTTAGTATGAATTCTTTTTGTTCTGGTTGCTGGTAACCAGAACTGGTATGATCCCTTCTGAAGGGAGGCGATGTGCTCCTTATCTGGGGTTTGAAACAGATTTGTAATGATTTTGAGTCTTCAATCACTATTAGCCAGTTAGCTGCCAACAAATTTTTCTGGGAATCTCTCTTTTTGTTAATGCATTTTAGAGGGTACTTTTTTTGTGTTGTTTGAAAACGTGTTTTTGATGTGATATAAATGTAAAAGTATTTTTTAATATTTTGTATTTTGAGTTATTGTCAATAATTCTTTGGAAAAGAGAATACAAAAAGGAAAAGAAAACTTATAATTGTTGACAATATAGTTACACTTAGAAGTTAGAACATATTCAACGACTTGCTCTGAAATTGCTTGGAGTTATAGAATCCTCTAAAGTTTATAGCTTTCAAACCTTTTATATATATATATATATATATATATATAAAAAGCGAAGATTCTGCTGGCTAACAACAAGCAATGATAATAGACATTACTTTATTTGAAAGTAAAGTAGAGAAGCTGATTAAGAAAAAGAAAAAAGAACATCAAGAAACGGCCGGTGAGTAACTTTGAATATTAGCTCTTAGTTATTCTAGTGCCTTTACGCCATGACCAGGATTCAGACGGGGATTTAGGTAGGGGTGGAAGTAAGACGGCCTTCCGGCAGAGACCAAATGGCCACCCTTGGCAATGACACAACTCCTGAATGATCGAACGCCTCCAAAACTCTTGAAAATCAACCCCGTCCAAGCTCGAACTACGCGAAATGTTGGTCTTAACAGAATGAAATACTTCCTTGCTCAAAGCACTCGAACAGCAGGAGAAACAACTTCCAACAGTCACAAAATCTTCATCGTCTTCATCTTCATGATGATCATCAAGATCTTCCTTTCGCTGGACTGCGTTCGGAGTCATGTACAATTCTCTAGTCAAAGGAGAGTAGACCAAGGAAAAGCTATCTGTCAAGAGGCTTGGCCTGCGTCTCAACTTTTCCATAGCTTGACTTCTAATGGCTGAAACAACTCCCTGAGGAAAAGATTAAACATGACAGCAGTAACCCAAGAACACGTAAATTGGTGGGAGAAAGAAAACACAAAAAAAAAAAAGTTGATACAACATATGCAGATATGTTAATAGTAAGTACTTCCTGGTCATCATCGAAGTCACTTGTTGCAGACTCCTCTTCCAGGCTTGACGTCGAACGCCGTCCGCCAAAACTATGGCAGTTGGAAAACGCATCTTTCAGAGTTGCAGCGAGGAATTTGCATCTCTTGGGAGAATTTGGTGGTGGCTCTTCATGATAAAAGATGCTCATGATGAGGGAAAAGTTGGGTGGAATCTGTGGTTGTGGTTGTGGTTTGTAGTTGTGAGATGAAAGAAGATATATACAGAAACTACAACCGTATTTTATTCAGACAAGAGTTGATGTTCAAATTGACCTGCTTTTCTGATAGTGGCCTTGCAGCTTACTGAAAATACTGCTTTGCATTCGTTGGGGTAAAGGCAAAGGTTAAAAAATGGGCATAAGACACTTCAACAAAACAAACTAAAATGCTGATTTGACTTATATTCGCCTCATTTGAAAGCCTATTTTTTAACGAGAGAAAAATAATAATAATAATAACAAATAACTTTAAACACAAAACACTCAAAATTACTTTCATTTTTATTTTTTTCACTTTTTCACTTTTTTCAACAACAATCGACGTCCAAACATTCTCACTTTTTTCACTTTTTATATCACATCAATAACTTTTTTTTTACTATTCAAATAAAAAATTTACTACAATACAAATTTTTTCTTCACTTTTTTATAAAAACATTTTTTTACTTTATATCACATCTATCACTTTTTATAATTTCAAAATTAACAACCTACTACTCTGTAAAGGCATGTCAATTACCAAACAAGGCCTATATATACCTTGAAATTATTTTCAGAGAAATTATCCTACAAATAGTGCCTATCTATGCTGTTGTTTTCCAAGCTTCACTTTAAGCTAAAGACATGGTGAACTAGGACATGATACCTAAATTCGAAGGTTGTTGAACAAATTTGCTAAGAATGACATTCCTTCTGTCTAAGCTAATTCAGGGGAAAGCAACCCACAAACAAACAACGGCTTATAGCATATATATTTGGGCCCCAGAACGCGACTTAAGAAGAACTAATTACATACGAAGGGAAAAATAGAAGAAAAGAGAAATAGAACATCAAGAAAAGTAATCCTATCCTTAAAATTTGGATATATAATAATAATAATCTGTTTGTAAACTTTTTGAGATAAAGAGTGATTCAATATGATAACAAAACAAAAGGTCTTAAATTCGAATTTTATCTCCGTAATTTATCTCTAATTTTAATTGAATATTTCACGTGTTGGATCTTATTTATTGAAAAAAAAAAAAATTGTGCCAAAATGAAAAAATGAGTGGTAGAATATTAATTAAATAATTAAATTCATATTTTCTTAATCAATTTAAATTTTTAAAAAGAGTGATGATTTAATATGCTGACAAAAGCCTATTGTGTGGAATCACGGACCAACCACCAGCCTCAAGTTGATAGAAAGACATTAAAGCTTCCTACTTGGAAGGCAACAAGAACTTAGCAGACCCCCAATTATACATAGGCAGGGTTTCATAGTGATTAGACCCAACTAAATCTTCCACAATCATCCACCCCCTTAGCCAACTGAATTATTAATTTCTTATTTTCAATCTACACGAATCCATTGCCACCTGGCCAGGTTTTTGGGTGGAGGAAGGATCGATGGGGCCAGTGACCACAGTAGAACTCAAATCAACTCATAAATCATAGTGGAGGGACAAGGGTCATCAACTAAGTCGATTATAGCTTTGTTGGATAAAACTTTTTCCTTATTTTTTTTATTCTCTCTTTCCAAATCAAAAACATTAAGAAACAACCGAAAACACAAAAGACTCAAAACTACTTTTCACATTTATTTCGCATCAAAACACGGAGTCGTTTTTCTGGTGGTTGAGAAAGTCCTTTGTAAGGGCAAGTACCAGGGAGTTGATTCACATACAACATAATCATATTCCAAATTTAGACACCTTATCTACAAGCAATTGGATCCTGCAGCATTGTGTTAAGGACCCTTCTCTTATCTTTCTCCCATTAGTGACTCAACAAGTGGCCCCCAATCAATTTGCACGTCTTCAATAAAAAAAATCTGACAACCAACATCTGCAATTTATCAAGTTCATAAAGAAAAGAAAAAAAGTTATTCCAAGCATAGAGAAATCAACAAATGGCAAAGGTTGACAAACACAAATTGAAGAAACAAGTACAGAGAATGCTAACAGTAAGTTCAAAGAAACATCTCATATAACATCACACTATCAAACTCTATTGAAAAGTAAAAACCTCAAACCAAATTGTTAATGTATAAAGGTAACAATTAATTCTGTTGGGGGATCTCTGGAGTTCGTAAGATGTTAGAGAGATGAGGACTTCAGCTTAGCAGTGGCCAAAGTCGATGTTAGACATTCTATGTGCTTTCTGCAGAGGAAGTAGAGAAGGAAGGGAGCACTTGTTTTTTCAATGTGATTTCAGTAAAAGGATATGGAGGGAGATTTTGAAGAGACGTTTAATTAGTGATCCAAGCACATATTGGGAAGATGTCATGGAGTGGGGATTAACAGAACTCAAAGGGAAAAATATGAAGGTAACCTTATGCAAACTAGCATGGGGGCGACAGTGTATCACATATGGAAGCAAAGAAATGACTCTAGGCCTTAATATGCAAAGAACAGAGGAGCAAATTCTTAAGAGACTTTATTGGGAAGTTAGAAGTTGAGTTATGGCTAAAGGGAGATTCAAAAAGACAGAAGAAAATAAGGAGTTGTGCTGCAGATAGGATTCTTTCAAAATAGTTAATATAGCTTTGGTTGTATGTAGAAGTTTGTAGTTGATGTCTTTGTAAGTAGTTGTTGTTAAGCATCTGTGTCCCAGCTTTAGTCTGGAGTGTTTTAATTGTACTTTTTGTTCTTTTGTTTAGTAAAAGTTCCTTCATTCATTAAAAAAAAAAAAGGCCGCAGTCGATTTTAATTATTATTGTTATTATGAGATCAAAAGCGTCTCTTTATGTTCTCTCTATTTTATTTTCAAGTAGATTGATTTACTGAAATACAGAAGACTTAGATCTCAACCTATGGCAAGTTTAAACTGCAAAAGTACACATTAATTTGATTGACTATGGAAGCAAGTAAGAAACCAAGATTTCTACCTATGGCTATCCTTATTTTTTTCCTTACTACAGCCAGAGTTACAGAGGCAATGGGAGGTATAAAAACGTCTAGACTTGATTAGTTCTTGCAAAGGGTAAAGAAAAAGGAAAGGAAATTGCTGAGTTGGTTAAGAAATTAGATTACTTGCTTAAGCATTTCTGTGATTTTGCTTTCTACATTCTTCACTCTTTCTGAAATCCAAACAGAGACTTAACATCACCATGAGGCATGTACAGAAATAAAAACAATAGATCAAAAAATTAAAACTTCAAGAGACACATTATAAAACACCAACAAATCTTCTAATTAAATTAAGCCGGAAATCTACACACACACACACACACAAAAAGAACCAGAATTTTAGAGTATAGAAAAGTACCAAGTAATTCACTTGGGAGACTTCTGGAGCTGCTGAGACGTGAGAGAAATGAGAGACTGAATCTTAGCAATGGCACTGGTCTTATCAGGTGGGCATTTAGAAAGAGAAATGTTCAAAGAGTGAAGAGCCTCATCAAGCTCGCCTGCAGCCAAGGCAGCACATCCCGCCCTATAAGCTTCATCTGCCATTCGGGCATCATACCGCGGCCTTGGACTCGAAGCTAAGCTCTTATTCTTTAAAACGGATGAAGACGGCGGCTCAAGGTAGGCCGTAGCCCGGGCATACTCAAGGTTAGAAATTGCTGTATCAATCTCTGCCATGAGAACCTCAGGCGCTGCCGGAATAACCTTAACCCTATCAAAAACACTCCAGCGGCGGTTTTGTTCTGAACCCATGTCTATTTCAGGCAAAATTAAATTACAATACTCCTACCTTTCAGGCATAACCCCAATACAACCCCAGAGATAATCACCGATTCCAGTCCTGAAAGCTTCGATTTTGAATGCAGAAATACATTCTATTAAGCAAAGAACTGCTTGGGTTTTAATGAAATTTGACTTCCTTTGCCAAATCAAGTTCTTTTTAGCCAAGGATGAACAAATTGTCTCAGAAACGAAAGATTGGAAATAGTCCCAATTTTTTTGTTACAATGAAAAAGCGATAGCTTTACCTCAGCAATCAGCAGTGAAAAGTAGGCGTCTAAGGTATCTCAAATTCGTGGCGGAAGCTTCTGCAACATCCTAAGCTTCTGTGCGTTCTCGAGTGATTATCAGTCAAAGAGGCGACAAGTTCCTAGTCCCGTTCTTGAACAGTCTCATTGGTTGGTTGATCAATAATCTCAAGATGCCTTAAATGCCAATTAAGTACTTCAGATTTTATTTACTGAAATAATTTTCCCGTGGATGATTAAAATCTTATTTATTATTTTTAATTAAATAATTCAAATATTTTTTTTTTTAGAAAAAATTGAAGGAATCCTCATCGACTTTCCTTTCTTTCTGGATTGCTGATGAGCCGACGAGGTCTGTCTAATGAGCCCAACCCACAAGTCCAAATAAATAAATTAAAAAAAAAAAAAAAAAAAACTATGTTGGAACATGATAATGGCTATTCCTCTTTACGTACAATAGACATAAATTTCATTTAAATTGGATTCGAGAAATTGGTCATACATCCCTGAACATGTGAGAAGCTAAATTTTTCATATGCTTATCGCATGCTAATTAAAAAATCATGTATTCCTTACATGTTAAGAAACATATGACAAATTTATAAATTGGGTTAGAAAAAATTTCTTTCAATTATGACCATCTACAACACTATTAGCAGGGCATTGACACTTGATAGTGGAGTATTAACTAACCCAACTGATCTCCAATGCTTAATATCACTATCCGCTAATGCTAGATTTACACCACGCCCAAATGAGATTCTAGATTACCCAAACTTCTTGGCCAGTCAATTTCTACATGTTCTTTGGCATCTGGCTGGTTAGCTTGGCAGAGAGCTTAGGTTTACTTCTTAGGTTGCATTTACGACCTTGTAAATAAACCCAAATCAAATATATTGAGTTCTTTTAAATTACAAATTATTTCAAAAGTTTAAGTAAACTACAAAAATAGAATTCAAACTCAAGATCTCTGTTTTAATACCATGTTCAATCATCAGTTATCTAAAAAATCTTAAGCTTTTAAAACTAGTGATTTAACAAATCCCATCAAATCAAAAGCTTCATAAGCCGTAGTTCAGGAGTGAAAATGGGAGAAATACATCTTAAATTGATATTAAGTCCTCAGGTAGATGTTATCGGAATATGTATAGGAGTATAGTATTGCTGGTATATGTTATGTGTATTTGAAAAAAATTTACATTGTTCGTTAACAGCATAGAGTTGCAGTTTTAAAGCGTTTTACCCAACGGCGGATTTTCTTTAACTGATTGCCTGGAAAACATGGGGAAAGAAAAAACATGTCACAAATTCAAGAACAAGTTATACGTACGCGGCAGTCGTCAAATTTATAAGCTTTTCCACAACCATCCAGCAATAGTCAAACCAAGCACAAAAACCAGTGAAAATAATAATCATATTTGATCATCAATTGGAAAACAAATATCCGAATTAATCAATAGACGAACTTTCAAAGAACAAGACCCACAAGGAAGAACCAACGATGCAGGTGAAGCATCTGGTGTCTGCAAAAAAATCTTATTCCTATCTCTCAACAATACATACCCCAATTTTTCCAGCTCCAGAGAATCAACAGAGAAGTAGTCACCACATCGACACTGGTAAAAGAACTCCAAGGCTTCTCCAGCGTCTTCAACCATCATATCATCCAAACTAACATCATCTGCAGTTACAGCATCCTGTCTCAGAGCTCGCAACTCAATATCATAAACTGCCCGTGAGCTCAAATTGCTGAGGACTTCCCAAGCTCTCTGTACCTTCAAAAATCTTTCCCTTGACTCATGGTTAGGCTTGGATGCCTCAGATGTCTTCTGTAACTTATCAGGATGAGAGTTTAAGATGGCAGATCGGTAGCTTGTACGAATTTCTTCATAGCTTGCACCTTCTTTCACAGATAAAACTTTGTAGTGGGTTTCCACAATGGAGTCCTCACCAAGAAGCATGATCGGAAGGTTGCTTGTTATCAGATATCTTTTTTCACTGCAAATGCAATGAAGAGATTCTATGAAGGGATATTTACTTATTCTTTATATTAATAACCAAAGCAATAGCAAATGATTTCTAGATCAACCACTAAGAGAAGTGGCTGAATTTACAAATTTCTGCACTACTCGGTAAAAGAAAGATTTCCATAGAAGCTTGGGCAATGAGAAACTACTGAAACCCTCAGCATGGTTTTCCAATCACCAATGTCTCCCCAACCACTTTCATTTAGTACCAACCATTGTATCTTCTATATGTGACTTTTGATTCACAGGAAGGATTCATAGAGGAAAAACTGGTGAACCCCCCCCCCCTCCAAAAAATAAAATAAAATGGCAAGATACACATTTTTGCACAATCCCCTTCATCCTTTGAATCCTCTAGTTGTCAAAGCAGTGACTTGTTTCTGGGCACAAAGTGGTCCTACATAAAGGCTTCAACTGATTCTAACACAAATAAACTCCTTATGCTAGTCATACAGATGCAAACCCCGGTCCTTAAACTAACCAATCTGTGCAGCTTAAATCAAGATAAATCCTAAATATTTCATCTGCCGAAGGAAAAAAAGCATTCCAACTTCTTCCTTTGGAAAAGGGAGAGTGACCTTCGGAAAAGCATGAAAAGAAAAAAGCTCGAATCATACAATCCCTCCGATACCCCAGAATGAAAAGGCTGATCTCTTAGTATCCTAATCTCAATATCTAACACTGTAACACAGCAGATCTCCTTAATTATCTAATGGCAAGGTCCACAAGTCAAACAGGAAATACAGAAGACAACAGTTACAGAAAGCTGCAGAGAGGCAACATAGTTAAAGTAATCAAAAACGTTGAAGAAGTAATCTTAAAAACAAAAACCAGGGATAATTTCGATTTTTTTCAGCAAAATTAGAACACCCAAATCTCGAAAACAGAAAAATTACACATAAACTTTCTCGTCCCCTGTTTGGTCGCCCAGAAAATATTCCAAACTGTAAACGAAAAAGAAAAAGAAATCAAAAACCCATAAGCTTATCGTTATTTTGTCTACAACCAAAAACCCTTTTCCTAGAGAATAACTCCTCCATAATAAAATTACAAAGATCCCTTTTTTTTTCTTTAGTAAAGTGAAAATTTTATTGATAGAAGAAGACCTAATTATACAGAAGCATACAAAAGAATCCCCTAAAGAATTACCAACAAAAATACTCCAATAATCAATCTCTCAGCATTCTAAGTTGTAATTTCAACTTTCAGCCAAAGCAATAATTTTTGGGATTTTCGCATAGCTCCTAAAATGTAAGTAGAAGCAGGAAAAGATAAGGGTATAGAAATCGTACCAATATCATCTCGCCTGGTCGCCGGCAATTGAACTTGTTCAAGAGGGAGAGACAGTCAGAGTGTCTCAATCTCGTAGATACCAAGGGCAGCCCGCCTGTACTTTAAAGGGAGATCTTTGCCATTGTTTTAGATCAGCTTTGTTAAAAAAAAAAAGTAGATTTTTATTTCACGTAGTTCGCAGTACCAATCAACGATTGGATTAATTTTTGTTCACCACTAACTCACCATCTTGACCTATAATTGCCAATTGACTATTGAACCGTTGTTCCTGTTATTATTCTGGTTAAAACCCAAAAAAAAAAAAAAAAAAAAAAAAAAAAAAAAAAACCTTCCTTTAAATCAAACCCCTCATTAAAAATTATTCATTACATCTAAAGCAGTTCGATGGTAAGTGTTTGTCATTAGAAAAATTATTTATTTTCTCGAGGTCCTCCTTTCATTCTCATACTTTTAAAAATCACCATTAAATTTGTAGAGTTCATATGGGGACTCACATGAACCCCACGGATTCAATAATGATTTTTAAAAGTGAAAGGATAGAAAGTAATTTTATACGTTATATCCATGTCCTTCTTGGATCGCTCTAATAATAATGTGGCTTTTAAAATTACTATTGAATTTGTGATATATCATTATTGAATTTTGATAAAATAATAATTTTAAAAGCCACATCATTCTTAGAGGGACATGGATACAATGTATAGAATTACTCGAGGATGGAAGAAGATCATGAGGAGGATGTGTAGCATTCCAAGTCATAATTTTAGACCAATGCTACATACCACACAAATATCGTATAAATATTTTACAAAGTTGATATGTCGTGATTTAGTAGCCTTTAGATCGGCACCTTATTAACAAAATATTTATATCCAATTATGTAGCATTAGTCTTGATTTTAAGCATATAAAGTTTGGTTAAAGATGTTTATAGAAATATAAATTCTTGATAATCCAAGATAACATGCGATTCAAAACGCATTGTAATGGCTTATTGATACAATGCATATTGAAGAATATTTCAATATGCCATTAGGTCAACAAATATCTTACAAATATTTTTTAAAGTTGATGTGTCAAAGGAAAAAATTATATCTAATGACTATTAAATATGAATGTTTGTGTGATATGTTATATGTAGCATTAGTCATAATTTTAAGCGTATAAAGTTTGGTTTAAGATGTTTATAGAAATAGAAATTCTTGATAATCCAAGATAACATATGCTTCAAAACGCCATTGTAATGACATGTTGAAGAATGTATATTAAGGAAGAAGACTAATGCTAGAAACTACAATTTTATCCAACAACTATCCCATAATATTGATGTGATAGACTATTAGTATCAATCAACCATTGAATTAGTATTTGTTAAAAAAAATAAAAAATAAAATAAAATCAAACAGTTGATTGTGATTGTCACGTCAACATTGTAGAATAGAAATGTGTTATATAGCATTACCCTATGGTCTTGAGGTGGCTTGACCACCGCTTCCATTTTATTTTTTCTTATATATATAGTTTTTTTTACTGTAAATAATGTGTCACAATATAATTGGTGCTGATGTAGTACATTAACAAATTATGTCAACTTTTCTAACAAGAACTTTTAAACCTTATGGTGTAATATATTATTCCTTTTTGGTTGTGGCCTTTATATCACATTTACGGTGTTTACTATGTTTATTATTTTTTAATAAACATATACGGTATTATGGATATTTCTATTAATTTAGATTACCGTAAATATGGAATCGGTATTATGGTTATTTCTATTAATTTAGATTACCGTAAATATGGAATCGGTTAATTGATTTTAAAAATCAATTAACGATATTGTTTCCTTGATGGAAGGAAACAATACGGTGTTTACCATTTGAGGGTCCCTAACCTAGCCTATAAATAGAGTGCCTGTGTACACCATCAGTACAGCCATCAAGCAATAGGCATAGGTTAGAAGATCCCTCAAATAATCTTTTTCTTGTTGTTCAGATGGATCGTGGAAAAGCTTGAGCAAATATGGCTAGAGGTAAGCCTGAATCCTGTTTTATTCGTTTTCCGCTGCGCATGTTAGATTAAATAATATGTTAATTATTTCTAACATGTGGTATCAGAGCCATCCTCTGTGCTATTTTGCTTAGCGTATAATTTTACTATGCGTTATCAATATTGAATCAAGTATTTTTTATTGGTTATCAATATTGAATCAAGTATATTCTATTTGGTATTGTTCACTTCTGTTTGTCAATATTGTTTGAGCAATATTTCGTCTTTTGTGACATGATAGAAACGCATTAGCGATTATTTTGTGAATATTTGTTGTTTACGTACTGTTTATGAAAACCCATAAATTTGATATAACTATTTTTTGTTTTATCACTATTCGGTGTATTGTGATATATTGCCTAATTTTGAGTTGTTGTAATCTTGATATGGGTATTTTCATAAAGGGGTGGCGGCTAGGGTTCTATTTTTAGGGTTTTCAACCCATCTGGAACATTACGGGTCGGGTTGGTTGGTGACTGGGTAGGGTTTCGACCCATTAAGGTTTTTGGGTTGGATATATTTTTCGGGTAGGGTTTTTTAAAACCCATGCAGTTTTGGGCCATTTGAGTGGGCTGACCTAGTTTGGGCCAGCACTATACATAGACCCAGAGGCCTGACCCGATTAAGTGGGTTGACCCAATTGCCCAAATACAGTAGCCCATTTGGAGTCTTGTGACCCAGAAACCCAACCCAATATAGTAGCCCATTACAGTAGCATTTAAATAAAATAAAAGATTTGGCTCATATGGGGTTCGAACTTGGGACCTTCATGTCCATAAAGTGACAAGCTTCAAACCATTGAGCTAAGCCTGTTCTATGCTTTCACATTAAGGTTTTATTCCCTTTATTATTTACAGTACTGTGTATTAAAATTATTGTTTATTTAATACATGAATTGAGGAATGTATATTTTTAATTGTTGAATTTATATTGTTTAAATATAAATTGCTTGATGCCTAGACCTAAGAATAATTAACAATACCATATATACTGGTGTGTTTACAGTAATATCTAAGAATGCAATGTCGGGGAAAGTTCTGGCAAGGAAAGTCTTGGGATTTAAGTGTGTCCGGTGTGACCCCCCTCACTTTCCTGGGAGCTCATCTGCTTGCACCTTGGAAAATGCTGTTTACCCCATTTAGGTATTGGTTTGTTATATTCCTAGGGCTATTGAGAGGGCATCTATAAAGTTGTTAGATGTTAATGAAGTCGCAATTATTATTATGATTTTGGGAGAGCCAAAGCATCCCAATTTTTGAATAATAATTGCATCAAGATTACACACACGTAATTATCATAATAATTATGGGAGAGCCAAAGCATCCCATTTTTTGTATGATAATTACATCAGGATTACACGCATGAACCTCATAAAGATTTATTAGATGTTCATGAATTACAGCGTGATTATTATGATTTTGGGAGAGCCAAAGCATCCTAATTTTGTAATAATTGCATAAGGATCATACACATGAACTTCATATAGAAAAATTAACATCGTCTTGTAGTTAATTCATAAATTTAATTACTTATCCCCAAAGGGAAGTTTTTATTTTTATGGCTTAATTAGAATGAGATAACAAATTTAGTATTAAAAGTAAAATTTCTTTCGGTTGCCCAAAGGTACGAAGAATTTTATTTATTAATATTTAAATTTGTTTTAGTCTTGTTAATAAAGAGTAAATTTCATGCGTGATGCAACCTTTGCCCACAGGTAGGTTGAAATTTTACTATTTTTACTATTTAAATTGGCATTGGCCAATTTGAAATAAAGTTACTTCATAGCATTAAAGTATTTTTATTTTCTTGGTTATTGCAGCTGTTCATATTTATCTACTTTGGTGGTTTTATATTCCAATACATTATGGTAATATTTTTCTGACTGGAAAAAGATTAATATACTTTTTCATTTGAGTGTTCTAATTCCATTATGGGAATGAAGGATATTGTAGTTTAGCTTAAGTCCCTAAAGATTGAGATTTTTTAAAGTCATTATTGGTCTATTTCAATTTTTGAATTCTCTCTTCTAAGTGTAGAATTTTATCTTGTAACACACGTAAGGATAAATGGCTAGTAAATAAACTTCTAACCATGTGTGTTCAAGGATATGAGAGAATTTATAAAGTGTTCACATGATTATTCATGTTAAAGGAAGGACCAATAAATGCAATCATGTCCAACACTTAAAGCATGAGAATAAGGTGCCAATAAAGTATTATGGCAATCAAGATACTTATTTCTCATGCAATAAGGAAAATTAAGGGCATATAAAGAAAGATTGCATGAAGTAAAAGAAATGACTTAAAATAAATCTCATATATCCAGTATGTCATGAATCTCTTGTAGTGACTCATTCAAATATGTTGTGGATTGATTATGGTTTAACAATCCACATTGTCAACACAAATGCAGATCTTTTTAAAATGGATAACACGTGTTTACAATTTGAGTTTGTTGGGATCAATAGGTTAATTTTAAAATTCAGTTATAATTTTGACCTCAAAAATGATTTATATTCCATAATCTTTTTGAAATCTATTTTCTAGTTTGGCTTATTAAAAATTTCAATTTTTTATTTTAAACTTGAAATTTTTCTTATTTTTGGTGGAATATTGGTTGGGGTTTATTTAAAGTCTATTTAAAATTGACCTACATCCCAATTTTTTGAAACAAAATTATTTGTTTATTTCTGCATACTGATGTTGACGTAAAGTAGAGTCTTTGAGAATTTAAAATGCTCTGGTTACAGCTTTGGAGATTGAAATATATCTCCATACAGTAAATAAAAGTCGGTAATTTACTGACTTTGGTTCTTGTGTGGGCTGCATAAGGGAAAGCATACCAACAAGACCACTAGAGGTGCCAAAGAGAGCATTTTGAGATTCTTGAGATCATGTACATTGAAATGTGTTAACCTTTCCATACTCATTGCCTAAATGGTCAGAGATATTTTTATCTCTTTTAGTGATGACCATATAAAGTTTATGTATCTCTATCTTCTAAATATTAAAGCTGGGGTATTGAATGTTTTTAATACCTATAAGGAAGAAGAGGAGAAACAATTTGAAGATCATAAGATCTAATATAGGCATAGAGTACTAAGGTAGGTACACACAAAGGGAAATGATTAGTAATACTAATCTGCTATTACCCTTATAAAGTAAAGCTTTGAAGACCATTGTGTATATGTTAAACAGGATTCCATCTAAGGTTGTCTTTAAGACACCTTTTAAAGTATGAAATAGATGGAAGCTTGTTTACATTATTTACACATATGGGGTTGCCTTGCTAAAGAGAGGATTTATAATCCTCGCCTTAGAAAATTAGATTCAAGGACAACCAGCGAATCTTTTATAAGCTATCTAGTAAACTTTAAAGGGTTTTAATGTTTTATTATCCTTCATATAATCCTAGGGTTGTTGATTATAAAATTTCTAGAGGATGCAAAACCTAGTGGGAGTGCTCATTCACATAAATTGGAATTTGAGGAAGCACTAGAGTTGGCCAAATCTCCTCCTAATAGAGGATGATTGATTGTATTCAAGAAAATCAGATTGATTATCCTGAGCCACAATCAGTTATGGAACAACCAACTCATACAGAACAGGTTCAAAAGTCTATTCTCCCATTGCAAAAATGCAGAGGAAGTAGAATTAAGAAAATCCTATAGAATAAGGAGATCAACAAGTCTTAGTGATCATGTTGTATATCTCCCAGAGTCTGATGTTGACATTGGACATAAAGATGATCCAAGTTTGTTTTCACATGCTATGAGTGGAGAAAACTCCACATTGAGATTCAGTGCCATGAAGCAAGAGTTAAATCCATTGCTCAACAGTCTAGCTAGACTCGTAGCCAATGGTTTTACTCATAAGGAAGACATTGATTATCGTGAAACATTCTCTCCAGTGTCTAAGGATGGTTCATCAAGATGATCATAGCATTAGTAGCTTATTTTTGATCCAGAGCTACATCAAGTGGATGCGAAAACAACTTTTCTGAATAGGGATCTTAAGGACGAGGTTTACATGAAACAATCAAAAGGTTTTATAAATAACAGTCAGGAAGCTTGCAAATTAAAGAATTCTATTTATGGGCTGTGATAGATCTCTCAATGGTAAGATACTTTTTACAAGGTTATTGTTTATAGAAAACCTTGTTGATTAGTATATATACCTTAAGGTCAGTGGGAGTACAGTAATCTTTCTAGTCCAAAATTTGCAAGTAGTGATTTAGGTTTGCTACATAAAGTTCACAAAACTTTGAAATGAAGGATTTGGGTGAAATCTTTTATGTCTTTTGACATAGAGATTCACAGAGACATAAAGAATATTAACATTGTCTCGGAAGACCTACATTGAAAAAGTTTTGGGAAGATTTAGAATGAAGGATTATGCACCTTCAGTAGCAATTAAGAGGGACCAATTAAATACAGATCAATGTCCCAAAAGGTATTGGAATAAGGGCAGATGAAAAGTTTTAAGTGTCTGCATTATACATAACCATATGACTGACAATAAGTATATTGAGTCAATAAAGTGCTGCAAATAAAGTCTTGCGGTATATACAAGGAACCAAGAAGTACAACTTAACCTAAGGATACACTTTCCATTTGAAGGTGGTTAGTTGTTCAGATTTGAGTTTTGCTGATTGTGTAGATAGTAGAAAGTCTACTTTAGGGTATATATCTTTTTATTGAAGGATATATCCTAGAGATGCAGTATGCAGACTATAGTTGCTACGTCTACCAAGAAAGCTAAAAGTCTAGCGTGCTATGAATTTAATACACAGGCATGATGGTTGAGACATTTTGTTGAAAGTCTCAATATTGTCGATTTTACAGTTAGACCATAAAGATACTCTGCAGTAATTCTACTATAATCTTCTTTTATAAGAATAAAGAGTAGAAACAGAAGTAAATCGACATCAAGTATCTCAGTACGAGAGATAACATTAAGAGACATAAAGGGTCTATTGAGCATATAAGTACTGAATTAATGATTGCGGATCCTATGACTTAAAGTTTACCGGTAAAGAAAGAATAAAGTCATGCGGAATATATGAGACTCATTAATTCATTTTCGCTTGGTTTGTCTCTTTTTGGTCTATAGACATAAAGTTATTTTAATAAAGTTTATTGTGCGCATTTGTTATTTTTATCCATGAGGATAAATAAAGTTGGACCCGAATGACTTATAGGAAGTTCATTCATAAAGTTTGATTATCCATAAGGTACTCATGTAAGGAGTGTTTTGCATTGTGATACATGGAAGGGACGACCTAATTTTATAATGGTTTTACCGCCATGATTCGTGTGAAACATTTCTTATTTGAGTGGGAGGATTCCATAAAAGGATTGGCCAAAACTAAAGAACCTAATACCATATGGTCATGTGTTATAAAGTCCAAGTGGGAGAATGTAATATATTATTCCTTTTTGGTTGTGGCCTTTATATCACATTTACGGTGTTTACTATGTTTATTATTTTTTAATAAACATATACGGTATTATGGATATTTCTATTAATTTAGATTACCGTAAATATGGAATCGGTATTATGGTTATTTCTATTAATTTAGATTACCGTAAATATGGAATCGGTTAATTGATTTTAAAAATCAATTAACGATATTGTTTCCTTGATGGAAGGAAACAATACGGTGTTTACCATTTGAGGGTCCCTAACCTAGCCTATAAATAGAGTGCCTGTGTACACCATCAGTACAGCCATCAAGCAATAGGCATAGGTTAGAAGATCCCTCAAATAATCTTTTTCTTGTTGTTCAGATGGATCGTGGAAAAGCTTGAGCAAATATGGCTAGAGGTAAGCCTGAATCCTGTTTTATTCGTTTTCCGCTGCGCATGTTAGATTAAATAATATGTTAATTATTTCTAACATATGGAGCTATTTGTCAAAACTCCAAACCAAAGGGACCAATTTAACATTTTTCCCTATATTTTTTCTTTACTTTTAATTGATAAGATTTTAAAATTATCTACTCGATAGTAGTTCACTAGACCAAAACGTTCAAGCTAACAAGCTCTAGTCCAAGCTTCATTCTCTTTGGCAAGCATAGGCTGGCAGCTGGCTAATACATCAGACTAATTCTGAGTATGCCTTGCAGTCCACGTTTGGCCTCATTGCAACTGCAGGGACATTATCTGCACAATCACACCTTATGATATTGAGAGAGAGAGGGATCAGCAAGCATCAGTGCCCAAGTATTCACATCCCATAACAATGAATCTTTTTCATGCATTAATTCACATCCCGACTACAATGAATCGTATTAAATCCACACATAAATCGTTCTCATGTCCAACTGATTTCACCTTGCCTTGGCACCAGATTTCTCAACTTAAGATTATCGGCACCAAGAGAACCACAAGCAGTGTTACAAAATTGACTCACAAAAGAAAAATGGAACTATACCATCGGTAACCATCCCCACCCCCCTGCCTTCATCTCATCTCTTCTCCCTTTTTCTCTTTTTTTCCCCAAATACAAAGAATAAGGAGCGGATTATGTGTAATTCAGTGGAGCAAGATTCATGCTTGTTCCCAGTGGCAACACAACCTGCAGCTTACAAGCCTATGCCAATTGTTTTCCAATTTTGGCAAATCCAATCATGCACTGACAACTCCAGAAACCCATGGTACAACAAAAGGTGCATTTGGGTGTGAATTTCTATATGAGTCAGGATACTTGTCGTTAAAGCTTACTTTGGGCTTTTCCGCCTGCATTTTGATCGGTAAACCAAGAGTATTAGACTGGACTGAATCTGGAAGAAAATCCAATGTAAATGAGCAAATACTGAAATTTGATGGAAGAAAGAAGAAGATATGGTGCCAACATAGTGAAGAGATAGGCTGATTACTTACATATTTCAGCCAGCATTCCTGATGCTTGTGTTGATAGATGTCTGGAGAATGGCACCCATCCTCAGATGGGCAATAAACCCATATATTACATTTCTTTTCACCTGGCCTGGCACGTTTAGCATGATCCAAGCAAGCTTGACAGCACTCAGCTGCACTTTCTTTATGGTGGGTTAGGCCCCATCTAACAGCTGCACCGCCATAATCTGTATGAAGTTCAGTATGGCATTCATGTGGAATTGGCCTGCCGGGTAAAATTTGATCCTCTGGAGAAAAAAAAATAAAGCTCAGTGAATGGTATTATACATTTCCACCTAACAAAAAATATAATACATTTTAGAAATCTAGCAGACACGTGCCATGTGATTTTTAGCTTCCCAAAAAGGAAATTTAGAACTGGGGTTTTTTAGGGGTTGTAAAAGAAAGGGTGTTGAGAGGGAGAGAATAAATTACCTAACTCTTCTTGACCCTCAGGTTTATCATCATGTTCTTTGTTAATGGCTTCAACAGGTATCCAAAGGCCAATTTCTTCTGATAGCACTGCCCAATCAGACTCCAAGGCTCTTACTAGAATCCCTACAAGAGAGCAATTCAGAATATTAGCCATCAGTCAAGGAATGATTTTACTAGTGTCCCGTAAAGACTCAAGAATGATGGGTCTGAAATGCTTTCTGCATACAAATAGACTCAAATACCACACAACCTCTGAAAGCAAAGTCCATACCAGCTTCCCCATGTGGAATAGTTGAATTCAAAGTCCCTCTCTCAAAGGTTAATTGCTTAGCTTCTTCTAGTTTTTTCCTGCGCCAGCTTTCAACTGCTTCTGTTTATTTAAGAGAACAATACTGACAGGGTAAGTGGCAAGAATGAGCCAATAGTAGACAGACTAAAATTTGTAATTACCACAGCACCCTGAGTATTTGAGAAAGATTTTATTTAGCTTATTGCCTAATGAAATTTAGTTATCTATGTTACCAGCAGCTAATAAGTGCTTCCGAGAGTGTGACCACCCTGTGGTAAACATAAAAATTAGTACTTTACCAAGGTTATAGTTTCAGAAGTGGTCAAAATTATGCACTCTTGGGGGCAAAAGTTTTCGAGGTAGAGAAGGATGCAATGTATTTTTAATCCGGCAAAAGTTGGGTACAAGGGTTTGCTACGGCAGGTGTGCACTTCATTGTTAAACTGCAACTACTATAATATAAATGTAAAAGATAGACATGTAATTTTCACACCTACACGCATGAAACAGTAGCTTTGCTCCTTTTTATGACTATATTTAGCATTCATTTTAATTTTGCACACCAAGGGTTTGCATATTACTAATTAAAACAGTCAAGTGATTGATAAAATCATATTATGGTAAAACATTCTGGATATATATTCCACACCTTATTTCAGATAATAAATTCAAGTTTTATGACACTGCTAAGTTTAACAGATTATAGAAGCACCAGTTTGTATTTGCACAACGTAATTATTCCCAGAACTACATGCATTTCTTTTCTTGAGAAATGCTACATGTACTTAAATTTTTACAATGAGAGCCTTACTAACTGATATGGAGCTTATTTATGGAGATGATCAAAACAATTAATAAAAAGAAATGCTACGAGTACCAATGAATAAGCTCCACATCATCTTAGTAAAGTTTCCTTTGTAAAAATTTAAGTACATAGTAGCATTTCTGAAGAAAAATTTGTGCAAAAAACTACAAAGATTTTTTATGTGCTCAAATGCTTTGACAAAGAGACAAAGATATCAGACATATTTATGTGCATGCATATCCACATATTTGACACAGCTAATCTTCAATTGTGATGTAATACATAAAGAATCAGGTTTTCTTTAAAAAAATCAGGCAAGAAGCCAATACTTTAAATTAAATTGTTGTCATAAACTTAACTATCATCACCATTATCCTATCAACCTCAAAAGTTATTTTCTAGTACAAGAGAATGAAGGAACTTAACTAATAACAGAAAGTCAGCAAAACTTAAATCATTCTACCTCCTTTGAAAGTAAAATCTGATAATTAGCCTTTTCTTTAATATAATTTATCAACAGAATATACTTACAAAAAACTCGAGTAAGAACCCATAGATACAATTAGTGTACACAAATTATTCATCTTTTCAACAAAGTACAAAGTCATTATGTACTACGTATTGTTTTTTTTTTTTTTTAGTCTAGTGGCACCGTTGGCCAAAAGAGGAGAAAACAAGTTCCGGTGGCATTTGTACAATGCCTCTTTTTTTTTTTCTCTCTTTTTTCTTTTCTTTTCTTTTCTTTTATTTATTTTATTTTATTTTATTTTATTTTTTTCTAGTTTTTCTTTGGCAGCATGCACCACTATGGACATTAAAAATGAAGTCCTACAAGCCTCTGTGACCCCCATGAGGTGGTAACCTCCACCAACAGCAATAGTGACTGGAAAGGTGGCACCAACCACTGGAACAAATTTCATGTTGGACCAATCTAAAAGAGGACAGTTTTTTTTTTTTCCTTCTTTTTTTTTTTTTTTTTTTTTTAAAGAGGACACCTAACACCATACCGCAAGACATCCCTTTAAAAACAATCTCACTTATTGATACACAAACACAATTGTTGAACATTGATTCTCCTTATCCATGTGAACGGCACTACACCTATACAAAGAAAAATCATTAGGAATAATGTGACCTAGGGGCATTTTCCACAAATTATCATTCTAATCACAAGTTCCTTGTTGCAAGGTAATAAAAAATTATATACTGGAACCCAGTCCCAAGTTCACTCCACACATATTCACAGATTATGCACTATATTTCACCAGAAAATCTAACATTGAACAGCTAAACACATACATAAAGGTTAGACGTCAGAGCCAGTGAGCAGTAAACTAAAAAACAACAAATTTGACAGGTGCAACGTCACATTGGATCTCCGATAGATCAATTACGATTCAAAAAGAAACTTTTAACCATAATTTTACCAAGTGTTTTGGTTAGAGGCACTCAGTCACAAGGTAAACTCAGACACAGGCATCAAAATAAAGTCACGTCAGAAACATTCAACAAACTAAAACCAAATTGCAGTTCAGTGGACATTTCCTGGTTTTAGCTAAGTTCACTTGCTTCTTTCATTTACAGTCAATGAATTAACTTGACAGCTTACGGCGTTCACTCAACAATCTAAGCAATGCAATGTTTAAGGTTCCATTCCATTCCTAAAACCCTTCAACATACCATAATTTGCTTTTAAACTCTAATTCCCCCTTCATCTTCAAATACTCTAACCACCATTTCCTGCTTCTTTTAGACAAGAGAAAGTATAGGGGAGTTTTTTCCAAATAAATTTCATAGTTGTCGACTAAAGTTGCTTTGTTAAACAGAGAAGAAAGAAGATCTGAGGTCATGAAGGGGCAGTAACATAAGTTGCTCCTGAGTAGGTGCCAATTGTGTGACAGTAATGGAGGCAACATTACGACACTAAAAATTTGGTGATACTGTAGTTTCTAGGGCTGATAGCATTGGGACTATAAATACTGGTGGTAAAAGCAATGGCAGTCTCAAGGAGGAGGAAAGAGTGTTATACACCTTACCCGCAAGTGTCTGGGTGCATTGTGGCCATCATTGTAGAAATGGTAGTGACATTGTGGTGGGAAGAGTGTTTTACAGTAGGCAATCACAGCAATGGAGGTGGTCATGGAGGTGAGGGCGTCAAGATTGGGAGCACCAACAATAATGGCATTGCAGTAGCAATATTGGTTGTGGTTACGGATGTTCAGAAGCAGTAAGAAGGGTGCAGGTTAGAAGAGACAGAGGCACAGCTGGTGTCCAAGGAGACATCTAGAATTAGTGGAGGTGGAGATAGCTAAGCTACAACCTGAAAATGAAGCCTTTATTCCCAAAATTCGAACAATTTTAGCTGTATTTACTACTGATCTGGCTGCACTCTTGCTCACATTTGAAGGATAAAAGTGATTAGCTAGACCAGGCTTGGCAGAGGAGTTGAAGGGTGGAACAGTCGAGATTAATATCAGATAAAGTACAAGTAGAATACAACCCCAGCCCAAAGTGCAATTACTTGCAAACTTCTGCAGTATATCTACAACTTAAAATCATATCATGTAACTATACTAGATGGTGAAATGTGTGGGTCAGTACTAGGGTAAAGTTGTTGAGGACGTAGAAGCAAAGAATTTACTATTTACGAATGAGGGGACCCATTAGGCTATCAAAATTGATACAACCTAAAAAGTTTGAGGGACAAATTTATCCAAATGGAACTAAAACAGAAATTTCGTTCTTTTTTTTCTCCCTAATTTGGGGTCTCTCTTATATACTCATTGTGTACTTGGGTTGCGCCCCTCTACGATTATATTGAGATAGTTTTACTTATTGCAAAAAAAAAAAAAAGAAGAAGAAGAAGACGCAATTTCACATTCTCCAACCCCCAGGCCTCCCAAACACTCTCCACTCTCCAAGTGGCATCAACACAACCTTAGACCATTAAGGTTTATGCTCAACTTTCTAAACACGACACTAAATTATTTCCAGACAGAGAGAGAAATACACAACACCAAAACCATTCGCATTTTGAATGCCTCCATTAGAATTAATCTGGGTTGTTGAGAAAGAGAAAAAAGAAAATTACCAAAAGAAAATAAAGAGGATAAGGACTAATTAGTGTATGCTATCCACCATATTCCAAACTATCTGGCTAAAACTAATTACAAGTTACAAATATTAAGCGTGGCATCATCAACTACTAAGCAGGAAAGTAACGCAAGGAGTGATCAGATTGCAGACAGAAATGAAAGAGTATTCTGTAACATGATACTGAGACCTCAAAATATATGTCTATAAATTCCGTAAAGTATTACAACAGAAAATGCAAAGAATCAATGAAGTTTTCAAAGATACAATCAGTGTGTCATCTCCAATGATTCTCTAACTCCATGGAGTATCGAAACCACAGAACAGGTTGAGAGAGAATTTCGATGCGAGTCCATTCGCATTCAAAAACCTCATAGTTTGTATAAGCGACTACAGCCTTTTGGTTTTTCAACATAACATTATTCTAAAATTATAATTGGAACAGACTGTATGATTTGGCTTTTTTTTAAAAAAAAAACAGAACGAGGATGGAATGTGAACTTGAAGCAGGAAAGCACGAAACATGTTGATACAAAAACACGAAGGGATTTAGTTATTGGAAATGTATAATATAGGCCTAGAGCATTAGGATTTTAGTTAGGGTACCTATTAAAATATTGGTATTGCCACATCCTAAAACATCACTGATAAAATGTTTCCGTAAATCATCAACCATGTAATAGATTGTAAACAATTTCTTCCTAATTATAAAAACGACACTACAAGGCAGTTAAAGTCCACTGACCTCGTTGCTCAGTAGCGTTGGCGCTGCCATTCAAGCTTTTCAACCTCTCCAAAATCTCATCGGTGATCTTCTCTTTCAAAGACCGTGGCAGTTCAACCACAGCCTCTCCTCTAGAAAGCTCCTTCTTTAGTTCCTTTACCTTTTGGCCCATAACAACGAGTTTCAGTGAAACCATTGAGGAAGCAATACCCAATATTTCAATCACATGGAAAAAAATGTACCGAAATGGATCCTACCAGTTTAACAAGCTCCAACGGTTCGGACGCTCTCCGAATCCGAATCGATTCCTCCATTTTCCTAATCTGATCCGGGGTATAGTTAACAGCTGAAAAATCAGCAAAATTTTAAATTTTGGAACTGGGTCTTCATAAAATCCCCAAAAATTAATTGGGTATTCCCAAAATAACAAGAACAACCAATAGCTCAAAGAGATGGAAGGGAAAACAGAGACTTACTGTTTCTTGAGACTTTACCGGAGTAGATGTAGAGAGAAGAATACAGAGAGCGAAGAACGTAGAGGGCGATGAAAATGTTGATCGAGCAAACGAGCAGAGTGGTTTTCTTGTACGAACATCCCCACCTCGGTCTTCCCTGCGCCATGTTCCTCCCTCTCTCCCTTCTTCTTGTTCACCCTCATCCCACCATCTCTCTCTCTCTCTCTCTCTCTCTCTCTCTCTCTCTATCTCTCTGTGGAGTTTGCTTTGAAAACTGAGTATAAGAGATCGATCCGATAGATTGCAAGAAACAATACTTTGCTTTCTTTGATTGATGACCCACACGTTCTGCTCGCCAAAGTGTCCCACCGGCAGTGAAAGTGTGTTGTTTTTCCTTTCCTTCTTGTTGCGGACTTGCGGTGTTCTATCAGGCGTAGCTAATCCAGTGCTTAAAGCCTTAAACAATAATTAACTACATGCACTTTTTGGCTGCGAAGGTGGGATTCGGTTCATCGGTCTGATCTTCTTCGGTGAGATTCCGTGATTTTTGCGCTAAAGTGTGCGAGAGCTGAGAGGTTTATGATAATGATACCACAGCTTGGTTTTTTTGACATTTTGGTTTTTTTTTATTTTCTTTTTTGGGGGAATTTAAAGCTTGTTTTTTCTGTTAACAGTTAGCACAGCTTGGTTTTACTTCTACTTCTTTTTTGTTTGATTTTTTCCTGAATTTGAAGCTTATTTACTTCTTTGTTTAAAGCAGCTAATTGTTATTACCCAGATTAATCAATATAATGAGGTAGAATCACGAGGTAAAAGCAAACCAAAGAGAAGTGGTTAAAAACGATGATTAGCCCCAGACCAATGATTAGTTATATTATCCTCCTTCCTTATTGGATTTGTAAACATCACGCAATTAATTAATGTCCGCCTGTGCTTACCGTTGTGCGCATTAATGGAAAATGTTGCCGCATTGTTTCTTCATCGATGATTGATATGCTTGCATGCCGATAAATACACAGATTGTAGGCCACAGAATTTTCAAAAAATTAATATTTTCTATTTTCATTCGATATGTATATTTTATTTATTTATGATCGATCCCCACCAAAAAAAATTCTTAAAAACTCTGTCCCTGCAATAAGGTATTACAAAAAAATCTTTTAAATAATTCAGATATATACAAGTTTGATAGATGGAAAATGGTATCTTGATGTGGCTGGATCACATTGATGGGTATGTAAGATCGAACCGATGTGGTTGGATCGTAGAGCTTTTGATTCAATCGAAATTAAGTCCGATCGATTGAGAATGACATCTCCCTGTAGCATTGCCACGTGGAGCAATATGTGAAGATGGATGACCAATGTTTGATATGATAGATTCTATAATCGATCGATTAAACTCGTTTTTAATGTGGATTGTCACGTTTCGATCAATCAAACTCGTTTTTAAACTTGCGTAAGAAGTTTCTTAAAACATTAAAAGTGAATAAAAAACTTATTTTATTTGGAGAGAGTAGAGATAGATAGAGATGAAGTGAGAGGAGCTTAGAGGGAGAGGACAGAGGAGGAGCACACGGAGTAAGATAAAATTTGTTATTCGAAAATTTGAATTAAAAAAAGAAAAAAGAAAAAAAATGAATGAATGAAAAATTGCACTATTGGTATTCGTGGTTGACTAAAATTACAAAATATTCATTTTGGTATCAAAATTAATTCAGAGATTTTTGTAGTTGGTTTATGCCCTGTTTGTTTCGACGTAAAATGGTTTCTGGAAAATGATTTCGGTATTTTCCGATGTTTGGTAAGGGCGAAAATAATGGTCAACCAGAAAATGATTTCCGTTTGACCAAAAATGCTTAATAAATTTCAGAAAATGATTTACGATTTTTAAAAGCGTAAATCATTTTCCGTAGATGGTAGATGCAGTCGACTCTCTTTTAAACAACGCAGTCGACTTTTACGTTCAAGCAGTTGACTATTGTCGAATTTCGACAAGTCAGATTCCGACTCCGGTCGGTTCCGGAATTCGACAAATTAAGCCAAAATCCGGCGACATCCAACCGATGTCGCCGGATTTCGGGGATACCATGCTAGATTCCGGCCAGACTGGCCGGAATTTGGTCGAAGCGACCGGATCTCTGGCTATATCGCCGGATCTCCAGCCGTCTGGCCGGGATACTGGCCGGAGAGGCCGGATCCAGCCAGAACGGCCGAACCCCCGGCATCTGGCCGGAAACTGGCTAGGACGACCGGATTCCGGCAACTTTGCCGGCATTTGTATATGCCAAATATAAAAAAATATTTTTATATTATTTTATATTTATAATTTTTATTTTGTGAATAAAATTTAATTTTTTTAAATTAATATGATTAAATAAAAATATTTGTAATTTTCCGTACGTGCCAAACACCGAAAAATGATTTCGACGGAAAATATTTTTCTGAAAAATGATTTTCCTGAAACTATTTTACGACGGAAACCATTTTACACCGAAAACAAACGGAACATTAATTTACAAATCGTTTCCTGTAGTCAAATTCCGTTAAAAACTTTAACATATTTCGTTAAACATCACGTCAGCACCAATAGAATGACAACGCGTGTTGATCATAATAAAAAAAATATATAAATATATTAAAAAATAAATACATATAAAACTTAAACATTATCTTAAAAAAAATTTAAAATATAAAAGGGGTGGCTGCCTATCCCCAAAGGCATATGCACGCCACCCCTTTTCTCAAAAAATATTTTACGTCATTCTTAAGGGGTAGTTTAATTGGTTGGAAATGTTGCTTCATGAAGCGGATGTCACTAGGTTGAATCTCACATCCTCTTCTTGCGTAGACATTAGGGTGGGCAATTCGTGCATTCGGGTCGGGTTCGGGTCAACCCGACTGACCCGATTATATAATCGTGTCAACCCGAATCAGACCCGATTATTAATCGGGTTGTGACACGCGACCCGAACATGACCCGATTAATAATCGGGTGACCCGAACACGACCCGACAAACCCGACAAATAATCGTGTCACCCGTTTACCCGACACAACAAGACCCGACACGTTAAAAAACTAAACCATCAACACCCAGAACCTCAACTTCAAACAGAAAACGAAAACCCATTCGGTCTATCTACAGAAAAAATCCAAAACACCAACCGGCCATTAGTAATAATACATCAACAACACCCACCATTCGGCCATCAAAATAACCCATAAATTTCTCCATGAAATCAACCTACTTAAAATCCACAGAAATCAACACTCACACGACTACAATGGAAGACACAAGAAATCAACCCATCATTCGGCCAAGACCCACAATTACAAGAAACTCAGTACCAACCGAAACACCACAAAATCACACAATCAAACCCAAAAATTTACAATACCCATTCGGTTGTTCCCACAGAAAAATCCTCCCGAAAATCACAACACCACCTGAATATTCAACAGTTAAATGAAAAAGAAGACAGCAAATAAACTTGAAAGAAAACAACTTTTGCCAAGAAAAATACATGCTGGGTTTTCGATTCTACACGTTCGTTAGAATCTGAGGAGGTGAGGAGAAGGGTAAAGCCGTATGATATCTGCCAGTGGTGTTGGACAGTTGGTGGTGCCGTCAGTAGATGGCCGGCGTCGACTCGCTCTTATCTGCCGGTGGTGGTGTCGCCGGGCGGGCGGGCGGGCGGCATGCGGGCTACTGGGCGGCAGACCGGCAGTGGGCTAGGGTTCGGCGGTTCGCTGCGTTCGCACTCGGGGCTTCAGACTTCAGTTCGGGTTCGGGTTGTTGACACTTCGAGTCTTCGACTCTTCTTTACTTCTTTTCTCCTTTTTTAATTAAAAAAAAAGAGGGTCAGAATCGTGTCAGAATCGGGTTGACCCGATTCTGACCCGAACCCGATTATACAAACCCAAACCCTATTTTATCGTGTCGGGTTCGTGGGTCGTGTCAAAAATTGACAACTCTAGTAGACATGTCAAAAAATATATATATTTTACGTCAAAACAAACAGAACATAAACATAAACATAAAAAAGAAAAAAAAAAAAAAAGAAGTTATTATAAAGTCTACTTGTTTGAATTAGTCTTGACCGCCCACAGGTGCTTATTTAGGCAAGCGAACACGTAATGACAAAAAGTTGCTTAAGATCCGGATCCATTTTGGCCTAATTTATTTAACGAGAAGTCGAGAACATAGAAATGGTAAGCCTTGTGCTCGTATTGGAAAATAGTAGGCCTAATAGCCCAACCAAAAGTGGATCCAATCTAACCCGATTTATTTTCTAATATAACCCGATTCATTTTGCTGTACCGAAATGTGAAAACGCGGGAAAATTCACTAGGGCACAAAAACAGCCACTACTGCATTTCAATTTCTCGGTACACTTCGAAAATCGCAACAATGGAGATTGACAATGGCGTGGAAGAGGAGGAGGAGGAGGTGTTCGGATTCTCTAGAAACTATTTTCTCGCGAAAGAATTGGGCGGCTCTGGAAAAAAATCGGCTAGCAAGCTCTCTGACATTGATCTCGTTGACGAACAGGTTTTCAACTAATCTAGGTTTCTTACTCTTCGAAATGAAATTAACGATTTTTGAAATTTATGTGTAGGAGCTGAGGGCAGCGGCATCGGATATTGAACCAAAGCATGAGAAGGAGGTCGTGGCTTTGGTGAACAGCTACAGGAGTTTGTTCCCCAAATGGGTTTTCGACCTAAGGTTTGCGCGTAGCTTTATTGTAATCAAGCAACGATGGACTTGCTCTTAGTAAACATTGTTGATTAAATTCGTAGAAGCTTTTGGGGCAACTAATTTATGATGGTGCCTGAGCAGGTTGTTCGAGTTCGAACATCGACTTTCCTTTATCTCGTTTAAAGTTAAAAGAATTTGCATGTTGGGTCCACTGGTAATTTATCAAATATATTATGGAATAGAGAAGCGTGTGAGATATGTGGTGCTTGGAATTTGTCTGAGTTTGTACATTGATATATTTTGGGAAGGATATTAAACTGAAATCACTGGGGCTGGGGGGCATGTTGATTTAAGGGCAAGCATTGCTGCAGTTGTTTGTGTTTCATTCATGTATAAACACATTTGGTATTTGCGTGGGATTTGATTTGTTAATCGAGAGGGGTGTATAATTTTGTCTTTTTTGGTTTGTATAGCGGGGATGATGTATATGATATATCGCAAATGTGGAAACCAACTGCACAAATCTAGTTACTTGATAATAGAAGGACTAGTATGGTGGTTAGGACAATGGTAGGAATATGTGGTGATAGAATTTAAAGAAAGATTCACATAGGATGAACACCATGGGCTGAAAGACGCTCACTTTTTGCAAATCAAGTTAGAATAAATAGATAAGGTTACAGGATCAAAATAATTAGCATGGGACACAACTTCTAATGAAAATGGTTAATAACTAATATGGCATGGCATGATATCAGATGTTGATCCTTGCTTCTGAAATTCACTGAAAACTGGGGTAATCGAGTAGTACCTGTAATTCACTGAAAAGGGAATAGGTAAAAAATGATGTCTTGAAGAGCAAAACTACCAATGGAAAGTTTTAACTTAATGGAAGGGTAGAGAAGCTAAAGTGTTTTCTGGAACAACCATTGAAGCAACCGGGGAAGCAGAGAGGCTTAAAGTAAAGAGGCACCAAGGGAATGGACAGTTTCTGGAGGATGAGTAGCATACCAGTGGAGAGGCTTCCCCCCAAGCATCTATAGGTCACTCGTGTGAAGAAACATCCCTACTGCGTATCTATGTGATACAGGGATGTTTCCAAATCTTTGGCTTGAGGATTAGTTTCAGTCTGAGACATTGCGTCTCTTTTGAGTTATGTGTTTCTATCATTCAGTGTTGACAGTTTTGTTTCCTCTTTCCTTTACATTGACCTTTAAGCTAGGCACTTTAGATCACACTAGGTGGTCACCTCATCTATACTTAGAAAAGTCACCTTAGTGTTCTTCTGAAGTTTAGCCCCTAGAGGAGACTTGGTTCATGTTTAACTGCACCTCAATTACATGACTTTTCTCTTTTGTTGGACAAGCTGTACAGTCCTTTGTTTTTGAGGGCGGATAGTTTCCTATAGTTTCTATTGCAAGTGATAAGATTGCTATGATCATTACTTACACATGCCTCAGTGATCCAAATATTTTTGCCTCAGTTGTTTCCAATTTTGCTTCTGTTATTTTTGTTATTATTATTATTATTGTTATGCTGGGAAAGCAATAGCTATACCATATTGTTATTGAAAATATCTGTGTTTTTATCTGTTCCTTTTAATGTATCAGGTGTGGTTTTGGCCTACTAATGTATGGATTTGGATCTAAGAAAGCTTTGATTGAAGATTTTGCTTCAACATCATTGACCGAGTATTCAGTATTTGTAATTAATGGCTATCTTCAATCAATTAATATAAAACAGGTATCATCTGCTCAGATTAAATCCAAAGTGATACATGCTTATTTTACTGATTGCTATTTGTACTGCTATATCTATATATGCAGAGGTAAATTGATGAAAGTTGTTTCCACTACTATATTGCACAGGGAATAGAATATGCATTATGAAAAATAAGGAGGCTACCTATTGTATATTGACCTTTCGTTCTCTCCGTGCTCTATTACCAATTCCTGCTGTTTTAAATATAGGTTGCAATATCCTTAGCTGAAGTTCTATGGGATCAATTGAAAACCAAACGAGCAACTAGTTCTGGGAACTTGCCTAAAGTTGAACAGCCATTTAGTTCTCGGTCCATGGATGATCTTCTTGCATTCCTGAATGGATCAGATGCACAGGACAAAGATTGTTTCATATGTCTAGTTATTCACAATATCGATGGGCCTGGATTAAGAGACTCTGAAACTCAACAGTATCTTGGACAAATAGCTGCTTGTTCCTGTATTCGTGTTGTTGCTTCAATCGACCATGTGAATGCACCTCTTTGTAAGTCCTTTGGTTATTGTAATAATTTTTTGATAGTGAATAAGTTAGATGCCAGTAAGCATGTTAAATTATGTCTAATTATTTCAATTAAAATTAATTAGCTGGCACTGGGAATTTTCTTACTTATCCATTGTGCTTTTGCATTGATTCTGTTATTGTTGTTTAAGTTAAATGGTTATGTTATTTTTAGGTTAAATATGTTTTTTTTTAAGTGCAACTTTTCATGTTGGGGTCTGAAAGAATTTCAACCAATCCTTTCTATTTTATTATTCTTCAAACTTCTGAATTTCTTTCATTGAAAGAGGGGGAGGTCTAAATGAAATGATTTTGGTCATCGAGTCTAATTTCTGAGAGAGTTCGAATAATGGTGGCCCCTGAATTCATGCCTTTTTATGTATCTGGGGTAAAGCCATATATAGGTATTTGTGTATTTGTCTTCCTTCACTACAAATGGAGAACCAAATCTTTGTCTTTGAGCCTAAGTACCCTATACTGATTTGGTTGACAGTGTGGGATAAGAAGATGGTTCACACACAGTTCAACTGGTTTTGGTATCATGTTCCTACCTTTGCGCCATACAGGGTTGAAGGAATGTTTTCTCCTTTGATTCTCGCACATGGCAATACCACTCAAAGTGCCAAAACAGCTGCGATAGTGTTACAGAGTTTGACACCCAATGCCCAGAGTGTGTTCAGAGTTCTTGCAGAATATCAGCTGGCTCATCCTGATGAAGAAGGCAAGTAGCTCTCTCTGTACTTTGAGAAAGTATGTTGTGAATTTTAGTTTGTTATATCGCCAGTCTAATTTTGTTTTTTTTTATTTCTTTTCAGGGATGCCAATCAACAGTTTATACACAATCTGTCGAGAGCGCTTCCTGGTCAGCAGCCAGGTTACTTTGAACTCCCATTTGACAGAATTCAAAGATCATGAACTGGTCAAGACAAAAAGGCATTCGGATGGCCAGGATTGCTTGCACATTCCTCTCTTGACTGAGGCACTTGAAAAATTATTAGTGGAGATTAGGCAATAAGCTATGTAGCATCAATTTTCGGAGGATAAAAGGAGGACAAGGGGATGATATGTAGCATTCCTCTTATTTTTTTACTTATATAATCCGCTTGCAAAGATAAAAAGATTGATAGAACCCAACACCCCCCCCCCATCCCCCTCCCCAAAAAAAGAAGAAGCATCCAATAGCATTGAAAGTGAAAGTCACATTGGCAAGGGAAGTGCATATGGTCTTGAAAATGTATTGTGCTGACATTAAAGAATGCTAATGCTTTGGTCCCGCAATTTCGCGTGCCAAATGTGCATTTTTAATCAAAATTGGGTATAAGTGTTTTTGTTTGGGAATATGTTTGAAAAAAAAGAAAGAAATGATGATGTGAAAAAATTTAAGTTTTCAAATAGCAAGGGGTACGATATAAAAATGTACAATTTTAAAAGGTGAAGTGCAATTTTACCGAATACTTAATTGCATTTTTATTATTTATATTTTAAAATTGTTATTTTTTTAAACTGTACGTTTTAAAATTGTTAAACCGAATGGGCACAAAATCAAACTTGGTATAAAATCCTATATAGCCTAGAAATGCAATTTTATCTAGCCCCAAATGGGCATGAGAAGACAGAATTTTTGAAATATGCTTAGATTGTTAATAATTTAAATAACAAATGTGAGAGAGTTTTTATAGAGTTCATTGCTCCAACAAGTGGATAGGTTGTTTGAAACCTGTTCAGGCATGTGGGCTCTATAAGAATTTTCTCACATTTATTGTCTGAATTAGGATAACAAAATTGTTAGAAAATTTTTATTTTGTCACGGCAACATGTGTGAATACATCTTTGTTCAAAAAAGATAAAACAATGATAATAATAGAATGAATTGATAATGCAATAAGATGAAGTACTATAAGTTTTTTTTTTTTTTAAAAAAAAAAAATCTAAAATAGATAAGATATTTTTGCCGTTTCAAAATATATTGGAGTTTTTAAAAATAAAAATAAGTATATCTGTTTTCAAATTATTTTTAAATTTTATATTCACATTCTTCTAAAAGTTTTTTTTTTTTTTTTTTTTTTGTAAAAAAATTTAAATAAAAATGAACCTGCCTTTCAAATGTTTGGAAGATTATTAATTTAATTTAATTTGGGTAAAATGAATGCCATTGCTATTATCTATTTTAAACAGATACAATACTAATTTTACATTTTATTATTATTATTTGTCGCTATTACAATATTGACTGAGGCTGTATCATATTCATTGTGGTCGTTTTCCTTGCACCAGAAGAGGTTCATCCAATGGTGACACAGCATGTGAGACTTGTTCCCTTGCACCGTATGAGGTTTATCTAATGGTCACACACACCATGACAGCTTTGTTCTAATAATTGACGTGACGCAACAAAACTTATTTTGTCTTCTAAGATAAAATAATTAAAGAATTGGTCTTCAACTCTTTATGGTACACCCTACCAAAAATTAGAGAGCTTCTATTTTATTTTTTATTTTTTATTTTTTTATTTCAAAATAATATAAAGATTATTTTTAAGAACAGTACTATAAGTCACATTTTTATCTTACAATGCTGACGTGATAGCCCCGATCAATCTTTAGATAAGTCATTATCAGAAAAAAGAAAATTCAAAAGGTTGAGATTATGATGTCAATATTGTGAGATTCTAGAATTATTATTTTAGGAAAAAAGCAATGCTAAAAACCAGGAGTAGGATAAAAGTTTGTTTTCTAACCTTACCATTTTAGGAATATTTTGTGATTTGTTTGTTAATATATATTTTAATATAGTATATGACTTTCACATATATATATATATATATATATATATTTTTAATAATGCCGTGTTCTAAAAATAAATATGACGAAATTAGAAAAATTTATCCATCTCAAATTAGTGAAAAGCTTTGTCATACGTGCAATAAAAAGTGAAAGGAATGCAATACAAATGAGACTTCAATGACGGCGAACAGCTTCCATTCGCTGCAGCGGATAAGATTTAGAACCAACGAACAACGGAGGTTATAGAATTTTCTACCATTATTTGTTCAATATTTTGAGAATTCATGCATGTAATTACAATAAATTATAAATAAAAATTGAGTTGTCCAACAACTTATCTGGTCATGTTGGGTAACCTCGAGTAATAAGTGGGTCGTGTTCGGGTTACATGTTTTGACCTGATTACTAATCGAGTCAGGCTCGTGTTGAACCCGGTTGTATAATCGGGTCGGTCGGGTTGACACAAACCCGATCCGCAAACCAGAATTGCCAAGCCTAATAAATATCATTTGTATTGTAATCTACTAACGGACTCTATTAACTTGGTGGATGGAAAATGAGTTTATGGAGTGATTCATAATTGTAGTTTACCATAAGGACTCTTTATGATCTTTTTGTATCACAGGTAATGATTTGTAATTTAGGCCAACCCAAATATCAGTGGTGGAATTATGAGAAAGGATTTGAAATAACGTGGCAGGTTTTAATTGGTAGAGAATGGCGCCCGCAGAAATTACAGGCTTTCTGACCGCAGCGAATCCAAAGTCCGAGATGGTCACTCCCATATATAAACGCTGCAAATTTTTTAGTTACAAATTTACAAAGACCAAAAAAGAAAAAAACCAGAGAGCTCATGTCATCTATATCTTTCCTCCTTTGATCGAAATCCAGTTCTCTTCACAAAAGGACCAAAAGGTTATTTTTCCCAACATAGAATTGGAACATAGATTCCAGGAATTGAATTCTTGGGAAAAAGAAAGAAAAGGAGGAGGAAAATGTGGGGATTTGGGGGTAGATATTATTGGGGAAGAAGAAGTGAAATGAGTGGGAAAACAGAGGGCATAGTGGTGGTATTCGCATGGATGTCGAGCCAGGAGAGGCAGTTGAGGAGCTACGTGCAGCTCTACTCGTCTCTGGGCTGGAAGACACTCGTCTGCCACTCTGAGTTTCTCAATTTGTGAGTGCTCAATTCTTTTTGTGTTCTTAAATTTGGTAATTTTTTGTTGATTTGATTGGGTTTTTGAATGAGTCTGCAATATTGGTTGTTTGGGTATTAAGAAATGTGGGTTTTGGTGGAAAATTTTCACCTTGGTGCTGAATTTTACTTAGATAATCTGGGTATTGTTAATCGGAGATGAGATGGGTCTAGAGGCTGTTCTTTTACTTTTTGGTAAATTATAAAGCTTTAAGGACAAGATTCTAAATTGGGTTGGTTTTGGTTCAGATTTTGTAAACTGCGTTCACCAACAGAGTATCCCCATTCAAAAAATTTCAGCGCAAGTCAAATTTGTCGTCTTTGCTTGGCTGATGTGCATGGAGCACTTTATTTGCTCCAAATTGGTGACTTGAAAACGTGTTTTTTTCTTTCTTTTTATGGATGTCTGCATTAAATATATCTGTTCCTCTATTCGGGGATAAATTTGTTGCTCTCTGGTCCATAATTCTTCATGATGATAGTTTATAGACTATTATGTACTTAATAAAAATAAAATAAAATAAAGTTTTTATCATGTGTTCTATTATAAAACAACGGTCACTTCCGGTTTACTATAAGGCATTAACATGGATAGAAGAGTCTCGTGCTAATAAATCACTAGACTTCTCCTTTCTCTTACCGCGGGCACCGCCGTGGGGTGGGGGGGGGGGGGGGGGGGGTAGTTTCAAACTCGCTGTATTGACAGGCAAAGTTTGCAGTCAGGGAGGTGCATATGTAGCCTAGCTTATAGTATTGCTTTCAAAATTACATTTTCAGAACTATATGATTAGTTCTTGTTGACTTGATAAGCTTAGATATATTTGTTAGAATGAATACAGTTTCTTCCTCCTATTCAGTTGCTGCCATCAGAATTAAAGGTTCCCTTTATAACTCCCCTCTGTGATGGACACATATTGATTTTGTATCATCTGTAATCTGTACAGGTTTCTCCCTGAGAAGGCCACCACTCTAGCAGCTGACATTCTCAATGAACTTGTTCAGGTCAGTGCTTATTGTAGTTATCCAAACACAACAGGGAAAAGGTTTTGTTTAGTTATTTTATTAACCTGTTCATAATGAATGCTTATGGAACTATGGTCTTTTGGAATTCCTGCTTGAGTTGTAATGCCATCAATTTGGGTGGGACCTTGCAAAATTGAAAAATGGAAAGCAGAGAGTTTTAGCATGTGTTTACCTTTTGCATGATTGTTTGGTACTACTGTCAAATGATTTCCTTTAAACTAAGATAGCTCTCTTCATACTCCTTTTTCACAAGTAAAACTTTAGAACTCCTCATGCTCAAGTTTTTGGAAGTTTCATTCATTGGATAAGGTTAGCTAACAATTTCCTTCTTTGATATTTTTACCTGCAGGAGCTAAAGATTAGGCCATGCCCTGTAGTCCTTGCTTCTTTTTCTGGTGGTCCTAAAGCTTGCATGTACAAGGTCCTTCAGGTAATTTCTTCTAAAGTCAAGGCAATCTGTATGTATAAGATATCATTGCGGCTATCGGAAAACCTCTTTTTTGTGATAGATATTTAAATAGATTTTCCTCCTGTGGCAGATAATTGAGGGAAAGTGTGAAGGACAACAAAATCTGGTATGCTCATCTTCTCTTCTCCACTCCCACCCATTCCCTTTTGCAATCAAACGGATAATAATCTCAAATTCTCAATTCTATCACACAAAGCATTAAAATACATACAATGGTGAAAACTCATTATGTTTACACTCTAGCAGTCTATTGTGGGGAGGCAAAAGAATTTTGTCCCATGTTTGCTAAATCTCATATTATGTAAGAACTTCAACACCAATGCAATTTTTGATATTATTTCTTATTTTCTTTTAAAGGACGACTTCCGACTCGTTAGAGACTGTATATCTGGGCATATATATGATTCCAGTCCAGTGGATTTTACCAGTGATTTGGGTACAAAATTTGTTCTTCACCCAACTGTTCTCAAAATCTCCCATCCACCAAGATTGGCATCATGGATTGCCCACGGCATTGCTTCTGGTCTTGATACCCTCTTCCTCAGCCGGTTTGAATCACAGCGCGCTGAGTATTGGCAGACTCTGTACGCTTCTGTTGTAAGTATATGAGGACTTGCTATTATTCAAAGTTTTCACTTCCTTTCCTTCTGCATTTATTCAGCTTTGTTTTTCTCCAGAGCATGCAGGCCCCATATCTCATTTTATGCTCTGAAAATGACGATCTTGCTCCGTATGAAGTTATCTGCAATTTTGCTCAACGACTACAAGATCTTGGGGGTGACATTAAGCTAGTGAAATGGAGTGACTCTCCTCACGTAGGTCTGCTTCTAAACTTAATGAAGTTGATTTCACTTTCTCCTCCTAATTTTCAAATATACACTCAAAATCAGCGATGTGTTTTAATGGCTGGTAATCTGTGTATTTAACATTTCTTTGCCACTGCTGGAAAGGATTGTAGTGTTTTTGACTGTGTATTTGAGTGCAGTCATGATGCTTGGTAGATGTAGTTTCATTTCCAAATACTTCTCTAGACCTTGCCATGATAATTTCAAATGATAATGTGATTCAATCTTGTCGCAGGTCATTATCGACATTATCCGATCGACTATAAAGCTGCTTTGACCGAGCTCCTTGGTAAGGCAGCTAAAGTGTATTCTCAAAGAATTCGTCGACTTGAAGGAGAGAGGATGGGCATAGAGGGAACACACGACGAGATCCCTGAGCCAATCTGCAACATGAGGAAAGCAATGAAGAACTCAAACTACTTTCAGGGAGTTGCTCTCGGACCAAGCGACCATTACTTCGCCTCCAGTTCTATGGAGTATTACGGCAGTAGAGATGTTGGGTCGGTGCAAGATGAACGTAAGGAAGATTTAATCCACCTGCATAGTCTACCAAGCATTAGCGCTAATGGTGTTCTCGGTCAAATCCTCTTTGACGTCTGTGTTCCCCAGGATGTCGAAGATTGGGATATCAAACCATTTACTTCCACAAGGAGGCATACTCCGTTTAATCCCATCAAATGCTTACGTCGCTCACGACTATAATTTCTCACTGAAAACTTGGGGCGTCTATGAATCTGCGTCCAAAGCACTCTGCTCGTGGACTCCACAAAGAGCCCCAGAGAGAAGCTAAAGGAAAAAAGAAAGAAATAAAGAGTAATTGGGCTGTGAAATGTATATGATGGGCTGTTTTGTAATCAATAAGAATGTGGCATAGTTTTGAGCTTATGGCCTCTCTGAGACATAAAAATGTTGCATCTTTGACTGCACGAGCTCAACATAACACAGGATTTTGATGTAATAATCACTGTATTGCGAATAAGGTTGAAGTGTAAATGTGATTCCACAAGTATAGAACTCACTTAGCAACATGACTGTAATGAGTCTAGACCACATCCATTTCACATCGGCTGAGTTGACATATTTTAAATGAATTTTCATGTCAGCTATTAAGAAATACATAAGAAAAATTACTTAAAATACACTACGTCAGCCGATGTAAAATGAACGTAAAGAATAGCATTACTAAATAATATCATCTAGGGGTGGGTATCGAGAAATCGGTAGCGATAGGGGGTATTTTGCCTACCCTCCGATGAAGTCGGTCATTTCACCGACTTCATTCCGACAACGGCTATCTCGACTACCATCATCGCCACCAAGTCGGTAGGCAGTGGATAAAACTGTCTACTTAAAATTTTAGTTGAACTTACTAATTATTGAAAGATAATGAGTTTATTATCGTGCTTTAGCTTCGTGCGTATAGAATTTTTAAGGTATTAACATTTTTAAACTGGTATTGTTATCCACAAAAATAATTTAACAATAGTTACAATACCAATTTAACAGAGAATTTCTAAAGGGCAGAACTTTGTAAACTGCTATTGTTATTCACACAACTATAGTTTCAATTCAAAATGAGGCCACATAGAATAATTGTTAAAGCAACAAAGCATCTATCAAGGCACAAACACATTCTACATAGCAATTAAACATAAATTTCCAAAAGTAAACAACAATACAACACACTAATGAGTAATGATTACACACAATTACTCTCAAAACAATAATTATCAACACAGTTACACAAAGTCACAAGACTCAAACAAAACAAGTAAATCAAAACCCAACAACCATCCCATGAGCCACCTCCAACATGGGTAATCTTTCAATTCATTCCATTTGATCCCTTCAATGACCAAATAAATCAAAACATAAACACAGTAACCAATTAAAAAATAACACAAACAACTAATATTGTTACAATCATCATCTATCTTGTTGCAAACCATTCTTCCCTTAATTTTCTATCATTTCCCAATGAGATAGACATTTAGAAAATTACTAATTACATTATTGATTATACACCGAAATGTTTGACGTATGGTGAATAACAAATCAGAGTAAAGTTAAATACATTAAATTAGCGGGTTACATATGTAATGTGCATGTTTGCATGCTTAATTTATAGCAAATAAGAAAGGTATGAAAAGTGTCAAACCGGAGCAGTTAAGTTTTTTGAATCAGTAAGAGAACCTAGAAACGAGAAGCCATTAATGGAATGAGAAGAAATTAAACTTCAAAGGAGTAAAGCAAAAACCGAAGAGAGATAGAAGGAGAATTGGGGAAGTACTTGGTGATTGGTCTTCAACTGTGGCGTCGAAGAGGAGTTACAAGCTATCGGTAGCAACGACGGACAACAATACCGCTTACCAAACCGACGTCGATAGAGACTTTCCTTACTACCTATTAGTCGATCTGGCCACCCCCATCATAGAGCTTCACAAAAGTGCTGAATTTTTTTTTTTTTTTTTTTTTTTTTTTTTTTTTTTTTTTTTTTTTTATAACATAACCAACCAATGGGAGGAGGAAATAGAAAGTGAAATTCGAACCATGACTTCTATTTCATGAGATATGGTTTTCGACCGATTGAACTACTTCTTGTAGTCATACTTTTAGCACTATAAAATTCACAAATCTCTTAAAGGAAGAATGAAGAAAAAAATAAGACGAGTCATATCTAGAAGAAAAAATGAAATAACCTTTCTGAATGTAACGAGGCATTTATCATCAGAAAAATACTCAAGAGTATTATAATTTTTATTATGAATTTCTTACAAATTTACATAATAATTCATATACCATAAAATATAAAAAATAAGTGTTAATTAATGTGACGGTTTACATTTTAATGGTTAACGTGATTAATGACATGTAATCTGAATGTAGCCATTAATGACATGTAAACTTGTAAAGGAATCATATATCATATCATATATATAATAGATGAATCAGTAGGAGGAATGCATAATATCGTGACAAGTGGCATTTTATTATTCAGACAAGTGTCAATCATGTGTTTAGTTATCAATTCAACTGCTTCTCATTGAAAAAAAAAAAAAAAAAGGAAAATGTTAGATTTACAACACCAATACAACAACTGTACAACAATCCCTCACATGAGGGTGGATCCCACATACTGGGGCCCACCCTCATATGAGGGGTTGTTGTACAGTTGTTGTATTGGTGTTTTTTTTTTTTTTTTTTGAACAGATACTATTCTTATTTCAACTCTCAAAAAGATTACATCAATATTGATCCAATGGAAAAAGGATCTTAGGGACGCGATTGTTCCCTAAAAATAATGTTACTAACACATGAAGGCGTGTCTTCTAGCCAATAAAGATCTACAATATTATGAGAGGCCTTCTTAGCTAGATTATGAGCAGCCGTGTTACAATCACGTGGAATAGCTTGAAAACTGGCTGACCGAAAATGGTGCATCTCCTGTTGAATGCTTTCAATAAAGTGTCCCGCCTTTGATAACAATGGAGGATCCGACATTATCTCCTTGACCACTTGAGCTGCGTCTCCTTCGAAAATCACCTCCCAAAAACCAGCATCTTTGCTGAATTGCATAGCTTGCAGAGCTGCCATGATCTCCGCCGTTTTTGGGTCAGTCTTCACCTGTTGCGTTATACTCCTTGCTCCCATACATAATCCTTTACTGTCTCGTGCTATGATGCCCAGACCTATCCATCCCTTGGCCACATTTAAAGCTGCATCCCAATTCACCTTAATCACACCTACTGGTGGGGGAATCCAGCGTGTTTGTTTTATACATTGTGCCTCCTCCCTGTCTACAGAACCGGACGACTCTTGTTCTTTGATGTTGCACCTTTTGAATTCCACAAGTGACCGAACAGCTTCATTATAAACGGTATTGGGATGATCAAAACGCCTCTCAAATAACCATGCATTCCTTCGTAACCAGACGCATCTAGCAATGACTGCCATGAGCTCCAGTTCTTCCTTTGTACCACGTTCCACGCAATATGCAACTAACCCCTTAAAATTAGTACCTGCATAACAGTACTTTTGAAAACGAGAAACAGAGCAACCCCATACATCTCTGGCAGCTGGACATAGCCACATTGCATGAAGGGCATCCTCATCTTCCCTCTCACAGCAAGGGCAGACTCTCATCTCGATTACTCTCCTGCGAGCCAGGTTCACTCTCGTGGGTAATAGCTCATTACAAGCCCTCCAGATGAATAGCTTTGTCACATTCGGAATTTCTAAGGCCCATACAACCTTCCAGAAATCTTCCTCCCTTCCTGTATACGAGCATTGGCCCCCCTCTGATTCTTGCAACTCCATACCCAAATGGTATGCACTCCGAACAGAAAAATCACCATTCGCAGAGCATCTCCAAATAAGTTTATCCTCAGATTTCAAAGGGTTTAAAGGGATACTCGAGATTACCTGAGCTTCCTCCTCCATGAACTCTGCTTGTATAAGTTCCATATTCCATCTCATGGTATCCTGATCAATTAAATCCGCCACCCGAGAATTTCCATTTAGCATTCTAGGAGCAGATTGGACAGAAAAAGTTGAGGGGGTTGGCAACCATTTTTCGCCCCAGACCTTGATCTTTCGTCCATCTCCAACCCTCCACACAAGGCCATTACATAACAGATCCCGAGCATTATAAATGCTTCTCCAAGCATAAGAAGGCTTTGCTCCAAGGGGTGCATCAAGGAAAGAGGAATGAGGAAAATATTTAGCTTTAATAATAGTAGCCGCCACTGAATTAGGATCTTGCATGAGTCTCCAACCTTGCTTAGCTAGAATAGCTTTATTGAACATCACTAGATCTCGAAAGCCAAGTCCCCCTTTATGTTTAGATCTTCCCATTTTAGACCAACTCATCCAATGAATCTTTGAGTTTTTGACATGTGGCTCCACCAAAAGTGTTGCATCATTTGGTTTAACTCCTTGCACAGGCCAATTGGAAGCTGGAAGACCCCCATACTATAAGTCGGAATCGCTTGCACCACCGCTTTTAATAACACCTCCTTCCCGGCTTGGGTCAAGAATTTTGTCTTCCAATTGTCGAGCCTTTTGGACACTTTTTCAATAATATCCTTGAAGGCACTAGTCCTGGATTTGCCTACAAAGGTGGGCAGCCCTAAGTAGGAGTCAATTCTGTGCGCCTCTGACAAACCCGAAAATTCCAGAATTTCTTGCCTTCTTGCCTGGCTAGTGTTCCTGCTGAAAAAAATAGAGGTCTTTGCCAAATTGAGTTTCTGGCCTGACCCCTTCTCATAAATGCCCAAAATTCGAATAATTCGTCTCCATTCTACTGCATTAGATTTACAAAAAAGCACACTGTCGTCAGCAAAGAAGAGGTGACTCAACCTAGGTCCCCTAACTGAGGTAGGCACACCAGTAATGACACCATTTCTTTCGGCTTTGAGAAGGAGGGCACTCAGAGTTTCGGCACAGATAAGGAAAAGATAAGGCGAGATAGGATCTCCTTGTCTAATCCCTCTAGAAGGTTTAATGTGCCCCACTGGGTTTCCATTGATAATCACCGAATATGAGACAGTTTGAATACAAGTCATCACCCACTTCACCCATTTTTCCGCAAACCCCATACTAAGCATCGCTGCTTCCAGAAAGGACCACTCCACTCGGTCATAAGCCTTGCTCATGTCGAGTTTGATACCCATATATCCCTCCTTGCTCCACATCCTAGTCTGCATAGTATGCATTATCTCATATGCAGCTAGGATGTTATCAGTAATTAGTCTCCCCGGAATAAAGGCGCTCTGAGTAGGAGAAATGATAGCAGGGAGAATTGTTTTCAGCCTATTTGCCAATACTTTAGATAGCACTTTATAAATAACATTACAGAGGCTTATTGGTCGGAACTCAGAGACAATACAAGGATTAGCAACTTTAGGAATTAATGCTATATGGGTGATATTAATCCTGGGATCCAGCATTTCGGTACAAAAGAAATGAGAGATTGCGTCACATACCTCCTTATGGACCAGCGCCCAGTTTTGTTGATAAAAGCATGCACTGAATCCATCTGGGCCAGGGGCTTTAAGAGGAGACATTTGATGCAGCGCCCTGGATATCTCTTCCACAGTAACTTCCGCCACCAGATTATCATTCATAGAGTCCGTTACCTTCTTGTCCAAAGCTTGGATACACTGATCAACATCAAGTTGAGTTCCCCCCTTAAAGAGCTCTTGAAAATAAGATACAAAAGCCTCTTCAATCGCCTCCTTGGTTGTACACCTCTGACCACTGATATCTTGTATTTCTAAAATCCTGCTCCGGCGATTTTTTTGGGTGGCTGCAGCATGGAAATACTTAGAATTGCGATCCCCATGCTTCAACCAGTTAACTTTAGCACGTTGTTGCCATTTAAGCTCTTCCTGTTCCAACAGACTATCCAACTCATCCATTATTTGCCTTTCTTCTTCCATTTGTACCCCGATGTCATGCAACTGGATGACTTTGAGCTCCTGTTCTTTTCTTTTTATTTGGTCCTCCACTGCATCAGAGTTCTTCCTCACCCACTGCTTCAGAGACTGTTTGCAAACCGACAATTTTCCTTGAAAATTATTCCAAGGGTTAATTGATGGTTGTTTGGCCCTCCATACCTGCTTTATGAGTTGGTTAGACTCCTTGTGTTTACCCCAGCAGGCTTCATATCTGAACATCCTACACTTGTTCCATTTGACATCCCTCGAGTTCGAAAATGATACCAATAAGGGGTGATGGTCTGATTTACTCCGTGGAAGGACATGAACTTCCACAACATCAAACAAATTTGTCCATTCCCCATTCGCCACCGCTCTGTCCAGTCTCTCCCGAGTGAGATCCTCTCCATATCTACCATTACACCATGTAAACCTCGGACCCAAAAAACCCAGGTCTGAGAGATGACTGTCCTCCAGGGCTTTTTTGAAAGCTTGCATTTGACTTGGTGATCTATATGATGAACTTGATTTTTCTGATAACGACAATATTTCGTTGAAATCTCCAACACATAGCCAGGGAGTCGGAGCCATTGAGGACAAAAACCGTAGAAGACTCCAAGACTCTGATCTTTTTGCTGCTTCTGGGTTGCCGTAAAAACCTGTAAATTTCCACTCCTTTCCATTATTCCGGTTCTTAACAGTGGCGTTAATGTGTCTTCTACTGTAATTCTGCACTTGAATATTATTCTCAGCCTTCCACATCAACGCTAGACCTCCGCTTCGGCCATGGCAGTCCACTACGAAAAGTCCATCAAAACCCAATTTAACTCTCACATACTCCATTGACTGATTTACAAGCTTGGTTTCCATTAAGAAAACCACATTGGGCTTCTTTTTCCGCACCAACCGGCGGAGTATACGAACTGTTCGGGGGTTCCCAACAGTTCCAGCTCAATACATTCATTGGGCAGGCCGGGGCTGTGCCACAGCCCCTGCCTTTTCTACTGATTCTTCAGTGATAAAATTAGCATTTTTCCTACCTTTTTTCGGCTTCATTGAACTTCCCTCTTTAGTCTCGACCTTCCTCTTGCCTTCCGGACTCCCCACTTCAATCGGATTTTCTGGGGAAAGCCTCCCCTGTCTGGCTCGCTTCTTCCACGAAACGGTTGATCCCCGAGCCTTCCGTTTACTGCCTCCATTGAAGTCTCCTGAACTAACTTCTTCTTGATTCTTCCTTTTGCTCAGACCATCATCTACTTCTAGACTGGGCGACACATTGTTCCAAGCTACAGCCTCTCTTGTTTTCTCTTTACTTCCACTCCAGACACGTGGATGACCCTGTTGGTACAGGATTTCCTCCCCCAGCTTATTAGGACTATAGGTGACACCAATGGGTTCATACACCATCCGGCCTGCTCCAGAGTCCCACTGTCCCAAATACTGAGCCTTGGGCCCAGAAGATGGCCCATCTAAATTCGAATTTAACTCCTCAGTTGACTCTACTCTGTCACTCTCCTTTCCTTCTTTGCTAACCGTTCCTTTCCTTATTAGTTCATTCGAATCGCTATTATCACGGCCTTTACTTCTGTCCAATATTCCCGCCTTAAGTTTTGCCCGTAACGTATCTTCCGTTTCCTTGTTGTATTGGTGTTGTACAAGAATCAAATCCCAAAAAAAAAACCGCTTCCAATAACTGCAACAGAGGAATGCGTATTAGTTAAACGTTTCAAATGAGATTTTTGCAAACAACAAAATAACCGTACAAACTAAAGAAAATAACCGTATTAACTATCTTTTGTATTTCGCATATATTGGCAAGAAAAAATATTCTCTACTCAAGAATTGCCGTCAACAAAAGTCAAACAAGAAAGGCTGAAGAAGAATTTAGTCTTTTGCCACTCTTTTTACTTTGCCATTTTATATTAGTATTTTTCATTTTTTATTTTTATTTTCTGTGATTTTCTTCTTCCTTTCCCTTTTTTCCCTTATTTTTTCCTTATAATTTATATTTTTTTTTTCCTTTTGTAAATTTTACATTAAATTCAGTAAAATTATAGTGAGAGAGAAAGATTCATATTGCTATTTTTTGTATGAGGTATAACGGTTTTTTAGTTTGCACTGTTATTTATTAATTTTTTTAGTAATTGTATCCTATTTTTGTGTAAAAACAGTTTTTTTTTTCTTCCTTTTTTTGTTCCCATAAAAAATAACTGTATCATAACTGCCATTTGTAAACACTTAAATGTAAACATTGCATACATAAAAACACTGTTACAGATTTTTACCATTTGTTCAATATTCACAGCCTGTTTATTTCTTTCTTCTTATCCACTACTTCTCAATTTTTTCGTGTTCTTTTAATTGAAACTTAGAAAAGATCACAGAAAAGACATTTATTTTATATTATATTACTATTTTTCATCTTTTCCTTTTTTGTTTTTATTTTACGGGTGATGTTCTTCTGATTTTTAGTGTCCTTCTTTTTTGTTATAATTTATATATTATTTTCTCAGTAAATTTTACACTGAATTCTAAAAATGATGGTGAGAAAGAGATTTTCATATCTTCTTTTGTTCTGGTTCTTATTTTTTGTTATAATTTAAGTATTATTATTATTTCTAAAGTAGTTTCTTTTACGTTATATGTGCGAAAGATGGTCGAAAGAAAACAAATCTATGTGATAAAACTTATTTTTATACCTACAAATTTCATTGGAACGTAAAAGAGAATGGTAAATAATCTGTTTGTTTGTCTTTATTTTTTGTGATTTTGTGTTTCAGATTTTTTGTTTTAATTTTTATATTAATTATTATCTCTGTACTATAAGTATCTTATGTTATATATGGAAATGATGATTGAAAGAAAAAATATCTATTTAACAGGAATTCTTTCTATACCTATGAATTTCATTGGAAAAAAAAAAGAGTGTATGGAAAAGACAGTTAATTTTTTGTTAGATTTGTATTAATTTTGATTGGGTTTTGGAAAATGTGTTTGCAGGGGTCGTGTTCAAAGAGAATGGTAAATAATCCATTTGTTTGTCTTTATTTTATGTGGTTATGTTCTTCAAAATCCTTTTCTTTTCTTTTTTTTCTTTTTTTTTTGTGCCTTTTTCTTCTTATTTTTAAATTATTTTAACTTCTGTTCTAAAAGTTGTTTATTTTACGTCGAAAAAATTTATATTTGATAGGACTTTTTCTTATACTTATGAATTTGATTAGAACCGGAAAAAGTATATGGAAAATGAACTTCTTTTCTATATATATATATATATATATATATATATATTAGTATTTTTCAAAAAAAAAAATTTAAGCTTTTTATTGTTTGTGGTTCTGTTCTTTTGTAAATTTGACAAAAATTCAAAGAAATAATAGTGAGTGAGAGAGCTACATTGTTTTTGGTATAGAGTAGTAACCATATTAATATTATTATTAATTTTCGATAGAACAAAGAATTTTGTAGTGGAGAGGAAGTGGTATTATATATGGTTGGGATATGATGGATTGTTTTGTTGGTTGGGTTTTGTTTATGCTGTTGAGTTAAAATATAGGAACATGTACATTAAGCATTTATTCTCTAACTATCTCTTACTCATTTGTATACAATATTTGTTTTTTATTTTTATTTTTTGTTCTAACTTAAATATTATTTTGTATTCAAATTGATTGTTTTTTCTATTGAAAATTTTATTCAATTTGTGAAAACGATGGTGAGATAGGAGAGTTTCCTATCATTATTTTTTATATAATAATTTGTGGTATGACAATCTTTTAGTCTACCCAGTTATTTGAGTAGTTTTTTTTTTTTTTTGGAATGTTCATTATTTGTGACATACTTAATTGATAGACAACATTTTTTTAAAAGGTTTTTTAGATGAATTATAATTTTTTTTCTTTATAATTTTTATTTAGATTTTGGTAGCCAATTAATTAAGACCTTATATTCTCTTTAAGAACCTTTTAATTAAATTACAACTAAAAAAAATTGCCGCGCATCACGCGGGTTATAATGCTAGTTAAGGAATAAAAAGGAAAACCAATAACTATTATTAACATAAAGAAAAAAGTCCCTTATATTAATAAATGTACTTTGCTTGTTTTTTTTTTTTTTGAAAGGTGCTTGTATTCTCATTAATAAGGAGACAAAAGCCTCTCAGCCAATACAATCTCAGAGATACATGATGGATACGAATCCATCCAAATATGACTTAAATTCTGACTGACAGCTAACTTAGCGAGTTGGTGAGCGGCATTATTACAGCCTCTCCTAACAGAACCCACTTTCCACACAGGGAACTCCTTGAGAATCTTCCTAGCTTCTGCAATAATACTTCCCATTCTACTAAACTCTTCCTCCTCCCGATTGAGAGCCGAAACCACCTCGCTCGTGTCACCCTCCAGGAAGATAGAGTAGAGTCCCAGAGTGCGGCCAAATTCTGCGCCCAATTTAGCACCAATCGCCTCAGCAACCGACGGATCCAAGATGAACTTCTGGACCGCACATTGGGTCGCGATTACTGCCCCAAGGTTGTTACGAACAATGATACCCACCCCCATCAAGTTCTTCCGCTTATCAACGGCCGCATCCCAGTTCACCTTGACGGTATCCGCGCTGGGGGGATTCCAGGAGGCGCTGGGAACTGGAGCTCAGCTACAAGGGTTTGAAGGGAGGGCATGAGCCTCTTTAAAAATTCTTAAGCGATTCCTTTGCACCATCCAGCAAACAGTTGGGGGGCGTGAATTTATTCTCAAAAACCCATTGATTCCTACGGAGCCATAGTCTCTGAGCAATAATGGCTGTTAGCTCAAGATCCTCAATCTCCAGCCTATCATACAGTTCACAAAAAATACGGAGAAAATCAGTTGCATTAATGGCACACTTTTGGATAACTCGGGGGGATTCGGACCATATAGCACGAGCCGCATCACAGTTCCACAAAGTATGTCCAGCAGATTCCACTTCTCGGCCGCACAGGGGACAGAGCGGGTCAGTAACAATTTTCCTTCTATGTAGATTTTCTTTCGTAGGAAGAATATTATTGCAAGCTCTCCAAAGGAAAAGATGAATTACACGAGGCACCCTTAATTTCCAAATTATCTTCCATATAGGACTTTGATGGGGACCAAGAGAGCTGCAACCATGTTGCCTGGCCTTTCTATCCAGCTCCAGATGGTAAGCACTTCGGACAGTGAATAAGCCATTTGCCGTATATGCCCAGATCAGCCTATCTTGCACAACGCCTGGACTGATGGCCAAACTGCAAATTTTCTCAACAATCTCGGCAGGGAAGATTTGCTCAATAAGTGGTATGTTCCACCATCTACTGTTCTGGTCAATAATTTCAGCTACTTTTGCATCACTATTCAAAATTCGAATTGGAGATTGAATAGAATTTGAATGGGGAGAAAAAATCCAACGATCTCCCCATATGTTGATTTTAGTACCATCTCCCACCTTCCAGATTAAGCCTTCCTGTAGGAGGGGTTTAGCCATCCAGAAACTACGCCATATGTAAGACGGTCTATAACCCAAGGATGCCTCAAACAAAGAATTCCCAGGAAAATACTTTTCCTTAAGCACCCTAGCAGCTAGAGAACCTGGATTCTGGATTATACGCCACCCTTGTTTGGCAAGCAAGGCTAAATTAAAGCTCTCCAGATCCCGGAAACCCAAACCTCCTGAATTCTTGCTCCTCCCTAGACCTTTCCACGCCATCCAAACCATCCGATCAACCTTCTCCATATGCCCCCACCAGAATTTACTCAAGAGCATATTTATATCCCGGCAAAGGGAAATAGGAAGCCTGAATACACTCATAGTATAGGTTGGGATGGCTTGAAGGACCGCCTTAATTAGAACCTCCTTATCCGCATGGGAAAGGAATTTCTCCTTCCACCCATTCATCCGATTCCAAATACGGCTTTTGATATAATTGAAAGTCGCAATTCTGGATCGACCAACAAAAGCCGGTAGTCCCAAATAGGATTCATAACACTGGGTAGGAATTAGTCCTGTTTCCTGGAAGATGGGAATCCTCTCCTCCTCCTTTGTGTTTTTGCTGAAAAAGATGGAAGTCTTCTCCAAGTTTACTCTCTGACCAGAAGCCCTCTCATAGACTTCCAAGATATCCTTCATTTGCCTCCATTCGTCTAGGTTAGCTTTCCCAAATAGAATACTATCGTCGGCAAAGAGGAGATGGTTAATTCTTATCCCACCCCTGCGAATGGGAACCCCAGAAATCTTCCCCATCCCTGCAGCATGGTCCAGCATTCTACTCAAGGCTTCAACACACATAATAAAAGGGAAGGGGGAAAGGGGATCTCCCTGGCGTATACCCCTGGAGGAAACAATATGGCCATGGGGAAGGCCATTAATAAGGACAGTATATGAGACAGTTCGGACACATGTCATAATCAATTGAACCCATCTCTCAGCGAAACCGAGCTTCCTCATCACAGCCTCCAAAAACCCCCATTCTAACCGATCATACGCCTTACTCATATCGAGCTTGATAGCCATGAACCCATTCCTGCCCTTTAATTGAGTCGCCATGGTATAGAGAGTTTCAAAAGCTACAATAATGTTGTCGGTTATCAAACGGCCCAGAATGAACGCACTTTGCTCCGGAGAAATGATCTGCGGCAAGACAAGCTTCAATCTGTTAGCAAGCACTTTGGAGATCAGTTTATAGACCACGTTACATAGACTTATAGGCCGATAATCCTTAACCGATTCCGGAGATGGATTCTTTGGGATAAGACATATGTTGGTAGCATTTATCGATGGATCAAAGGGTCCACCATTAAGAAAGGACAGCACTGCCTCTGAAACCTTCTCACCCACAAAACACCACGCCTTTTGAAAGAAACCCGCAGAAAAACCATCCGGACCCGGCGATTTCAAAGGATGCTGTTTTTCCTTAATTTGATTCTATCCATTATCCAATATCCCATGTCCGCGGGACCACAGCAAAGGCCATTCATTGATCTCCCTGACCAACTATGAAGGTATTAGTGACCGGGGCGTCCGGTTTCCTAGGGGGGAAACTGTGCCACGCGCTGCTGCGACGAGGTCACTCGGTCCGGGCCTTGGTCCGGCGCACCAGCGACCTCTCGTCCCTCCCTCCGCCCACCACCGATGGCGGCGCGTTGGAAATCGTCTACGGCGATGTGACAGACTACCCGTCCCTCCTCGCCGCCTTCTCTGGCTGCCACGTCATTTTCCACGCTGCCGCTCTGGTCGAGCCCTGGCTTCCCGATCCTTCTAGATTCTTATCCGTAAGTTAATCACTCCACAAGATTCTCTGAAACCTCATTTGAATTTCGTTTACGCTCCGTTTGTTTTGAATTTTTCTTTGCAATCAAAACAGGCCTTTGACTTCAAGTTTAACATTGACAGATCTGATACCATGTTTAAATTACTTCTTATTTCAGAAATTTAATCGTTTAATTAAGATTCTATCGCTAATTTAGTTGTTACCAGGTGAATGTTGAAGGATTGAAGAATGTGTTACAAGCAGTGAGAGAGACGACAACAATCGAAAAGCTTATATACACGTCGTCGTTTTTTGCTCTTGGACCCACCGATGGACACGTTGCTGATGAGAAACAAGTATGAAGATTTAATCTTGATTTTGACTTTGATTTTTTTTTTTCCCTAACCTTAGTCAAGGATGTATTTCTTAGAACAAGAAAATTGTGATAGCAGGTTCATCACGAGAAGTTTTTCTGTACGGAGTATGAGAAATCGAAGGTCTTGGCCGATAAAATTGCGATACAGGCTGCCTCGGAGGGGATTCCTATTGTGCCGGTTTATCCTGGAGTTATTTACGGGCCGGGCAAGGTCACTGCCGGAAATATCGTTGCTCTAATGGTATGATTATCGTTTCTTCTGGTTAGTTTCTTGGTTAGCAGTACATGATGTTGAACCCTTCAAAAAAAAAAAAAAGTACATGATGTTGAAATTAGTAGGCTTGCCTTAAGACTAGGAATATGCAATTCAATGGAAGTTATTGGTGTTTTTCAATGATTCATAGAGATGGTAGATATTTATTGCATGATTGGGTCTCAAAAAGAAATGTTATTGATTATGTCATAATATTTAGGGAAAATATTGTAGTGGTCCATGGAGTTCACCTTTTGATGTTTGGGTGCATTGTTTTTCAAAAACAAATTGTTTTGGTATTTGCAATTTTTTAAAAACAAATTAGATTTTATGTAACTTTTTCTAATTTTGTTTTAGGAAGTCAAACCATCAAAACATCTTTTTCAATTTTATTTTGCCTCGGAATTTGAATTATAGTTGAATTTAGATTTTAAAAAAGCGAACATAATTGTTGGGATCCGCTTTGCAGCTTAAACCTTGAAACAACATGTTTCTGCTGCCTGTAATGCCCTCACAATGTTTGCAGATTTTACTTCTTATCAAAAGAAAAAAAGAAAAAAAAAAAGCGAACATCCAAACGTGCCATGGCTTTAAGAGTTATCAAATCATTCTTCAAGATATGCTCCGTTGTCAAATTGTTCCGTCCATAGACCTGCCTGTTAGGAGCCCTAATCCTACTGTGTTCCTGAGGAGAAGGACAGAGTTTTTTTTGGATAGAAGCTGCTAGACAATGGGGGACTGGCAGTGTAATACTCGGACAGGTTCCCTTGATGCCAGGGCTCAAGGACCGTTGATGATGTCTTCTCCTACATTGGACAAGCTAGGAGCATGCGCACCAGCTGGAGGGTGTTCGTGTTATTGTGTTCAGTTTAGTGGGTCAGTTGTGTATTGTTTTCCATTTCCCTAAAGAGTTCTGGATGCTACTGGAACGTGGTAAGGGCTGAATACCCTTAGTGTAGTGGGTCAGTCCATTAGTGTAGTGGTCAGTTAATTATAAGTGGGTTGGATTAGTAATGGGTTAGTGGGTAGAATGGGTTAGTGGGTATCAGCCACGCATGGCAGTTACCTTCAGCTATGTTAGTGGGTTAGTTCATTTGTGTATTTAAAGACAGCAGTTAAAGGAGGATTAGCCCACATAGAGCCGTGTGCTTATGTGTGTGGAGGATTAGCCCCTCGAAGTGCTATATTATCTTTATAAATTACCTAGGCACCACAAGTGCTATATTATCCTTTTAAACTACCTAGGCACGTGACACTGCCATTACTGTTTTTAACGAAAATTATGTCACAGACGTAAGACCACATCAACCCTAATAAAACATGTTAAGTGTACAGCAGTGTCACATTAGCTTGACACATGGCCCAAAAAACAAAGAAAGATAAAAAGAAAAAATAGAGAAAAAAAGGGGAGAGGGAGGTGGGTGGGCGGCCCCACCACCCCATGGAGGGTGCGGATGGGTCGACCCACCCACCTATGCCTACTGGCAGCCGCCAGATAGAGAAGGGGGGCGGGAGGTTAAGTCGTCCCACCGCCTCCTCAGCCAGTGAGGGTGTGGCTGGGTGTGGAGTGACCCACTCACACCCTCCTCTGTGTGTAAGGTTGTGGGTGAGTCCCACCACGCATGCTGCCAGTGGGCGTGGGTGGATAGGACTTTGTGGGTCGTGGGTGGCCACAACCCACCCCCTTTGTTGGTGGGGGCCTAGTGAATTGGCCACCCAACCTGCCTCTCTCCCCCCCTTTTTTTATTTTTTATTATTATTGTTTTTTTATTATATTTTTTGTTTTTGTTTTCATATGTCAAGCTGATATTTGCATGGAGTTATTTTATTGGGGTTGATTTGGTCTCGTGCCTACTAGTCATAATTTTCGTTAAAAATCCTAACAACAGATGTACGAAGGGAACAATTTGATAATAGAGCATACCTTGAGGAGAGAGATTTGATAAATTTTAAATTTTATGGAGTGATTTGATAAAAGGTCAAACCCCACATACCTCTATAGTATTTTTCCCTAATATTTACTATGTTTCGATGTGGGTTTTTTTTTTTTTGAACTTTTCCTTTATGCGATGTTTGATTATGGAAATTTTGGTTGACCATGTTAACAAGGTGATTCTCATGTACATCTTCCCCAACCCCTGGTATTTCTGGATGACTTGAGAGATTTGCATTTGGGGAGAGGCTTTTGGTTCTTTGTGCTGAATGTGAAAGTTGCGCTTTAATAAAAGCTGTGAATAAGCCGTGGCCTTATACAATCATAAAACCTTTTTGATTATCAAGTGCAAGTGCGTGAGCTTGAGTCTTTGGAGAAAACACTTCATTCTATGCAAAACTTAGTCTAGGACTGTCGCTTGGTGGGAACTACACTTGGTAAGATCCATTTCTAACCCAGTAAGAAATACCTGGTGAATTGACTAAATAAAAAATCCCAGTAAGAGACGTTAATTGTTGTGTCTTCGTGTTTTTACTTTACTTGTTTTCTAACCTTTGGTGTAAGTCTCAGAGAATATTACCTGCAACTTCACTGGAGTATCTTTGCTTGTTTCATCAACGAGATGCATATTTCTTACTAACTTCTACATTTGATGTTACTGTATTTCCTCATTCAGATTGTTGAACGCTTTAATTGGCGGTTACCTGGCTATATAGGGTCTGGAAATGATAGATTTTCTTTTAGCCATGTTGACGACGTGGTAGAGGGGCATATTGCAGCAATGAACAAGGGACGACCTGGTGAAAGATATCTACTGACAGGAGAGAATGCATCATTCAGGCATGTTTTCGATATAGCTGCTATCATCACTGAGACACAAAAGCCTATGTTCAACATCCCCTTTTTGGTGCTCGAGGCATATGGCCAGGTCTCGGTTCTTTTCTCACGAATTACGGGAAAGCTTCCTCTGATCAGCCCCCCGGTATGCTCTGTGGTTTTTGAAATTGCCTTTTACTCTTACAGTGTATCAGTGCTTAGTAAACCATTAAGAGAGAATTCTTCGTGATATTCAAACGTACAATCTAATGCCGAATATCAATATTTTATTTATTGGACTAATAAGGAAAGAAAATGGCTAATGTTTTTAACTAAGAATAAATATCTTCTTCACACCAATTTTATGACACCCACTTTACACTGGCTGATGTGGCACTCAGAAACAACTCACACATTCAATGGGACTACCCCCCACCCATTCTTATACGAGTAAAGGTGTCACTTGGCTCAATGGGCATTGTCCTGCTTCCTATTAGTCTGTTGACATTACTTTTCTTCGTTTAGTTTACAATGCAGTCTTACAGTTTCTCTTTTGTTCGATCTTGGAGCAGGCTGTGGACGTTTTAAGACATCAGTGGGCATATTCCTGTGAGAAGTCCAAAGTAGAGTTGGATTATAACCCTAGAAGCTTGAAAGATGGACTAGAAGAAATGCTTCACTGGCTGAAGAACTTGGGCTTGATAAAATTCTAACGAGAACACACTAACATTTCTTTTATTGCGATTGTGCATTATTATAGATTGTAATGTGTAATACTGTCACTTTCCACTTCCTTCTATCCAATCTAATGTGCAACTGTTAACTATGCAAATCATCCCTCATCAATCTCTGTTTCTTCGCACTTTAACTCTTAGGGCTTTTTATTTCTGTTCCCTGTCAATGCTAAAAAATAACATTTCATGGTTTCTTGTGTGTATTAATATCACATGTGCATTGTTTGAGTGAATGGTTCTCATGAGAACAACAAGCTTTATGTAATAAATGCATGAACCACATAATAGGTAGATTATAAATGCACTCATGGTTGCTAAGTCGTACATCGATTCTTTATTATGCGAGACTAGACTTTATAAGCGATTCTAGAGAGTTTTCAATTGATTAATTTTTTTGGAATGATAGCGCAAATATAACTAACGTTCTTAGGTCATTACACTTTTAAGTCTAGGATTCAATCAAATGAATCCAAGTAATCATGAACTAGTAGCTTTAAACAATGGATTGTTACCCCTAAGTTTCGGTATATTCCCACGTACATGTGAATTCTTTTATATATATGCTTGCCCCTATTTAGCTTAGTGGTTACTATAAAATTTGTATTATGCGATTTCTCTCAAATTAATCAATTGCGAATGCACGATGTTGCTACAATTGTCTGTCAAAATTGCAGCTTATCTGATTGTAAGAGGTCCTCGATAGTTCTTATTTGTCTAAACACTTTCAGACAAATGAGTCCAATCAAAGTCTCTCACAATTATCTGTCTAATTTGAAAAAAGATCACTATAAGTATGGACGAGGCAATCATAACCAAACAACTCTCTAGCTGTCGAATAACTTGATATGACATGATCTCATAAAGGATGATACATCAAGCATATCAACTTGTATGGATGCATGCAGTTGCAGTGACCCATGCAAGAGCATGTGCATGCATCCGCCCATGTTCTTTAAGAGACAATTTAGTGGCTTGATCGACATGCCGACATGCAACATTCCAGCCAATTGTTTAAACTTTTTGGCCGCAATTTATTCTATTACTTTCTCTGCAACTGCTGTTACATGTCTGGCTAAAAGTATGGTGTATATTGAACTTATACTCTAGAACATGAGTAATGCTATACATTACATATTTATCCTATTTTTGTTTTTAATGTGTTGATGTGGCAGAGTTTAGTAGCCGTTTATTTATTTATTTTAATAAGGGTTGATTCAAGGGTTACTGTACCTTGACAAATTAGTATATAGCTGAGATAAAAGTAATATAGTGGTGCGCCAAAATAATGTAGATTTAGCTGAGAAGAGTTTTGAAACCATATATTAGAGTAACCACTTATTATGTTATACAATCAGGGTAATAAACCATCAACGTGCTAGTTCTTTTTTCTAAGGTTCAAACGAGAGAATTTACCCCGTTGAAGTTACGCGAAATCATTGCAATGGTTTATGAAATTATGGAAGGCATGGTCGATGGACAACGTGTGAATATTTTTGTACTTCCCAGTTGGTCCCGAGAGACGGAGCATGCTAGGCTATCGCGATTCAAATCCGCAAGGTTCCCCTGTTTTTTTAGGGCAATTATGCAAATGTTTATTCTGCTGTTAATATGGGATTTGTTTTGACTTGTTCCTCTGCAGTGGAGACAGCTAATTGAATGTTGTGTGGGATGCATGTAATGTGGGATTAAATATGTGTAGGTGGGATGTTGCTCTGCTTGTGTATTTGTGTTCCAAAATAAGAACTCTGGTTTATTCCCACTAGCCGATCACACTTAATGATCTGATAGCATGGGCTACTGGCCATATCTCTGTATTCAGGAAGTCAGAGATACACAGACAGTGTCATAAATGAGCTTCACAAATTAAGAAACTGTGTAAAAATAAGAGGAGCTAGTCACACAAGATATTCAACACAATCTTCAGAAAAAGGAATAAAGGGGGTTGCCAAGTAACTGATGTTGACATGCAATGAGGTATCGTTGAAAACAAAAGAGGAGGCAGCTGTGATGGGCAACAACAACAAAGTTGATTGCAACGCTTCATTGGCATGATGCTGGAACAAGCATCTCACTTGTACCAACAGCTAGCTTTGCCCACAAACACTCGGATTTATACCTTTCTTGTTTAACGGGGAACAAAGTTTTCGGACGACGACCGTCTATAATTATTTGTCTGAATTTGAAAAAAATTCGAATAGGTGATTGTGAGATACTACTTATGAGACCCACATAACCGAATAAGTGGTTGAGCAGCCCAATTATTATTTGCAGGGGCGGAGCCACCTTGGGGGGCCCCCCCAAGCCCCAAGGCTCTCCCCAAAAAAAAAAAAAAAATTAAAAAAAAAAAATTAAAATTAAAATTTTACCCCAAATTTTATTATTTTTTCTAATTTTGGCCCCCCCAAAACTTTTTTTTTCAATTTGGCCCCCCCAACTTGGGGGGGCTGGCTCCGCCCCTGATTATTTGGTCAAGTAGGTCCTATAAGTGGTCTCTCACAATTACTTGTTCGAATTTTCTCAAATTAGGGTAAATACTTATAAAAGATCTTAATCCAAAGTTTTCCTCCTAACTCGGATGGATTTTCTTTAATTAAATATATTAATTGAAACGTGTATAAAATGCATGTGATTCCCACGTATATTTATAACTATCATATATAGAATCACATGTATTTTTAATTAGATAAATGTTATACACTATATTTTTTTATCATAGTTTGCTGATGTAACATTGCAATCGGCCTTTGAATTGCCTGTTTTATTTTTTTTAGAAAAAGAAAAAGCAAATGACTGATTAGCATGTCTACATCAGCAAAGTAGGATAAAACTATATAAAGAATGGTGTCACTCTTTTAATAATTACAAAATGCTAGATCTATAGCTCTTTTTCTTTTTCTAAAAAAATAAAAAAGGCAATTCAAAGGCTGATTGCAATGTTACATCAGTAAACTATGATAAAAATACAGTTTACGCCAAGGCCCCAAATTTAATAAATATTAATAAGAATTATTTTGTAAAAAAAAATATTGGAAGGCTTAATTATAGTCAATATTATTTAATTAAGGCACTTAATTATAGTAATAAGTAATTAAAAATGCATTAATATCATTTAATTCTCTAACATTCAATTCTGATATAACTCTTAAAAAATTGATAATATTAAATAAAAGAATCAAATAATATTAAAGACATTCTTAAATAAAACTTATTCTTAAATAACATTATGACGCATTTAAGCATATGATCTACGTTGATTTAATGGAGAGGTGATAGCTGCGTGGTTTAGCCATATTAGCTAAACAATTAATTTAGGCTGATTGGTTTATTGTTAATTAACTTATTTTTGACGCGGTGTTTTGTCCGATAAGCACCAGCCGTTGATTCTTGATTTGATTAACTTAGCTTCGTTCTAACTTCTCACAATCTCACGCACATTTCCCGCATGTGGGCCTGCTGCCGATTTGCTAAGGGATAACTTGCGCCGAGAATTTCGGGGCCTCCAACTGGAGGTCAACGTGTGGTTGGAAAAGACTCGGGAATAAAGAGTGCCCCAATACTAGTGGGCCCACGCGTCAAGTCCTTATTTATTTATTTTATTTTATTTTAAGTACGCGTCAAGTCCCTTATTAATCAGAGACATTTCCGATTTCCCTTTCCCCCCTTTATTACTTACCTCCTCGAGTTGGAATGAAATTCTTTCCGTTTCATTTATAAAAGAATTCTTTTACTATTTAAAATTAATTTTATAACATGGTAAAAGAAATTTTATAACATTTAATAGTGTTGTTTATATTATACGTTATTTAAAAATATAAATTATTATTTGTTATAAAATTTAATCTAAATAATAAAAATTATTTTTTAAATAATTGGGTAGACAAAGATTTGTGGACATAACAAACATTACTCAAAGAGATCGAATTGGATAAGGGATAATATATAGGGACAACAATAGTAAAAGGAAGAGATAAAATGAGAACAATAAGATTGTTGGTATGAATTTTACGAAAAAACCAAATTAGGATAAGATTAAAAAAAAGAAGAAGGCTATTTTGAAAAATAAAAGGTTATAATTAATTGCCAATCAAACGGAGTCTCTGACTGAGAAAAGCAGAGACAACAATTTGCGAGTTGCAAAGACGACATATTCTTCCTTGATAGCTACTCATAAAACGTTACGTCCTAACGGGGCAGTTGACATTAACAAATCACAACTGCAGTAACAACAAATAACGTTATTTTCACGTATTCCCGTCACGCAAGGGGGTTGTCTATGACTCGGTCAATCTGACCGCGTTTCGGAGTCTTAATAAAAATCAAACCCGCGTTGCATATCTAATATCTTAAACGGCGCCACCCAATCCGTCCAACAGATTCGTCCCAATCGTCGTGGGGCCCGCCAATGGCTAATCCAACGGTGTACGAAGCGCCCGCAAGCTCAAGACAGTGGTGCTACACGCTGGCTCCAAAGAAAACGGCTCTGGGACGCTGAACGCTGCCGTTTCGTGCCATGTCAGCCCCTTCCCCAAAAAATATTAGAAAAAAAACAAGAACAAATAAACGTACAGCTGCATTTGCGCTCTGCGTGTTTTTTTCTTCGACAATGGAATTTTCGGAGCTCGCCGGGATCCGAGTTTCTCGATCGCAGCGACCATTCTAACTCATTGCCGCGTCTCGTCGTCTTCGTCGCGCGTAGCCTTCACTGTCGCTTTGATTCTTCTCTCTCGCTCTCTCTCTCTACGTAAATTTCTCATCCATTTCTCGTTTTGTTTCGGTGTGTTTGCTCCGATTTTCCTTCTCATCTTCTCGGTTATGTGACCGTGTGGGTTAGGTTTTGTGGATTTTTACTTCTGTGAGGGTTTTTGTGGATTTGTTGTTATCCACATTGTCGTGATTTTTCGTAATCTGATCAGTTCACGATGGATTTGTTTATTTTGTTGTATATTACGATTATGAGTAAAATCTCTGATCGTAGTATTGTTTTTTATTTGGTCCATTTTCTGTTGTGCCGTTTCTTTAGAAGATATTGAGGAATCGGAATCGATGATTTGCCGATCCGAGTTGGAAATTTGGGGAATGTTTGTGTGCATTTGCGTTTGATTTTTGAGAATTTTGGTTGGTTGTTTCGACTTATCAAATAAAACAAATTTTGGCTGGTTGTTTCAGGGTTTTGGTGAATAAACTCATGGAGGATTAGAGGTAGGTGGGTTCGAGTGCGTGCATTCTTTGGGGGAAGAAGATAAATTTGGGAATTTTTGACGGAGAGAACAATGTCGACCAGGAGTGAGCATAACACGGTGCCGCTCTCGGTGCTGCTCAAGCGTGAATTAGCGAACGAGAGGATCGAGAGGCCGGAAATCGTGCATGGTCAGGCCAGCCAGAGCAAGAAAGGGGAGGATTTTACATTGATAAAGACGGAATGTCAAAGGCTGGTTGGAGATGGTATCTCTACGTACTCGGTATTCGGGGTATGGTTTTTCGTATCGGTTTTGGATATTACAATTTGATGGATTGGATTTAATCTTTTAGTTCTTTTGTTTGATATGTTGATTGGTTGGTGCTTGTGTTCAGTAAGTTCTTCTGCCAGTTTTGAGTCTTTATTAGCGTGGCTAACTACATTCGAGATGTGGGTAGATGGCATAGGATGTCAATCCATGTTGTTTTTAGCAGTTTGAATGGATTAAAGGTTGATACACTGGCAGGAGTGAGTAAGATTTGTAAAAAATGCGTTTTTATCATGTTGACCTGGTAGTTTAGTGGATGCTTATTCGCATTGCACCAAAATCCATTTTGTGCATGTTTAAATCTGATCTATTTGAACGCTAGTTGATAGCTGAGAGGAATCGGAAGATGTAAGTGTTCAACGATGGGAAATTCTTTGTGGGAAAGCCAAGGTGGTTAGTTCCATCTTGAGTTGGCTCTTAGCTGTACAGGGATAAGTTTCTGTACATAGGGTTTTCACTTTTTTGCAAAAGATTGACTTGGTCATCAATATCTTAATCCAGATTAGGTATTTAAAGGTTTGCTTTTGGGAATTTCAAAGTAATCACCAGTTAGTTTGACATGGCTTATTCATGATTGATTTGTGCCTTTTATTACTAACAAATTTAATTATAAGTTTGAAAGCCATTGAAGCACTGGTGGCTGCATGTTCCATGTCCGTTACTGTAATATTCATATCCTTCATAGTTGCTACTTCATATTTTATAGTTTGCTCTTTACTAAATCATGTTTTGCAGCTATTTGATGGACACAATGGATCTGCCGCTGCTATATACTCTAAGGAGAATCTCCTCAATAATGTGCTAGGTGCTATTCCTTCAGATCTGAACAGAGATGAATGGGTTGCAGCACTTCCAAGGGCTTTGGTTGCTGGCTTTGTTAAAACAGATAAAGATTTTCAAGAGAAAGGTACGGGTACTTTCTATTCAAATGTAAATTTTTGTTGTATGTTTTTTATTCATAGGTGTGCATATTATGTACATCTTAATGAAAATATATTAAGAGTTCATCCGAGTTCAACCTGGATATGATCAAGTTGGGTTCCATAATTTTAACTTAGCTTATTGAGACTATTAATCAATACCTTTGTCACTCGCATATTCACTAGTTCAGGTATTACCAGATCTGTTGCTTGTGGAGCTTTTTATGGAGGCATGCATTTATAATGTCCATCCTTGCTTTAAAAGATCTGGAGTTCTGCATTTCTACTTGTGTTTTATTTACTTGTTCGAGCTATGTAGGGTTTCGTGGCTAATGGCTTTTTCATATAATTTGTCTGAAAAGGTAGATGCATTTTAGTTTAATTTTGCCTTTTTGGACTCCTCATCATGTATGCATGTATAACAATATCCATGGTCAACTTTTTTTGTTTTGTTTAAAGGCTAGTGTGTTGGACACCCTGTTATGTAGTTTTATGTCTCTAACTACAATATCTCTATTTCATATATTTTCTCCTTCAATTTGGATTGCGTGATATTTATATATTTATTGCGGTGCCTCAGTACAAACATCAGGAACAACGGTCACCTTTGTGATAATAGAAGGATGGGTCGTAACTGTTGCATCTGTTGGTGATTCCCGTGGCATACTTGAATCTGCTGAAGGTGGTATTTATTACTTGTCGGCTGATCACAGACTTGATTGCAATGAAGAGGAGTAAGTTATTTATATAAGCATTTAGTGCCTCACTTAACAACTGCCCATCTTAGACCTAATTTTTATGTATTTTATTAGGAGGGAGCGTATCACTACAAGTGGGGGCGAGGTGGGTCGGCTTAATACCGGTGGTGGTGCAGAGGTATCTTCTTTTCGACTTTGTTTTCATTGATTCTTGAACTTAGTAAAGTAGTAATATAGTTTTTGAATAAATGAAGCTGGGTAATTAGTGATTCTCTGTTTTCATCGTCTTGATTTCAATACCGGACTTGAAGGTTGTAATCCAGGTCAACTTTGATCACTGATGAAAACATGGGCCATTCTGTCCAAAAAGACCAGATCATTTAGGCCAAGATTGATATAAATTGTAGGACCATGCAAATATGGGTTTTAGAAAATTAGATTATAGAATCTTTTACTAACTTCTGCGATAAATATTGCTGTTTAGCCAATGATGTCAACTGGCCTTATATGATGATAGATTGGTTTTCCTCCTGTTGAATTCTTTGGAATCTTTGAACTATTAAGTTTGAAGACTTCTGTGTATGATTTAACTCCATGGACCAAAGGTGCTTATCTAACTAGTCTAATGATTCTTTTGTAGATTGGTCCTTTGAGGTGTTGGCCTGGCGGTTTGTGTCTCTCACGGTCAATTGGTGACATGGATGTTGGCGAGTACATTGTTCCTGTTCCTTATGTAAAACAAGTGAAGGTTTGTGTTGTTTTCTTCCCATCTTTGTCACAACTTCACGTTATACATTTACATTTCCATTTGTCATTACAATTTGCTTGTGCCCCATTGTAGGTGTAACTGTTATGTTTTCTCCTCTTTAATTCTGATAATTTTCAATTGTAAACTTTAATTTCAAGAATAGTTTTAATTATTTGGTTAATATATTTGTTATGTCACCTGTAACTTTAAGTATTGCTTCTGGAATTGATGCTTAAAGATTTTAGAATGAAACATTCAAAGGGAGTGTTTCTTCTCTTTAAAGTTTTTATCACAACTTCTAGTTAGCAACCTTTTTATATGAACTTCCTTGTTTCTACGCATACCTATTGCAATATACAACTTTGGATTTTAGAGATAGATGGATAGATGTCAAAGTAAAATAATTGGATTTCATTGGACCATTGATGCAGGCTGCTAGTTCCTGGTATCATTTAAATTTAGTTTTATTGATTTTAGGAATCGGGCATTTTTATAATTTTCAGATTTGTAGCTTGGGTTAGTTTTGATTCATTGGGTTTTGTTTTATTTTCATATGTTACTAATTATTATTTGTGGGTTTTAATAACTTGGACTTTGTATTTAAAGTGCCTAGAGTCTAAATCCTTACAGGGTTTAGTTTTTTGTAATTACTTCTTTAGGTCTTTCGATTCAAAAGAGAACACGTTATGAGAATTTTACAACAACTATTCTTGAAACTTGTGTGATACAATCATTCTCTGAGGTGTGGTGCTGAGGAAACCCTAAGTGCAATGTTCTTGAAAAACTAGGTGTGATGCCTAAATATATCTTCTTCTTTCTTTTTCCTTATAAGGTATCTAGCAATTTTCCTTCAAATGCCAGCCAACGTAATATCTGCATGCACCTATTTTTTATTAGATCCTACTCGTAAAAACCCTAAACCCTCATCCACCAAATAGATTCTAAATTGCTCAAGAATTAAAATATACTGTTTTCTAGTACTGTTCACACCACCCTGAGTAGCAGTTGAAAACTTGAGTTTTCCTTATGATTTCACCTTCAAATAATACACATGATCTTCTCTCAAGGACCAAGATGCATAGAGCAGAATGTTAGAAAGGTTCTATTTTGCTGACCAATGGCATTTTTGATATTTAGAATTAGTCTGCATGTATTGTATCAGTAGAACATGTTGAAGTTTAATTCAATGTGAAATTTGTATTGCTATCTCCATATGCTTGTAGAGGTTCATTACCATGATTCGTGCTGCTACTTTTTTGCTTTTTAATTGTCAATGCAGCTTGTACTTTAATTTTTATGCAACTGCATTCGAAAGCTTTGCAGTGTGGTTTAGACATTAGATGGTTTATCCACCGGTATTCCCTCACTCGGCTCACTGAGAACAATGGGATCAGTTTTCTACTACCCTAATGAACTATGATTTAGTATGAATCAATCACATTATACACTTCTGTTTTGATTCAGTAATTTTGGCTTTCGGAAATTTCCTTCTGTCTTCCTTTATTTTTTCCTTTTGGGTAGAATGAGAATATCAAAATTTCATTTGAAGTTTACTGGAAAACAATCAAATTCCCAATGAAGGAACATAGATAAGCTGTATATTATCTTAGTTCCAACATTTCATGTTTTGAGTTACTTTTTTTTTTTTTTTTTTTTTCTGATAAGCTAGTAGAGAATTTTATTAAAGCGTAAAGGTGTCCCTAAGCATACAAGAAGTATACAAAAATGACACCAAAACAGGAAAGAGGGGGAAGAAGAAAAAACACCCGAAAAAACCCAAAAACATGAGAAAACTCAGAAACCCCTACAAAACCAGCCCACAACACCCAGAGACTAATACATCACATTAGGCCATTTTGCCTTGCCCCGGCTAGAACCAAAACCTCTGGCATTATAATTGATCGAGCACTCAAGGTTCTGCACTTCACGACTCCCTTTAAACTTATAAGTGGAGACTGAAGGCTCTCGACAATGCTCCTCATCAATTAGAGCCATGAAGTCTAAAAAGTCGTTCACATTTCCTTGTGGGAGACCCCTAAAGTTTGAAAACAGAAACTAAGATCAATCGCTGCCCCGGGAGGACCACCAAACTCTTCAAAACCACCTCCCCGCAAAGATTCACCCACTTCTGAGATGGTCAATAAAGGCAGGCACCCAAGCACAGACTGGACTGAAGAGAGTGCAACCTCACCCACTTCTGACGGAGGAAGAGCCGCGCTGCTAGGGAGAAGGAAGCCACGCCCGAAGAAGAGGCTGACAACCCTCGTCTTGAGCAAGCGTAGACACTATCCCATCTTTAGCTAGAGCAGACAAGGGCTTGGTAGCAACCCCACGTAACCGCTTGGAAGGATCTTTGGGAACATTGAAAGTCTCAAGAGTCTCTGGAAGCAGATGCTTATCCAATTTGCCAATCTTGTTCTACCGAGAGTATTTAAGTACCGATACTTGTGTTATCACGTTCCATGTATTGCAGTGATCTGCGTGTGTGCAAACTTAGGGAGAAACTGTTTTCCCGTACACTTTATTTTGGGTGAAGTGGGGGAGGGGGGGGGGGGGGTGAGGAGCATTTACTGATTGCAGGATATTGAAGGCATATGTTTGGATCCATTGATTGCAATTTGAGGTGCATTACAGATTTGTGTTTGCCTGTTTTCCTCTTGAAAAGATTTCCTTTTTCTTGTTACTGTTTGAACCTAATTTTCTTGTGACCTGTTGGAAATTCCTCAGTTTTAAAAGGACCTTTTCTTAATATTATCATGATTCTGCAGCTATCTACGGCTGGTGGTAGGCTTATTATCTCAAGTGACGGTGTTTGGGATGCTTTAGCTGCAGAAACAGCTCTTGATTGTTGTCGTGGGATGCCAGCAGATGCAGCAGCTGCACAAATTGTTAAAGTATGCTACAACTAGAACAGAAACTTTTTTTTTTGATCAATTACCATATCTGCACCCCTGACTTCTATACACCTTTCAGATTTAATGGCTCCTTACCCACTTTTATTGCTTGTCTTACCCTTTTCTGTTTCATTTCAGGAATCATTACAAGCAAAGGGACTTCGTGATGATACAACATGCATTGTAATTGATATATTTCCACAGGAGAAGCCAGCTGTTCCTTTGCCACCACCAAAGAAGCAGGGAAAAGGCGTGTTTAAATCTATGTTTCGTAGAAAGTCCTCAGACTCCTCAGAATCAACTTCTCATGTTGACAAAGAATACATTGAGCCAGATGTGGTGGAGGAAATGTTTGAGGAAGGATCTGCAATGCTTTCAGAGAGGTTGGTGCTGTGAAAACCATTCTTATTAATCTGAACCATATACTTGGATCTCTAAGGCCTTGTTTGGTTCGCAGAATATACTTTTGGAATAGAATTTCGGTTGAGGTCTATTCCATTGGAATAACTATTTCTTTATGAAGAAGAATAACTATTTCTTTAAAAAATGAGAGGAATAGTTATTCTTAAAGGAATAGACTACCTTTCCTTAAAAAACCATTCATAATATGTTTTTTTTTTTTTTTAATTATTATTATTATTTTCTCTCAAACTTAAAAAATAAAAATAAAAATACAAAGCAACTATGTGAATTGTGTCTGGTCGCACCACTCCTGGAACACCTCGTGGTGGACCCCTGAGGTGCTCTGGGGTGGTGCAACCAAGCCACCCCCAACTCTGTGGTGGGTGGTTGGCCACCCACCAGTATTCACGTTCAGGGTTTAAATTTATTTATTATTATTATTTTTTTAAAAATAAGAATATAGTTTTTTTTTATAGTAATTTTGATTCAATTTCAATTAGAGTATATGTGTTGTCACCAATTTAAGAAGGATGAATAATAATTCCATTCCATACTCTCTCTTTGCCAGTAATAACTATTCCCCTTTCTAATGGAATACTCATTCCGCATATCAAATGAGGCCTAAGTCAGGCATCATGTGACCAATGTGTCTTGCATGCTTTCTTTTTTGCCTTATGGTCATACTGTATATTATGGTGGCTCAAACCGAAATGCTTATGTGGATTGCAGGTTAGATACGAAGTACCCACTCTGCAACATGTTTAGGTTGTTCATGTGTGCAGTATGTCAAGCAGAGATGAAGCCTGGAGAGGGCATTTCGATACATTATGGTTCATCAAAACCAGGAAAGCTGCGTCCATGGGATGGCCCTTTCCTATGCTTAAGTTGCCAAGAGAAAAAAGAAGCCATGGAAGGGAAAAGACCATCAGGTGGTATGGCATCTCTCTCTCCCTCCCTCTCTCTCTCTCCCTCTCCATTGCTTCAAACATTTATAGCACTTACACTTCTTAACATCAATCTTTCTACATTCTTTTTCAGATAGACATAGTAGTGGAAGTGACTAGCCAACTCTCCTCAACTATATTCATATTCTGAGAGCACTAACAATTGTTTCAAATTCAATCATAAATGGGAAGTTGGAGCTTCCAGATAAAAATATTATTTCCCTTCAATTTCTCATGGAGGGTGTTCAGCATTTGGATCCATTTTGGCATTTCACTTCAGGATCATTTTGGATCTCTTTTTGATGTTTCGTTGCTTCAAGTCAGAAGATCGCAGTTAGAGCTGCTTGCTTTTTTGAAGATGTGTTTTCTGACTTCCACAGTGATATAACAACTCTGCCTGTTCCTGCTTCCTCAAAAGGGTTGTGGAAGGCTTTGAAAAATTCACTAGTGCATAACTGACGACGCATTGAAGGTAATTCATTTCTTTCTGGATCCATTCCACTGTATACCGATTCTGCCATTTCATAGTGCTAACATTTAATTAAAGCGACCTTGCGTGTAATATTATCATATAGGGAGTTTTAATGAGACCTCTTATAGGTTCATTCCGAAATTTGGAAAACATGTTTGACCGGCTTGCTGAATGAATGTTTTCATGTAGCATTAAAGTTTATCCTTCCTTTGACTAGCAGGAAGGTAAACATGTGGAATAGAAAATATGCATTGATTTTTTTTATTTTTATTTTTTTTCGAAAGGGAAATGTCCTATTCTTTGCTAAGCTTGTACTCTTTCTTTGTTCTTGATAAGTGGATCGATGACTTCAATCCGCTTACAACAGATATCTGCCAGCATTTCTTTGTAATTATCATTGCTTGTTTCTTTGGTTTTCTTGCCATTGTTGAATTCAAAGTAAGCTGCCTACTGTAATTCTAATTTTTATTTCAAAATAACTGTTTGCACACAAATCCAACCAATTGATCCCTCTCTCTCTCTCTCTCTCTCTCTCTCTAGTTTTATATTCACTTATGTTGGAAAATGCTCGGGGTATTATAATTTTTACAACCCCTTACAAACTCAAGTGACAATCTACGATTGATGGAAACAAGTGCCACGTGGATTGCTATGTGCGAGTCTACATTTTAGTGGCGGACGTGTTAAGTATCATGTAGATTACCATATTAGTTCGTAAGGGATTTATAATAGCTGCTGTGGTTACGAGCAAGGTTGGGACAGGATTTTGGCGAGGACAAGAAGTAGGCACTGCTATGCTGTAGGCTTGTCGGAGCCAACTGCCAAGTAACGTGAACTTGCTAATTTTGCTTCTTGTTAGGCTTTTCATGTTTCACTTCTACGTCAGAAGGAAGCATCCGATTTGGGATTCACATAAACAAATCAACATAGCTCTTTCCTATTTGAATTTCACATCCAAATCAGCCCCTTAAAAAGAGACAGGAAATCTGGCAGTTAAACTTAGGGTTAAATACTTTTCCACATTATCAAATCGTCGTCTCTTTTTTAAAAAGTATCACATATGGTATATTATTCTAATTATCGAAGTTAGTTCTTCCGTTCAAAAATTTAACGCTCAGTCACGTAACACGTGAAGACCCCCCCCCCCCCCCCCTGCATTGACCGACATATATTCACAACCCAAATGCATGCACACGCACACACAGAGATGAGAGAGTTTGTTTGATACCACGTTTGCTTCTTGGCTTTTGTTACAAGGACTGAGCTTTGTCACTGGAGAAAGTGTAAAGATACTGAGAAGGTAGAGGAAAAAGGGGAAAGTTTCCCACCCAAAGATATCAGACATCCAATATGGGTTGAGTGCGAAAACTTTGTTTCATTCCATGGCTGGCTGGCTGCTACTCGCTGTGATTTTCACTCTTTATCTTCAAGGTTTTAATAATAACAATAATAATAATAATGATAATAATAATAAATATAATATGATTTTTGAGTGGTCAAGTGGGTGAAGATGAATCAGTCCACCAAAATAATGCCTCCATGATTGAGATGTTGACCTGTACTATACGAACAAAATTCCTCTATGCTGGATGGACCACCTTGTACACGTGTGTGTGGGTCTACCACCCCCCACCTAACATTGAAATTCCTTTTCATGTATCTCTACGACCCATTATTCGGCTTTATATAATGCATCTTCATAACCTTCTGATGTAAGAATTAAAAAGATATATAAGTCACATTACCATCCTCTTCTTCCTTTGTTTTCTCTTTCTTCTTCTTCTTCTTCAACATAAATTGATTGATGGGTGAGCCATGTGAATCCCAACATTGGGTTGCGTATATATGTCACATTTGAGGCCATTCAGGCTCGATCCCATAATGATAAAAACTCATGGTGGGGGTTCATCTTCTCCTTCCAACAGTAATCATTTGCATTGGTGTACATGTTATGCCTCAAATTATCTCATCTTGTCTGCCTACACGGACGCTCAACCATATCTCCAAATACTCTGATATGTTTATTGGACAGAGATTTATTCAAATTGTTTGCGATTTAGATAGCAAATACGAGAGAGCTTTTATAGAGCTTACCTGTCCGAGCAGGTGCTCCACTTTCGTGGTAATGATGATAGACTTGAAAATCAAAATTAGTTTCGCATAATATATGAAACCTGTCGTACGTGGTAATTAAATTTATTACAAGGCCTCTAAATTACCGGTTATTATAAAAGTTTAATTTAACAAGAAATAATAAATCTAATCACTTAATTAATATTTAAGTACTTTACTAAGAGAGTCCCTTTCAATAAATGAGAGTAAATTGATACCACATTAGTGATTTTTCAGAATTTTAAATGAGTAGAAATCACTTTATTAGCATTCTAATACCAACTATATATCAAATAAACCCAATTACTAGACTTGTTGGTTTAAAAAAACACTTTGCCCAATGAAGTTGCGTGCAAATAGAGAACATAATAACAGTGAAAGAAGCATAAAGGCCTTGGTTGAATTCAAAGATTCCTCTTGAAATGGGTGTGCATTTCCCTCTCCGGGGACCCTTTCTCAGAGGCAAACTACTCAAAGCTCTAGTACGCATACCAAAAACGACGTTTCTTGCCTGTTGCAGAAGAGATAAATGACTCAAATGCAAATGCAGTAGATAATTCAGAAACCAACTCAACCAAGAAGATCGAGAAAGAGATAACGATAACATCGATCAACAAAAACAGAAAAATTCAAAATCAAAATTATATGTTTTTATTTAGGTGAGGATAGATGGATGATGTAAATTCTAATCTCAAAAACTATGATAAATGATGCAGAAAAACCCTCCTGCTGTGATGGATGCGGGAAGAAAACAAATTTTCCAAAACTTTTATTGTTCCTTTACTTGTCAATCCCATCTACTTTTTTGTGGGAAACTTGGATGTTTGTGATCTCATTTTCCAGTTCGGGACCCCAATAGCTGTTAGATTGGACAAGGACCTGCCAACTTTTAACACATAGAGCTGAGTTTATCATTTCATTCCTTAGTGTCATGACCACCACACCCTTTCTCTAGACGAACAACAATAATGCATTATGATAAGTGAATGTATATACTTCTTTTTTTTTTGACACAAAAGACATTCTGAAGTCTAGCTGCAGATTGACAACTCTCTCTCTCTCTCTCTCTCTCTCTCTCTCCACTGCTTCCTGATCCCCTTATCCCTCCCCAGAGGTCTGGTCATATCCATAGAAGTGAAAACTAAAAAGTGAGAGAAACCCAGATACTGTTTGCAGATCTTTGAATTATGGACAGCCGTCAGCACCAAAAGATCAGAGAGAAAGTTGTAGACAGCCAGCATGAAGATAGGAAGTCAAAAAAAGAAGGAACAGAAAAAGAAGGGCTACAAGTAGCAGCAAAGCAACAGTCACCAACATCCCCGGCTGCTGCCTCACCACCTTCAGCATCCTCCTCTCCATCTCACGAATTCTCATTCACAATCTCTCTCCACTCTTCCTCCTCAACAGTCCCTGATAAAACCAATGCTCCACCTTCATTTGCAGTTGATTTGGCACCTGCCGATGACATTTTCTTCCATGGCCACTTGCTTCCTCTCCACCTTCTCTCTCACCTTCCTGTATCTCCTCGCTCCTCTACCAATTCCTTGGACAGCTTCACCCTCCCAGTCAGAGACTTTTTAGATGACCAAAATCTCAGTAAAGATAGCAGCACCAGCAACAGGACCAACGTCACCGACGACAACAACAAGAGCAGCAATAGTGAGACAAAGGGAAGAGTCAAGTCCAAGTCTTTCTCGTTATTTGGCTTGACAAGATGGCGAAAGGGGTGTGAAGTTGGAGAGAAGGAGGATAAGGAGAAGAAGAGGAAGCTGAGGTTCGATGTGAGTCATGTGCTGAAGAGGTACGTGAGACTTGTCCGGCCGCTATTGTTCTTTAGAAGGAGAGGAGAGAATATCCAATTACGTCGCCAGCCTTATTCCTTTTCGGGTAATTTGAGAATGAAAAACAAGCAATGGTTGAGAGGAAGAAGAGGAGAGTTTTCAGCCCCAGCGTCAATGAGGACTTCCCCAACAAATAGTGGCCTTCTTGTAGCAACTGCTACTCTTCCTTCTTCTACCAGCGACAGCACAATGGAAGAGTTACAGGCTGCAATTCAAGCTGCAATTGCTCATTGCAAGAATTCAATTGCAAAGGAAGAGAAAATCATATGCTATGATTAATTAGATTGATATCAGTTATTACTAGTACATTTGCTGTTCTCTCTGTATAAAAATGGTACATAAAGAAAAAGTAAATATGAGATGAGTTTGAAAAGGAAGAACAGTTAAAAGGATTGTTACATTCTAGAATTACCATGTTGCTTTCTTGTCTTTAATGTTTGCAAGGTAGTCTTGGGTTTGATGACCCTTTAATATTATTATCTTAAACTATTTGAGGAACCAAACCTACTCAAATGATTCGTGATCCTTGAAAATCTCCCAAGGAACTATTCCATTGCACTTTGTGTACAATATACAATGAATTTGTTGTTCATTAATGCAGCAATTTAATGAATCTTTATTAATTATCTGCACACTTGCCAGTCTACATATCATTTTAGCATTTAATAATACAGAGCAGACTCACAAAAAAATAAAAATAAAAAATAAAAAATCATGGGACATCCAAACATCCCGCAAGAATATCCTAGTTTGAAGAGATACCATTTGAAGGTTCAAAAGTCACAGTCTTGCTATGGGCCACGGCAGGTGCTTGCAGATTAATGCTAACTGATGTGCATACCTAGTTTGTTAAGTCTGACCAACATCTGCTCATGTTTGATCAGGCCCAGGCTCTTTCTGCCACATACATTTATGTGTAATATTCTTTAACATGACAGCGAATTCGGTACAAATTACTTAACATAAAAGTAGTAAATTAGGATTTAGAGGTCTTAGCCATTTAAGTAAATAGGTCAAATTAGGATTGACCTATATAAACCATAGTCTTATATTCATGTCTCGATACGACCCAAACTAGACACGTAACATTTAGAGCTAGTATTTTTTGACACAACTTGCAAATTCAACACAAATCCAACATAAAATTATTGAGTTAAGATTAAGGAGTCTAACCGTTTAAGTAAATGGATCTAGTTATAATTGACCAATATAATTTTATACTTACACTTTAACACTATTTAAACTCGACACATAAACGCTGATTGCCATCCGGCCTGGCCCACCCCACCCATAGACTTAGATTCACAGCCGTAAGTACTATTAAAAGCAGGTGAGAAGGCTCATCATCACCTTATTCTTATAGAGCCTAAAAAGTTCCTCTCAGGAATAGCTTTATATATATATATATGCTTAATGAATGCTCCCATCAGTCAAGAAAACGCAAGTAGATACATATAAACTTCGGATTAGTAAAGTTGTTTGGAAAGTTTATTGCCGACCCCTCAAGATAAAAAAAGGCAACAAAAAAGAGCTGCAGCCATTTCTAATCATTATAAAGAGTGGTCTGGAGGCTTAGAAAAGAGATGGTATGAATGGGATTCAAAGGGCCGTGGGTCTCATCAGTTGATGGCCGCAGAGTTCCTAAAAAGTACCAAGTACAATAATTGCAGATGATTGCAATAATGCACAAGGTACCCTGTTTGACATACGAAAAACACAGTCATGCAGTACTGCTATGGCTTTCATTTTAATCATGACATTAATGCCATCAAAACCCCACCCACATGAAAGTGTGCTTTCTTTCTCTTCTTTTTGTATGAAGCATCACTCTACCACCATGACTGCGGGGGGAGGATACCCTGTACAAATGCGCGTGTGTGCGTGCGTGCGTACGTGCAGCGTACCCTTTTCTCAACTTTCGAGGAAGCCCCACAAAAATGTGAAGGCCGTTGGGCTCAATGACAGACCTTTTCACGTGATAGAACTAAAAATGAGAGAATTCCAGAGAAAGTAGCAGACGACCGGCATATAGCAACTAGCAAGTCAAAAAGAGAAAGAGAAGATGGCCTGGCCTTTGCACCAAAGCAACAGTCACCGACATTGCCTCCTGCCTCTCATCTCATGAAATTGATCTCCTTCCCAATCTCTCTCCACTCTTCCTCACCAACATTAATCCCTGCTAAAACCAACAACCGAAAATAGCAACACTGAGAGGGACAACTCAAGTAGTGGAGAGCTTTCGCCATTGTTCAGCACGTGTAAGAATTCAATTGAAATTAATTTGATGTAACGAAACGAGTAGTATCGGCAACCGGCCTAGGTTACGAATACGGGCCTGGGCCTGAGCCCGAGGAGTCAGGCCCAAGTCACGAGCCCCAATGGATCGGGAAAGCCCACATGCTCACTTGCCAGTAAACACGTAATTTTGCATGACACTTGAAAACGGTTGCAGTCTGACAGCAAGCAAGGAATTGGGCCGCGGAAAGAAAGGAGCCCAGACGGAACATTGTGGCCCAGTTGGGCTTAACCCTAAGGTTCTCAATGTCCAACTGGTAGACGACTTCAAGTAGGGATAACCTGGCCCAAGCGAAGGAGCCCATTAACAAGTTCTATCTTAATTTTACTTTTCCGAGTATGGATAACCCTGGAGATCGAAGTCTCTTCTTTTCCTCCTTTGTTGTGTACTGTCAAGGAGATTTCATAACTTTTACTATAATTATTTAACAAATAAATTTGTGGTTCATAGGCCATTTATCACTTCAACCAGTAAACAATGAGAATGTTGGTAGGAATACTACAACTTTAACTATAAATTCCTTATAAGCTTGTGTGGTAATTTACATATCACTTTTTACGTCAGCTACTGAATAATTAAATTTATCTGTCAAATTTCATTGCTTATTTGTTTTTTCACCATTAAGATAGTGCACGTAAATTTGTAAGAAGATTATAGTAAACACTGTAGGAATACTCAAAGCGTTTTCGACAATTAAATTTGATTATGATTAATGTAGAAGTTAGGAGCGGAACTACATGTCTCATTTTTAGTTTTTCACACCCCAAAAAGCTTTTTATTTTTATTTTTATGAAAAAAAATGTCTCATTTACCTAAAATTTGAAATTTTTACAAAATATCAACAATGTTATGAATGCATTCATGCATTTGGTGGATGACCATTTAGTTTCATCTATTGGAATTCTACACATTCATGTCATCTTTTAGAATTCCATAACATTCATGTAATACATTGATGTAGCATTTTAATTCATGTCCTATCATTTCCTATTCCTTAACCTCCCACTATGATTCTATGTCTATAAAATGGAGTATTGGATACTTTGTAAAACACACAATTATAGAGAAGAATCATACATAGTTCCTGAAGAACTAGTTTCACATTTACAATCTCTTTATTTTATCTTGTTATTTTCTTTGATTTTACAACACGTTATCAGCACGAAGCTCTAGCCAGTTGTTGATCTTCAACATCAAAAGCTATCCGTGGGATATTCTCAATTCATTGTAAGTCTCTTTAAGATTTAATAATCTTATTATCTATTTTGTTAATTAACATTCTAACATATGCTTAGAAATTTTTATTGTTTTAAGAATCATATTAAAACATATGAATCTTATGATCCATGTGCGATTAATATGAACTAAAATGTTATCATTTTATAATGCTATGAATATTGATGTTATGAATCTTGGAAATACACTATTAAGAATGAAAATCAAGCATCCTAGCAGGATCGTGATAAAGCAATGAATGAAAATCAAGCATCCCAGCAGGATCGCGCTAAAGCAATAATTTTTCTTTCCCATCATCTACATGATGAATTAAATAAAAATGAGTACATTATAATAAAAGATCCATTGACCTTGTGGAATAATTTGAGAGAGAGATACAAGTACCAGAAGATAGTTATTCTCCCATAAAGCTCATTATTGTTGGATGCACCTGAAGTTGCACTCTTTAAAATCAGCTCACAGTTAAAACTGTGCACTTATGATGATATATACCATATTTCATGCCTCGAATGTGCTCCTGCAGCAGCAATATCAAGAGCATAATTTTACAAGATATTCTAAACTAATATCTTGTCTTCTAGTGGTTGAGCAAAACAACGAGCTATTAATGAAAAATCACAAATCTCGTCCAACGAGTTCTACACCATTTCCTGAAGCAAATAGAACCTCATTTTGTGGTAATAAATGAAACCATTATTGTGGACGTGGACGTGGTAGAAAATATATATATATAGAGAGAGAGAGAGAGAGAGAGAGAGAGAGAGAGGTCAATAGGAACGTACTCATAATTCTTACAAAAGAAATGTTCATTTCCACCAGAAGTGGAACCACACTGAGGCGAACGAATATAAAAACAAAGGTTTACAGAATAAACCTACAAAGAACTATGAAGATCGATAATTGTTACAGGTGTAATATGAAAAGACATTTGCTGCGTACCTGTCGTACGCCTAAACATCTGATCGACCTATATCAAGCATCCATAAAAGAAAAAGAAAAGTGGATTAAAATAAATTTTGTTAATCACAGTAATCTTGTAGTAATATATATATGTTTTCATTATGTTGTCAATTTTAATTTTATTATTTTATTTTGATTAATGAAATTTAATATTTATTTTATTATGTATGGAGGTATGGGTCATACTGATGGAATGATTAATTCCAAAATGATTGGTGAAGATTTGTGTCTAGCAGACAGTTGTACAACGCACACAATTCTTAGAGATGAGAAATATTTTCAATACTTAATATTAAACAAAGCTAGTGTCAATACAATATCAGGTTCATCAAACCTAATTGAAGGCTCTAGAAGAGCAAATATTATATTGCCAAAAGGAACAAAATTTTGTATTGATGATGCTTTGTATTCTTCTAAATCTAGAAGAAATTTAATCAGTTTTAAAGATATTCGTCTAAATGGTTATTATGTTGAAACCACTAATGAAGGCAGTGACGAATATCTTTACATTACTTCAATAATTTAGGGCCAGAAGCTCATATTGGAAGAACTGCCTGCTTTCTCTTCCGGGTTGTATTATACAACAATAAGAACAATTGAATCACATGTTGTGATGCACCAGAAGTGCTCTAATCCAAAGATGTTTATGCTTTGGCATGATCGTCTTGGACATCCGGGAACAATTATGATGCGTAGAATAATTGAGAACTCTCATGGGCATCCCTTAAAGAACCAGAAGATTCTTTTACAAAGTGATTATCCTTGTGCTGCATGTTCTCAAGGTAAACTTGTAATAAAACCATCCCCTTCTAAGGTAATTATTGAATCTCCATCATTTTTACAAAGAATTTAAGGGTATATATGTGGGCCAATTCACCCTCCATGTGGGCCATTTAGATATTTTATGGTTTTAATAGATGCATCAACTAGATGGTCACATGTTTGCCTATTTTCTACTCGTAATGTTGCATTTGCTAGACTTCTTGCCCAAATAATTAGATTACGGGCACAATTCCCTGATTATCCAATTCAATCTATTCGGATGGATAATACGGGTGAATTTACATCTCAAGCATTTTATGATTATTGCATGTCAATCGGTATTAATGTTGAGCATCCTATTGCTCATACACATACTCAAAATGGTTTAGCTGAATCGTTTATTAAACGACTTCAGTTAATTGCTCGACCTTTGCTTATGAAATCAAAACTGTCTGTTTCTGCTTGGGGACATGCAATATTACATGCTGCATCATTAGTTCAGATCAGACCAACATCTTACCAAAAATATTCTCCTTTACAACTTACATTTGGTCAACCACCAAATATTTTTCATTTTCGCATTTTTGGTTGTGCTGTATATGTTCCAATTGCTCCACCTCAGCGCACTAAAATGGGACCTCAAAGTAGACTTGGGATTTATATTGGTTTTGATTCTCCATCTATTATTAGATATCTTGAACCTTTAACTGGTGATATTTTTAAAGCACGTTTTGAAGATTGTCATTTTGATGAAAATATATTTCCATCACTAGGGAAAGAAAAGTCGTTGCCAGAAGCACGACAAGAAATCACTTGGAATAATTCGACGTTATCTCATTTTGATCATCGTACAAATCAGTGTAAACTAGAAGTTCAGAGGATCATTTATTTGCAGAGTATTGCAAATCAATTGCCGGATGCATTTACTGACAACAATAAAATAATTAAGTCTCACATTCCAGCTGCTAATATCCAGCAAAGATAGAAGTCCCTGTAGGACAATTAACTAATACAGCAGCAAATGAGTCTAAGGCACACCTGAAGCGTGGAAGACCTATTGGTGCAAAGGATAAGATTCCCCGGAAGAGAAAAGCACAAGGAAATGAAATCGGCGCTCCTGAAGAGGCCTTACCCACAAAACAGGCAACAGAAATTGATCCATCCAAACTTTCTGTACAAAATTCTCCTGGAAAGAAATCCCCTGAAGAGGAACCTCTTGAAGAGGAATCTCCTGAAGAGTTACCCCCTGAAGAGGAACAGGTACCTGAAAATAATGAGATCTCAATACATTATATAAGTACAGGAGAAATATTGGATAGAAACAAAATTGTTGTCGACAACATATTCTCATTTAAAGTTGCATTTGACATTACCAGAAGTAATGATGATATTGAACCACAATCCGTCGAAGAATGTCGACGTAGAAATGATTGGCCAATGTGGAAGGAAGCAATTTAGGCAGAATTGAACTCACTAGCAAAACGTGAAGTATTTGGACCTGTAGTCCAAACACCAGAAGGTGTGTCGCCTGTTGGATACAAGTGGGTATTTGTACGAAAACGTAATGAGAAAAATGAAATTGTGAGATACAAAGCAAGACTTGTTGCACAAGGTTTCCTGCAGAAACCAGGTATTGATTATGAAGAAACATATTCCCCTGTAGTGGATGCAATTACATTTAGATTTTTGATTAGCTTGGTAGTTACAGAAAGTTTAGATATGAGTTTAATGGATGTGGTTACATCATATTTATATGGATCACTTGATAATGATACATACATGAAAATCCCTGAAGGATACAAAATGCCTGAAGCATATAATTTCAAATCCCGAAGTATTTATTCTATCAAGCTACAAAGATCTTTATACGGATTAAAGCAATCCGGACGCATGTGGTACAATCGTCTTAGTAAATATCTATTGAAAGAAGGATTTGAGAATAATCCAATTTGTCCATGCGTTTTCATTAAGAAATCAGAATCTGGATTTGCTATCATTGCAGTTTATGTAGATGATTTAAATCTTGTCGGGACTCCAAAAGAGCTCACAAAAACTGCCACTTATCTAAAAAATGAGTTTGAGATGAAAGATCTTGGGAAGACAAAATTTTGTCTTGGCTTACAGATTGAACATTTTCAAAATGGAATTCTTGTTCATCAATCAACATACACAGAAAAAGTCCTGAAACACTTTTACATGGAGAAAGCTCATCCTTTGAGCACTCCAATGGTTGTTCGTACACTTGATGTGAAAAAGGATAATTTTCGTCCTCGAAAAGATGACGAAGAAATTCTTGGTCCTGAAGTACCATATCTTAGTATAATTGGCGCACTCATGTATCTTGCAAATTGCACACGACCTGATATAGCATTTTCAGTTAATTTACTAGCAAGATACAGTTCTGCACCAACTCGAAGGCATTGGAATGGGGTCAAACATGTTCTACGTTATCTTCGTGGAACAACTGACATTGGATTATTTTATCCAAGAGGTTCAAATTCACAGTTAGTTGGATATGCAGATGCGGGTTTTCTTTCTGATCCGCATAAAGGTAGATCTCAAACAGGATATCTATTTACATGTGGAAGTACTGCTATTTCATGGAGATCTGTCAAGCAAACACTTGTTGCTACTTCTTCAAATCACTCAGAAATTATTGCAATTCATGAAGCAAGTCGGGAATGCATATGGCTAAGATCACTAATTCAACACATTCAAGAAAAGTGTGGTTTATCCACAATCAAAGATAGCCCGACAATATTATATGAAGATAATGCTGCTTGTATCACACAGATCAGAGGAGGATACATTAAAGGTGATAGAACAAAACATATTTCACCAAAATTCTTTTATACACATGAGCTCCAGAAGAGTGGTGATATTGATGTGAAGCAGATACGATCAAGTGACAATTTAGTAGATTTATTTACCAAAACATTACCAACAGCAACATTTAAGAAGTTGGTGAATAACATTAGAATGCGCCGACTCAAGGATCTTTCATCATAAACAATTGAAGCTCTTCATCCTAACGAGGGGGAGTAAAATGATTATGCTGATTGTACTCTTTTTCCTTCGCTAAGGTTTTTCCCATTGGGTTTTCCTTTGCAAGGTTTTAATGAGGCAATCCTAAAGCATACGACGACACACAAGAATAATGTACTCTTTTTCCTTCGCCACAGGTTTTTCTCACTGGGTTTTCCTTGGCAAGGTTTTAATGAGGCATATTCTTAGTGTATGGTCATCCAAGGGGGAATGTTATGAATGCATTCATGCATTTGGTGGATGACCATTTAGTTTCATCTATTCGAATTCTACACATTCATGTCATCTTTTAGAATTCCATAACATTCATGTAATACATTGATGTAGCATTTTAATTCATGTCCTATCATTTCCTATTCCTTAACCTCCCACTATGATTCTATGTCTATAAAAGGGAGTATTGGGTACTTTGTAAAACACACAATTATAGAGAAGAATCATACATAGTTCCAGAATAACTAGTTTCACATTTACAATCTCTTTATTTTATCTTGTTATTTTCTTTGATTTTACAACAAACAAAATATTAAAATGATTTTCCTTTTTCTAACGCATCAAAATACTATTTAAATGAAAAATAAAAAAAAACATTCTCTCAAAACATTAACAAACCGAGGAACATGGTCACTGCTCACTTTGGGCGGCCACGATTCGAAGAAAGGAAGCAACGTTAAATCATAGAATTTGCTGGCACGCTTTTGAAGTCCCACCTCCTTCCATGTGTTCCACCTAACTCAATCACCCCATGCTGATATGTCACCTCCCACCATGCATGACTTTTCAAGAAAAGCACCAAAACTCTCTCTCTCTGGAGATCGCGATTGACGAAACTACAGGCCAGTGGCCGTTTTATTTGGAACCTGGGTTTCTTCTCCCCAGGTCAGTTTCATCATTTTCATTCTTCTTTATTATTATTATTTGAATGGGAAAAAAGAATGATAATAATCAAGATTAATAGTTAGAATGGGGTGTCATTAGACTCAATGATTATCGGTTTGGCACATTCGAATAATTAAAAGCGAATATGCTTTTATTGCGCCAACTGCTCTTCTTCTTCTTGGCGGTCCGTATTTAATGGTTGGTTCAGAGCCTTTTTTTTTTTTAATGGGTTTTGTCTTTTGAAAAGTGTGTGCGCAACAGAGAGAGCGAGAGAGAGAGAAACACAGAATCCGAGTTGGGTTTTGGTAGTTCGTTTGTTTCTTAATCTGCTTTATTGAAAATTACACAATCGTTGAGTTCGTTGGTGTTCCTTAATATATCTTATTGGATATTTGAGGGCGGCTTTTGTGTCTTATCTTATCTACATGTTAATAGCTTTGAGCCAAAATATGGAAATTTTGAGTTGTAATCTCTGGGTTTTGTGATCTGGGTACGTGGAGTATAGGGGTTCTTGTTGTTTTAATCTTATAGAGATCACATATTTGTGGGGGCAATCAGACGGGCTCTTAGAAATTTTATATGATTGGATTGTGAGATTTTATTACCTGGCGGGTTTAAAGATGTACGCGGTGGAGCGGCTAAGTAGCTACATCACCAGGGGGGTGTACACTGTCTCCGGTCCATTCCATCCATTTGGTGGGGCGGTGGATATAATTGTAGTTGAACAGCAAGATGGGAGCTTCAAGTCATCGCCTTGGTATGTTAGGTTCGGGAAATTTCAAGGGGTTTTGAAGGCCAAGGAGAGGGTGGTCAACATTTGTGTCAATGGAGTCGAAGCTGGTTTCCACATGAATTTGGATCATAAAGGGGAAGCTTACTTTCTCAGGGAGGTAGATGTGGAAGAAGGGGAAATTGTACCATATTCTGTGTCCTCTGGGGATGAGACGGAAGGGCGGTTCCAGAATGATAGGCGCTCTTTGAAGTCCAAAAGTTACAATTTTGATGCTAATACGTCTAATTCAGCTGATAAGATTGATCTTTTGAGGAATGGGAAGGCTTTGGCAAGGACTACTTCCCGGCGGCCAAGGATACTTGGGCTTGTTTTTGGGCGGAGGAGGTCGATGAAGGAGGAAGGTTATCAGGAGGGAGAGGGTGATGATGGCGTGGCAAGGGCTGATTCATTGGAGCGTGCTGAGATTGCAGCCAACCTCTTGGAGGTTAAGTGGTCTACGAATCTTTATAAATCCCGGAAAGGTGCCAATAAAGATGTGCAGATTACTGATGGAAAAGGCGAGGTGAGCTCATCTGAGCATGGCAATGTGAAAAATAGTTTGGATCAATATGTGTTACACGAGCAAACTGGTTCCCACAATGAGCAAATGGGTGAAAGCTCTCTCTCTGGATTTGAAAATCTGCAGAGTTTTGTTGAGGAAACTAGAATAGAAGTTGCATGTTTTAGCACCCCAGAACAAGTTACTGAAACTTCTGTTGCAGGTGAAAGTGTTTTGGAAGGGAAATGTGAGTTGATGTCTACATTATCAAGAAAGATTGATGTGGGGGATACTGAAAATGATGAGAACACAAAAGTTCAAGATTCGATTGAGCATGAAGGACACCCTGGAAAGCATATTGATGAAGAACAGGTTTTCCATGTAACGAATGTTTTGCCAGGCTGTGGCATTTCCCAGGAGGAGAGTGAAACAGATAGAGTTCGCTCATTTATATATTGTGAAACATCCGAGAGATCAATAGTGGCAATGGATGGTACCAGTGAACAAACGCGTGAGACGATGTACCTTGGCAGTGGAGAACTCGGGGAAGTCCATGTTCATACTGAAATGCTGCATTCAACAACTGAACTGCTATCGGAGGTAACTCTTTATGCCAGAATCTGGTGTATTATAAACAAAGGAACATGGAAACAAGATTAGGCTTTTTAGCGTGTAAGGATTATCATTGCAAATTATTTCATGATACCAAGATAGTTGACAGTGAAAAAATGCTATAAACTAGAACAGAAATAACATAACTGAACCTGCTTCTTCAATTGATATACACTTATTTGTTGACACTGAGGTTTTAGAAGTTCGTTATCAGGATACAGTTACTCTTCAAGTTGCTGAGGATGGTGATTTTCAGACAGACCCAACGGAGGATCCCGAGAATCATTCCCAGGAAATGAATCCTTCTCATTCTGTCATACATAAATGCAATGTGATGGACCTTGAAGGGCCATCGATAGTACCAGAGGTCGATACCCAAATGGTCAGTGTGGACCCGACACTTGGTTTAGATGATAAAGTAGAGTCACAGAGCATTTGCACCATTTCCGGTTTCAGCAACTCAGCTCATCAGGCTCAAGATAAGGAAAACAACAAGGATGAGGAAATCACAAGCAAGTTCCAACCTTCTTTGGAGTCTATTGGTGACTGTGTCCCGATAAAAGCAATAAGTACCCTGTCATTAGGGAGTTCAGAGGAAGAACAGTTTCTCTTCAGTGACCTTGATGAAATCAGTGAGGTGCAGCGCATGGAGTCAATATATCCAGTGCATGTGGATAAAGAAAGTCCCTCAAGTAGTCCTGAAGACAGTAAAGAAGCAAATAGGTTAGTCAACGAAATATATGACCCATCTTTGTTATCCGAAAAATCTGCTCAAGAGAATCCATTTATTGATCTTGAAGGCTCGATAGAAAAATTAAGGATATCATCAAGCCCCATCATCATACCTAGAAGTCATAAGGTTTCTGGTGAGGAAGTTGGGCGGCTGGTAGAATCATTGCCCAATTTGTGGTCTCACACCGTAAGTCCAGATGCACATGACTTTTGTCGTCCTCTCAGCCAATCACTGGATTCAAGTTCCAAATCCTTGAATTCAAAATTGCAGAGCAATGATGATTCAAGCTATATAAAGTCTGACAAAGATCCACAATTGGCACTGGAGCAGCCAAATATTGAGGATACACAGATTACAGTGGAGCCTATAAATGTTCTTGCCAATTCTGCAGTCGGTAAGAAAACTTGGATATGAACTTGTATGCATATTCATTTTTAGGATCTACTTTACTTTTTTGGGATGCTTGGACACTGAAATGCAATGATCTCATATAATTTTCTTTAAAAATCCAATTAAAATTAGTTCACATTATAACTTTCCATTTACAGTGTACTTCACTCAAAATGTGGGCATCTTCCTATAATTGCTGGAAACTCTTTTTTTTTCTCCTTCAGTGTAAATGCTCCTTAAGCAGAAAACTGGAGAGAGTCACATATATTGTGCTTTATGCAGAGATATCTCTTTGCAAGCACTTGTTGTATGAAGGGATGGGGGCTGATGCAGCTTCTCAAGCATTTGATGCTGAAAAGTTGGATGTAAATAGATTTACCTCTCTAGGTCCTGAGGTTATGAAGGATGATAGGCTTGTTGTCAAAATTTATGGCCGTTATTTCCCATGGGATGTGGCTGGTCCTATTGTGTTAGGGATGGTCTCATTTGGAAGTGAACAAATATTTGAACCAACAGGCATGATAGCAGTTGACAAAGTTGAGAAATCTCTTACAGGAGATCCATCAAAATCCAGTGTTGCCTCAAGGGGAGGCTGGAGGATTTGGCCCTTTTCTTTGAGGAAATCAAGGTCCAAGAAGGGTTTGCAGCCAGTTCTGAAAGATGTCAGAAATTCTGATGTTGAGAATGCTTCAGAGAGCACGATGGGGATGGGTGAAGATAAAAATGTGCTTAAACCGAAGGTGGTGAGGAAGATTGTTAGGGAAATGACTCCAACATCTGAGCAACTAGCATCGATGAATCTAAAGGAAGGGAGGAACACAGTAACTTTCACATTCTCCACGGCGATGCTGGGGAAGCAGCAGGTTATTCTGCATCTTTTACTTGGAAACCTCTTTTTCTAGCTGAAGTCTTCTTCAAATGTGTATATGTTTGTGTGTGTGTGTTTTCAGTGTGCTTAAGTATAACCTTGTTACGCAACAGGTTGATGCAAGAATATATTTGTGGAAATGGAACACTCGTATAGTAATCTCAGACGTGGATGGGACAATTACAAAGTAAGGATATCCTCTCTCTTCAGTGTGGTAGAGTTTTTCTTGGTGTATTGTTTTGGAAATGATTACAGTTTAAAACTCATTTTTAAATGTTGTTCAGTTCCATTTCTTGCATTCTAGTATTATTTTAGGAGCTAAGAAAACTGCAAGGTAAAGTTTCACCCAAAACAAATTCATATCATTTACAGAGCAGTGGAAACTAGCTATTTTGGGATTTTATCATTTGTATCCAAACCGAACAATTGCCAATGAGCTCTAACTCAAATAACACCTGCTCCTCTCATAATAATGTGGTGGACTGTGAGGCCTGTATTTAAGACCTGTTGAGTGCATTTGTAACTTAACCTTAAAAAGATGTATCTTAATTGAACAGTCAAATCAGCGACAACGACATGCATTTGAGTTACAGATCACTGAAAACACTGTTGATTGATTAATGTATAAATCGTGGGTTATTGCAGATAGGTAGAAAAGATCGTGGCAGATCTTCTTATGTGTTTTTTGTTGAGAATTTTTTATTCTTCTATTTTGCTATACTTGTTTTTGCCTGCCTCTCTGTAGGATATCCTATGGATTGTGGTTGGATGCAAGGTAGGTATATAGATTTGAGCTTGATGTTTGGTTATATTAAATGCATAATGGTGGTAAATTCCAGTGTGAATGAAAGAAAAACATACAGGAACAGAAAGTGATGAGAGGTGAAGGTGAAAATTTTTCCCCAACTCTTTGTTGGTTACATGCATATTTGTTATGAGTGCGGGCTTATATATGTGGCTTTAGCAGTAGCTGGTTGATGAATTGACCACTCTTTTGTTGCATTTCTTCGGAGCTGGGTAATATGAATATTTTTTACTTAATATTTTCTCACTCAAAACTGTCCTTGATGTTCCTAATTTTACTCTGCTCACTTTGTATTTTAAAATTAGCATTGCATAAATCTGTATTGCTGTTGAAAAGTCTTCCAATAGGTTACTTCCATGGCCTGGTTCTGTTTCAAGGCTCACTTTACTGAAGGCTGGGTTTATTCATGACATATCTGATTCCTCTTTTTTGCATTGTTATTACAGATCGGATGTTCTAGGTCAGTTCATGCCTTTCGTTGGGGTCGATTGGTCACAAACAGGCGTTGCACATTTATTTTCAGCCATTAAGGTTTGTTGCGTGCCATATTCAATTTGTTTTCTCAATGAAGGCAATTTTTCACATTGCACTCATAACTCATCGTGCGTGAGGGAAACTCTGGTGGGATTGGCTCCACAAACTCAAGTTTGGAGGCCCATCCTTAGCCCACCAAACTATTGAGTCTATGTTTCATCATCCTGCAAATGCAATTCAAGTTATTTGCTATAAAATGCTCTTGCCCACTAAGCTATTCAGCCTATGATTTTCACAATCCTACTAAATGCAGTTCATGTTACTGGCTAGAAATCGCCTTTTTGTCTCATTTCCACTTTTTGGAGCTCATAAATGCATAGAGAATTGTTTTATGCTATATTTTTTTGTCTTGTTTTGGTTTGATTTGGGTTTAGTTTGGTTTGGTTCTTTGTTGTTGTTGTCGGATAATCGGAATGCACACAGTTTCTGTATGTTTGTTACATTGTTGTAATGTCTGACAACAATATAGTTGTATGGAGAGCCAAAATTTCCCCTTCTTTTCTGTGTTTTGCAGGAAAATGGGTATCAATTGCTTTTTCTTAGTGCACGTGCAATTTCTCAGGCTTATCACACTAGACAATTTCTATTCAACCTTAAGCAGGTGATGCATACAGAAATTGAGGCCTAAATCTCTATTGAGGTTGAAACATTCAAATCAAGAAAGCCTAAACTTTATGTTTATTTGTTTGTTTTCCTACGTGCAGGATGGGAAGGCTTTACCGGATGGGCCTGTTGTTATTTCTCCTGATGGACTTTTTCCTTCTCTTTATCGAGAAGGTAACTGGTGGTATATGCAATTTTCTATTTTTGAGGACATGAAGAGTGCCCTAAGGCTAGAAAACAGGGGTTGCTTTTATTTTCAATTTATGTTGATTAATTATCAAGCATCTTGTTTGGCCGTTGGTGAGCCCTGCACTAATCCTGATAATATAACTTTCACTATGAGCTTCCTTAAAGATAATGTGAGAAAATTTAATTTATCATCCTCTAAGTAGGATGCCTTTGTAGCTTATACATAGCTAATATCTCTTTCCCTACCATGTTAATTGTTTCCATATGTCAAGGCTCTGAGCATAAATAGAAATTTCTGGTCACCAATTATTGTTTCTAATTTTTAATGTGTGATCTGAGTCATTCTCTCTGTTTTCTCAGTAATCAGGAGGGCTCCTCATGAATTCAAGATCTCGTGCTTAGAGGTTGCTTCCCTGCCATGGACTTATTTATTTTGACATGTGCAACTTCTCCATCCTGATAATTCTGTTGTTATGCAATCCATTCACATCCTGAGATTTTTACTGCTAGTAAATAATCATTTTCTTACCCCCTTTTTTTTTTCTTATCAAAAAAAGGTAAGAAAACCTAGTTTCTGTGAATCATGTGATGGGCTTCAAATGCATGTCATGTGGAAAGGAAGAGGATGATGCATAGGAAACTCTTTCTTTACAACCACATTAAACCTGGTCATGACTCATGAGGATATAGTTCGTACTTAGAAATGATAATACTATCAGATTTATGAAGTATTCTTTTAAATGCTGTTCGTTGCTGATTTATCTCATGATGTCCTATGGCTCAAAATTTCTGAAAACATGCTTATAGAATCTGTGTAGATAATATTTTGCCTTTTCGTCTGCTATATACACCTCCACCCTTCAAAGAGTGTAGTTATAAATGATAATACTAAACAATTTGTGAGGTATCCTTTTTTAATGATGTTCTTTTTTCTTTTGTTAATCCATCTCAGGGCATCCTTTAGCATAAAATTTCTGATAACATGTTTATAGAATCTTTGTTATAATATTTTGTTCTTATTTTTAGTGTATACTCAGGATTTGAGACCCATGTGTGCCGTTCAAATAGGAGGGAGGAATCATCTGTTGAATTCTTGATTAATTATCTAGTACCATTGCACTCGAAACAGCAGGCTTTTAATGCTCTTTTATTCTCCTATTCTCCAGGATATCAGGGCATTGTTTCCTTCTGATTGCAATCCATTCTATGCTGGTTTTGGAAACAGAGATACTGATGAATTTAGCTACCTTAAGGTTGGAATCCCGAAAGGAAAAGTTTTTATTATTAATCCGAAGGTAATTGAAGGCCATCATGGTTCAAAAATAGCAATCTAATGCCTCTAAAATTGTACACCAATATTTCTAACATATGAAGTTTGCAGGGTGAGGTTGCTGTAAACCGCCGTGTTGACACAAGATCATATGGTTCACTTCATGCTCTTGTGCATGACATGTTTCCACCTATGACCTCGTCTGAGCAGGTTTGGTTTGCAACCCTTTTCTATTCTGAACTGGTGATTATTCAGGAACTGTTTTGCAAAAGTAATAGTTTATAAGCCGGGCATCAAACACAGTATTTCTCTACCCCATATTTCCTGCAACTGGAAATTTGTACTTGAGCACATTGGTTTCAGAGGCAACTTGATCGGCTCAGGATCTCTTTTTTTCTTTCCCTCATGCGGAACGTAATTCTACTACTTTTTGACAACATTGTGTTCCTAAAATTTCCCTCCTTTAAATGAGCAGCTTGTAAAAAATGAGTCAGGATGTCACTTTAAATAACTTTACATGCAGCATCCTCTACTCAGCCCATGCCAACTGAATTGAGCCTTATTCCCAAATAATTGGATGTTAGCTTAAGAAACTGAACACGGTCCATCATCTTGGCAGAGAAATTTTGTGTTTAAATTTTCAGGTCTCGCTAATATTTTGTGGAATATTACAGGAGGATTTCAATTCGTGGAATTACTGGAAGTTGACACCTCCTGTTTTCCATGTTTGAAAGAGTCAGGCGCATTAATTGATTAACCCTCTCGATGTGGAGATGGATTAGTGTTGCAAGTGCCTGTATGGAGTTATCCTGGTAAATTCTGATCCGAGCTTTGCATAACTTCTCAAAAACTTAGGATATAATTTCGGGTTTTCTTCTGAAGATTTACTATTTCAATGGATTTTTCAACCTTGGAGCAAGTTATTCTGAAAGAGTTCACGAAACTAAAATTTGTAATGTTTGCCTGGAAAAACTTTTCTAGCGAGTATCGAACAAACCCAAACTCCAGAGAAAAGGGCTTCTTATTTTGTAGAATTAAAACATGATTGGCAGTCCCTTAAGACAACCATCATAAACCTGAGACAGTAATGTCAGAGAACTTTTAGCACTTTGCACCGGCTTTGCCGGATCCACAGTCACATTTGTTCGAGCTTTTGAATTTGGGTATATCTCATATCAACTGATAATTATTTTGCTGACAAATGATGCAGGGTATATGTGACCAAGGCTGATGGCAAAAGTTTCACTTTGTTCATATTTTGCTTGGCTGGCTGTTTTATTGGCAACTAGAAAGTAGCTATAGAAGATTTACAGTAGAGGAGTTGGATCTGTCACTCCTGTATTCTGCTTGGATACATCAAAATCAGCAAAAAAAAAATTCAGTTTTGTAGTACTCTGCTCTTGCCATTTACTAACAATCCAATACGCAAGCATCTGTTGAAATCCCATTAGTTAGGCATACTTTGTTCTGGTGTAAAAATTCTCTTCCAAATGCAAAATAGTTTCTCATGATCAGTTCATAGCTAGGTGATACCCGGTTGATAGTTGATTGCCATGTGTATATAATATGTCCATGTCAGGACCCTTTTCCTCTTTCTTTGGATAATTATTATGGGTACTCCTTATGGTTCTTTTTCATCTCAATTTTGTTCTGTAAAAATTCTTCTACTGATGTTGGCCGGTACAGATTGTCCAAGTTGTGTCAATGCAAAACATCGAACAATGTTCAGCGAAAGAGATTCTTCCAAGTATATCAATTAGCAAGCCGAACCTTCGTCCTTGGCCTGCTGCCTTTTGAGTACATCAGTCTTGGATAGCCTCCCAGAGCGAAGTAGAATCATCATTTATTTATTTCGCTTCAGCGCTTGGGAAAGTGCTAAAATGAAGGCAAACCAGAACAAGAAGAATAGCAAGCTTTGTTCTTGTGTTTGATCTGTAAAGCTTTTATTCATCAAAAAAAAAAAAAAAAAAAAAGAAAGAAAGGGAATAACCGAAAGAGGAAGAAAATAGAAACTACAGAAAAGGCAGAGGAGGAGGATAGAGAGTCCGATTCCAAAGCTTAAATGTCACCTTTTGAGGAATAGAATCTGGAGACAGACATTATGTGAGAAATTAACATGTTTACGTACCCTTGTGAGCTACTTCGGCTGCTCATGGTGGAAGCAAGCTTTTTACTTAAAAGAGAAGATCTTTCCTCCATAATTTGGCTAGAATAATGCTACGCACATTCTCACTTACCTACACTCATTTTTCACACTTAATGTTTATTGGATTTTAATCCCTTAATTTTTATCAACTAACTTTAAAAGTAAGGTTTTTGTACGTGGTTAAAAAATGAAAATCTTGTGATTAAGCATGGTCCACTAATTAATTGTCGTACTATCCTAATTAATGCACGTACAAGTAAATCTCGAATGCCTAGAGCGGCCTCTTATCCAATGCATAACATAATGAGTTATTCAAAAGGTTTTCACTTTAATACCAACTCCTTGTGTTTATTTTATTTTATGCTTTGTTGGATTGTAGTGTTATTAACTGCTGTGTTTGGCTTTAAAAGTTGATAACTTTATTTGTTAATCTAAGTTTTTACAACTTAGGGTCTAAAACAAATCTTTCATATGGCTAATTTATTAGACGAATATCATTTTTCATATTAGTTCTCTTTTGTAGGAGGCCACTGATCGTTTTTGGCCGTTACTGGTCATTGCCCACCGTCGCTATTTTCCGTACGAGCCAAACAATGAAAATATTTTTCAACGAAAGACATTTTATGTTGAAATAAACGAAACCTTAGAGTAATTAATGTTATATACTATATTTTTATCCCACAATTATTTTACAATATTAACATGGTAGTCGTACCAATTAATCTTCATTTTTTTTTTAATTTTTTTTTAAACTAGAATTAGTCGAGGGTTGGTTGAACTACGACGTCAACTATGAAATAATTATAAAATAAAAATATAATTTTTAGTATTAACCTACTTTTAAACTCATAACACGCACATACAACGTACCCGAAAAGAAAAGAAAGCAAGAAATATATAATACATACAACGGATCTTTGATAGCATTGCCAAAGGATCGGACTAGCCTCTTCCCGGTTCTACGTACGCCATATATAGGCTAGGCTGGCTAGAAGAACCGGAAGCTTGCAATTATGCCCATATATATATATATATTAGTTATATGGACCTATAAGTACGTACGTAGGGAATTCTACTTAACGGTATATCCGAGTCGCGAAGCATATTTGACGAGAGCGTTGAGCTACTCCTCGCCGATGGATCCGTCTCCATTGGCATCAGCATGGTAGAGCCCAAGGACGGTTCGAAGGCTCGGGATAAGAGCGCCGAGGCTTTTGAAGGCATTCTTTAGTTCTGCCTTGCTGAGGAGACCATCATGATTGGCATCGTGTTGCCTGAAAATTTCCTTTAACTGTTCCTCCTTAAACACTTGACCTGGGACGCCCTTAACATTTGCACGAACCATTTTGTCAAAAGGGATTAAATGGGCCGGGTTTTACGACTCTTTTGTGGATGATTTTCAAGCACTGAAAGCCTGGGGTTTATATAGACCTCATGATCGATACGCATGCAATTTATTCCAACTTATTTATTTAGATAAATCATTTATTCCAACTTATCTTCAGGGGGGATCCCATCAAAACACAAGAAAACAAAATACCGTAACGGGAATTATGCCTCGGATATTATTCGATCATGTGCAACTTGATATGTTCTGATCGATCTTGTGGGTTTTCCTGTTCTTAGATTATGTTTTTGTTCAATCATGCTAAGAACTACTCCAAACGTAAGTATATATACGACAAGATATATAGTACATTTTTTTTAAAAAAATTTGACCTCACAGTTCATAATTGATAAAAATATGAAGCATTCTTATTCTATACTCTTTACATGAGTATACAAACTTAATTATTTAATTAATTACAAATTGTCATGTTAAATTTATTAAAAAAATTATAAATTTAACGTGACAAATTAAAAATATAAATACCAAGTACAAATTGAATAAATCTAATTATAAAAAAAATTACATTTTCATATGAATTAATTAATGTAGCATCTGCAAAGTGGCCAAAACATTTAGAACCCTTTAACGTACCTAATAGATAAGAATGAACAAAAAGTTGAAAGACTGACTGGGAAGTGGGAATCACCTTTCTTTTTTTATTCTACTTTTAATAATTTTGGGATTCATTCCTGTTAAGGATTCTGTCTTCCCGCATGCATGGTTTGGATCAAGGTAATTTTGCATCATGCGAGAGAATAAAATACAAAACCAACAATATTGGGTGTGAAAATATAAACTTCTATTACTTTTTCTGCACATTTTGACTAGTGATCTAAGAACCAGCGTTGCGTATATAGAAACTCTGGTAGTTTGGTTGCCGAGAAATTAAGCGCAGAAAAATAATATGAAAATAACTGAAACGTTGGAATATAATTAGGTTGCATTAATTGTCTTAATATCCGAAAATTAAAATAGGTTTTGTACAACTACGAGTGAGAGTACTAATGCAACCGCTGGCCTTGGCTGCAGTGATTTTTTTAATTTTACATTAATTGTATTTTGTAGTGGGATAGAGATGAACCTAGATTTGACGTTCTCTTCTGCATGATGTGCTGAATAGATTGGGTTACTTTCTGTTTGATACTGAGAAATTGTGGGAAAAGCTAGAGATCGAAGATGTGATGAACATTGTTCTTGTTGTTTGATGTTCCAAAAAAATTGAAATTGTTCAGCTCAATTATGCCTCATGATCATATGGTTATTGAATAGTGTCTTTTTTTCTGTGAATCATGTAGAAGAGAATAATAGAGATTTAGTCTTGTTTATTTCTTGCCGCCTCTTTCCGGGCAACCGAACCATTAATTCATATCATGTATAAATTTTTTTAGTTTCGCTTGCCCGTGTCCTCTTTGTAAGCTCTTGCTTGTATAGGGCAATGAATCCTTTTTTGTCGTTGTTGAGCTTCTTCTATAACTTTTTACTTATTAGCTAGAACCCCCAACCGATGCGGTAGCATTGCCAATTAAGGACTATCCTCTTCTCTGTTCTACGTCATATATAGCTAGAAGAACCAGAACCACAACCAGAAGCAATTGCAATTATATATATATAGCCCCTTTATTACTACATCCATGTATATTAGACATGGATTTTTACTTAACTGTATATCCCCATTTCGAAGCATACTTGTCTAGAGCGCTCACCTCCTCATCACCTATGCCAATTGGCATCGGCAAGGAAGAGCCCAAAGAAGGCCGGAATGCTATGGATAATAGTGCTAAGGTTGTTGAAGTGTAACGACTTACTCCTAACAACATAATAATATTTGTTTACTTTTGGCTTACCTGAACTAGACTTCTCAAAAGGTTACTCATCTTGGTACTACTTTAGTATAAACATGCTTAACTGCGGATTTATGATAGAATCATGGCCATTACAATTTTAAAACGCGTTGTGTCAAAAAGAGTGCGAATATACATGCATGTAAGCACATCTTCATGATTCTCATACCCAAACATTATGAGACGTCACATAAGGTACATAGTTTTTACCTCTGCCTTGTTAAATTACTATTTATTCCAAAAACTTAAACTAATAGGAAGAGACAAATTTAATCATTTAATTAATACTTTAACATGCCTTACTGAAGAGACCATCACGATTGACATCGTATATGTTGTATGAAAATTTCCTTTAACTTCTCCTCATTAAGCACCGTACGCGCGTAGGGCGCCCTTCATGGTAAATGCATGCATGAGCCATATATGTTGTCAAAAGGGCCGGGGTCTTGTGGCAAGTACCGTATACAGGTTTTAACTTTTAAGGCTCTTTTGTGGTGTGATTTTCAATCATTCAAAGCCTCGGATTTATATATATATATACACAAATGCAATTTATTCCAACTTATGTTGGAGTTGAGGTCCCTATATACATTGTTCGGAGAATAGGTTATTAATTATCAGGGAGTACTGCAGATCGATATTCCTTTAAATTTGGATTTAAACATGTTGATCTTAATCTGGCTGGTAAGCTAGTGGCCGGCCAACCCATTTTCTATTCTGAACTGGTGATTATTCAGGAACTGTTTTGCAAAAGCAATAGTTTATAAGCCGGACATCAAACTCAGTATTTCTCTACCCTATTTTTCATTTTTCCTGCAACTGCAAATTTGTACTTAATTGAGGACATTGGTTTCAGAGGCGACTCGGCTCAGGATCTCTTTTTTTCTTTCCCTCATGCCGAACGTAATTCTACTACTTTTTGACACCTTTGTGTTCCTAAAATTTCCTTCCTTTAAATGAGCAGCTTGTAAACTGAGTCTGGATGTTACTTTAAATAACTTTACATGCAGCATCCTCTACTCAGCCCATGCCAACTGAATTGAGCCTTATTCCCAAATAATTGGATGTTAGCTTAAGAAACTGAACACGGTCCATCATCTTGGCAGAGAAATTTTGTGTTTAAATTTTTGGGTCTCGCTAATATTTTGTGGAATATTACAAGAGGATTTCAATTCGTGGTGTTGGTACGTACAATTTTCAAATGGTGACATGTAGCGTATGGTTGGCTCTCTATTTGGTTGGGTATTCGGATAGATCTTCACGTACAGCTCTGTATGCTATGACCTGCAAAACAGTAATGTGCTTGCCGGGGGTTAGCCGACGACGCCTCCTTTGATGAAAAGTTAGTGAGAGCCTTTATGAAGGAGAATAAATGTTCTTAGAGAAGTTAAGTGATACCAGATTTATGGCTTCTATTTATACCATCCATCTTCTATTAATCTACATGTGTGAGCTTTCTTAATCTTCAATCTACTATCCAATCGGTGTGGGGTGAACAGTGACAGAATATGACATGAACAATGGCTATTTATGACGTTCCGACCTCTTAGCATGATGAGCCGGCCTGAGGAGCGACGCGTTATACTGCTACTCAGCCCGACTTCTGACCTAATCTGACCTTCTAATCTCTTGTCTAATAAATGCCCAAAGATTTTAGTAAATGCGGGGATCTCCTACCTCGGACTCTCCATGCATGATTGTTAATGAGGGGCAATCTTTACGCAATTCTGTGCCAAGGTGCCCTCGGCATAACCTTGAGGTTCCGACGACTAAGACAATCTTCACTGTCTAGTACCATGGCCTCTCCTTGAGAAGCTGTCTCAGTACTTGAGCAAGGCTTCACCTTCCGAGAAGCGTTTAATTATTGGATCGGGCCAACTTGGTGGGCTCAACCCATTTTGGCTTGGAGAATGATAATTACCCAGCACACGGAATTACTGGAAGTTGACGCCTCTTGTTATCCATGTTTGAAGGAGTCAGACACATTAATTGATTAACCCCCTCGATGTGGAGATGGATTAGTTAGGCATACTTTGTTCTGGTGCAAAAATTCTCTACCAAATGCAAAATAGTTTCTCATGATCAGTTCATAGCTAGGTGATACCCGGTTGATAGTTGATTGCCATGTGTATATGTCAATGTCAGGACCCTTTTCCTCTTTCTTTCCCACAGGGATTATTATTATGGGTACTCCTTATGGTTCTTTTGCATCTCAATTTTGTTCTGTACGTAACATTTCTTCTGCTGATGTTAGTACAGATTGTTCAAGTTGTGTCAATGCAAAACATCGAACAATGTTCAACGAAAGAGATCCCTCCAAGTATATCAATTAGCAAGCCGAACCTTCGTCCTTGGCCTGCAGCCTTTTGAGTACATTAGTCTTGGATAGCCTCCCAGAGCGGAGTAGAATCATCATTTATTTATTTCGCTTCATCGCTTGGGAAAGGCCAGGGTTAAAATGAAGGCAAACCAGAACAAGAAGAATCGAAAGAGGGAGAAAAATAAAAACTACAGAAAAGGCAGAGGAGGAGGATAGAGAGTCCGATTCCAAAGCTTAACTGTCACCTTTTGAGGAATAGAATCTGGAGACGGACAACCTTAGAAATTAACATGTTTACCCTTGTGAGCTACTTCGGTTGCTCATTGTGGAAGCTAGCTTTTTACTTAAAGAGAAGCCCTTTCCTCCATAATTTGGATAGAATAATGCTACAGACATTCTCACTTACCTACACTCATTTTTCACACTCCCTTAAGTGATTTTTAAAACCACCTTTAAATTTGAAATACATCTTTATTAGATTTTAATCCCTTAATTTTTATCAACTAACTTTGAAAGTAAGGTTGTACGTGGGTTCAAAAATGAGAATCTTATAATTAAGCATGGTCCACCTATTAATTGGGGTACTATACTAATTAATGCACGTACAAGTAAATCTCAAATGCCTGGAGTGGCCTTTTACCCTATGCATAACATAATGAGGAGTTCTTCAAAATGTTTTCACTTCAATACCAACTCCTTGTGTTTATTTTATTTTATACTTTGTTGGATTGTAGTGTTATTAACTGTGGTGTTTGGCTTTAAAAGTTGATAACTTAATTTGGTAATCTAAGTTTTTATAACTTAGGGTCTAAAACAAATCTTTCATATGGTTTTTTAGATGAATATCATTTTTCATATTGGTTCTTTATGGCTGGAGGCTGCCAAAGTTTGCTGAAAGTTGCCGAACGTTTTTGGCCATTACCGGCTATTGTGCACTGTCGCTGTTTTCCGTACGAGTCAAACGACGAAAATATTTTTCAACGAAAAAACATTTTACGACGAAATAAACAAAACCTTAAAGTAATGTTATATACCACATTTTTATCTCATAGTTATTTCACAATATTGAAATGGTAGTCGTACTAATTACTCTTCAATTTTTCATCTTTTTTTAAACAAGAATTGGTCAAGAGTTGGTTAAACTACCACGTCATCGTTGTGAAATTATTACAGAATAAAAATGTAATTTCTAGCATTAATCCACTTTTAATTAAACTCATAACACGCACATACACGTTGAACGTTTGGCCAGAAACAAAAAGAAAAGAAAGCAAGAAATATATAACACATACATAATACAACCGATCTTTGATAACATTGCCAAAGCACATATATAGGCTGGCTAGAAGAACCAGAAGCTTGCAATTAATTACATGCATCCATATATATATATATATATATATATTAATTAGCTGGACATTTTTATTAATTATAAGTACGTAGGGAATTCTACTTAACGGTATATCCGAGTGGCGAAGCATATTTGACGAGAGCGTTGAGCTACTCCTCGCCGATGAATCCGTCTCCATTGGCATCAGCATGGTAGAGCCCAAGGAAGGCTCGAAGGCTCGGGATAAGAGCGCCGAGGCTTTTGAAGGCATTCTTTAGCTCTGCCTTGCTGAGGAGACCATCTCGATTGGCATCGTGTTGCTTGAAAATTTTCTTTAACTCTTCCTCATTAAACACAGGACCTGGGAGGCTCTTATCATTAATCACCGTCGCACGAACCATAATTTTGTCAAAAGGGATTAGATTTTACGACTCTTTTGTGGTATGATTTTCAAGCACTGAAAGCCTGGGGTTTATATAGACCTCATGATCGATACGCATGCAATTTATTCCAACTTATTTTTTTAGATAAATCATTTATTCCAACTTATCTTCAGGGGGATCCCACCAAAACATGCACAAGAAAATAAAATACCGTAACTGGAATCATGCCTCGGATATTATTCGATCATGTGCAACTTGATATGTTCTGATCGATCTTGTGGGTTTTCCTGTTCTTAGATTATGTTTTTGTTCAATCATGCTAAGAACTACTCCAAACGTAAGTATATATACGACAAGATCGTACATTTTTTTTTCTTCATTAAATTCCTTTATGTTTTGTCTACTAATGTTGTCTTCTTTCCGGCCAAGAGAACATGATGCAAATACGTTATACGCAAACGTGGTACGTACGCGCGTTATATGCATGCAAAAGGATGCATGATCAAGTGCGAATGAGAAAAAGAAAAACAGGATTGAGCATGCATGCACGAAATTTTTTCGGAGTAATCCGATGGTAAAATTGGGATACAAAATTCAAGAAGTAGAACTATTTTGTTTTTGTTTTGTTTTTTGTTTTTTCTAATTTAAGTGATAAGTTGAATTTGTCTTAGGATACTACAACTTTAATATTTTTAAAAAGAGTTAAATACCTTACAGCTAGCTCCATGTGATCTCAAATTTTTATTTTTTGTCTTATGTGCTTTCATTTTTATCATAGGTGGTACCCGTACTATGAGAAAAAATAGAGATGGTACCTCTGTTCATTTTTCTGTTCAAAACTAATGAATTTTCACGTCAGCGACATATGACACCATTAAAATTGTGATACGTGGCTGCCATATATATATATTTTAATTATTATTTTTTATTTTATTTTGAGGCTTAAAAAAATTAATAAAAAATCATGATTTTTAATTTTAAGGCTTTTTTTAAAAAGACAATAAAAAATAAAAAAAATAAGAAATGTAGGGGTGGCCGAGCCACCCTTTGGGCCAAATGGGGGTGGCCGGCCACCCCTATTTTGGCCAAGGGGATGGCTTGGCCACTCCTAAGGGCCAAAACAATTTTTTTTTTTTTTTTTTTTTTTTTTTTTTTTTTTTTTTTTTTTTTTTACTTTGGCCTTTGGGGGTGGCCGAACCACTCAAGGCTAGATAGGGGAGGCCCAAGCCAATGGGGGTGGTTTCGGCCACTCCCATACGAGCCATCCTTACATTTTTTTTTTAAAAACCCTAAAAAAATTAATAATTGTGCAGCTACATTTGGCAGACTCGTAATTTTAATGGTCCAAAACATTATCATATAAATGTAGCATCTGCAAAGTGGTCCAAACATTTAGAACCCTTTAACCTTAATAGATAAGATCGAATGAAAAAAAAGTTGAAAACTGACTAGGAATAATCACCTTTTTATTTTTTCTTCTTAACGTCCTTTCTATTCTACTTTTTATAATTTTGGGATTCATTTCCTGTTAAGGATTCTGTCTTCTCGCATGGTTTGTATCATGGTGATTTTTTTTTTGGATGAATCAAAGCTTTTATAACCAAACACAAAACAATTACAACTCCAGAAAAAGTTGAAGACCCACAAAACACGTTACATCAAACAGCCAAAACAAAACGAGCACTAAACTGGAGTCAAACTACAACAAGGCTACATCATGCAAGAGAATAAAATACAACACCAACAATATTGGGTGTGAATATATCAACTTAATTTTATTACTTTTTCTGCACATTTTGGCTGGTCGATCGGAAATGGGTTATTATAGAGTAGTGTAGATATTCCTTCAAATTTGGAAGTGAACATGTTGAACTTAATCTGGCCGGTAAGCTAGCTAGTGGCCAACTTCTTTTTCGGGACCCAACTCCAAAGTAGATAAAGTAGGTGGTTTTTTGCGATTCTATTTTTTCTTCTATATTAGTTGACAGTCAAGACTCACACACACACTCACACACACACTTTTCGGACAGTCAAGACTTGAATGGTACTACACCGCATCAAATTCATTCGACTATCATTTTTCAGCATGGATGCGGTGGACTTACGCATGTTAGTTGATGTAATATGAATGAGCGTGCAAAATAATATTATGTATTCTATACAAATTAGTACGAGAGGGTGCATCCATTAAGACATGAACAGTTTTTTATGTATCCGATTTTTTTTTGCTTTGGTGGAGGAGGTTAGAGGGGAACATGATCCCTTACGATTTAAAAAAAAAATTGAGATTTTTAAATTATGTGAATTTCATCGAACGGTATGAAAATGCTACATATTAAAAACATGACATGTTAATAATGAGAATTGAGTATATTTTTATCAGGTTTTTATACTTTATGTCGTATAAAAGTTTTAAGTAAAAAACTGTCTTTTAGTTTAGTAAAAACGAAGTGTCTCTTCAAAAGTGAAGAAAAAGCATTTTGTAATAATTTTTTTTTTTTTTTTTTGTCAAGATAACATATCATATCTTTAATATGTAATATTTTTCATGTCATTCGATATAAAAAAAAAGGGCTTGAATTCATATAATTTAAGAATCTCAAATTTCTTTGAAATTGTAAAAAACCCTAATCCGGCAGTTAGATCGAGGTATATATGGTCAGAAGTAGTAGAGGGAACCCCTATGTTCCAAAATTACGTGCGAAGCTTAAGAGGTTGAAAGGTAGACTCAAGAGTTGGAACAAATTCTAATTTTATGAGATTAATTGTAGAGTAGCTCAGGCTAAAGAAAATTTAGAGATTAATATATTATTCATAGGCAACTCAGCTCGACCCTTTGGATTCTTGAATTCTTCTCTTATCAAGGCGAAGTTATTTTTGTTAAGGAGTATATATGGGGATATTAGCAGGGAGGAAGAAAGTACATTTTTTTTAACAAAATCTTAGGTCCATTAATTGGTTGAATTTAGGTGATCACCAGATCTATATATATATATATATATATATATATATATATATATATATATATATATATATATTAATTTTTTATATATATATATACAAAACAACGTTGTTTCATGTCTAGGGTTTAAAACAATCCATATCGTTTCCAACTATTGCCGCACACACACAAGCAACACATGTAACCATTCATTTTTAACGACACAATATTGTCTACTTTTAATTCTTCCGAATTAAACTTCATAAAATGCCACCATCTTCATACTTCACATGAGGAGACCATCATGATTGACTATGTGTTGCATGAAAATTTCCTTCAACTTCCCCTCCCTAAGAACCGTACATTGGTCGCCCTTCATTGTACATGCATGAGTCATATATGTTGTACGTCAAAAGGGCCTTGTGGCAAGTACCGTATACAGGTTTTATGACTCTTTTTGTGGTGTGATTTTCAAGCATTCAAAGCCTCGGATATATATATATATATATATACACAAGCAATTTATTCCAACTTATATATCTTGAAGTTGAGATCCCTAGCTCCCACCGAAAGAAAAGAATAGGGTGAACAAAAAGTTTGCGACAAAAAAATGATTTTATTAAAATAATTTTACGTCGAAAAAGACAGAGTATAGATAAAGACAGAGTATAGATAAGGATGAACAAAAAGTTGAAAATTGATCATGATTAAGAATCGAGAGCTGATTAGTGCATAACAGTTGTGCAACTGGTGCACTTTTGTAGACACACAGAGTGAGGCCCATGTGGTATGTCCAGCCACATGGTCCCACCCCATATATTTACAAACCTGCATAAGGAGTCTCTCTTAGGAATCACCATTTTCCTTAACGTCCTTTTTACTTTTTTTTTCTTCTAATTTTTCGATGCATTTTCTGTTAAGGATTCTATCTTCTCGCATGGCTTTGAATGTGGGAATCTCGCATCATGCGACAGAATATATAATACAAACCCAACAATATTGTTCGGAGAAAAGGTTATTAATTATCAGGGAGTACTGCAGATCGATATTCCTTTGAATTGGATTTAAACATGTTGATCTTAATCTGGCCGGTAAGCTAGTGCCCAACTTCTTTTTGGGGGATCCCAACTCCAAAGTAGTGGCCAATATTGTGGGGGATTCGATCGCTTTGAATGTGGTGATTTGTTTTTCTTTTTTCTTTTTCTCCTTTTATCTTTGTTGACAGACGACAGCTGTCGATCAAGACTTGAATAATACGCCGGGGACTTCGCTTTATATGAGAAAGCACGAGTGGGTGAATTCCGAAATTAATACATCATGAAAAACTAATTAATTTTGTCTGGAGACTAATTAATTTCTTATAGTTCTATTAATCTAAAACTAAGAATAGAAAGGAAAGAGGTACGAAATACGTACGTACACCGGTCATAGCTTCATCATTTAAACTTACTTTGATTGTGTTAATTATATATATTATCCAATGCAACCTTTTTGTGAAAAGCATTATAGACAAAGGTACGAATAAAGCTAGAGGACGAGTGGAGCCAACCAAGAAGAAGAATATAACGGCGCCCGAAAACAAGTACTGATCAAACAGAAACATGTAAATACAACATCCTCTTTTATAACAAAAGTACTAACACATACAAGCACTGCATCCTCGATCTTGTGCATAAGGAGCAGGCCCCTAGCTGTTTGGTTCTACATCATAGAAGAAGCTGAAACAGCTTGGAGTATTAACATGCATGATATATGATCAGATCGACAGTAGTACTATATACTATTATAAGAAGGTATAGATTATTAATTTACTAAACGGAATATCCATGTTTCTTAAAGTATATCACGAGGTCGTTCAGCTCCTCCTTGCTTACAAGTCCGTCTCTGTTGGCATCAGCATGGTGGAGGCCACGGCCGGCTCTCCAGCCCGGAATACGAGAGCCGAGGTGCCGGAAGGCGTCCGTTAGCTCTGCCTTGCTGAGACGACCGTCGTCATTAGCGTCGTATTTTTTGAGGATATCCCGTAACACAATTTCAGTAGGGGGCAGTGGCTTAAAATCATTATAAATACAACCGATACGAACCATGTTATCAAAAAGGGACCTGGGGGATAGGTTTAGAGACTTTTACTGGTATGCTTTTTTGAGCATTCAAGCAAGGGGATTATATAGAAGCTTCGTCTTTGGATAAGGACCACTTTTTTACTTTAGTGATCAGATTATTCTGACTTATCTTGACCGGATAGTGTCTTGGGCGTTAAGCAAAAGCTACGTACTATTGAATGTGCCCCTATATATACAAGAAACTAGAAATATGGGTTTCAATTGTGCCATTGATTTTGTTGAAATCAAATGAAAACATTTTTAGATGAGCATTTATTTTATTTCTGATTCATAAAAGTTAATTCTTATAAGACTAAGAATGTGTTTGGCATCAGAATTTGCATGCTAGCTAGCTAAAAATATATTTTTAAACAAAGTTGAGGAAAGTATTCTGTTTAAGAATCCGTTTTGAAAAAAAAATCATGTTTTCACGTAATAGACAATGAAATATGCGCATTTTTAAAAATATATGATGTTAAATTTTTTTTTTTTTTTGAAGTCAATATGATTTTAATTTTAAACTGTAATTATTATACTCTTGCCTAGAAACCAGACTCCTTCAATTTCCTGAAAAGGAATAGTACTTAATTGCCCATGATTCAAATTCCTAGTAGCTCGCACTGAAAAGCTAGGCATGCATGTGGTTATATTCTTTCCTCCAGGGCCCATATCAGCCAGTGGAAATGCAAGCAGTTGGTGCTCCTTCCGTTACGATTCTCTGTAACGTGTTCTGAAGCGGAGATATTATATATAGAGTAATGATTCACTACCACCTAAATATACAACTTTTCACCACCTTGTCTATGTGGCAAGGTGGTCCCCCACTTTAATTTATTTTTAAAAAATAAAAAAACTTAAAAAGTAGTGGGGGACTACATTGCCACATAGGCAAGGTGGTGAAAAGTTGTATATTTAAGTGGCATTGAATCATTATTCTTATATATAAGATACCCTTCGCACTAAGAGAGAGTGACTCAGCTATGAGGAGTGATTCACACGAGACGGTTTCCGTCCTATCCCATCCCGTCCTGTCTCTTGTCTGACTCTTTTTTATTAGAAAAATGAATTTTTAATAAAAAGTGACATCCAATATGACAAAAGAATTTTTAATAAAAAAGTGATTTCTGATATCACATCAAAGATTACTTTTTTATTAAATTTTTTTTTTTGTCCGATTCTTTTTATTAGAAAAGGGAATCAAAATCCATCAATAAATGGAGGTCCTTTTCTTTTTCAAGATGCTGGACTGGAATATTTGAATGACTGTCATGATAACAACGTACAATTGGTTCAAATGTTTCTATTGTGATGTCGTTATATCTCGCAATAAGATTGTTAATTTTTAACATAACTTACGAATTTGATTTGAACTCAACATGAAACTAGTGTGTAATAGTTTTATATAATAGGGTTCGAGTTAATTCGGATCAACTTAAATTGACCTGTTTAATAAATTGGTCAACCCACCTAACCTATGAGTGACCCATTTGATCCATATAATTATAAAAATGATTACCTGTTTGACGCGAAGGCAAACTTAAATGATTAAGTTTACCCTATGGAATGATTTGAAAGAAAATCTAAACCCTATAAATCTCTTCAATATTTTGTTCCATATATAAATGTAAAACATGTTTACTCACCTTAACCTTCTGGATGTAAAGAAGTAGTCTACTTTAATAAAAAGGGTAAGCATCCTCACGTCTAATTATATATACATGCACCAATTTCAAGCTTGAATAGCCGTTACCATTTTTTGTTTTGCTAAATCATTATCCAATGCAACCTTTTTGTCAAAAGCATTATAGACAAAGGTACGAATTAAACTAGAGGACGAGTGGAGCCAACCAAGAAGAAGAATATAACGGAGCCCGAAAACAAGTACTGATCAAACAGAAACATGTAAATACAACATCCTCTTTTATAACTAAAGTACGTACTAACACACAGGGCCGGCTTTTCCCTTAGGCGACTTAGGCGGTCGCCTAAGGCCCCAGGGGAAAGAAGGCCCCCAATTAGCCATTCATGATAATATAGAATAATAATAAATAAAAAATCAAGACAGGTTTGTGAAAAAAAAAAAGAGACCTTTTTGGAGACTCTAGATCTGATAGAAAAATTAAATGTGAGCCCAAAAAACAGTAACAAACGATTTTGGGAAAGAAAAAGAAATAAATTAGTGATTTATCTTTTCCATGGACTCTAAAACTCCCATGGAAAAACCAACCGTTAGATTCCAAGAAACACAATGACTTTGTCAAAAAAAAAAAAAATCTGTATCTCTTCCTTTGGAGACTCTGTAACTCCCGCATAAAAAAAAAATCAACCCAATAAGCAAAGAACACAAATCTTATTTAAAAATAAAAAAAATTACAAAACAGCGTCTTTCCAACAAATTACTAAAATCACTACCTATAATGCACCGCATTTTGACATTTTCCTCTAGCAGCCAGAAAGTAGGAGATGCAGGAACCCAGCTACAATCTGCTACTCGGTACTCGTCCGCTTGAGCACTAGGCACCAGCCTGCTCTAGCTTCTAGCTTCTCTTTCGCCGTTCTCCACTTGACACACAACACCAATGAGGTATTCAACACCCATTCGACTCCACTATTTTTATTTAGATTTGTGACTTGCCCTTCTAGGCATTTCTTTTTATGGATCCTTCTATAGTCATTTCAAAGTTCAAACCATACTTGTGTTGTCAGAGATAATGATAAAAAGATGTGTGTTGGGGAAAATATTGTACTCCTCGGTAGCCAAGCCCAGCCCGAACACAAGGCCCATTGGGTCTGCCCGACCGGGCCAGAGCGGTTCAAGAATTTCATCCATCCAGGCCCGCCAAGATCATCAGGGGCCTAACCTGTTCAGCCGACCCGACTATCCGACCCGGATGTAGCCAACCCGGATACCAATCGATACCAACATCCGTGTTTATCTCGGGAGTACCCGGGATTTGAGGGACACGACGCACGGCACCAAACTAGATCGTGCGCCCGGAGCTTCACCAATGTCATGTCGCCCGTATAAGATCGTACGCCCGAGATTAGCTGTCGTGGAACCCGGAATATCCGTGCGCCCGAGGCCACGTCTTCGTCAACTACCGATTCCCGCATATATAAGAATAATCTCAACTGCTCCTTAATCTCTATAAATACCAAGGTCCCCTCAAACATTAAGGTACGCTGATTAATCTCAATAACCTTACTCTGCGCATTTACTCTCAAACAATACACTTACTTAAGCATCGGAGCGGGGTCGTCGGCATTCCCCCGACGCGGTGTTTGTTCTTGTTTGTAGATAGAATGAGTACTATGACGAATCACTGATCTACACGTTACCTACCGAAAATCTGTCTCAACAGTTTGGCGCCGTCTGTGAGAATGACATTTGTCGTTTTTCTACTAAAAATCCGCTATACTGAACACTAGATCAGAAACAAACAGAGTGCCTCGGGATGACAGAAATGCCCGAGAAGAAGGAAACTCAAACGATCCCTAACTCACTCGGTTGAACGAGAGGATAGAGCAGATGGCCAAAAGTATCAAGGATTTGGCTACCATGAATGCCATACTCCAAGCTCGGGTTCCGAAACTCCATCGGACGGCAACAAATCCAGAAAACCGAGAGGCCCGTGATAGTCACATCGGCGAACGTCGGGAGGAAGAAAGACCCGAAGGCAGCCATGTTGAGGGGTTCGGGGAGAGAAATGACCGCGAGGAAGAAATCCCCGGCAATCTGGCCTCTCCTCAAACCGAGACCGAAAAGGCGGTGCAGGGTATGATTGTCCGGTTGGAACAAAGATGCAACGTTCTAACTGCAGCCATCCAACGAAACGACAAGGGAAAAGCTTCCCTAATTGAAAATCTGTTACAAAAAATTACCTCTCCTTTCACCGAGTAGGCCAACATTTGTCTTCCCGAGAAGTTCAAAATCCCAGAAATCCCGTTCTATACAGGCCTTGAAGATCATGTGGAACACCTGGATAATTTCCAGGCTCACATGGACCTCCACCGAACACCCGAGATGGTAGCATGCCAAGCCTTTCCGCTTACCCTCTCGGGTAATGCCTGCGATTGGTTCAGAAAACTTCCACTGAACTCCATTCGTCACTTCGACGACCTCGGAAGGATGTTCCTCACGTAGTTCATGGCCGGGAGGGTCAAGAGAAAGCCATCTAGATCCTTGATGTCACTACATCAAGGACCCGAGGAGTCTCTCAAAGACTTTTTCATGAGGTTCAACCAGGCGCGGCTCGAAGCAGAGGCAGCAACTAATGACTTTATATACGGTGCCCTTTTTCAGGGAATCCGAAAGGATGGAGCTCTCATGGCTGATATAGCCCGAAAGCCCCCTCAAAATCTGGACGACTTCATGAGTAAAGCCGAGAAGTACATCAACCAGGAGGAAACGCTCCGAGCCCTATTGGGATCTGAGCAGACTCATCCGTCCACTTCTGAGCGTCAGAAGAAGAAAAAAGATCCTCGGAAAGAAGAACGTAGGTGTGTTCCGGAAGGAGAGGAGGCAAGACCAAAGTGAGACCAGGAGTCGCTCCGAGATCACAACTGGACACCCCTCAACGCTCCTATCATGGATGTTCTCCTGGAGATAAAGCGAGACCCGATGTACCGAAAGCCCCGGCCAGTACTTGTAAACCCGAATTCACCGTATGCAAATCAGTATTGCGCTTTCCACGATACTACCGGGCACCGTACCGAAGCTTGCATTTCCTTGAGAATCTTGATAGAACGCTTCATAGAGAATGGGAAGCTTATCCGATTCCTTGCAAATCAAAGGATTCTACCAGACCCAGGGCACGTAAATCACCCCTGGAAGATAACAATCGGTTCCACCAGAATCAAAACTATCGTCAGAATGACCGAGAAAGAGATCGGGAAAGAGCCAGAGAACCAGAGCGTAGACCAGATCCTCGGGTTGATCGAGAAAGAAGCAGGAGCCGAGCCTGGCCAACACCACAGGAAAACCTTCCGGAAAAAAAGACGATTTCGGGGGGTTACAGAGGAGGATGAGAGTCCAGCTCGGCTCGGAAGGCATTTGCAAGGCAGATAAGGGATTTTGAGGTATACTCGGTGCAGAAACCTCCAAAGTCCTGGAAACGAGATGCCCAGGTGATCGGCTTCTCGAACGATGATTATGCAGGGGTATCCCTCCCGCATACTGACGCTTTGGTATTAAGCTTAGCTATTGCGAACCCCAAGATTCACCGCATTTTAATCAACACGGGGAGCTCAGCTGACATCCTCTATAGGTCAGCCTTTGAGTTTATGAAAATCGATAGAAGGAAGGTGATCCCAGCTAGGCATTCGCTAGTCGGATTCACAGGAGAACAGGTGCTCCCGCTCAGGTAGATCGAGCTCCCGGTCATGGCTGGAGCATACCCAAGGCAAAGGACTATAATGGTTCGGTTCCTAATAATAGATGAACCTTCGGCTTATAATGCCATCCTCAGAAGAACAGCACTCAATGAGCTCCAAGCTGTCACCTCGACCCCCCACCTAAGCATGAAATTCCTCACCGAGGAAGGGGTCGGCTTTGAAAAGGGAAATCAACGGATGGCCTGAGAATGCTACAATACCAGCCTGAAAAAGCTCCCTAAAGCTACGGGACTTGGAGAGAAGACCAAACACGATGGGAAGTAGCAAACACAGTTGGGGGAGCTGGTCAAGGAATTGGAGGATTTTGAGCTCGGTGACTCCAAGAAGAAGATCCGGGTAGGCTCGCAGCTTTGCCCAGAAATAAAGGAGGCCTTGGTGGAGTTCCTCAGACGAAACGAAGATGTTTTTGCATGGGGGCCACGAGGATATGCCCGGGATACCTCCATCCGTGATTGTCCACAGGCTAATGGTCGATCCGAGTCATCGACCAGTCAAACAACGGAGAAGAAGTTTTGCTCCTGAGTGGAATCAGGCGGTAGCCGAGGAGGTGCAGAAGCTCCTACAGGCCGGGTTTATCCGAGAAGTAGATTACCCAGAGTGGCTGGCCAAAGTGGTTTTAGTAAAAAAAAAACCACCGATAAGTGGAGAATGTGAGTCGATTTCACCGATCTCAACAGGGCATGTCCCAAAGATAGCTTCCCCTTGCCTCGGATCGACCTGCTGGTAGAATCTACATCTGGGCACGAACTCCTCACGTTCATGGACGCCTTCTCGGGGTACAACCAGATTCACATGGATGAAGTCGACCAAGAAAAGACATCTTTCATCACAGACCGAGGCCTTTATTGCTACAAGATGATGCCGTTCGGTCTAAAAAATGCTGGGGCCATGTACAAGAGGCTGGTCAACAAGATGTTTCGAGATCAGATCGGGTGAAACGTAGAATTTTACGTTGACGATATGCTAGTCAAGAGCATCTGAGCCGCCGGCCACATAGCAGATCTGAGGGAGACCTTCGAGACGCTGAGGAGTCATAAGATGAAGCTCAATCCAGCGAAGTGTGCTTTTGGCGTCTCCTCCGAGAAGTTCTTGGGGTTTATGGTCTTGCAGAAAGGAATTGAGGCAAATCCAGAGAAGGTGAGTGCAGTCTTAGAGATGCAATCTCCACAGACCACCAAGCAACTGCAGCAGCTGACCGGGAGAATAGCGGTTTTAAACCGGTTCATCTCCTTATCCACAGATAAATGTCTCCCGTTTTTCAAGATTTTGAAAAAAGCATTCGAATGGAATAGCGAGTGCGAGGAAGCCTTCGGGAAGTTAAAAGAATATTTGACCAATCCGTCACTCCTGAGCCGCCCGGACGAAGGGGAAATATTTTATCTCTACCTAGCAGTATCTCTTTCGACAGTTAGCTCAGCTTTGGTCCGAGAAGAGTCAGGTATCCAAAAACTGGTTTATTTTACCAGCAAAGCACTCCATGGAGCCGAAGAGAGATACCCTCGGATCGAAAAGTTGGCCTTTACCTTAATCGATTCGGCACGGAGACTAAGGCCATATTTTCAAGCACATGCTATACGGGTATTGACTGAGTATCCGCTGAAGAAGATATTGCAAAAACCAGACCTTTCGGGCAGGTTGGTAAACTGGTCGGTAGAGCTAGGGTAATTCGACATAGAATTCCATCCTCGAACTTCTATCAAGGGTCAGGTCCTGGCTAACTTCCTCCTGGAATTCAGTAATATACCCGAGAGTGAAGAACTGCCCAAGAAGGAGACCTGGGTAGCATATGTAGACGGTTACTCAGCAAACCGGAAGAGTGGAGTCGGTGTCACTCTTGCAAGCCCGGATGGAGAAAGTTTTTGGTACGTAATCAAGCTGGATTTCATGACCACCAACAATGAAGCGGAGTATGAGGCCGTGTTGACCGGGCTTTCCATAGCCCGGGAGATGGGAGCAAAGAATGTAGAAATCAGAAGCGATTCTCAGGTGGTAGTAAGCCATGTGCAGAGACTTGCCGAGGCCCAAGGAGAAAAGATGATCCAATATCTCAACAAGGTACGTGAATATCAATCTAACTTTAGCAAAACGGCTATGACAAAAATTACTCGGGAGGAAAATGTCGAAGTTGATGCCCTCTCCAAAATGGGTTTTGGTACCGGCCCCGATGTCAAAACATCTACCAACGAAGTAGTAGTGCAAACTGAGCCTGCAATCAACCCGAAGTTAGAAATGATGGAAGTTGAAGAAAGATCAACCGATCCCTAATGGGCCACAGATGTTGTTCAGTACCTCTGTCACGGATCCTTACCTGAGGACAAGTTGCTGTCTCATAAGGTAAAAATGCACTTGGCTCGGTACGTGCAATTAGAGGAATACTCTACCGGAGAGGTTATTCCGAGCCGCTTCTCAAGTGTCTCAGCAACTCGGAATCGGAATATGTGCTCAAAGAAATACACGAAGGGATCTGCGGGAACCATTCAGGTTCTCGGATGCTGGCACACAAGTCAACGAGAGCCGGGTATTACTGGCCAACAATGAACAAAGACTCGGTCAGGCTGGTTCAACATTGCGACAAGTGTCAAAGGTTTGCTCGGGTGATGAGGAACCCCCCTGAAAAACTCAGTCCGATCACCTCGCCCTGGCCATTCGCAAAATGGGGGGTTGACATAGTCGGACCCATGCCACCGGGAAAAGGAAAGCAGAGATTCCTTCTTGTCGCAGTAGACTATTTCACCAAATGGGCTGAAGCCGAGGCATTCGCTACTATTATCGCCGATAACGTGATAAAATTTCTTTGGAGCTCGGTCATATGCCGATTCGGCATCCCACATGCCTTTGTTACTAACAACGGAAAGCAGTTTGACTGCGGACAGTTTCGTAAATGGTGCGCCGAACTTCGAATTCGAAATTATTACTCCACTTCGATTCACGCACCGGCAAACGGGCAAGTAGAAGCCACGAACAAAACACTTCTCAAAACACTAAAGAAGAAGCTCGGCAGGAAGAAAGAAGCTTGGGCCGAGTATGTCCCCAAGGTGCTTTGGGCCTACCGTACCACAACACGCACTCCCACGAGTGCTACTCCATTCTCTTTAGCATACGGTTTTGAGGCGATCATCCCTACGGAGGTCGGATCGCCAAGCTTCCGGGTAGCACACTACAATCCGGGACTCAATGATGAAGGGATCAAGCTCAATCTGGACTTATTACAAGAAGGAAGAGATGAAGCACAGGTCACATGGGCAGCATACCAGAACCGAGCCGCCCGTTCTTTCAATAAGACAGTAAACCCACAGAAGTTTCAACTCGGAGATTGGGTCTTAAGGAAGGTAAGCCCGATTACCAAAGAGCCAACTAAAGGAAAAGTCGGAGCACAATGGGAAGGCCCCTACAAAGTTATACAATGTCATGAAAAATGGGCATATCATCTGATCGATACAACCGGTAGAAGACTACCGAGGGCGTGGAATGCCGAGCATCTGAAGAAGTACTTTATGTGAATCACCTGTAACAGTTTATGCTTTCAGTAAATTCATTTGCTTCGGAGTTTGTATTATACAAATCAAGTATTGTCCAGTTTATCATCTCAGTTCAAATCAATCCAGATCAAATCAAACCAGCTCAAATCAACGTGTTGTCTCCCTCGGTTTGAAACATAACCTACTCGAAACACACACCAGTCATGTTCCTCGGTAATGACTTAGACAAATCTAAAATTTGTCTAAGTCATTGGGGGGTGACTCGGTTCAAATCAATCCAAATCAAATCAAACCAGCTCAAATCAACGTGTTGTCTCTCTCGGTTTGAAACATAACCGACTCGAAACACACACCAGTCATGTTCCTCGATAATGACTCAAGCAAATCCAAAATTTGTCTAAGTCATTTGGGGTGACTCGGTAGTACAAGCAGCAGTTCAACACAAACGGCAAGTCAACAATGTCAAAATAAAACGGTAATTTTAATTACAAAGTAGTACTTTTGATTACATGCCAACTCAGTTGTAAAACTTCAAACTTCAGTTCAAAATACAACCGGGTGTATATATATATATACATATTTACAAATTCGGGTTGCCTGCCGTGTCAACTTCATCACCAGCTTCAACCTTCTCGACATCTTCATTCTCGGGAGTGCAGTCCGAAACAAAGGGCCCGGATGTCAAATCATCACGATATGGATTTGGAGTGTCCTCGGTCCAATCTGTCACGTCCAGAAAAAAACTCTACGCCCAAGGTTTGAAGTTCGTTGGTGGCAGTCTCTGGCATCCCGATAAATTCGGGAGTCACGGTCTCCGAATCAACAGTGAAAACTTTCGGATGCAAAAGCATAGTCCTCAAGCTCTCAAACGCCCTGTTCGATCCCCGGACCCAGCTGAGGCCTCGGAGCCAGGGGACCAAAGCGAGTTGCTTCATCAGACACTTGGACTTGGACTTGTAATGATGGCTCTTCTTCCGAAGCTTTTTGCATCGGGCATGAGCCTCCTTTTGTTTCTCGGAAAGAGCCTGCTTATCGGCTGCCAATGAGTACCTCTCCGTTTGTACCTCTGCTACTCGGGCAGTCAGAGCTGCCTTGGCTTCGTTTGCCTCGGATAAATTCGTCAAGACCCGATCGAGGGTCTTCTCACTTTCAAGCGCTTGTGCACGAGCCTCTTCCGCCTACTTCCGAGTTAAGGCCACATCCTTGTCCCGAGCCTCGATGGTCCGATCTCGAATTTGAATGTCCATTTTTAAGGCCTCAATCTGAGATTCCAGATCTTCGGTCCGAGACACATCAACTTCCAACTCCTGAATCCCGGACTGCATCTCGGCAACTTTGGCCTGCTGAGAAGGTTCACTGGCGATAGCTCCTCGCCACAAAGCGACCGACCTTATTATGCCCTAAAAAAAAAGGGGCTTTGTAAGAAGAAAAATAATTAGTGTAAAAAGTTATTTTCACCTCATGAAGCTTACTTGAAGTTTGGTATGTAGAAGTGCCTCCGCAAGTTCCCCCGGGGACGCAGTCCCGGCCATAGACGAAGATTCCTCCGGGAGTATCTCCAGCAAGGCCTCTAGGGGACAGGCCAGTAAACCCTTCCTCAGAGAGGTTATCAATGCTCTCGGTCGGGACGTACTGGCTTCCCCACGGCTGGGCCGAGGGTTTTGTACCTCGAGCTGGGGTTCCTCAAGTCCCTTGGCTCTTGGAGGTTCCATTTCAACGCGGTCCCCGGTTCCTAAGTCATCCCCAAGTTCTGGAGAGGTCCCGGTCTCCGCTTGCAGTTTGTCCCCGAATACCAATCCAGCCTCGGGCTCCAAGATAGTCTCGGTGTTTCCAGTCGGGAATCGACCTAAAGGCTCCACAGTAATTGGCACCACTGAAGTAGAGGAGTCCGGAAGAGAAGGTTTTGCTGGAACCTCCTGTGTAACCGACATTGCTGGCAAAATGAAGCGTGGACGGCCGAAGAGAAGCTCGGCTTCACTCGCTCGAGTGAGGGCGTACTCCGTAGGATCCGTGGCAAAGCGGGCTCTCTTCGGTGACCCTTGCACTTTTACCTTTACGCTTGCTCGCACTCTGAACCAAAGGATCCTTCTTCTCCAATTCTCCAGGTCCGTCTTCAATTTCGATCACGTTGGAGTCGGGAGCGGGGGTGACTCCAGCTGGGAGATCCTCGTGCAAGGTGGGTGGAACCTCCATCCTAGACGCTTCTGCCGAGTCCTCCGCGAGTTTGGCAGACTCAGGAGGGGCGGTTAGGGCAGAGGTAGTTGGAACCTCCTTGCCGGAAGCATCAGTTGATCTACTCCCGGGTATGGGTACTTGGGCTAGGATGGCCGGGGTGCGGTCACCTTGTCTCGGGTTAGTGGTCGGCTTGGAGACTTTCTTTGACTGAGAAGCGTCCGCCTTCGGCTTAACGCTCTTCTTCGGCCCAGGAGCAGTTTCCGAGAATTTGGCTCGGGGGGTAGCAGCTACTTCACTACCGATTTTTCTCGCCATTGCTTTCCCTTTTCGGTCATACCAAACCTTGCCGAAAGGAATTTGATATTTGAGAACACTCCGCATGTTCTCGTCGGTAACAATGTTGTCATAATCGATCTTTAGGACGTTGGTCGGGGACTGAGAGAAGGTTAACATGGTGGCAACCCTCCTCCTCCCGATTGCATTTAGGGTCAGGGCCTCCCTCAAATCGATTTGACGGGGTCTTCACTCCCTGGACATCCTCTGGTCCTCTGCCAGGGGTGTAGCCGACTCCCATTCACCCGAGACCCTAAAGAATTCATATCTCCACCCCCGATTGTTTGAGTAACTCTGGGAGAGAAAAATGAAAATCGGGTTCTCCCGGACGGTGAACTCTACAACACCTTCCCTTTTATAGTTGACCCTGTACACATTGAAGAACTCCAAAATCGTCATCTGGGCCTCCAGCACCGTACGTCATAAGATGAAAGACGCGAAGAGGTATCTCCACGCGTCGGCGAGATCTGACTCAGGGAAACCCCGAGGTACAACACCAACTCCCGAGCTATGTCTGGAAAGGGGAGCTGAATCCCGTCCAGAAGCATCCGCTCATAAATAACAATGTCACCCCTTTGGATCTCCAGGGTGACTGGATTCTAAAAGTGGAGAAGAACTGGCGGAAGAATGTCATAGTTGTTCCGAAGACGGAACTCGTCCCCGATACGAATCCTCGAAGCCCCTCGACGGTCGAGGGGCACAAGAGGCCGGTGGACCATCTCTCCCTGAACCGGATCGTCACCCAGTTCGGGCATCACATAATCGTCGGACAGAGCTTCTTCTTCTTCAAGCTCCGGGACGTCGACTGCTTCGAATTCTTCAGCGTTAGACATTTGGTAAGAGAAAATGAGTAAATGATGTGTGGTAGAGTTTTGGAGGAAGTCGAGAGAGGTTTGGAAGTTCAAAGAAAATTCGAGATAAGAATGGCCGAAGTGTGGGAAGAGTATTTATACTAGCAGGTGACCCGGGTTAGCTGTTCTCCAGTCACTGGTAGTCGAAGGGTCTCTTCCAAATTCCATCCTTCCAAACCGGCAGCCGAAGAGTCCCCGGTCGCACGCTTGACAGCTGCAACACGCCTCAAAAGACGAACCGATGTCTAATCTCATTTAATGCACGGCCTACGCACGATATCGAATCCCGAGGCCCGCAGATTTCGATAAGAGAAGAAAACTTGAAAATTTGAATTTCGAATTTCAAATAAAAGGAAAAGAGCAGGATTATCAAAAATGACAACATAGGCTCTCGGTTGAAGCAACAGATAAAGTGAAACCTTCCAGATATGCCACTGACTCGATTTTGGGATACAAAGCAAAGGCCAATTGATTACTCCCGGCTGTACGCATCCGGTTCCGTGGTAAAACATAAAGCAAGTTAACAACGGTTGATTGTTCTTAAATTCTCTTAAGCAAAAAATTTACATAAGATAATTGGGGGTAGCTGTTGGGGAAAATATTGTACTCCTCGGTAGCCAGGCCCAGCCCGAACACAAGGCCCATTGGGTCTGCCCGACCGGGCCAGAGCAGTTCAAGAATTTCATCCATTCAGGCCCGCCAAGATCATCAGGGGCCTAACCTGTTCAGCCGACCTGACTATCCGACCCGGATGTAGTCGACCCGGATACCAATCGATACCAACATCTGTGTTTATCTCGGGAGTACCCGGGATTTAAGGGACACGACGCACGACGCACGACGCCCAACTAGATCGTGCGCCCGTAGCTTCACCAATGTCATGCCGCCCGTATAAGATCGAACGCCCGAGATTAGCGGTAGTGGAACCCGGAATATCCGTGCACCCGAGGCCACGTCTTCGTCAACTACCGATTCCCGCATATATAGGAATAATCCCAACTGCTCCTTAATCTCTATAAATACCAAGGTCCCCCTCAAACATTAAGGTACGCTGATTAATCTCAATAACCTTACTCTGCGCATTTACTCTCAAACAATACACTTACTTAAGCATCGAAGTGGGGTCATCGGCATCCCCCCGACGCAGTGTTTGTTCTTGTTTGCAGATAGAAGGAGTACTCTGACGAATCATTGATCTACACGTCACCTACCGGAAATCTGTCTCAACAATGTGGCTGTGGACTTTTCTACAGTCATTTCAAGCTCTTTTTTCTTTGTATTTTTTGGTCATGGCAACGTGAATCCATTAACCTTTTTTTTTTTTTCTTTTTTCAGACTTAACTCTATGTTTTTTTTTTTTTTTTTTAAATAAAATAGTATTATATATTTTTTCAACAAAAACATAAATTAATAAATTAATATTAAGTATATCAAACTTTGAAACATACTAGCTAGTCCATTAATTAGTCAATATTGATTACCAATTATAAAGAAAAATTGTCTTTATTTATGCAGGTTAAGAGTGTTATATCATTTTATTTGAAAGTGAAGTGGCTTTGAAAAATTAGGTTCAATTATTCTTTTATGTAATTTTTTTAATTATATATGTGTGTTAGAAAGATGCAAAGGATATGAAAAATTTTAAAAATACAAAAATTTAATTAAATCTACAAAAATATCGAGAAAAATTAAATAAAATTATAATATATAAATTAAAAATTATTTAATATTTAAATATAAAAAAAGTCCCATTTAAAATTATCGCTTTAGAACTTACAATATATTGAACCGGCCCTGCTAACACATACAAGCACTGCATCCTCGATCTTGTGCATCAGGAGCAGGCCGTTGTTTGGGTCTACATCATAGAAGAAGATGAAACTTGGAGTATTAACATGCATGATATATGATGATCAGACAGTAGTACTATATACTATTATAAGTAGGTATAGATTATTTACTAAGCGCAATATCCATGTTTCTTAGCGTATTTCACGAGGTCGCTCAGCTCCTCCTCGCTGACGAATCCATCTCCGTTGACATCAGCATGGTGGAGGCCACGGCGGGCTCTCCAGCTGGGAATACGAGAACTGAGGTGCTGGATGGCGTCCATTAGCTCTGCCCTGTTGAGACGACAGTCACCATTAGCGTCGTATTTTTTGAGGATATCCCGTAACACGTCTCCAGTAAGGGGCACTGACTGTCTGGCTTATATATAATTAGTCACAGTAATACGACCTATGTTATCAAAAAGAGTATATAATGAGTTCCTTCCGTTATGATTCTCCGATTCTCTGTAATGTGTTCTGAAGCGGAGATATAATATATATGATACCCTTCGCACTAAGAGAGAGTGACTCAGCTCCATATCTGGTAAAACTCCAAGAGAAGATTGGTATGAATCATAATCCATCTGTAAATGGGGGTCCTTTTCTTTTTCAGGAAGCTAGACTGGAATCTTTGAGTGACTGTCACGCCAACTACTTTTTTTTCTTTTAATTTTTCGATGCATTTCCTGTTAAGGATTCTATCTTCACGCATGGCTTTGAATGTGGGTATCTCCCATCATGCTACAGAATATATAATACAAACCCAACAATATTGTTCGGAGAAAAGGTTATTAATTATCAGGGAGTACTGCAGATCGTTATTCCTTTAAATTTGGATTTAAACATGTACGTTGATCTTAATCTGCCGGTAAGCTAGTGCCCAACTTCTTTTTGGGGGTCCCAACTTACTTATTCAAGAAAAAAAAATAAAAAAATAGTAGGGTCCCAACTCCAAAGTAGTGGCCAGAGCTTTTACATATCCTTCCCTCATCCCTCTTATTACCCTTTTATAATAAAAAAATTAATTTTTATTAAAAACATCAGAAACAATTTTTTAATAAAAATCAATTTTTTTAAAAAATAAAAAGTGACAAGGGAGATGAGAGCCTCCTATTTAACATTTCCCGGCCAATATTGTAGGGGATTCGCTTTGAATGTGGTGATTTATTATTTTTTTTCTTTTTCTCCTTTTATCTTTACTGACAGACGACAGTCAAGACTTGAATAATAGCCGGGGGACTTCACTTTATACGAGAAAGCATGAGTGGGTGAATTCCGAAAGGTAGGAGGTACGAAATACGTACACAATGGCTTCTTCATTTAAACTTACTTTGATTGTGTTAATTATATATAGATACGCAAGTGATTTCCGCCATTAATCGATCTCTTGTGTATGTGACCCCTGCAATCGGAAGATAATTTTGATGTTGATCACCGCTAATTAGGCTTCTCCATTAATGCATGTAAAACATGTTTATAGTGTGATTGGGTATTGAATTTTTGAAATTAGAATTGAATTCTTATTCTCTTTACAAATTTTGAAGAAAAAAAATGTGTTTGGGTATTGAATTTTTAGATTGAAAAATATTATTTTTTAATTGTAAAAAATGATTGGAAGTTTGAAAAGTTGTGTATAATGATTGGTATTGTGAAAAGTTGTGTGAAATAATAATTTATTATATATTGATTGTTTAATTAAAAAATAAATAAATAATTTTTTTTAAAAAAAAAACATAATTAAAATTTAAATTAAAAAAAGATGCAAGGGGTGGCAGCCACCCCTTTACCCCCAGGCAATGGGGGTGGCCGCGCGCCACCCCCAAAGGTGACCGGGGGTGGCGCGTGGCTACACCCAAGGGTCGGGGGTGGTCACGCGGCCACCCCCAGGATCTTAGGGTTGCCGTGCGGCAACCCCCAAGGGTCGGGGGTGGCACGCGGCAACCCCCAGTGGTCGGGGGAGGCCGTGCGGCCACCCCCAATGGTCGCGGGTGGGGCTAGGTAACCCCCAACCACCTCTGGGGGTGGCCGCGTAGTCACCCGTGGCTCAGGGCCACCCCCGGCCACCTATGGGGGTGGCGCGCGGCCACCCCCAAAGGGGTGGCTGCCAACCAGTGGCCACCCCTATGTTTTTTTTTTAAAAAAATTAATTAATTTTTATTAATTAAATTTGGGACCCACACATTTTTGGAGACAACTTGTCCTGCGCGTGGGTCCCGGTCATTAAATCAAACTCATCAGAATGTCAGCCTTGAATTGGAATAAAATTCGGGTGAAATTCAGATTCTTTTGCAGGTGGGCGGGTTTTAGAAAAATTCCAAATAGAATAAGAATTCTATTTTGAATCCAAACAAACCATTACTCACTTTAATTAGGGTTGAGAATTTTTGACACGACCCGCGAACACAGCATGAACACGACACGAAAATACAGGGTTTGAGTATGAGGTAATTGGGTTCGGGTCATAATCGGGTCAACCTGATTATGACCAGGTTAAAACCGGGTCTGGCTGGTTGACACGCGTGTCAACCTGCCAGAACTAATTGTGTAAAAAAAAAAAAAATCGCTCGAAATCAAAAAGAAAGAAAAGTAGAAAACCCTAGCCGTTTGTCACTTTCATCGTTTCAGACTTTCGGTGTTTCCCTTTCACGCTCGCGGAACACCTCACAGCTGACAGCTTCGCCTTCACTGCTTCAGTGCTTCACACCAATAACCAGTCCACAGCTTCACAGGACGTTCGGTCCTTCACTCATGGGCCACAACTTCATAGTTCACAACTTCACTCGGCGTCGCGGCCTTCACTTCACAACTTCACTCCGTCCCTTCTCTTTATTCTCTGATTTTTTATGCAGCCTATGCTCTCCAGTGTCGGATTGACACCAGGTTCGTGTCGGGTTGGGTCGGGTACCACGCGTAAGGCAAAAGCCAATCTTGAGGAAGAACACGCACCGACACACTATCAAAGCCCTCCCGCTCCATAGTCCATACTGAACCGGATCCTCGTTTACTGCTACTCCGTAGATGTCATAGAACACCAAAAACGGAACACCCTTTCCATTGGACCCGATTAAACGGGTTCATCGGGTCGTGTTCGGGTTAGCCGATTATTAATTGGGTCGTGTTCGGGTCACGGGTTCCAACCTGATTAATAATCGGGTCGGGTTCGTGTCGAACTCGTTTACATAATCGGGTCGGTTGAGTTGACACGAACCCGAATTGCCAAGCCTAACCTTAACCTTCTGCACTACCAAAAAAAAAACGCTATTTTGAACCGTTTTTATTGGAGCCGTTTTTAAATAAAACGGCTCTAATTAGAGCCTTTTATTAAAAAAACGACTCTAATTAGGGCTGTTTTGAAGAAAACGGCTCTAATTAGAGCCGTTTCTTGTAAGGCCGTTCTTACCAAACGACTCAAAATAGAGCCGTTTTCAAAAAAATGACTCAAACTTTAGTTGTTTTATGAAATCCGTTTCAATTTGAGCCGGTTAAGGTAGAGCCGTTTTAAACTAAACAGCTCTACTTGAAGCCGTTTATTTTAAAACGGCTCTAAGTCGAGCCGTTTAAATAAAACGGTTCCAATTTGAGCCGTTTTAATAACAACTTAAACGACTCTAATTAAAACTATTTACATAAAAATGGCTCTAAAAATTAATTACTATAATTTCTCATTTCTTTTAATTTCTTATCCACCAATTTAATGTAATCAAACTAAGATCTAACTTGTTGCCCTTTTATCAACCCCAAAGTACTATATATATATATATATATATAAATAAAAAATAAAAAAAATATTGTTGGTAGCTAGCTAGAGACATATATATGAGTCTTGCATATAGAGGAGACTGATCGAATTAAAACACCGGTATATGCAATTTTGTATATAGACTAAAAAAACTTTTATATTAAAACACTTAAAATACTATTTTTTAAGTGTTTGAATGCAAATAGGGTTTCACAGTTTTCACTTTAGCTAGTTGCATTCGAACATGGTCCAATCGAGTTTCCTTGCCGAGCTTCCCTTTCTATTTGAAATCTTCTATTACTTCAAATGAGGTCCATTTAAGACTTCGAATGATCCATCACATGACATTAGTAGTATATATAATTGAGATTTTATGTTATGTGATGCATTTACCATCGAGGTTAATAGAAAACCCTAACTGCGGAAGGCTAAGCTAATAATTTAAAGGACCAATTGTAACTTTTGAAAATTTTAAGAACATTACAATTTAAGGATTAAATCCCAACATTATATATATATAGCACAAAGCTAGGGTACGTTAAGGTTCAATAAATAATGTATATACATTATGTATATAGTGTTAATTGGAAGGTGTATTTATTTTTAAGAGTATATACATTTTGAGTATATTGCGCAAATATGTAAACCCTAACGACCCTACGTATATATATTCTATATAGCACAAATATAGTATTAGGGTATATAAATATTATGTATATATATTGTACATTGTATATACATATATTAATTATATATGATTAATAAATGTATATATATATATATATATATGATAATTGCTTAAAAATGCATATTTTTTCTATTAAAATAAGCATTGTCATACTATATTTTATTCTAATTCTTGCATTTTATATTTAATTGTGGAATATTGTTTAATTATTAAAGTTGAGCTTAAATTGGCATTAATACAATGAATTGTTATTTTGTAGAAGACCAAAAGAAAAGACGATAAATAAAAGAAGGAAAAGAAGGAAAAGAAGAAAGGAAATCAAAGAAATAAAAGATGGAAAGAAAGAAGTCGTAGACCTGACATCACCTATTCCTTCCATAACAAGAGAGACATGCATATTTTTATTTTTTTTAAGTGGCGTGCATCTCCTTCCGTACCTAGAGAACCGAATAGAAGATGGATTTCTTTGCAAAAGAGAATGCAGTACCAAAGATATTATTTCCTTTCCACACTTGGGCTACGGTGCAATTATATAACGCAAGAAATTCAAATTCTTTCCAGATTAGAAGCACCGAAAAGACCTAGTAAGCTCTATAAATACCATGTTTTGCTCTTGCAAAAGAGAGGAGGAAGAGAAGAGCATAGAGGCGCAGAGTTTAAATTTTTATTTTCTTTGTTTTTAATTTATGTTTAGTACTTTGATTATGGAATTTATTTTCATAAACATGAGTGGCTAAACCTCTAGCTAGGGCTAGAGGTGAAGCCTAGTATTTTTGTTATGTGTTCTTGAAACTATATTATTTGTTTTTCATAGATGAATGATTAAATTTTGGGGATGATTTTTATTTGAGAGTAATTTAATGGGACAAGTTTATTTTGATTCCTTATGATTTTTGTTTATATCAAATGCTTACTTTGTTTGATTTGATATGATTCGAAAATATATGGAATGCTTAATTTATTGTTTCATGTTTTTAAGCCAAATTCTCAATCAACCCATGTTTGATCTATTTTATATTTTTTTTTATGTCTCATGAATACATAATAAAATACTAGGTGGATCTTTGAAACCGTAGTCTTTTTCAATATTATCTTCCAAATCAAATTTATTTATTTTAGTTTCATAGTTTACTTTTTAATTTAAATTATATTTCTCTGCTCCACTTTCGAGTGGAAACCAAAAGCAAAATTCCTATTTTTTTTTCTTTTCTGCATAATAATAAAAATTATTCTCTCATGTCTAATCATTCCTTGTGGATCGACCTCGGACTTACCGTGATTTATTACTTGCGAAAACCTACACTTGAGTTTGCACCCTTTGTGGTCCAACAATATTAATAACTAAATATTTATCAAAATATATATATAAAACAAATGAATCCATGTGGAGTTGTTTTAAAGTGAAAATGACTCAATTTAGAGTCGTTTTTATGTAAGCGACTCCAAATAGAGTTGTTGTATACAAACGACTCTAGTGGGAATCGTTTTAAAAAACAACCCTAAGTAGAGTCGTTTTATATAAAAACGACTCAACGTGGAGTCGTTTTTTGATAACACAACTCCACATGGAGTCCTTTTTTGATAAAACATACAAAACGACTCCACATGGAGTCGTTTTGTACGTTTTAGGGTCGTTTTATCCAAAAACGACTCTAAAACCTTTGGGAGACGTGCGTGCGGGACACGATTCTGTCCCGTGCCACACCAGGTCATTTCGCATTTAATGCGAATTTTTTTCAAACATTTCTTTCTCTTGCTCTTTGAACTCTCACGCTCATTCTCTCTGTCATTCTCGCTCTCTCAGTGATTGAAGTCAGCCGGCCATCGAGGTTCACTATCTCTCGGCGTTTTCTCTCGGCTCCGGAAGGTTGTACGTGGAAGCAGGTGTCTCTCCGACCTCGAGTGGCGTTCTCCCTCCCTTTATCGTCTTTGTGTCTCGCACTGTCTCTCTGCTCTCTCAATAAAGCCACCGCCACTGGCCGGCCGGGGTACCGCCGGAAGGCCCTTTCTTGCGGTTTTAGAGGTATCTCTCTCTCTCTCTCTCTCTCTCTCTCTCTTAGCTCCGGCGAAGGGAACAAGCTCAGCCACTGACGACCAAAGGACCGGCCGCCAACTACCACCGACAACCAAAGGTTTTTTATTTTTAATATATTTAGTTATTTTTAATTTTTTGCTGCTTTTTATTTTTTAAAAAACACAATTTTGTTTGCATGTGTTCATGTTTGTTTTAGTGAAGCACTATAACACAGCTACTCCATGCAAAAATCTATGAAGCAGACATTTTTTTCTTTCTTTTTGTGATGGCTAGGTAGATACAATTTACAAGTAAATCTGTACATATTGAACCCAAGAAATACATTACACTATAGCAGAAAAATGTGAAAAGTTCCTTGGAGTTTTCAGTGTCTACATCATAAAGTATTAGGTTAATTTTAATAATTTTTTTAATAAGTAAATCACTTTATTAAGGAACAAAATCCTATAAAATTATTGACACGTTATAATATGTTCTAAAGCATAACAACAGGGTTAGGCCTATAAATTGATCTAACAATTTCCAGTTTTGACAAAAGAGAAAACTTTATTAGGCAACAAATTTTTATAATGAGATGGGTAAAACAGTAAAAGGTCTATCTAATATGGGTTCAAGAAATATGACTTAAGGGTGCGTCAAGAACATGCAGTGAAGGAAAATATTCTACCACTCACTAACAAGAAGAGTATATTGTCAGTTAAAATCAGATAAATGTGGCCTTTCTGTGCACTTACTCTAGCTACTTCTTCTTCACACTAAAATGGGCGGTTCACACAAGAATACCTTGTAGCTTTCACAAGACTCAAAAAGCCTAAGCTTTATATCAATTTCACTAGCGACAGCAAAAGTCATTTTGAAAGGTTTAGCTTTTGAATCTCCACCCATTTCCCTTAGGGAATTGAAGAGAAATTTTTCTCAAATTTATTTATTTTTTCCTCATGGAGAGTTAGTAATTTACAACCATCCATTTGTTATCATCTACCTTAGAAGCATCTTATGGTCTAGATCAAACTACTAGCGCCCTACATGCCATTGCCACATACATGCGTGCGCGGTGCATAACACTGTACTAGAGTATACATATAAGTTCATACACTCAAGCATTACTTTAATGCAAATGCTTTAAGTGTGTTGACCTTTTTAAATGCAAATGCCTCTAACTGGCATCACCTGAGTTCCCTTTTTTTTTCTCTTTGAAAGTGACCCGCAGCCCGTCCAAATGTATGAAAATTTGCTTCAAAAATTTATATACCTAAGTAATTATGCATGGCCAAATGCGTACCTTCTTGTGTATAAGAGTAAAAATTAAGAATAATTAGTCTAATGGCAGTCTCTCCAGTTAACAACTTTATGCTTAAATGGTTTCTTTAGAATTTCCTTGAAATCTAAATTAAATAGGATTTCTTTAAAATCTAATTCAAATAGGATTTCTTTAATATATAAATCAAACGACTAAACAAATAAATACAAAGCAAATAGGATTTTTAGGATTTCTTATGTATCAATACTCATCAACTCTTAGATCAACCTTTATTAAAAAAAAATCAAGATTAATGAGCTTTTAATTTATTTTATATAAGTTACAATTTGAAGTGTTGTAAATATATGACAAAATATGATGTATCATTCTCATCTGGCTAATTAAGCAAATATTTACCATGTACCTATAAAACAACTCAATCAGATGGTGTTAAATAACTAGAGAATAGAACTCTTAAGTTTTGTTTGTTTCAGTGTAGAATATTTTTTATCGGAGGATATTTTCAATAGAAAATCATTTTAGCTGCTAGTTATATATTTGTAACCATTTTGTGTATTATAGTGTAGTAAGCTAAATATGGACAAAAGTTGGATGACGAAGTGGAGGGGCTCGAGGGAGTACATGGAAGGGGCCGAAGAGTTCGTGAAGTATGTAGTTACGAACTCCAGGAATAAAAATTCAATTGTGTGCCCATGCAGAGAGTGTGGCTTGAACAGGAGCCTAAGGCCAGAAGAAGTATATGACCATTTGACCGGTGGAAAGAGAATTATGCATAATTACACTGAATGGATTTGGCATGGGGAGAGATTAGGGCTCCTGTACCTAATAGAGTACCTATTGTTGAATCTCCCAAGCCGGCTCCGGCTGTAAACAATGTACCAATACCCGATGAGTCAAGAACGATGCAGTCCATGCTGGAAGATGTTTTTGGCATGCATAATATTAGGGCAGACGATGGTGAATGTCAAGTGGAAGTGCAAGATGAATATGTACCTGAGGCAGTTGAGGAAGAAATCGATGAGAGTGCCACGAAATTCTACAAGTTGGTTCAGGATGCAGACAAGCCACTTCATGATAAAACACAATATAGCAAACTGTCAGCTATTGTTCATCTATACAACTTGAAGTGCGTAGGTGGAATCAGTAATACAATTTTCACATATTTACTTGAGTTCATCAATGAGATAGTACCAACAAATGAGACAAAAAAATATTTAAGAGACTTGGGGCTTGGATATGAAAAGATTCCGGCTTGTCGAAATCATTGTATGTTATTCTAGAAGGAAAATGAGAAGTTAGATACATGTATAGTGTGTGGAGCATCAAAGTGGAAGGACAAAATTACTGAAGAAGATGTGTCATCCCGAACATCGAAGAGACGGCCGGTGAAGGTGTTGCGGTGGTTTCCATTGGCTTCAAGATTGCAAAGGTTGTATATGTCACAACATACCGCTTCCCACATGAGGTAACATGCTGATGGGCGCACAAAAGATGGTGTGCTTAGGCATCCGGCAGACGGTGAAGCTTGGAGGGCATTCGATACACTACACCCGAACTTTGCATCAGACCCAAGGAATGTTAGGCTTGGTCTAGCGTCGGATGGTTTTAACCATTTTCGAAACATGAGCACAAGCCACAGCACTTGGCCTATCATGTTGGTTCCGTACAACTTACCTCCTTGGATGTGCATGAAACAACCGTATTTCATATTATCTATGATTATTCCAGGCCCAACTGCACCTGGAATGAATATAGATGTCTACCTACAACCTTTAATATCAGAGTTACAGGAGTTGTGGAATGTAGGGGTACGGACATTTGACATATCCATGAAGAGGTCATTTGTTATGCAGACAACATTGATATGGACAATAAATGACTTCCCAGCATATGCAGATTTATCTGGATGGAGTACTAGAGGTCCACTGACATATCCTTGTTGTATGCATTCAACGGGGTCAACATGGTTAACATACAGGCGCAAATATTGTTATATGGGGCATAGGCAATGGTTGCATGCGGATCATAAGTGGTGGCAGATGGCAAGAACCTTTAACGGTAAACAAGAGCTGGGTGATGCGCCTGTTATGCCAGATGGCGATGAAATCCTACGACAATTACAAGGATTTGATGTTGTTCATGAAGACACAGGAAGGGACAAACGACAAAAAATTGTGCAACAAGGTCATGGGGCAAATGTCAATGTGGTATGGAAAAATAAAAATATTTTCTTCACATTGCCCTATTGGAAGGATAATTTGTTACGACGCAATCTTAATGTGATACACATAGAGAAAAATGTGATGGATAATATCATTGGGACCTTACTGGACATGAAAGAAAAAAAAAAAAAAAGACAACCACGCAGCACGTTTGGACTTGCGTAAAATGGATTTGAGAAAAACACTTCATCCATTCACTAACGAGAGAGGCAAAACATATCTCCATGCGGCATGCCATACGATGTCTAATGAGGATAAAATTAATTTTTCGAAAGTGATAAAAAATGTAAGAGTACCCGATGGATATGGCTCCAATGTGTCTCGTTATGTGAACCTTAAAGCTCGTACCATTGTTGGTCTGAAGAGTCATGACAACCATATACTCATGCAACAATTTCTGCCAATAGCTTTGCGTGGATGCTTGGAAAAGAAGGTTGTGAAACCTTTGATAGAGTTGTCTGCATTTTTCAGGGGTATATGTTCGAAAACATTGACGAAAGAAGATCTAGCCCGACATGAAGCTGAAATCCCTATCATACTATGAAATCCCTATCATACTATATAAAAGGTTTTTTTTCCCTTAATTATCTCAACGAGGTAATACAAGAGATAATTATGTTTCCTCTATGTAGGTCCCTTGGACGGTACAAATCCCTAGTGCGCAACAAAGCTGCACCTGAGGGTTCTATAGCGGAAGGTTACTTAGCGGATGAAATTGTCACATTTTGTTCGCAGTACTTAGAGAACGCACCCACAGTCCACAATAGGCCTCAGAGAAACCCTGATGAGGCTAGGGGGAGCGGTAACATAAGTAACCCTTGACCAATGCACATTAATGCAGGTTCATCGATATATTATTTTTAACTTGGATGAGTTCCTTCAATTGCGCACGTGAGTTATATTTTTTAATACATCTTACTTTGGTTCAAACATACACTTGTTTATTCTAAATGTGGACTGTAAACATATATGATGCACCTGGATGAGCTATGACACGACTCCAATAAGGGCCAACTATTGGATAGAGAATTGCACCGACAACATAGGGACACATTTTGTGATTGGTACCTTAACTACGTAAGAATTTCTTATGATTTATAAAATAATGGTGATCGTTTTATAAGCGACGTTTTATTGTATATGTAATTCTCTACATCCCGCCAACTATAAGCAATGTTATCTCAAATCCCAGGTTAACCGAATGGACCAGACACATAGAACTGAGTTAGGGGATAAGCTTGTATGGCATTCTAAAGGGGCGATTGAAACGACCTTCGAATATAACCGATATGTGGTTAACGGCAAGCTGTTTCGCACTGTGGCTCAAGATGAAAGAAAAACAACCCAAAACAGTGGCGTGTGTGTACCTACAGTTGATGGCGATACCTATTATAAGAAGCTAACTCGAATAATCGAGGTAGAGTACTATGACACGACTAGGTATGTGCTATTCAAGTGTAATTGGGCAGACGTTAGAAAGGATAAGGGATGGTCGGAGGATGAGTATGGTATAACACTTGTGAATTTCAAAAACCTAATACATACGAGAGATAAGATTTCAGATGATCTGTATGTATTATCTTCACAAGTATCCCAAGTATACTACTTCCATGACGACAAGAACCCAGACTGGTGTTGCGTAGTAAGGATTAAACCAAGAAACGTGTATGATGTTGGTGAGGGGGAAGGGGACAATGATGAAGATCTCAACTACCATGAGAGTGAGCCATTGAACTTGAACATTAATCAGGATCCAAATGATGTTGACTACAGTGAAGACCTTCATTATGCCTGTAACGACATACCTGCATTTGAAGTAGTACAACCACAATCAAAGTAGCATGTATGTATGACTTTGTTTTGTTAATGATCTTAAATTGATATCAAATTACATTAAACATATTGAGTGGTTTCTATATTTACATTTGATCTGACACTTTATGTATTTGTGTATTTTGTAGATTGAAATGGCAAACAAGCCACCTCCAAGGAAGAAATTTTTTTTGCGGATCCCAATACGACTCTTTCAAGAGTCTACACCTGAGGTAGAGACATCTCAGCATGTAGATGAGATGGAACATGAGGATTGCCCACCTTCTCCCAGTGCATTCATGGTTGATGAGCCCTTACAGGACAGCATACGTACGCCTCCTGATACGGCTGGTGAACTTGCAGAGTCTTTTGATGATGATCTTGATTCTAGGATATTGGCACAAGAGTTTGAGAGGGAACAAGCTCCCGCAGAATAGTCTGAGAGGGAACTAGTTCCCACAGAAGAGGCTGAGAAGGAACCAACTCCCAATACTAGCGTGTTATTGGATAGTCGACAAGTCCGTACGATTGGTACGTATGTTACACTTGATATATATGTAGTCTTGGCTCCAAATATTTTACTTGATCATGCTGTAAGAATGTTTATATTCTATTTAACTTATATGCATATACAATATTTTAACCTTTTTTTTTTTTTTTTTAATGCATCTGTCTAATTTAAATATAGATACGGATAACAATTTTCATATTAGAGATGTTGGCTCTCCAACCGCCCTCTGGACAATACCTGTGGGCGAGAAGGTGGTCGTCAATTTTAATGCGACGTGGCAGCCAGTTGGCACGAGTGGCCTGAAATTTAGCCGGCTAAGAGCGAAATACGTTCAGAGTGGGAAGTTTGTGGGGCTAAGCGCCCCAAACTGGAGGAAGATATCGCCTCATGCTAAGGAGGATTTGTGAGCTGCCCTAATGGTATGTAAAGCAAGTTATTTGCAGATTTATTGCGTTGAACATATATTATGACATGTACATAGTATATAATTTTTTTTTTTTTTACTACTTTGCAGCAAAAATTTTACATCATGCTTGATGCACCGATGAATGAGATCAAACGGATAGCAATGATTAACTTCGGGCATAAGCGAAAAAATTTCAAGCATAGGGTACAGAAGGCTATAAATATACAAGCCAATGATACTCGCGAGACAATTATTGAGTCGACGCCCAGCCTTGCAGAGTTCGATGCTGAGGACATTGAGATAGTCATTAACACATGGTTGACTTCGGAAGATAAGGTAATTATATCAACAAATGTCATTATTTTTAATGTACGTATGTCTTTAAACTTTCAACAATGCATGATACCTTATTTGTTTATAACAATTGCGTAGGCAAGGGCTGAGAGAAATAGACAAATATCCAAAAGCGTCAATAAGATAATTCACACATCTGGCTCGAAGAGTTACGCCAGAGTCGCAAAAGAGCGAGTACATTGATTTCATTCACAAGTGTGTATATATATATATATATATATATATATATATATATATGAAGCCACCCACTCGAGCTGAAGTTTTTGTGGCAACTCACACAAAAAGGGATGGGACGCCCAGCACTCAAGCAGCTGGAGAGACGATTGTACGTGCTTAATTTAATGATTTTATTTGTGTTGTTGAATATATCATTTAATAAAGTAGCATAAATACTTATTCCGAATCAAATAAGTGTCTAATAATTAACACATTTAATATATATATATATATGTCAGGAAAAAATGAACCATGTATTTCCATAGGGTTCAATACTATGGGCCGAAGATGATGCTCTTGCAAGGGCAATGGAGAGAGCAGAGCATTCGGGTCGTGTTCGTGGAATGGGGGTTGGCCCATTACCAATTAGACCCACCTCTGGATCATCTGCATCACGCTTAACTCAAGAAGTTGCATTTAATACTCAAATGAATGAAATGATGAAAAAGTGGGAGGAAGATAAGAAAAAATCAGATGAGCGATGGGAGGAAGAAAGGAGAACAACGGAGGAAGAGAGGAGAAGAGCGGACGAAGAGAAGAGAATAGCAAAGGAAGAGAGGAGAAAAGCGAACAAAGAGATGAGAAGAGCGGACGAAGAGAGGAAAAGAACTGAAGAAAGAATTGCAAAACAAGATCAAATGATGGAGAAGATGCAAAAGGTGATTGATGATCTTGTTAGGGCCAATGCATCACTTATGGGCTCAGCTTCGTCTACGCTCGACACTGCATCACCTAACTTTGTAGGGTGAGATCCACAGTAGCCAGTCCACCAGGTTAGCTCCAAACATGATTAAAAGGTTATTTTTTGAGTATATAAAGTTGACAATGTTATCTGTATCGTTACTATATATATATATATGCGTAACACATTTCATTTGAATCACTAATGTAGGTGACGTGCTCATGACGTCTGATGATGATGATACACATTAGGAACTATCGTGAAAGAGACATCTTGATTTGTGAATGTAGGTGGAGTATTGAATTTTGTACATGATGTAGGTAACTTTTGTGTTATCGGTTGGACTTGATGGGTTGGTTTGTGATCGTAGGTAACTTATGTATTATGTTTTGAAACTACTTTGAACGTTTTAGAGTTTGTATTCTTTATGTTTGGGGTTAAATGACATTATTGATGGTGATTTGTCGTTGTATTAGCTATTGTTTTTGTTTTTGTGTCTTGGTGTGTACATTAAGGCATAGTGATAGTTTGTGTAAATGATGTAGGAAACTTTTGTGTTATCGGTTGGACTTGATGGGTTTGTGATCGTAGGTAGCTTATGTATTATGTTTTGAAACTACTTCGAACGTTTTAGAATTTGTATTCTATATGTTTGGGGTTGAGGGACATTATTGATGGTGATTTGTCGTTGTATTAGCTATTGTTTTTGTTTTTGTGTCTTGGTGTGTACATTAAGGTATAGTGATGGTTTTTGTAAATGATGTAGGTAACTTTTGTGTTATCAGTTGGACTTGACGAGTTTGTGATTGTAGGTAACCTATGTATTATGTTTTGAAACTATTTCGAACATTTTAGAGTTTGTATTCTATATGTTTGGGGTTGAGCGACAGTATTGATGGTGATTTGTCGTTGTATTAGCTATTGCTTTTGTTTTTGTGTCTTGGTGTGTACATTAAGGCATAGTGATGGTTTTTGTAAATGATGTAGGTAACTTTTGTGTTATCGGTTGGACTTGATGGGTTTGTGATCGTAGGTAACCTAGGTATTATGTTTTGAAACTATTTCGAACATTTTAGAGTTTGTATTCTATATGTTTGGGGTTGAGCGACAGTATTGATGGTGATTTGTCGTTGTATTAGCTATTGCTTTTGTTTTTGTGTCTTGGTGTGTACATTGAGGCATAGTGATGGTTTTTGTAAATGATGTAGGTAACTTTTGTGTTATCGGTTGGACTTGATGGGTTTGTGATCGTAGGTAACCTATGTATTATGTTTTGAAACTATTTCGAACATTTTAGAGTTTGTATTCTATATGTTTGGGGTTGAGCGACAGTATTGATAGTGATTTGTCGTTGTATTAGCTATTGCTTTTGTTTTTGTGTCATGGTGTGTACATTAAGGCATAGTGATGGTTTTTGTAAATGATGTAGGTAACTTTTGTGTTATCGGTTGGACTTGATGGGTTTGTGATCGTAGGTAACTTATGTATTATGTTTTGAAACTACTTCGAATGTTTTAGAGTTTGTATTCTATATGTTTGGGGTTGAGCGACAGTATTGATGGTGATTTGTCGTTGTATTAGCTATTGCTTTTGTTTTTGTGTCTTGGTGTGTACATTAAGGCATAATGATGGTTTTTGTAAATGATGTAGGTAACTTTTGTGTTATCGGTTAGACTTGATGGGTTTGTGATCGTAGGTAACCTATGTATTATGTTTTGAAACTATTTCGAACATTTTAGAGTTTGTATTCTATATGTTTGGGGTTGAGCGACAGTATTGATGGTGATTTGTCGTTGTATTAGCTATTGCTTTTGTTTTTGTGTCATGGTGTGTACATTAAGGCATAGTGATGGTTTTTGTAAATGATGTAGGTAACTTTTGTGTTATCGGTTGGACTTGATGGGTTTGTGATCGTAGGTAACTTATGTATTATGTTTTGAAACTACTTCGAATGTTTTAGAGTTTGTATTCTATATGTTTGGGGTTGAGCGACATTATTGATGGTGATTTGTCGTTGTATTAGTTATTGTTTTTGTTTTAGTGTCTTGGTGTGTACATTAAGGCATAATAATGGTTTTTGTAAATGATGTAGGTAACTTTTGTGTTATCGGTTGGACTTGATGGGTTTGTGATCGTAAGTAACTTATGTATTATGTTTTGAAACTACTTCGAACGTTTTAGAGTTTGTATTTTATATGTTTGGGGTTGAGTGACATTATTTATGGTGATTTGTCGTTGTATTAGTTAATTTTTTGTTTTAGTGTCTTGGTGTGTGCATTAAGGCATAGTGATGGTTTGTGTATGAAGTTTGGGTTATATCTGAGTGTATGTGAATGTTTACGAGTTCATATATGTAAACAATATTCTTGGTATCAGGTATTAAAAAAAAAATTAAAATTTTATTTTATTCCTTTTTTTATTTTAGAGCCGTTTTAACAGTCACTACAAAAAAAGTTGTAATTAGCCGCGTGTCTACAGTAACTGTTACTGTAGACACGTGGTCAATTAGCCACGTGTCTTAATGACAACGTGGCAAACTGTTTACAAAAAACAAGTAGCCACGTGTATTTTGTACACGCGTCCAATTGGCCGCGTTTATTTTATTTTTTTCTTCTGCAACCGCCGTCTTCTTTGACTTCTCTTATCATTTATTTTTTCTTTTTTTTTCTCCCTTCGGGTAATGGATGGACGGACGGCACATTTAGTATTAATTTTTTTTATTTTTTATTTTTTTATTTTTAAATGGCGACGTGGCTTTGAGCCACGTCGCCACTGGTCCAGGTGCTCCGCGCGGGACAATTCCCGCGCGGCACCTGGCCACACATTTCGAACAAAAAGAAATGTTTGTTCGAAATGTGTGGGTGGACGGTACAGTTTAATATGAGGTTATATTAAAAAAAAAAAATGGGTGGACGGTAATGCTCGCTCTCTCTCTTGAGCTCTCCTTGTGCCCTCTTTGACAGAACTTTTCTGAAAGCCTGATTTTTCCTTCTTTCACCATCAACCTCCAACACCTTGTCTTTCCCTCTTTCACCATCAATCTCAACTGCCTTGCTCTACTGCCGTTGTTCAAAAACTCATAGACGAGATGAAAGCTCCAGTATGGGACTTCCCTGTCCTTGAAGAAGTCCCCCCCAAACCGTGAAGGCTTTGCCCTTATTGGTAAGCTTTTAACAAAAAAACCTCTTCACTCTCAATTGATCAAAGCTACGCTAGCAATAGCCTGGAAGTTTGCTGCACCACTTGCTATAGAGGTTCTTGCACCAAACAAGTTTTTATTTGTTGTCTCCTTACAAAGCCATGTTGATCTTATTCTCCTGCAAGGCCCTTGGAATATAAGGGGCTCTCTCCACCTGTTGCTTGTTTCTTTCAAAGTATCTATAAAAAAAAATATGGGTGGACGGTTATTGATTTTTTTAGTTTTGAATCTAATTTCCGGCGACTGGGCGACTTTGTGTCTTTGTTGGTGATTTTTTGCTGTTTTGTTGGTATTTTGGGCCAGAATGAAAATTTCCGGAGATTTTACAGTTTTGTTGGTATTTTTTGCTGTTTCGGTGCTGTTTTGCTGTCTAGGATTTTTTTGGTGTTTTCGGCCTCGAAGATGTTTCTGTTGTTTTGTTGTTGCCGGCCTCGAAGATGTTTCCGGAAGGGAAAAAAAATCTGTTGTTTTGTTGGTGGTTTTTTGGCCGGAAGAAGTTTTGTTGGATTCTGTTGTTGTTTTGTTGTTCCGGCGAAAGAAAATACCGGTGAAAAAAAAAATAAAAAATAAAAAAATAAAATAAAATTAGAGAAGCCTTCTTCTCTTTTTTTTTTTTTTTTTTTTTTGAAAAAACTGAAGCATTTGGCCACGTGTATTTCAGTACACGGGCTAACTGTTAGCCGCGTGTACTGTAGTACACGTGACTAACTGTCAGCCACGTGTATTTTAATACACGTGGCCACTTGGACACGTGTATTAAAATACACGTGGCGAAATGTGCATTTAGTGTTACTCGAATTTACCACGTGTTTTCACGTTGCCACTTACACGTGGCCAACAGTTCGCCACGTGTACAGTGACTGTACACGTGGCGAAATGCAAGTGGCAAAAAATAATTTTTTTTGTAGTGAGTTAAAACGGCTCCAAAAAAATAATTTCTTTATTTTATAATTTAGAGCCGTTTTATGTGTTAAAATGGCTCTAAAGTTTTTTGATCCGTTTTTATAAAACGGCTCAAAAATTTTAGAGCCGCTTTACAAAAACTTCACAAAAAGTTTTGAACCGTTTTAAAAACCGGGTCAAACCAGTTGGAGGTGCTTTTACAAAAGCGACTCTAACCATTTAGAGCCACTTTATAAAAGCGGCTCGAACATTTTAGAGCCGCTTAATTTAAAAGCGCTCTAAACCTTTAGAGTCGCTTTAGCGAAAGCGGCTCTAATTTATAGCATTTTTATGGAAAAATGGATCAATCCGGCTCTTTAATACTTGATGTCTTGACCTGTTGTCAAAACGGTTAAAAAAAAAAAGCCTCAAAATTTTTAGAGCCGTTTTAACGGCTTAAAACGGCTCCAAATAAGCGGCTCAAAAGTTTTGATTTTTTGTAGTGTTGGATGTAAAGAAGTAGTCTACCTTAATCAAAAGGGTAAGCATCCTCACGTCTAATTTTAATATATATATATATATATATAGTATAGACAAGGTACGAAACTGAAACTAGAGCACGAGTGGAGCCAACCAAGAAGAAGAATATATATAACGGCGCCCGAAAACAAGTGATCAAACAAAAACATGTAAATACAATAGAAGAATGTTAGGCATTCAAACATTTTTTCCTAGAATTTGATTTTAACTTGATATGTCGTAATCCCATAAGATCTATTATTTTGGAAAGCGTGTCATAACCTCATAAGATTGTGACACATCAAGTTGAAATCAAATTCTGAAAAAAGGTATTGAAATTTCTAGCATTTCTCAATACCACATCCTCTTTTATAACAAAAGTACTAATTACACATAAAACCACTGCATATATCCTCGATCTTGTGCATAAGGAGAAGACCGCTTTTTGGTTCTACATCATAGAAGAAGCTGAAACTTGGAGTATTAACATGCATGATATATGATATCAGACAGTACGTAGTACTATATACTAATATAAGTAGGTATAGATTATTTACTAACGGAATATCCATGTTTCCTAGCGTACATCAGGAGGTCGCTCAGCTCCTCCTCGCTGACAAATCCATCTCCGTTGACATCAGCATGGTGGAGGCCACGGCGGGCTCTCCAGCTGGGCATACGAGAGCCAAGGTGCCGGAAGGCGTCCGTTAGCTCCGCCCTGCTGAGAAGATGGTCGCCATTAGCATCGAATTTTTTTAGGATATCATGTAACACGTCTTCAGTAGGGGGCACTTGCTTCACAGTAATACGAACCATGTTATCAAAAAGGGACCTGGGGGATAGGTTTAGAGACTTTCACTGGTATGCTTTTTTGAGTATTCAAGCATGGGGATTATATAGAAGCTTCGTCTTTGGATAAAGACCACTTTTTTACTTTAGTGATCAGATTATTCCGACTTATCTTGACCGGATAGTGTCTTGTGCGTTAAGCAAAAGCTACGTACTGTTGAATGTGCCCCTATATATACAAGAAACTAGAAATATAGGTTTCAATTGTGCCATTGATCTTGTTGAAATCAAATGAAAACATTTTTAGATGGGCATTTATTTTATTTCTGATTCATAAAAGTTAATTCGTATAAGACTTAGAATGTGTTTGGCATCACAAATTTGCAAGCTAAACATATATTTTTAAACAAATTCGTGAAAAGTAATCTGTTTAAGAATACGTTTTGAAAAATAATCATTTTTTTCTTTTTTTATGAACAAAATCATGTTTTCACGTAATAGACAATGAAATGAGTGCCTTTTAAAAAATATATGATGTTAAATGTTAAACTGTAATTATTATACTCTTGTCTAGAAACCAGACTCCTTCAATTTCCTGTAAAGGAATAGTACTTAATTTCCCATAATTCAAATTCCTAGTAGCTAGCACTGAAAAGCTAGGCATGCATGTGGTTATATGCTTTCCTCCAGGCTAGGGCCCATATCAGCCAGTGGAAATGAAAGCAGTTGGTTCTCCTTCCGTTATGATTCTCCGATCGATTCTCTGTAACTGCTCTGACTCGGAGATATTTTATGATACCCTTCGCACTAAGAGAGAGTGACTCAGCTCCATATATGGTAAAACTCCAAGAGAAGATTGGTATGAATCAGAATCCATCAGTAAATGGGGGTCCTTTTCTTTTTCAGGAAGCTGGACTGGAATCTTTGAGAGACTGTCAAGCCAACTACGTACAATTGGTTCAAGTACGTACTGTTTCTATTGTAATGTCATTATATCTCGCAATAGGACTGGTAATTTTTAACACAACTTACAAATTTGATATGAATTCAATACGAAACTAGTGGGTAATGGTTTTATATAATCGGGTTCAAGTGAATTCGGATCAACTTGAATTGACCCGTTTAATAAATGGGTCAACCCACCTATCTTACAAGTGACCCATTTAATCCGTATAATTATAAAAATGATTACCCGTTTGGCGCGAAGGCAAACTTAAATGATTAAGTTTACCCTATGGAATGATTTGAAAGAAAATCTAAACCCTATAAATCTCTTCAATATTTTGTTCCATATATTTTGAAATTGGATGTCATTAACTCTCTCTCCCAAAATTCCAAATTATAGTTTGCCTTCGCGAAGGAGTATCTGGTAAGTGAAAACCTAGAAAACTATCCGTGGGATTATAGGCATAGTAATTAAACAACTTTCTAAAACACTCAAATATGTTACAATTTCAAGTGTTCCACGTGCATGGCTTAAGTGCAAGTTTAGTAATATGTATATTAAATTCTTTGGCATCCTCTCCTTGCAAGCCAATTTTCAAGAATGAGTTTTATCTAAAGCTCGTATTATTTGGTATTAAAGGCAACCGCCACGTCGAGCATGGGATCTAATGTAGTTTGTCAAGTATGAGATCCAATCAGCTGTGACTTTGTGGTTGAGTCATAGATGGGGCGACCTTTAAAGTGAAATAATTAAATGTCTTGGCACTATCATCTAGATCTATATGCATATATAGCATTAAGTTATAGTATGCTAATAGATGAGTGAAGTCACTAAAATAGAAAATGATTATTATCGGATTAGTGTTGATAAAGTAGGTCGTTGTGGACGTCGGTTATGGAGCGTGATGATATGTTACAATCCTAAGTGTTCCACATGGTTACGTACTATCTAAACCATATATATAAAAGCTATTGGCCATGATTCCCTTTCGTGACTCGAACCCATAACATAGTGTCTGCTCTGATACCAATTATAATAAACTTTAAGTAGAATTCACCCTTGTTGTAATAAGCTTATTGTAGAACACACCCTTAAAAATCAGCTTGCAAAGGGAGGTGTCCAATGACACTTATATACACATGATTAATATTGTATTTAAGACATTTGATAAATTGTAAGAGAGAGAGAGAGAGAGAGAGGAGAAGAAAATTATTTGCGTCTTGCTTGCGTTAGCTGATCAGTAAATTAAAGTATATATATATGTATAGATTCTGATTGTTCTACTCAGATAAAGGGGCTACATCGGGCACCTGCTTCCTTATTCATCATCTCACAAAAAGCAACGCCTAACGTTGTCACACATATATAAAGATTACAGCAACATCTATGTAATAGTAAACCCGCAATCTAGGGCGTAGTCAACGAGGTGTTCCAACTCCTCATCTTGCATATTGATGTACTGATCGTCGTTCTTATCAGCTTGACGGAACACTTGCTCAGTTCTAAAACGAGGCGAAAATGCTTTAAGGTCGCTGAAGGCTGCCTTCACCTCATCCCACGAAAGTTTGCCATCGTTGTTTGTGTCGTACTTCATGAACATTTTCTTTAACTGCTCTCTGTTGAGGAGAACCTTAGCAACCTTAGGCTGGGCTTTCTGCAAGGGTAGACGAACCATTTTTCCAGGGATCGGACCCCCAAGTAGGGTTAGGGTTTAGGGTGAAGGTGCTTGCAACAAGTAAAACTTAACTAAGTGATCGCTTGCTCTATGCTGATCGGGTTTAAAACGCAGCATTGATATATTTATATAGCTCTCTCTCTCTCGTTAATTATCTAAGTCTCCAATTCAAAATACAGGACGATTCCTCAATCAGCATCTAATATTAAGTGATAATATCTGCAAATTGTTCGATGGGTGCGTGGGGTAGGATTTTAACATTAATTCTTTTGGGTCAACTTTTTGGTCAGTAGTGGAAGTTTTTATACTTGGATGCAGATTCCTGACAAATTTTTCGGATAGAAAAAGTTGATTTTAATCTAACACGTAAGCCATTTCGATAGTAGATAAGACGGGAAATTCTACTTAGCCGTGCCTCTTTTTCTTGGATAATGATCACAACGATTATCAGTCCAAATAATCAGTTAGATGGATTATATATACGAACTTTCTCACGTTAACTATCAAAATTCCTAATAATTTAGTAAACTAATATATAGCTGTGAATCCCAATCTTCTTTTCATTCTTTATATTTGGGATTCACAGTTATTAGTTTACTAAATTATATATATGTGTGTATATATATATGTGTGTGTGTATATGTGTGTTCGCGCGTGTTATCCTACTTAAATCAGAGTGGTTGTAATTGTACAGAATTTTTTAATGGTTCTTTCTTGGTCTTTGCAACATATAATATAGCATTAGAATTTTCGATGGTTCTTTCCTGAAGTCCCAGCCAGTACTCCAGGAATTGGAAAAAGAAAAAAAGAAAACTCTATATATGTGGTCATGATGCTTGATGTTCAAAGTACTTAATTGGACCTCAAATTTCATCCCTCCTAATTCAATGCCATGCTTAGTTTCAATTCTTACTAAATCTTGTTTTATCACCTAACATTTTGTATATTTTCTCAGCCAATTTTGAACTGAAAGAGGCGCACTTCAATATTAGGTCATGGCATGTACCTACGCAGAACTCCAAATCCTCAATATGTAGAAAAATTTGAATAATTTTTCGATGAGGTTGACTTTGTGCTGTTGTTGTTCTTTTAGGGGTGTGTAGATTTCTGGCTTTTCGACCGCTGATCCATCACCAACATAGTTCCAACTAGCACAGGTCGGCTTTTGACAGCCGGGGGAGGTGGCCGGGACTGAAATTTAGTTTTGGTTTCCAACAAAAGTCTGAGGGATGGCAGGAGTTTAGTTTGGTTTCAATCCATTGAAATTCTGACCCGCTTGACCTATTTTAATATTTTAAAATACAATTAATAAGGGTGCGTTTGAAATTATGATTTCGTGGACAAAAAATGTGATTTTAAACTAAATCGCAAAAAAATGAATCGTTTGAAAATTGCGTTTTAAAAAATTACGATTTGAAAATTTAAAAAACTATTTTTTTCAAATTATAGACAAGGGTGTGCTTTTTTGAAAACGTAGAATTTTAAATGCTAACTTGGGATTTTAAAGGCCAACTGCGAATTTGTCAAACACTTAACTATGTTTTTAAAAATCATTTTTCAAATCGCACATTTTAAAACTGTTATTTTTAAATCGCACTTTTTGAAATCGCAAACCCAAAAGGACCCCAAAACAACATTTTATGTTTGATATTTTTAAGGGAAAATGGTGTAACAAACTCACCCCCAACAACATAATATTGTCAGCTTTTGGCTCCCATGAACCAAACTTCCTAAAAAGTTACCCATCATGATACTACTCTCGCAAAAACACGCTTAACTGCGAAGTTCTGAGAAGTTCATAGCCATTACGACTTTAAAACGTCTTGTGTTAAGAATAATGCGAATATACATATAAACACATTCTCAGTCCCATACCCAGGTGATGTTCGACGTCACAATCACCCCTTCTTGGAACACAGCGTCTCACTGGCGAGCCTCATGGGATCACCTCATTCTTAGTGTCCCAGTGAGTACCCGCTGGCGACCCTCATGGTTGAGCTTGTTCACGCTCCCTTCATTTCAGGTTGGACAATGGCTCTGATACCATTTGTAACGACCCTCCCCCCAACGACATAATATTGTCTGCTTTAGGCTCTCCCGAACCAGACTTCCAGAAGGTCATTCATCCCGGTACTACTCTCGCAGAAGCACGCTTAACTGTAGAGTTCTAATAGGTTCATGAATGTCACAATCACATCTTTTTACGTTAATGAGCTTAAAAATGACTTTTAGTATATAAAAAGTCATGCCTAACAAAAATAGTTTAGTAAAAAAAAAAACTTAAAATCAGTTTTTTGTTTAAAAAAAAAAAATCCAAAATTGCGTTTTGAGAAAAGTTTGAAAATTAGGTTTTTTCTACAAATTTATTTCAAGCTTTTCCTATAGAAAAAAGCCTCATAATTTCCTAACCCTCTTAGTCGTTGGAAGGGGGGTCGCCATATGGTAGCTTAGGGGGACTTGGGCCCCCCAAGCCAGTGTTTCCCCCCCACCCCAAAAAATTAATATATATATATATATATATTAATTTTTTTAAAAATTTTATCCCATAAAGTTTTGCCCCTTCTCCCAAATTCTAAATGTTAGCTAGCTCCATCCCTGGAGGTGGTTGACTAGTTGCAAAGGCTTGAGGTGAGAGTGGTTTGACGACCTCTAATTAAAGACCAATTTTGTGGTGCATCTACCACTCCCAAAGGCTAGTTTTGGGGTGGCTTGAGTACTACATCCAAAAGTTTTGGAAGTTGTTGCATCGTTCCCTCAGCATAAGGGAATGCGTCGGCCCACCCACGGTCACCTCTCTTTCTTTTTTTTCCTTTGTGCTTTCCTTTTATCTTTTACTCCTTTTTTATGTAGAATTTTTTAAATAACATGGTCTCAAAAAGAGCCTGTGTGTCAGGAAAATAGCTAGGGGCGTTAACATGACCTCAGGCTGATGTGTTATATATGTTTCTCCATTAAAAACCCTAACAAAATGTGTACGAAGAGAGTGATTGAAAACTTGTTTAATCTTTATATACTAACTTGATCTTGTACATTGCCCCGGGCAAGGGATTGTGTGATTTAATAATGGAGATTAATCTCAAAGAATAATTGGATGAACCCTAAAGAATGATTTGCAAAGAAGAAAAAAAAAAATCAAAACCCCAGAAATCTCTACAATAATTTTTTCCCGATTATCTTTTGAAGTTGGATGTCATTCTCTTTTCCGAATTCCAAACTATATATAGTACTTTGCCTTGGGGATCGAAGGAGAATGTGGCAAGTAGAAACCAAGACAACTTATATATATGTGTCTTTTCCGAATTCCAAACTATATATAGTACTTGAGTAATGATTCAATGCCACCCAAATATACAACTTTTCACCACCTTGCCTATGTGGCAAGGTGGTCCCCCACTACTTTTTGAGTTTTTTAATTTTTTAAAAATAAATTAAGGTGAGGGACCACCTTGCCACATAGACAAGGTGGTGAAAAGTTGTATATTTAGGTAGTAGTGAATCATTACTCTATAGTACTTTGCCTTGGGGATCGAAGGAGAATGTGGCAAGTAGAAACCAAGACAACTTATATATGTGTGTGTGTGTGTGTGTGGGTCTTGCTCATTAAAGTTGATACTCTGATAAAGGGACAACATCGGGCACCTGCTTCCTTATTCATCACACGCGCGAAAAGCTGTGCCTAACGTACGTTGTCACACACACACACATATATATATATAAGAATTACAGGCTTAGAGCACTAGCAGCAGATTCCCAACAATTTTTTTTAATTTAAGAAAAATTTAGGGAATCAAACCACTTTTTCTTTCCCTATACAAACAAACTTTACAACAGCTTCCATTTATCTTTCCCTATATATTAAAATAATATTTTTTTACCTTTTTTAATTTTTATTTTTTTAACTTTATTCCAAAAGTAAGTTTTATTTTTTCTCAATTAATTCTCTCTCTAATCAACGTCCATCTTTGTCCCTTCCAACCCCCATTCTTCATCTTCTTCTTCAACAAAACACTGGCAAATGGCAATTGGCAATTGGCAATTGGCACAAGACAACACAGAGAGGCAAAGAGCAAGGAGAGACAAAGAGAAGATTTTGCTTTTCAACCATTTTTCATATTTTTTTTTTCTGTCCAAACAGAGAGACAGAGACGATTTTACCTTTCAACCATTTTTCATATTTTTTTTTTCTCTCCCAACAGAGAGATTAAGAGCAATGAAATCTAAAATTGGCACAAGACAACACAAATCCAAGGCCCAAGTTTTCCTCTGCTCTGGTTCGGTGAGCTCGTCGGCAGCAGCAGCAGCATCGTCCAAGGCTAGCCCTTGATCTGGTGCTCCAAAGAGTGTATACCAAAAGGAAGCAAAAATTGAGAGAGAGAGAGAGAGAGAGAGAGAGGTATGGAGATTCAGAATAGAAAGGAAGATGAAGCAAAGCGTAGGGGTAAAAAAAAAAACAAAAGATAAAAAGTGATTCAGATTAAAAGGACGCGTGAGAGGAGAGAGAGCGTTATTTTTTATCATTGGGTAGCACTGTAACTACCCAAGGATGAATATGTAAAATAAGGCATCTGTTGTGATGCGTTTTTTGGTAATTTTTTTTAAATTTTTTCTATTTTAGAGAATAGAATTACTTATAGAGTATCTGCTACTAGTGCTCTTACAGCACAATGTTGCAATAACAGCAACATCTATTTAACAGTAAACTTGTATTTTAGGGCGTCTTCAACAAGGAGTTCCAACTCCTGATCATGCAAATTGATGAACTAATCTTCGTCCTTATCAGCATGACGAAAACCTTGCTCAGTTTTAAGCCAAACGTAAGATGCTTTAAGTTCTTGGAAGGCAGCCTTCACCTCATCCCACGAAAGTTTGCCATCCTTGTTTTTGTCGTGCTTCTGGAATATTTTCGTTAACTGCTCTCTGGTTAAGTGAATCTCAGCAACCTTAGCTTTGTTGTTCGGGAACGTTGGATGAACCTCTTTCTGACGGGGAACCGCATCATCAACCTTAGAATATTTGTCGTACGGCGACATCTGCTTACACTGCTGACGAACCATTTTGTGAGGGACCTCGAAGTGGGTTAGGGTTTAGGGTGAAGGTGCGTGATTGCAACAAGTAAAACTATTTTAGTGATCGCTTGCTCTATGCTAGCATTCATATATATATATATATATAGAGAGAGAGAGAGAGAGCTCTCTCTCTCTCTCTCTCTCTCTCTCTCTCTCAATTCAGAATACAGGAGGATTCCGCAATCAGCATCTAATATATTAAGTGATAATATCAGCAAATTGTTCGATAGGTGGGTTAGGATTTAACATTCTTTTCTTTCAACTTTTTGGTCAGTGGTGGAAGTACTATTATTCTTGGATGCACATTGCTGTCAAATGTTTTCGGATAGGAGTAGTGTTAACTTCTATACAACCGCCATTCATCTTATGCCATGGCAATAAATATCATAGTAGTGCTATTTAGTTGACGTGGAATAATGTATAATTTTCATACAATTTAATGATGAAATAGTAAAAATTAACTATTGGATTAGCACTTATAAAAAAAAAATCAATAATTGATAATTTTCAATGTCATGTCATTCTGATTGTATGAAGTCGTATAACAATCTACTTATGCATAGACTTACTCTAAAAATCAGCTTTTAAATCCACAATAAAAAAAGTTGATTTTAATTTGACATGTAAGCCATTTCAATAGTAGATAAGACGGGAAATTCTACATCTTTGTAGTGCCTTCTTTTCATTCTTTATCCTTTAGACTCGTCTTCTTTTTTGGGTATGAAATCTTAGAAAGAATGGAATAAAAGATACAGTCTATTATCTAAAAAAAACACTATATATACCGAGAAATGCTAGAGCATCTTCTGGTGTTCTTCTAGTGTTCTCCTGGAATTGCATAGATGTAATTAAAAAATTACATCTATGTCTTTTTAGATGGCATAGTTGCAATTTTTTAATTAAAAAAATTACATCTATGCCATTCCAGGAGAACACAAGAAGATGCTCTAGCATTCCTCATATATACCACACCAATATAAAAACATCTCCAACAGAATAAGTAAATAGTTCATAATAGTTAAATTTGATTATTGTGAGCCATTTTTCGTCTCCAACAAAATAGGTAAAATAAATTTTTTCCTTCTAATATAAATAGTAAATAGGCTCTTCTATAAAAAGTTTTTTTATTATATATATATGAGAGAGAGAGAGAGAGAGAGAGAAATGCGGCTCCCATATCTTTTAACCTTGATTCTCCAATTTTTAACCTTTATATATCCTCCAATTATAATTATATATATTTTAGTACAATTAAGAGAAGTATTTAGAGTCAGAGATGACAATTTTGACACGACCCATAACCCGACACGAACACGATAAGAAATTAACGGGTCGACCCGTTTATCTCGGTCCGGCGGTTTGGGCCGCGGGTGACCCGCCAGACACGATTAACTTTTTTTATTTTGTTATTTTTATATATATATTTTAAAAAAGAAAAGAAAAAGGGGAGTGGGGGGACTGAGCATATGTAGGTCATTCAAGAAATCAAGACTCAAGAGTGGACAATTATGATGCAGTTTTTTGTATTTGTAAATTTGTAATGATGATGTAGTTTTTTTTTTTTTTTTTTGTTATTTGATTAGACAATTAAACATATTAAGTGATTTGGTGCTAGCCTACTAGCTAGGAGACTAGGAGTAGAAGTTTAGAGATGAATTGCTAAAATTATCCATTCCTTGAAATATAAGCTGGTCGGCGCTAGAAGCCACAAGCTTGAGGGGATTGATTAGTGTGGATTGACACGAATCAGAATCCACGACTCGCTGCTTTTTTTTCTTTTTCTTTTTCTTTTATGTGTGGGTTTGTGTTTCCTTTTTTGTTCTTTCTTTTTCTTTTTTTCTTTGGATAAATCCCTGGTACCACTGTTTGATCGCGGGGACCCAAGCAAAGGTCTCAACCTTTCTCTGCTGGTCCAGGGTCGGCGACTCAGCATGCAAGACCACGTTGGAGATATCGATCTATATCTATCCAATCACGACTTTTTAGCTCTCCTTGTCTTTTGAAGTTAGACATTGAGGAAATGACCATTTTCCATTGATTTAGATTTTTGAAATTTATAAAAATACAACACTAAGTTCTTCACGCCCAAATATTTACTAGTTACTGTTATTTCCTTCTTTAATTTGTACACAATGACCTGTTGTTATATACCTGTCTAAGGGCTAATTTTTCGTGTTCTATCAGCTTTAATGTTTTTGACGTATCGATTAAGTACATAATAATTAACATTATTATTAGAGCAGACAGCACGTATGTTGCGTGTTTGAATCTCGAAGGGCATGACTTATGGAAATATCAGTTATTTGATGCTTGAGCGAAACTGCCATAAAAGTGGAAAGGACTAGCAAATCCGGACCGAAAGCCAGCGTAGACATTGACATTGTAGCATGATAAATTGTTAGGATGCGCGCAGGGTAGGACCCAATTTGGAATATAAGCACTAAATTGGGCTAACCTAATATGATCGAGAGCTTAATTTTTTGTGTTTCATCAACTTTAGAGCATTTACGTATAACTTAAGCAATTAATTGCCCCCAAAAAAGAAACAACATATATAATATTTGTTTTGACTGATAGGACATAGTACTGATCATCAACTAATATTAGAGATCGAGATCAAGAAATATCCAAGCTTTGCCCGGAAAAGAAAGGAAGTATTACACTCGTGCTAAGAAAAAAGAAAAAAGAAAACGCAAATTTTATATATACATGAGATTGAAATTCATATCCAAGCTAGTTAATTATATATATGCTTGGAAACATGTTACAAGGTTTATATTTCTGTTGTACATATATGCATCTTGGAGTTCTACAATACCCGCATACTACAAAAGCTAGTTTTGTGGTGATATATATTGACTAGCTTATATTTCAAGGAATGGATATACACCCCCATATATATATATATATATATATATATTGAAGATACCAATTAAGCTAGTATCAACTATTATCGAAGTTTTAGTTAATGGTATAACCATGTTTCAAAGCATATCTTACGAGGTAGTCCAACTCGGCCTCGCTGATCTTTCCATCTCCATTTCTGTCGGCATGGCAAAGTGCTCGAGAAGCTCGCCAGCTTGGGGCCGACGAACCAAGGCTGCAGAAGGCATTTCTAAGCTCTTGCCTGCTTAGGTGCCCGTCTCCGTTTGTGTCAAAGCGCCTAAATATAACCATCAACTGTGCTTCAGTGTATGGCATGGGCACGGTCTTGACCGTTGTCTTGGAGCAACTGTTGGCCACATTTTTTTGGATAATTGTTGGAAAAGGCCACATATTATTGCTGGATTGATTTGGTGTTTGAAAGGAGGAAGATAGAGCTATATAGATAAGGGTCTACTTAATATTGGCTCTGTTCTGTATCAGGAAACAGGAATTATAGGGTGTTTATATAGACTAGCCTAATCACCCAATCTTCTTCTGTACATCTTCAATTATCCAAACTCAATGTTTATCAAAATTAAGGAAAGAAAGAAAGGAATCTAAGGCATGTTGTCTAGTATCTGGATGGGATGCAAACAGAAAAAGAGAAGAAAACAACTCCATGAATTTAGTAATTAATATCTCACCATGTGAGTAGACATGCATTTAGGCGGACGGTGGCATTTTTAGATGGGAACTATTCGATCCCCAAGCTGATTGATCAAAATCACCCAAAAAAAACGATTCTTTGTCAAAGTATATATGAGCCAACCCCTTCACTTGATAATGATCTTGGATCCCTTGAGTCACCTGGTTTTGTGCCCTTATATAATTACAAAAGCATCCTACTTAGGTTTTTCTTTCTGATCGATGTTCTTTTCCTATGAACTCCAATAATTAGAAGTTTTGTTAGAGGATAATATTACATGCGTACAAAAATTGTGTGTTATGAAAATGAAATTTTACGCGGAGCAGATATTAATATTAGAATATATAATAAGGTAAGATATTTTTCCTTATGTTAGAATATATGTTATGATTTGATAGTTACCTAATAGGATAATTACTTTTTAGAGGATTGATTGTAATTGATGGTAATCAAATCAAAGTTGATTACCATATTTATTTTTACTTTCATCTCTACCGTTGTAATATTTTCTATTTTTAAGCATGGTAAAATCACGTGAATGCGCGCATAAAATTAATCTCAAACTCTGTGTTTGAAAAAAATTTAAGTTTTATTTAACGAATTTAAAAGGGTTTAAGTTCCTTCAAAACCTAACAAATTATTCTGTTGTGTTTAGGAAATCATTCACGTCACTTTGTGCAGAAATGAATTAAACTACATTATCTTGCACCCTTGATTTCATCTCTCATTTTTTTTTTCTTAAAAAAAAAAATCTTTTAAACAAACTCAACAGTGTAAAAGAAGTTTATACAGATTTAATACGAAGTTTTATGCACATATTATATATATCCTGAAAGGGTTAAATATAAGATTATATTCACCGGAGAGGATACCTCCTAGGCCTGCAAGACTTCGTCAATTTGACGCAGTTAGGTTGATATATATTTCGTTAGGGTTTTTATTGGAGAAATGTAACACATAGAGACTAATTGAGACCATGTCAAAGACCTCATTTTCTTTATAAATCATTTAAAAAATACCACTTACATGAGAGAGAGAGAGAGAGAGAGAGAAGAGAGAGAAGAGAGAGAGAGAGAGAGAGAGAGAGAGAGAGAGAGGAGAGAGAGAGAGAGAGAGAGAGAGAACAAAAAGCTTTAAAAAAAAAAAAAAAACCGAAAAAAAAATTGGTAGTAGGGGTTGAATCTCACCTCTCCACCATGCACCATGGAGGCTAGGAGAGGTGAGTGGAGGGTATGTAAGTGTTCCCTTATAACTTATTTGGGATTGTGTTAAGGAGCTTAAAAAATAATTTTTAGTATATAAAAAGGCGTCCCAAACAAAAATAGACATGTTTAATAAGAAAACTTAAGAACAGTTTTTTGTTCTAAAAAAGTCCAAAATTGTGTTTTGATAAAAGCTTGAAAATAAAGTTTTTTTTTCTAAAAATTAATTATTTCAAGCTTTTTTTTAATTGAAAAAAGCATTATAATTTCCTAATGCTCTTAGCCGTTGGAGGGGGGTGGTTGACTATTTGCAAAGGCTTGAGGTGAGGGTGGTTTGACCACCTCCAAAGGCCAATTTTGTAGTGCATCAACCACTCCCAAATGCTAATTTTGGGGTGGCTTGATCAGTACTACCTCCAAAAGTTTTGGAAGTTGTTGAATCGTCCCCTCAGCTTAAGGGGGTGGGTCGGCATACCCACAAACACCTTCTTCTTTTTCTTTGGGCTTTCCTTTTATCTTTTGCTATTTTTTTATGTAAACTTTTTAAAATAACATGGTCTCAATTAAAAGAGCCTATGTGTCAAGAAAATAGGGGCGTTAACATGACCTCATGAGGCTAACGTGCTATATATGCTTCGATCTCCATTAAAAACCCTAGCTAACAAAATGTGTACGATCGAAGAGAGTGATTTAAAACTTGTTTAATCTTTACTAACTTGATCTTGTACATTAATGCCCCGGGCAATTAAGGGAGTGATTTAATAATGGAGATTAATCTCAAAGAATAATTTGATGAACCCTAAAGAAAGATTTGCAAAAAGAAAAAAGAAAAAAATTCAAAACCCCATAAATCTCTAAATTAATTTTTTTCCAATTATATTTTGAAATTGGAAGTCATTAATGCTCTGTTTGTTTCGGCGTAAAATGGTTTCTAGAAAATGATTTCAGCATTTTCTATTGTTTGGCAGGGGCGAAAATAATGGTCAATCAAAAAATAATTTCCGTTTGACAAAAACTGCTTAATAAATTTCGAAAAATGATTTACGATTTTTAAAAGCGTGAATCATTTTCCATAGATAGCAGACGCAATTGACCATCTTTTAAACGACACAGTCGATCTTTACGTTCAAGCAATCGACTATTGCTGGATTCTGACAAGCCAGATTCTGGCACCGGTCGGTGCCGGAATCTAAAAAAGTATGCCAGAATCCTGCAACGTCCAGCGATCATCGCCGGATCCGATCGTTCTGGCCAGGATCTTGGACAGATGTGGCCATTCTGGTCGGATCCCTGGCCAGGATGGCCGGCTTCCGGCCAACTGGCCGGGATCCGGCCGATTTGTGCCGGATATTCGCCGGATTCCGGCAAAAGTATTTTTATATTATTTTACATTAATTTTTTTTACGTTGTGAATAAAATTTAATTTTTATAAATTAATATGATTGAAAAAAAATAAATATAAAATATTTGTAATTTTTCATACACGCCAAACACAGGAAAAAGACTTCGACGGATTCTGAAAAATGACTTTCCTAAAAATATTTTACGACGAAAACTATTTTATACTAAAATAAACGGAGCATAACTCTCTTTTCCGAATTCCAAACTATAGTACTTTGCCTTAGGGATCGAAGGAGTATGTGGTAATTAAGTAGAAACTAAGACAACTATCCTGGGATTATAGGCCTAGTAAATTAACAAGTTTCTAAAACACTCAGAGAAAGAAAGAAAGGGAGAGATGTGAACAAAACTATATATGTGCGTCTTGCTCATTAAAGTTTATACTCTTATAAAGGGACAACATCGGGCACCTGCTTCCTTATTCAATTCATCACACGCGCGCGCGAAAAGCTGCGCCTAACGTACATTGTCTCTCACACACACACACACACATATATATATATATATATATAAGAATTACAGGCTTACAGGACACCGTTGCAATTACAGCAACATCTATTTAATAGTAAACCTGTATTTTAGGGCGTCTTCAACGAGGTGTTCCAACTCCCGACCATGCAAATTGATGAACTGATCTTCGTCCTCATCAGCATGACGAAAACCTTGCTCAGTTTTAAGCCAAACGTAAGATGCTTTAAGTTCTTGGAAGGCAGCCTTCACCTCATCCCACGAAAGTTTGCCATCCTTGTTTTTGTCGTGCTTCTGGAATGTTTGCGTTAACTGCTCTCTGGTTAAGGGAATCTCAGCAAACTTAGGTAAGTTATGTTTGACGTCGTACGGCAGACGAACCATTTTGTGAGGGACCTCGAAGGGTTAAGGCTTAGGGTGAAGGTGCTTGCAACAAGTAAAACTATTTTAGTGATCGCTTGGTCTATGCTCAGGTTTACAGCGCAGCATTCATATATATATATATATATATATAGAGAGAGAGAGAGAGAGAGAGAGAGAGAGAGCTCTCTCTCTCTCTCTCAATTCAGAATACAGGAGGATTCCGCAATCAGCATCTAATATATTAAGTGATAATATCTGCAAATTGTTCGATAGGTGGGGTAGGATTTAAGATTCTCTTCTTTCAACTTTTTGGTCAGTGGTGGAAGTACTACTTTTATTCTTGGATGCACATTGCTGTCAAATGTTTTCGGATAGGAGTAGTGTTAACTTCTATACAACCGTCACTCAACTTACGGCATGGCCATAAATATTAAAGTAGTGCTATTTAATAGACGTAGAATTATGTATAATTTTCATATAATGTGATGATGAAATAGTAAAAATTAATTATTGGATTAGGATTTATAAAAATAAAAATTAATAGTCGATAATTTCAGTGTCACGTTATTTTAATTGTATGAAGTCGTATATCAATCTACTTATAAATAGACTTGCTCTAAAAATCAGCCCTTGAATCCACCATAAATCAAGTTGATTTTAATCTGACATGTAAGCCAATTCGATTTTAGATAAGGCAGGAAATTCTACATCTTTGTAGGGCCTTCTTTTCATTTCTTATCCTTTAGACTCTTATCTTCTTTTTCCGGGTCATAAATCTTAGAAAGAATGGAATAATACATACAATTTATTATACTAAAAAATGCTCTATATATACCACACCAATACAAGGGCATTTCCAACAAAATAGATAAATAGTTTATAATAGTCAAATTTGATTATTATGAACCATTTTTTTGTCTCCAATAGAATAGACAAAATAAATTTTTTCCTTCTAGTGTGAATAGTAAATATGTTCTTCTGCCTATTTACTATTCACACTATAAATAGTTTTGTATTATTTTCTCTCTCCCTTTCATTCTTTCTCTTTCTCTCTTTCCCTATTTCTTTCACATATTTTTTCACACAAAATAATATTTAAATGCAAGTAGAAAGTAAAATAAAGAATCTGTTGAAGAGAATATAAAAAAAATAGTAATTAAAATAGAGAATTGTACTTCTTCAATATGTACTCTGGCTATTATTGCTAAAGATGCTCTAACTGTGGCAGGAAGCAACTGTAATTGTTTGATGCTGATTCGCCAAGATGTTCCGAATTTTCAATGGGGAATATACATACGTACATACATACATACATGTATATATATATATATATATATATATATATATATATATATATATATATATGGTGGTGTGTTGCAGTACTCCAAAGTAGTACTTGTACCTCTAATTTCATCCCTCGCTCCTTCAATGATAATGTAACACGCACCCTCACCTTAGGGGACGTGGGCCTAGTATGTACTTTGGCCCAAAGTGTTGTAAGTACTTAGTTGTGTGGGCCAACAATATTGAGCCTAATTAACTTAGCAAAAATTGGATCAGACCTCTTAAGGAGACCAAATGGCCAATATTATTGGATTTCCATGGCATAATTTAAACCCTAATCATGATATGCATAATTTAATAGGTTAATTCATGACACGACATATATGATTTAAAATCTTATGATTTCAATTTATCCTAATTTTTTTTATTAATTATGATCAAGTGATTTAAAATCTTATGATTTCATTACTCTCTCTCTCTTGCATTGCTAGACGTACTACAAATTTTATTACAATTCATATAATACTTATCACATATTAGCTACTGAACAATATTTAAAGTTAATTGTTTAATGTGGCAGTATCACGTAGTTAATTCGCCACATCCTTTTAATAAAATTGTAGTAACCATACAAGTAATGTCACTCTTCAACCATATTTATCATACTAGTGCCACGCCGACTTACGGACATGATCACGCATTTTAAGTGATTTACACTTCTTCTTTTTTTTTAAAAAAAAAAATAATAATAATTGACATATATAAAAAATTACATAAAATATGTCATGTCGGTATGCATACTTATATAATATAAGTGTAATAAATAAATATGAAAATCTAGTAACTTTACTCTGACCATACATTTTCCTCACTCTCCCATCAATAAGTGTTTAAATCATCACTAGCTACTTGGACCATGATCATGGCCCCAAGAGAAGTGGGAGGCTAGGCAATAGCATTTGATGCTTGTTTTAGTCGGTCAAAAAGATCTTGAGGGTACGTTTTCCCAGAATCATATAATGGATTTTTTTTATATATATATAGATAGAATCATATAATGTTAAAGAGTCATTAACACGACTGACGACTGATATATGGGGGAAAGACGACGGAAAATGATCGATGATCCAATACTGGATCGAATCTCGATAGGCAGAAAGCTTCTAGCTAGTAGTGAACCACAACTTTAACTTGCAAAAGGATCCAAAAAAGAGAACATGCATGGGAGTATGGGCCGGGAATATTAATTAATTAATAACTGTACCTCCCAAAATGGTTACTGCTATATATTCTTTTTAAAATGACATGCACTTCCGGAATGTTTCATAATGTTTAAGAGATCCTATACATGTTTATTTTTGTATATTTGTTGTTATTTTTTATTTTATTTTTTTGACAATCAATCATTAATTTGTGAGACCGATCGATGTGAGTAATCAACCCTAATTATATTATGGTAATGTACCTCTCTTTTTGCATTTTGCAACGCACTGGTTGGTATAGTTATAGACGCGATTGAAAAACTTTTTTATCGTGAAAGGGCGCCCAAAGCAAGAATGAGGGGCTAAGTTTAATTTTGATGGAGGTGAAGACTAAATTTTAAGCCAAAAAATATATATCTATCCTTCAAATATTTGATTTAAAAAAGTTCTAACTATATATATATATATTCAGAATGGGGGGAGGGGGGGCATTGCTCTTAACCTTCCTCTAGTTCTGTCCTTATCTGTACTACCAAATTCTTTTAAGAGTAATAATTCATGTTCGCGTATCAGGTTCGGACTGTGTCGTGGTTTGGGTAATAGGTATAAGACTATATGAGTCAACCATAACCTAACCATTTAATTAAATGGGTCAGATCCCTTATTTTTAACTCACTAATTTCGTGTTGCGTTCGTGTCGAATTTGCATTGTATCAAAAATTAACAGCCCTAAATGTCACGTGTCAAGTTTGGGTCGTGACGAGAGATGGATATAAGATTATATAGGTAAACTCTAACCCAATCCACTTAATTAAAATGGTCAAACTCTTCAATTCTAATATACTAATTTCATGTTGGATTCGTGTCGGTTCGCAAGTGGTAGTGTAAAAAACTGCATGTCCTAATATTTTCTATATAAATCTCTTTAATAATACTAGTTTAGGGCTTAACTTTCTTCATTCCAACAACTCTAAAGTTTTTGGCATATCGGTTTGGCACCTAACAATTAATTGGCTGAAAAAACAAATCATAGATATAATGTCTATATTCAAATATTTTCTTAAGTTTTCAATAAAAAAACACTCAAAAGTTGAATTTTCTCTTATCTTGCCTCAATTCCATAATTGTGTTATTTGTTTCGGAAAGAGTTGTAAGTTTTCTATGTACGTTAATTATATGTGACCCACTTCAGCACACTACAGTAGAGAGAGAGAAAGAGGGGTTCATCTCAAAAGGTTATTAATATTCCGGAGATAGTTCATACTCCGATATATATATGGAGGCCTAGAAAGTCACCTCTTTCGTTTATCGATCACATGAAAAGCTGCGACTTAATTACAAACAGACACTCACAGTCACAGGTATATAAAGTACAACACTTCACCTGTTGAGAGAGAGAGAGGGGAAAAAAGAAGAAGAAGAAGACAAACAGTGCAGCCGTACTAGACAACAAGAAGCTAGAAGATCTACCCAATGGTGTAACCACGTTCTTGGGCGTAGTGAACAAGCTTTTTCAACTCCTCCTTTTCGATGTAGCCATCGTGGTCGGTATCAGCATGGAGGAGTGCCTCCACAGCCCTAAAAGAATCCCAACGCGATCCAAGGTATCCGAATGCCGCCTTTAGCTCCTTCCATGAAAGTTTTCTGTCTCCATTCGAGTCATGACTCCTGAAAATATTCATTAGCTGCTCCTCAGTGAAGGAAACACGGACAGGTTTATACACCCTAACTTCCATATACGTTAGATGAACATCTTTCTGACGGGGAACCTCATCATCAACCTTAGATTTGTTGTTCGTCGACACCGGCTTACGAACCATTTTGTGAGGGACCTCGAAGTGGGTTATGGTTTAGGGTGAAGGTGCGTGCTTGCAACAAGTAAAACTATTTTAGTGATCGCTTGCTCTATGCTCAGGTTTACAACGCAACATTCATATCTCTCTCTCTCTCTCAATTCAGAATACAGAAGGATTCCGCAATCAACATCTAATATATTAACTCACTTTGCACTGCAATGGGTTATGGGCTTAGAGAGCGGCAACAACATATATATATATATATATATATATATATATATATATATATATATATATATCATGTGGGTTCCATGCATACATGTCTTTTAATTAACCTTTATTCTGATTTTTCTTTTTCTTTTTTTAAATAATATTCTGATTTATATTTATCTAAATCTTGTATTATAAATATCTATCCTTAAAGCTATATAAAATGGCTTCGAACAGCAAATTTTATTTGAGAGGTGTTGGTACACTTTTTGGTATGATAATGTGTCGTCTCAGAATGCGCTCTCTTTGCCACCTACAAGACAAAAAAGATTAAACGTAAGAGTTTGTCGGGTGTGCCGACGGGGTCTCATTCCGATGCCTAAGTCAGATTCTTGTAGACAAAATATGATGAATATCAGAGTACATGAATATCAGAGAGATCAAAAATAAAAACCTGTTGTAGTGGCCTATTTATAGGCATGTAGTTCTGATACATTCGGAATGTTGTGATTAGAATTCAATTAGGATTCTAATCCCAGACCATGTGGGATTAGATATTATCCCTTGGGGAGTTCTGTTCGGGTAGGTCTTTAACTAAGTTCAAACATATCTTTTATCCCATATCGTGTGTGATAAGAGGTATCTCGGTATTTTCGGGATAAGACCTTCCAGCACCTTTTTGGGGATTATGAATCAGATCTCCCTATAACTCCTTGTGATAATTCCAGGATAAGGATCTCAGCATATTTCATCCCAATCACATCGTGGTAGTCTCGAGAAATTCGGTTCCAAGACTATTTGATTATGGGGCTGTATTTATCCCCGGTCCAGGCAATCGAGAGATATTCATAAGATTCTCTAAGGAGCATTTGAAGTTTCCACTATCCAAGGCATTTATGACTGCCTAGATCTTTATGGGCCTTTGACAAAATGTGACTCCTTGCTAATTAAGCTTGATCGACCGGATGGGCCTGTGAGCCCAGTCGTGGGCTTGTATGGGCTTTGGGAATGATAATATTCCCCAACAAGAGTAAAATGACAATTTGTAGCCTTGATTAATTTGCTAACCGGATTGATATGCAAGTTCTACGTTGAAAATCTATCATAAAAATGAGTAGTAATATGACATAATTAGACCTAATTAAATTTATTAGCTTAAGCTTTTTAGTTGAATGATGCAATAATATGTAATAGCATGATCTTATCGAAAGAACTTGCTAAACTGCATGTACACTTGAACACTTGGTAAAAGAACTTCCGTTAAACGGGGAAGTATAGTCAACGTATAGATGGACTCACACGGGCATAGAGATTGTACGTCAAATATACATACGTGAGTGAAAACATTTAAGTCATATATAACACAATTGAAGCTAAATCCATTTAACTTAAGCTTTAATTTTGGCGGGATTGATTAGTATATATATAATGATCTCATTGAAAGAAACCTCTAAAAAAAATCTCCCCGGCCGGCCAACACATCATATAGAATTTCAAAAAGCATTTTGATACTTGTTTTACTCAGTCAAAAAGTTGTCTAGGGTTTTCTAGAATTATATAATGTTAAAGAGTCAATAACACGACTGATGGGTCAAAGAGTACCGCGCACGGAAGATGATCGATAATCTAATCCTGGATCGATCGATCGAATCTCCGAGGAGAAATTAAGCTTCTAATTACACTGAACCACAGGAAACTTGCTTGGCCCAAAAGCTATTACCTGATATATCCGCCAATAACGATATTCGTGGACCGTGGTGCTTGAAAGATTCAAACTTTGGGTCTTCCTTCCAAAGGCATCTTAAAAAGATAACATGGGACTTTATCAATAACTGGGTATGGTTGGCCGGCGCTAGAAGCTAAGCCACAAGCTTGAGGGGTTGAGTAGTGTGGATTGACACGAATCAGAATCTACGAGTCGCTGCTTTTTTTTCTTTTTCTTTTATGCGTGGGTTTGTGTTTCCTTTTTTGTTCTTTCTTTTTCTTTTTCTTTTTCTTTTTTTCTTTGGATAAATCCCTGGTACCACTGTTTGATCGCGGGGACCCAAGCAAAGGTCTCAACCTTTCTCTGCTGGTCCAGGGTCGGCGACTCAGCATGCAAGACCACGTTGGAGAACTCGATCTATATTTATCCAATCACGACTTTTTAGCTCTCCTTGTCTTTTGAACTTAGACATTGAGGAAATGAACATTTTCCACTGATTTAGATTTTTGAAATTTATAAAAAATATACAACACTAAGTTCTTCACGCCCAAATATTTACTAGTTACTGTTATTTCCTTCTTTAATTTATACACAATGACTTCTTGTTATATACGACATAATACATTGATTTGCTTTCTGTCTAAGGGCTAATTTTTCGTGTTTTATCAGCTTTAAAGTTTTTGACGTATCGATTAGAGCAGGCGCGCAGCATGTATGTTATGTGTTTGAATCTTGAAGGGCATGACCTATGGAAAGATCAGTTATTTGATGCTTGAGCGAAACTGCCATGCAAGTGGAAAGGACTAGCAAATCCAGACCGAAAGCCATCATAGACATTGACAATGAAGCATGATAAATTGTTATGATGCGTGCAGGGTAGGACCCAATTTGGAATATAAGCACTAAATTGGGCTAATCTAATATGAGAGCTTAATTTTTTGTGTTTCATCAACTTTAGAGCATTTACGTATAACTTAAGCAATTAATTGCCCCCAAAAAAGAAACAACATATATAATATTTGTTTTGACTGATAGGACATAGTACTGATCATCAACTAATATTAGAGATCGAGATCAAGAAATATCCAAGCTTTGCCCGGAAAAGAAAGGAAGTATTACACTCGTGCTAAGAAAAAAGAAAAAAGAAAACCCAAATTTTATATATACATGAGATTGAAATTCATATCCAAGCTAGCTAGTTATATGCTTGGAAACATGTTACAAGGTTTATATTTCTGTTGTGCATCTTGGAGTACTACAATACCCGCATACTACAAAAGCTAGTTTTGTGGTGATCGATATATATTGACTAGCTTATATTTCAAGGAAAGGATATACACCCCCATATATATATATATATATATATACAAAAGCTAGTTTTGTGGTGATCGATATATATTGACTAGCTTATATTTCAAGGAAAGGATATACACCCCCATATATATATATATATATATATTGAACATACCAATTAAGCTAGTATCAACTATTATCGAGGTTTTAGTTAATGGTATAACCATGTTTCAAAGCATATCTTACGAGGTAGTCCAACTCGGCCTCGCTGATCTTTCCATCTCCATTTCTGTCGGCATGGCAAAGTGCTCGAAAAGCCCGCCAGCCTGGGGCCGACGAACCAAGGCTGCAGAAGGCATTTCTAAGCTCTTGCCTGCTTAGGTGCCCGTCTCCGTTTGTGTCAAAGCGCCTAAATATAACCATCAACTGCGCTTCAGTGTATGGCATGGGCACGGTCTTGACCGTTGTCTTGGAGCAACTGTTGGCCACATTTTTTTGGTTAATTGTTGGAAAAGGCCACATATTATTGCTGGATTGATTTGGTGTTTGAAAGGAGGAAGATAGAGCTAGATAGATAAGGGTCTACTGAATATTGGCTCTGTTCTGTATGAGGAAACAGGAATTATAGGGTGTTTATATAGAGCCTAATCACCCAATCTTCTTCTGTACATCTTCAATTATCAAAAAAAAAGATTCTTTGTCGAAGTATATATGAGCCAACTCCTTCACTTGATAATGATCTTGGATCCCTTGAGTCACCTGGTTTTGTGCCCTTATATAATTACAAAAGCATCCTACTTAGGTTTTTCTTTCTGAACGATGTTCTTTTCCTATGAACTCCAATAATTAGGAGTTTTGTTAGATCGTGGATAATATTACATGTGTACAAAAATTGTGTGTTATGAAAATAAAATTTTACGCGGAGCAGATATTAATATTAGAATATATAATATATATGGTAAGATATTTTTCTTATGTTAAAATATATGTTATGATTTGATACTTATCTTATAGGATAATTACCTTTTAAATGATTGATTGTAATCGATCGTAATCAAATTAAATTTGATTATCATATTTATTTTTATTTTCACCTTTATGGTTGTAATATTTTCTATTTTTAAGCATGATGAAATAATGAAAATGTATGCGCCCAGAAAATTAATCTCAAATTTTGTGTTTGAAAAAACTTAGGTTTTATTTAACGAATTTAAAGGGTCTATGTTTCTTCAAAACTTAACAAATTATCTTGTTATATATTTGTGTAATCATTCACGTAACATTGTGCACAAATTAATTAAACTGCATTATCTTGCACCCTTGATTTGATCATATATATCTAATACATATGATATATATATATATATATATATATATATATATATCACCCTTTTTTTTAAAATTCCTTATAAACAAACTCTACAGTACGTACATACTGTAAATGAAGTTTATACAGATTTAATACGATCGATATTGTTTTATGCACATATTATATATATCCGGAAAGCCTGGAAAGGGTTAAATATATATAAGATTATATTCACCGGAGAGGATAGCTAGCTCCTGCAAGACTTAGTCAATTTGACGCAATTAGGTTGATGCGGTGGAATTTGGGATGACGCAAGAGGCTCGTCGTCACTTCTCCAGACTCGGATAATGTAAGCAGAGATCGATGAGTATCTAGAAAGTAGTCCGCCATGAGCCACCCATGCCCTCTAGGCAATAGGAAATGCTAAAAATACAACAAGTGTATAATTAATTAATACACAACTTTAAGATATATCGAAGAGATTTATATGTATGGTTTCACTTTAATGTGTCTTAGGGTTGTACACTAGTTATGCACTTGTAGTACATGTATTCAGCTTGCCATGTGAAATATTCGAAAGAAAAATGAAAGATAGTATTAAAAAAAAATAAAAAAATAAAAAAACCAAATAATAAAATAGCGATAAGAGATTTTACGTGATTCGTTCATTCTATGATTCACGCTCACAAAATTACTGTATGCTCTTATTTTTTTTAATATTTTTACAATACATAAGACTCCTATTTATAAGAGAATTGTGATAAACAAGTATAGTAATAAAATAAATCTCATATATTCTCCTACTAAATTCAATCACAATTATATGAAGAATATATTTTCTAACAATATCTAACCATATATATATATAGAGAGAGAGAGAGATAGAGATAGAGAGAGAGAGAGAGAGAGAGAGAGATAATAACTAATAAACAAATAATATCGTAGTGTATCCTGACTTAACCCACTTTTTTTTTTCTTTTTTCTTTTTCGAACCAAATACAACAAAACACGTACAGTAAACACTATAAAGGAACCAAAGAAAGAAACAAAAAAACAGAAAAAAAAAAAAAAAAAAAAAAAAAAAAAAAAAAACCGTGAGTCAACTTCTAGCGGAAGGACAATGTTTATGTGGCCATAGAATAATCCTCGGTAGGAATTTTTTCTTAAATCCTAACAAAGTGTGAGAAATTCTCAAAATGCCTTTATTTTATTTTAAAAAAAATAATTAATTATAATTTAAAGATAATTTTTGTAACTTTATATAGTTTACATGTAGTATAAGAGTTATTTTACCCTTTGATTATGTGAATTAACCCCAAATCTTAACGGAATGTGTGAGATTGTAAAAAATTAAAAGTTTAATACACTAATTAAATTGAGAGTTATTAAATTTTTTAGAATGAGATTGCAAAAGTAATGAAAATTAATAAAGGTTAATTAAGTGATTTTTTTTCAAATTTAATTAACTTTTAAGGTGTGGTTTAATTAACCCAAAAGAACTTGAGGTGAGCTGATGATGTAGCTGGTAATATCTTAGATACATTGTGCACGTCCTCGGAACACATCAACTTTTGTGAATAAAAAAATTTAGCATATATGCATGGATCTCGCACATGTATTATTCTTCAAATTAATTAGCTTAGAAATTTAGCTATCTCCAATAGTCGACGTACCATATACCTCTTTTTTTCCATACTGTTGGTCGATCTCCCGCGTGTATTATTCTTCCCAAAGGAATAATATATCCCTCCCCCGCCGGCCACCGAAAGAGAAAGACTTGAAAGGAATATATTTTGGATATTATGAAGCCTGTGGCTGTGGCAAAAGAGAAACTGTTTATGTCACTGAAACACCCCGTATAATTACTTGATACAATGAAACCTATGTATCAATGAATTAGTTTTATATATATATATATATAGAGAGAGAGAGAGAGAGAGAGAGAGAGAGCATATTGGATTGATTTTTTTCAACCTGCTTTTGTCTCGATATCACCCTAGCTAGCCATAGATGTTTTCGTAACAAAATTAAATATTAACAAACAACTAAAAACACAAACCACTCTTACATTTTCACCTTTACGTGAACATTACTTTTTCAAAAAAAAAAAAAACCCTCAAAAACATGTTAACAAACGTACGAAAGAAGAGAGAATCTTTATGTCACAGACTCACAGTGACAGAGTGTTTGATAAGTTTCAAGAGAGAAACTTTATGTACAAACTGGAACTTCAATATATATATATATATATATGCATGGCTGAAAGAACACGAACAAGTCGAACAAGCAGGTTGATTCTCTGGAGCTAGCAGAGAGTCCGAGAAATATTCATTACGTACACCAGGAAGAGAGAATTTATTATATATATATAAGGTTGTATTACAAATCCAGGGATCGATCCCGGCCGGACTCATACGCCGGAAACACGGGACAGAAAGAAGAAGAAGAAAAAGAAAAGTAACACAAACAAGCTAGCTAGCTTGTTCATTTATTATCCTCCCCATCTTCCAGTAATGGGTGTACGTAATAGATAATAAGTAGGCCTATGCATGGCATGGCCGGCTATTAGATATATCAATATCGATTGCGACGACGTCGTCCAATATTGGTGGTGCTGAGAGTTGAAGTGTATTTCACAAGCCCAGCCAGCTCGTTCTTGTTGATGCGTCCATCATCATTAGCATCCGCATGCCAAAGTGCCGATACAGCTCGCAGGGTCGGGAATTCCACTCCCAGCTCGTCCAAAGCCTTTTGAAGCTCTTGTTTGCTAAGGTTGCCGTCTTCGTCGGCGTCACAGCGCTCAAATATTAATTTCATCTGCTCTTCACTATATTCCGTACCCCTCATCTGTCTCCTAGGCCTGTTGTGATCACTCATTTTTGGGCTGGAGAATTTGCCTTCTGGTTTGGGTGCTAATTAGAAGCGATCGAATGGCAGCTATCAAACACTTAGCTTTTCCTCCCAAGGTATTGATCACATTGGTTTATGTGTATATATATATATAGAGAGAGAGAGTATCAACCGACTCCATTTCCTATCGGTGCATGCACATCTTGTATTTTATTCTTTTATTTACTGAGTGCTTTTATTCCTAACAGACGAAATGATTACGCAAACCAAAAATATATATATATAATTTATCAATTTAATTAGTTAATAGAACATATATTCTGAATTATTTCATTAATTATGTGCTACAACGTAATTTATAATAAAAATTATACTATTTCAATCATTTTTCTATGGGCGGCCGCCTCGGCGCGCAGTGGCATTTGAGGAGGAAATGCCATTTTTCTTTCTTTCTCCTAGATGATAAATCAAATGATCGATGTGCTAGTAATGTTAGCCGTTCGAATAGAATATTAATTACAGGCACGTTTCTAATTCTTAATGCATGTTTGGAGTCTTCGGACCACTTTAATTTGCAGATTCTACATTATATGATTTTCATAATTTAGAGTAATCTTATAAATTATATTTTTATTTTATAAGTATTTTATAATATTGTTAATATATATATATGATAGTGTTATACAACCAATTTTTAGAACATGCAGTCCTTTTTTATAAATAAAAAAAATAATGAAAAATGAAAATTTGTGCAAACAGCCACGTTAACATCGTAGGATATTTGCATATGAGATAAAAATTCGGTATATATATATATATATAGCATTACTCTTATATTTATTTAAATTTGTACTTTAATGCGAACTTCTTGTTTACTTTTCATTTTAATACATTAAAAAAAAAAAAGTACTTATATGCTCTAACAACTAGATAAAGAGGAATAAAGAGCTGCTCACCAAAAAAAAAAAAAAAAAAAAGAGGAGGAGGAAAAAGCTGAAGACAGATATATAGGAATCCCCTTTTTTTCATTAACCTTTATTCTTAAAAGGATTCTGTGTTCTCGTATGGCTTTGGATGATGGGATTTATATTTTCCGGCCATCATGTGAGAATAAGTACTACTACTACAGCAGTTCAGAGAGTTCTTCTCTCTTTTTCAAAATAAAAATAAATAGATAAATAAATTATGTGTACTTGTTAAAGCTTTTTAAGATGATTTTTTTTAGAGGAAAATTATATAATTAACCCCCTATTAATAATTCTAAAAGTCACTCTTTTGTCAGTACTATTGTATCCCTCCCAAAATGATGTGACTTTTAAAATAGCACTTGATCAAAATTTAATAGTGATCAATCACAAGCGCAATGATGATTTTAAAAATCATATCATTATTTTGAAGGAATATAAAAATGACAAAATAGTGACTTCTAATATTACTTCAATTTAACATAGGGATTGCATTGCCTCTCTTTTTCAATTCAAAATGACAAAAACATCATCCATAAGATAAAAAATTACTTATATTTTTCTTGAAGTTTTATCTTATCAAAGATATTTTTATCATTTTGGATCTCCAAAGGAAGACATCATAATCGCAATGATAGATTAGATGGAAATTGCAAAAGTTAAAATATTAGGAAGAAATTACAAAAAAGAAAAATAATAATAATAATAGTTAAAGGAGATAAATGTGGTTTCTAAAAATAATGTGCAAGTAATTAATAAGAATAGCCTTTATCTGTATTATTTATTTAATTTTTGGTTAGTCATTTGGGCTGGGCCTAAAGTTGGGTGAAACTATTACATAGAGTGGCTTGAGGTTGGGCTCGATAGAGATATTGGGCCCAATTGAAACTCCGGGAAAACTCCAATCTCCACGCGCTCAAACTTTGCGTTTAAACCACTCGCCGACCCCGTTATCAAACTCGAGGCAACTACCACTCTGTTCCTCTCTCTCTCTCTTTCTCTCTCAGGCATGGAGTCCCTGAAACCCTATGGGCCCACAAACCCTCTTCTCTCGCTCTCCACCTTCATCCACCAGAACTGCCTCCGGCTTGGCGCCGAGCTCGCGAGCCGGCTCGACGACACCAAGCGGTTTGCCGGAACACTAGCCAGCAACTGGTCGACGGCACCCATCCTGCGTCACCGTCCGCCGTTTGCCTCTGTTTCCCAGCCAAAGCAGGCCGCGCCTGCCAGCTTGAGCTCCGACCATGTGGCCAAAACCCTAGCCGGCACGGCGGTGTACACCGTCAGCAACTCGAACAATGAGTTCGTGCTCATCTCCGATCCCAATGCAGCCAAGTCGATCGGATTGCTTTGCTTTCGCCAGGAGGACGCTGAGGCCTTCCTTGCTCAGGTCAGTATTTTCTCTCGCGTGAAATGTCAGGAAAGCAATAGAATTGAAGAGATTCTCTTTCTCTTTCTTTCTTTCTTTCTTTCTTTCTTTTTTCTCTCAGTTTTGTTTTTCTTGAATTTCGACCAGTGAAATATTTAGTTCGTTGTGTAGTTCCACATTTTCTCAGGAACCAAACGAAAAATTTTCTTCGTTCTGTTTTGATATATTGGTGGTTCTGCTTGTGGCGATTTTCAGGTTAGAACGCGGAGAAGAGAGCTACGAAGTGAGGCTAAGGTTGTTCCCATTACTCTTGACCAGGTATTTATTTAGAGGTCAATTGATCATTCATTGGCAATTGGTGCAAATTTAGTTAATGGTTGTTTTGGTGGATATTTGTGGATTCATTCCTCAGATAACTTGTATTCATTGTTAGATTCATATTCTGTGAATGATTTTTTCTCTTCTTTTTTCTTCTTTCTTCTTCTTTCTACAACTTCTAGGTATATATGTTGAAGGTCGAAGGAATTGCATTCCGCTTTTTGCCTGACCCAGTTCAAATAAAGAACGCATTGGAGGTTTGTTTCTCTCACTGCACGTCACTCTAAGCCATATTGTTGCCCATTGTTTTAGTTTGAAAGCGATGACTATATTTAGAAAGGGATGACTGAAACTTTTTGATGTGCACTAGGCCACTAAATTACAATGAACTCTATACTTCTAGCTTTTCTCTAAAATTTGAACAAAACTCACAAAATACACTATTTAACAAACTCTCTACTCAACGTTAAATTTAACTCTTGTCAGTAATGCTCTTTAGATGTAAAGAGTCCAAAAGTGAAAGTTAAAGATTTTTTAATGTTCATTATCTTTCATACTTTTTTTTTCTTTCCTCTCAACTAAAGTAAATTTTTAATGCAAAGAGTTCAAAAGTTTGTTTCAACAATAAAATAGAATATTTAGTTAAAGTAGAGAAATATTTAGAGAGTTTGATGTTTAGTGGTTTTGAAAAGTAGCTAGCTAAATAAACTAAAATAGATATGTAGAGTTAAATTTAGATAAATAGTTCATTAGTGTCTGTAAAAGTAACTTAGAGTCCGTTTGGCAGCAAAAGAAAGTGTCCCGTTTGGGATTAAGTTTGAAAAGAATGGCGGTTTGAAAATGTGGAAAAATCTACGCTTCAAATAGCGGTATGTTTTAAAAAATGCTCAATTTTACCAAATGTCAACTGCGTTTTCTTAAAATCACATTTTCATCAAGTGTCTTTTGATATCGCTATTTTTTTCAAACCACACCTTTTTTATCACAGCTCTGTGTTTAACCTTTTATAATGTAGCATAACTTGTTGATGATATAGTGTAATATGTGATCGGCCCAAATGTCTAATTGCTTTGTAGCCCTTTCAGTAAATTTTAAATGTTTGCTGTCTCAAGTGGGGTCACATGCCATTACACTTGACTTCTTCACTTTCATCTTAAAAATTTAATGTCAGAAAGAGAAAAAAGGTGGGGTGTCATACACAATGCAGAGATTTTACGTACCTATAATACCATTATCACATACTCTAGGTACGTAACAAGAGACCATTGGGTTTTGACTTGTCATGTGGAAGGCTGGAAATAAGAACTTTAGAAGTACAGACACTTCTGCTGCAACATGTAAAAATGTTGCGGTAGAATTTCATAATTCTTGTTGTATACTTGTATTCCATTATTATGTGATTTTATTTTCAAAACCTTTAAAGATTGGCTCACAATTATCTTTCGTGTGTTAGCTTAAAGCTGCTGATTCCAGGAGCGGGTTTGATGGAGTTCCCGTTTTTCAGGTTTGTTAATCTACTTTTGAGTCTAATTTCCATCCTTAAAAGCAGAAATACAATAAGCTGAGCTCTTAGGTTGGATGATACTTGGATTAAACATCGAGTCTCTAGTGCATCATATGAGTGGCTTTACATACATGTGTTTGTCCATGACTCAATTGAAATATTTTGGAGGGAGAGAGAGACACATGCCAAAGCAGTAGAATTGTAGATGACCAAACTTGCTTGCCTGTGTGTGTGTTTGGGGAGAAAATTTGGGCTTTTAGTTGTCCTGAACTAATTGTCCTTTCTCAATATTGTCTAATGAGTTGTCTGTATCTACAGTCAGACCTTCTGGTTGTGAAGAAGAAAAACAAGCGTTACTGCCCAGTATATTTTACAAAGGTTGGTTTGGCTCATTGAGCTCTTTGCTGATGCTTTTATGTTTTAAGATGGAGATATGAGCATATGATTTACTAGTAGCTGTCCTTTGCTTGTTCCTATGCAGGAGGATATAGAAAAAGAACTGTCAAAAGTCTCTAGGGCATCAAGAGGACCGGCATTGTCTCAACATATTATGGTATGAAAACCTGCCATCGTTTTAGCCAGCTTCTCTTTCAAGTATATTTAGCGTTAATTATGAAATCATTTTACTCAAAACGTAGCTAATGTCAGATGCTCAGAAGCACATTTTGAAATATTCCATGTTATAGTTCATTTTCTGCATTGTTTGTAAGGCGTTCCAATTTTTGCATCTTTTCTCTTTCATTGGACATTGTGATATTTTCATTCTAAAACTCTGTTTTTGCACCAGCAGCCATGTCTGATTTCAATTGTCTTGAATTTGTTTTGTTTCAATAATTGAGTTGTGCAAAATTGTTCCGCTAATCGGAATGTGCAAGAATCCATGTTACTGAACTCTTTAAAATTGGTGACTGGTCACCAGAAAAATTATTGGGTTGAATTTGAAAGTCCATTTAATCTAACTAATGATATGGGCAAAAAGTTGTCAATGTTTCCAACTATTTGCAAATCTATGGCTCAGATTTCATGAAATTGGCCTGATAATACATTAATGTTAGAGCTTGCACAAAACTTATCGTGTAAGCTCTTTTTCTATATTGGAAATCCCTTTCCTTCCTAATAAGTTGGCTTCCCCTGATGGCATTGAAGACTTCTTTTCCTTCAGGGGACTCAACACTTCCTCAAAGCTCTACTACGCCATGACCTCCTCCAAAGCAAAATCACTCTTGGACTTTTTGTAGAGTTTGAACCCTCCACACGCAAACCCCCCCCAAAACCAAAAAAAAAACCCAAATAAAAGAATGGATGACAGGAAAAATTGTATTGCGTGAAAAATAAATCAGAGACTATTTCCCTGCAGTGCATTTTGGGAATTAGCCGAGGAGTTTTTTTGACGGATCCATCTGGATTAGACATGGTCCACATATAGTGGTTTTAGCCCAGATTCAGCACAGGATAGAAGTTGTATTTAATGATTTGTTAAACATCTTCTCAAACAGTGCAATATTAATTTTTGGTACTATTTCTTTTACATTATTATATTCTCATTGGTTTATTAAATTATGTGAACAGGTTGGTAGCTTGGAAGCTGTTTTGAGAAAAATGGAGGTAACTAGACATTGCCTATACAAATTGTATGTTTAATTGACCTTTCTGAGTGTTTTCTCTTGTATACGTTGGGTCGCGCCCTTTATGCTTTTAATGAATTTGCTTTACTTATATATATATAACAAACAAATAAACAAACAAATTTGTATGTTTAATTTTTTAGAAGAATTAAACACTGAATTGATGCCCTTTGACCGATGCAGATGAGTGAGAATAATTCAGGCTGGGAAGATCTGATTTTTATTCCTCCTGGCAAAAGCCACTCTCAACACATTCAAGAAGTGCTTAAGTCGTGATGCATGTGACGTGAGTTCAACTGACCATTTGAATGGATCTGGAAGCTGTGAGCACATTGCATGTTTTCAGGTTCATAATTAAGCAGGTCAGCCATTATTATGACTATCAGTAACCTGTGTCTGTTCATTTGTTGAAATAAATTCCTTGACATGCGGATAATGGTATGTAGGAAGTTAAAGCTTCGGAGTGGGTGGGTATCCATTTGAAAAAAATGAGGGAGCGGAGCAGCTAACATGAGATCCAGTGAAGGAGGTCAGGGAAATCACAATGTTGATACAGTTCTATTTATACTGATACAAATGTGCTCCATATGTTTTAGAGCATTTATGAGCTTGGATGGCTGTCGAATTTATAACTACTGTGTTGCTCAGTGACCCGTTTTGTCAATTCAAGACCTTGAGCGAGAGGGATAGAGATCCACGACAATTTTGTTACCCGAATTGCTAGCAGTCTAAGCAGCAAATATGAGAGAGTTATCATGAAACTCATCTGACCATGCAAATCTCAGGCAGCCCGTCCACCTGTTTGGCAGGTGAGTCCCATAAGGACTCTCTCAGATTTGCTGGTTGCTGTTCGGATTAATAGCAACCTAAACAGCAAATTGTTGAATATCCAAATCTGAGTTAGAGGGCTTAGGGGTTGCTTATGGATCTAAAGCTGAGCAAAGAGATCTTACAATGAACCGACTAGCTCTGGTGTTGCCAACTCTCACATGAGAGATCTCTAATTTTCTTTTTTACGTTGGAGTATAACTTCTTAGTGTCCATTCGTTTTTGTGGTTTTAAAATATACCGTTTGAAAAAAATAGTGATTTCAAAACGCATATGAAATTTTTAAGAACTCATATGTTGTTTTTTAAGAACTATTTGAAAAAAAATAGTAAAATATGTTGTTTCTTAAATCATGCCGTTAAAATCATGTGTTTTTAAGAATGCACTGGGTTGCCATGCAAAATTGTGAATATTTTTACATTTTCAATTCAGCATTTTTTTTTTTATGAAATGGGCCTATCAACTAAATTCAGCAAGGCGTATACAAGAGAAAATGGGCCTTGCTGAATACAAGAGAAAATGGGCCATATGTATATATATATAGCTTTACATTGAATCAAATCAAATCAGTATACAAGAGAAAATGGGCCATATATATATATATATATATATATATATATATATAGCTTTACATTGAATCAAATCAAATCGGCAAGCCTTGGCGTAAGGACTTGGAAAAAGACAAAATTGGAAACATATTAAACCATATCAAGCAAAGAAAAAAAAGAAAAGAAAAGAAAAGGAGTAGCCATCCACATGATATATATGTGTATAAAAGTATATATAGATTATGATATGGGGTAAAAGGCTATTGGTCTAGGCATTTAGAGAGTTCGTCTTTATCAAGAGGCTAACCAGAATAAGATTGTGATACTTTACCCATAACATTGGCCGAGGTCGGTCGTGCAAAACATGGCCAGAGAGAAATCATTTGTTTGGTGAGTTTTGTGATGTGATGATATCTAACCTAAAACCCATTTATATTTATGAATTCGATCACCAAAAGGAGGAAATTATTACATATTGGAAAATAGGTGGAGACTCACAATTTCGTAACGAATAAATACAGACATTTCTTTCATGAAGTTGACCAGGCAACCAAAGAGTTGTTGGTGGGCCTGTTTAGTTGCCTCTTTCAAGATTCCTAGCTAAATTACATACCTAAGTTTCTCCAGAATGTTTTAATTTAACATTTTATGTCCCTTTTATCTCTTCAACTACTCCATGAAATTTATACTCTTTTTATTTATTTGTAGGATAGTTTTCTTTTAAATTGGGTTAATTAGAAAAAAATTCTTCAAACACAATCTATTAAATTGACATCCTTCCATAAAACATATAATTCTTACATGTATTTTCAATATATAGGAGTAACTGATCACATGCATTTTAAAAATGATCGATGTGAGAATCACGTGCTTTAAAGACATTTAATGTACTGTGTTGAAGGAATTTTCTTCAACACAGTTTGAAGGAAAACTTTGTCCTTAAAATAAAAAACACGCGTTTCTTACATGTTAGGGAATACATGACAATTTTATATACTGAATTTGAAGAAATTCCTCCAATCTAACTGGGAGAAAAACTTTGCCGCTTAAATAAACATTGATGAAATTCGTTCAACCCAGTTTGAAAAAAAAAAAAACTTTATTCTTAAAACGAGCCACGCTAGAAATCACATTTTTATCTAACAACTATCTCACTTAATGTTGTTGATGTAGTTTCTAGTATTTTTCTTCTTAAAAAACATGTGTTTTTCACATAATAAATAACACATAACAATTTTATAGATTGGATTGAAAAAATTCCTCCTATCCAACCTAAGGAAAACTTCATCCCTAATATATATATATATATATGTAAAGAACACCACTCTACATTCTATTAAGATGACCGAGTTAGCAAGCAAGGTTCACTTTGTGGGGGTTGGTAGGCTGTGAGAGAAGAGCAAATTAACGTACAAGGGAACATAGGAAACTCTGAAAAAATTGTCTACAAATACCGGCATGCACCTAATAGCTAGCTAGCATTTCTCCGACGGTTTTGTCGTTAAGTAAAGAAAACCATGATCACTGAGAAATGACACATGGAGCTCTTTAAATGGTCTGACTTTCTTAAATTGAACTTTTCTCTATTATCAACTCTCTAACCACTGCATCCAAATCTTCTCTTAACATCCTAATCACAATAATTAGCCCCACATATATTTTTATATGCGAAGGTGGAGTAATTAGATAGATATATATATACGGGTACCCTTTTTGAGAGACTACTGCAGATTTTGCTTACTGTCATGGAAGGTCTTCAAAAGATGATGAAGGTCATTCCTTCGAAGACTTTGGTTATCAGAATCAATCTTGTCTTCCTCGCCTTCTTTCTACTGGTTTACTTAGTTCTTCTTCTACAGCCATCTTCGTCGGTTTATTTTGAGAATGCGGCGTCGCTTGTTCGGTGTTCATTGCGCGAGTGCCATCACAAGGTAAGGTGAGCCGGCCAGAGCTTTTTCTTTTCTTTACCCTCCCAATATTTCGAACATGTCTTTGGATTTGACCCATTTGGCTCAACTTGATTTTTGCAGGTGGATACAGGTCTTAAGATGAAGGTAGTCTGGGAGGAGACGGAAGCCAATTCATCAAAGCCTAGGGGAAACTTGAGTACGATAGAAATGCCGAGCTTCATGAAGGAGATGATGGGGATCAGTGGAATGAAAATTGGGATGGTGAATATGGATGCCATGGATGTGAGTGGATGGGACGTCGGCGAAACTATACCGGTCAAATTCCAACGTGTCTCGGAGTTGTTTGAATGGAAAGATTTGTTCCCTGAATGGATTGACGAAGAGGAAGAGACTGATGTCCCAACGTGCCCCGAGGTAACATAAAATATTTAACGGATCGAAATAAAATTTAAACTCAAAATCGTTGACTCTGATATTATGTTCAATTTAATGATATTATGATCACAGGTACCAATGCCGGACTTCAGAAGCTATGGCAGTTTGGATGTGATTGTGGCTAAACTGCCATGCAAGTTTCCAGAAGAGGGTTGGGCGAGAGACGTGTTGAGGCTCCAAGTTCATCTGATAGCGGCAAATTTGGCTGTGAAGAAGGGAAGGAGAGATTGGAAAGGCGGCAGGACAAAGGTTGTGTTTTTGAGCCAGTGTAGGCCAATGATGGAGTTGTTTAGATGCAACGATTTGGCAAGAAAAGAAGGTGATTGGTGGCTTTTTGAGGCGGAGATGGGGAGGTTAGAGCAGAAGGTCTCGTTGCCTGTTGGGTCTTGCAGGCTGGCTTTACCCCTTTGGGGACAAGGTATGCATGGCTTCTTCAACTTCCTCCTCCTCATTTGAATCACAGTTTTCCCTTCCCAGTTGTTTGATCTCATGGCTGCTGCTGCAACAAAAAAAAAAAAAAAAAAAGTTCCGATGAAAATAATAAAACGCGCCAGATAGGGGTCGAACCTATGACCTTCTGCTTAGGAAACAGACGCTCTATCCACTGAGCTACAGGCGCTTTGTTATTAGGCACTAGCAATAACTATACTTTATTATAATATATTTTAAATTACAACAAAACATAAAATTTTCGTTAATTAAACACCGATATACCGGGTATCCAGCCAACCTGCAGCGTTGGGAATAATGACCTGGGCCTCTCGAGCTCCGATAAGCCAAACACCAACTTCTTAGGTAACAACTACTGAGAAGAGATTAACTATATATGCAATTAAGTACTGTATCATCAAAGACAAAAACACTTGATGTTTATCGTTATTTTCTTTTTAAATATCTGTTTTGGATTCATGCTATGATAGCATGGTTTGGTTGGCTTGCTTTTAGTGAGTCTTTTGGCAGGTGGTTGTGCTTTAATTAGCTGTGTTTTCTAAGCAACCTTCCTAACTACTTCCTAGGCGCCAAACAGTTGCTTTCATGTATGCATATGTGTTCTTATTTAGAATTTGGAAACATCCATGATCTATATATATATATATATATATCTATATACCATTTTCGTGGAAATTGGGGATTAATTCATTAGTGTTTTTAACAAATTCGATCTGTACCCTCAAGAGTCACCATCATATCATCACTTTTTTAATGAAGAAGATATATAACTCATTTAAATCCTTATATATAGGTACGTATAGTTCATCAATATTTTGATTACATGTACCAAATATTATTGCCAATCACTTCTAAATTAATATTTTCTTGAGATGATTCAAATCATGTCTAGGATGATAACATAATTTTTTTCACTGTTAACATGCGATAAATTTGATACAATTAATACATTGTTAATTCTTATATAGGATCATTTAATTTCCATACCTATCTTTTAAAGCTAGTGAAATGGAGAAAAGACAGTTCATAATTCATATTAAATTTTTACATATTTGAAATTTTAAATGGTATAGCATCGTTTACACAGTTAAATACATCAAAACATATATATATAGTGGATGACCAAGTAGTGAAAAACTTCTACAGCTAGTGGATAACAAACGTGCATTAATTTTCTCTCAAAATTTACCAAGGAAACTTCTATATGCTGAAAATTTACCATGCATATATAGTCTTGTTTATAATTATAGTGTAAGTCATAAATTAATTTTCATTGCCCAAAAAATGTATGTCATTAAATAACAGATTCTCATAAATCCCACCATCGAATTTTGGAGATGGGTTCAATTTGACCTCTGTATTTTTAATTTTAACAATTTAAATAACATGGTCATTTTTCAAAAGTAATTTCTGTTTTATTTTTGAAAAGATTTTGTGATTCGGTTTGAAAATTCATTTGTATATATAACTGATATTTGAGAATAATTTTCAGGATTTGATATATATATGTTTCAAGAACTAGCTTTACCCATAGTTTTTAATCTCAAATTAATTATTTTATTACAATTTTGTGTAAAATTTTTATAACATATCCACAGGTATTGACGAAGTGTACGACCTCTCCAAGATCGTAAGCTCCACAAAGTCACCAAAACGAGAGGCCTACGCCACAGTTCTCCACTCCTCCGAAGGCTACGTTTGTGGAGCCATAACCCTCGCGCAAAGCCTCCTCCAAACGGGCACCAAGCGCGACCTAATCCTGCTCATAGATAACTCCATCTCCGCCCTCAAACGCGACGCCCTCGCCGCCGCCGGGTGGACCATCCGACTCATCAAGCGAATCCGAAACCCTAGAGCCGAGAAGGACACGTACAACGAGTACAACTACAGCAAGTTCCGACTTTGGCAGCTCACCGACTACGACAAGATCATATTCATCGACGCCGACATCATCGTTTTGCGTAACCTCGACCTCCTCTTCCACTTCCCTCAGATGTCAGCCACCGGCAACGATGTGTCCATCTTCAACTCCGGCATCATGGTCATCGAGCCCTCTAAATGCACATTTCGAGTTCTCATGAAGCTTCGAAAAGACATAATCTCGTACAACGGCGGTGACCAGGGTTTCCTTAACGAGATCTTCGTGTGGTGGCATAGGTTTCCCAGGAGAGTGAACTTCTTGAAGAACTTTTGGGCGAACACCACGTTGGAGATGAGGGTGAAGAACGAGCTCTTTGGAGCTGATCCTCCCAAGGTTTATTCAATACACTATTTGGGGTTGAAGCCTTGGATGTGTTATAGGGACTATGACTGTAACTGGGACATAGGGGACCAACGTGTTTATGCGAGCGATGTGGCGCACCGGAGGTGGTGGAAGCTTCACGACGCCATGGATGAGAGGTTGCAAGGTTTTTGTGGGTTGACGAAGCTGAGGAGGACCGAGTTAAATTGGGAAAGAAGGAAAGCTAGGAAGATGGGGTTTCCTGATGAGCATTGGAGGATTAATATTACAGATCCTAGGCGGTCTCATTTGATTGATTAGAAATTTGTAATCATTCTAGTTCCTTTTCTTCTATAGAAGGATCGATATTTGGGATTTTTTTTTTCTTTTATAATTCCACATAATTTATGTGTGAATAGGTAGTAATTACGAGACAATGCATGAGATGTTTGAGTTATATGACCCGTTGCATTTATTTTTTGCAGGGATTTATGCCGGTCTACACTGTTTTGTTCTTCGGGTCCATTCTTTTCAAAAAAGTACCACATTGTCAAAGCTCCGTTAATAAAACCTCACTCAATTCACTACAATCCATATTTCAAAATGAAAGTGATATATATATATATATATATATATATATATATATATATATATGGATCCGGCTTCCATGCGGTAGTTTAAAACTACCGCATGAGTACTGTAGTGGAAAACGGTACCGTTTTTCACAAAATGGTACCGTTTTCATCTTAAAAAAATTTGCAAAATTTTTAATAAATTTAAAAATTATAAAAATAATAATAATTAAAAACAAAAAATATTAAAACAAAAAAAAAACTTAAGGGGTGGCTGGCCACCCCATTGGGCAACTCCGGCCACCATATTATTGGCCAAGGCGAACCACCCCAGATCGGCCAAGGGGGTGGTCTGGCCACCCCCAAAAGGCCAAAAAACAAAACAAAAATAAAGTTAGGGGTTTGGGGTGGCCGGACCACCCCCAAAGGCCCGAGCCACCCCCAGATCAGCCGTATGGGGTGGTCGAAACCACCCTCAGGCCCTTGGGGGTGGTCCGGCCACCCCTAAAAGGCCTAGAAACCAAAAAAAAAAACAAAAACAAAAGTTTGGGTTTTGGAGGTGGCCGGATCACCCCCCAAAGGCCTTGGGGGTCGGCCACCCCCATATCCCATAGTCGAAACCATCCCCAAGCCCTTGAGGGTGGTCCGGCCACCCCTAAAAGGCCTAGAAACCAATAACAAAAAAAAAAAAAAGTTTGGGTTTTGGGGGTGGCCGGTGGCCGAATCACCCCCAAAGGCCTTGGGACGAGCCACCCCCAGATCAGCCGTATGGGGTAATCGAAACCACCCCCCAAACCCCTAACTTTTTTTTTTTTTTTGGCCTTTTGGGGGTGGCCGGAGCACCCCCCAAAGCCGACTGGGGTGGTTCGTCCACCCCAGATCGGCCAAGGGGGTGGTCCGGCCACCCCCTTGGCCAATAATATGGTGGCCGGCATTGCCCAAGGGGGTGGCCGGCCACCCCTTAAGTGTTTTTTTGGTTTTAATATTTTTTGTTTTTAATTATTATTATTTTTATAATTTTTAAATTTATTAAAAATTTTACAAATTTTTTTAAGTGAAAAACAGTACCGTTTTTCACTACAGCACCCATGCGGTAGAAGCCGGATCATATATATATATATATATATATATATATATATATATATATATATATATATATATAAAATGCTGCAAGAAAGTAATTAAAGTAACTTAATTAATTCATGGATATATATATAAAGTTAATTATTTTGTGAAAAATGTTTGAATAAGCCAGTTGCTAATAAAGAGGTCGAGCCATTAATACTATATATCCGTAAAATCGTACCGGATGAAATCGAGTCCACCCACACAACGACCGACGGACTTGTGGTAGTTGTTAATTCATTTATGTAACGAATTGCTCCCGTTAAGTACAGTGATTATGAAAGGATTAGGGATGATGGTGGAAGAATTGGCAACTGATTATGAAAGGATTTGGTTGAGCAAACCTAGCTATTTTAGGTACACCCACTAAATTAAAATCCTAATTAATTACAAATATATCTAATCGATCTAGCTAGCTAATTCCACGGCCCAAAAGGAAAGGATACCACAGATATTGCTAGTCAATTCTATGATTAATATATAGTTCAACCACCATATATTAAGTTTAGAAATCTAAATGATTAGCCAAATAAAACAATTATATCTAGCTCCTAGCCTGCATCGGAGTCGGTAGACGGTTGTTAAAGAAAAAAATGTGCGACCGAAACAAATGATATGATATTTCTAACTCACAAAAGTATTGGTCAGCATGTATATATACATATATAGACATATTATTATTATTATTATTATTATTTTTATAAGTACATCAGAAACGATTACAACAAAAAATTTGAAATACAAACACAGGAGGGCTTGGGCAACCCAAAATATAAACTAGGAACGAAAGTACGCGAGGGCAATGCTTCCGAAGATGTGGACTCTTTGGTTTGAGGAACTAATGCAACAAAGTCAGGGTCACCATTAAAGGTGATTTCACAAGTGTATTGAGTCACAAGGACCCAAACACTAAAACAGTGATAAACTGGGGGAGAGAGATACAACAAATAAACCCAATAAAACAAACAAACAAACACAAAAACAGCAAATACAACAGAAGTCCTGTTAATGGAGGAGGAGTGGGAGTCGTCCGTGACGGCACGTGAAGTCCACGCGCCGCCAAGGGGAGGTCTCTCAGTAGCCGGATTCGCCGGCAAAGCCCAGAAACACCGAAGGCGGTCGAGGTGGAAAGCGGGGAGAACAAACATGGCACACCCACGCGTCGAAGAAAGCAGAGAGCTCTCTAGAGCGTGTGTGCCACACGCGAGGGAGCAGAAGCCGGCGGAGTGAACGACGACCATCGGTAGAATCAGGAGACGCTGGTGAGCCCGTTGGTGAGGTGCGTGTCTTGTAATTGTTTTTGGAGGAGTGTAGATCTAAATCCGAAAAATTGAAACGAGACCTCTTGCCAAAAATTACAAAATACTCGGTGGACGATGGAGGAAAGGAGCAGGAACAACCTGTATATAGACTGAAGACACAAAAAAAAAATAAGGAAAAAGCAGGTAAGATAGGTGGGTAGATGAAGTTTATGCCTTATCTCTAAAGGCTTGAAAAACGGAAGAGAAGCTAGATAGGTGGATAAACGAAGCTTATGCCTTATCTCTATAGGCCTTACAAACGGTAAAGAAACTAGATGGGTGAAGTAATAGGTGATGGAAAGTGAGGAGGAGGGGTGGTTGCGTGTTGGGGTGGAAGGAGAAGGTATGAAAACGGAGATGGGTGTTGGGGAGGGAAGCACAATGCTTCCCTCCCATGGCGGTGTGCACAGGGGAAAAATCAAGGAAGGGGATAGAGGAGAGAGAACAAAGCATTATATATTTTTTCGTATATAAACATATTATTGATAGAGACAGATAAACCACATTCTGTATCACATTTTCTGCGGTTGCGCGCTCACAGTAGCTCATCCTTAGGCATTTTGTCTTTGATGGGCTGGGTGAGGAAAATAACTCAAATTTTTAGTAATTTGTTGTTCGAATTGTTAGTAATTCAAACTCTAAATATTATAGTGCCTTTATAAAATCTGTCTATCTAAATAGGAGCAGATTGCCTAAAATTTACTGGAATAAATAGTTTTTATAGGCTTATAGGGACTATTTCATATTTTATTCGAACAACAAAATTGTTGATATTTCTATCCTCAGAAAAATTAATGAGCATTATATATATATATATATGCATGACAGCTTAAGCCCTTAGAGCATTCCTAGCAGCTTCCCTTCCTTTTCCATCTATTTTTTCTAAATATAAGGGACAAAACTATTTTTTGCTTCCCTATAAAAAAAACAGTAAAACACTTTACAGCAGCTTTCATTTACCTTTCTCTATATCAATTAAATATAATTTCTTTACTTTTCTCAATAATTTTTTATTCTTTTATTATTTTATCAGTTCTCTCTCTCCCTCCTCCCCGTCTGCGCCACATAGGAGTTGCAGCCCTGCATCTCCATCTTCAAAGCCTTTGACGCGCCTTCATCTCTTCGTCTCAAAATCAGAAAATATAACCCAAATGAGAATATAAATGAATTTTCTTTCCCTCTCTCACCCTCCTTTTCCCAGAATATATTCTATATCACCTGTTAAGGTTTGAGGGATTGGTGGGGGTGTCGGAGGAGGAAGAGAGGATAGCGGGTGGTGTTGGTGAAGAGGAGGATTGTGAAGCAGATTAGTAGGACTGCGAGGCTTACGATGAATGGGAATTTTCTGTCTTTGATGAATGTGATGGCCATTTTTAGAGAGAGAGAGAGAGAGAGAGAATTGTAGAGCTAAAAGGACTCATGATCAAGAATCAATCAAAATCTGACTGAAACTGGGGACAAAGAGACACTGGCCGGGAAGCGTGACTTTTGAATAACAGTCACCGGCGAATGGGTTCTTGGAAGTGGGCGTACAAATTCAAAGCGAATCACACAAAATTGTTGGTGAATTAAGAATGAAAGAGACGCTTCACAATTTCTTGGAGGTGGGCGTAAAACTCCGCCAGTGGCTTGAACAAAGAAGAAGAAGAAGGGTAGGGGAAGATCGAAGAAGTGCAACGGTGCAAGTAGAACAAAGAAGAAGCAAGGTTGAACGAAGAAGAAGCAAGACAAGGTTGCTGCAGGCATAAGAAGTGTGAGAGGAGACAGAATTTTTTTTTTTTTTTTTTTTTTTTTATGATTATAATAAAAGTTGGGAACTTTTATTATAAAGTTTTATTATAAAGCTTTTATTATAAAGCTTTCCAAGTAATAGAAAATTATAAAGAAGATGCTGTGAGTGACTTTTTGTAATTTCTTTAAAAAAATTCTTAAAATTTAAGAAACAGACTCTTTATAAGGAATCTGCCGTAAATGCTCTTACAAAATATTCAAATACTTAAAGTACATGCAGCTGCAAAAATATATATTCAGAGAAAAAAAAAAGTTAGGCATTGGGTAGTAATATTTTCTAGGTGAAGAGGATATATAATAAGAATAAAAATTAAACAAAAGCATAGCCGCATAGGCCTCATATATATATATATATATATATATATATATATAACGATATTATCGTGTTTAAACAGTGTTTTCGGGTACTTCTTACCAAGAGATCAAGTGCACAATTAAAATGATAGGATTTCACGGTATAATTCTTAAGTTGATATTTCTAAGTGTTGGAAGTAGGTTTCTAAGGGCAAATCATTTTTGGTCCCTTTTCTTTTTGAGAAAAATAAATAATAAAAAAGGGTAGGATGGTGGTGGCAACAGACTCATATGTCCCATAGAACTTGGTTCTGTGGGATTAAATCCAAATATTGAGCCAAAAAAAAAAAAAAAAAAAAAAAAAAAAAAAAAACTCTATTTACTACTTAAATGTACTGCGTTTAGCCCAATAATTTTGCAGGCCAAACAAATGTTTTTAAAACGAAATTATGGAAATTGTCCCTTTTGAAAAAAAATAAAATTGCAATGCTTAAAACATTAAAAATAAAATAAAGTTACGTTTTCAAGCAGCATGCAAGGAGATTCGTTTTTAAAAATACACTTTGTTTTAAAGGTCAAACTATAATTTCAAATGCCGCACTGTAATTTAACAAAATGTTTACCTGCATTTTTGAAAATTCACATTTTTATTAACTGCGTATTAAAATTGCTTTTTTTTTTTTTTTTTTCCAAATAACATGTATTAAAATTGCTAAACCAAATAAACACTTGCAAGAATGATGACACTCTAGATTTCTCCTCTCAAAGACAAAAAGTATCCTGAGAAAACCTTTCGTATGTCTACTATATATATATATATATATATATATATATATATATATCCAGTCCATCTTATGCCCAAAGCATACACTGAAACATTCAAAGTTTTTTTTTTTCCTTCTTATTTTGAGTGTCGAAAAAAACAAGAGTAAAGTGGAATTCATAATAAACATTAAAGTGAGAAGGGGCTCTTGTACGTTCAGCTACTTTTTGGGCCTCGTTGCATGGGCTGGTTACCATGTAGCTTTTCCTTGATTGACGTTCCTTTTATAAGTGTCCCCATGCAACCCCAAGCCTACATTATCTCTCCTCTTGGGCTGGTCACCATGGAGCTTTTCCTTGATTGACGTTCCTTCTATAAGTGTTCCCATGCAACCAGCAGCCGTTAAAATTGGTGCAAATTGGGCACGGCTTCCAAAGGACCTCCTTGATTTGTGTTTAGAACAGTTTTTGGTACAATATAAAAAATACTTTTTTTTTTTTTTCCTTTTTTCTTATTTTCTTCATGTTCATATGATAGTTACAAAATAACTAAAATTAAAGAAAACTTACCGGAGTCCCAGTGGAAAATCTTACTCCAATGCCTAAATAAGTCTTTAAGCAAAAAATATTACTAAAGCATAATATTTCAGTCGAAGGTTCATACATTATATTGCGAGGTGCAGTCTGACTTGAATTAAGTCTTCTACTTCAACTTGATCGACCTGGGAGTGGGATACACGGAATCAGGGGCAGAGACACACTTTGGCTTGGGGGGCCCAAGCCCCCCCAAGCCAAAGGTTTCCCCCAAAAAAAAAAATATCTAAAAAAATCTAAAAAAAATAATAATAATAATTTTTACCCCTATTTTTTTAAATTTTTTTTAATTTTGGCCCCCCCAAATTATTTTTTTTTCAATTTGGCCCCCCAAAGCCTAAAAGCTGACTCCACCCTTGCACGGAATCCAACTTGGGCCGGGAATCATATCCCTTGGGTAGGCCCACCTAGAGGTCTTGCTGTCTTGGCTTGGAACTCAAAATTCTTTATGGGCCGGTTCTATCCTCGAGGCCTGGGACTCTTCAATTGGGCCGATGTTGGCGCTAAGACCTGGGGCTTCTTAGATGGGTCGGTTTGAGTGTCATTAATCCCTACAATTTGATTCTGGACAAGGTGGCGTCAATCACCCTTTAACAGGGTCTAGTTCAATGTCGTATGCAATTCATGGGTCAGGGATAGCGGTGAAAGAGCAACGACACCTGAAAACCCAAGTCACTCAAACTCTTATGTTGCTAATTCCTTGCAAAGACAATATCAAGAAGGCGCGGAGTTTATACAACATCACAGACCGAAATTCTAGCGGAGATTTGTTGCAGCTAGGCAGAGGTTCTTCAATTCATGGTGGCCTGGGAGTCAGGGTATGTGTTGGGGAGACACCTTGGGGAAGTCTTTCTTAGTGAAACCATCACATAGCATTGTTGAGACAACACACAACCCAAAAGCTTAAGCTCATGAGTTTGGGCCCAACAATGCTATATAAACCCCTCACTCTTGTTATATCTTAGCAATGTAGGACACTTCACAAATGTACTCACAACAATCTCCCCCTTACTTGTGAATCTCTTCCACATTGATGCAACACCCCCTTGCTTGTGAGTCATTTTCAATTTCCACGAGTGTCACGCATCTGGGAGTAGTGTCGCAGGTAATTGTCTGGACGGCCTAGAGGACGCGTCCGGACACAGCGACATACGTATCCGGAACACTCCTTCCTAGAAATAACCTTGGCTCTGATACCAGTTGTTGGGGAGATACCTTGGGGAAGTCCTTCTTAGTGAGTCCATTGCATAGCATTGTTGAAACATCACACAACCCAAAAGCTTAAGCTCATGGTTTGGGCCCAACATTAATACTATATAAACCCCTCACTCTTCTTATATCTTACCAATGTTAAACACTTTACAAGCATACTCACAACAGTATGACTGGTTGTTTTCGCGCGAGGTGTACAAGCTTTGTGCTAGATGATGAGAATGGAAGGGTGGTGGAGCAGGTGAAGGTGAAAAACATAGGAGATGATGCCTTGTTCTTGGGAGATCGACAATCATCCCTCATCGGTTTCAACTTCTAACTTTCCCGTTTGGGTGCTAGCCCAACTCCATATACTATATACACCTCCATTGATAGTTGATGCCAAGCCATATTATCCAGATGGGCCGATTGACATGGGCATCAAACGGCCTATAGACTTCCATGAACCGGTAATCTCCTTTTTAAGTGAACTCAACGTTGTAAATTTTGTTATGAATTGTTTTGCATGCAAGTATTGTCTTAATTAAAATGATTTAGCTTTTTTAACATCTTCGATCCTATCAAGCAATGTCTAAGCAAATGCATATACGTCTTGTCGCTTTTATAAGTTTGCTAATCGCTAGAATTTGACAACCAAACAAAAAATTTGAGGAATGTTCGGTGCCACCGTTTTTATCGCATAATTCTTATAAATTGACGTAACAGTATAGGTATACATTCGGAATGTATTAGCTAATGTGGGATTATTTTTAACAATTTAAAATTTCTCATTTTTTTTAATATCTGGCAGAGACAACAAATATTAGTTAACAGAAATATAATTTTCCAAATTATATAGAAAATGAGGCATTTAGCCATTTAGAGCAGGAAATTAAATGACTTAATTAGAGGGGTACTTAGCCATTCTATGCTTCTCATATTAGCACTAACGAGTTTGTATTTTCTGATAAAATATTTCTTAGAGTTTGACCTTTCTTATAAGGCATCTATTTTAGAAATCTTTCACCTCACACGTGACGACATGTACGTGAATATACATTTCTATACTTAATTTGTAATACGTATACACATATTTGAGATGTGTAAGTCATTTTATCCTTCTCATATATATTACACTAACGGACTAGTATTTTCTCATATCACATATTGCATTAAGAGTATCACATGAAAATCTGCATTTTAGTGATTGACGCACTAAAAAAAAAAGGGCATTTATGGACGGTTTTTTTCTAGACGGTTTCTAAAACCGTCTAGAAAACAAAATTTGAAACCGTCTGTAAAAAAATTATTATGGACGGTTTGAACTAAATCGTCTGGAAATTTTCATTTCTAAACGGTTTTTGCTGTCTATAAATTTATGGACAGTTTTTACCAAAACCGTCTGTAAAAATATGTTTACAGACGGTTTGGAAAACCAAACCGTCTGAAATTCGCTTCATTTCATATCGTATTAAATGTGAATTCAGAGTACTTCATTCGCATTAAATGTGAAATTTGAAAAAAAAAATTATCTCTCCCTCTACCTTCTCTCTCCCTCTGCGTTCTCTCTGCATCCATGGCTATACGTTTTCTCTCTCTCTTTCTCTCTCTCTCTCTCTCGCTCTCAGTTCAACCACCAAGGCACCGCCGGCCGCCGCATAAAGCCATCACGAAGAGGAATAGCTATTCCTCTAATTTTTAGAGGAATAACTATTCCTGAGGGAATATACAACGTTTTCCAAGAAAAAAAAATATTTTTCTTTAATTTTTTCAAACTAAACTTTAAAAAAAAATTAAAAAAACAAATAATTTAGATCAGATTTGTGGGTGACCACCCACAAATCTTAGGTCCAATATTTATTATTATTATTTTAAAAATTTGAGTTTTTTTGAAAAATGAGAAATTATGTGGGTTTTTATTTAGTAATTTTGGGTTAATTTCAATTGTGGTATATGTGTTGTCACCAAACTAAGAAATTGAAATATTTATTTCATTCCACTATTTCTCGTTCCCAATAATAATTAATCATTTTTTTAATAGAATATTCATTTCGCGAACCAAACGATACCTGAGTGTTATGTGGATTAATACGTTAGTTTGTAAAAAAATTATAAGTCTCTAATTAGAGGCGAGCAACGGGCGGTTAAAACTAACTAAAAGTTTTATAAAATTCAAACAACTTCGAATTTCAAATACAAAAAAAGTTATCGGGAGAGAAACAAAAACCGAAAATAATAGCATTTGATTGTTTTTTTAGGAAGTTTTATGCTTTTTAATAACAAAATTAATACATTAAAAGTACAAAATATTTATAAAACATTTATAAATACTTTCACGTTTATCTTCCATTATAACAAATTAACAAAATTTTAACTAAAAAAAAAAAAAATACAATCTATTGAGTGTTATGAAAGGAACCCAAAATTCTTACCACAAAGAGACAAACTTATCCAAAGCGCACACGTTAGCATTGGTTTGCACCACAAATCCCAAGCCCTACCTTCTTCAAAATAGATTCTTCTAATTTCCAAATCTACCGGTCGATTTTCAAAGACCTTGGGATCCCAAAGTCTGATCCAACTGCCACAAGTGATCTAACGGCCACAGTTTGTCCAACGCGTCCGTGGAGGAAGGGGTATTTTGGTCATTTGACGCGTCATATGTCCTCTTTTCTATTTGACCGTTTGTGCTTGTTGAAATTTCCAGGTGGCTATAAATTCCGTGCCGCAACCTTTTCTTTTTGACAAAATTGGCCAATGTTAGTTAGTACATGTGCACCAAACCTTGCGTAATTAAAACTTAACAGGATGGGTACAATAGTCCTTTAAAACAGGGAGAGCGTCCTTCCATCGAAGCACCGCGTCATTCATAATGGGGGGGGTGACTTTTTATTCATATTTTAGTAATTGTTTTAAAAAAAAATAGTTTTTTGATACACAACGAACAAGGACTTGAGATGATAGATAATAATATATTAATTATGTGATTAAATATAATGAAATAAACTCCTGATTATTAAATAAATTTTCATTTCATTTGAAATGTTCAAAACATATTTTCATAAAGCATGTCAACAAGTAATTGAAATATGTTTTTTTTTAAAAAAAAAATAATGATTGACGTGGTTTTAATTACACGTGTTAACAAATTGTAAAAGAATTATAAACCGATTATAAGTCTAAAATTACTCACGATATAACTGTTCATAAATTTCAACAAATGATTGCAAAATTTATGTACGAGCAGAATAAAAAAGAATAAAATATAAAATTAGCATTTCTTAATTTTCAATTTGCTTCGATCCGTCAAATGAAATGCGAAACATTTGTCATTCTCGATCTAATTCAGTCTATTAAACTAAAATATGTCTAAAATGTAATATTATTATCACAAACAACTTAATTTATTGTAAACTCATAGATTAGAAAATTACTAAATATACACGTGTGAAAGAAAAAGAAAAAGAAAAAAAGAATTAAATCTTACATTAAAAAAAGATATGATAAATATATGTGGTTGTATAACACAATTAAGTTCAAATTTATTAATTCAAAAATTTAAATGGAGATATTAATCTCATTGAAAAGAACCTAAGATATTAATTAATCTCCTCAACATTATGTATTATGAAATGATTACTTCTTAATTTTATTTTTGAGTTGAGCCGTTGAGCTGAGCATTGGATTCATTGCGATTGGGACATGTGTCCACAATAAAAGACATATATCTTAACTGAAACTGGAGTGAGGAGATGAATGGCTAGATTTAGTCAAAGCCCAAAACGACTTTTTCTGCGCCAAAGATTCTCTTTAAAAAATAATCGCTTTCATGAATGAAAACCACAAAGCTGTGCTTTTTCTTCCTCGGTGAAAACTGAAAAAGAACAGTGACGTGTACATACGAAATCGGGAAAAAAAAAAAAGAAAAAAAGAAATAAAGAAATAGAAGAGCTTATTTTGAAGGGAGAGGAAGAGAGTCAAGTTGTACAGATGGATCTAGCCTGTGTGAAGAGGTAGGCTCCACGCACTCGAATGCTCCCCGTAATTTGCTCCCTCTATTTTTAGCTCCAAAATTTTCGACCTTAATTTTCATTCCACTTGCTAATTTTAATCTTTATTTACATTATTTTTTTTTTTTGGTAAATTTCAGTAATCTTTGATTGTCGTCTCCGTTTGACTTCTCTGTTTCGCTTCTGGTACGTTCCTTGTTCTTCCTCTGTTTCAAATTAAGCATGTAAACTGTGCAATCACCTTCCTTTTGATGCTTAAATCTTGATTGGAGCTTGGAATCTGAGTTCTGGATTAGATTTCTGGCTTTATCTGTTATGATTATTTGTAGAATTCCGTGAGTAAGTTCGTGTTTTGGTAATTCGTGTACGAAGCATGCTTTTGTAGTTTATTTTCCATATGCCCTCGCTTTTGATTAACAAGAGTTCGTAAAACTTGGAAGCTTAGTGAATAATTGAGGCTGGAAGAGCTGCTTTAAGGTTTTCATATATTTTTTTTTTTAAACTAGAAATGTTACTAGTGAAACTTGGAGTTGAAATAATACCTTTACTTACACGTATATTTATATAATTGTAAGAATTTTAATTTTTTTCCTTAGTAATTTATGAGGATTATCGCATGGTAACAATATAAGGTTGTTACTTAACATAGTAATAAATATTAGTTATTTTAATAGTTTAATTGCTCTGTTGGTATGCCAAATGGTATGAATTTCTTTTCTTAGCTTTTATGTATTGGCAAAACTCAAGATGTTATTAATCCCATTTTGCGTTTATGATTTTGCATCCTATTCAGTATTTATGATGTAGAAATGGCAATCTGTGATCTTGCAATCATTTGCAGTTTCCTAATTGATCAGCCCAACGGTGGAATTATATGGAAAAATGAAATGCAATGGTATATGATGATGAATACTTTTCAAAACAAATGATGTATGAGGATGGACGGTACATGCACAAAACAATGTGAACATTGGTGGTGGTAGTTGTCTTCCTAGGGCAGATTTTGTTAATGTATATAGGCCCTAGCATGGAAATGTGATCCAGTGACCCATTGTGTATTTTGAACTTTGAAGGGTTTATTTTGATGTCTAAAATCTTGTTGAACCTATGGCATGATTGAATCAAGAGTGGTTTCTGTTCAGATTATATATATGTTGTGTGATTCTTTCTAGGCTTGATACAATGAGACTGAGGTTGACAGTAAGGAATCATAATAATAATAATAATCATAATAATAAAAAGAATTTACTTATGAGAAAAATCAGGGGAACAAAACTAGATGAAAGTTTTACACCTTCCACTGCATAACTTGAGGTTAAAATCTTGTAAGTACCAGTAAAAGTTTCACACCCTAGTTTCCTTTAAGGGAAGTTGGGGGCATGACAGCGGTGGTGTCAAAGGAAGGGCTTAGGGATTCTTTATGCCCTATCAATTGGCAGCAGCCCATATATTTTAAATTTGTATTCATCAACTTGCTATTTAAGGAGTTCTGACCTCTAGTAATCCTAGTCACTGAGTTGTTTAAGCTTAACAAATTCTTTTAACTCAAGCTATGGTCATAAATTTTCAATTACCTACGTTGTGGAGAATTGCATGAAAGAAGCAATGCATTTCTCGTGATATTTTTTCCCTGCTCATTTTTTGCTAATTTGATTTCTGTTTACTTGGATTTCAGATACCCTTGAGGCACTCCTTACGACATTATTGGTATGGAGGATGCAGGAATTGCAGAAGCAAAGCCTCCCCAGGATGTGAAAATTGCTCAAGAGATGCCTCCTCCAGATTCCTCCTTATCCTCCCAGGGTGATTGTAATTCTCATATTGAAGCTACAATAAATCCAGTTACTAATGGAAAAGTGGAACCCAACAGTCAGTTGTCAGAAACTGTAGATGATGCATCTGATGGTCCAACTCTGGGACAAGATCAGCTTCTTCCGGCAGACACTTCAGCTTCAACCTCAGCAGATAAAGTCAATAAAACAGAGACAGCCCAACAGGATACAGAGTTGGCAAATTCTAAGACTGGGGGGGTAGTAGATTCTTCTCATGAACAGCAAGCTCAAGATGGTTCTTCTATTGACAGTGCTCATGTTCATGTGGCTGATGTGATTAAGCCTTCTGCTTCCTCTCCTGAGATAAATGAATCAGAAAATGGTGTAGTGCCATCTGATGAGCATTCCTCTCCTGAGATAAGGGAATCGAAAAATGTGGATCGTGTAGTGCCATCCGATGATCTTCCACTGCCCCATGCAAAGGTTACTGAGATTGCTGTTGAGAAACCAGCATCTAGTGATCCTTCTGATGTTAAACAGGTTGATGTAAACAGAGGCCATATTGATACCACAGCACCTTTTGAATCGGTCAAAGAAGCTGTTTCCAAGTTTGGAGGGATTGTTGATTGGAAAGCCCATAGAATCCAAACTGTGGAGGTATATATCTTATGCCATTTTATTATAGTTACTTAATCTGCTGTTTTTTAACCATAATGACACCCTTTAAGCACTAATTTGTTTGAGTGTTTTTGGATATTACTATGCTGCATATGGGATGTTAAAAAATAAGAAAAATATGTGATTTACTGTTGTGGTTTGGGTGGTTATGCAAGTGGCAATAGCGGTGGTAATGGTGCTGGTAGTGGCATAGATAGAGATGATGATAATAACAATGGGGAAGGTGGAGGAGATGGTACTGCTGGTGCCAAATGCAGTAGTTGTGGTCATGGTGGTTATGGTAGAGGAGATGCACATCAATCTCCCTAGAGAGACCCAATTGAAAACTTTCTGAGGACACTCTTTTTTTGACCTCGTATATTTCAAATATATCCTTTACCCCATAGACAAATTTCAATTTAACAGACTTCCTGATACATTCCTTCTTGTAATTAGAAAATCCTAGTATTTGATTTTCTTGCTAGGTGGCTATGATGTTTAGCCAGTATCAAAAAACTGGTAAGGATAGCTATTACTGAAGAAAGATAACGTTTCACTTTCCTGGGATTATGTCCAGCACTACTTTGTGCTTTTCAATTTAGAGACTTATTAGGTGCCTTTAATTTTTAGAGGCTTCTAATGAAGTTTTTTCTTGAGTCAACCTTTTTCCAAGGGCTTTTGTGAGGGAGCATAGCATCTTATTATATTGTTGCATTGCAGCAATAGAGAGAGAGAGAGAGAGAGAGAGAGAGAGAGGAAGCAAAATTGTTTTGGGATGTAGAATCCTGTGATTGTGTACTAACTACTAAGATTGTATATCTGGTTTTGGTGTGTGGTAATGTCTATAGTCATGGCAGCAGCGGTTATGTGATTGGTTCTGCAGATGGATGGTGAGAAGTTGTTAGTAGTCATGGTGGTAGCGCTTTTGTCATGATGAATGTAGTGCTACATTTATAAGACAAAGTGTTTGTTTCTGAAAGTAATGACTTTTTAATTTGACCAGAGACCGATAAATTTTTATTTTAACCAGACTGCACATGTTTTTTTTTTTTTTAATCTTTACTGAACAATTGCTCGCATGTTTAATTTTCTTTGTTATATCGTGTTTATTGTTTAATTAGGAATAACTAATGGAGAAAGAAGGATACAAATTCAATTCTTGGGTAAAGGTTCCCTTTCCTAATTATTGCTTGCTGTTAGTTTTTGCTTTCTTTGGTGATAACGTGTTTGAAGCTTTTCTAGAATGCATTATGTACTGTAATCCATTTTTTTCTCTGACTTGGTTCTGAAAATTTTATCAAATTGTGAAATGTGCCTCACAAGTGGAGCTTGTGACATGTTGAAAATAACTGATAATCTCCTCTGGCTGTGCAGAGGCGCAAGCTTGTAGAACAAGAACTAGAGAAAGTACAGGAGGAGATTCCCGAGTATAAGAGACAGTCGGAGATAGCTGAAGTGGCAAAAACGCAAGTGCTAAAGGAGCTGGACAGCTCTAAGAGACTCATAGAAGAACTAAAACTCAACCTTGAAAGGGCACAGACAGAGGAGCATCAGGCAAAACAAGACTCAGAACTTGCCAAGCTCAGGGTGGAAGAGATTGAGCAAGGAATTGCTGATGAAGCTAGTGTTGCAGCCAAGGCACAGCTTGAGGTGGCTAAAGCCAGGCATATAGCTGCAGTTTCAGAGTTAAGATCTGTTAAGGAGGAATTAGAAGCGCTGCGTAAGGAATATGCTTCTTTGGTGACTGAAAAAGATGTGGCTATGAAGAAAGCTGAAGAAGCTGTTGCCGCATCCAAGGAAGTTGAGAAGACAGTGGAAGAACTGACTATTGAGCTGATTGCCACAAAGGAGTCATTAGAGTCTGCACATGCTGCCCATTTGGAAGCAGAGGAACATAGAATAGGAGCAGCCATGGCCAGAGAGCAAGATTCTCTCTATTGGGAGAAGGAATTGAAGCAGGCAGAAGAGGAGCTTCAGAGACTTGACCACCAAATTCTATCAGCAAAGGACCTCAAATCAAAACTTGACACTGCCTCAGCCTTGCTACTTGATCTGAAAGCTGAATTAGCAGCTTATATGGAATCAAAATTAAAGCAGGAAACTGGTGAAGGAGGACACTCAAATGGTGAGCTAGAGGAACCAGCAAAGAAAAATCATAATGATATACAAGCAGCTGTTGCTTCTGCAAAGAAAGAACTTGAAGAAGTGAAACTCAACATAGAGAAAGCCACTGCTGAAGTAAATTACTTGAAGGTGGCTGCCACATCATTAAAGTCAGAGCTTGAAACAGAGAAATCGGCTCTTGCCACCATTAGGCAAAGGGAAGGAATGGCATCAGTAGCAGTCGCATCTCTTGAAGCAGAACTAGACAGGACGAGATCTGAAATAGCTCTAGTTCAGATGAAGGAGAAAGAAGCTAGAGAAACAATGGTAGAGATGCCCAAACAATTACAGAAAGCAGCACAAGAGGCTGATCAGGCCAAGTCACTTGCTCAAGCGGCTCGTGAAGAGCTGCGGAAGGCAAAGGAAGAAGCTGAGCAAGCCAAGGCTGGAGCAAGTACCGTGGAGAGTAGATTACTCGCAGCTCAAAAGGAGATAGAAGCTGCCAAGGCATCAGAGAAGTTGGCAATAGCGGCAATAAAAGCTTTGCAAGAGAGTGAATCAGCTAGAAACACCAATGATGTGGATTCACCTACTGGTGTCACGCTTTCTCTAGAGGAGTACTACGAGCTCAGCAAACGTGCTCATGAGGCAGAGGAGCAGGCCAACATGAGGGTGGCAACTGCAATTTCCCAAATTGAGGTAGCTAAGGAGTCTGAGTCATTAAGCTTAGAAAAGTTGGAAGCAGTGAATAGGGAGATGGCTGCTAGAAAGGAAGCGCTGAAATTGGCAATGGATAAGGCTGAGAGGGCCAAGGAAGGGAAGTTGGGTGTAGAACAGGAGTTGAGAAAATGGAGGGCCGAACATGAACAACGACGGAAGGCTGGTGAATCTGCTCATGGAGTAGTGAATCCCATTAAAAGCCCAACGGCAAGTTTTGAGGGAAAGACAGAATCAATGAACTTTAACTGGGCACCCGAAGCCGCTGTTCCTGCTCGTTATGTGTCAAGCCCACTGGCAAATGTGTATGGGAATAGCACTGAGAGCGAGTTATCCATAGAAGGGAAGGTTGTTGGAAAGAAAAAGAAGAGACCATTCTTGCCACGGATTCTCATGTTTTTGGCCAAAAGAAGGTCAAATACAACCAAGTCAACGTAAACTCGTCGTGAAACCAGTATGTGTTGTCTTTGCTGCTACGGCCTACCTCTTTCTGTTGGGTGGTTTTTCTCATAGTGACCCAAGTGTTGCAGTTGATCTCACATGAAGTTACTCGAATGTACATGTCGGAACCCATCAAGGTAAAAAGATAAAAGAAGAATGTTTACATGTTGGTGATTGTTTTCTGTATGATAAAGTCAATTGGATTAGTAAATACTTATTCGCCGAAAGGTTTGGAGGTTGTAATAAGCTTCTTGTTGGTGCTTGGTTGGGGAAAGACATAATAAGATGGTTCTGTATTATATGGAAAATCAAATCTTGTAAATATGTGAGAAATAATCCGCGACTGTTTTGTGAGCTACCCTTGTGAGTATAATTTTTGTGTTGAGAATTGAAACTGTAATTTTCTCATTTAAGTTACATATATACAATGTGGATTGAAACATAATTAATTGATATTACTTTCAGCTTATACCAAATATGTTAAAATGTTATTGTGCCTTGACTGCCTTCCATTTGGTTGCCAACAAGTAGTTTGATAACTAAATAACCTAGAAAAACGTAGGCGGGCAAATTATTTGAAGCCATGTAAGAGATACATTTGCACATTTGAGGCCATTTCATTGTCCAAATTAGATTTTACAGATATTATAGTGTATATATTGTCATAATGGTAAAAATGTTGTCAAATCATTTAAAATTTTAAATGACGTAATATCATGCACATCGTTAGATACAACAAAACAAAATATTGATTGTAAAATGAGTGAAATGGAGAGGATCCTATTCCGCACCCGACATGGTTGGAAATATGCAATGGGTTAGAAGGAGAGAAATCAAGGGTGTTTGAGATCACTACAATGGTCGACAATGACATAAGGAAGAGAGAGAGGGAGAATAAATAGAAAAATCTAGAATGTTTTGTATAGTAAGAACTTCGAAAAAACTCATAGGCTGAATTATAGTATAACCTTTAGGGTTGGCGTAAACTGCTCATTTGAAGCATTTATTTAGAACTAAACAGCAAGAAGTCACAAGAAAGAATGGTTATGTTAACGTATTTGACGTAAATCGTTTTCCAAAGACTCCAGACGCAGTCGATCTATTTTAAACGGCACAGTCGACCTTCACGTTCAAGCAGCCGACCACCATCGAAATATTGCCGGTATCGAAATCCGACAACATCCGGTTAATGTCGCCGAAATCTGGCAACGGAATCCGGCCACCTTCGCCGGAATCCGGTCAGCCAGATTCCGGCCAGATGGCCTGAATCCGGCTATCCCAGATTCCGACGAAACTGTCCGGATTCCAGCCTTTATCTTGAATTCTGGCTATATTAGCCGGAATTAGGTAAAAATGGTCAAAATCTTGTCGGTCAAGGACCGAATCTCGTCATCGATGATTTTTTATATTATTTTATATTAATATTTATATGTTTTGAATAAAAATTAATTTTTATAGGTTAATATGATTGAATGAAAATATGAAAAATATTTGTGATTTTCTGTACGCGTTAAACACCAAAAAATGCTTTCGGCGAAAAATATTTTTCAGAAAAATGACTTCCCTGAAACTATTTTACGTCGAAACAAACGGAGCATACATTTGAAAATGTGTTTTTCATAGAGTGCTTATTTTTAGAAAATCCAAATAGATGTAGAGTCCTAGAAAAAAATAATTAAAAAAAAAAGGAGTGGCCATCATGATTGACATAAGATTCAGACAAGTAATAATGCATAGTATTAAAAACTATCAAACTGATATGCCGTTAGATTTCACAGATCTAATAGTGTATATATTGTCGTAATGGTGAATATGTTAAATGACATGATCATACCGTTAGATTCAACAAAACAAAATCTCAACTGTAAAATGGGTTGATAGTATTAGAAACTGATACGTGGAACCACCTGCCCAAATATATATTGAGCAAGACCCTTCACTTACCCTAAAGCTGAACAAATGAATTAAGGTGTTGTTATAACATAATATATATATTTAAGATCCAGAGTTAGCCAGGGTCTGAACAATAGTTTTGTGCCATGGATTTGAGAGGTGCTCCACAAGGTTATCAATTGGTCCAACACGCGTCACATAAGCTTGCACAAAGATGCCGAGCATGGCTACCATTGCAAGACGTCCTGCAATAAAGATGGCATAGAACTAATGAAATGACAAGGGATTATAACAAAAGAAAAGAGGATAATATGTAAGAAAATATGAGAAAATCAAACCATTTTTAATCTCTTTTAGCTTCCATTCATGGGCGTTTTTTATATCTTTAGCCAGGCCAAGAGGATTCAGCAACGGACCGCCAGGATATCTATTTGTTAAGAACAAAATCTGTGAACTTTTGAATGGATAGATATAAAATTCATAATTTTCTTATGAGAAAAGTAGATCGGGATCTCCTACAATCTCTCTGTCTGAGAATATTTTGCAATTGTGAGATGCTCCCAATGGGGATCAGAGGCCCCTCACAATTGCTTGCTTGACAGGTTGCAAGGAATTTCTAATTGTAGAGAATCTCGATCTGAAAAAAAATTACCCCGGTTCTAAACCTTCTAGTGAGGCTTCCACCCCAAAGAAATCTGCCTGGGCTTGAGATCCGGGACTAACAAAATCCATGTACCTCTTAGTTTCAACAAACCTGTGCAAATAAAGCAGATAAGGAAATAAATAAAAATTGCAGAAAACCAGCAATTCAGTGGTCGAGATTGGGCGGAGGTTCTACCCCATCAAGATCAGTTGGACAATGAATAGAGTCTCTGTGTTGGCAAACTTGTATTTTACAGCACCTGCTTCATACCAAATTGGTATGTTGATGATTCCAGTCACTCGGAGTAACTGTAACAAATATTAGAACATAAGAAAATGACAAAAAGCATATATTTACAAGTTGAAGTTTTCTGGATAAGATGTGTGGGGTTCTTATCAAGCCTTTGCTTTCTGTATTCTGCATTGCTGTGCTCATTTTGCCATATTTGATACGGGGTAGAATGTTCAATTAAGCAACAAATCATGACCCTTTGCATTTACATAAACAAAATGTTAGAATTCGAACTTTGTCGCCGTCATTTACTAAATGATTGAATCAATCATTTCTTATAGCTTAAGCTTTCGGGAGCCAGGTGAAGTATGGAATTGCTTACATCAGTAAGAAGAATTCCAGCAACTCCAAGCATAGCAAAGCGAGCATGAACCAGCTCTGCCTGCACGTACCATTTCAAGCTTTCCGGATCCTCTCCAAGCCCAAGTGGGTCAAACCCAAAATCTCCAGGAAGACTAAAGAGATTGAGAAAAAAAAATATCGGACAAATCTCTGGCCAAGAAGAACACAAAATGAAAATTAGCACGTATAAATATAAGGGGCTCAGCTCACCTTCCATCGAGGTAGGGTGGAGGGTCAAGCCCAGGTAGCCATGTAGGGCGGCGCAGCTGAGCCCGAACCGCCGTTCGGGTGAAACGTTGAGTTGTTACTGGACCTGGTCTAGCAGACCAGGGCTTATAAATATTCTTAGAAATGAAGACTGAAGAAGAGCATGGCCGGACAAGAAATCCTCTTCCCACTGCAAGAGCCATGGTTACTTCTTTCACTCTCTATCAACAACTCCTAACTGAAGCCTGGAGGCATATACACCATAAGGTACAGAAAAACTCCACGTACATACAACTACCATCCATGTAAGAAAAATAACATGATAACATGGGGGCCCACTTATCCCAAATCCTTCGAGTCGTTGGATTTGAGATGTGCAGATCTTCAGATACAGCTGCGATCCTCTAAGCTTCAAAGTGCCCCCACCTAGTCTGCAGTGACATCTATTAAAAGGGAAGTTATTTACATCTCAAAGTTATGGAAAATGTTAAATTTACAACACCAACACAACAATCACACAACAACCCCTCACATGAGGGTGGACCCCACACACTGGGGCCCACTCTCATGTGAGGGGTTATTGTGTGGTTGTTGTGATGGTGTTGTGTATGAATCAAATCCCCAAAGTTATTCCTTAATTTGTGATCTTCAATGTGAAGTTCTCATATACGAAGTAGGCTATGAGGCAGCTTAATTTCAATCACCAGATAGAAAAAAAAAAAAAAAAACAAAAAAAAAAACAAGAAAACTCCAGACAACCCCAAAGTCCACTTTGAATTTTTCCGGCGGAGAAAGCAATTTGTGGTTCATTAAGCATTAATACGACACTAATTGCCAGGAGGCATTAAACAGCTTGCAAATTGCAGGACATCTAATGTTCTGTTTAGAACATAGTAGTACAATTAGACATCATTTTGAAACATACTCTACTGAAACAACGAACTAAAATACAACAGAGAAGTTTGAAAACAAAGCGTTTGAAGCTTCATTGGTGGAGCAAAGAAAGCTGACGAGGAATGGCCATGACTAAGCATGTCATCGCCTGCTGGATATGCTGAAGGAGCTGACTTTCATGGGGGTTGCAATGACCAGCGGAGCCTCAGGTGAATCAGTGACTGCAAACTTCTCATGCATGAAGCGACTATCAACAATGGAGTCATCCTTCAAGACTATCTTGTAACAGTAGCAGCTCTTCAAGCCCTCCTGATGGCGGTAGCACTCATGAGACCCATTCTTCACCTGTTGGAAGTTCCATATCACACTAAACTTTCCCACAGTTGAAACCAAATGGCGCTCCTGCTTCCCATTCTCCGTGACCTAAACAACAATGTAGATGAAATTGTCAAGATTATAAATAGAACTGAGGAAAATCACAGGAAAAACTTATTTGAGTTTTTAAATAGATGGAAATTGCATATGGAACACAGATTACCACGGTTAGGAGAGGTCTAAGACCACTTTTTTTTTTTCTTTTTTGCAATCAGCTCAGAACAATATTGATTACAAAATCAAAACAGAAATTAGAGTAATAAATTACTGGACAATCTTCAAACTTTCAGCTACAGAACGGTTTACTGAAAAAAAATTAAAAGGACAATTTATATAAAAAAAAATTGAAAAATAAAATAAAAATGCAACCGTGGCACAACATCCACATTATACGAACATCCATAAGCTTTTAGATAGCATAATAAGTATTCCCTACATATTTTTTGGAAGGTGAAAATAAAGAATTTATACATTAATGACTTTAAGCATTACCTTCAATTACAAAGAAACACAGAAAAGAATCTGTAGGCATGACAGAAAGGAAAATGAGAAGAATTTCCATGATTGAGCAGCCTCTACAGGAGATAACCCCCCACTCCAAGCGGAAGTATAGAAGCATAAGAAAGCACCAAAGAACTATACAAAAATTCTCTAATGGGAGGGTTATCAACTAGATTCAGCATAAACTCATGATAACTGATCACATTAAAGCAAGCGTAACTTATAAATTCTAGCCAAGCCAATCAAATACTTGATTGTCAAACCATTAAATCAATGTGTTTTCAAACGGGCTAAGCATTTTTAAGAACTAGACTCGTGATTTTTCAATGTATTTGGACATCCATATAAATCCTATTGTCGTCACTTATACTGAGAAAATCCTCTTTCAAGAAGGCCATGAAACTATGCAATTAAAGCAGATGAAATACACAATTTATGAGTACTAGCAAAGCAAACCCAGCAAAAGAATGGACTACGCAAAATTAAAGACCCTAACTAAGCACCTAATTGCAAATTGAATGGCCGAAAGAAGAATTAGGAACTTGCACATTTTTGCAGGCTACCAGCTGAAAAAAGGTGCAACTAACAGGCACATAATATGCATACTTACCCACGAAAACTGAGCATTTCGAAACTTATTATCAACTCCAGCTAAATGTGAATCTAGAGGATTCAGCTTCAACAATCTTGGAGCCGAGATCCTATTCCCCATACGACCGGTAAAACCGGTCTTAGTATTTCCAGCCTTGTCAGTAAACAGGGTGCAGACAAGGATCAAATACGTATCCGTGGTACCCAATATCCACTTCCCATCAAAGGTAACATCCACATGAGTAATCGGTGAACCAAGACCGGGAAAAGCCGTCTTCGCCTGCCTCATTGAATTGCTAGAATACAATCTAATCTTCCCATCAATAGACCCAACAACAATGGAACCATCACCAGTAGTGGCAAAGCACTGAAAATTAGTCCCGCGAGAGAACTGGTGCCCCTGTGCCCAATTCAACACAGGGGTGCTAGCATTGGCAAGATTCTGAACCATCCCATTTCGATCACGCATATCCCACCGGCAAAGCCTGTTATCATCCAATCCCAAGAATGTCGAACCCGAGGGATCCAATTGCGCTCCTTTACTATCATTCGTCACATCCCTCATTGTAATATCAGTCCCGTCCTTCTCAAACTTCCACTCAGTCACAATCTTCCCAGTCTCAATATCAAACTGATGGAGCCCTGTGGAATGAGGCTTCCCACCATTCATTGGACTCATAAGGAGCATATTTGTCTCAGCCCGCATTAGCAGCGCCTTTTTCGGTGTGGCATTCACCAAGCTCGAACCTTTCCTGGAATTCCCGCCATCAAAATTGACATAAACGCCTTTCCCATGAATCCCATGAGCGAAATTCTTGACAACCTGAATGCCGGCATCACCAACCAAGAAACTATTGTCCAATGCACCCAATGCCAAGCTCTGTATCCCGCCATTGGCTGCCTCCTCGAACTCCTCGTGCAAGTCCTGGCTCACTCTCACCGGTGTCTCCGAACCCGGGCTCTTCAAGAAGCTATCGTTAGTGTCTTCCCACACCGAATCATCCGCAATTTCAGGCTTCAACCACCCAATAAAGTCCTTTCCGTAAACTTTAACCTTGTTCTCCTCAATGGCCTCAACCCCATACGTGCTCTCAAACAAACAGTCCTGAAACTTTGAAACAAAGCCCTTATACTCCTCGTCACTAAAGAATTTCATCGCCCAAACACCTTTGGCCACAAAATCAACGCGACGCTGATCGCCGAAGGTCTTCAATTGCAGCTCCGTGGAAACCTTGACCCTAATCTTGGAACCAACTTTCAGAACCCACCAAGAATCTCCGTCTCCGTCTTCATCTTCGTCCTCATCGTCGTCGCCGTCGATCCGAGAGGTCTTAACGAAAGAATAGGAAGTGAGCTTATCGGAGACGACCCATTTAGCCGCCGGTGAATTTCCGCCGATGTGGAGGTAGAGCTTGACGGCGTTTTTGACATTAGGGTTCTGGGTCGTTGTTGAGGAGGGGTATTTGAGCTGGAGGGCCTGGAGCTTGGCCTCTACTTCATCCAAAGAAGACGGGGTTTTTGGTCGGCGCTCCGAGGATCGATCCTTGGCATCATGGTAGTTTTCCTCTTCTTCGTCTTCTTCTTCTTGTTCCGATTGTTCTTCGTGTTCTTCAGCATCGGAGTCGGACAATTCCAGATCTTCGCGGCTGTGATTGGCACCCATTGTTTTGTTGCTTTGTGGAGAGGCAGAGAGAGAGAGAGAGAGAGAGAGGTATAGAGAAGGGCTTGGGAATCTGAGAAAATGGGAATGAAACAAGAGCGCCAAGTTCAAAATTTGAAATTGGACCCGTTAGGGTTTTGATTGATTTTTAAACAAAAAAAAAAAAATGGAAGAATATGGTTCCGGGTTATCCAATGGATAACCGGGAACCGGGTTTAAGTTGTGTTTGACCGTTGGTGTGTTTATTCGAATCCTTCAGACCTTCACGTTCGAGGTGAATTCTTTTTTTGAGTGATAGTAAGAAGTTGTAAGAAGTTGTAGTAACTAGTGTAGGAGCATACACATGATTGTTATGGTATAAAGTAATAATAATTTGTATGGAAAAAAAAAAAATTTATACTGTAATGAGTTTTTTTATTTGAATAGTAATAAAAATTGTTGATATGACATAAAAAAAAAAAAAAAAAAAAGGTTAAAATGTTATGAAAAAGTTTTTTTGAAGAAGTGAAAATAAAGTAATGAGAGGGAGAGGGTTGTCAAAGGAGGCCAATTGACTTTACAAAATGAAATTTGACAATTCAACCAGTGCAGTAAAAGTAATGTTAAAAAGTAAAAATCATACATTTACCTTATTCGTATTTCAATTAGTTAACGTGATAGTGTTAATCGGCTTTTATTTTATATTTTAATAATGATTGATTGTTACTGCCACATTACATGAGTATGGATAGTGACGATATAAAAGTATGATTTATAGCAATACTCATCGACGTCATCGTATAGCATAATCCGTGTGGTTTAATGTGATTTTATTGACACTTTATTTATTTTATTTTTTTTCAATTTTTTTCCGATAACACCCCAATGTGGTATCTAATTATTGTAGTCAACTATTCACACCCACTTCTTATTAACACCATTAACAAAAATTAGCCAAATGAGATGTAAGTGATCTCACATACTCCCATCTCCTGTAATATCCTATCCAATTAATATTGTGACACTAATTTTCATTAATGATTTTAATGGGAAGTGGATAGAGCACTTGATTAGAACAGTTATTAGACATTATAATTGAAAGCTCAGAGGGTGTCAACAGAACTGTATCAAACCCTAAGAGGCATGTAGAACTGTAGAAGTGTTTTACCAGAAATGTATGATACGAGATATCAGCATTTAAAAATCACTATAAAGACTGAGGCTGCCAAAATTTTGTATTCAAATTCATTTTACTCAAGCACAAGTTTCTTTTCATGCCTTCAATTGAGGTCACCTCAATAATGCTAACGCCTGAACAGCCATCCCCTCCAGTGTCTCTCATCATCTCCCTCAACCTTGCTACATCATCCCACCTCCCTTTTACAGCATAAAGATTGGACATTAACACATAAAACCCACCATTGTTGCAATCCAAGAAAAATAACTTCTTGGCCAGAGATTCCCCAAGCCTGACCTCTTGATGGATGCAACAAGCGCTGAGCAAAGCTCCCCACACTGCAGAATCTGGCTCAATCTCCATGTTCTTGATAAAATCCATTGCTTCTTCAAACAAGCCTGCACGACCAAGGAGACCAACCATGCATGCAGAGTGTTGCAAACCTGGCACCATACCAAACTCTTCCCTCATAATTTGGAAGTGCCTTCGTCCTTCTTGAACAAGACCTCCATGGGTACAAGCAGCCAAAACACCCAAGAAAGTGATTTTATCAGGTTTTAGGCCTTGTACTCGCATTTCAGAAAAACAACCAAGAGCTTTATGCTCAAGCCCATACAAACTGTAGCCTGAGATTATTGCATTCCATGTTGCCAAACATGGCTCTTTGATGCTCTTAAACGCCCTTTCAGCACACTCTATTCTTCCGCATTTGGTGTACATATCTATAAGAGCAGTTCCAACAAAATCTTCCACTTCTAGATTGTTTCTTAGGACATAATTATGAAGTTTCTTCCCAAATTGCAGGTACCCTAGTTGGCAGCACCCAGAAAGTAAACTAGCAATGGTAATGGCATCTGGACTGTGACCAAACATCTTCATTTGACAGAACAGTTCCATGGCATCACTTGACCTTCCAGCCTGTACACAACCAGATATCACAGAATTCCAGCTGACCAATTGTTTTTCACGCATCTCAAAAAACAAAGAAAAAACAGCTTCCATCTCATCAAAGTTGGAGTACATGCTTATCAGGCCATTTGCAACCAAACAATCGACACTTAACCCACTCTTTAGTCCATAACTATGGAATGCAAGTCCAGTGCCAAAGTGAGCAGGATGTGTGATCCCATGGAGGATGCTAACCATAGCGACTGCATCCAACTTCAGGTTTAACTGCTGCATTTGAGAAAAGCACTCCACCACCATACCCATATTTCCCTTCTCAGCATAGCTTGAAATAATTGCAGTAAGGGAAACCAAGTTGTTCTGGGGACATGACTCGTAAAGTAGTTTTGCTAATTCTGTGTTCACATACCTTGCATAAACACAAACTAGGGCAGTGATCACAGAAGCGTCATTGACCACACCAGTTTTCAGTGCATAAGAATGGATAGATTCAGGTTGAGCATTGGCTGACAGAAGGCTCACAATGGTTACTGAATTGGCTTCGACACCTTCCTCCCGCATTTGATTGAAAACAAGCATTGCCTCATTAAAATAACAATTCTGGCCATAGGCACCAATCATAGTGTTCCAAGAAACCACACTTCTCTCAACCATTTCCCCAAACAAAATTTCTGCTGCTTCCAAGTCCACACATTTAGCATACATAGAGGTAAGCGCATTCTTAGCTTGAGAATCCAAATCAAGGCCAGCCTTAACTCCAAAACCATGAATAGATTTCCCTTGAAATGCTAGCTCATGCCGACCACAAGATGGAACTAAACTAACCAAAGTCGTGTGACTAGGGATAAAACCCTCTCTAAGCATTTGAACAAAGAGTTCCAACGCACCAAAATCATACCCATTTCGCGAATACCCACAAATCAACGCATTCCAAGACACAACATCTCGATCACGCATACCATCAAACATCAGCTGTGCATGTTTTATACATCCCAATTTCATATAAAAATCAAGAAGGGCAGTACTTACATACACAAATTGTTCCCCGCCCGATTTCACCAAATGGGTCTGAATCTGATTTGCTTCTAGCCGTTCATTCACTGAATTCAAATCAGAGGAAGAAGAAGACGATCCACAGGCCTTAAGGAGTAAAGAGAAAGTGAGGTCGTTGGGTCTCACATTGGATTGCAACAATTGGCGAAAAAGGACCAAAGCCCGGCCAGAGGTTTTGCTTTCAATGTAAGATTTAAACACCGTGTGGAAGAAAGAAAGGGTAGGGCTTGGAGAGAGACCAACGGTACGGGACAAGCTCATACTCTGCCCTTTGGCGCGAGATTTGACCGTTGGCACGTCCGGGTGCTATCTTTACTACGCGCAGAGGGAGCGCATTGCGCCTCCCTGTGTAGTTTCCAGATTTTATTTCTACATCCAACAAGCCAAAAAAAACTAATCTCGGAATTTTTTTTTTCTAGGCAACACTTTTTTTTTTCTTTTTTTCTTTTTTTTTTTTAGATAAATGATGAAAAATTACAAATAAAAACAAATTAGGACCAAACAACCCAACAAGAAGCACTAAAATAATAAAAGAAAACAGAAATTAAAAGAAAATGCATCAATTAAATGACGCAGCCTTATTAAATCTAGGCAACACTTTCGAGTATAATAAAAAACGTCTTTCCCGCGGTCATGGAGGGAGGCCAGTGAAAAATTTACATGGTAAAATATTTTAAGAAGTCTAGATAATCATAATCCATGCAATAAGATAATAAGGATCCGGATAGACTGTAATTTGCTTATTAAATAAATTCAAACATTTTTTTTTTTATCTTTATATCATATTAATTATTATTCAAACAAAAAATTCACAATAAAACTCTTTATCAAAGGACCCATTTTCATTGTTACTATACACAGTTAAAATTAAGTCTGCTTGTCTACTCAAAAAAAAAAAAATTAAGTCTACTTGTTAGTACTATATCTTAGTACCAATCCATAACCATCAAAGTCAAATCCTGAGCTGATAAATAAAACAAATTCAATGAAGCAACAACTGGTAACATATAAATGATAAACTGGAGAGTCTTGACCAATTTGAAAGATCAATGAATGTAGTTGAAATAACTGAATTTTGGGTTGTTTGATGAAGTAATGAAAACTCAATGGAATAGTTGGAACCGATAGCCGTAATAAGAGCTTCACTAATCATCAATTTTCACCGTTTATTTTTTAATAAGAGGTTTCCAATGTTGTGGAAATTCAAATGGTGTTTTTACTGTGCGTAGTGCTTACTACTTGGGGAAGGAAATTCAGGATAGTTTGGCTGCACAATGCTCAAATTCTGGTGCAAATCAGGATACTTAGAAGGCAATTTGGGATATGAAGGTTCCAAACCCAGTTAAGACTTTTATTTGACGGGCATGTCATAATGTTCTCCCAACTCGAGATAACTTAATGAAGAGGAAGACAGTTGATTCGGCATCCTGCCCTTGCTTGGGGGGGGGGGGGGGGGGGGAAGAAACTCTAATTCATGCCATATGGGAGTGTCCAGCAGCCCAAGATGTGTGGGGTAGTCAAAGACTCCCCATTCCAGAAGTGTAGCTATGTGGCCTGGAACTTCAAAGAATTTTTTGCTCACTGTCTCCATCGGTTCAACAAGGAACTTATTGACTTAATGGCAGTTGTGGCAAGAGAAACCTGATTTAGAAGGAACAAACTTGTCTTTGAGGAAGTCTTCCTCCACCCAGATGAAGTGTATGAGGGAGCAATTAAGTCCCTTGGTGATTTTAAGGCATGTATTCAGGAGACCAACCGGTGCACCATAGCTTGGAAGTTGCGCCTTCTAGGAGAATACCTACTATCTAGTGTCCTCCCCTGATGGCTTCATTAAAATTAATTGGGATGCGGCTATAAATACACATGAGGGTTGGATTGGTGTGGGTATCATTGCTAGGGATTGCATGGGATGTTTTTTAGGAGCTCGAAGTTTTGTTTACCCCTACAGGTGGACGCCAAAACTACGGAAACTATGATTGCTTTGGGAGCTGTCCAGTTCAACAAGGAGGTGAGATTCTTTGATGCCATATTTGAAGGAGATGCAGCCCAAGTTATTTCAGAGATTAATTCAGGCCCGCCTCATCTCTCTAGACTTGGTCATTTTTTGGAAAGCATTCACATGGAGAAACAATTTCTTCGTCTATGCACTTTTTCTTTTATATCTAGAGATGCAAATTCCGCAGCCCATTGTTTAGCAAAAGAGGCTGCTTGTAATAAGACAAATAGGTGTTGGCTAGAAGATATTCCTATGAGTATTTCCAGTATTGTTCTTAGGGAGGCTGTTTGTTCTCTAGATCCTTAATTTTGAGGATCAATTTGTTTTTTGATTATTGATCAATGATTCAATGAAGATGCAGAGCAATTTCGTTCAAAAAAAAAAAAAACAAAGGAGGTTTCCAATGATTTTTTCACTGGAGGCTCCAACTTATTCTCCCAGCTGTGGAGAAATCTATTATAGTCAACATAGACAGAAATCTATTAGAAACACTAACAGGTCTCAAGCACCATTCATTCCATACAAAATCACTTCCAACTCTTCAATTTTTCTCCCACACAGCGTAGTCTTGGCCAGAGGTGGCAACGTGAAAGTTTGAGGGAACAAGGTTTCCAACTTCAAACCTTGGCCCAATCTTCATAAAGATCTTGTCGTCAATCCCAGCTACATATAAGTCGGCATCAGACGCTATAATCTGCACTGTGCTCCTGGTGTTGATACCATTCCTGAGCCTAATTGCAACCAATTTGCTTATCTCCTCCTTTAGACCCCCATCAAAGAAGTGATCATAGAACTGCACACATATATAAATACCATCTCTTCCAGTCAACAATAATAGTTTAATATGGCGGATTATTAACCATCTTTAGAATGAAAAACTATACAAACATCAAGGAAAAACTCATTCTTAAAAACCGGTTTTTGTTCAAAAGCTTTTATACATACGGTTAAAATTGCACTTAAGTACGTGATGGTGGTTCTTATATCAAATGCACAAATCTCACAAAGAATTCACCCTTAAAAACTGGCTTGCAGGTAAAGAATGCTCAAAAGTTTATATACACATGGTTAAGATTGTAATTAAGACAAGTAGAACACTTAAGATTGTAACAAAAATTATATAAACAAATAAGATGGAGGACAGAAATTACTATGGTTGGGGTCCCAGGATGGGTGAGAATGTAAGCATATCCTTGAATGACTTTATCGGAGGGGAATGGCCACAGCTTTTGAGTAGAACCAGTGTCATGATTGTCAATGAATGTCACTGCATTTTCTGGCTTTATGCCAATCATCCCTGGTGGCTTTCCATTAGAGTCTTTTAACCGCCATAGCTCCCCTTCCACAGCTGCTTGAAGAATCCCTTTGGTTGTGAAATCGAATGCAGTGACAGCACCACCAGCAGCTTGTACCCAATCAGCTAGAGCAAGACGGTGTGCATCCTGGTTGAGGTTAGGTTTTCCATCATCTCCATAAGAAAGAGAATCCCATTTCTCCCCAACTGCAAATTCTGGCATAGTTTGTTCCATATAAATTTTTGTAATACTTGGGGCGTACCCCTTCACATAATCAAATCGCCACCCATCAAATCCAATTTCAGTCTTCAGCCAATTCATCCATTCAGACAACTCTTTCTGTACCCGTGGATTAATATGATCAATGTCAGGTGCAGGTTCATAGCCCTCTCCGCTGTCAAGATTCCCAGTGCCATCAGAGTAGGTAGTGTCATCCTTGCAAATGAAGGACGGCCCCCAGTCAAGACGGTCATCCGGAGTTCCACCTTCAAAGATGCTCCAAATTCCTCTCTCATCTTGCTTCTCAGCAGTTCTGTGATTTATCACTATGTCAGCAAGGGCTTTAATTCCCTTCTCATGGAGAGCTGCAATCAGTGACTTCAGTTCATCCTTTGAACCATATTTTGAGGCATCGAGATCATATAGCCTTCCAGGCAAGTATCCTGAAATAAAACAAGGAGAGAAATACATTGACATTGAGCACGTCTAAGCTGTTCTGTTATCAAAACCAAAAATATGGGGAGAGAAATACATTGACATTGAGCATGTCTAAGCTGTTCTGTTATCAAAACCAAATATGGGATCCTAAACCTTAAATCGCTGCTTATCTCAAAAGCTTAACAGAAAATTATAAATTTAATTATTTAATTTATACTTTAACACTTCCCTCAAGTATTGGCTAAAACTGACCCTTTAAGATAAATTGTTTTTGGATGAATCAAAAACTTTATAAACCAACACCAAAAGAATCCCACCAAAAGCCTTAGCCTTAACATCCTTACCACACCACAGAAACCGATTTAGGCCTTTAAGATAAAATTATAAATTGAAATATTTTACCTATCAAAAAAAATTATTTAATTTATACTTTAACACCTCCCTCACGTATTTGCTCAAACTGGCCCTCAGTCAGCTTCATTCTAGTAGTGTATTATGGAACAAAAAGTATATTAAAACCCAATTAACAGGGCCAAGACAAATTTGGAAGAGCTAGTCAAGATACTAGCTAGAAAACAGATAGAGAAAAACTACTATCATGGGTCACTTGTTATATAATATGATATTGAATACCAAATGAGCCTGCAGAAGAAGAAATTAGAGATACCCTGGGGAGCAACAGATTGAGAAGGGGGAGGAAGCCAGACATGAGTGATTCCAGCATTAGCTAGATCAGGAACAGAGCTCTTCAGGGAGTTGTACCATCCACCGTTATTGCTTGATTCCCAATTGAACCCCTGTCATATCATAATCTTGAACAATTAGTTCCACTAATATGCATATATATATATATATATACACGAGACGGAGAGAGACAGTAATTGGGTTGCCAGCCATGCCTGAAATAGTACGGCCGGGGACGCCATGGAGGGTGATAGAGAAATGTAGAGGCAGAAGAAGCAGAGCGCTGTTAGAAGATTCATGGCGTTGATGGTGTTGGAAACGCGTTCTTCTGTCGCCCTTTATAGCCATCGCTGTCCGGCTTGGAGTTTCACAAGGGGTGCGTCTTTGACGCTCTAGAGTCCTTGACGTCAACGAAATAGCTTAGACTAAGAATAAATTCAGACATAGGAATAATTAATTAACAAACGTGGCCTAGTCTCTCCCCAGCATTTTTTTCCTTTGGTTTTTCTTCATTAATACGTCTCCGTACGTTCCTTGAGGATTTTTCTCATTCATTCTTGATTGTCTTGATGTTTTCCCACCTGATTTTTCTTTATTATGCATTTTCTTCCGAATATGTCGGGGGAATAATTGCATTATTGGTCTATAGGGTTAACCTAAATTACAAATCACTCCATATGATTCAAAAAGTTTATCGAGAGTCCTTGTGGTAAACTATAATTACAAATAAGTTCTTGAACACATTTTCCATTCACCAAGTTAACAGATTTCATTAATCAACCACGTCATACCCAATAAGAAGCCAACACGCGTCCATTACAATAAAAAATATAAAATCTTATAAAAATAAAAATAAATAAAATAAAATATTTGTTTAAAAAAAAAAATTACTGAATGGGTGGTTGCCCGCCAATGGGGGTGGCCACCCCTTCAGTAATTTTTTTTTTATTAAAAAAAAAACAAATGTTTTTATTTTATTTATTTTTATTTTTATTATATTTTATATTTGTTTTTATTGTAATAGACACGTGTCGGCTTCCTATTAGGTGTGACGTGACTAACTAATGGATTCTGCTAATTTGGTGGATGAAAATGTGTTCATAAACTGATTTGTAATTATAGTTTACCATAAGGACCATCGATGAACTTTTTGAACTACATTAAGTGATTTGTAATTTAGGTCAACCCTAGGACCAATTGTGCAATTATCTCATCGACATATACGGAAGAAAATGCATAATAAAGAAAAATCAGGTGGGAAAACATAGGGGTGAAAATAACAACCCGCAATAACCGTATAACCGCAAAACCGTTAAAACCGCCTAAAAATCGGTAACCGGTAACCGTCTTAGAAAGGCGGTTAGCGGTTTTAAGAAAGCCGGTTAACGGTTATAACCGCTAACCGGCTTTCTTATTATATATATATATATATATTTAAAAAAATTATATATAAAATGACGTCGTTTTGGTGTTTAACACCAAAACGACGCCGTTTCAATTCAGTCTAATAATTACACAGTCCACACATAAAATCGTAAAGCGTAAACGAGCAATTGAGCAAACCCTACTGGACCTCTCATTGTCCCAACTCTCACTACGCCGCCTCACTCCTCAGCCCTCAACCTCTCCGAATCTCCCTTCTCGCAACACTCCGCCACTCGCCGGCCTCTCTCTCTCTGCCCAGAAGCTCCAACACCACCATTGTTGTTTCTCCACCACTCTTCGTCCTCTCTATCTCGCTCTTTACGACTTTGCCAGTAAGTTTTATTTATTCTTCTGTCATTAGACTTAATAGACTGTGTTTTGAGTTTGTGTTTTGGTTATTTGTTTGATTTGTTTTAGTTTTGATTTGTTTGATTTGTTTGATTTGTTTTAGTTTCTGTTTGGTTATTTCGTCACATTTACGGCTGTAGTAATTAGTAAAGGGTGAACACTAAAAATCGTACTTTTTGTTTTTGTTTGTTATTGTTTGATTTCTGCTTTTTCTAATTTCTTGTATTGAATCACCATTTTGATTCCTTTGGTGAGGCTACCAACTGAGCACTGTATACTGTTCACAGCATGAAATAAACCAAAGGGAAAAAGATAAATAGACAAGAAAAAGAGAAGGATATGGTATGGCAACCTTTTGTGACAAAGTGCCAATAACCTTTCTTTTTTCCTAAGCAAGATAATGATAATATTAATAGAAAATTAAACTACCCTAACAAACACTCCAATACAGTCATTATGGTCATAGAAGTAATAGCAATATCAAAAATTTATACATGTGTTGATGTGTGAACTTTCGGCCTCTTTAATATCCTTTTACTTATCAAAAAATAATAATAATAATAAAACCAAAACATTGGACATTTTTTTTTTTTCAGTACGTGCATTTACATGCATAAATAAAGAAAATAAATTGCATGTACATACATAAAATTGTTCTATCTATATTGGATATGTACTTTTTATAATAACTGAATAAAGTGAACTGATGATTTTTTTTTTTTTTTAAAATCTTAATTCAATAGTACTAACGAAATGTTGAGGTGAATCCCAATTTCGCATGAGTAACATAAATTGCATGAAGTTGGTTTGGTTGTGAGGCAAATCCCAATTTTGCATGAGTGATCACATAAATTACATAAGTTCATGATTTGTTGTGAGGTAAATCTCAATTTTGCATGTGCATGACTGATCGAGTCACATAAATTGAATGAAGTTGATTCATGTAAATACGCTTTCATCTCAGTATTTGTATAAGGCTTAGTGTTATGAGAATAGCCAATATAAGGTTTCCATGGGGAAGGTTTGGAAGTTGACTTGGAGTAGGATTATTTGCCATGTTTCTTTTTTTTTCTTTAATTAGAAACATGGCAATAAATTTTATTTGAGATGAGATTTATGTTTTTTGAGGTGTGATTGAGTGATTCATCTTCCCTTTGGTTGTTAAATAAATTTTATTATTTATCTAATAACAAATGGCAGACACTTTTGAGTGATGTAACCACCCCTATTATGGTAGATGACAACTCTGAAACACCTTCCACTGCAAATGTTGAAAGCCTCGCACCTTCCAACAATCACAATGTACAAAACCAAATGTGAATCAATTCATTGTGTGGAGTCACTTTAAAAAGTGGAACCGATCGATAAAGAAAACCTTAAAGCTATGTGCAATTATTGCAATAGGTTAATAGGGTGTCATTATAAGAGAAATGACACTTCAGCCATGATGAACCACCTTACCTCTAATTGCCCAGACTCTCCACTTAAGAAATCAAAACTACCCAAAAACCAAACAATGTTGCAAATGTCATTCAAGAAACCGGCAGAAGGTGGTAGTGGTAACCAACTTGGATTCATGACGTATGATTCAAACAATATAAGAAATTTGATTGTTCGGTATTTCATCAAAAGTGAGCTGCCTTTTAGGCATGTGGAGAGTGATTGGTTTAGGGAATTGATAAATGGAATTGAACCTAGGTTCAAAGTGCCATGTCGTATCACTTTACAAAAAGATTGTTTTAAACTGTATGAAGAAGAAAAGCTTAGGTTAAGGGCTTTTTTGAGCGGTAAAAGAGTATGCATCACTACCGATACATGGACATCCCTGCAAAATATAAACTACATGTGTGTTACCGCTAGCTTCATAGACTCTGATTGGACAATTCATAAAAAAATACTCAAGTTTAACCAAATTCTCAATCATAGGGGTGAAACTATTGGAAGAATGATAGAGAGTGCATTAACCCAGTGGGGGATTGATAGTGTGTTCACTATTACAGTTGATAATGCATCAGCCAATGATGTGGGGTTGAGTATATGAGAAAGAGGATGAAGAACAAAAGTCATACTGTTTTGGGAGGAGAATATCTTCACATGCGTTATACTGCTCATATTTTAAACCTTGTTGTGCATGAAGGCTTGAAAGACTTAGGTGACTGTGTTACTAATATAAGGAACGCATTCAGATATGTGAGGTCTTCACCGGAGATGATGTCAAAGTTTAAAGATTGTATAGAGCGGGAAAAAATTAAATGTAAAAACATGGTGTGTCTAGATGTTCCAACTAGATGGAACTCTACATATTTGATGTTAAGCACTGCTGAAAAGTAACCAAAGAGCTTTTGACCTATTGGGGGAGGATAAGCATAATCATTTTGTTGTTCCTCAACCTATTGATTAGGAAATGCTAGGGCATTTGCAACGTTTTTTCAAACTTTTTATAAAGCTACATTGAAGTTCTCTGGTTCAACTCATGTCACCTCCAATTCATATTTTTTGCAACTTTGTATTATTCAAAATACATTGAATGATGGTTGTCTCAGTGAAGATCAAGTCCTGAGTTTTGTGAGTTTTAGTATGAAACAAAAATATGAAAAGTATTGGGAGACTATGGATATGATCAACTTGATGGTGTATGTTAGTTTTGTTCTTGATCCACGCAACAAGATAAAGGGGTTGGTGTTTTGGTTGAGAAAATGCAATGGGCCTATGTGGGCAGATCAAATAGAGGCAAAAGTGAGAGACCTCATGAATCGTTTAATTGGGCAATACAATAAGTTTCATAGGGGGGGGGGGGGGGAGCAGGGGAGTCATCTAATATTGTTGAAGATGCAAAAGAGCAAATGTCAATATGGTAGTGCGCTAATCGACTACGTGGATTTTACATTTATAAGTTTACCACTCGCAATAGTACGAATCAATTGTACTATAGTAAGGGTGATCGAACCACATAGATTATTAGTTGTTTTGCGTAATAGGATATCTAAAGGAACGTATCTAACTTAACTTAAGAGTAAAAATAAGAGTAAAGGTTGTAGAATTGAAGCTACAACAATAAGGTGAAGAAATGAAAGTGGAAAATGAAAACAAACTTAAAATAAACTTAGGGTATTGATCTTGTCCAATCCTTAACCAATGAAATGCTTAAAGTCTATATGGATCTTCCTAACATGCATGATATGAGCACGTAATGGGCGTCAATCATTACGACGACTTCGACACGAAAACACTTTCGTTAAGACGTAATCATAAAGCATCTAGTTTTACATTAAACAACTCCACATAAAGATTTAAACTACAATTGAAAAACGTTTACTCTACCAAAGTGTGGAGTGATTAATGCTCCATAGCTTACTACTCTATAAAACATCCTAATAAGCATACACAATACATGAAAACCCTAATTAGGCCACAATGATAAGGTATTTAGTTTTGTACCGGTCTATTCCATGTAAAGATTAAACTACAATGGAAAGACATTTTACACTACTAAATGTATGAAATGACCGGTGTTCCCTAGAATACCCTATAAGGTGACTCTAATAGGTAAACACACATCATGTCAAATAGAACCATTGCAAAAGACATCGTTCTTGTTTCCAAGAACGTTGGTTTTACTCAAGAAATCTAAGAAAACTCATAGACAAATTTAACTCTTTTTCATAAATAATTAAATTGGAATCTTGAAAACAAACCTTTTAGCATGGGTTTTGAGATCCTCTAACCTTTAACAATCATCAAACATATCTAGAAAATCCTAAGAACTTCAAGAACACTACATGGTTTTTGGAGAGGATTTTGATCAAACCCTAAGATAGAATTTAGCTAGACATGAATTAAGCTAATCTAAGCATGAAATTAAAGGAAAACAGTAAAGAAATAAGAAAAAATGAAGAACAACAACTATATTTAACTTCTACAATTCGGATTACAAGAAAATAAAGAAAAAGAAAAGCAAACTAAGCTAGAAAATTGAAGAACAAGGAATAAAATACAAAGGGAACAAGCTCTCTGGATTTAGGTCCAGAGAGTTGCATCAAAGAAACTTAAAAGCAAGAAAATTAAGTTGATACACCTGAGCAAATCCGAAATTCTCAAAAAGGTGCATGTCTAAACCTAAATCCCTAATCTCATATATATAGAGAATTGGATTTACAAAAGACCATCAAGAATTAATTCTAGCCAAGTATTCAGAGCTGGTTGGCGTCCATTTCTGTCCACAAAATCCAACTTATGATTTGAATTGCATAAAGAATTCAAAGATCTTGAAATATCTGATCTTCTGGAAGACGAAAATTCGATCGATCGATTATAAAGTCGATCGATCACATTTCGCTCGATCGCATTCGGGCTTGTCCTGGTTTGATCGATCGCATTTCGCATGATCGATTTTTCTTCGACTGATGAACTTCGATCGATCTAATTTTATTTCGATCGATCTAATTGCCTTAACCAATTCTTCAACTCACAGGAACAATCTCGAACTTTGGAAATGACTAAAATACCCTTGATGTATTTCCAAGTCTAATTCAAGTGTTTTGAATTAGATTTCAATTGAGACCTGAAAATAAGACAAAATACAAAAACTACAACAACACGTTATATATACAGTAAGAACTAGGTCTAACAAATGCAAATTAAGAGGTCTTAAATCGAATAATTCAAGACTTATCACAATCCTATTTGTAGTAGTGAAGATAAAGAGAAAAAATATAGGAATATGTTTTCCCAACACCTTGTCGCAGAGAATTACTTGTAATGTAGGTCGGAAGTGGATCAATATTTGTTGGATGGGTGTGAAGCAAATATTATAGATTTATCATCTTAAATTGGTGGAAGGTTAATGCACCAAAATATCCTACTCTCCCAGCGATAGCTCGTGATGTATTGGCCATCCCTATTTCCACCGTTGCCTTGAGTCTGCCTTTAGCAACGGATGACGTGTATTGGATACCTGTAGGAGTTCATTGTCTCCACTTACCGTTGATGTCTTCATTTGCACACAAGACTGGTTAAAAAACCGCCCAATGATCTATGAGGAAGTGTTTCAGGACTTTATGGAAAGCTATGATGAACCTGGTAAATTTTATGAATTAGTTATTTATAAATTCATTTCACTTACTTTTCTTTATTTATTTATTTAACTTAAAGTTTTTCTATTGTAGATGGGCCTCAGAATCAACATTCAAATTCAAGGACGACTGAAACATCTTTTTCCTAGAGGAAGGTTATCATTTTTTGACTTGTCATTATATTTATATTACAATACAGTTGCTTACTTTGTCAATTTGTTAAGTTTATAATATTTATTGTTGTTATCTCCAAAGGATTTTGCTAGAAGACCAAATGGGAGTCATGTTGTTATTTCCACAAGATTTTTTTATGTTGAGTGTGGGTGTGTGGACTTTGATTTTTTAATATGGTTTGATGATTGATGGGTGTGGGTGTGTGGACTTGTGGACTATTTGAATATGGTTTGATTTTTTGATGTTGTGAATCAAACCATGTTGTGAGTGTGGGTGTGTGGACTATGGACTATTTGAATATGGTTTGATTTTTGATGTTGTGAGTGTGGTGTGTGGACTTGTGGACTATGGACTATTTGAATATCGTTTGATTTTTTGATGTTGTGAATGTAGGGGTGTGTTGATAGTTGACTTGTGTTTTGAATATGGTGTGTTCACTTGTGTTTTGAATTTTGGATTTTATGTAAACGCATAGTTGCTTGCAATTTAGCAAGCATTTGGTTTCTAATTGGAAGAAGATCGTGGTTGTTCACTGATTTGGCCATTTGATTATGCTTGGCAACGTCTGTGGATGATATTGACTGAGTTTATCTTTGAATGTTGTTGCCATTTCAAATGAGACATAAGATTTGTATTGTAAATATCTTCCAATAGCTTAAAAAAAAAAAAAAAAAAAAGGCAATTCCCGGTTACCAGTTGGCGGTTTAGTGGTTATTTGAAAACCGCCAACCACCTAGGCAGTTGGCGGAGGCGGTTAGCGATTTTTGCTAACCGCCCAGCCGGTTACGGTTAGCGGTTTTGCTTAAAAACCGCTAACCGTAACCTCCTTTTGACCCTTAGGAAAACATGAAGACAATCAAGAATGAATGAGACAAATCCTCAAGGAATGGAGATGTATTATTGAAGAAAAACCAAAGGAGAAAAAAACTTGGAAGAGACTAGGCCACATTTGTTAATTAATTACACCCCTAGGTTCGGAGGTGGCCGGATCCACCTTTATGGGTGGCTTGAAGGCCACCCCTAGGTTATGGGGTAGTTCGTAGGCCACCCACCCTCCCGAGTGGCTGCCACCCCTTCATTTTTCTTTTTTTAAAAAAATATATGTTAGGTATGATATTTTTATTAAGTTATTGTTTGATGGTATTTCTATCTTTAAACGAAATTTAACATCTTAAAATAAAATATTCTATCCGATTTAACGAGATTCCCTAACGGAAGGGAGATTTTGATATGTAAATGGTAGTTCAATACTTTCTTCTGGTGATGGTGTCAGTTCATGAGACATATTGACAATGACTGGTAGTTCATAGGAGAAAAATATAATTACTCCTAAAAAAATGTCTTCCTCGTGGGCATGGAGGGAGGTCAGTGGAAAATTTACATGGTACAATATTTTATGAAGTGAAGATAATCATAATCCATGCAATAAAAAAATAAGATCTGGATTAACGGTAATTTGCTTATTAAATAAATTCAAATAATTTTTTAACTTCATATCACATTAATCACTTTTTATTATTATTCAAACAAAAAAATTCACAGCAAAATTCTTTACCAAAGGACCCATTTTCATTGTTACTGTACACACCGTTAAAATTAAACCGGCTTGTCAACTCAAAAAAATATAATCAAGTCTGCATGTTAGTACTATATCTCAGTACCAATCCATAACCATCAAAGTCAAATCGTGAGCCGACTAATAAAGCAAATTCAATGAAGCAACAACTGGTAACATATAAATGATAAATCAGAGAGTCTTGACCAATTTGAAAGATCAATGGATGTAGTTGGAATAACTGAATTTTGGGTTGTTTGATGAAGTAATGAAAACTCAATGGAATAGTTGGAACCGATGGCCGTAATAAGAGCTTCAGTAATCTTCAATTTTCACCGTTTATTTTTAAACAAGAGGTTTCCAATGATTTTCTCACTGGAGGCGCCAACTTATTCTCCCAGTGGAGAAATCTATTATAATCAACATAGACAGAGAAATCTATTTAGAAACACTAACAGGCCTCATGCACCATTGTAGCATTCATTCCATACAAAATCACTTCCAACTCTTCAATTTTTCTCCCACACAGCGTAGTCTTGGCCAGAGGTGGCAACGTGGAAGTTTGAGGGAACAAGGTTTCCAACTTCAACCCTTGGCCCAATCTTCATAAAGATCTTGTCGTCAATCCCAGCTACATATAAGTCGGCATCAGACGCTGTAATCTGCACTGTGCTCCTGCTGTTGATACCATTCCTGAGCCTAATTGCAACCAATTTGCTTATCTCCTCCTTTAGACCCCCATCAAAGAAGTGATCATAGAACTGCACACATATATAAATACCATCTCTTCCAGTCAATAATAATAGTATAATATGGCGGATTATAAGCCATCTTTAGAATGAAAAACTATACAAACTTCAAGTAAAATTCATTCTTAAAAACCGGTTTGCAAAGGAAGAGTGCTCAAGAACTTATATACATACGGTTAGATTGCACTTAAGTAGGTGATGGTGGTTCTTATATCAAATGATACAAATCTAATGAAGAAAAACTATATAAACAAATAAGATGGAGGACAGAAATTACTATGGTTGGGGTCCCAGGATGGGTGAGAATGTAAGCATATCCCTGAATGACTTTATCGGAGGGGAATGGCCACAGCTTTTGAGTAGAACCAGTGTCATGATTGTCAATGAATGTCACTGCATTTTCTGGCTTTATGCCAATCATCCCTGGTGGCTTTCCATTAGAGTCTTTTAACCGCCATAGCTCCCCTTCCACAGCTGCTTGAAGAATCCCTTTGGTTGTGAAATCAAATGCATTGACAGCACCACCAGCAGCCTGTACCCAATCAGATAGAGCACCACGGTGTGCATCCTGGTTGGGGTTAGGTTTTCCATCATCTCCATTAGAAAGAGAATCCCATTTCTCCCCAACTGCAAATTCTGGCAGAGTTTGTTCCATATAAATTTTCATAATACTTGCGGCGTACCCCTTCACAAAATCAAATCGCCACCCATCAAACCCAATTTCAGTCTTCAGCCAATTCATCCATTCAGACAGCTCTTTCTGTACCCGTGGATTAATATGATCAATGTCAGGTGCAGCTTCATAGCCCTCTCCGCTGTCAAGATTCCCAGTGCCATCAGAGTAGGTAGTGTCATCCTTGCAAATGAAGGACGGCCCCCAGTCGAGACGTTCATCCGAAGTTCCACCTTCAAAGATGCTCCAAATTCCTCTCCCATCCTTCTTCTCAGCAGTTCTGTGATTTATCACTATGTCAGCAAGGACTTTAATTCCCTTGTCATGGAGAGCTGCAATCAGTGACTTCAGTTCATCCTTTGAACCATATTTTGAGGCATCGAGATCATATAGCCTTCCAGGCAAGTATCCTGAAATAAAACAAGGAGAGAAATACATTGGCATTGAGCACGTCTACAATTTGGAAGACCTAGTCAAGATACTAGCTAGAAAACAGATAGTGAAAAACTACCATCACGGGTCACTTGTTATATAATATATGATATTGAATACGAAATGAGCCTGCAGAAGAAGAAATTAGAGATACCCTGGGGAGAAGCAGCTTGAGAAGGGGGAGGAAGCCAGACATGAGTGATTCCGGCATTAGCGAGATCAGGAACAGAGCTCTTCAGGGAGTTGTACCATCCACTTTTATTGCTTGATTCCCAATTGAACCCCTGTCATATCATAATCTTGAACAATTAGTTTCACTAATATGCATATATATATATATAGACACACACACACACACGAGACAGTAATTGGGTTGCCAGCCATGCCTGAAATAGTACGGCCGCGGACGCCGTGGAGGGTGATAGAGAAATGTAGAGGCAGAAGAAGCAGAGCGCTGTTAGAAGATTCATGGCGTTGATGGTGTTGGGAGTGGGTTCTTCTGTCTCCCTTTATAGCCATCGCTGTCTGGTTTGGAGTTTCACAAGGGGTGCGTCTTTGACGCTCTAGAGTCCTTGACGCCAACGACATAGCTTAGACTAAGAAAAAATTGCGACATATTCGGAAGAAAATCCATAATAAAGAAAAATCTGGTGGGAAAGCATCAAGACAATCAAGAATGAATGAGAACATTCCTCGAGGAACGGAGATGTATGTATTAATGAAGAAAAACCGCAGGACAAAATTGATTGGGAGAGACTACGCCACGTTTGTTAATTACGTCACGGGAGAAATTCTGAATTTTTACCCTTTTTGAAATAAGATGTTTGAACTTCAAAACGTCTTAATATAGAGTGTCCAATTTTTGAAAAGTCTCAATTAAGAGTTATCTGTTAAATCTTATCAAAATTTTAAAATATCCATCCTTTTTTAGGAACAAAAAAAAAAAAGTTTCTAGAATTTAGTGTTAGTTAGAATTTAATAGAATTTACAAAAATATTCATGCTTGAATCTTTGAAAAATTTTATAAATTTTTTTAAAAAATAAAAACATGGATATTTTGAAAATTTTAATAAGATTTAACAGAAAATCCTAACGGATGACCCCTAATTGAGATTTTCCGAAAAATAAATACCATAAATTAAGACGTTTTGAAGTTTATGCATCTTCTTTCAAAAAATGTGAAAGTTCATTACTCTTAAATAAAGTTATCCAACATCAATGATCAAAGGAAGCGACAAAAACTCTATGCAAGTACACATAACGCTAGCCATGGGAGGGAAGCCACATGCTTCCCTTTACACCTCCCTTCTCCCTTCCAAATCTCCTATTTCCACCAAAACACACCAACATCCACACCTTTTGGGAGTTTTCTCCCGTTTCAACCATCTTATCAACAACCTAATAAAACTTTTTCCAACTAGCATCAGAGCACCTATCCGCCCGCTACATCATCGGCGTTGCCCTCTCCTTCGTTGGACTGGTCTTCCCTTCCTTCTTCTGCTCTAAGCCATGGTTCTTTAGGTATTTTGAAGTTTTTAGATCTGATTTTTTTCAAGTCAAATTTACTAACTTCAAGTGGCCTTTTCACTCATTCTTCCATACCACCAGGTTCCATGGCCTCCCAGTTTTGATCCACCGGTCGCGGCTTCACCAACGGACTGCTCTGCACTGGCGCGTGCGCCATATGCGCCGCTGCTCATTCGTGATGCTGCGACTCTCTACCCACCTCCTATGCTTTCTGCCGATGGTTTGGTGGCCCTTGATGATGTATTTTGCGGGTTTTTACAGTTTTTTTGTTTTTATTTATTTTTTGTTATATATATATATATATATTACCTTTTATCTTTTCTATGTTTGTCCTGGTACTAAGTTTGGTGTTTGGATCCCATTAATTTTATGCACCAATTTTTAAAACCTCCTTCACCGGTGGTTTTGGATTCAAGGCATCCGTGCCAAGAATTAATGAGCCCGTATCTTTGGACACATTGCCTCCGCATACTTACGTTCTTAGGGTTTTTTTTTTTTTTTTTTTTAATGTGTATTTGGGTTGCCCAACTCTAGTTGATGAAATTTTGTTCTTGTAATTTTTTTTTTTCAAAGCAACTATTAAAAAAAAAAAACAAGTGAAGTTATCCCTTACTTTATTTTTAGTCTTTTAATTTCAATTTTAATGTTAAAAATATTAGCAAATAACAAAACATATAAAACATTCTTCAAAATATAAAAGTTATTTTTATCTTTATATCAGGACACCTTTAAAAAAAAAAAAAAAAAATCACCTCATAAAATACATTTTTTGAACACTTAATTATAAGTCTTTCCAAAATTATCCCTTTCCTTCATGACTTTTATCAATTTATTTTTCCAAATAACACCATCTCAATTTTTTTTGTCACTATAGGCACTATCCAGGCGGGCAGGGCCCAAAATGTTTGACTTTTACTAGAAATAATTAGAAGATCAGAGTCAAAGTTAACGTCTGGTCTTCGTAATATATTATTAGAATCACGGGTCGCAGCTTTCACACTATCAAACCAAAAGTGGTGCGTAAAAGAACCCATAGATGAGGAGAGATTGCCCTGAGAGAAGAGATGTGGAGGACGCCACCCATCTGTAATTCTTTTTTTTCTTTTTTTCTTTTTAGGAGTAAAATTGTAATTTTGTTAGTGTTTCATCAGAATAATGGACGAAATTTATACTGAATTAGATTAACTGGTCGATTTAATACTAGATCTTACCACAACAAACTTTAAGATATATAACTTTTGTAGGCTAAAAATCAATTAACGTTTTCAGGTTGAGTAACATTGATATGTTTGTTAATGTGTTAGGGAGAATTTTTATTTTATTTTTTGTTTAACAAGTATTCTGATGAAATATTAAAATAAATTTTTTTTTTTGAATATTTTGTGTTTTGGGTTATTTGCTATTGTTATTTTTGTTTCGAAAACATAAAACAGGATGACAAGAAAATTTTAACAGGCAAAGTCATAATACTTATAATAGATTAATTTGTCTTATCTTATAAAAGTGGTTATCGTGTAATATTTTAATGTTATTTTACTTCTTTCATAAAGAAAGAATGAGAAACCTAAGTGGATAGTGGATAGTGGAGTGAATCCACCCACCTTTTATTTTATTTTCGCCTTATTCCTCAACAATAGTTAAAATCCCACAATAAGTTAAAATGAATGGTCATTCAAATGAAAGGAAAGTATGGCGTCTAAGGCACGATAAAACATTAGGTATATCTGGAAAAGCAGACAAATGACAGCTGCCAACCATTCGAACGCGCATGCGAAAGACATTTATTATATGCTTTCACATTTCCTGTCACCTCAATTTGCTGTAACAACTGTTCATTTTAATGTCAAAAGAAAGAAAGCAATTGGCGGAGATTGACAGCAATTTTCTGTCCAGATTGGAGTTTGCCTGACAACGCTGGGAGAGGCTTCTCTAATGAGGCCCATCTTCTCTAATAGGTGTTCGGACAGTCCAAAATCTGCTCAAAGATCTGCTAGAACAAATGGGCTCCCTCTGCCTCTTCTCAATTACCTGTCTAACTGCACTACAATCGGAAACAGGCAATCACTTGATGGCCCAAGTATGAGACCAGCATGAAAAGCTTGCTAGCAGGATCAATTGATCGACTATATATTCAATCTCCTCCCTTCTTTGAAAAAAAAAAAAAAAAGAGAGTCGGGAAGTTAGCACCGGGCAATTCATTAGATGCATGGTTAATGATTCAGGTAAAAGTCCGGGATGATCTGAATAATCATGATGGAAGAATCATATTTCCTAAAGGGAATAGGCCTTGGAGTTTCAGAGGTTATAGCCAAAAGTTGAAAACTTCAGGCTAATCAATATCGGCGATCCCTGAATTTCCCAGGCTCCGGACAGTATTGTAAAGGGATGGGCTAAAGGCAGACATTGAACTCTTTCACTGAATACTAACTCACTTCCAGCCTCTAGACCAAGAAAGCAAGGTAAGGGTTCCTCTCAAACACGCGCACGTGTGGCTGCGTGTACAACTTGTATGTGACACGTGCACAACATTAGAGATTTATGCAGAAGCCATAATTAAGGTGGCCTGGCACAGTCTTAGTGAACATTTAGGGAGTTTACTCTAATTAAGCTACCCAACCACCTCTGTAGTCTAGCCTGTATCACAAAAACAATAAAACCGTCTAGCCTGTATTGCACAATAAGTTATTTTGGGGTGCAATGATTGAAACTTATAAAACTGTATTGTTGATTATGCATCAAAGAATACAGTTTGAATCAACCAATTCTCATGGATTGAATCAAAGAAACAAGTAATCCAAATTGGCTGGCAAAGAAGATTTTGCATCTTTATAATTCAAGGTCCATCAGGAATGAAAAGCTTCCTGATTCACATCATACTACGTAAGAAAGATTATGCAATATAATTGATGACAAATATTGATATAAGACTTCAGTCTAAAGCTCTACCGTCGTTTGGTAGAGATAATATAAGGAAGCCTGATGTAATTAACTCCCTAACATATCAGCTCACATCTTTGAAGGCTTCGGGAAAATGTCAGGAGTGAATTTCTGTGCTGCACTCAGACTACCCTTAATCTTCATTGCACCCCTGCACTCATTAGATATCAAAAAAACAATGTAAACATGTAAACAAAAACGATGGGGACGTGATCGCAAATAGATTTAGAATGCAGCGGCAAGTTTGCACCTCATGAAAGCAATTTGAGGATTCATCTTCCCCAAGGCAACCTTAATAAAATCCTCATCCTTGAAGGAAAAAGTGGCATCGGGCTTTCCTCCTTCGTATGGCCCTGTAATTCAAGAAAACTTCAATAAGGAACAACGTATTACCCAAAAGCATAGTATTTACATGGTATTGAATTGTTCAAACAAAATGAAATACGTACATGTTTTTATGAATTACAGTTCAATATACTGTTTGCGGGCAAAAATGACACCAACGATTAATAACTATTTTCTTGCATAGCATCTTAAACAAAATAACAAAATAAAATTGAGAAAACATAAAAAAATACAAAAACACCGAGATTTACGGGCTTCAACATGTGAAATATTTAACTGAAATTAGGATAAATTGTGGAATTCAGGACTTCTGCTTTGATATTATGTTAAATCACTAATTATCCCAAAAGTTTAAATTGATATGAAAGGAAAATTTAATCATTTGACTAATACTTTAACAATGAGAATTCCACCATCAAAGATGAAGATTACACAGTTCGCACACCCTCTCAATAGCCTCCACTCTATGGAGTAAGGCACAGAAAATTTCCCAATTAAACCAACGAGGTTCCATGACAGATTGGGTGCAAGTCAGAGTAGAATGCAATTCATACTTAACAATTACAGCATTCGATTCCTCCAGCTATTTTACGAACCATCATAGCGACAAAAAGGTCAAACACCTTAGAAATTCAACAACTCCGTTCTTTCTTAGACACACAAGATTTGAATTTGCCCGTTAACTACTGAATTTGGAGCAATTACAACAACTAGTTAGACAGGAAAGTGATTCCAACTTTCAATACGATCCGTACTCGTGGCAATATGGTAATGAATCGATAATAGCTATTTCTAAATGAACAGAATTAGAACAAAAACGAAGCAAGATCAGAAAATTAGAAGGCTGAATCCCTAACCTTTGCAGACCTCCCCCTTCTTCAGATCAACGGTATAGATTACCTCGTCGAATCCGATTTTCTACAATTCAAAAGTCAGCCTGGATCAGATTGGGTGTATATGAAAGAATACACGTAAAATTGGGTGTGAGAGAGAAATGGTGTACCTTAGGAGCGATGTTGAACTGATAGACGAGGTTGATCTTCTTGGTGAGCTCCTTGCCGGCATCGGTGGCCAGGTGTTGCTTCATCTGCTCCAGCAAGGCGTCGGACTTGAGCTGCTTGGTGGAATCGGCCATAGCTTCGTCTGCCGTTCGCTCGCTCTTCGGGACGTGCAATTCTTCTTAACTCGGAGACCATCAGTACTACGGCGTTTTATGGTCGTATGAATGAGAGAGTTAGTTGAGCTGACGCATTAATGAAGGAAGCGGCACGCTTCCCAACCAGATTTTTCTGGTAGTTTTAGGGGATGAGATGACGTGTAGCTTTTGAGGTGTTGCAGTGAAAAACGGTACCGTTTTCCACTTAAAAAAATTTGCAAATTTTTTAATAAATTTAAAAATTAAAAAAATAATAATAATTAAAAAAAATATATAAAAACCTAAAAAAAATTAAGGGGTGGCCGGCCACCCCATTATTGGCCAAGGGCGTGGCCAGACCACCCCCTTGGACGATCTGGGGTGGACGAACCACCCCAGTCGGCTTTGGGGGTGGTTCGGCCACCCCCAAAAGGCCAAAAAAGAAAACAAAAAAAAAGTTAGGGGTTTGGGGGGTGGCCGGACCACCCCCAAGGGCCTGGGGGTGGTTTCGACCACCCCATACGGCCGATATGGGGGTGGCCGAGCCACCCCCAAGGCCTTTGGGGGTGATCCGGTCACCGGCAACCCCAAAAAACTCATTTTTTTTGTTTTTGTTTTTGGTTTCTAGGCCTTTTAGGGGTGGCCGGACCACCCCCAAGGGCCTGGGGGTGGTTTCGACCACCCCATACGGCCGATATGAGGGTGGCTCGGCCACCCCCAAACCCCTAACCTTTTTTTGTTTTTTTTTTGTTTTTTGGCTTTTTGGGGGTGGTCCGGCCACCCCCTTGGCCAATAATGGGGTGGCCGGCCACCCCTTAATTTTTTTTAGGTTTTTATATTTTTTGTTTTTAATTATTATTATTTTTAGAATTTTTAAATTTAAAAAAAAAAATTACAAATTTTTTTAATGTGCTGTAGTGGAGCACCCATGCGGTAGTTTTGTTTCTTTTGAACTACCGCATGAAAACCGGATCCCCAAATGTAGTGAACTGGCTTTTTATTCAAAGAGCAACTGACTTTTTGCCAAAATATTCGTGCCTTAATTTTTGAATTTTCTTTTTAAAAAAATAAACATGAATATTTTGAAAATAATATATTCAAGATTACTAAAAATGAAAAAAAAAAAAAAACATACCTCAATTTCAAAATATAAAGATTTGTTGACGACAAATGAATAAATTAACGCTAGGCGTGGCATATAACTTATAAGTTATATTTCTATTTTTTAAATAATAATTAAATTTTGTTGAATTATTTATTTATTTTGTTTAATAACTTTAATCAATTTTTATTTGACATTATTTTTTAATCTCGACCCATACGAACCAAACCGCCAGTACTCTAAGTAGTCTTCTACGGACCAAGGTTGTCGGTTGGAGCTCCACCTGATTCCTGAAGACAGAAGATTGATTGAAAAAAAGAATAAGAAGAATTGCTTAATTGCTTGAACATTGATTGAAAACCAAGGTGGGCTTAAAACAAAGTTTTTCTTTTTTCTTTTTTGTTTTAATAACTTTTGGCGGACAGGAACTCTCGCACGCCGGATCAAGATCCTCTAAAATTATTTATCTGAATTTAAGAGAATTCGGACAGATAATTATGAGATACCACTTATGGAACTCACCCGACCAAATAAAAATTAGGTTGTCCAAATACTTATTCAGTCAGGTGAATCTCATAAGTGGTCTCTTACAATCACCTGCGAATTTTCTCGAATTCAAACAAATAATTTAAGAGGATCCTAATATTCACCCGCTCCCCTCTCTTTTTGCCACTAATATGAGCATAGGACAGTTCAAAATGTAGAGCTCACTTGTTTGGGCAAACAAGTTATCTGGACCAGCCCATAACATCATTATGAAATGGGCTGGAGTTTATCTTGTTCGGTCATCCGGAATCTTGGAACAAAAAAGTGTCAATTCCAAACTAAGAATTGGTATATATGTGGCCCAAAAGAAGTTGTTATGTATCCACTTTTCTTTTAGTTATTTTTGGAGAATTAAATTTATTTTTATCTAACTACCATAATATTTGCAATATCTTCTAAATATTTTAATTCTTGAAATCTTCTCCCTAATTTACTATTGAAATTTCAATGTCTCCCTTTTTGCTCCAAAAAAAATAAAATACAAAAAAAATCAGAAAAGAAAAAGAAAAAAATTCAAAATTCTTTTCTAAAAAGACAACAAAATTCAGGAGAAAAAGAAAGAAAACAATTTAGAAAAATGGAAAAAAAAAGAAAAAGAAGAAAAAGGCAAAAGTTAAGGAAATGGTAGATTGAGGGTACTTTTGTTATTTTGGATTGGGGAAGAGTGACATTGCAACTCCAAAAGCAAATTGGGAAACATTACAAATAGATGTAGTTTTGAAGGTGATAAATGTAGTTTCTCACAACATTTTTTTTTAGCTTTAGCATTAGCAATAAGTTGTATTCTATTATATTACATCCCTTAAATAGCTTAGATTTTATCTCATTAGTATTTTTTATTTTTTATTTTGAAAAGATTTGGATACAACAATTTTTACTATAATTATTTTATAAATTCACGCTGTAATTAATTTTTTACGCAAATAAGTGCCACACAAATGATTATATCAATGGTAAGAAACTTAATATTAGAAAGTTGTTTTTAATATATATATATATATATATATATATATATATCTCCTAAATGTCGTAGTAACCATTCAACACACGCGCCGGAGCTCTCAGGCCTGTCAGTCCCATGTTTTGGAGTTTTTTTGTTGCTTTTATGTTATTTTATCTTACTTTTGTTATTGTTTACTTTTAGGGAAGACTCTTGTATTTAAATTTGTGTTAGTGCCTCTATTTCTTAAAGTTTCAGATTCGAACTTTAACATTGCTTTTATTGATTTAGCCTCATTCGGGTGATTGTTGTTGTTCCCAAGTGGAGGTACATATAGGTTTGTCTTAATATGTACCTCTTTAGCTTATGTAACCGCCTTGTGAGGCTCAATGAAATAACCGAGTCATTTGTTTGACTAATTTTTTACTATTTGTAATTATTTTAGCACTGTTTTGGTTCGTTTTGGGTTTATTATTGGGAACCCACCTCTTTTTCATTTGTAAACTTGTCCACTTTTTCCTTTTGAATTAGGAGTGGAAATGATCGTCCCATGTAACTTTTTCCCTTAACCAATTTAAAAAATAAAAAAAGGAAAAAAAAAACCTCACCGACTCATGTAAATATTTTAAAATTAATTAAATTTGAATAGTCTAAAAACTGAATATGTAGTAGTCATTGAACTTGAAGAGTACCCATTCAAGTGAACCAATATAAAAGTTTATATAGAAATAGAAAAGAAATTAGATGGTATGTGGTCAGGATATGTTGGTACTGTGTCCTCTCATTGGAGGCTTCTTCAGCAGCTATCGCAAAGCGCGCGCTTCCCCAACTGCCGGAGGTAAGCAGCACAAAACCCCTCTACGAATGCTATCTTGCAGTTCTGATTCTGATTATGCACACATAAAAACCTTCTGGGTATCTATGACGGCTTGAAAGTATGGTTGTTGTTCTTGCTAGTTTGAGGAATGCTTGTTGAAAGTGAAAGTGAATGTATGTGTCCTTAGCCAGACATTCTGGGAATTGAGAATGATTACTGGGTTTGTGTTTATCTCCCACAAAGTTTAAAGCTTTTTAGTTGTTGGATATGATCAAAAGCTTCTTGAGTGAGTAAAGTGAGCAATTATGTAATTTCAAGTGGTTGGATATGATCCAAAATTTATGTGGTTCACGGAAAATTGCTTTTCCTTCTTTTATTTGAAGTGAAGATATGCAGAATTTGCCACCAAAATGTACCATTTTCTCTTTATATGTTTTCTTGCATCCAATGCTTTTTGGGGGCTGCAGTAGTTAGTCTCTGCTTCTTGAAGATTATGGCGTCATGCTATACTAGAGAAAAGGAAAATGGCAGATTTTTGCCAATTTTTTGTAACGATTTGTGAAATTTGGTGTCAACCTTTTCTGGCTGTTAGAGTTCATTTGGATTCAGTGGTCTCATGAATATTATAGAAACATCCATATTTATAGACTGCATTGTCATATATTTTTTATTAGCTTCCCACTAACAGTTTTTTGCTCCATAAGGAGACCTTCTGAATTTAGTGAACACCTAGAATAGCCCGAATTCCTTTGTCTTTGTTTGCAAATACTGTATAATTTCTAGGGTGAAGTTAAGTATAACTTGCCTCCTTATTATGGTTAGGGATAGTAATTGCAAATTCCTTGTCTTTTGGAAATTGTCTCTGAATCTCCTTGTGTTTTGTAGTAAAAGGAAATTGTTATATTTTCGATCCCAAGTCTAAGAACAAAGTTGTTCTCTTGTCTTTTCTATAACCCATCAAAGGCCAATTGATGGCTAAATTTTGTATCTGAACATGTATGAATCACACGGAAGATTCCGTCAATTGAAATGGAAAATATGATCATTTCATTTTGCTCTGAACCACGGGCAGATTTAGTGACTGTTTCTAAAAGACGTGGAGGTAATTTGTAGTTTACCCTAATTTTTAAGTAGGAAAATGCTATAATGTTCATGAGATTTGTCTCTTATTCTGATGCTTATCTTCTTTTACATTATACAGTCAATGGATTAAAGTAAAAATAAGGATTGGGTTGAAGATCTATTGAAGCATCTATATTTGCATTAGCTGACCTATTTTGAAGATTTATCTTGGAAAGATCTTCAGTTTAATTGGCGTATAGATAGCTATTTGGAGTTTGCTCTATGTTGTCATGCAAAAGCAGAATATTCTTAATTGCAAGGCATATTTTGATTTTGGAAAGAACCCAAATGGACAGCTTGATTCTAGAGTTCCCTGTATAGTTCCCAGCTTTCTTCATGAGAGAAGTCATGTTAGATTATGTCTTCTTAGGGCAAAAATCCCTTCTACTGTTAGAACTTTGGACACATTCCGAGCTGAAAGAATCAGAGTGGCTGATGAGAATCAGGGAGAATTGCCTGATGAAGATGATGATCTCTGTCCTGTTGAATGTGTTAAAGAATTTAAGACTGATGAGGAATTCTCCAACATTCTTGAAAAGGCCAAAGAAAAAGATTCTTTAGTTGTGGTAGATTTTTATCGCACTTCTTGTGGAAGCTGCAAGTACATAGAGCAAGGGTTTGCAAAATTATGCAGGGGATCTGGCAATCAAGAAGCTGCAGTAATCTTCTTAAAGCACAATGTGAGTATTATGCTAGTTGAACTTGCCTTGGTTGCATAGAATACTTAACAAATAAGGCAGGGTGGGGTGATATGATGTTAAACACCTTCTCCCTTCTCTGCATCACCACCACCCACCCCCCCCCCCCCCCCCAAAAAAAGAAAAAGAAAAAAAAGCCCCACCAAACAACCCCCTGAAAGAAGAGGGAATTCTGATAAACTGATATTTACCTGATCATGGTTCTTGGCTAATCTTGATCATCAAATTTAGTATGTCAGTTATCTTTTATCAACTCTGAATAGGAATTTGTAACACTATTTATTGCAGGTAATTGATGAGTATGATGAACAATCTGAGGTTGCTGAACGACTTAGAATCAAGGTAATTTCTTGGTAATAAATTTCCAGTCCAATCTTATTTTAAAGTCAAGTGAATTTGCACTTAATGCAGAGATCACCAATTTAGAATTAAAGATAGACAATGCTGAGTTTTTGCAACTTATTTTGTTGCTTGAGAGGCTGTTCCGTGCATGTTGGCCAATTGATTAGTTGATACTTAGTAGGAACAGAAGCATCAAGCTGGTATTCACGAATCGCTTTCATTTAATCTTTTGATGAGCTTACTCACCGACCATATTTATATTTTTAGATTCAATTTCAAACTATATAGAACCCTGATTTAGGTGTTTGAAAAAGGCTCAAGGAAAACTGGGGCAAAGCAGAACTGCCGCGGGGGGGGGGGGGGGGGGGGGTGTGTGGGGAGGGGAAGAGAGAGAGAGAGAGGCATTTTCACATGGTTTTCTCCAAAAATCCTGATGTTCTTAACTTTCTGTGGCCGAGGCTATTCTCAGGTTTAAATGTAGGATGAGTGTCCTAAGCATCCTAATTCAAATGCAATTTGATATAATTTTTTCTATCATGTATCATGGCCTGCCATGATCAACTTATAACTTTTCCCTAATCCACTGATATTAAAAACGGACATGAACTATGCAGACGGTCCCTCTCTTCCACTTCTATAGAGATGGCGTCCTGTTGGAAGCATTCCCAACCAGAGACAAAGAGAGGATTGATGCAGCCATTCTTAAGTACACATCTCCTTCATCTTAAGATTCTTAAACTGGTCTGGTTATGATTCAAGTTCTTGCACCTCTAGAATAATTAATAACGGGGAACTTCGACTGGAGGTGGATGTAATAAAGTGTTTTAGAACATTGTGAAATCTATCAATGTGATATTCAAGTTGAATATTACTTCAGAAACATTTTGCTTTAATGTGTAAACCATACGAACTCTTTGTCTTCAGCGGGTGCTTATTTGTTATTTGATTAATCCCATTAAATGTTGATTCATTTTCTACTATACATTATGTAATGTATTTATGTTTAAGGTTAACTTGAAGAAGATGTGGCTTCTAGATGATTTGATCCATGGGTTATCTATTAAGTAGGTCTGCTCAATAATGCATGACTTTGGTGCTCATAATTATTGTGAAGAACTAATTAAGGTGGTTGATAAAATCACTTCCTTGTTTCTGTTTACTGGAAAGTATGATAAAAGTCATTTGATGAGTAAACTATCTATTTCTCAACAATTGAACTTAGTTTATTAGACTATGGTTGCAGTCATGCTGAGTAAAAATATTGAAATGCTTTAGATATAATGGTTTTGCTATAAGTCAAGCCACAAAGTATAAACTATAATTTCAGTGATATGTAAACCTAAACACGTAGGGACTAGAGACTGATGCCAACTACAATGATGATGATCTGACTGAAGCAAAGTTTTCCATTTGAATTTAGAAAGAGATACAGTGAAGGAATGCATCTGGGCTTTCCAAGATCAAGCTTAACTTGTCAAAAGGTAGGAAAAATTGCAGAAGTTGCTTTTAATCTATGCACAGAATGTTGTTCGAGATCCTTTTTCAAGGCTCAAGTACTCTGACATCCATGAGACCGATTAAAGAAGGGGAGCTAATTCCAGATACCCTAGTGCTTGCAAATTTAGCTATATGTTGGAGGATGTTAAATTGTACGTTAATGGATGAGCATCAAGATAATAAATGAAGTTAGTTTATGTAAATAACATCTGACTAAACATGTTTTTTTTTTTCATAAAAGAAAAAACCAACTTGTTTTTTTGTTATGCAATAAAATGTGGGACAAGTACAAAGCTGTCTTCTAAATGGATATTTGTTCTTAGAGCATGTGAGAATTCTTTTTAGTCTCAATTTGTCCACAGAACAATGGTCCTGGAACAAAATATCATAAACGGGAATAGTACTGGGGAAAGTAAAGCAGCTTTAAGGCTATCAAGTTCTAGAAGCCACATCTTGGTAAGTCCCATGAGGAAGAAAACTTTATGTAATTAGAGGCTGTCCTCCAGCCGGACCTATCATCTAACTTTCAATTGGCCAATCACTGTAGAAACACGTGGCTTTTTAGCAGCCTCTTAACGCATAGCTCAAGGGCACTTGACGGTTGCTAAAAACGTGTCAATCGCTTCAGTTTTTTTTTTTTTTTTTTTTTTCAAGGGAATTACAACAGTAACTCGCGTATGTGATGTGTATATATGTGACAAAGTTTTCATTTAAATTGGGTTTAATTTTTTTTTTTTTTTTTAATCTAGTCTATTAAACTGACACGTACATAAAATTCTATCAATAGAGCATGTGAGAATCATATGCATTTTGGACACGTTTAATAGGACTGAGTTTGAGTAAAATTTTCAACCTTAACTAATTTAGAGAAAGCTTTGTTCATATATAGTAGCTAGTGAACTTGAAAGATTATTATCTAAAATTTGGGGCATTACCTTTTGCCCTATTATATATAACTCTTTTAGATGCATATTGTTCCAAGATATGAGGGAGGGAGGGAGAGAGAGAGGGTGAGAGGAGAATTTCTTTAATGACAATGAGCACAAGATGCAATTCAGGGAAAAGGATCGAAGCATCTGAACATTCCCACATGAGATTGAGGGGAATGGGCCAGGGAGAGCAAAAATGAAAGCAAAAAATAGATAGTAAAAGTACAAATGAAAAAAGTTAATTTGGAAAGGAGGTGGCATCTAGACGGTAGATTCTTTCCAAAATCTGGCTGGGAGTCCATGCAGGGGCACTGGGAATGGGGAATACTGAATCCCACTTTGGGATTCCACCAGTTCCCACCTGCAAAATAACCAACAAAAATGCCCTTGTCAGATAATTCTATATATGTGTTAACCACTCACCAAGATCCTCTCAAGTTGACCAAATTAAAGATCTTTTATCACTTTCTTAGGATACCCTACGTACAATTGCGTGTTTGAATTGCATTGTAATTCAGGCAGCTTACTGAAAAGAATGTGTAAACCACCTATTTCGAGCAGCCTGACATAAAGTATGAGGCTCACTTGTTTGGATGCCTGAATTGCAATAGAAAGAGGATATGAAGTTCAGCCACCTACTTTAAGTAGCCTAGAGTGTGTGACTCACCAGCTTGGGGTAGGTGGGCCTTGCAACCCCCCTTTATGTGAGTCGTCCGAATTATATGCAATTTAGACACTCAAATTGTATGAAATCCCGATCCAACGCAACATGACTCGTACATTAGACTTATGGATTAGATTAAAAAATTTATAGGATAATTAAGTGCATGTTGGAGGGGATCATCATATAATTAAGCCTATCTGATTATTATTTTCATTTATGTATTTTTCCTTAATTTGTAAAAATATATACCTGAATTTGGTGACCAAATGGTGGATCATAATCAGCATCTCCAGTTTCGCGAGCTCATTTCCTGGGCAGGCATGCACTCCGCTGCCAAAAGGCATAAATGTATTGGGTTTCGGGGCAACCTAGAAAAACAATGAACAAAAAACATGAAGAAGTGACTGATCCCTTTTGAAACTCAAGCAGCTTTAGCCTTATGCCGGGCGTTATTCCTACCTCAAATCTTGAAGGATCAAATCTTTGAGGATCAGAGAAGAACTCTGGGTTTTGGTGAATGTTCCTGAACAAAGGCATCACTTTCCAACCTTTTGGAATTAGGTACCCTGTGACATTCTGGTGTCAGTCATTTACTTATTGTCATCAGTCTTTATATATAGCATGTTATTATCACATTAGTCTTTATAGTACAATATTGACCACCCCATCTGAATTGCATTTCTTTTGCCTAAAAGGCCCCCATTCTTTTATTTTTTTGTTGAGTTTTAGCTTCTTCTCTTACCTTTATATTCCACATCAGCCACTGCTTCTCTGAAAGTGAAAGATATAATGCTTGCCATTCTCAAGCTTTCTAGTACTACCTGAGTAAGACCATAGTTACCTCTGTTAGTCACTCGCTTCGAACATTATCTCCGTCATTTACTTCTTATTTCACTTTGATATTTTATACTTAAATTTTTAGGATAAGGAGTAATTTAACGATATGTCATGACTTGCGAATGGCACTGCATATATATATACCTTGTAACTTATTGGCATGTTTCTTGTCTGACTCCAGCTCAATGGCTGATTACCTTCATCATTTAATTTACGAACAGCCTTCTGTTCAGCCTGCAAAGAGAGCATTTTCATAAATCAATCGAAAAAGATGAAAAAAGAAGAAGACAAGAAGTGGCCGGGATGACAGAGACGTGTCCTAGACCCCCTCCCTCGGATCCCCCGGCCCGGATGGTAAAGATGCTTACTGATCATACCTTTACAACCTCTAGAAGTTTCGGGTTATCATGGAGGTACTTGACAATCCATGTCATGACACTAGCTGTAGTGTCTTGAGCTGCAAACAGCACTCCAATAATGTTGTCCGCGATTTGATCTTCGCTTAAGGTCTCTCCTCTTTCGTCTTTGGAGTTCAATAGACAACCCAAAAGATCCTTATCATCTAATTTCTTCTCCTTCCTCTCACAAATAATAACACTCAGAATCTTAGTGAGCCTTTTTCTTGCCTGCAGAGTACCCAACAAAACAGAGAAAGAGAGAAGACAGTCAATTGGAATGTCACTTTTGCCAATACTACTACGTACATACTCGCAGATCAAACGGACGAGGATTTTCTGTTATATATTAGGCTGCGAGTCCACCTACGTACCAGACAACCTAAAATACGTGACCCATAGAAATTCGAAAAGCCTAATAACATAGGATCAGAAATTCAGAATCTTTACCAAATATGTCATATAATATATTATTGAATCAGAGTGGACCAGCGGAGTTTTACTTTTTTGCTTACCAGTAGGGCCTTTTTGTAGGGAGTTCCTGGAATGTTCGTAGGAAAGGAATTGTAGCCATTGTCTACTAAACAGTAATTCTTCTTTAGCTCCTCGCTATAGCGGGCGTCCAAATGGCCAAAAATTGCAAGTATACCAACCTCGAAAGAAAACTGCAAAAAAGTTTTGAAATATCATATCATAATATAAATTAAATTATTAAATTCATTATTTTCTTTTAAGCTTAAATATATAAGTCCTAAGTTCAATTAAATATTCCATCGTATTTTAAAGTTACCAGACTTACCCTTTTCAGTTCATGGAAAGTGTTGACGAAATGGCCGCCACCCCATGAGTCCAAGGTAGAGGCTGCAATGGCGTCGATACCCTTCACCAAGTTCCGGAGTGTGTCAAGGGACAAGGATCCTTGGACCAGCTTTCTTAGACGAGTATGGTAGTCCCCTTGGTGAAAAAACAGCGCTGACGGGCCAATCAGCCGCTCTTTGCTCTTCGGGTAGGTGGGTTTGAACAACTGAGCCTCTGTCACCAACACAAACCGAGACGCCTCAGGGCTAGCCAGCATGACACAAGGGCACCCAAGAATATGGGTCTTGAAAATTTCTCCATACCTGAAGGTCAAACACCATCTCCACCACGTTCAAACTCGTGTTTAAAAGTAATTAAATAACGAAAAGAAAGAAAGAAAGAAAAAAAAAAGAAAAAGAAAAAAAAGCGACCTTTTCTGTTTGGCTGCAAAGAAAACACTTGGGTCTTGGGTGTAGAGTTGAAGAGTCTCTCCTACGTATGGCCAACCCATTGAACCTGGTGGAAGCGTAGCTCTTTTCTGGGGTTCTTTCTTGCCCCTTGCTAGAAAAATATATGTGAGTAGAGTAAGGAAAAAGATAAAAACACAGACAAACACTCCACCCATCACTCCCTCTATCTGAGTCAGATGAGTTAGCTCGTCTCACTAACTGCAGAATATGATGATCTGGTAAGCTTTGAGTCACTCACAGAGGGAGAATGAGGACGTTTATATAGAAGGGAGAGACCGACAGGGACAAATATTCCACGATTTAGTCCCACGTATGTATGGCGAAATTGGATAGGGAGATAGCTGCCCGTACAAATACAGGCAGCTATGACACCTGCCCTCCACCAGATTCAGCTACTAGAACAGTAGAACACCTGTCCGACCACGTGGTTTACTGTCTGACCATATTTTATCGGGTTAATGTAACAAACACATGTTTTTATAATAACATTAATAAAATAATAGAGTATTTTTGTACAATATAATTGTATAATATTTGTACAATATAAGATACATGTTAGAATTTATGCGAAGGAGACTCATCGTATGAATCCTATCCAATGTATCTTACGTTGTACAAGTAATGTGCAATTATATTATGTACCAATCACAATTCTAACAAAAAAATAAAGCACATATATTTTAAAAATACTTGTTATTTTATCAAACTGATTTATAAAAATTGATTACAAACCGAATATGAAAAGTACATATTTTTTTTAATAGTTTTCCAACGGTTATTAGGATGATAATTTAGAGGAATGTTAGATATCTAATTTTTTTTTTTTTTTTAAATTTAGTTTCAACCTGATGTGTCATAATTTTATGAGATCTATTATTTTGAGAAATGTATTACAATCTCATAGATTGTGACAGATCATGGTAGAATCAAATTATACAAAAAAAAATAAAAATAAAATAATGTTAAAATGTTAAGCATTTTTCATCCATTAATTTAATGTACAATCCAACTCATGTCTTTTCAAGATTAATCTATTTTTATTTCCTCACAGATTTGTTTAAGATTCTCCATTAATTAATGATCAGTATCACACGTGTCCAATATTGGACACACAAATACCTTCATTTATTTTCTTTCTGTTTTGTCAAATTCACTACTCACTAGTCCAGTCCAGAATGACAGATTGACTTTCCTATTATGTCGCTCCAATGACACACAAATTCCTTTGGGGATGCCAATTAAGCACAGAATTAACTTTGTGTATGTGGACTATACATCGGACCTCTAGATTTTTAGGATAATTCTATGAAAAATTTCTTAAACTTAATCATTATTTCAGATTAATGATAACACTAATGATAAGCCGGAAAATTATTGTCAACTACTAATGGGATATATATGCAAGAACGTTTTAAATTAATTCATTCTAGGTAATCATGATCAATATATCGCAAATCTCACCAGAAAAAAAGAGAAATATATAGGCATGACTACTCAAGTAATTAGGTAGCTAGGGTTTATTCTATCTTGCCAAGTGGCATGTATGTCACATCTAAATATAGTAGCATATGTAGCATCTAAGGTAAATAATTTTAGCGAATAATTGGAGTTTACTACAATATATATAAATGTATAAATTATATGTCCTAGTGCCCAACATATTTATACATTAGTCATTTGTTGTACACCGTTAAATGCAACAAAATAAAATATTAATTATAAAATAAATATATTTGCATTTGTCACGTCGACTTATTTGTTGTTGGATTTAGGTGCATGCATGCTTAATATGGGGTTTATGTCCTTATTGAGAATCTCTTGGAAGTGAAATAAACTTTGTGTTGTTGATTTTATGGGAGATGGCGACAGTGTACGTGGATTGTTATAGGAACTAGAAATTGTTTGTACTAGCTAGTTGTATTATGAAAGGAAAATCAAATAAGGGAGAAAATTTCGGCCTCAAAAAGATTGGACAATATTCTAGGAGTGAAAATGATATGGTAATCAACCTTGATATGTATTGTTGTAATTGGGACAGGTAACCAAAAAGACAACACCCGCGGGACCTCCTTAATTAATTACGAAGAAATTAACAACTAGCTACCAATTTCTATTGACTTGGACAGTATTGTCATAACTAGGCAGAAGACAGGAGGTTTGTAATAATCGAAACACTGTTTATAAATAGATATTACATCATAAGATTGCTTCTAGATTTAGTCATTGTGGATAACGATGATTAGAAGAAGGAAAAAGCCTATTGCACAATAAGGTCGTATAACACATGGGTCTCACTCTATGTATTTAGTGTTGTGCATATGTATACTTATGTTGGACAAAAAGGAAAGCACAAAAGATAAGCTTTTAGAGCTAAAAACCTGTAGAAGCAATTTTATTTTATTTTTCTCTGTTTTTGGAATGAATATTCATTGAAAAGCAAATATCTCCATTAGTTGTAGGAGAAAATCCTTTAATTTCTCAATCATACACGAAACATTAATACAAAAGAAAATAGTCTCTGCTCCTCCTCAAGGAGTCTAATCTCCAGATAGCGTGAAATTAGACATATCTTTTGAAGAGTCCAATTCGAATAGGACTAGCATTCAACTGAGTTCAAACAACTATCTTATCTCATATTTTGTAGGAAAAAAGCTTATCCCAACAAATCCGGGATAGAGTCCTTCTGCGATGTTTTAGGGAGTTATGGATGGGGCTTATCCCATAAATCTCGCCCCTGTAATATCGGGATAAGAATCCAGCATACTCTATCTATATCACCTCATGGCAGTCCTGAGAAATCCATTTCTGGGACCAACTGGATATGGACATTCCGTATGCGTTCTTCTCGTGTTCTCGGGCCCAGATCTTCTGACATGTACCAACTTTGCTTATCTCCGGTTCTGGTAACCGAAGATATTCACAAGATTCTATAAGGAATACCCGAGACCCTGATGATTGACCGGGTCTTCACAGGTCTCTTCGGATTGATTGGACCGACTGAGCCCAGAGTTTAGTTATTAGCTCACTTGAACTTTGAGAATGATAATTTCTCCAACACAACTGAAATAATTTGGATTGCTCATGGATGTTATATAATTTGAATAAATGTCACTGAAATAATAAAAAATGTTTGTTCGGTAATTAATGCCCTCAATTTGTTAGGACTAGATTCATAATCCTAGTCTCCCAAGGATGCGAAAAATAAATGCATGATAAGAAAATAACATCAATTGAGAAATGTCATTTAATGCAGAAAGTTTGGTAAAAAAATAGTTCTAAATTGTTTGACAATCATTAAAGATTCACATTTATAATTAACCTTTCTTGTGCAATTAATTGCACTTTTTTTCTTTTGGGGAGTGATTCTTGTACTTACAGTGCACAACAGGTGCACAACACCAAGACACAATGAAGTGGGGCCCAATGTGTAGGCTCCACTTCATTGTGTCTTGGTGTTGTGCACAATGAGTATTTCTATCATTTTCCTTTTCTTTTTATTTATTGATGTACTTTTTGAAAAAAGAGTTTCATGTTGAACTCTACTGAATGCCTGTCCCTTTTCTTTTCTATTTTTCCTTTTTTTTTTCTTCTTTTATTTATATATATATATATATATATATTCATAAAAAAAAAAAAAAAATCTTTTTATATGGCTTATGTACACCATTAAGCCACGTGTGCTAGTGTTGCGTACGTCGTCGGTCCTTATGACTAAGGCAATACTTGTGGGCTTGAATTGGCAACGTAATTAATCGAGGTGCACTTAGTGTAACAAAATCTATTAATGAGCCACAAGGTTGCTAAGTTTGGCACGCTCGAATCGATCCATGCACATGCACTCATCTTATAAACAACAAATTTCTCTTTCTCTTTACTTCTTTTGAAAACTCTTAGCTAGGCATTGTGTAGTAGGGTTTTTTTTTTTTTTTTTTTTTCTTTTAATTTCTCTCTTCCAACTTGTCTTAAAAAATGGTTCTCAACTCGAGAACTTTCTAAAAATATAAACTTACTGAAAACATTGTCTAATTAGAATGGAACTTTTGGGACTTATAACTTTGTCTTATCTTAAAACCTTCCTTACTTAAATAATTCCATAAAAGGAAACTTACCTTAAGAGAATAGTTCCCAAATCGAGAACTTTTTTAAATTAAAATAGAAACTTACTTCACATAATTAATTAGATTTGCTACTCTGTATCCTAGCTAGTTAGAATGAACCAAAGAGTCTTTTTCGGACCTTCCACTTTTTAGAAGTCTTGTTCTTTTCTTTTCTTTTTAATCCGAAAAATAATAATGTTTTCCAAAAATTATCATTAGTACAAAACTCTAATTTATATTAGCTACCTATTTTCACAAAAGATCTCTTATAAATGTGTCTTATTTTGCGTAAAACTTACAAAAAAAAATAAAATTGAATTCAACTTTTTAAAAGATTATTTCTTATTGAGGAATATTGTTTCCCTCGTGTGGACCTTACAGATCTAATAGTAATTTTAAAAAATTAAGAGGATGAGAGAAGACACGATGATGATGTACGCGCGTATATCACATCTCATGTTCAAAATAGTCTAATTGGCCATGGACTCTTTCTAAGTAGTGTACTACGTACTATTAAGGCCTACAACACTCTAAACAAGTCAAATTCACAGTATGCTACTAAAATGATTTGGGCTTGATCACTAAAACAACTTTTAAGCCTAAAAACTAAATTATATGGATCAAAGTATACGTGTTCTAATCATGTTCTTAACAAATTAAGATTTCCAAAACCTATACTTTTCCTCAAACGGTTTAATTATTATATATATGTAAACAATGCAATTTTTACACTAAATGTTAAGAATTATTATAATTAAAAATTAATATATATGAAATTTTTCATGTTTGGTATGATTTTGTGTGCAAATAGAACTCTAAAATTTCTAATATATTTGCAAAATAATGATGTGGGTTGAACGCGTTGCCGCCCCCTTAGCTCTTTAACGGCAGATTTGTGCTTAATAATTACCTAGAACTCTATAAAAGGTGCCCCATTTTGGCTTTATTGGGATTTTTAGATCCGATCGATGTCGATCTACTATACATCAACCACCAGGCACATTTAAATCTGACAGGCATCGCAATGTACGTTGCTCCGATCCTTAATTTCCGACGGCTCTGTAGGTCCAGTCATTTGCATTAATGTTGTCCTCCGATCCTTGCTGTGACTCTCCCGTCGATCTTCTTCGAGTTCTAATTAATGAGAGTCTATTGTGGCAGTTCATCTATTGCTCTATCTCACAAACCGCCACTTTTGACGGCTCTTTAATATTGAGCCGGGCTACTCGATCATGTGCCAATATCAAATTAATTTTTTAGCTTTATTTGTACATTAATTATAATATTTGCATGTAGAGGTACCCCACCCCTCGATCTTCTTGCAACTTCTTTCTCTGTTTTAATGTAATCTCACTTAAATTAACTAATTAAAAATTATTGTTATTATTATTTTTTTTTTAAAAAAAAAAAAACATATATGTTTTGAAATCTTGGTGCTGGGGTACGTCAATGTAGAGGTACCCCACCTCTCTTCTTGCATCTTCTTTTTCTGTTTTGGTGTAATTAATCTCACTTAAATAAATAATTTTCTTTAAAAAAAATAAAAAAAAATGTTGAGGAATCTTGGTGTCGGGGGACTCTCGGGTTAGGGGCGGCCAGTGGCGTCCAGCTCAGTCGTGGAGGTTCTTAAGATCTTGACCATTTGGGATGGAATTAGCCCTTGATTCTTGAAGGCCCCATATATATATGTCGATACGTACGGAAGAACAAGGGCACACTCAGAACTTTCCCGAGCCTGGGGACCCCACCTCAGTGGCAGACTGTCACCATTAAGGCTAGCTGGATTTGAAACTTGTCAAGATCCTGGTGGTCCACGTAAGAGGCAGACTTGATACTTGTCGTGATCCTGGTTGGCCATTTCGAGAGTCTTCCGATACGAGAAGGCCCGCGAATTCCCTTCCTAATTCACCAATCACAATGCACCCTCTTATTACAACCAAGTGAATGGAAGATGTAACTCGAATCTTTGGTGTATATATATATATATATATATATATATATATTCTTTTTCTACCTTAATTTATCTTTTATTTTAGTTACAAGATGAAGAAAATAATTAAAAATCTTTGTTGTCATTGAGAATCTGAGATGGGAACACTACATATCATCCCTTTGTCTTCCTTTTATCATCCCAAAATTGATGTGGCTCTTAAAATCACCATTGAATTTATGATAAATCATTATTGAATTTTGATCTAATGGTGATTTTAAGAGCCACATCAATTTTAGGGGGACAAAAGGAGGATAAATGGATGATATGTAGCATTACTCGGTAAGAAAGAATAATGCTACTATACATATCATCCCTTTATCCTCCCAAAATTGATGTGGCTCTTAAAATCACCATTGAATTTATGATAGATCATTATTGAATTTTGATCATATTAACATTAGGATATATAGGAGGCAAAATAATGTTAATCATATTAGGTAACTCCTATATATCATATTGCCATTTAATTTATGATATATATTAGATCGTGACTTCCGTGGCCATGCATGAGGATATATAGAAGGCAAAATAATGTTAATCAAAGAAATTAGAGAAAAAATTTCTTGATGTTTCTTTAATCATATTAACATTACAATTCTATCGAATGTTGATGAGTGTCTATAAACGATTAAATTAACTATTTTTTATCTGTTTAAATTTTTAGAATAGTTAATTAGTGATTTAATTAACATGGTTCCAAGTTTAAACTTTGCAATATTTGTCATTCAACTTTCAGTTAAATTAAATATTTTTAATGTTTAGTCTCAATTATTAAACTTTTAGAATAAGCATTAACGTACAAAGTGCACCATGCATGCATGGACGAAGAGTAATTCTCCATAGAAAAGAAATTCGACCAGGCTCTCACTCTATATGTATTTCAACGTTTTGGGGATATATCATAACCTGGCCTGGCCTGTTCTGTATATCATGTGGTGTTATTTATCCACAGGATGATCGAGAAAACATTATCACAATTCAGTCCCATAATTAATTAAGAAATTGATCAATATATATATATAGAGAGAGAGAGACGCGCGAACGGAAGTCTGTGTCAAAAATATATGTGACAACCAGAATCTCATACGGAATTTAATTGCTGGTCATCGTCTGCATCATTCTCCACTTTCCTCATGGCTCTCCTCACATAGTCACATGCTACCATTCCAGAAAAGCTTGCTTGCTGCGAGGCTTTAGCGTACTTCAACGTCCAAAATCATGCATGGGAGGAATGCAAAGTAAGTACTGCGAGTTTGCAAACGTGTTACGTGTCGAGTATTCAACGTTCCTCGTACAAAGTTCGACACATCCCTGGTATCACTTGCTTCGGAGGTGTCAATCAATCACAGGAAGATATCTTTTGAAGATATTCGGATTATCAATTATTTGGGGGCAGGTGTCCGCCTCCTACATGCTCATGTGTACTATCATTTTATAATCTTCTAATCGATCTTTTATATATATATATATATATTGCCTTCGATCAGTAATGCTAAAATTACTACAAGTGCATTATAAGCGCATAACTTTAAGACATATTGTAGATAATTCACATGTATAAGTTTCACTTTATTGTGTCTTGGAGTTGTACACTTGTAGTGCATGTATCACTTCCCTGTGACCTTTAACTATTACATTATTAATTAAGTGATAATATTTTAGGTTATTGTTAATTAGTTTAATTTTTTTAAAAGAATAATAATTAATTAAGTAAAACATTATCATGACATGCACCGGATCGATCATATGAATTCGAATCTTATCTTACATTTAAATTTTATTAAAATTAAAAATTTAACGTGCATTATATATATATATCATATTCAAGAGAGATCTTAGTAAATAAATCCACACATGCATGAGAAGGGTTATTAAAATATTAATTAAGTAGTTAAATTTATCTTATTTAGAGCATCTCCAGTAATAATAGTCAAAGTAGCTATTAAAAAAGTACAACTCTCTATTTTAACTATTGTTTTTTCTATAATCTCTCCAATAGATTATCTATTCTACCTTTTACTTGCATTTAAATAATATTTTATGTGGAAAAAAGTGTGAAAGAAATAGAGAGAGAGAGAGAGAGAGAGAGAGAGAGAGAAAATAATAATAAAATATTTATAGTGTAAATAGTGAATAGGCACAAAAGCTTATTTAGAGCATCTTCAGCAGGCTAGTCAAATGCCTCAAAATAGTTAAGTTTGACTATTATGAGCGATTTTTTGCCTCCACCAGAATAGGCCGAATAGATTATTTTCCTTCTAGTGTGAATAGTGAATAGTGAATAGGCAATTTTTTTATTATTATCTTTATCCCTTTCCTTCTCCCTCTCTCCCCCTCTTTCTTTCACATTGTTAGAGTGTGTATAGAAGAGAGTAATACTTTTTCAATAGCTACTTTGGCTATTATTGCTAGAGATGCTCTTACTATTCATACTAAAAGGAAAAAAAAAAAATCTATTTTGCCTATTCTGCTGGAGACGAAAAAATGGCTCATAATAGTCAAATTTGACTATTATGAACCGTTTGTCTATTTTGTTGGAGATGCTCTTAATCAGATTAAATTTGTCAATGGGATAAATAAGAGTTTTTTAATATTTCTAAATGATTGATTAACTATAGATAAATACTATTTATTATTCTCTTATCCTCCCTAGCTTTTTTTTTAAAAAAAATATGTGTTATACATCATTCTTCTATCCTTCTTCCATCCTCCCTCTCTTAAAAATCACAATTGGATTTGTGGGGCCTAATGTGGGATACACATGATCTCCACATATCTAATGGTGATTTAGAAAAAAATGAAAGGATTAGGGAGAAGTATCACAGGTGAAAATGAATCATTTCTCTTTTTAAAATTAATCATTAATTGGATCTGTAAAATTAACTCACACTTGCCTTCACTTAATTATGTAGGTCCTAAAATTTTATGGTTGATATTCAAAATATGAGGATGAAGAAGGATGGGAGATTGTTAAATAAATAGGATTTATGTTAATTTATTAATTATATATGTCCACTTCTAGGTATATGCTTGTGCGCAGCGCGGACACCACAATATATGGTTTTTGTTTATTTGGTTTCTAGTATTTGAACCTTCTTTTTCTTCCTAAAGAATCATTATAATATAAACTTGCACTTTCAAAGCATATATTTGATCACTAAAGAGTCCGCTTTCTAATGCTTAATTATGAGTGGAGAGCAACTGTTGGGTTCCTAAATATATAATGCTCTCCCCATTTACCAGAGCTTTAGTGCTGTTATCATGCACATCACGAATTATGGCTTCTGCCTTGGATTTATGATAAGGACAAGGTTTTCTTTCAAATTTTGTTAAAATATCTTATTCTTCTTTCTTCTTTTTTTTTTTAAATAAAAAATAAAAAATAAAATTCAATCTACTAAACTTATATATGTCAAAAATACATGCGATTCTCACATTAAATTTCTTAAAATTAGGGCTAAAAAAGCTGACAGTTAACGCTTACCTCTAACCGCCTTTAAAAGCCATTTTGAAAAGGCATTTAGCGGTTATAATCGCTAACCGCTTATATATATATATATATATATATATATATATATATACATAAAATGACAAGGCATCAGTCATGAATTTACTTGGGCATAGTCATCAAGCAAGGCTCAAATCTGGTATTCTTCCTCTTGGTTGATGGGTTGGTTTCATTCTAGCTTCTTCTTCTTCTTCTTCTTTTTTCCAACAAAAAAAAAAAAAAAACAGTTAGTATTGGCGGTTATTATTTTTAATAACCGCCCTAGATAGTTGCGATTAATTGGTGGTTTTAGCCAATAACCACTAACCGCAACAGCCTTTTCATCCATATTTATAATGCATGCATGTAATTCTACATGCCTAGCTAGTAGCTAATAATTAACCCAAACCTCTTCAATCTTGAATTTGATTTCATACAGCATGGTTATCTTCAAGAAAGACTAGATACAATGAAAGAAATACACCACCCATTCCCATTTTTCAGAAGATCAGACTTTGATATGTCGGAGTAGGCCACAGGCTAGCTAGGACGTAAGCCTAGAAGACAAATGCAAGATGGGTCGATATTATTTCTGAAATTCATTGCAGGAATTATGCATGGCCTATATATACGAGCAAATTATTAAATTACGTATCACTTATTTTAAAAGTTTAAGCTGATAAGAATATGTAAATTTAATCATTTAATCAATACTTTAACACATAGTTAATCGAAGATATAAATTTGCAATATCATTCCACGCAAGAGAGAAGGAAACAAAGATGATCGAATAATGCTAGAGGTATTAAATTTTTTACTAAGAGATGAATACTAAGATAATGATGTGAAGCTTATTTATCAATAACCATAACATTTTTTTTTATTAATTATTTTGATCATTTCTAATAAATAAGCTTCACACCAATACGTAGAGATCGACATCATACTGATCAATATATTCATGGCACCAATGATCACTTCCTGGCATGTGAAATAAACCAGAAGAGAGAGAGAGTGAGAGGTGGCAGTAGCAGCTATGGTGGTGTCATACTGTCATTGGAAGCCCTAGCTAGGACCATGCACGCCCACTGCCCATAGTACGCGCGCTTTTTACCGCGCAACTCGCATGGCGCATAGTTAACGACGACATATATGCAGTCTGCGCGCAGGAAGATAATTATAAGAATGCCCTCTTGAATTTTCTCTTCTTTTTCGGGTTTTATTATAATATAATTGTCGCACAGCCTTTGATAAAGATGACTTAAATAGAATATAATTGAACATACTCGCGATGAAATGAAAATTAAATAGAAAAGTGGTAGGAAAAGAGAAAACATAAATAAAGATTAAAAAATGATTCGATATTATATATATATATATATATGTTCATTATAAGAGAAGAGTTTAAAACGACTGTAATTTGTTTTTATTTTACTTAATATTTATAGAGCTTAATTACAAATTATTTGAATTTATTCAAATATAATCTAATCCCTATTCAAATCTTTTATTTAGGGTAATCTAATCCTCATTTATGATAAAGATATCTATTAATATCATATAATCCAACAATAATCATATTATAAGAGCATATAATTAAAGAGATGAACAAGATTCGTAGTCGCATGAGCTTTTTCTTTTTTGGTGTTTTTTATTGGTCTAATTAATTAAGCACAAATTTGTCAGCTAAAAGTGAAGCAAATTTGGGTGAGGCTATTAATTTCTTAGTGTCACAATATATTAGGGTTTCTTAAAATCTCAAAAAGACTAGCAGCTAGACGTTATAATTAGGGTTCTTAAAATCATTTATATAGCCTAAATTCCATGTCTGAATAACCCACTCACTACCAATATTATATATATATATATATAAAGACAAAAAAGAATAATCCACTCACTTTCCTTATCTAAAATATCACGCCTTGCCTAACATATAAAAAGGCAAAAATATTGAAAAATCATTCTCCTCCCAACCTCTCCAAAGTAGATTCTTAGTTGTGTCCCTACCTTTATTGCCATGAAGAGGCAAAATATCTTTCAAGAAGAATCTTGCTTGCCTTTTTTAGAAAAAGAAAGATAATGTAGAAAATGTTCAAGTTATATATTTTGTTATTGAAAATTAGTCAAATTTCAAGTTTGTCATTTAAAAATTTCACCAAATTGGTCTTTGTTTTTTCAAAAATATGTTTTTTATTTTATTTTTCTTCTCATCCGTCTATTAGAGTACTGACAGGGACAGAACTAAGGAAGCCAGTAGGGTCCATGGCCCCCCCACCCCTCCACCCTCAATTCCCCCCCCAAAAAAAAAAAAAAAATTAGGTAAAAGAAATTTATAAGGTTAAAAAAAAAAAAAAAAAAAAAAAAAAAAAACAAAAAAATTAGCCTACTAGCTCTTACAAACAAACTTTTTTGACCCCTGCCCATAAAAGCTTCTGACTTCGTGTCAGTTAACTGATGGCATGCACATACTTACGTGAATAGTTTTTTGATTATATGACAGTTTCAAAACTGGGCCTAATCAGCTACGTACTAATTAACTAAGGGTAAACATGCATTAGACAATTGCCAAATATATATATGAGTTAATTTTCACAATATATACCTGAAAGACTATCAAATGTGGCTCATTAATCCTCTCACATTTGATCCGGAAGTTGATTATCCTTTTCTAGTTTGAAAATTAAACAATTTCGTAAAAGAAAGAAAGAAAGAAAAATGATCACCTCAAGCAACTCCTTTATTACTCCATTCCAATAGATGATCGAAGTACGAGAAAAAAGAAACAAAATTTGGTTTTTTGAAATATCTTAAAGAGAACATCTTTACTCGATCTTCACGCCAGTTGAGGAAACTAACATTCTCAAATTCAAGTGGGCCCATAACTGAGCCTTGGGCCCAGTCGGTCTAACCGACCCGACAAGGCTTGGTAAGTCGTTAAGGTCTCGAATATCGAATATTCTTAAAAGCGTCTCATGAACATCCTCGATCACTAGAATTGGGGATGAGCATGGCCGAACGGTCCCATAAAACAATTATCTTGGGAATGCTAGAAGAACACACCGTATGCCGATATTCAGTTGGTCCTAGAAACGACTTTCTCGTGATCACTACGAAGCGATTAGAATGAAACATACTTCAATATTTATCCTGAAATTACGGTCGGGATCCATGGGATAAGGTTTGATCTCATGAATTATTAGCAAGTTGCAAAAGGACTCCATCTTTCGTTTTCTGTGATAAGCTCTTATCCCACAAAATATGGGATAAGATACATGATTCCTATATGAAATCAGTGGACAGGAAGTCCTACCCAAACTGAACTCTTAGAAAGATAAGTCCGATCTCATACGATTTAGGAATCAGACTCCTAATTGAATTGTATCAGAGTACTCCAATTATTTTGGAACTGTGTGCTTATAAATAGGTTGTGACCCCAGGTACAAATTTACTTTGATCTCTCTGAATTTACTCTACTCTCGATACTCTTTGAAATTGTCTATTAGAATATGATTTAAGCATTGAAAGCTGTTTAATGGGTTTTCATGTCAACTATTTAAAACATGTCACGTAATATAGGTAAAATTAATTTGATAAATGAGTATAAAGAGTAGCGTGACTATAAACTAATTCGACACAAAATTTTCAATTTGCAGACTTGTAATTCGGGTGATTTTGAAGGACTAAGCATATACTTTAACTTTTAGAAAATTAACTTAATAAAAAAATTCACTTTGAAAAGTGGACATGTATCTCGAGACTTCTCAAAAAGGAAAATATTATCTTTAAATTGAAACAAAAGAAGTTTCAATGTAATAAATAAAAAGGACAACTCAATCTCATATATATGTTTGCTCAGGATAAATGGCGGAGATATATAAAGCCCACCCCTAAATGTTTGCATTGGAAAAAGAAAATTATGTAATTTTTTAATCTAAATTTTTTTTGTCCTTACAATAATGTCTTTACAAGGTTACAAGTTCTTATAAATTAAATCAAAACATTTATTCCCTTGTATTTGCTCCAAAAAAAAATATATATATATATTCAAAACAGCTTAGACTAGCCTTAACCCAAGAAGTTACCCTCAAATTTGGGTTGATATTGAACTAAGAAAACTCAACCCAAAACTAAAATTAAACACCATGAATAATAAAAATATAGTATATAAAAAGAACAAAAAAAAAATTATTTATCATTATATTTTATTATTTTAATTTTGCCCCTACTAGAATAGATTCCTAGCTCCGTCATAGGATATTGAGACAATGGACAAAACTCAAAACGTTATAGAAGTCAAAATTTTAAATTGTAATTTGGTGATAACAAAAAATATCATTCACTAACATATCCAAATAAGGAAATCTAACTAATTTGAAGGATAATTACGACAAACTCTCATTAACATAAGCTGTTCCTGTGACACCTTATCTAAGCATTCATGCATGCTGTTCACATACACTTACAGATCTTTTATCCAAAATTTCATGTCTAAATTTATTGTTCATTTGACCCGACAACTTAGATTATAGCGTGTGTATAATAAAGAGAAATGTTAGAGCTCCTTTTAATGTTTTTTTGTTGTCCTTTTGAATGACATAGGTTTAATAAAAAAATTAAAAAAAAAAAAAAAATTATCTCAAAAGCTAGGTAACCTACTGAATGCAACTTTTTAAGCAAAAATAAATAAAATTCACGTCATTCAAAATGATATCAAAAGGACGCTAGAAAGAGTTTTAACATTTTTCTATAATAAATATTGGAGAAGATGTAAATTCTTATTTGACAAGCAAGTGGAATACATACACAAGCACCTCGTGAAAAATATATTTTTTGGCACACTTTTTCCATAACATGGCTAATATGTCAACAAATCGGAAACACTAAAGACATTCTACATTCTAGACGGAAGATCTAGGTAGTTTCGGTTCCATTCCGGTTGCTCATTTTGAGCCGAGTTACAGGCTGGACAGAACGGTGTGTTGAGGGCATTTATATTGACCCTTGGAAAAGGGCTAGTCACATATATGTTATTATTTCAAAAAGGCTAATTAAGTTACAATAGAACTTTTTAATTAGAATAACTTATAAAACTCAATCTTATCTAGTAAGTAATCAATATGAGACTTAACACTTATGATCACGTTTATTGTTAACTATATATATTTTTTGAGTCTAAAACTTATCACATGATTGGCTGGTTGAAAAAAAAAAAAAAAAAAAACTTAGTCTCAGCCTCTATTAAAATTAGACTTGATTTCATAATTTGACTTCCTGATCGATGAAATTTTTTGATTAAACCCATGCGAGTTACCAAATACTTTAGACATGATTTGGTCCATGGAAGTTCGAGTGAACAATTAATCTCTGGAGGGCCAGACTATTGACGGATTTACCGTACAAATTTCTATGAATGACTATCAGCCCAACGTACTCATTCAAGAGAATTGGGAGATTACAGGAAGGCCTAACTTCCGACAAACTCTCGGGAGGCTGCACACCAAATTGTCAGGAGGCCGACTACCCACATACAGCTAGGGCCTAGAGGGCCCGGTGGCTTGCAGCCTAAACGGCTCAGCAAGGACCCGAACACATCCTCACTTGAGAAATGAATCTTTACGTCGTTAGTTACACACTACTGGCCGGCAAGAATTTCCAAAACCCTAGAAGAAATGCGAAGGACAAAGGCCTATAAAAGGAAAAGTAGGGCATTCATTCAAGTATGCCTAATTGACCCTACAGTCAAAACTCTCTCTTGCCTCACAAAAACAGACTCGAGCGTTGGAGTGGTTAATTCCTCCAATTTTATTTTATTTTTTCCTTGCAAATCCTCCTTCAATTCAAGCTAGTTGCGTACGGTCACAGTACTAGATACTAACGATATATATATATATATATATATATCTTCCAACCCGTCAGCAGGCCAGGGGGTATCATGTTAACGTAGCCCATGGAGGCCGTACCACGGTAAAGTTGCGGAACTTGAGTTTAGTAGCTAAACAAACAAGTGCATACGAGGTACGTACAAAAAAGCGAAACCAAATCAAATAAAAAGTAGAATCGAATAATTAATATTCACGCTTTCCTTTTTGACGTTTTTGCTAATGCCTAATGCATGCACATCATCATGATGCTTACTTTTATGTTCCATCCAATATGCTTATCGATCGCCTTAACTCGATCTTATCCAATCTCCTCATCTTCATATATTCTTTAACAACACACACATATATATATATATACATGATATATTCGATCATGGTCATATATATATATATATATATATATATATATATATATATATATATATATATATATATATGTGTGTGTGTGAAAAGCTTCCACAGCTTCGTAGCAGCATGCCAGCATTGCAACTTGGTTTACTTTCTCTCAGCCGCAGCTTTTTAAAAGCAGAGCAAAAATATACTAATGGAATCTTCAAGTGATCATGAACATGATGATGATATAATATATTTAATTACCATACATACATGATACAACACATGTTTTACTTACTCCTCGATCCTTGAATACACGCAAATCGATCGATCAAGAAAGATGTTTGACCATGAAAAGGCAGGAGGTGAAAAGTTGGGGGAAAAGAGCAGATAAGAAAATAAAGATTACTTTTTTTTTTTGCTCGGAGCACCTTAAAGGCTTAAATTCGACCAATCAACAAAAAGATAAAGATGTGCTATAGCTGTTTCACATTACCAGCCAAGAAATTGTGGCTGTGAGCGCAGAAAGAGTGTAATATATCCATATCAATCAACGCCATTCAGCCAATGAGAGGTGATCTTCAAAGGAACCGATGCAAATGATCAATCTGCTATTTCACCGTTCCAGCTGGAGGATCTCCGAAAGTGTATGAATTATTGGTTTGTGTTGAAGTATTTTGGAATCTAATCTAACAAAGAGACAAAAGCCAAGACAGTGACAGATTAATTGCACCCACAGTTTTATTCCGATCAATGCATGGGTGGATAGATTACATAGGGGGCGGTCAAAATGCACTCATAATTACTGTTGATACACCGACTATGCAAGTTAAAAAAAAAATCTGCACAATAGGACAAAAAAAGTTAGAGAGACTCGCTCGAAAACTAGCGAAAGACCACTTCCGTTGCTTAAGTCAGTAATTAGGGAAGAGAGGCAAAATTAAGGGCCGAATGAACTTACTTCCTTTCTATTTATAGGCCACGGGGCTTTACAAAGTCTGATCCATCTTCCCGCTCACTCGTTTTAAACATGGGCAGTTTCTCTCACGGGTATCGGGGGAGGATCTCAAAGGGCTGTTTCAAATGGAGGTGTGTAGCCCATCGTGACATAGAGGTAGCCCAACACTTTCAGCCTTGCGTGCGCTTGCTTCTCAAACTTGGCTAGTTATGTGTCAGATCTCATCAGCCTTTTGTGACCTTATGGGCTTTGGGCCAACAGATGGTAACGGATGGTATGAGCTTCGTTGTTGCCCAAGCCCAAAAGAGTCATTACTGACCGGGCCCAAAGGGCCAATTGCTCCCCAATTCTTATGAGTGACTTAATGGTGTGTTAGGTTTGAATAAAAGGTAGAATAATATTCTACTTTTTTTCAAAAATAAATTATATTTTATTTAAATTTTATCTTACAAAGTTAAACTTTGTAATTCGTGCAGTGAATTAGAATAATATTCTGATTAAAAAAAAATTAACACCCAAATTAATGGACCATTAATTATTAAGTGAGATTATGAGAATTCTGGTAAAGGCAGTGTAATCCCTAGTCATCCTTTGTTGACTAGGCTGTCCGGGTTCTTCTTTTGTCGAGTAGGTTAAGGTTTTCCCTCAAACTTCTATATCAATTCTCCACTACGCAAAAGGCTAAGGTGAGGCCATGTGTGTCTAGTACTCCTCAGTCCTCAGGTGGGGGCATCTAGGCACGTTGGAGAATTCTCGACATTTGTTGGGACATTTTTTCACCATCTCCTCAGAATCTTTTTGCATGGTGGGCTAGTAATAGCTTGTCAGGAATGTTTTTGCGAGCTACAAATTCGAGCTCCTGATCGAGTGTTCCCACATACACCTTTATGGATCTCTAGGCTCATTTCACAGGTAAATGATTCGAATGGTTATCACTTATCACAACTCTTCATCTATAAGAGGTAAATAGATATTTCTCTTTCCTCTTTTTTTCTCTAGCTTTGATTTGAAATTTTGAATGAATATTTAAATGGTATAAATAAAAGAAAATAAAAGTTATTGTAAAGTATATTTGAATAGAGAATAAGAAAAATAGCTTGGTTCTCTAAATTTAAGAAAAATTTAAAGAACGTTGTTATGAGTTCTCGTGCAGTTACAGATAGCCTTAATAATATTATTATAGAAAGTGACCCGCAAATTGTTTTCATTGTCTTTCTCAACCAGCGGCTTCCCTGTTTATCTCCAAAGCTCACCAGCTTTTGCATCTTAACTAACTAACCTGAGCACAATCTTGCTAAATTATCCGCTTATGCTGATCTAAGTGGATGCATTCCTATTTCGTCCCACCTATTATTATTCCTCATAATGATACCAAACCCCTAGACCTGGTTTTTCTCCCTTTTCCCTGCTTTATTGGTTGTTTTATTTTCCCAAAAACAAGAAGAAAAAGAAAGACAAGAAAGTGAAGATGTCACTTTATTTACTGAGGCCCCGTTTGAAATCTCCTTTCCCCTCCTCTTTCCTTTGGAATTTTTTTTTTTTTAATGATTGGAAAATAGGATTGATGTGAAATAAAGTTGAAATAATTTATATGAAAAAGTGAGAAAAATTTGTATTGTAGTGAGTTTTTTATTTAAGAAGTGATAAAAAATTATTGATGTGATATAAAAAGTGAAAAAAAAAATTAAGAATGTTTCGAAATTAATGTTTTTTTTGGGAGAAAGGAAAAGAAGATTTCAAACTGGGCCTAAAACTTATATTCTTGATTCGCATAACTAATTAACAGTCACTTTATTTTATTTGTATTTGGTTTTGCGTTAAAAGTTAATATGTGATGATGAGCTACAATTATTTGGAGTCTTTCACTGTGCATAATGCCACCTGAAATAATATGGGTGAAAAAATCAAGCAACAAAATTTGCCGTTGTTGAGTAACTGATGATTTGGCAAGTATCATGTGGACCGTTGCGTCAATTTGTAAAGGACATGTAGTAAAAGTTGTAGTACTCCTAACGATACTCTTTCAATTTCCATATCTAAACTGTCATCAGAGGCGAAATGGGACTAAAAAATTAATCTGCTGTGATGTGTGATATTGTATCAAACACATCCCGGGGCTGCCATATCTTAAGAGACAGCACTGTAAAATTGGGCTCTAATCTAAGGCATGTGTAAAAATGACATAATGAAATACAAAAAAGAATATATATAAGTAATTAAATGATATTTAACTTGAGATGCTGCTTGAGTTGAATTGTAATCAACAAAGATCAATGAGCCCACCGGGCAGCAGGCAAAAACAAAATATCACCCAGTGGCTGGTGGAACAGTTAACTTAAATCTCTAAATGTGATCTAACTGCACTCCTCGGATGTTTCATTTGGCACTACACCCGGTTAAATGCAAACTGACCTCTTATTATGCCTTTTGACCAAATGAATTTTCAAGAATTGGGACCCCCGGTCCATATATCAAACGGCAGCGCTCGCTGAATGAACCTACCAGGCGAGAGACCACTTCCTTGAAGAACATGGATGCAACCTAACAAACAGAAAGGCTGTCAGAATTAGAATAATTCTAGATGGTCTTCATAACAATATAGAAGTCCTGTTCAAAGTCTTTCCAATATATATATACTAGATAAAGTGGAGAATTGCATTTAAAACATTAAAACAACTGGTGTATACTGATAAACCCACAAAGAAATGAAGAAATGAAAAACTCTTGATTGAATTGAAATTGAGAAAAAAACTCATAGGACGAGGTGCAGAACCACAGTGCAAAGAGAACTGATTTTCTTCCACCCACACAGACCAACTCTCATTATTTTTAAAGACAATCATCACACCCCACGACTTAGTTTCCTAACCACAAAATTTTCCACAAACCAACAAGCTCACCACGTCACTCACACTTACATGCAAGACAACCACCATCCTACTCACTCAAAAACACCCATTAAACCCACTCTAGCCATTACAAATTTTCACACCCCACGGCACTATACCACCCATGTGGCACAATACATACACGACACTCTTCCACACTCCAAAAATAACCGCATACATCCCTTTTTTTCCCCAAAACAAACAAATCCTCGCCCTAGTGCTCTATTCTCCCATGTTTTTCCAGAGTGCAAAGAAGAGCACTCCCCCTTTCCTATTTTTCCAGGCCAAACATTAACCTAAAAAATTAAAAGGGAAAGCTTTTTAGATGACTATAGTACCCACCATGCAACAACTCATACAAAGATTATGGCCAAATAACAAAAAAAAAAAAAAAAAAAAAACAATACCTAGAAGTAGCTGTAATTAAAGTTCATAGTTAATAGAGGAAACTAATTGGTACAAGCAACTGGAACTCAAGTAACAGACTTGGACAGAACCAAGCATTGGAACAGCCAAACCCAGGTTTCAATGTCAGGATCATGTTTGACATGTCTAAAACTTTTTCTAAGTTTTGGAGGAGGGGGATGTTATGTCTAGATAAAGAGTATAGGGTATGGAAATGGGGGGAAAAGGAAGGGCAATTGTAGAACCTCAAGGTTATTGCACAAATAGAGGTCATAAGATGAGAGGGATGGCAACTGAAGATGGTTATGGGGTTTCTCAGTAATCTCCCTTGCCAACTTGATATTATGTCTCATCTTCCTCAAACCATGGAATTTTTTTGACAAACACCCCCTAAATCTCAATTAAACCCATGAACATGCAAAAAAAAAGACAAAATTCTCAAAGAACCAAAAATCCAAACCTTGGGCCAAGTTGTGGGTGGAGATGTGGTAAGTTCATCTTCGAGAATTATTAAAGCCCTAATCACAGTTGTTGCTGTTGCTGTTCCTTAGTATGGCTGAGACAGTCCACCAGATGACAGTCTGCCGCACACCATTTTGGATGAATCCATGGCCAGAAGAGGCATTGAGAACGAAATGTGAGATTGTCACTGGGAATTCTAAAGGGAGTTATGGCCTAGGCAGCGTACAGGTGGTGATACTCTGGTTGTCAGGTTGTGGGTTGTGACAGGTGAGCGATTGGAGGTATGGGTATTTGATGGTCAGATCAGCAGATTGAGTGGGTGTGGGGATCTTTGGACTACAACCACCCCACACCCCCCCCCCCAAAAAAAAAAAAAGGAAGGTAGTTAGCTACAACTATCATCTCAATGTTATTTCCTCCTTGAAGATAAAAGATTTCTATCTGAATTGTTGTTCAACCGTGTAATTCACTGGTTGCTTGTGCTCGTATATATAGAGGATAGGTTACAAGAGTTTGAGATAGAAAATGTTTCTATCTAGGAGTGTTTACAGAATTTGAAATACACTATAGGATAAGGATAATTCAAATCTATTCTAATCTAAAAGAGATACAACCGGTTAGAGTTCTACTCTAAGTCTAACCGGTTTGTTTACAATTCAAACTAGAAGTTTATCTCTTGTCTTCAGTCAAGGATAAGAGACCGTTAGTACTCGGACTCTTTGATAAGAGTCCATGTGCTTTAACATCCCCCTCAAGGTGAACGGGGAAGGGTGCACGTTGAGCTTGGAGCAAAACCATGGAAAACGATTTGAAGCAACCGGTTAGGTTAGAACATCAGCAACTTGTTCTTTGCTGGGAATGAACAGAATTTGTAGTGTCTTGGCAGCAACAAGATCTCGGACAAAGTGGAAGTCTATTTCCACATGTTTTGTTCTAGCATGAAAAACCGGGTTTGCTGCCAAATAGGTTGCTCCAATGTTGTCACACCATAGCTTTGGGGGAGAAGAAAGCCGAACGCCAAGCTCACGAAGTAGAGATTGAATCCATAATAATTCAATCGTGGCATTAGCAACCGATTTGTACTCAGCCTCGGTACTCGACCTGGATACAGTCGGGTGCTTCTTAGAACTCCAAGAGATTAAGTTGGAACCCAAGAAAACATAATATCCGCCAGTTGACTTGCGGTCATCGGGGCATCCAGCCCAATCAGCATCGGAGAAAACTTCAAGATTAGATACATTAGATCGAGTTAAGAGTAGACCATGAGACAATGTGTGTTTGAAATAATGAAGAATTCTTTTAACCGCTTGCCAATGAAGTTTAGAGGGTTTGTGCATGAATTGGCACACACGGTTTACTGCAAATGCCAGGTCCGGTCGCGTGAGAGATAGATATTGTAAGGACCCCACGGTGCTGCGATATAACAAAGGGTCTTCCATTGGATCTCCAGCAAAGGCGGATAAGGAACTTGAGGAAGCCATTGGAGAAGATATAGGCTTAGCTTCTAGCATGTTGGTACGCTTGAGTAGGTCCAGAATGTACCGCCTTTGAGAGAGAAGAAGACCTGATGTTAATGCTGTAACTTCCACACCAAGAAAAAAATTCAACTTGCCAAGATCTTTAATTGCAAAGGAAGTCCGAAGGTGCTGCAAAAGATCAGGAATTGCTTCTGGAACAGAGGCAGTGATTATAATATCATCAACATACACTAAAACAAACATAGTTAGTGATGTATTCTGAAGGATAAATAAAGAAGAATCTGCCTTTGAGCTTAGAAAACCAAGTTCACATAATTTGGTGCTAAGACGGGAAAACCAAGCCCGTGGTGCTTGTTTCAGACCATAAAGTGACTTGTGTAGTTTACAAACATGAAGGGGTAGAGTAGGATGAGAGAAACCGGGTGGTTGGGACATAAATACCTCTTCATCCAGAAACCCATGTAAGAAAGCATTCTGAATATCAATTTGATGCATATCCTAGCCCCGAGAGTAAGCCACAGATAGGACAGTCCGAATAGTTGTTGGTTTAACAATAGGGCTGAAAGTCTCTCCATAGTCTAGACCAGCCTGCTGATGAAACCCTTTAGCTACAAGCCGGGATTTATACCTTTCAATGGATCCATCCGCCTTGCGTTTCACTTTGAACACCCATTTGCAGCCGACTAGATTGTGAGCTTGCTGAGGAGGGACTAAAGTCCAAGTCTGGTTCTGAAGAAGGGCATTAAACTCGGTCTGCATAGCCTGTTTCCATTTGGTTATTTTGACAGCATTTGTATAGCATGTAGGTTTTGCAATATCGGTATTGGAGACAGCCAGAAGAGCACGGGGAATGGGATATTTGATTAGGCCATCAGTGAAAACTCTCGGTTGCACAATGTGATTCTATGCACGGGTGACCATGGGATGGATCCGAGTGGGAGCAGGACAGGGATTGGGAGACAAGGAGAGTGGGGAAGGAGATGTGTTTGGAGACTCTGTGAAACTGGAAGTAGAACCAGAGGCAGAAAGTGGGGAAGGACTGGGAGAAACAGTCTCGGATGCCATAGGCGGAGAACGAACCGAGTGAGAAGGAATTGGTAAGAAGGATGGTAAAACAGTAGAAGGAGGCTGCAATGCTGTTTGAGGAGCTGAAGAGTATGAAGAAAATGGGAATGTTGATTCGTGAAATACAACATCCCGAGATATGTACATACGGCCAGTAGGAATATGGAAACATTTGTAGCCCTTGTGATTTCGACTATAACCTAAGAAGACACATTCTTGGGATCTAAATTCGAACTTATGTTGGTTATACGGTCGAAGATTGGGAAAACAGACACAACCAAAAATTCTTAAAAACTTGTAATCGGGGCTGCGATTAAAAAGTTTTTGGAAAGGAGATTTGTGTTGCAAAGTGGGTGTGGGAAGACGATTGATTAGATAACACAAGGTTTGGCAAGCCTCATCCCAGAATCGTTTGGGAACATGACTTTCAGCAAGCAATGCAAGAGTTGTGTCGATAATATGGCAATGTTTTCGTTCGACACAACCTTGTTGTTGATGTGTGTGAGGACATGACACACGATGGATGATGCCAAGTTTATGAAAGAATGTGTTGAGAGAACGAAATTCCCCACCCCAATCAGTTTGAACTTGAAGAATTTTAGTATTGAATAAACGTTCAACCATAAGAAGAAATTTATTGAAAACTGAGAAAACATCTGATTTACATTGAATGGGAAACAACCAAGTAAATCGACTAAAAGCGTCAACGAAAGTAACATAATACTTATTTCCATTATATGAAATTACAGGGGAAGGACCCCATACATCTGAAAATAGTAATTGTAAAGGACGATTAAAAACTGAAGTAGATGCCGGAAAGGGAAGCTGATGAGCTTTGGCTTGCTGGCAGGAAGCACAGGAAGCATCCGGTTTATTTGAAAAAACTGGAAGTGAAAACTTGGAGATAACTTGCTTCACAGTACAGAGGGCAGGGTGTCCCAAGCGTTTGTGCCATTGTTCAGCGGAGGTCCTTTCACCAACAAGAGAGTAGGGAGAGGGAGTGGACGTGAGAGAGGGCAGCAGCTAATATAGGCCGTGTTTAAGAGGACCCTGATGGAGGATGTACCTGGTTCAGTAGTCCTTGATAACAAAAAAAGAAGAGTGAAACTCAAAAAACACAGAATTATCATGAGTGAATTTACTGACAGAAAGCAAATTTCTGCAAATGGACAGAACATGAAGTAAGTTTTTAAAAATGAAGGAACGATTTGGGCATGAGAGATGGGCAGAACCTATATGGTTTATAGACAAACCTGTACCGTTTCCCACACGAATCTGGTCAGGACCCGTGTATGCATCTGAGGAGATGGTGAGGTTGTTCAAGTCATGAGTGAGGTGGTGAGTGGCTCTTGAATCCGGGTACCAGCTCTCATCAGTAGGGAGAGTGGGAGATGAGTAAAAGGCCTGCAGTGGAGATTGAGATTCATTCCGAGAAGCTTGATCAAAGCGTTGGTAACAAGTGCTAGCATAATGACCAAGTTTGTTGCAAATCTGGCAGAGGGGTCTGGATGAACTAGCACCATGAAAATGCTGACCACAACCACGTCTGCCAGAGGAGGAGCCACGACCACCAGGGAAGGGACTACGGTAGCCTCGGCCATTGGGTAAACCACGACCACGGGCAGCATTGAAGCTGAGGTCACGGTGGCCAGAGTGGTTATGATTTCGAGCAGTAACATGGGCAGCAGCATTGGAGAGATCCGTGGTGGCCATTTGCTACTCGAGTCACATCTCATGAGCTAGAAGCAGGCCTTAAATATCATCACGGGAGATGGGGTTGACTAAAGTGGTGACAGAGGTAACCAGGGGATCAAACTCAGAGCCAAGACCAGCCAACAGGAAAGACACAGCCTCAAAATCATTGAGGGGTTGACCACAAGCAGCAAGGGTGTCACTAAGATTCTTCAGTTTATGAAAGTAATCAGTGACAGAGGAATTACCTTTCTTCAGGGTGGCTAGCTGAAAATGCACCTGCATGATGCGAGCATGCGCTTGGGAAGCAAACATCTTCTCCAAGGATTCCCAAAGTGCACGAGAGGTGGTGCAGCCAACAGCATGGGATACATAAGAATCGGATAAAGTCGAGACCAGGACGCTGATGATAAGTTGGTCTTTTTGATACTAGGAAAGGTAATCTGGGTTGGCAATCATGGCAGGAGAGCCAGGAGCAGTAGCGGGATTTGTAATCAATTGAGCAGGGGCAGGAATCGTGCCGTCAATGAAACCGTAAACATCTTGACCACAGAGATTCGCCAGAAGATGAAACTGCCAAGCCATATAGTTGTCTTTGGCTAGTTTGATAGAGGGAGAGTGGTTCATGTGCGGAATATTAAAAATAGGAGGTGATTGAGCAGAAGTGGAATCAGTTGTAACACTGGATTCGGCCATTGAATCAGAGAAGGAAAAAAAAAAGACGTTTAGTCGTGTAGTGGCTCTGATACCATAAAAGATTTCTATCTGAATTGTTGTTCAACCGTGTAATTCACTGGTTGCTTGTGCTCGTATATATAGAGAATAGGTTACAAGAGTTTGAGATAGAAAATGTTTCTATCTAGGAGTGTTTACAGTATTTGAAATACACTATAGGATAAGGATAATTCAAATCTATTCTAATCTAAAAGAGATACAACCGGTTAGAGTTCTACTCTAAGTCTAACCGGTTTGTTTACAATTCAAACTAGAAGTTTATCTCTTGTCTTCAGTCGAGGATAAGAGACTGTTAGTACTCGGACTCTTTGATAAGAGCCCGTGTGCTTTAACAGAAGATGTCAATTTCCAAAGGGTACATAAAAATAAAACGATAACTAAAGTCCTCAATAAACATGATATTAATGTTGACAAAGCTAGGAAGATGATATATTCCAGAATGGACTAGAGGAAAATCACCTGTCGGTAAAGTGGTGACTGGAACTTAAAATCCACAAGAAAATGAAGGTTGCAAGTTCCTGGAACTGGTCCCGGATTGAACTCCCATATGTTTATCAGGTGGTCAAACAGGGTACTATCTTTTGCAGTAGTCTGAAAAAACATAAAATAAATACAAAGTTCATCAACAGGCCCACTGGAAAAAACAGCATATGAAATTAAAAACCAGTTTCACAACCAAGGATGTAAAGAAACCAAATCTTGATAAGCATCCAATTAAACAAATACAAATATAAACAACTAACCAATGTATTTTTAACACTCCAATACACCACCTAAAGGCTCACAGACATGGCAGCCAACAACTACTCCTTTTATAACTGATACAAAGAGTAAACAAAAGCTCTAATAAGTATTGAGGTAGTCAGCAGGTCATAACAACTAGTAATGTAAACCCAAAGCACAGAACGCATAAGATGCTGATGCTCGAACACATATATTTGCACACTGAGTCGCTGCTTGAATTAATTTGTGTCAACTAGAAATTTGGTGTTTTTTTATTTCAGCTCATGACTCCAAAAGCCAACAAGTCATGACTTAACCGAAACAAATAGAGCTCTTCTAGCATTTTCTAATTTGTAATTAGTATGATTCTCAACATAACACCAAGATTTCATCCAAATCTGCCTCAAGTCAGCCTAAGATAATTGCTATACTCATTTTGAGCCATTTTGTCTACCCCCAATCGTGCCCATCACATTATTCAACAGTATGAAAGTGTCATATAAGTCGCAAAGATATTCTTTCTTACAAACTCTCAGATCATAAAAAAAAAACTATACTACTAATTGTTATACAATATATTTTCCATTGAAAGAGAAGGGAAAAGACTATTTTTATAACCACCACAAAAACAGAAAGGAAGTCGGCTACCTTTAGAGACTTTGGCCTGTTCAATTCTACATGGGAAGTGTAACTTTCAACAAGAAATTTGAAACCAATCTCCAGCTCAGCGTCAAAAGATCCATCTGGATAGTGTTTAAGTATCTCAGACCGCTGACACCATGGGACAAAACCATGATACAAGTCAACAGCTGCAACTACATCAAACAACTGCTCTGGCGAATACCTAAATGAACAATATTTCAATCAGCTGAAGTCTCCATCACTAGAAATCAGGAGGGTCCAAATAACAATGTAATGCAACCATGAGACATCATATTCAATTAATATGTTCCTCCATGACCGAGGATGAAATTCGGCTAATAAGCCAACCAAAATCTAACGTTCAGTATGTTACACTGAAACTTGCAAACGAAGTGAGCTCGTGTGACTAAGGATCAAGGGTTAATATGTCATGAGTGACTATGCATCTCATTGGGGAGATTAATACCTTAGGAAGCCTTCCTATAAAGCCTTAACATAACAGGTTTGATCACCACTTAACCCAAAAGCTTAAGCCTATGAAATTTGGGTCCAATTATATTTCACTTAAAATCTCACACTCACACATGTATTCTCCAACATATCTCAACTAACAAAGAAAATTAGTAACATACTAAACTAAGAATGGCAGCTATGATTAACCAAGAAACTACGAGCTTGTTTGGCAACGCTTTTTGCCCAAGCTTTTTTGCTTTCCACCCAAAAAACAAAAGCATTAACAAACAACTCAAAACCGCTTTCACATTTATATCAAATAAAAAACATTTAAAAAAAAAAAAACCCTTATAAAAGTTTTGCATAAACTCCCCCCCAACCCCCAACCCGAAAATATGTGAAAGCAATAAGACACACAGCATAGCTCATCCTCTCCATTTCAAGTACAGGAACATTTTATGATTCATATTAGATTCCATAGGTAGAATGGTGTACATGTTGCAATAAAACAAATTAACTGGCAATCATGCACACAGGTAGATGGACCAACTCGTCCATTCAAAATGTGATGCTACAAAGACGCTTTAAATCCATAAAATTGCATCCCATTGGCACACAACCGATTGTTAAATCCTTCAAACAAAATTGCATCACATTGGCACAAAACCAACAAAACAGAAAGGCATTCAACGAAATTACCCCAACACAAGCTTCTCCTCGTAAACCTTGGACAGAACTCCGCCCTCGTCACCATCTCCGCAACCGAGAAACCGCCTCGTTTGAACAGTGTGAGCATTATCAAACAACCTCCGCGACCAAAGATTAAGATCCTTGTCCGAATATTGGGCCGACGGGGCAATTCCGCTAAAGCAACGAATTTGATCAAGTCTCTGCACCTGCCTAGTGTTCTTCACGGACCCAATCAAACGTACGATGCCGTTTTTACGGGTTGTTACGGACCGGACCGCCTTCGAGGTGGTCGAAATGAATGACGGCATCGAAAATTTTGATAATTAGAAACCCTCTCTTGAACCGAATAAACCCAATATCTTGGGAAGCCCCGAAGAAACCTACAAAAAAAATCACAGTAGTGATTAATAATTTAAAGCAGTAAAGTTCGTGAAATTCAAACTACTCTGAATTTTATGAAACACAACAACAACCTACCTGAAATTGCGTATCCAAGACTCTTGACAGTGAAGCGAAATCGGAGGATATTCGTGTTGCCTTGTATTTTTTTTTATTCCTTCAACGAAAATTGAATCATCTCCAAAAAAATATTTATCTATTTTATTTGAGTACCGCACTATTATCTTTCGAGAGCCCCTTCGGCTTCTATACGGTCTTGGCATAAAAGGGCTATTTTCTGCCCTCCAATAAGAACATGCCACGTTGGTACAGCACACCAAAACACTATAAGCTGAAAACACCCGATCACACCAAATTCATGAGAAAAAATCGAAAGCTTGATTTTTTTTCGGCTGAGCTTCTCTTCGGCGGCAACCCACAATTAGATCTGCACAAAACAATAATGCAGCAAGAGTCCGATCCAATGGAGGCAGGAATTGCCGGTGGGGATGAAGTCTCTCCGGCCACGGCGATCTCCAGATGGAGTTTCAGAATTCAGAGTGTCGCAGCGGTACCAGCACGTGCTGGACAAAGTCGACTCTGCACATGCTCCGGCGCTGGATTGGAATTTCAAGCGGAATCTTGTGGATATTTAGTTATTGACCATAAATATTGGGGATTTTGATTAGGGTCCACTAATCTAATATACCCATTACAGGTTTGAATTTTTCTTGGTGTGATGTCTGGAAAGGGGATAGGAAGCAATGGCTATTTTTTGTTGTTATTTTTTGGAATTTTTTTCCTGGTTGGTGGGGACGAAGGCTCATTCTCCGGCTTCGCCTCTTTCTGTGAAGTTCGTCAATTAGGTGCGATCGGGTGTTTTCGGCCTATAATTTTTTGGTGTACTAAACTGACTTGGCATGTTATTATTGGAGGGCAGAAAATAGCCCTTTTATGTCTAAACCTGGTAGAAGTTATACTCATCTTAATATTACATTGCACTGTTCAATTCACTTTTTTTTTTTCATTTATATATTATTTTATTTTATTTTTTTACGATGACTAATCCAGTGATAAATTGACAATACCACATGTCACCATTTTTATTGGTTATGACGTTACGCCTATATGTCACAATTATTATTAAAAATAAAGAGAAATTTTAATTAATCCCTTAAATTGTCAACGGTTTTACAATAACCTTCCTAAACTTCAAAAACTCTCATTTGAGTGTATCCATCATCCAAATTTTTTTAATTTCACTCATTTGTTATAATTTTTCATTAAATCCAATCAAAATTATCAAAATACCAGTGTTTTTTATTTTTATTTTTAAAAAAAAAAAAACAAAACAAAGATTCGAGCCTGAGTATTTTTATAAATTCCGTTAAATCCTAACCAACGCTTAAATCTTTGCAATTCTTTTCTCTTTTTTTCCCTAAACAAAAAAAAGTACGAGTATTTTGAAAATTTTCACACCTCTCTGTTAGGATTTTCCGTTAAATTCTAACGGATGGGTGAAATTGAAAAAAAAAATTAAAGATGAATATACTAAATTGAGAGTTTTTAAAGTTTATGAGGATAATTACAAATGTGATGAAAGTTCAAGAAGTTGAGTGATTTTCCACTAAAAACAAAATGATTTTGATACCAAAGCTGCAAAACGTATTTTAAAAAGTAATTTTAATTAATTTTAAATTAAGAAATGCTAGGGGTACTCATGAAGTTACTCTCGTAGCACTGCTCTCTGATGTTGCAATGCCATATCAGCAAACAAAAAAAAAATTGTCAGTTAAGTTATAACGGAACAAAAAAATTTGAGCTCGCCAAAGACACATAGCTAGTTCTTTCCCTTCTCTCTCCATTCTCGTTATTCCACTCTTCTCCAATTATTATTATTATTTTTTATTTTTTTTATGTTTGTTGATGTGGCAGTGCGACATGACACTGTCACGTCAACGAGTATAGATGTGTGAGTAATTCGGGGAGTATCCTTATTTCCTAACGTTTCGCTTTTCAATTTGATAACGGAAAAGATGTACAATATTTATTTCAAAGAAAAATGAAAAATAAAACTGACCTATATGATTTTGTGAATTTATTTGATGCATCCAAAGTTTCAACACAGAATTATTTAGATCGGAATCTCATGTTATTGGAGTACAAGTGTCGAGCAAATTGGTCGGATAGGGCCTAGGGGGCTCTTTTGCTCGGACACAACTCCCTCTTATAGCCCCCATACAATTTTTTTTCGACTTCTTTTTTTTATTATTATTATTTTTTGAAAGAAAATTGTACGGATGCAAATCCGAATTAGGTTGATGTTTGGTTTAAGGAACCGTTTGGGAAGATGTCCCAGTCTTTTAGGCTACCGGCTACCCGTTTACAAAAGGCAGAGGAGACGTGATTAGTTTGACTTTTAAACACTAACCAATGGGGGCAAAACCACGTATTTTTTGTCTAAAGAAAAAGAAATCCCCACGTGACTAATATTCTTACTTTACGTTTTAAACTTGTTGAGAATCTTTTCATTGACCATTTGTGATTTGTCTTTAAAGTATGATGAAAGTTCGGATCGGCTCTGTTTGTTAAAATTTGTTTTTTTTTTTTTTTTTTTTCTTTTATTTTTTCTCAAATAAAAAACAATACAAACTTATATACACCGTGACGATCCATATCGTCCGGGTATGAGAATGTGTATATGCTGATATGAAAAGTCTGGTTCGGAAGAGTCAAACGCGAGCAATATCAACAGAAATTCATTACAGAGCAATCCATATCGTCTGGGCACTTTTTTATTTTTCCAAAGATTCAACAGAAATTCATTACAGAACATCCGAAAGAAGCATGGAAAACATCTCTCAGCAGATCATCAGTATTCCTACATCTCATCTACACATCTACTCCCATTTCCAGCACGGCCAAAGTCGTAGAATAGTTGCAGAATAGCAGTAGTACTATCGATGACATGGAGGGGAAAAAAAATACAAAATAAAAAGATCTATACAACATTGTCCATATCTGTATGTAGCAGCAGTAATAACCACTTACAACAAATGGCAGGGAATCCTCAATGCCTCTCTCTCTCTCTCTCTCTCATACACATACACACACAGAATATAAAACCTTTTGATTATATTAGGTGGTAGTCACACTAGTCAGTCTTGTTATCTGTCTGCCGCCAGTCACCGGCCGGGGAAGTACTCCTTTATCTAGCCGCAGAAATACAGTTCTTGGTAACATCTGCTGCTGCTGCGGAAGATTCATTGTGTGGAACAACCTTGAAGAGCATGAGAGAGATGGACAACATCATTGAGATATCAATGCCCACGTAATGTTTTCATGATCCTGAGAATGATGCAATCGATAATATGCATTACCTGATCATTGCTAGAAGCATCGGTTATAAAAGAATTCGTCCTTTTCGCATTGCAAATTTGGCTTTCCTTTTCTCCTTCAACTTCTTCATCAACAAAGTTTTGATCCGAAACCTCTGCAAAAGCTATAGTAGTTTGAATAATTTTTGCATAGAAATCTATCTTGTATGAAAAACATCCTTTTATCTTTAGCAGTCGATCAGGTTGTGGCATTCATTAGCGCATGAAAAGATGGGTGTGAATTTAAATACCATCCACGCAGGCCAACACAATTATCAAGCAAACAGCAAGCTATGAGATTCTCTACAATTATTTGTCTGAATTTGAGAGAATTCAGGCGAGTGATTGTAAGAGACCACTTATAAGATCCATTGACCGAATAAGTGGTTATCCAATCTAATTTTTATTTGGTCAGATGAATCCCATAAGTGATCTCTTACAATTACTTATCTAAATTCTCTCAAATTCAGAGAAATAATTGTAAAGAATCCTCGTCCAAGCATATGGCACCACCTGTGTCGCTGCCAACCAAATTGTGATGGCACAGATGAGAGTCACTCGCATGAATCTGCTTCGAATAACAAGCAGCCTTATTCCCAATCAAATCCAATGCTTGACTTGTGGATGCACCATTTTTTCGGAGATCTGCTGATGCTACAACGTGGGGTGCGCATCTAGTTCGATAGTGTTGGATCCAAGGATTTTCCAGAAAAACATCAGACCCATCTGCTTTCTTTAGTTGAAGATTAGCAGCTCTTTCAAAATTAATCCTCTGCCAGTTGCCATTTCGATGAACCTTAAACTGGGAAAAAAAAAAAAAAAAAAGATTGAAAAAAGCAGTGCAGTAAATAAAAGTAATAATATCACATACTTATATATTAAGCACCCACACACACAATTAATATGGAAGAATTCACGTAAAAGAGCCTTAAATCACCGGTTATATCAAAAGTTTTAATTAATGAGACATGATAAATTTGATAATTTAATTAATATTCTATCAAAGAGAAGAGACAAAGTGGAACCTGGCCAGAAGGGGTAAGGGTGCTGAAATGTTTTTTCCTGGAATACGTTGGATCTGACAAGCGGCAAAAACCTAGCAGATCCATGGATTCATGTAACTGGTTTACAAATGATGCTTCCATGGAGTTGAGGTACAAGCTGTGCTTCTCATCTGTCCATTCTGTAGAAAGAGATTCCGTCACCAGATTGCCCTGATATATACAGTAACACTATGATCAAAGATCCTTGAAAAAAACCTAATTAACCCAAGTGTTTCTTTCTCTAAAGATATTTTGGGAAGTTATTAAGAAAAAACATAGCTTAATATAATGGCCAAAAAAAACAAAAACAAAACAAAACAAAACTCAGCAACTATCACATATGATTTCAGACCTGCATGCCTATATATATATATATATATATATATATATATATATATATATATATATTTCTACGAACCCCAAATTAAATTAATCATGAGCAATAAAATAAACCCTGAAGATATATTTAAAAATCTGCTTACTTTGAAAGCTAAGAACACAGACTCTAAATCCAGTTATAAGAAGAAATGCTAAGAAACAAGAAAAATACCAAGCTCGCAGGGTCCTTGGTGTCGCATGAGACGGTCGCGGTTGCTGTAGAAGATGTTGGACGACTCCTCCGAGTCGCTCTTGCTCTGGAATCCTCCATGTTCACCGTAGAATTGGTAGAAATAATTCAGATTTCGGAGAGAGAGAGAGAGAGAATGGGAAGATAAAAAGATGGATGGGAAGATGGAATGAATTTGGAGGCAGTGTTACAGTTGTCGCTCGCTTTTACACGTGTAATGGGCCATGAAGTTGCCACGTCAGTGCTGATTAGCTCTGGAGAGGAAGATATTTTTTTTTTAGGAGACATCGAAAATATCTCCTTGTCTCTTAGTGGTGCTGTGGGGTCCACAAACTGGTGGCGATGCGCTTTTAACTGCTTTTACTGTTCCTATCTCTTTTCCTTTGTCTTTTCGGCCTGAATAGTCGTATTTTTATTTTTATTTTTATATCTTTTTACCGATTTTGGGCAGTAAATGGAGAGACGTCTCACATCACATGAGGACTCTGCCTAAATGGGCGTTACACAAAAGATTTTTACCTTTGCGGCTTCTAATGTTTATTTGTTTCAAGAATTGAAGGCTGAACTCTGAAGGAATGTTTTCTTTTTTTTAACCTTTGAGATTGTACAGCAGTAAAAATACAACCGGGGGTTAACACTTTAGTTGAAGAGACAAATTGAACGTTGAAAAATATCTAGGCAGAATAAAGCTAAATGAATGTTGAAATGGGGCCCACTTAATTAATTAATGATAATTACTGAACTGCTGCTTCAATTTCATAAGTCAGACCAACTGATTATCTATATAATATTTGTGGCAAACGTGTTTCCACGAACAGCCTGTGGATGATTTACAACACCGCACCCAGTTGACTAAACGTTTTTTACTTTCTCATTGCGTCCAAAATACACTGAAAAATCAACTACTTTGTCGATAGACTGAGTACATGCATTGAATACATGCCAGCTTATTAAAAATGAAGCTCTGTTTAGATTTGTCATTTTTTAAACCGTGGGTTTTTAAAATAACGATTTCAAAATATATAATTTTTAAAAATATAATAAGCGTATGATAAAATTATAGTTCAACCTTTTAAAAAATTAAAAACATACCCATTTACCTGTAATTTGAAAACACATTTTTAAACCACAATTTTTAAAGCGCACACTCCCAAACGATACGTTATCTGATATTTGATTTAAAATTACATTTTTAATATGCAAAATTGCAGTGCTATACACACACTGAGCTAGAGAAAATTCTTCAAACGTAATTTGGAATAAAACTTTGTTCTTTCACAGCTTCCTTTTTTTCTTTATCTTAAAATGAAAATTCCAACTAATTGATAAATCAACCATCTAATGAATATTTTGGGAGTTCCTATCCCTAATTCTATGAAAGTGACAAAAGATAACAGAGTAATTTTATACGTCATACATTTATCTCATTTTGTTGATGTGTCATTGCCTTTTTATTTTTTTACAAGGGCTAATCTTAGGAATGACTGGCAGTGCCACATCAGCAAAGTAGGATACAAGTGTGGTGTATAGCATTTCTCAGGATGACAATATGAAAATTGTTTTTTCTTTCTGTAAAGAGAAATGTGTTTCCAATTATTAATTACAGGCAAGCCCTTAATAAGAGTGCTCTTGAATCTTGATACTAATGTGACTGTCCAAATCATTCGTAGAACAAAAAATAATACAAAGTACAAAGATATATCCCCTTCAAGAGACAAAATTGAATGAGCTGATATTATGTTTACATTGGATGTACAGAGAAAATTATAATTTAGGTTTTGGCTATCAAGCAGGACATTTTGAACTGATGTTGGCTTTATGGTGGCACTTATACTGTTATACATTACAAAATATCAGGAGGGAGAAACAAAGAATTGTGCCCGAGACAAGACCTTATTCATGTTTTCACATGGCAATAATTCTCGACAAAACCAGACTCGTGTAATAGCTTTTGGTTTTGGTGTAATAGCATCTTTGTTTTTGAAGTAAAATTATACCTAATCTGGTTGAAGAACGGAAAGACGTTTAAACTCAAGTTTCCTCCTTCTGCTCCCCCTCTGATATCACAGTTTCTTGCAAGTCAATCCGACCTGTGTCGACCGGGGGGAAAGAGAAATCAGAAGTGATAATTATGCTAACTAATAAGCTGCTTCTTGTTAAATAACAACAAAACCAGAAACAGTGAAAATAAACATTATTTGGATAATCAGCAAAAGGGCAATCAGAATCTGATGGATAATCTGCAATTACCACTCGTGGAATATAAGAAAAAAAAAAGGAAGGGGGTCCTTTACTCTGAAAAACTACAGGATTTGTCACAAATAGAATTGTAGAGTAGGGTTTCCCTCGACACCAAAAGGAGCTTAATATCGAAAATAAAAACTAATCATACCTAATAAGGAAATTAGTGATGGAGCCTTTGAAGATCCATTTGATCTCATATCCGTACCTGGAATCCACACCAAAATTGTTGAGTCTGGCTCCATTGTATAGAAGTAATAAGGGCAGTAGAGAAAATTAATGCTCATGTAATACACACGCTGGGATACAGTAAGATTAACAGGATTTTTTGGTAAACAAAGACAAGCTCATTTTTAAAATTTTTGAGCTTCTTAACAAAGAAAATTATCCACATTTATAACTAGTTTTATCAATCAGAAGACGGTATAAAGAAATATTGGCAATACAGTAAAGCCAAAAGGGCTTCTAACCAAACAAAATGCATGTCCAATGCCACAAATTAAATTTAATATTCATGAAACCTGCTTCTTTCTTTCTTTCTTTTCTTTTTCTTTTTCTTTTTTTTTTGGGTGGGGGTGGGTGGTGGGGTGAGTAAAAAGCCTTCACATTGTTCAAGGAAAATCATCATGTGATACATGAACCCAAACAGGGGCATACTTTGATGAAATATTATTTATAGGTGGAAAATATCTGTTAAAATCAGTTGTTAAAAGCTAATGAACTACCACATTCATGATGGGACCTCCGATGTAACATGACTGCAGATATAAATGATAGGTGTGATTCTACATCATCAAAATGCACATGCAACAGGCTATGACTAGCAATTTACAGCTGCTATAACTCTTACAGTTAATCCAAATACAACATTCATTTACAATTTTGTCATGATCCACAAATATCAGTACTTATCCTCATATAACAATTCCCGGTGAGTAAGAAAAATGGTAAACTCAAATTATATTTCCCCCCATTAAAGAACACAATGTGTATATAAGTAAATTTATTTTGATCTTCATGCATAAGAACAAAATTTGGATCACTTTCTTGCAAGCTCTTCCAGAAATTCAGCTAATAATACAAAATTATAAGTTCATTTGTGTAGGTTTTTGGCTTTAAAGGAGTTGGATTCCTTAGAGTGAAGGATAAGATTTTGGTGCACATTGGCATTTAACGTTGAAACATTGGAAACTTCCATAACTATCCTCATATTATGCTTTTTTTTCATACTATTTTAGGATGGCTACTCAAGTCCTACCCTTCAGACCTATCACCAAAGCCAAGCATAATTACCATGTCTCCCTCCACCTCATCTAGGTTAAATAAAGTCATCCTTTATTTCTATAGACCCTTAAAACTGCATGCCTTCCTCACCCAGTTCAATGTCCTCACAAAACCAGAGTTTGGATTCCTTGAGTGAAGGATAAGATTTTGGTGCACATTGGCATTTAACATCAAAACATTGGAAACTTCCATAATTAACTATCCTCATTTTATGCTTTTTTTCATACTATTTTAGGATGGCTACTCAAGTCCAACCCTTCAGACCTATCACCAAAGCCAAGCGTAATTACCATGTCTCACTACTCCTCATCTAGGTTAAATAAAGTCATCCTTTATTTCTATAGACCCCTAAAACTGCATGCCTTCCTCACCCAGTTCAATGTCCTCACAAAACCAATTTCAATAGACTCTGAAATTTAGTTCCTTTCATATTAATAGTAAAAAATGCCTCCTTTAAGGATGTTCACATTAAGTTGGATCAGCATCCTTCACTCATAGAGTCAAAAGCTCAGATAATACACCAAATTGATCTGAAATTAAAAAGGAAAGAAAAAAAGAATCTTATATAAGGGAATCTAACAAATGACAATTGCAGCAGACCTGAACTTTCAAGTGATTTAAGGACATCCGACTTCTTGAAAGTAAATCCTATGAAATTGGTATCTTTTGATGTCAGCATCTGCAACATCAAACAAGAAAAATCTAATTTAGGAATTATTCTGCCAAATCTATCACAGAGCAATAGTACAAAAGCTAATATCCTGCAAGGAATGTGGTCGATCACTCTACATAATTTAAGAAGTATGAAGAAAGTGACTATTAAGGACAATAAGAGTAAATTAATGGGGCATAGAAGTGGTATATCACATAACCCATTGAAATAAGGAATTAGTTTCTAATACCATTTCACAAATACTGAACTTATAATTATTGAATTATTATGATTAAACCTCAATTTTCAGCACAATGTCCCCCCACCCCCAAATTCCAACCCTCATGGAGGAGGAATATACATTTAAATTATTGCTATTCTTAAAGCTCTTTCAAGTTCACTAATCTCCGAACCTCCAGTTATAAAAGCAGGCATAATTAAATAGGTCGCTGAAATGAGAACCTGGATGACAACTAGTTTTTTTCTTTTGAGAGGGAGGGGGGGCGAGAAAGAAAAATGACAACAACATGCACCTTGCATGATATGTTCAACTCCAATGCTTAGCAGCTCATTTAAGAATAAAACATTAAAACAAAACATTTTATTAAAAAATGATAGAAATGACTAAGCAGAGAGGTTTTATTTACATAGTTTTTTGAGCAAGCTTTAAACAGACATTTCCAATAAAATGGAGAAAGTAAAAAGTCATTACCTTCCGCCAGGGTCCCACTGTTGGTATTGTGCATGGTGGACCTTCTACCTATTTAAAAACAGGAAAAAATACAAAGGCTTGTTAGAAATCTGTTTTCTTTCTTTTTCGAAGAAAGTATTTTTTTTTTATAAGTAAGAGAAATATCATTAAAAAGCGCAAAGCGCAATCAAGTACGCAGGAAATATACAAGAAAGGCATCTAAGAGGAAGAAGAAAACAATACAAGGAAATCATTAAAACTAAACGATAAAGGTGCGAGGAACGCAGCGACCAAGAGTACAAAGAATGAAAGAAAAAGGAAATGAGTTCCTCAGTGGTTCTTTCTTTGTCCTCAAACTGCCTATCATTGCGTTCCCTCCACAAGCACCACAAAGGGCAACAAGGGACCATCTTCCACACGGCTCCACTCCGAGAACGACCACCAGTCCACCAGCAAGCAAATAAATCTACCACCCGAAGAGGCATAACCCAAGATAGAATGAAGCGACTAAAGATGGCGTTCCATAGAGCGCGTGAAACCTCGCAATGGAGAAGAAGGTGATCCACCGACTCCCCATTCATTTTGCACATTCAACATCTATCAATCACAATGACACGCTTCTTTCTGAGGTTGTCCAAGGTGAGAATCTTCCCTTGCGCTGCCGTCCAAGCAAAGAAAGCCACTTTCAATGGAACCTTGGTCCGCCAAATACTTTTCCAGGGAAAATGAATAGCCTCTTTGCAAGCAAGAGCCTTATAGAAATATCTAACATCAAATTTCCCGTTGTGAGAAGGAGACCACCAGAGCTGATCTTCCCCCTCACAATTCACTCTAGTTGAGTACAGCAAAGAGAAAAAAGAAGCCAAAACATCCACCTCCCAGTCGTGGGCCGCTCGGAAGAAGCTAACATCCCACTGATAGGACCCACTCACCACAACCAAATGGTCTGCAACATGTGCATCCTTCTCACACGCAATGTCGTACAAAACTGGGAAAGCTTCCTTAAGAGGCACCTCGCCACACCACACATCATCCCAAAAACGGATCCTAGATCCATTTCCCAGCATAAGTCTGGTATGGCTGCAAAGCAAACTCCACCCCTTCCTAATATTCTTCCATAACCACTCCGTGTGACCCAGGGGGGTCTATAGAACACCAACCATCCCAAGTAGATCCGTACTTTACATCCACAACAGATTTCCACCAAGCCTCTCTCTCATGGGCATAGTGCCACAACCACTTCCCTAACAGAGCCTTATTGAAAATCCTCAAATTTCTGATGCCCAGACCACCACTTGAAATAGGAGAACAAACCTTGGCTCAATTAACTAGGTGAAATTTCGAAGAAAGTATAAAAGCTGAAGGGGAAAAAAAAAAAGAGAGAGGAGAGAGAGAGAGAGAGAGGAGATGTAAAGGATTAATTCTCAATTGAACAAGTCAAACCCTCTATAGTATGGTTTAACATCTTGCATATCATTTCAAAGAATAAAATGAAAAGAGATAGCAACTTCTACCTCTACAAAATTTCAATCACCGGGAGAGTAACTAATTTTCAAAAAATTTCAATATTTAATCATATTTTGAAGGAAACTACCCATTTAAAAATCTGTCTCCAGCAGATAGCAAAAAACATTATTTATTACTTTTTTTAAGTATTATTTATTTCTTTATAGTATAAAATAGTTTGTTGTAATCTTTGGAAGGGTGTAAAAGAAAAATGTCCGAGATGGCCAGGCTATCTTCTACGGAAACCAAAGCCACTCCATTCCTAATGGAATTAAAACAAGAACAAGGTGAAGACCAAAAAGAGCAAAGGTTAGAAATATTTTGCCAACTTAACAAACATTTTACTTTGAATAGTGCACTTATGTACAGGGTCCATTTTCTGGACCCAAAAGTGGGAACCAAGGCTTGAGCTTCAGACCAGAAGCATATAAAGCATTTTTTTTCTTATATTCTTATATTTTTTTTCTTATATTCTTTCTTGTATTCTTTTTATCATTAAATTATTATAAAAAATAATTAAGATGGTGCAAAAAAAGAGGTAAATGTTTTAACACATGGCATTATAGTCCGTAACACGTGATGTTAATGGCAGTTTCCAATACATGAATGGAAGAACCTGATTCAAAAAATTAGGAATCATAAGGTGTGATTGGAAAAATTAAAAACCCCATGGTCTCGATAGAACACCATTAAACCACAAGAATATAAGCATCAAAGCATCTACTCAGCATACTCACTTCAGGAAACTTCTCAAAATTCTGAGTGTCTAAGTCTCCATTCACAGTAGGTTTATATGCAGCTTCCATTTCATACAGCATGTCCCACTGAATGCATTTGAACCATGGATGTGCCTGAGAAAACGCTAACTTTTATGAGAACAGTAATTCACTCAAACATAAAAGTGTAAATGTGATAATAGAATTTTGGAAATGTCCCACTAATATGTGGTAAAAAGCATTTTAAGAAGCTAAGAATGACTGGTGTGGTGAACAAATATTACAACTGGACCATTTGAAAAATTAAATTTACTTTGTGGTTCATGTACAATAGCAAACTCTTCTGTAACCCATCTGCACCATCAAATTTAAAAAAGAAAAAGAAAAATACTTTCCTAAAATTTAATCTGATACTTGTTAAGAATTTGCTTTTATCTTGGATAGGTGTTACCTTTATTTCTTCCACTCCTCGGGTACCCAACCTTGTTTCAACATCACATAATAAATGACATATCAGATCCTTAGCATCCTTTGATATTTTTGGTTCCTCAGGGAATTTCAGGCATGTTTTCCAATTGATTATCTGATATCAGATAAAGGTGTTGTCTATTCAGAAAATATAAAGGATACTTATGAAAGATAAGGGTTAAAAAGTAGTATACCTTGCGGCATGTGATCCTTGGATCATCAGAACAGAAGGGAGGATAGCCAATAAGCATCTCATACATGATTGCCCCCAGCGACCACCAATCACACTCAATTCCATAACCCTTCTTGAGCAAAACTTCAGGTGCCATATAATCAAGAGTTCCAACAGTTGAATAGGCCTGTAGAACATCGATGTAATTGATAATATGAAACATGTAGAAATATTGATCAATAAGTAGGACATACAAAAAAACAGCCAACAATCTTTTCTTAACAGAAAGTCACTGCTATGCTTGACATTGCACATGAGCTATAAGACTGGAATTCGCCATGAAATTAGAGAGAGAGAGAGAGAGAGAGAGAGAGAGAGAGAGAGAGTTTAGATAAATACCAATGCACGGCGATTACGTTTCCATTGTTGCAATTTTTCCTTTGGCATCAACCAAGGTGCTTTATCGTAAGCAGAATGTCCTTCAGTTTCAGGAGTGGATTCCTGGGTCGTAAAATCATCATCTTCCAATAATATTGATGAATACTTATCATCTAGAGGCTTGCACAAGCCAAAATCTGAAAGCTTCAAATGGCCATTTCTATCCAGTATCAGGTTATCTGGTTTTATGTCCCTACAAGCAGTATACTGCCAGAGTAAGCGTACACGTCTATGTCTTACTTGAAAATAACTGGATACTTGTACTTGTAAGAAAGTATATTTAAAACTTCATCTTGATCACTGACTGAAATCGACAGAAGTTGAGAAAGAGCAAAAAGGCCTTCACTGCAATACAAGTATTTTTATTTTTTTTCTGTCCAACTCAAGTGTTCAGCCAAGGGAAATGCAAGAAACTTGAGACAGGTATTAAAAATTTTATAGAACGAGAACATCGTCACTTATTGTTGGGTGACATGACAATGACAATGTGAAAAGATCACATTACAATGGCCAATAAGAGGGTAATACTTTATGAATCTTATGAATATCTCACCTGTTCTGTCAGTTAAGAATCTGGAAAAATCAAAGGTTTCATTTTCTCCGCAGAAAGGATTTCAAATAGATCATGAAGGAAAGAATACAACAGCAAGCATGGCATACTCAAAAATTAAAGTCAGCAAGAGGAAGATGTTGGCTGGCAGTTCGTTATAACAATGAACACTTCATAAAGGTTAAACTATCATCTAGAAAATTTTCTGAGTATAATGTTTTGATAGATAAAAAAATAAAATTAAAAAAATTAATTACTTTCTAACTGTAAGGAGTCAAGTGCAAATTGCTGAGCCAGGCTCAGGCCAGATTTGGTCTCATTGTAGCACTACTTATAACAAACTTGCAGCCTGCTGAGACTATCCTTGACCAATATTCAGTCTCCAATGTGTTCTCAGGCCAAGCCAGGGTCTGTTAATCTGTAACATATCTTTTTCTATGTCCTTCACAAGCCAGTATACTGAGCCCTATCCTGCTCTCAGACTGGGCAGGCTAGGATTATCAGAGAAGCGGGGCCTACGATTTCCACTCATATCGAAACATATACATGCACAAGTCTAATAACTTTGATGTCTAACCAATAGTTAGTATCAAAAGAGTATGCAGTGACAAAATATCATACCTATGAATATATTTGTGTTGATGAATTGAGTAAATAGCTAGAACGCTCTCTGCTATGTAAAAACGTGCAACATCTTCGGAAAGAACATCTTCTCTCATCAGTAATGTCATAATGTCCCCACCAGGTAGATACTCCATGATAAGGTATAAGAAATCAGAATCTTGGAAAGAATAAAAGAGTTTTACAATGCACCGACTATCAACCTCTGCAAGCAAGTTCCTCTCAGATCGAACATGCTCAACCTAAATTATGGAAAGAAATAGAATAATTAATATATAACCTGATGCACAGAGTACACGAGAATTACTCAATTCCAGACATACATCACACGAAAGCATCAGATAGCATATTATAACTAATCTCATCAAATTTCTCCTTTAGTAGGGCCTTATCTTTGTACACATCATGTGTACTAAGGTCGTGTCCTTTTGCGCTTTTTATTGAAATGAATTATTTATCAAAAAAACAAAACTAATCTCATCAAATTTCTCAATGTAAACTTTGGTTTTTATTTTTCAAATATTTATGCGGTTTTATAGGAATTTTAGTTTTTGAGAGTCCAGTTAACATTTCATTCTTAATTTCCTTTATATTTTCTTTTGAATTTAATTGCAACAATTTTAACCACTCCCCCTTAACCTAGTACCACATGCACCACCACTCAAGGTAACTTCTCACTGACTGTTAAGGGATGCAGACTAATACACATAAAGATCAACAAAATGATTATGACATTTAATGCCAAGAACAAACATTTTCAAACTTCTTTAGAATACGGCTCCAAACAATTATGACCAATTTTTTTTTTTTTTTATAAGTAAATTTAGTCTCTTATTGAAAGCGTAAGGCACCCATAAATACATTGTAAGTATACAAAAGGAAACATCTAACCAGGAATAGAAAAACGAACAAGGAAATCAGCAAAGTTAATCGACAATGGGGACAAAAAAGCCACCGTCTAAAGATACAGCGTATGAAAAAATGAAGTTAAAATATTCTCCATGAAACTCTTCAAATCCTCGAAACACTTAAGATTTCTTTCATTCCAAACACACCAAAAAATGCAGATTCGCACCATCTTCCAAATCGCAGCACTCCTTGGCCTTCCAGACTTTCACCAACAAGCAAATAAGTCGATAACTCTTTTAAGCATAACCCAAGACATACCAAAACGAGTAAAAATGTTATTCCACAGAGCGGAAGTCACATCACAGTGAGGATATTTTAAATCATTAAACTATAAAATACACCAACTCAAACCAATATTCAAAACATTAACAAGAATGCAATAGTGCCTAAGGAGATAAAGAAGAATGCCTCAACAAAAGCATCCATGTATATATACCATGAGTTAGATAAACTGTTAACAAAGATACCACTTCACCTGTCCACGGCTAAGCATCTCTGATTTCTTCAATTTCTTCATGGCAAAAATATCTCCCGTATCTTTAGCACGACATAGCCTAACCTGCATTTATTGGATAAGTACCGGGTGAGTGTGGTGCTACCTAAAACTTATTCCTATATATGCAGTCCAAGGAACTTACACAATTAAATGAAGCATTTAATAAAGTCTGCAAAATAAAAGGAAAATCTGAGAAACTCCCAAATATTGTCATCTTATAAAGTTTTCATGTACCTCACCAAAGGCACCTTTACCGATTATGGCTAATTGCTCAAAGTCATCAATTCCGACTTTACGTCTTTGCAGCCTCATATATTCAGTTTCTCTTCGCTCCAAATTCCTCATCATCTCCTCCTGCTCCTCAATTGGTACCTGAGCTTCTTGTGCTCTCCTTTGAAGTGTTCTCCGTCTAGAACAGAGAAATATGAACTAAATTACCATATATTTAAACATAAACAATAGTCTGCAGGTCCTAATTAAATGTCCATATAGAGAAAGAGATAGAGAGGTTTCCACAGCAACCCTCAATAATCACTAAGCATATATGCAATAAATTCTTTAAGAAACGAAAAGGAACTTGATTCTCACAGGCACAATTGAACTTTTTATATACAAATGATACAAACTGGCTTTGGTCTCCCGGTAAAAAGCAGGGAAAGGAAGGTAAAAGGTAAAACCAGAAATAATGTCATAACTTTCTTTTCTCTTTTCATAAATCCCAGTTCTCAAAAATACCAATTCATGGCTTTAATAAAAATTTACAAGACAAAGACATAACCAATCATATCCTAATCTAGTGCCATAAAAGTACATGTCCAACATAAATATGCCAAAGCTGTGCGGCAAACCCATATACGGAAAAAGTAAAAGAAGTACTTCAAATGCATATCTTAACAAGTGTAGCCATATGGAATCGTACAGAACCAGCCCCACAAGCACTAAACACCAATTTCGAATCACAATTATATCAAATCAAACAACAAGAATACGACCAATAACCCCCAAATTTCTCAACCCAAACAAAAATCATGTATTAAATAAACAGTAGACGAAAATAAAAATCAACGAATCTGAACCTGTCTTTGCGATCTTGCAGTCCCTGGAGATAATTCTTGTAATGATTCTCTATGAACTGTTTGGCCGCAGCGGCCTTCTGCCTCGTCACCGGAGACGAAACGGAGACATCCGGACCCGAATCGAGGCCAGCCCGATCCGGCCTCAAGTTCACAGCACCCAACCTTACCGTCCCATCGCCACCTTCCATTTTCCCTCCAACACAATCTACTGAGAGAACCCTTCGTACGAGCAATTTGAAGTGAGCCTAAAGTCACAGACTCGCATATTTCCTCAGATAGATCTCAAAGTGTTTGTGAAAATGACTGAGAGAGACACACAAAGAAATACAACCAAATGAACTGTCATACATACACATATATATATATATATATATATTTTTATATTATACACACACGCAACTCGCAACTCGCAACTCGCAACTCGCAAGCTGTCTTATCTACGATCTTTTGTTGTTAGCTTTTTTGGGAATGAGTGTGCGGAACGCCATTATTTTCCTCTACATGAACTGGAATCTTGGAAGCACTTTGTGCTGACTTCCAAAGTGTCGGTGCGTACAATCGAGGCGTGAAGCTCTCGTAAGGGATTATGGGGTTCGTGATTGGATGGTGTTCAACACGCGTTGAAGTGGAGACTGGGGTTTACGCATTTTTCCGATTTTAAAACAGTGGATCTAGCACTCGTACTGTCGTACTGGTCTGCGTTATGTTTGATGATACCGCCGTGAGAGTCACGAACCACTACGACTGTTCATCTAACTCGTCGGTAATCCCAAAAAAATAAACTCGTCGGTTTCTTTTTTAATATATATTTTTTAGAGCATATATAATTCTTTTATTTTCAATCATTGTTAATATATTAATCTTTATCACTCCTAAAAAATAATAAATTACGAGATAAATAAATGTTTTTTTTTCTATTCAAATAAGGAAAAAGGGTTACAGGAAATTAAACCGTAAAAAAAAAAAAAAAAAAAACCACAACAGGAAAGGCAGCAAAATACAAACATAAACAGTAAACCGTGCGTAAAAATAGTAAAGTTCGTTTAAATTAAGATATGCAATTTCAGAACATACGATTTAATATATATCAATTTTAAAACGTGCGATTTAAAAATGCAGTTAAGTATTCAGTAAAATTACAATTTAGCCTTTAAAAATCATAATTTAACTTTAAAAATCGTGAATTTTTTAAAACACACCTCTTTATCTACGATTTGTAAATTCAGATTTTTCAATATTTTCTAACCGTATTTTTAAAAAATAAAAAATACACTTCCAAACAATACAGTTATTTTTTATTTATTTTTTTGTTTAAAATTATATTTTATCTTTTGACATGTGAAATAGGGCCAAACGGAATTTAAATAACAACTTGACAAAATATTAGAGAAATTAAGCTAATCTTCTTCTGCTCGCCGACACCGACACCGACAAGACCACCACCGCGCTTTCCATTGTGTCATATCCCGTTCCAACACATTATAATAAAAAAAAAAAACAAATCAAAATATCTTAACAATTATAAGAAGTAAAATTAGGGCAAGAAAAAGTGTAAGGTCAATGATTAGGCAAGGACTAGACTAGATGAGATTAGAACCTAAGAGAACGGAGTTTAAAACCACTTAATCAAAAAAATCAAATAATTAAGGTGCTGACTTGTTCAAAATAGATACATGGCGGCCCCATGAATATTGTTTAAAGTGTCCTAACGTGCCACATAAAAAATCACGATATATTAACTTGTTCAATTTTAGTTCATTTGAACGGGAGATGATTCTTGACCGACACATATTCTTACAACACGAACGTTCCTTCAGGCTACCGGGATGAATTAGAAGCCAATATTGGAATATAAAAGGAAACAAATAGATTCAGATTTGACAATACAAAATGAAATCAAAAACATTTATGGTTTTCCTTTCTTTGCTAAGAAAAAATCCAAATGATAAATGTATTTAACCCAATCTTCCACTTGTATACCGATGTTATTTGGGTTTGAGGCAATCCATCCATGCCATATTTGGTGCTGTTGATGTCAAATTTCAAATGTAACACGTGTCAGCTCCTGATGCTCCCGGATCTCGAACAATTAGGCCAGCAGCCTGAGAGCAACTTTCTCCAAGTCCTGCAAAACAAAAGAATCGGCGGGGTTCCCGACCGAATCCCCTCCGACGATCAAGTTAGTAGGAGGTTTTTTGCGTAAAGGATGGGAATCCTCTTTGGGGTTATATCACCTGGAAAATATCGTGTGTCGTTTTTATTCCTTCATTTGTTCTTTATTGTCCCCTTTTTCCCTTAGTCCGTACGACCATTTATTACTCTGAGATGCTTATCTTTTCCTCATTAATGCCCTGCAGCCATTCCAAATGGTCACCTCATGTCGCAGTTCATACTTTCCTGTATGGCGGCGGGTGTCTTTGCCCCGATGGACTACTGCTTTCCTATGAAATGATTTCCCTCATTAATGCCCTCATTTAATATTTCACTGTTCCGCCTTTCTTCTCCGGACTCTCCGTGTCATTGTCGTCGGACTCTGCCCTTGTCCGGGGTTATCAAAAATTCTCTTTTTGATTCATGTAAATTTCCCTAACAATTACCCCCCGAATTCTCTCTCCTTTTCCAGAAGGAGACGGGAATTCCGGCGATGCCCATCAAAATGCTGAGAGGCCGGACCCTACATTGGTCTGTCTTTGACGCTTGGGTTTTGAGAATGAGGAACTTAGTGTCGCAATTTCAGGCAGTGGGTACCGGACATCCCAATTACTCGTGGGTGTCATCTTTATTCTCTCTTGGTATGGGGAAGCGAAGTGTCTGTCCACGGCCCTACTTTAAAGCTGATATCTATAACCTGTCTACCACAGATGAATTTCAATCATCTTAAACGGGCGGCCGTTGGAATGCTTTCGTGCTGGCTAATGGTGCCTAGCCTCTAAGTGTGGGTTTCATAAGTAATCATTCAATGACTGAAGTGCACCTTTTCGGTTACCGTGCTGACAGTATGAACGCTCGCCGCCATCAGTCAGACAGTCGCGTCCTCTCACCTTCCAGGGACTGTCAGCCTTATTATAAATATCTCCTGTTGACATCGTCTCCGACCATCCTTTCCATCATTTATTATGTTTTCGTCTTCTTCTTCCTCAGCTCCACTAGCTCTTTCGATCTCCAAATGACTGTTACTCGCAGAGGAGATTCAACGGTTAGGGGCCACGCGGCCACTTCCAGCGAACCAGTTCCTTTGGCCATTGTGCCACCTCTGGTTACAAGATCCGGGGCCGTTCGTTTGGTGCCGCCGGAAGACCGGCTGGAGTCAACTTGGCTGGCGAATCATGAATCGGTCCTCCGGAGGGCCTACGACATAGGCCCATCTGTCAACGTTTTCTTCAAAGAGCCCGGATCGCTGGGTATAGCCGGTGGCGAGGTCACTCTGACAGAGCGCATGCTCATGGCTGGCGTACGGCTTCCGTTTCCGAAGATCGTTCGCGAAGTGTGTGCGTTCCTCGGGGTGGCCCCCGGTCAGATAGCGCCGAACGGCTGGAGGTATGTAGTGGCGTCATCTATACTGCGGCGGCGAGTCCTCGGAACTGAGATGGACGCCGCTCAGTTCTTCAGCATATACCGCCCGTCTACTAAGGACGGGGCCGTCGAATTGCGGGTGCGCCAAGATCCGATCTTCATTCACCTGGAACAGCGCAAGTACGGGAATAATAAAGGCTGGAGAGAGCAGTTTTTCCGGGTCTCCGGGGAATGGGAATCCCCTTCCCAATCAGTTATTCCGGACTCCGAACGAGTGCCCAGAGAGTGGAGGCCACTGGTCGACGACCTACGGATCCCACCCCGTCTAAGTGTAGCCAAGGTCAAAGAGGTCAACACCATGCTCTCCTTCTCGGCTAGGGCGGCGGGCCAGTCGTCGATCGACTACGAAAATCTCGTTTCAATTCAAAGCCTGAACGAGTGCTTCGGGTACCGAATCCCGGAGCAAAAAGTGATCTTGGACAAGCGGGGGACTCCGATCATCGGATGGTCCGTAACGACTAGTAGGCCCATTCCTGGTAAGGTTCCGAGGAAGGTAGCCCCCAAAGGGAGTACATCTGGACGGCCGGCCGTTAGGTCTCCCCGGAGAACACGCGCCTTAAAGGCTCAACAAACACAGGTTCCGGTTTCCCGGGGACCTGAGGTCCTTCCAGACAGGTCATCTTCTGATTCATCAATCGGCTCCGATGACTCCATTATGAGGGAGATTGACGAAGTGGCCGATGCCGCGTCCGAGGAAGAGGAGGGGAACTCTTCCCCAGCCGTAAAGATCCTTCCCCCAGACCCCCGGATGGGTCCCTCTTCCCCACGCTCGCCTCCCATTTCTTTTGAGGATACCATTGAAGAAGTAATCACGGCAGCTGTTCCCATCGAGGCGGCTGAGCGTTCTACTATTTCTCCGACCGATTCCGACCTTCCCCCACGGCCTGCAGTGGGCTCGGTTGTGCCACATGAGGTGTCCTCAATTCAGCAGAAAGGGAAGAGGGTTGCTACGGGGGACGATGAGGGCCCCGAGCCCAAAAAACCTCGAGCCCAGCGAGACAGTGGGTTCATGGTCAACCGGATTCTAGCTATGGCCAAGATTTACGCTCCTCCGAGCAGCCAGAACCCTCCGATTGCTGTGTCCCTTCCTGCGCCCACCGTTCCGGAATCCCATCCAGCTGATTCCGTTGCCTGTCCGGAGCCCGAACCGACCCCCGGAATTGAGGTCGCTGTCGAGGGAGAAGTTCCGCCTAGTGGGTCACCAATCCATCCACCACTGAGGGAAGAACCAGACACTTTTTCCCAGGAGTTCGACAAATTACAAGAAGAAGTGGCCTCCGAGAGAGAGGCACTTGAGCGAGGTTTGACCATATCTGCTTCGCCCCCCAGGCCTGACTCTCCGGTTCCGATTCCGGACCGGGCGGTCCCCCAAGCCTCAACCTCCGTGCTTCCGGACGTCTCTGCGGCTACCGGGCGACGGCAGGACTTCCGAACTGACGAGCTGGCGGGATGTCCCCTGGAAGCTCTGAGCTCCCTGGTCTCTCCGGACTACAGTCCCTTATTCGGACAGCTTCCAGTGGCAAGCTACGCCGAACAGCTTACCGGAAAGATCCTTCAGGTATGTGATCCCGACAATATTTATTTCGGTTAAGATGGTCTACCATTCTCACTCTCTTACTGACACCTTATTTCTGTTTAGTTCGCCGTGGATGTTGCAACCTCCTGGAGGAGCGTTCGCGATCCTGAGCAAGACCAACGGGAATCCGTTCGATCACTGGAGGCTCGCGTGAAGGAGTTGGAAGAGGAATCCAAGGGGCAGAGGAGGGCTTTGGCCGAGTCCGAAAAGCATCGGCTGAGGTTTCAGAAGCTGTCCGAGCTTCGGGGAAACACGCTACAGACCACCCTGGACAGCTGCGAGAGGATGGTCAGCGACATGGGGGCTCTAGAGAACAACTTATCCGCAGCCCAAGCTCGGCTGAAAGATGCACTCTACGAGAAGGCCAAACTCGAGGCTACACTGGAGGTAGAGCTTCAATCTTCCGGCTCTTTGCGGGCGACCATCGGATCCCTACAAGTCGAGAATTCGGCCTTGAAATCCGAGCTTCAATCAACCTTGGAGGCCAAAGATCGAGCCTTGCTAGAGAAAGAGGAGCTCGCCGGGGAGAGGGATCAAGCGTTGTCCGAGAAAGGCACAGCGCTCACTGCCAGAGACCGGGCCAGGTCGAACCTCGAACAGGCCCTTGCTGACAAAAAACAAGCCATCGACCTTCAGATCAGCGCGTTTCAGGATAGGAGAGAAGCAATAGAAAGAATGGAAGAGCTTTATCTCCAGGTGGTGGAACTGACGAGGGAGCTCTCGAGGGTTCCAGAGCTCCGAGACACCACGTGGGCCGTAGGCTTCAATTGGGGCTTCGAATACTACAGAGGTGTTGCCAGAAGTGCCCTTCCCGGCGATGAGTCCTTCAAGGATCTCGACATCAGCACCATCCAGATCCCGGACGAGGCCTTGGAGACCATGGCCAAACTAGGGGTCGATCAATTCCCTCATGTGACCGATTGGAGCCCGAAGACCGCTAAACCCTCTCCGGCCGGAAACTCAGAGTCGGGGTCCACTTCCTCTCCATCTGGAGAAGGGGCTCCTTCATCCAGTCGCGCCCCCAGCAACCCCTGATAACTCCTTTCTCCTTTTTGAAAATACCGATGTACTGCTTAGCTTTATTATTTCAATAAAAAGAGAGATCCGTATATTTCATTTATGACTGCCATTAATGAGCATCTCGTCTGGTCTTACTCCATTAATGGCTACCGGTCTAAATTAATTTTCAATCTAACTTCTCAGCATTAGGTATACCTGCCATTAAGGGAATAGTGAATGCATTTAAACAACTTCGCACCTATATATGTATGCACCCCTGGACCTCCCGTCCATCATACTTTCATCTCAAGTTCTTGCACTTGCCTTTTCTTATTTGGGGTCGCGTCGCAGTTCCAGCACTCAGGAATGGGGTCAGGGGTGTCCCAATTCCAGCACTTAGACCCACTTGGATGCGTGATCTTCGGCTTTATCTAGCAAGGGAAGCGCGATCTCCGGCTTTACGCCGGAGATATCCCATTGCTTGCCATGCCTAGTTGGGAGTCGCCTGTTTCAGGGTCCCCTCCGGCGTTCAGTGGACCCCGTCGGCATCAGGGTCCGCTCCCCGCTACTCTCCAACTTTGCATTGGCCAGGCATCAGGGTCCACTCCGGCGCTCAGTGGACCTCATCGTCCGACTTCCCGCCACTCTCCAACTTTGCATTGGCCATCGTCCGGAGTTCGCCCCCTGACAACGCCTTCATGGGGAGGAAGCGGAAGAGGTCGGTGACCTGTTGACGCTCGATTCACCTTTATGTATGCCCGTCCAAATATTCTGCAACGTGTAACTGTGTGTTTTATTAATAATCATGCTCTCTTTCTGTCTCAAAATATTCCCTTTCAAGGTTATTCTTCTATTATTTTTGAGCACTTACTTTTACCTTTAATTGTCGCAACCAAACAAAATTGTAGTGCTTGTGGGGTTACTTAGCTCAACCCTTATTTAGCCCAACCCCTAGCTCTCCCTCTCCCTGCCCCCCAAATCCTTGCATTCCCGGTAGGAGGGAATGGAGGGATTTTGTATTGCAGAGAGGTGAGCTGTCTCTATGGGAAGTAAGAGGTTGTAATTGTCGCATTTGTCCCCTATTAAGGGTGGTTTCCTCTCCACCCCCCTGTCCGAAATCAGGGGAAGGCCAAGTCTGAGATCGGACATCCTCCCGTTTTTCCCTTATTAAGGGCGGGTTCCTGTCCACCCCCCTGTCCGAAATCCAGGGGGGGCCTAGTCCGAGATCGGACATCCTCCCGTTTTTCCCCTATTAAGGGCGGGTTCCTCTCCACCCCCTGTCCGAAAACCAGGGGGGGCCTAGTCCGAGATCGGACATCCTCCCGTTTTTCCCCTATTAAGGGCGGGTTCCTCTCCACCCCCTGTCCGAAAACCAGGGGGGGCCTAGTCCGAGATCGGACATCCTCCCGTTTTTCCCCTATTAAGGGCGGGTTCCTCTCCACCCCCCTGTCCGAAATCCAGGGGGGGCCTAGTCCGAGATCGGACATCCTCCCGTTTTTCCCCTATTAAGGGCGGGTTCCTCTCCACCCCCCTGTCCGAAATCCAGGGGGGGCCTAGTCCGAGATCGGACATCCTCCCGTTTTTCCCCTATTAAGGGCGGGTTCCTCTCCACCCCCCTGTCCGAAATCCAGGGGGGGCCTAGTCCGAGATCGGACTCATTGTCGCAGAGATAGAATAACTACTTTACAAGGATGTATAATTTCAAAAATAATACTTTTTTAGATGATCTACATTCCAGGCCCTCGGCACTGTTTTTCCTTGTCCTGTGGTCAGGCGGTAGGCCCCATTTTTGCTGGAACTGACTATTCGGTACGGCCCCTCCCATTTTGGGCCCAGTTTCCCATCAGTCGGCTCTTTAGTCATTAGGTTCACCTTTCGTAGGACCCAGTCACCAACCCCGAACGATCGAGGCTTCACCTTCTTATCATAATACCTTGCCACTCGGCTTTGATATGCCGCGGACGCTACACGGGCATCTTCGCGCCTTTCCTGCAGCAAATCCAGTTGCAGATTTATCCCCTCCTCGTTCAACCCCGGATTATAGTGGGCCACCCGAAAGCTTGGTGACCCCACTTCCACGGGAAGTACAGCTTCCATTCCATAAGTTAGAGCGAAGGGGGTCTCCCCTGTAGCAGTTTTGACAGTAGTTCGATAGGACCAGAGCACTTCGGGGAGATACTCGACCCAAGCTCCTTTTTTGGGGCCGAGCTTCTTCTTCAATATTTGGATCAGTGTCTTGTTGGTGGCCTCAACTTGGCCATTGGACTTGGGGAACACCGGGGTCGAGAAGCTTTTTCTTATGCCCAGCTCAACACACCATTCTCGGAAGCGATCACAATCAAATTGCTTTCCATTATCGGTCACCATGGCGTACGGGACACCGAATCTGCATATCACAGACTTCCAGAGGAACTTTATGACGTTTTCTGTGGTTATTGTGGCTAGCGCCTCTGCCTCGGCCCACTTAGTGAAGTAGTCGACCGCAACGACAATGAACTTTCGATTTCCTTTGCCCGACGGCATGGGTCCGACGATGTCAACTCCCCACTTTGTAAACGGCCACGGCGAAGTAATTGAGTGAAGATATTCCGGGGGCTATTCGACAGACGGGCGAATCTCTGGCAGGCATCACACGCTCTCACCATCTCCTTTGCGTCTTTGATCATTGTCGGCCAATAATACCCAGCTCTCACAACTTTGTTCGCCAACGCCTTCGCTCCCGAATGGTTTCCACACACACCATGGTGTACTTCCCTCAAGACATAGTTCGCATCTTCATTCGGCAAGCACTTCAACAGGGGTAAGGAGTACCCCCGTCTATAAAGTATCCCCCTGACCAGAACATAACGAGCGGAACTCTGAACGACCTTCTGCGCTTCCGCTTTATCTGGGGGAAGTTCCCCCGTCTTCAAGTACCGCACGATTCCTGCTCCCCACTCAGGCTCTGTTTCATTCAACTGCATCACCTCTGCATCTGCCAATATCGTTGGGGAGGCTTTAACCAAAATCTTGTAGCCTCTTACGGTCATTGCCGGGTCTGTACCCGAGCCAATACGCGAAAGGGCATCCGCCAGAATATTTTCTTCCCTGGGGACTTTGGTTAGAACAATCTTATCAAAGTAACGGTGGAATTGGCGTACCTTGTTTAAGTATTGTAGCATCTTTGCCCCTTGAGCGGCATAGCTCCCATTCACTTGTTCAACTACCACACGTGAGTCGCTCCGGATCTCTAGATTCGTTATTCCCATTTCCCGGGCAATCTCCATGGCTGAGAGGACGGCCTCATATTCAGCTTCATTGTTGGTTGCGGGAAATCCGAACTTGAGGGCGTACCGGAACTCTTCCCGATTGGGTCCTCGGATTACTATCCCGGCTCCACATCTCCCCGCTGCTGATGAGCCGTCTACACAGGCTATCCAGGTTGAGTCCTTCGGCAACTCCTCCACTCCTGGAGCTTCATTCATTTCTACTACAAAATCTGCCAGAGCCTGTCCCTTTACTGCCGTCCGGGAATGGTATTCAATATCATACTGCCCCAATTCAATTGCCCAATTGACCAATCTTCCTGATAAATCCGGTTTCTGCAATATCTTTCGGAGGGGATATTCTGTTAACACCCGAACAGCATGTGCTTGGAAGTAGGGCCTCAACCTTCGCGCCGAGATTACAAGGGCGTATGCCAACTTCTCTATGCGGGGGTATCGTTCCTCCGCACCATGCAGAACCTTGCTCGTGAAATATACTGGCTTCTGCCTACCAGACTCCTCTCTTACTAGCACCGAGCTAACTGCAGTCTGCGAAACCGCGAGATACAAGTAGAGGATCTCTCCTTCCATCGGGCGACTCAGGAGCGGGGGATTAACTAAATACGCCTTCAATTCCGCGAAGGCTTGCTCACATTCTTTCGTCCAGCTGAAGGCTTTTTTCAGGACTTTAAAGAACGGTAGGCATTTATCCGAGGACCGAGAAACAAAGCGATTCAATGCCGCTAACCTTCCTGTCAACCGCTGCAGCTGTTTCGTTGTCCGGGGGGACGGCATTTCCAGAATTGCCCTCACCTTGTCAGGATTTGCCTCGATTCCCCTCTGCGACACCATAAATCCCAGGAATTTTCCGGAATCAACGCCAAATGCACACTTTTGCGGGTTCAATTTCATGTGGTATTTGCGCAGCGTATCAAACGTCTCCGCCAGGTCCGCGACATGACTACCCGAGGTCAAGCTCTTAACCAGCATGTCATCTACATACACTTCCATGTTCCGCCCGATCTGGTCCTCAAACATCTTGTTCACAAGCCTCTGATAAGTGGCCCCAGCATTCTTTAGTCCGAATGGCATTACTTTGTAACAATACAGTCCCCGATCAGTAGTGAAAGAGGTTTTTTCCTGGTCAGACTCGGCCATCCGTATCTGATTGTAACCAGAGAAAGCATCCATAAAGCTCAACACTTCATGTCCCGCCGTTGAGTCTACTAGCTGGTCAATCCGGGGAAGGGGAAAGCAATCTTTAGGACAAGCCTTATTGAGGTCCGTAAAGTCTACGCACATCCTCCACTTTCCATTCGCTTTCTTCACCAGAACCACGTTGGCCAACCATTCCGGATAATCAACTTCTCGAATGAAACCGGCTTCGAGCAATTTGCATACCTCGGCTGCAATCGCCTGGTTGCGTTCAGGCGCAAAAGTTCTCCTCCGCTGCTTCACGGGTCTGTAGTTCCGATCGACGTTTAGCCGATGCTCGATAACTGAGGGGTCTATTCCCGGCATTTCATTATGCTCCCAAGCGAAGATATCGACATGGTCACGCAAAAACCCCACCAGTTTCCTCTTTTCCGCCTCCGGGAGCTGTGCTCCAATCCGGAGCATCCGGTTCTGGGGCCCGACCGTCACATCCTCCAAGTCGCCGGTCGGACTCCTCATCTGTAATTGCTATTTACTTGAAGAGCCTGCCCCGCGTCGGGGCATGCCTCTCTGGAAGGGCTTGCCCCCATACTAGGGCGCGCATCTCTGGAAGGGTTTCCCAAGGAAATGTTATAACATTTGCGGGACACCTTCTGCTCTCCTCGGACCACTCCTACTCCCTCGTCCGTCGGGAACTTCATACAAAGGTGAGGTATCGAGGTTACCGCTTTTAGCTCGGCCTGAGCCGTCCTACCAAAGATTGCGTTGTAAGCTGACGGTTGGTCGACTATAAGGAACTTGACCGGAATTGTCTTCTGGGTGGGGGAACTCCCCACAGTAACTTGTAACTCAATTGATCCCAAGGGCATTACCTGCTCCCCAGCAAACCCTACCAACGGGAAGCGGAAGGCGGAAACTGTGTCCCTGCTAATCTTCATCAAATCGAAAGTTAACTTGTATAGGATATCGGCAGAGCTGCCATTGTCCACCAAGACCCGGTGTATTCTATGATTCGCTATCACCATGGTCACCACCAAGGCATCAGAGTGGGGCATGTACACCCCTTCATAATCCTCGTCCGAGAAAGTGATGGTTGGCTTCTCACGCTTAGCTGTTTTCAGCGGTCTTGCGACCGAATAAATGGACACCTCCCTCATCTCTCGGGCATATGATTTTCGGGCCGAGTAAGTCTCGCCCCCTCCTCCAAAGCCTCCAGCTATAGTCTGAATTTCGGGAAAATCGCCCGGCCCCTCGTGCCGACCACGGCTTCTACTCCGCTCTCGCTGTCGTGCCCTCTCCGCCTGGAAGTCTCTGTCGGGTTGTCGGGCCGGTCTCCTCTCGTCGCGATACTGGGGGCGCGCCGGATTTGCATCCCGGCCGCCCGGACCTTGACCCCCAGCTGCTCTATTTGGCGGAAATCTTGCCATCAAGTCTTCACGCTTTCCCAAAAAACGTGTCAATTTGCCATCAGCTATATACTTCTCGATCATTTCTTTCAAGGCAACGCATGTATTGGTCCAGTGGCCGAAGGAGTCATGATAATGACAATATTTGTGGCGATTGCGGGGATGCGGCCGGCCTTTTATCGGGGACGGATCTTTGTAATTCGGGTCCTTTCTGATTTCCATAAGGATTTCTCTAGCTGGGGCATTAACAGGCGTCCAGCTATAATTTTCGACTCTTTTAACAGGCTTGCGCTGAGTGAACTCCTTCCTTACCAGAACATTTTCCTGCTTCGATCTTCCTATACCCCCGGAACCACTTTTCGCAGCTTCCTCCGTTTCACGGAATGCCCGGAGGGTTTCTTCCTGGTTCACAAATTCCTCCGCACGATCATAGAAATCCTGCAATCTCTCAGCCGGCCTTTTCGCCAAATCCGCCATAAGAGCACCATCCTTCCTTATGCCCTGGTAGATGGCACAATGAATGAATTGCTCATTTTGGCTTTCGGCGGCCAACCTCTCCTGATTGAAGCGAAGCAGATAACTCCTTAATGACTCCTGAGGCCCTTGCTTGATGGTCATCAATTGCTGAGCAGGCTTCTTGCGGACAATACCGGCCATAAACTGGGACGCAAACTTTCTAGCAAGGCTTTCAAAGTTCGCGATCGAACAGGGTGGCAGGGTCCTGAACCACTCCCTGGCTCCTCCTGCCAAGGTAAGGGGGAACGCTCTACACGCGACCTCGTCCGGTGTGGCATGAAGCGCCACATGCGCACGGAAACTTGCCAAGTGCTCAATAGGGTCCCCCAACCCCGTGTACACCGGTATCTCGGGCATCTTGAACTTGTTTGGGAGTTGGCGTGACATGATATGTTCAGTAAAAGGGGATACAGCGGTGGAAAACAAGCTGTCAGTCAGCAAAGCTTTTCCCGTCACTCCCGCTTGAGCAGAACCCATCAAATAATCGCACTGTTGCTCCAACTTTGTCAACTTTTCTACCCACTTCTTTTTCCCTTTTTCATCCTTCTTTGCAGGGTTAGCAAGTTCAGCGTCACTATCAGTCTCATCCTCATCTCCCGTTGCTCCTTCCGGATGTCCGGCATCACGCTTGAGGCCCTTCTGGCCACTCTGCGACACTTCTTCTTGAGTTTCCTGCTGTTCCGTGCGATCTCGTCCCTGCAACTCCTTCTCGAGCCGCGCTATCTTTTCATTCAGGCGGGCTATCTCTGTCTGGGGATCATGTGAAGGCCCCGCCTCATCACGCACATTCTCTTCAGTCATACTTCTTCGAGTCGTCCGCGTACTCACCATGAGAGGTGTCGAACACGTTTGTAATGGCGGGAACACGCGACCACGTCGTTCCCACAGACGGCGCCAAAATGTTGATGTCAAATTTCAAATGTAACACGTGTCAGCTCCTGATGCTCCCGGATCTCGAACAATTAGGCCAGCAGCCTGATAGCAACTTTCTCCAAGTCCTGCAAAACAAAAGAATCGGCGGGGTTCCCGACCGAATCCCTCCGACGATCAAGTTAGTAGGAGGTTTTTTGCGTAAAGGATGGGAATCCTCTTTGGGGTTATATCACCTGGAAAATATCGTGTGTCGTTTTTATTCCTTCATTTGTTCTTTATTGTCCCCTTTTTCCCTTAGTCCGTACGACCATTTATTACTCTGAGATGCTTATCTTTTCCTCATTAATGCCCTGCAGCCATTCCAAATGGTCACCTCATGTCGCAGTTCATACTTTCCTGTATGGCGGCGGGTGTCTTTGCCCCGATGGACTACTGCTTTCCTATGAAATGATTTCCCTCATTAATGCCCTCATTTAATATTTCACTGTTCCGCCTTTCTTCTCCGGACTCTCCGTGTCATTGTCGTCGGACTCTGCCCTTGTCCGGGGTTATCAAAAATTCTCTTTTTGATTCATGTAAATTTCCCTAACAGGTGCCATGTGCTTCAAATTCGTGGAATGCTAGCATCTATAAAATGCATGGATGGCAAACTTTGTTATCAGCTGGGAGTATGAAATACTGAGTATTTTGGCTACGCTTTTTGCATGTGACTCATATGGCTTTGGATTGTCTTTGAAGGTGATTAAATTGTTGAAGAAATGGAGGCCCTAAATAGGAGGAGTCATGGCTCCAACACCTCCACCATTTTATTGCCACCATCCCATGGGAATTTTAGCTCGGTAGCTAACTCTTGGATCAATGGATGTCATGTCTCCATTCAAGGCGTTGCAACTGTTGAAACTGAGATGAAATCTGAAATCCAAACACCTTCGGCCGGTTGTCGTGATCGAGACTCTAACATTGACCCCAAGAGACACAAAAGGTTTTATTTATTAGTTTATCCATCTTTCTATATACTATAATTGTCATAATAACGGTTCTCTAATTTAGTTCATTAATTTCAAATTTTAGGACAATGTATGTTGGACAGAATGATTATTTATCTAAAATTCAATGATAATTTTAAAAGTTATATCACATTTAGAGGGATAAAAAGGAATATGAGTCTTGCATATTATAAGTTTTATTTAGTGACAATACATATTATCTCACTATAATCAAATCAAAATTCATAAAATACTCAAAATTTATATAAAAGAATATGAATATTCTATGAATAGCCGACCACCCATAGAAAGAATAAGTTTATTTTATTTTTTAAGGACAAAAAATTAGTAGATTTTGTGAATTCTATGTAGGAGAGGAATAACTATTCAGAAAAGAAATTGTGTACAACCAAATAAATGAATGACTATTCAATTTATAAGATTTTTTTTTTTTTTGAGCCAATAAGAATATTAATTCCATCAAATGTGCCGTATTAGTAAATGATCATTTATGGTATGCAATCTTTTTCAAGACATCTTTTTTAAAAAAATAAAAAATAAATAAGTTTTCAAGACACTTTCTTGATTTGACAAAAAAATGGAATAACAGCTTGATCTTAACACCCCACGATTTTTTTTTTTAAAAAAAAAAACAAAAAAAATTGCCCTGTCTTTGGTGCTAATTTACTAACTGAAAATTTGATGGCAACTTTATTTTTGCATTTTTTTTGTAAAACGATTTATCAACTTCTCCAGCATTGTATGTAAGAAAATTATTTTTTTTAAAAAAAAAATAGCAATTTAATTGTATGGATTTTTCTTTATTTTTGGTCCATAGGATTTTGGCAAGCAGACAATATTCACAGAAATATCGACTCAAACAGCTCCAGTATATTATGCAACTAGAAACAGAAGTGAAAGCTCTGCAGGTAATTTACATATCTCTACTGACAAGAATGGATGAATTTTAATTAATATGTTAATACTCTTCTTCAAGGCAGGGATGGATTTAGGGGGCGGTATAGGCCATGGCCCCCTCAATTTCAAAAGAGAAAAGAAAAGAAAAAAATTTATCCTACTAGCTCCTACCAACAAATTTTTTTAGCCATTGTCCATTAAACCTTCTTGCTCCGTCCCTATTTTAAGGTGAAATATTTAAATGAAATCGATATGTATGCAGGTCGAAGTAGCGATCAATTCTCCTAGGATTGAATATAGTTCTCGCCAAAATTTGCTTATGAGGGCAGAAAACAATTCAATGAACCAAAAATTTTCGGCCTTTTCCAGTGAAATTATGTTCAAAGAAGGTATTCCCTCTCTCACCATTCCCTCTCATGAACATAAAATGTGTAAATAACAGAGGAAAATGGTGCAGCCCAATATGAGGAACTGAAGAGAGAAAGAGACTTGCTGAAGCAGTTGTTTGATGCTCAGAGCAAACCCTGGGAATCATGATCAGTTGGCGAATATGGGGCTCCAGATGGTGAACCAGAACTTGAACCAACCAACTTGGTGGTGGAGAGTTTTGTGGCCGTGAATTCTCTAAACCCAAATAACATAAAAAGCAAACATGCAACGTAAATTATATAGCAGGAATTTTAGACATAAAACTTACCTGAAATAATTTGTCTTTATTGGTGAAGAATAAAGTTCATCGATCATACAATACTTTGAAAGATTACAATGAAAAGGAAAGGATTTTTGAAATAATCCTACAAACGAGAAAGATTGTGAAAAAACGTTTCAAGGCTCGTTTCTGACCGTTTGAATTCACGATGCCTCTACCCTTCCCCCATTTGCTCCTTTTTTTTTTTTTTTTTTTTGAACAAGGGAAATCTTCTCATTAAAAAAACGACCATTACAGTCTAGAGACCATTTGGTCTCTAAAAGAAACTGAGGAGATAAACAAAGGCATATCCTCAACCCATACATTTGAACAACATCTAAAAGAAGCCCTTCTAGCAAGAAGATGAGCCACCTCATTAGCCTCCCTAAAACAGTGGCTCCAATTGCAGACTAAGAAGGAAGCTGCCTTTTGTTTGATAGCATCCAAAAAATGGCCAATTCTGTCCAGAGTATAGTCCGTAGAAGACACTCCTTTGATGATCTGCAAAGAGTCTCCTTCACATTCAATATTGTTGACACCCAAATCACTACAAAAATCCAAAGCAACCAAGGCAGCCATAGCTTCAGCACAAACTGGATCTACCACTGCCTTACAAACACAGCATTTAGCAGCAATCACAACACCGTCCCTATCTCTGAGCACACAACCAATACCAACCAACTCATAATTGATATTTAATGATGCATCCCAATTGACTTTGAAAGAGGTAGTATTTGGAGGCTTCCATATCTTACTAGAATTAGACTCAACCGAAGTGGCAGCCATCACCAACAGCTCCCTTGAATTATGCCTTTTAAAATCATCAAAGTGTCTGGAGGCCTCAGAACACACCTTCATAGGATGGGATAAAAGCCCTTCAAAAATCATCTTGTTTCTCCTCAGCCAAATTCTATGGAGAATAAGCACAGAGAGGCACATTAAATCATCATTTAACTTTGACAATAGGTAAGAAATGAGCTCTTTAAAATCTGAGAAAAAAGAGGGGCATTTTTGAAGGAAAACAGGCCCACAGCCCCATACGTCTTGGGCGCCCGGGCAACACCACAACACATGAATCACAGATTCCACCTCTACCATACAACAAGGGCATAAATCATCATTACCCACTCCTTTTTTTAATAAATTCTGTTTAGTGGGTAAAATATTTTGACAAGCTCTCCACAGAAATTTTTTTGAAGCATTAGGAACATTAATAGCCCAAATTTTCTTCCAAAAAACATGATTGTCAGAGAAAGAAGAACACTCCCCAGATTTTTGTATCAGCAACTCAGAGGCCAAATGGTAAGCACTTTTAACCGTAAAAGATCCAGTTGAGGTGCCATTCCAAATAATTTTATCCGGGGGAAACAGAGGACATAAAGGGATATTTTTAATAGCATTTGCAACAAAAGCAGGAAAAGATTCATCAATTAAACCAGAATTCCAGCCCTTAACAGAGGCATCAATGAGATCAGACACTTTAGCATCCTTAGTCAAACTAAGCCCAGGCTGAAAATTCAAAGAACCAATATTAGGCACCCAGTTCTCCCCCCAAATATTGATAGACCTCCCATCACCCACTCTCCATAAAATACCACTGGATATAAGGTCCTTAGCTGCCATAAAACTACGCCACATGAAAGAAGGCCTTTTCCCCAACTCAGCTTCCAGAAAAGAAGAATTAGGGAAATATTTAGCCTTAAGAATCCTGGAACTCAAGGAATTAGGGAACTGAATCAACCTCCAACATTGTTTCGCCAAAAGAGCTTTATTAAACAAAGTAAGATCCCTAAATCCCAACCCACCAGCCGATTTTGCTCTACCCATTCTAGACCAGCTCATCCAGTGGATTTTTGAGGCTTTACACAAATGACCCCACCAGAAAACTTGCATTAACTGATTTAACTCCCTGCATAGACTGGCGGGTAGGAGAAAGACGCTCATGGAATATGTTGGTATAGCTTGCACAACAGCTTTGAGAAGGACCTCTTTCCCAGCCAAAGATAACAGCCTAGACTTCCAATTATTTAACTTCCTCAAAACTTTCTCTTTTATATTATTAAAAGCCACATTCCTATTTTTGCCCACCAAGGATGGAAGTCCTAAATACGTATCATATCTATTGGCTTCCACAAGACTCGACAGCTCGATAATCTCCTTTCGTCTATAAACACAGGTGTTACGGCTGAAAAAAACAGCAGTTTTCTTCACATTGATTCTCTGCCCCGACCCTCTCTCATAGATTTCAATAATGTTCATGATCCTTCTCCACTCCACCTTATTCGCCTTACAAAACACAACACTATCATCCGCAAAAAATAAATGAGAGATAGAAGGACCCTTCTTAGAAGTAGGAACACCAGTAATTAAACCTTTCAACTGAGCATTAGATAACAGGGAGCTAAAAGCCTCAGCACAAATAATAAACAAATAGGGGGAGATAGGGTCACCCTGTCGAAGACCCCTTGAAGGGAAAATTTTACCCACCACATTACCATTAACCGCTATCGAATAGGACACAGAAGAAACACAAACCATAATCATTTTAATCCACAAACGGTCAAAACCCATCCTAGCCATAATAGCCTCCAAAAATTGCCACTCAACCCTGTCATAAGCTTTACTCATATCAAGCTTAATGCCCATATACCCAGTTCTGCCCCACATTCTAGTTTGCATGGAGTGCATAGTTTCAAAAGCAGCAATAATATTATCAGTTATAAGCCTTCCATAAATAAAAGCACTCTGAGACTCTGAAATAATACTGGGCAGAACAACCTTAAGCCTATTAGCAAGAACTTTTGACAGAATCTTATACACCACATTGCAAAGACTAATAGGCCTAAAATCAACAACTGACTTAGGGTTTTGATTTTTAGGCACAAGAGCAATAATAGTGGTATTAATGGCAGCATCCAATCTACAAGTATCAAAAAAATACTTAATAGCATCACATACCTCTTTATGCAAAATCTCCCAGTTGTGTTGAAAAAAACATGCAGGGAAACCATCCGGTCCAGGGGCTTTGAGAGGATCCATTTGGTTAAGAGCCAGATGAATTTCCTCCATAGACACAGGGGCCACCAGATGGCGATTCATCTTCGCAGTAACTTTAGGATAAATAGATTTAATACAGGACTCGACCTCAACATTACCATCCGCCTTATACAGCCACTGAAAAAATCTAACAAAAGCACCCTCAACCCCCTTCTGATCACCCCATCTATTCCCATCCAAATCAGTTATTTCTTTAATGAAATTCCTGCTCTTCCTATGGGAGGCACAAGCATGGAAGAACTTGGTATTCCTATCACCAAACTTTAACCAATTTTCTCTAGCCCTCTGTCTCCATTTTAAGTCTTCTAGCTCCAACAAATTGTCAAGATTTGCTTTCAACACCTTCTCTTTAGCAACATCATTTGGATCCCCCTTCATCTGCACTTTTTGAAGCTCCTCCTCCACCTTTGTAGCATTATTCATCTCCTGACTTGCCGAACTTCTGGCCCAACATTTTAACATACCACGGCAGCTATCCAGCTTCTCCTTGAGAACTCGCCATTTATCAGAAGAAGAATCTTTAATCCTCCACGCTGTCCTTACCAGATTTCTATGCTCAGCATGCTTCAACCAACCAGCTTCAAAATGGAATCTCTTACTTTTCATCCATGGCTTATAACCAGCAGGATCAAAAGAAATAATAAGAGGGCTATGGTCAGAGCAAAATCTAGGCAAGACATCCACTTCAACTACATTGTACACCCCACACCACTCCCTATTGGCAACAACTCTGTCCAATCGTTCCAAAGTAAGGTCCCTACCCTCCCTTCCATTAGACCAAGTAAACTTCTGGCCTTTGGATCCTAAATCACACAAACTACAGTCCTTCAAGGTAGACTGAAAAGAAGACATTTGCAACGCAGACCTCCTTGAACCACTAGACTTCTCCGACAAAGAAATTATTTCGTTAAAATCCCCACAAACCATCCATGGGGCCGGGATAAGACCAGCCAAATATCTCAAGAGATTCCAGGATTCCTGTCTCTTCGTAGGGTCTGGATGCCTATAAAATCCAGTAAACTTCCAGGAAGTACCCATATCCGAGTCATGAATAATTGCATTCACATGCCTTTGACTATAATTCTGAATTACCAAATTAATATCAGAATTCCAGAACAAAATAAGACCACCACTGCGCCCCACACAGTCAACACAAAATGCATTCTGAAAACCAAGCTTAACTCTCAAAACATCAACCTTTCTCTGAACAAACAAAGTTTCCATCAGAAAGACAATAGCGGGTTTCTTTAGCTTCACCAACCGGCGAAGATGCCGAACTGTCCGGGGGTTCCCAAGCCCCCGGCAGTTCCAACATAAAACAATCATTGTGAATGGCGGGGCTGCCCAGCAGCCACCGCCGAATCCAATTTTGCCCTTTTAGTGGGACTTGCATTTTGAGTCTCTCCCAGAAGAAAGTTTGAAGAAAAAGGATCACCCTCATCAAGCTCACGCTCATCCTCCAGAGTCAACTGATCTCTAGCTCTCTTCTTCCACTTTTTCTTTCCAACCGTTTTCTGAGAAGAAAACTTACCCCGGTTAACCTCCTCATGTTGAACAGTAGAGTGTGAGCCCTGATCATCCCTAGCTCTCCTTTGTGACTCCCCATCTTTCAACACAGTAGATCCAGATATTTTTGAAAAGCATGAATCCCCCAACAAACCACTAACATTATCAACAAGTTCCGTCCATTCCATATACCCCTTCTCTGAATTCCATTGCCCAAGGAATTTAGAATGCGCAATCCCCATTTTCTCCACCTGCTTAGGGTTATCTTTGAGGGCAAAGTTGGAATCATCACTGATATTACCAAAGCTGGATAGGCTTACTGGCTTCACGTTCTTTTCACAGTCAAGCCGCCTGGAAGTCAGACGCCCCTTTTCATGTGTTTCAAATCGCATATCCACCGAAGCATCTATGCCTTTATCCATCTTTGGACACGCGTCCCTTTTCTCCAATAAACCCCCAGCATCTTCAAGAAGTTGACAAGTCAAAGCAGCATCTGTCATTTCAGTCGAACCCTCGAGCTCCACCCCTTTACTCGAGATACGCTCACCCCCAATAGCCCTTAGACCCTCCAGAGTAGCATGATCATCGCCACTCACTTGTTCAACTAGGATTGACTCTTTGGGATCCGAATCAACACCACCGGCAACCGGAACATCCAGGGAACGAGAGCAACCACCTTCTTCCACTCTTCCATCACTCTTCTCTATTCTCATATCCTTGCCATGATCAGATGAATTACCATCACTCTGATCAGATTTATTATCACTCCCTTTCCGATTCTTCTTATTTTGATCAACATTTCCCCCTTTCCGAGTAGGGTAAGAAACCCTAAGCCATGTACCATACTGGAGATCCCCTTCTCCACCAGGTGTGGCTCTATTCTGAATACTACCACAGCCCCCATTTCCATGTCGAATGACACCACAATGGAAACAAAACCGAGGTAGACGTTCATACTTAAAATCAATCCACAACGACTGACCTTTAACATGCAGCATGCGACCTCTAGCTAATGGCTTGGTAACATCCACCATAACCCTGACCCGCAAAAACTCACCCCAACCTGCTTCCCCTTCAGTCACATCCACCTCCTCCACATAACCAACCGAACTCCCAATTTTATGCCCAATTTCCTTACCCATACATGCCAAGGGAAGATTGAACATTCTAATCCAGAAAGCAGCTTTGTCAAAAATCATCTTAGAGGGGGGCGTGGTTCCATCAAAATCAACTACTGAAACTAGAAGACCATCAAACAACCAAGGTCTACCCTCCAAAACCCTATCCTTATCCCATTCAGTCTCAAATTCAACAATAAAGAGATTTTCTCCAAGAGATTTGAACGAAATATTACCTTCTTGCCTCCACATATGCGATAATGGTCCCTTGTAGGAATCTTTCGGAATGATCCGATCAGCAAGAATTTTTCCAACAGCACAGACCTTTCCCTTTGCTAATAACGGGTCCAGCTCTTCTTCATCGACTGAAATCCCCAAACTTTCCTCCTCCCGCAGCGAAAACTTGCCCCATAGATTAGCTAACATATCATCCATGGCTAATGAAAAGACAGCAAAACAAAACAGCACAAGCTAAAGAGAAAAAAACAACAAGCTCTCAACTGTTGAAGGCAACAGTCAGAGAAAGAACTCTCAACTGTTGAAGGCAACAGTCAGAGGATTAGGGCAGAGAGTGTTATCTGCATTCATTGGAGAGTAGATGAGATTTCCCCCATTTGCTCCTTTTGTAATTGCAAAAAGTGCTGGCGGATAATTGAGCTCACATGGCAAATAATAATTTAAACAGAAAAAGATTATTTGACAATTGTTTGAAAAGTATATTCCTTTGATAATTTTTGAAAATAATTGTGTGAAAACCGAAAGTAATTGCAAGAAGACTTATGCTCTGTTTGTTTCGGTGTAAAATAGTTTCCGTCTTAAAATAATTTAAAGGAAGTCATTTTTCAGAAAAATATTTTCCGTCGAAATCATTTTTCGGTGTTTGGGGCGTACGGAAAATTACAAATATTTTTTATATTTTAATTTAATCATATTAATTAAAAAAAATAAATTTTATTCACAAAATAAAAAATGTTAATATAAAATAATATAATTTTTTTTTTAATATTTGGCAGATACAAATTCCGACAAAGTTGTCGGAATCTGGCCATTTTTGCCGGATTTCCGGCGATCTTTGCCGGAATCCGGCAGAAAAACGGCCGGATCTCGACTAGTTGACCGAAAACCAGCCAGCTGGCCGGTGATCTGGTAACTGGCCGGGATTCAGCTAGATTGCCGGAGACCCGGCCGCTCCGGCTAGTCTGGCACGGTATCTCTGGAATCCGGTGATGTCTGCCGGATTTTCGCCGGATTCTGGCCTAATTTGTTGGATTCCGCCACTGACTAGAGTCGAAATCTGGCTTGTCGAAATCTGACAATATTCAACTGCTTGAATGTAAAGGTCGACTGCGATGTTTAAAAAAGAGTCGACTGCATCTACCATCTACGGAAAATGATTTACGCTTTTAAAAAGCGTAAATCATTTTCCGAAATTTATTAAGCATTTTTTGTCAAACGGAAATAATTTTTCGGTTGACTATTATTTTCGCCCCTACTAAACACCTAAAAATACCGAAATCATTTTCCAGAAAATCATTTTACGCCGAAACAAACGGAGCATTAAAGCAAAATAATTGTCTGAAAACTAGAGATTCCTTATTTCCATAATTGTCGGGGGACACTTTTATCCCACACCTGGTGCATGTGGGTTCCACTTCATGTGAGAGAGGGTGTGCATATAGTGTACACCGAGTATTTTTTTGGCATTTTCCTATCTCATAATTGCTTCATTACATCTAAAAATTCAAATGATGACAATCTTTGAAGGATGATCATAATTAATTGTAAGTCATAACCCTCGTGTTAGTGGTGAAAATGTAGGCGGATAATAACAGACCATATCAGTTATCGCATATGCGAATGCGATTATCAAAAACTATTCCCCGCATATGCGTATAGCCGTTCTTTTTTCTTTTCTTTTTTTGTTTCTCATTTACCAATTATAAATAGATGATTCAATAAGCTAAATAATGTATTAGATATAAATTTTACGACAAAATGATCAGCAAGTGTGATTTGAATAATAGTGTTCAACTATAGATAACACACTTTTGTATTTATTAGAAGCAAGAATTATAGTTTCAAAACCTAAAACGCATATTGTCTCATACACGGATAACATACAATAATCATAATAGCCCCGTAAATGCAGATAATAATCACATAATATCGATGCAAATACTGAAAAAAGTGATAACCACATCTGCATTGTCATGCAAGTCTTGTCGGATTTAGATAAATTGATAAGGCCATGGTGGTATCTTCGTCTTCTAACAATTGTGACACAACTGTAATATTCTTCTTTGGACATGCAAAGTCTAATTGAGTTTGAACGTGGCTTATTTGAGGAAGGAATTCACACTACTTTTTGGAGTACATTCTAATTCAAATCATAATTACTGCCCATGCGCCACTTAATTTGAACTTGTCTGTCTAAAACTGAATACTTAGAATACAATGCCTGGACTAATTACGTAATCCCAACTCATGATCCATGGTAATCTGTGGAATAAATAGAATGCCAATAATTTTGAAAAAGTTGCTAGAGGTGGGGGAATTTAGTTATTTTTTGAGAAAATTACAAGGGTGGTTAACAAAGTAGGTGGGAAAAATAATCTCCTCAGCTCCAAAAGCATTCTGCCATTGATTGAACCCGGGGAAAAAAAAATCACAACTATCTTATGATTTCCTGCCACACAAAATAGTTGTATTTTTAGTTGTGTGAAAAGTTGACAACCGAGTAATTTCAGTCTGATTGTAAAGATGGAAAAATCAAGAATGACAATAAAAGTTATTTTTGTAGATCGAGGACGGCATGATACCAAGCATCAATGTATATGTAGTCATATGCTCCGTTTGGTAAACAATTTTTTTTTAGGAGCAACTCATATATATTTTTTTTGTTTGGGTGAATAAAAGCTTTATTACTCGGATATAACAAAACAACACTCCAAAGCCCTGAAAACTCAGTTCAAACAAGAACTAAACACAAAACCACAAACGCTTCTTCGTAACAGAGGAAACAACAATCAATACAAAGAGCGAACAAATACACTTAAAAATCAATCTAACTTTCACTTCCCATCTGATCTCATAAGGAGTAACTTCTTTTGAATAGTAATAAAATGTGATTGAAAGAGTTTTTTTATTATGGCGACTCTAGGGACATTTTTTCAATAAAAGAAGAGTTTCTTTATTTTTATTTTGAATAGTAATAAAATGTGCTCGTCCTAACATGGCTTCAAAAGTCGCCGTATTAAAGTTCTTCTAACCCCTCCAAGAAGAAGAAAAAAAAAAAAACCGAAAGCCCTAACAAATTGTCACAAAAAGAGTCGATTTTCTCCTCAAAGCGGGAAAAAAGACCTATAAAGGCCGTGGGAAAAAAGAATTCTTACAGGGAAGAAAGAAATGGCGCCATTGTTGCACAGCTCTCAGCCTTGGGTCGAAAAATAGTACTCTCTCTCTCTCTCTCTCTCTCTCTCTCTATTGCATCTCATGGTTTCGTTATTCTGGTGGATTTTATTATTATTGTTATCGTGATTTATATCTGGAGTATACATTTTTGACAATTATTCTCAGTCGGCCAAGGCAAGTGAAAGATGTGGCACAACAGGACGAGGTGGTCCGGGTCCTCACCAACACCCTCGAGACCACCAATGTAACAGCTATTTACATTTTCACTACAGATCGTTCAATTTCAAAAAACCCCAAGTTGTTGTTAACATCGTTTTTCAATCTCCTCAATATTTTTTTTGGATGAATAATATCCTCAATATTGTTAATGCTTTTGTTGCTTTGTAGTGCCCGCACATGCTCTTCTACGGCCCGCCCGGCACCGGCAAGACCACCACCGCGCTTGCCATTGCCCACCAGCTGTTCGGGTCAGCCACTGCACCAATTGGCTATACATTTTTTGAATTATTAATTTTGATTCCAGTAAATGTCATTATGTTACTTTGAAAATTTTTACAATGTTGAAAATGTATTGTTTTTGGATGGTGGGAATCAGTTCACAAAATAAGAAAAATAAACCCAAAGAGAGTAAAAAGTGTTTGAGCTATGAAAGTGAATTGATTATATGGGATTTGCCAAAGTCCAAAGGTATGGAAAAGGGTATTCTTCTATTTACCTAAATGGTTTTGGAAGCAAAAACTAATATTTTCCAATTCAAGACATTGATACTACTTCTAAGTTAATATTTTAAATTGAGCTGTTGGACTAAAAAATTCCACCGAACTTACCAAAATATCTTTGCCATCCAATTCAATATGATAGATATGTACCTTCTGAAGAGTGGATAAATGAAATATTTGCTGAGAATATTTGGAGGACAGTGAGTCTCTTTGGGGGCTTAATTGTTCCCACCTGCTTTGTAAGCACCACTTTTGCTCAAAAGCACAGCATGTATCTGTTTGTTTCTATGGGAAACGTTCTGTACGAGAACCTTTGTTTTTTTATCTCTTGTTATTTATGCGTATCGAAAGCTAACTAAGAGATACTAAAATCTTTTCACAGAGCTTTATGGAAAAAAGAAAAAGAAAATCCAATGAAACACATGAAGCTTCCTTGGAAAAATTTGTTCTTTGGAAAATATTTTTAGGAACTAAATAACTGCGTAATAGTCAGAATGGGACAAAACATTGCGTGCCATTTTGAAAAACACATCATCAGATCTAGACCTTCTATAGTTTGAAACTTGGCACAATTAGTCAGTTACCCTGTTTTCTGCTCTTCATCCAACTTTGATATCCCAATTTAAGTTATTAAACCCTCAGTGTATATCAAATACTTTTAGATTATTGATGCGATAAGATATATAAAACCGGTCTTGCTGTCTGAAACTCTGATATATTAGTTCTTTCTTAAAGCATGCTTGCAGACATCCTAAGACTATCATCTTAGATAGTGGAGTTGATAGCCAAAATTTGTCATCTTCTCTATGTAATAAAACCACTATGTTTTGCAGGCCTGAGCTCTACAAGTCTAGGGTACTGGAGCTGAATGCAAGTGATGACCGCGGTATCAACGTTGTTCGGACAAAGATCAAAGATTTTGCTGCTGTGGCCGTAGGTTCTGGTCATCGTCAAGGGTGTGTACTCATATCTTGTAACAATTGTTATTCCCATTTAAGTCTATATTTTCTTCTATGCCTTTTTAATTTTTAATTTTTTCATATTATTTTTTTTATATACAATACTTCAGGGGTTATCCATGCCCACCATACAAGATCATAATTCTAGATGAGGCAGATTCAATGACTGAAGATGCTCAGGCATGTTTGTTACCCATTTTTTTCTTTCTTAGTTTTGTTCAGTGAAAAGTATTATGACTACCATACTGCTTATATTCTACTGTACAGAATGCCCTGAGGCGTACTATGGAAACTTACTCCAAAGTTACGAGATTCTTTTTTATCTGTAATTACATAAGCAGGTAAGCCTCACTGACTGTTTGCTTGTTTGAAGTACACTTCTTGTTTGTGTTTTTTGCTGTTACTTTTTTCTTTTTCAAAGTGAAGTACAAGTGTACAACTTTGTGCATTCCTTGTTGATGTCCTTCTGTTCAGATGGATTTAGTGTGAATCTTGATAGTACCCTGACTAACGAATCAATTTCAAAGTATAGGTTATTATATAATTATCCACTTGAAAATTACATGAATGAGCTCTTGAAGATGTGTAAAACCAGAGTTCTCTGATGTGTAATGACTTCTGCATCACAGAATTTCCTAATCTAACTTTTAGTTTTGATAGAGGTTTCAGTTCATGTATGTTACTTCATCAAGGTTTAGGAGTGATTTTAGAAAACTCATTGTCATTAGTAACATATTTCATTGATTCCAATTTATTTAGTTGTTGCAGTAAAACCAAAGATTGAAGTAATATCATAATTGACAAGAAAAACCTCATCTTCACTTGCTCTTGTTTTAGATTAACGATGATTAGATTAACCGAGAGCAAAAGATAGGGATCAAGTTGATGACTTGCATTTGATGAAAAAGATAAACCCACAAGTTGTTTTTGCTCTTATTGTTCTGAATACAATTACATGCGGTTTTATTTTTGACAGTTTTATGATCTTACTTGTTAGTTTTACTCCTGGGAAAAAGAATAAGGAAATCCAAATCATTAAAAGAATCTTACAAGAGGATATTTTTATGTATGAACTTAACTTGAACAGGGTGGAGCTAAAGCAGGCGGTAAAGACTTGAAGAAGTTCTCATATTTTTGGAATTTTCTATTATTCAATTTGAAAGGAATATGAAACCAAATTATATATGGAAAATTCTTCTTCTTCTTCCTTTTTTTTTTTTTTTTTTTTTAACCTCATATCACATATCTGGATGATTGAAGGGTGAGCCTTGGACTTTATGATATGCATATTTGTATTTTCTGTAGGATCATAGAACCACTTGCTTCAAGGTGTGCAAAGTTCAGGTTCAAGCCACTTTCTGAAGATATCATGAGCAGTCGTATATTGCATATTAGCAAAGAAGAAGGCCTCAATCTAGATGCTGAGGTGTAAACATTATTATGGCTTAGAGTTTGCCGTTTGAAATAGTTTTCAGGGTAGATTTTCTTCATTGCATTGGTGTTAGGTTTTCTAACTTCATTAATATGATGCATAATTGTAGGCTCTTTCTGCCTTAAGTTCTATTTCACAGGGTGATCTTCGTCGGGCTATTACTTACTTACAGGTGAGAGGTGGTTTGTACTTTTTCCTATTATATGTGTTCAAGTATATGAATATTATGGTTTTTTTCTCTGTGATAATGCAGAATTGTATTCTTTTTGAAATTTTGATGGATAATCACTAGAAAGAACCAAATTCCTGACTTTTCTACAATCTCTACATCCTAAATGGTCTTCCATTGATATATGGTCATGGTTAAAATCGGATGGAGGATTCAGAGTGTAGGTCTTCCTGTCAAAATACTGGTATTTGTTTAGAATTTCTATAACCTAAATTCTAAAGTGGCTAGCATTTTATGTGGGAATACTCAATTCCCTGCATTTGGTCGAATTTACCAATCCAGATGCACTTGTAGGGGGTGATAACAATTGTCTAGAGACTAATATCTGTTGGTTATCACTGTTGTTTGGATTGAAGCCGTGTTTCAGTTGTTTATTCCACGTGACACTTCTAGTTTTAATCCATCTTCATCTATGTGTTTTTCCTGTTCTGCTACTTGTTCCATGGACTCTGAGTTGAAGCTTTAGTATGTAACATATGATTTTAAGTTTTAAATCTTTGTCTTCGCATGTTTCAGTCAGCTGCGCGATTATTTGGATCATCCATTTCTTCCAAGGACCTGATTAGTGTGTCTGGGGTAAGTTATGATAAAGTTTCAAAAGGCTTTGTTTGTCTTAACACACATAGAAACACATACATAGATATGCATGCAGGCATGCAATAGAGTAGATTTAATTATGGCTGCTTTACGTTTTTATGGGTTTTTTTTTCTTGAAAAAAAAAAAATATCTAAATCCCTTTCTAGCCTTGTGGTTAGATATTAAAAAGCTGTCTCAAGGTCAAAGAGCATTGTGCTCTTGAATGCAAGTTTTTGAAGTTGCAATGAATAAATAGGATGGCCCAGAAAAAAAATGAATAAACAAGCTGTTTAAGATGGAATGCAAAATGTTTGGTGTTTCATCCTTGAATTTTCACACTTGTGTGCGTCCTGTGATTCCAACATTTTGCAGCCAGTTTGATGATTTTTTGATGATCAAATAAATCAATGCAAGTTGTTGCATCATTGGAACATTTTATTTTGTTTGTTTTGCTGTAACTTAACAGCAACTGAAGAAAATCCTAAGCACTGTTCTGTACAATGATTTTCTACTTCAGTTTTTGAAATCCTACCATGTGCTGACTCCTAAAATCTCAATTTGTTAGGTCATCCCACAAGAGGTTACCGATAAACTTCTTATAGCATGCAAAAGCGGTAACTTTGATTTGGCAAACAAGGAAGTCAATAATATAGTTGCTGAGGGATATCCAGTCTCTCAGATGCTTTCTCAGGTCTCAAAATGCTACTTTTATTGGTGGCTCTATACTATTATCAGTTTCTAGATAAAGATACTAGTGACAGAAATTTTTTTTTCCAGGTACTTGAGGTGATTGTTGAGGCAGATGACATATCAGATGAACAGAAGGCAAGAATTTGCAAGAAATTGGCTGAAGCAGATAAGGTTACTCATTTTAATTTCTAAGTTTGCCAAGAGTTTAAAATTGTTGAATTTGGTATCATTTTGTTCAAAATGAAATGAGGTTTGCCTTAATGTTGGTGGCTTTCTAGTCAAGAAGTCATATATATTATATACAATTTAGCTGTTGTCTTTTTGTATATTTGAGATTGCCTGAAGGCAAAGCATATTTCAAAAACATAAGATAATGTTCAGAAGTTTGAGATCATTGTAGAATCTATTCTTTCTCTCTGGAGTGGCCTAGGGTTTACTTACTTTGCTATTTGCCCTTTACCAAAAAGGAAAAAGACCCCAGTACTGTCAATTGTCATTTTAAAATCTAGTCCTAATAACTTTCTATAATTGGAAATTGCTGCTGCTATTTTATTACATTTTTTTGGGAAGTTCTTAGGTTGGTAGGGTGGACAAACCATGATTTGACTTAAGGTTATAAAAATGTTATTGTCTATTTTTTCTCAGGAACTTATAAAATTATCCAGTTATCCATTGTTTTGACATTGTTCTGTTTGCTCCCGTTGCTCATCAGAAATTACGGCAAAAGATTCTATTGTGCGAAATTCTTACTGTTCTTTTTTTTGGATGAATAATTCTGACTGTTTTCAGTTGTGGATCTGCAGTGTCTTGTTGATGGTGCGGATGAACACCTGCAGCTGCTTGATGTAGCAAGCAATACGATGCGAGCTCTTTGTAACATGCCGCAAGAATTCCCTTATGAGAGCTAGATAGTTTGGAAACCCTCATCTGGATACAGTTTGTTGTCAGATAAAGTAGAGACAAGTAGTTTGACTCTGGAGAGATGTTCAATCTATAAAAGCAGATCCATTTTTTTTTTCAGCCAAATGCTGATGGGAAATTTGCATTCACCCTGAGGAATTGCTAATCATCCTCTCATGAACTCTTGCAGCTCTCTTGTTGGGAACATCCTCAGAATATGTAATTCATGATGCAGGGGCCTGAGTTACTAGTGTGAGGGACTTTTTGGCTTCAAGGAGTCCCATTTCTGAGCTAGAGTTTGGAGCAAATTTTGCATGATCATCAGGTAAGAATTTACCCAGTTCTGAATAAGAAGCCAGTCTCGCAAAAAGAACCAATCTTAAATTTAATTTCCCCTAGTTAATCCATGTAATTCGCTTGTTGGATGGTTCTAGCCAATCTCCCAAAAGGAAACAATCTTATGGTAATTTGTTCTGCCCCTATTTAAATCCATATAAAGGGCATGCTGCTTGCTTCTAAGTAAATGATAATAACCATTAACCACAAGAATTTGGCTTCAACGTCTCTCCCACCGTTTTCTTGTGAGAAGGACGTGATTTGGTCCGTCTGTAGACTACATTACTGCTGCATTTGATTGGGTTAATCTTTTAAGATTCTTGGAAATCTTAAAAAATTATCCCGTTTGGTTGCGTCTAAGTAAAGGAAATCCAGATGTATGTGGGTATCTTGATTTTTCCTAAAATTCCTTTTGCTGAGAATGTGAATGTGAATGTGAATTCCCTTATAGAGAGATAGGTTTCCACACCACATTCCCCTCACCCTGGAAAAGTTTTTTTCCCCTCTAAACCGATAAAAATGCCCATAATTAAATAGCATAAATGCATAATACATTTTTTTAGGAGGACAAAACACGACATCAATTAACACCCAAATTAACCTACACTCCGTGTTCCATGTTTTTTTTATATATATATATATATAATCATTGATTTTGACTCGTTATTAATTTTTTATTTTTTTTTGTTTTTTGGAGAAGCTACAATTATCCCCTCAATCACCACTCAATTTCTAACTGTGTTGGATGGGGCCACCCTATTTGTTCTCAGTAACATGTCTTTATTTATTTTTTTAATTTTTTAATTTTTTATTTTATGACCAAGCGTAATCACACCTACAATGGAAACCCTGTCAAGGGCAGTGTCATGTAGTGAACAGCAGGTAATTAATTATTTATAACACAATTCACCATGTATGTCGATAATGTCTTCTTTTAAGCATACATAATTGATAACTGGCCTTGATTCTTGAGGGCATGGAGACTCAATAGTCAATACACACGAAAATAAAGAGCATTCTCCGCCACGCTGAAACTTATTACATTTACAAGTGAATGGTGGATAAAAATGATAGAGTTACCATTTCTGTTGCAACCATGATAGTGAGAAAATGATATGTTTTTAGTCAATCACATATTCGAGTCTTTCACGTCAACATTATGAGCCAACAACGTGGATTCAAATATTGATCCTAAGATTGCGGACTCAATTATAGTTTGATTTGATAAGGGAAAGAAATAAAGGCCACAAGTCATCTACTTTAGGAGCCGAAATTAACTCAGATACTAATAGTCTAATTGTTTCAAAATTAATTTATAATTCAAATATCATGAAAAATTTGTGGTTTCAAATTGTTTCATAAGTATAAGATAACGGGTTTGATCTCTTTCACAATAATAATGTTATACATCATTCCTTCTCTCCGTTTCCTAAAAGTTTATGTGGCGTGGTTTCTCATAGAATTTAGTACATGAAAATCAATTTTTTTTTAGAAGATCACGTCACGTAGACTTTGAGGGATAGGGACGGTTGGTAGAGTTAGTCTCTTCAAAATATATATATATATTCGCAAGAAGTTTGACCATCCTCTTCTATTCCCTCATTCCACTATAGTCAAGATAAATAGTGGAAATGATCCGGTATAATTTGTACGGTGTAGTTTATCTTTCAATATTTTGCTAAAAAAAATTAAGAAAAAGAAAAAGAATAATACAAGAAAGTTACATCTCAAACATAACTTTGAGGGTTTATTAAAATCTATTTCTTATTTTTCGCCTTAGAGGTAATACCATAAATCCATCTATTGAGCTTTTTCGCCATAGCCATAGCCAATGTTTAAATCCGCAATGACCCATATAGTTGAAAGAAAGCAAGAAAACACCGTAAAGAAGAATAAAATGTTAATTAGTGTCCCGCTGATAAGGGATATTATAATTTTTACCACAAATTTCTTACAAATTGATGTGTCAGTTCACGTGACACTTATCAAACTCTATTAAAATATAAATTGTTACATAGTAGTTTACATGACACTTATTACACATATAAAGTGACTGATACTTACCCCTATCAATCACTAGAATGTGATTGTCGCATTTGTTATGCGGCCCTCAGCGTGAAATTCATTTGTATAAAATGTGAAATGCTACCTGAATTGCAATAAAAATTGTAATAAATCATTTTTCTATTGATAATATGAGAGGAAAATATTTATATATATATAAAAAATAATAAGAAACATTAATATAATAAAAAAAAAAGAAAAAAAAAAAAAGTAAGATGGAAGGCAATTAGCCACCACTTTGTCGGCGTTAGAAATACATTTCAAAGTTGCGCATTCAGCTGCTACATTTTCAACGGCATGAATGGACCCATCGACGTCAGTCTTGGCCCACCAACCCCAGTTCCTGCCACTAATCTCGCCGTGACCAGCTTTCATTTTCCTCATCCTCACCGGTCACCACACCTCTATATATACACGTGAATGTAGATGAGAAAGACAGAGAGTGTATGTGTGATTGCTTAGTGTTGCTGTAGACTGTAGTGAAAAAAATGGCAGTAGATGACTCTTTCAAGAAACCAGGAGCAGTACCATTCAAGTGGGAGATCAAACCTGGTGTTCCAAAGCTCCAACAACACCCCCACCACCAGAAACAACAACAACAACAACCACCCTGCAACTATCATCGTACTGTATTACCAACGCCGCCACAAAAGCTTCGGCCCCCGCCGTCCGGGTCTTACTTCGTGCCTCCATTGGAGCCCCGGAACCGCTCTTTCCGGGCGTCTCCCAGGACCCGGTCAGAGCACTGGCGGTTCGACCGACCCACCACCCTGGTTGGACCCGAGGTCGTCTCGCCCGGGTGCTTCTTCTCGTCTTTCCTGGGGAGAAAACCCGAAAAGAGGAGGCTCCGGAAGATCGGTCCCGCGTCCGAACCCGACTACACATCGGACCTGGAGACTCTGTCCCGGTGGTCAGTTTCGAGCCGTAAGTCGCTCTCGCCGTTCCAGGACTCGCCGTCGTCGTCCTTCTCGTCGTCGTACCAGTCGTCGCCCCGACCCGTGAGCGATGCCGACTGGGCCGGGTTCGGACTCTTTTGAATGTTGCTGTTGAAGCCCCGTAGTGTGTGGCTTTGTTTTATTTCGCATAGAAAAATCGCTAAAGCTCATTTAGTATTTATGCTTTTGAAGGGTTGAATCTCCTTTGTAAATTCAAAAAGTGGAGATTCAAGGCCAAGGGTAAGGGTATGATTTTCTTGAGAGAAACACTTTTCAATAGTCTTTTTTTTACTTTTGAGATGTATACAAGAAACTTATAAATGCTTTTTTTTTTTTTTTTTTTTTTTTTTTTTTTTGAGTACTAAGCTCGAGGAATGTTGATCATCATCTTTGTATTATATATATATATTTTACAAAGTTTACGTGACTTTTAAAATCAATATTAGATTAGTGATGAATTATAATTAAATTTTGTTCCAATGATAATTTTAAAAGTCACATCAATTGTCGTGAATACTTTAATAGTAGATACTTTATTAAGTCATAAGAGATCCAGTTGAATTTAAGCAAGAATCCTTGTTTGATCTGGATAGTTGCTCATAAAGCAAGAATCTAAAGACGGAAATAAGGGAACCGTCATCCCACTAGGTTTAGGGCTTCCCCTATGAACAATACTGTATTTTCTTCTCTTCTATTATACCATGTATCACCAGGGGCGGAGCTAGGATCCAAGATTTGGGGGGGTCAAATTGAAAAAAAAAAATTTGGGGGGGCCAAAATTATAAAAATAACAAAATTTAGGGGTAAAATTAATTAATTTTTTTTTTTTTTAAGGAATTTTTTTTTTTTTTGGGGGAGACCCCTGGCCTTGGGGGGGCCAGGCCCCCCCAAGGCCAGGGGTAGCTCCGCCCCTGTGTATCACTCTATATAAGGAGAAAGTTATAAAAAAAATTATTATATAACTCTTGTACTTGATTGGGAGGTTAGGGTTCTTTGAATATTCTATTTATCATTCATCATAAGAAACTCATAAAATTAAATATGCGGCTTTGCCCGTCTCTAAACCTATAATATGTCCCAAATACCGGCCCATAACACACCTCTAAAGATTTCATCTTCAATTTCTTACTTTTGTCATTTCTAATATACAAATAGTTTGTATAGAAGATGCTTGAAAAATTAAACTCATTATGAGATATGAATATTGATGCTTTCCAAGTATAACCAAATATATGGTTTGGTTATTGGAAAATTCACTTGTGAGTAATATGATTGTTTGTTGGTCAAGTCTTATATCCAGCCATATTAGTAAAAGTGAGTATTAAAGTTTCCTAATAGAAAATGATCATCTCCGTATTTGGATTTTATAAATCTAATTTTAATATCGGAAAATGTTAGATTTATAACACCAATACAACAACACCACACACTGGAGCCCACCCTTATGTGAGAGGTTGTTGTGATGGTGTAGTGCAAGAATCAAATCCCTTTTATATATATTGTCATACGATGTGACACTATACACACCGTTAAATACAATAAAATAAAATTTAAGCAGTAAAATAATTGTTCTCCATTTCTTTTGGCTAAGTGGTTGAGTTTCCCATTAAGTAATATTAATTACGTTAATATTAAAGCATATTTCTCTCAAATATGTAGAATGTACTCCACAAATGAATGCGTGCAAATGATTTTTGGATAAATTTTCCTCTAAAAAAAAATAAAAATTTAAGCTCAACCCAAAATTTATGGCTTCTTTTTTATTTTTATTTTTATCTTTTTAATCAAATACAAAGGGAAAAGGGGAGGGGGAAATACATAAAATAAAAAAGACAAAATTTATGGCGGGGCTTAAAGCCTGAAACCAGCCGTGTCGTTGTTTTCCAAAAGATGATCACGTCAAGGCCTCTATACCGCGATCACACTTCCCTTGTGAACCAAGTAGTAGCTGCTATAGTCCAAAACCGACCCTTTGATGCCCGGCTCGCTGCCTCAGCCACCGCCAATCCAAGCAACTCTCAACCATGGACCGTGGAATCGGTTTCCGAAGTGTTAAGGTCCATACCAAGGTTCTTCTTCCAATCCCCTCGCTCCGTTGGCCGCCAAAGCGGCTTCCGACACCGCTCACCTTTGAAACAACGAAACCTCAAAGAGGAATCCAATAAGCTCCGACGCAATGTTCTTGTTCTTGGCCCTGCTGCTCACAGAGACCCCCAGAAGGTGCAGTTGGGATTGGACAAAGCAATGGAGTTCTACTACTGGGTTGAGGGCCATTTTGGGTTTTCCCACGGTGAGATGACTTGCAAAGAGATGGCCTGTGTGTTGGCCAAAGGGAATAGATTGAGAGCTCTTTGGGATTTTTTGAAAGAGATGTCTAGGAGAGACGGTGGTGGGCTTGTTACCACTGCGACCGTTACCTGTTTGATAAAAGTTCTAGGGGAGGAGGGGTTGGTCAATGAGGCATTGGCTGCATTTTATAGGATGAATAAGTTTCATTGTAAGCCGGATGTGTACGCGTATAATACTATAATTTATGCTCTTTGTAGAGTAGGGAATTTCAAGAAGGCGAGGTCTTTGCTAGAGCAGATGGAATTGCCAGGTTTTAGATGCCCGCCGGATACGTATACGTACACAATACTCATTGGTTCATATTGTAAGTACAGCTTGCAAACTGGGTGTAGGAAGGCGATTAGGAGGAGGATGTGGGAGGCAAACCATTTGTTTCGGATAATGCTATTTAAGGGCTTTGTTCCTGATGTTGTGACTTATAATTCTTTGATTAATGGCTGTTGCAAAACCAACCGGATCGAGAGGGCTTTGGAGTTGTTTCAAGATATGAACAAAAGGGGTTGTTTGCCCAACCAGGTTACCTATGGTTCTTTTATTAGATACTATAGTGCAGTCAATGAGATTGATAAGGCTGTTGAGATGTTGAGGAAGATGCAAGAAATGAATCATGGAATACCCACTTCAAGTTTGTATACCCCAATTATACATGCTCTGTGTGAAGCAGGAAAGTTTCGGGAGGCCCGGGATTTTCTTGTTGAGTTGGTTGATGGAGGATCAGTACCAAGAGAGTATACGTACAAACTAGTCTGTGATGCATTGAACTCTGGGGGAGAGTCTAACTTGCTTGATGAGGAACTGCATAAGAGAATAAAGGATGGTATAGTGAAGAGGTATAGGCAAGTAATGAAGGTAAAACCGATTATGATCCGTAACGGATATTTTAGCGCTGTTGAAGTTTGATATAGAGGAGAAACTGGTCATGGTCAACTATATAAAGATTTATGATATAACCAGAAGAATTGTGGGGGCCACTTTGGCATTCTGCTGCTGAGAATTACTCGACTGTTAGTACGTCAGTTTTTTCTAATCTTTGCTTGGTCTAGATTGTAAATTACTTGCTGTGCAATTTTAATGTACGTATTTCAATTTTGAGCATGCATGCTGTTTTTAGTTTTCACTGATGCTCTCAGTTCCGTGATCCTGATTTGTGATTGCCTTAAATGATGGTGATTCTGTACATTCCATAATGCTGTCAAATAAATAAATTCTCATTAGTTGAGAAATGAAAATGAAAGATAGCCCTGTCATTACTCCCACGTAATCTAAGATGATACTTGTTGCATTTGGTTTACAAAATGGTAAGAGTAGCTTCATTTGGATGCACAGTTATGCCCAATGTCAGATGGTAATACACCGTCTTCATTCTAAAGTGGTGGCACCTGGTTTATCTGATGCTGGTGTATGGGATGACGATAATCTGCATTGATAGTTATTAAATCCATAATAGTTGTAAGAGATCAAAACAATCTCTGCAGTATAGGGGAATGAAAGATTTTAAGTATGCAAGATATATACAAAAACATATCAAGCTGTCATTTAAACTAAAACAAAAATGCCCTTGAGCATGTACATCACAGACCAGAAACTTTCATATAAAATACCACTCTTTTTATCCCCTGCTCAAGCTTTCGACTTTGACCTTGACTAGGGAGCTTTGAATGCCTTTAGCAATTTTCCTAACATTAGCTCTTCTAATATACTTCAAAAAGTATCTCTGTTTCTATCTGGCACAACGACATTTACAATGTTAATTATCATGCCTTTAATTCCCTTTGATGAAGTTCGTTGAGCTACCAGATTCAACTTATTGGAACATGAAGTTTAGATTTATTTGCAAGTTGTAGAGAATAAGCTGATTTCTTTTGTTTTCTTGTTCTTATATGGCCTTTTATGTCATATTTATGTTATATCGTGTCCTAGTGAGTTCTGCCTAAGGGAGACAAGGTAGCCTGTAGTGCAATCCCGAAGAATGCTGCCAAAGAGTGGTTGCAATGAACTTTTGGCTCTAGAGCATGGTGGTTTTCTTTGATTGGTAAGTGCTTAAATGCCCTTACCTGTTTCTGCTGTTCTTCGGATTTTGGCATGTTGGATAATTTTTTGTAATGTGTCAACTCCGAAGCACTATGAGTATTTCTTTCAGTCTATCTGCAGCTGAGATACATTTGTAAACTAGCCAATCTTTCCACGGTTATTTATGGCGCAGACTCCATTCTTCATGTTGCTTAGTTCTGTTTATAGTCTCTCATTCATTGGATAATTGACTCTTGAACTTTATTTGAAGTATGTTTTGGCAGATTATACCGGACGAAGGTTGAGTTTATATGAGCATCATGCCTTATTTGGATATGTTTTTCAACTGTCAGGGCGACGACCATCCATTTGAACGAAGTAGATGACCAGAACTTTTGAAATGGTGCCGACACCTAAAAGAGTTTCAATTTTGTGAGCATTAATGCACATTTGAATCCTATGACTGGTAGTGTGCATTTATTGTTGATTCGAGACAGATATGGACATCCTTGAAATGTGGATTGATTCCCAGCAAGCTTTAGTGGGAAACTACTCAAGTATGTTTTTATACAATCATTCTCTTTGGCTTTTTTCTTGTTTTAAATCCTATGACTAGTTATGTGCATTTGTTGGCTTTTTTCACTCTCTTTGTAGAGAACAAAAAATTGAGAAATAAGATGACAACATCAGTCATGGAAGTTGTAGCCGTTCGCTTGAGCTTGAAATAGTTTTGGGTAGGCATAAATTCTTGAAGCTTGAAATAGTTTTCTTGTTTGCCTTTTCTTGTTTGCCTACTGAAATAGTTTTCTTGTTTGCGTATTCTTTTCTCATTTTACGGTCCAGTTACCATCGATAAGGCAAATTCTCTAGAAATAAAGTTTAGAAGGGATGGTTTTGACTATTTATCAGATTGTTATTGTCATTGGTATTATATAGTTAATTGATTACTCAAAATTTTGGTATTAAAAATAACTTGAAAATTCCGAATAATATTTTGAGAGATGGAAGTGGCTTGCAGTGTAAGGTAAGTGAGGAGTTATGTAATATATATATATATATATATATATATATAGAGAGAGAGAGAGAGAGAGAGATATCTTAGCTACACAACAATTTTGCACAACAATGCTAATCTGTCTAACATTTTTATTATTATGTATATATATATTTTTTTATAATATATAATATATTATATATAGAATGTGTTAGTTGCACAACCAAAAGTGCACAACTTTTACATAACATAGACATATTGGTAAGAATCATTTACACAAGAGACCCATGCACGTGGGTTCACCCATTTGTCTTGTTATGCACATTTTTGTTGTGCATATATCACTTCTCTGTGGAGACTTGTGTTTGTGCTACGAGCCTACGAGATTGCCAAAGTAATGGACTTCTCTTTTTGTCCTTTGGAAGGCCCATTTAGAATTGAATAAAAGGTGGTATTCGGTAAAAGATGAAATTTCTTTCGTACCAGAGTAATTTCTTTTGATGCAGTCTATTAAATTGACATGTGTTCAAAATGTATGTGTTAATTAAAAATATATGTTACGATTACATGTATTTTGACCAATTTAATAGACTAAATTGAAAGAAATTATTCTCACTCGGTTGAGAGGAAAACTTTATTCTTCTTTTTATTTTATTATTATTATTATTTTTTAAAAAATAAAACATAAATTTGTCTAGTATAAATTGTAAACGGAATAATTCTTCGTTTGCAGTATACAGATACAGAATAATTCTATGACTCGTACGGCCATGCATAACTAGAGGAAGGCAAGAGTTTATTTTCTAATTAAACCAAAAAATTGGACAAAGTTGTTAACATAGATAGACCTTTATAAGGGGTTGGATATGCCTCGGGTCTTTATTTTAAGAGTAATGATTCACTACCACCTAAATATACAACTTTTTACCACCTTGTCTATGTGGTAAGGTGGTTCCTCACCTTAATTTATTTTTAAAAAATTAAAAAACTCAAAAAGTAGTGGGGGACACCTTGCCACACAGGCAAAGTGGTGAAAAGTTGTATATTTGGGTGGCATTGAATCATTACTCTTATTTTAATTGGAACTTGATCCGTTATTCCGTTAAAATTGGAACACGTATTTCGTATGTCATATTATTATGAGACACGTTTTAATTTTAATGGGTCCAGTTCCAACTGTTAAAAGTGGACCTAGTAAAATTTTATGTCAAGTACCCAAAATGTAGCAAAGATTAATGGGCTCAGCTCAATGCCCAATGGCTTAAAAGGCAAGTTTGGCCCAAACCTAAAACCGGAGCTCACAAAGATGTAGGCACACAAGAGCTCCTCCCTTGGCTTATGTCCCAAACAGAAATAAATTGAAGGGTAAATGTCTAATAAATTTTTGGTTAGAATTCCATTTGAATTCGATCATTTACTTTTTGAAAGTAAGTATTCGGTGCTTAACTTTTTAGTGAATTTTTTGGTGATTATTTGACCTACTTATTTTCCTTTTTCGTGATTCTTTGGCCGGCGAGTCATTGATAATTTAATAGGGCGAATCCTAATTCTTTATTCAATTTAGGGTAAATGTCTAATAAATTCTGAGTCGGAGAGCTATTTGAATTCGATCTCTCACTTTTTGAAAGTAAGTATTCAGTACTTAACTTTTTCGCGAATTTGAAACAAGTCCTTCCGTCATTTTTTCATCTATTTTTCTAACCACCGTTAGTGCCACGTCAGCACTTTTGTCACGTCAGCATAAAATAATATTATTTTATTTAATTATTAATTTAAAAACTATTTTTTTTAAAAAAAAAATAGATAAAAAGAAAAGTCAAGGAAGTGGGGGCAGCCACCCCCTTTGGGCGCGCCGCTGTCCCATGGACTGTGGGTAACTGCACAGCTGTAACAAAATAAACCAACGTAATCTCAGATGTGCAATGCCTCATTGTCACATCATTCTCCAACTTAACTGCCCTAGCCCTAATAGTAGATAAATAGGAATGCTACATATCATCCATTTATCCCCCAAAATTAATGTGGCTCTTAAAATCACAATTTGATCAAAATCCAATTATGATCTATCATAAATTCAATGGTAATTTTAAGAACCACATCAATTTTAAGAGGATAAAAGGAGGACAAGAGGATGATAGATAGCATTACTCGTAGATAAAATATGATATCTACGTAACAAAATTTCACAATTTTATAAAATACATTTATATGAGTAGGATGAGGGCACGAGGGTCATCAACCAATCAAGTATTTACAGCGTCGTTATTGGTTTTTGGAAAATTCATGTCCTATCGAAAGGCTTCTGTTATGTGTGAATTGAAGCTCAAGTCTAAAGCGCTTTTTGACGAATGCGTTTTCTATTTACCTTATACTTTTTTTGTTGATGAGTAATCTATTAATTCCCTTACACTTTGCCATTCTCTTTCTGGGTTTGACTATGATTTTCATTTTCATTTTCAATGCTTAAGAAAGAAAAAGAAATTCATAATTCTAAGATCCAAGTTTTTTTTTTTTTTTTTTTTGGGTGATAATTTCAAGACACAAGTCATTGCCATTTTTCTACTTGGGGTCGGTCATTTCCAAATACAAACAAATGACCGTCTACCTAATACTTATAACGTTAACTATTAAAATATTGACTGTTACATGACAATCATTTCTATTGAATTGAATATAATTGTCACGTTAATTTATATACAAAACAATTATAGGAAAAAAAGTAATAACCGAAACATTTTCTCTTTTTTAAACCATAGGGGGTCTACATTTATTTTTAAAGGACAAAATACTTCTAACCAAATCCATTTTGCTAGAGATAGTGTTTTTATTTAAATTGGGTTGGAGAAGTTCATCCATCTTGGTCTATAAAATTGTCATGTGTCACTTAGCACGTGATAAATGCATGTTTTTTTTATAATGCCCGTTATTATATTATTTAGAGATCAAAAACAATAAAAAGAATATTAAGTTATTATGAGAATCGTTTTAATAATAAAAGATGTTTTCAGGCTTCAATAAATGTCGTGATAAAGTCCGTATAAAAGATTAGTAATAAAATGTAACCAGACTAATTTTATATGCTTTGATAATGGTTAAGCAAAAATAGGAAATTAGTTAAGATTTAAAAGTCAGAAATAGGAATATTGTTAACACTACAAAAAAAATGACATTTATGGACGGTTTTAAAAACCGTCTAGAAAAAAAAATTTGCAGACGGTTTTGAAATTATTATGGACGGTTTGATTAAACCGTCCATAAAATTCTAGACGGTTTTGTTAAAACCGTCTGAAAATTTTTCATTTCTAGACAGTTTTTATTCTAGCAATTTATAGACGGTTTTTTACAAAACCGTCCTTATCTTTTCAATACCCCTATATCCTTGATTCCAAGATGCCGCACCAGTCTCTACTAGTCCCTGCAGGCCAGTTCCCAGTCACTTAACAACAAATAAAAATGCCTCTTTTATATTCCAGATTTCAAATCTCCCAGCCAAACCGGTGCTTCCTCGTCGTCTTACGTTGAGAATTATAGCGTTTCAAATCTCCGGGCAATATTCCAGGTTTCACCCAATTTTTATGCTCTCCGAGGTCTACAGCCTACAACTTGAGCGAGAGATCTGGTTTGTATAGATTCACAAAGTTCTTATTTTTTGGGTTCTGGTTTTTCTATAGATCTGGTTTTTACAGATCTGAAAAACCATCGGCTTGGCCAGGCGATTTTGGTGTGGTTTTTCAGAGGATGCGGTGGGTTTCGAACATGCTGGAGGTGGCGGCGTGGTCCAGGGTGGGCGGTGCCGTGGTGGTTCCGGGGTGGGCGGTGTCGCGGTGGTTCCGGGGTGGGCAAAATCTAGCAGAAGATTTTGCTATGTTCTTCGTTTCTTTTCTTTTTACATGTTAATTTGGTTGCTGAGTGAAAATGCAGGGAAAGATGAAGAAGGCATACAGTTTTTTTTGGAAGAAAATCGTGGCAAACAAGAAGCATGAAGAAGGCATGCTTTGTGTTTCTGGGTTTCGGTGGGGGTATGGTGCGGCTGGATTGTGGATGGTGGTAACGGATCTGATTTTCGGTGGTAACATATATGATTTTCGATGGTGACCGGAGCTGATTTTTGGTGGACAAAAAAAATATTAAATAATAATAATTAATATATATATATATATATATATATTAAAAAAATATCAGATTCTAGACGGTTTGGGCAAAATTGTCCAGAATTCTAGATGGTTTTTTTCAAATCGTCTAGAATTAATTATAGACGGTTTTGCCCAAACCGTCTAGAATTTGAATTCTGGACGAAAAATCATGGACGATTTTAAACCGTCCACAAAAAACCGTTTGGACTTTATTCCAGACGATTTTTTACCATTTATGGACGGTTTAAAACCGTCCAGAAATGGTGATTTTTTTGTAGTGTAAGATGTATTTGTAGTGAATTATGCTAATTCACTATTGTCTGTATTAAATTATATTGCAGTGATTATATCTGTGAACATTTCCTGAAGCTAGAAGAACTACTGTGAGTATTTCTTACTCACTGAGAATGATACATGTGGTTTAGTCTTTAATGACTAGTGATTGTTGTTTTATTTAATTGTATGCATATGGTTTGACATTTGATATGTTTAACATGCTCTGGTTGGAATTATGTATATGATGTTGTTTACATGATCATATTATGAGTTATGAATTGGTTAATAAAAAGACTGGAGGTTTAGGTATCAAGGCGTCAGTGAATTGAGGAGACCAACGGATGAACTGAGGTTTACGTACCAAGGCGTCAGACAATTGACTAGACCAACGGGTAAACCGAAAGTTTAGGTACCAAGGCATCAATACACTGATAAGACTGACGGATAAACCAAAGGTTGAAGGAATAATGATAATAAGTTGGTGGACACAAGACCTACAATGGGAGCACAAGTCCCCGTGGTAGACTGGCGAGCACAAGGCTCACAGTCGAGGCACAAGGCCCTAAGAATCAACAAGCTTTACAGTTTAAGGAACACAAGGCTCATAGATAACCCCTTAGTTAAGCACAAGGCTTTAGTAAGAATGAATGCAATTATATGACTTAAGTAAATAAAGAGGTAAAGTAGATAAATGAATGTGATTAAATGTATGTGGATATAACTGTCACCATTTGATTGCATATTATATGGTTAAATAAATCAGTGTATCACTGTGGTTGAAGACTGTTGACTCACTTGACCACAGTATGAGATTGTGGTGTTAACCACAATCACATGCGAGTTTTTGCAGGAATGAAGGGAGCAGATGTTAGTTTATGTATAAGGACAAGACCTTTAGTTTGTATTAGAATAATATATGGTTGTGTATTATTAGTGCCGCTTGTGGCACATATGTTATCATCTTTGAATGTAATTATTGTATTAGAACGAAATGTTATTATTTTATATTGAGGTTATTCAGTTAGCTCTGATATGTCATTGTAAAGAAAAAAAATATTCTGCTGTCAATATTTAACTCTGATGAAGTCGTAATGTCACGTGAAAATCTAAAAATTTTAATTCACGGTTTTTTGTAAAAAGCAGGGCGTTACAGCAGCCACCTCCCAATGGCCGGGGGTGGCAATCGGGCCACCCCGGGGGTGGTCGTGCGGCCGTCCCATGGACCAAGGGTAGTTGCACAGCCACCCCTGGCCACCGGGGAGTGGCTGCTCGGCTACTCCCAGTCCTTTGTGGCGGCCGCACAGCCCCAAGCAATGGCAGCCACCCCCACTTACCTGACTTTTTTTTTAATTTTAATTTTAATTTTTATTTTTAAATAATAATATTTTAAGTTTTTAAATTAATAATTAAATAAAATAATATTATTTTATGTTGACGTAGTGAAAATGATGACGTGGCACTAACGGTAGTTAGAAAAATGGATGGAAAAATGACGGAAAGACCTGTTTCAAATTCGCGAAAAAGTTAAGCACAAAATACTTACTTTCACACTACAAAAAAATCACCATTTTTGGACAGTTTCAACCAGTCCATATATGGTAAAAAAAATCCAGAAGGTTTTTTGTGGACGGTTTTAAACCATCAAGGATTTTTCGTCCAGAATTATAGATGGTTTTGCCCAAACCGTCTAGAATTAATTCTAGACGGTTTGGGCAAAACCGTCCAAAATTAATTCTAGACAGTTTGGGCAAAACCGTCCAAAATTAATTCTGGACGGTTTTGGGCAAAACCGTCCAGATTCAATAATAATAATAATAATAATAATAATTTTTATTTTTTTTAATTATGGATGATCATCAATATATTTTTTTTATTTGTCCCGTGGTCATAGCTTCTGGATTCATCTTTCGGTCCTTAATTTTTAAGCCTCATTTTTTTTGTCCTGCGGTATGCTCTGGGAAGCCCGTATTTCACATTGTCGCCGGCATCATAATATCCCCCAACAAGGTCCGGCCACTTGCACCAGAAAAAAAAAATCTAAATTGATGATCATCGGGAAAAAATAAACCTAATAAATAAAGGGAAAAAAAATAGTGTTTGAGCAACATATATGCATTGAGCAACAGAAAAAAAAAAAAAAAAACAGTACAGATCGATCGTCGATGAGACAAGAAAAACCAAAAAAATGCAAAACAGATCTAGAGAGAGCAACCTCAGGTGAAAAACCAAAAAAATGCAACCGGAGCTAGAGCAACCTCTGGTCGTCGGTGGTCCTCGGTTGAAGTTGGTGGCCGATCCTCAACCTTCGCCGGAGCTGTGTGAGAGAGAGAGTACTGTGAGGGAGAGAGAGCAAAACAGATCTAGAGAGAGCTAGAGATAGAGAGAGAAAGTCAGACCACATACCTTCAAACAGTGGTGATGGCTTTATACAGCGGTCGACGGTACCTTGGTGGCTGAACTGAGAGAGAGAGAGAGAGAAACTTTTTTTCAAATTTCACATTTAATGCGAATGAAGTACTCTGAATTCACATTTAATGCGAAATGAAATGAAGTGAATTTCAGACGGTTTGATTTTCAAACCGGCTGTAAAGATATATTTAGGGATGGTTCAATAAAAACCGTCCATAAAATTTCAGTCGGTTTTAATTAAACTGTCTGGAAATAACATTTACAGACTGTTTCGAAAAAAAACCGTATAGAAATTTATAGACGGTTTTTATAAAACCGTATAGAAATGAAAAATTCCAGACGGTTTAGTTCAAACCGTCTGGAATTTTATGAACGGTTTAATAAAACCGTCCATAATAAATTTTTTACAGACGGTTTCAAAAAAATCGTCGAGAAATTTATAGATGGTTTTTATAAAACCGTATAGAAATGAAAAATTCCAGACGGTTTAGTTCAAACCGTCTGGAATTTTATGAACGGTTTAATAAAACCGTCCATAATAAATTTTTTATAGACGGTTTCAAAAAAACCGTCTGCAAATTTTGTTTTCTAGACGGTTTTAGAAACCGTCTAAAAAAAAACTGTCCATAAATACACTTTTGTTTGTAGTGAAAAATTGAGAGATTGAATTCAAATGGTGCTCCGACTCAGGAATTTATTAGACATTTACCCTAAATTGAATAAGGGATTAGGATTCGCCCTATTAAATTATTAATAACTCGCCGGCCTAGGAATCACGAAAAAGGAAAATAAATAAGTCAAATAATCACCGAAGAAGAAGGTAACCATCAACATATATCGAGAAGGTCATTGCATATAAAAGAGTCATGAGTTGATCTCGCCATCGGAAACTTGACGTTCTTAGTCACTATATGAACACTATAGACAAAATTAATGCTCAAAGACATGATGTATTAAACTTTTTAACTAAAGTCTTTTTAAATCCAAAAATCAGTAAGATTTCATAGATGTAGACTATGGAAATCAATAAGTTAATTAACATATATTGTAGCAAATAATGCTTTAATTTACTTTCCTCAACTTGTGGTGATAAGTGATGTCTCTAACCCGCGCTTCAGTTAACACTCAACTGCCCATAAATTTTATTATAATTATACTTAGCCTCATTATCCTTATCCTTAAATATGACGGTGGCAATTTTCATTCATAAAGTATATATATATATATATATATATGATAAATTTTGTCGCATGCATAATTCAACTCCCAAAATTGGACCCATTTAGTCACGTTCAGGACGCATGGCGGCTACGTCGAACCACGTGGATTCCGCAGGCCCCCCGCCGAGTCACCATTAGAATTTCGTCCAACTCAAATCAGAACCACACAATCAATCATCAACGGTGTGGAATGTCCCTGACATGGAGGGTTTTTGCAGGTCAATGACTATTTATTCCGAACCTTTTGTTTATAATGCTAACCATTTTCCAAATAAATGGGAATTAATTAAGTATTTGATAAAATAAGGATGTTATGAAACCTTGAAAGCGACTGTGATAATTGATTATATATGTTGAACGTTAAGCTGCATGGGTCACACCATTGGCTCCATCTACACGGCGGTTCGTGGATGAAATAATTTAATCTGAATTATGAAATAATTTCTCACTACTTCACTTGAAAATAAAAGGATTATGAGATATAATAGTTTATTGGCTCGTCAACTAAGATACATAGGCCGGAATTAGTCTCCAACTTCATATAAAACGTCAAGTGATACAGATTGATATATATATAATAAAATAATAAAAAAAGTTGATTTTTATGTAAAATTAGGAGTAATTCTAGAAGTCTCTCATTTGTCATTCTTGTGTCTTTCAAAAAATGAGGTGACTTAATTTTAAAATCACAATTTGATCAAAATTCAATTGTAATCAATCACAAGCTTAATTAATGGTGATTTTAAATGCCACATCATTTTTGGAGGGACACAAGAGAGACTTTTAGCATTAATACTCGTTGAATAAATAATAGATTTTCTTATGTAATCGTTGCTATTTTTAGATAAAGCGTGCAGTAATTAAATTGATGTTGTCACTCCAACACACAAAGTTTAATAAACCTTTTTTGGAATTTATAAAATATAAAAAACGATTAGAATATTGCGATTAAAATAATAAGTTTCTGCTTATGTCAATACTGTTTAGTCCGGTGGTCACTTACTGTGATTAAAACCTAATTATATCCCAACCACCCACTTGGAATTTACTTCGATTGAGAGATTGCCCTTATGTCACATTTTACCCTTATTATTAAATTTTTCAAGATAAGAAGAAACAAAGGCATATCCAATCAACTATTATGTTATTAACAAGACAAATACTTGAAATTACATTTTTATTTCACAATTATTTCATAGTGCTAACATGACAGCTCAAATCAATTTTTATTTTTTATTTTTATATTTTTTTTTTAAAAAAAAACGAAGACTAATTCAAGGATTAAATGAGACTCTCACATCAGTATTGTGATATATTGTGATATAAAAATGTGTCACATTAGCAATATTACTCTATTAACAATAGCTACCCAATTTTTTTTACTTTAATTTTTTAGACAATGGAGGCCTTTGCTTGGAGCTTACAATTATATATTTTGGAAGAGCAATGCTAGAAACTGCACTTTTATCTTATCATTATCTCACATTGCTGATATGACAATGTCAATCAACCGTTGATTTGTTTTTGTTTTTTATTTTTTTAAAATAATGATTGATCCAATGATTGATCTTGTCTTTTTTTTTTTTTTTTTTTTTTTTCTTTTTCTTCTAAATTTTGTTTATCTTAAGCAGGGTTTTTCTAATCCATACGTTAGGATTTAACATAAAATTCTAATGAAAAGTGGGCATTGCAACCTCAATTGTAGATTTGAGGGAAAAAAAAAAAAGTTCGAGGGGGAACATTGCAAAGAGGCTGGTAGATAGAAATTGATAAATAAATGCAGTTTCCCTAAATGTTTTTTTAATAATAGATCGTTCTTCATGGATCTCAATAAGTGCAATAATTAAGCTGCCAAGCAACTCATGTGAGAGGGCATCCGGGATCCGCCTACTTGGACAAAGATCAAAGCTCGAACCAGGGCAGAGCTAGGATTTGAGATTTGGGGGGGCCAAATTGAAAAAAAAAAGTTGGAGGGGGCCAAATTAAAAAAATAAAAATAAATTAGGGGGGCAAAACTAAAAATATTTAAGGGTAAACTTTAATTTAATTTAATTTTTTTTTTTGGACCAACTTGAGCCTTGGGGGGCTAGGCCCCCAAGGTACAAGTTGGCTCTACCCCTGGCTCGAACAACTCTTCAGACTGTCTAAACACCTATTCGTGCAGGAAAAACCAAGTGCCCTCTTTTTGCACCCCATCCCATACGATCTTCGCTATCACATGTGCATCATTATGAGAGACTGGCTCATTACTGCTATACAATTTCAATAAAAATTCTATGTAAGAGAAGAAGACTTCTAGAACTTGTGCTTTGTTTCGTTTTCTTTTTCCACCGTAAAAAAAAATTTGTTAAGTTAGAGCAAGCCATTTTAGGTACAATGATGTAAAGGAAATATATATAAAACAGAGTCGTTAATTCGGACATAATATTGGATCAAAAGGTTAAACTCAGAAGAGAACAATTAAGTTTATTTCAAGTATTGGATGTTGAGTCAGTAACATGTATTTCTTCTTCTTCTGATCTTGTCCTGACTCATCCCTTTAGATACCAACAAACCACTATTTCTTTTCTAATCTAACTCCAAATACAAGTAATAGCATTTGCTCGATAATTTACCCATTTTTTTTTAATAAATTGCTGACCGTCTCAAGAGCTTAAGCCGATAAAAAAACTTGTGTATTTAATCATTTAATTACGAGTAATATAATGCTAGACGCAACCAATCTATCAGATAGGTTGTAGAGTGATACCATATGCAGTGGTCCCTCTGTCCACATAGAGTAATGCTATATGCAGCCCATCCGGATAAATTGGCCACATATAGCATTAGTACGTACTCTTTAATTAATATTTTAACATTCACATAATTAGCTGCATATAATATTACTTTTTAATTAATATTTTAACATTTTTCTTTATGTGTGAGCTTAAATTAGGCTTAATACATAAAATATTTAATTGAATTAGGAGAAAAACTATAGAGACAATGTTTGAACTCTTGATCTTTGCTATGATATATATCATAATAAATCACCACTGTCCACTTATCTTAAAAGCTTAAGTTAATAAAAAAATGATTGAATTAATCATTTAATTAATATTTTAACAGTTTAAAGACTTAAATTAATAGAAAAAGATGAATTTATTCATTTGATAATATTATGTTAAAAAAAAAAAAGTTTACGTTCGAAACCAAGCTCCTACATGCAGTGGCGGAGCCAGAATCTTGGTTTAAGGGGGTCAATTTTTTTTTTTTTTTTAAAAAAATAAAAAATGAAGAAAATATTTTTTTAAAAAAAATGATTAAAAATATTTAAAAATATAACTAACCAAATGAATAAACAATTCAACAAAATCATTTTTGTTCTCCATAATTTCAAGTAACTACAATTATATATTTCATACAATTAAAACATGCAACAAAAACTATATATATATATATATATATATATATATCAATAATTAATTTAAAAGATCAATCTAAATATAAAAGTTTAATTACATACCTCTTAGGTTGTAAAACAGAAAAAACTAAGCAATTTATTTGAATTGTTGAAAGCTTGAAATAAGAACAAATATCGTAGAGAAATGTTACACTTCCCAATTTTTTTTTTTTTTTTTAAAAGTTGGTTTTCAAGTGACATTTCACCATCTCATGGAATGATGGCACATCATTTGAGAACTAAATTTTAGAGAAAAAAATTTGAGAAGCGTAACATTTTTCATTTGAAAATCGCAAATAACCAAATAGCACTCAAATGAAGGTTTTAAATATGAGAAAATATTTTTGCACAACACAATTGTACAACACAAGACACATGGAGTGAGACCCACCACATGGATCCCACCTCATGTGTCTTATATTGTGCACCAATCACAACTCTATAAATATATACCTCAATGAGAAAAAAGAAATATATATATATGTACCTCAATGGCTCAATTTGACAAAAGAGAGACAGAAAATTGAGAAAAGCCTCTTGCACAATAAGATTGTGCACAACCAGATATATGAGTGGGACCATGCATGAACCCATACGTCTGATTGTGCATGTATCATTGCCCCAGAAATTCAAGTCGGTGTTGTTGCTACTAGCAAAGTGAGTCAGAAAAAACAAAAGAAAGTTGGCCTTTGACCCTGAACCTTTTAAACAAATAACAAAGTCTTACGAATAGAAATGAAGAATCCCTAAACACTAAGCCAGGAACAAACCTAGCTTGAAGCAGCAAACTAAAGCAACAGGCTAAAATTACAAGAGCAAACAATTGACCATTTCTAAACAATGAAGAACAACCCATCTCAAGTGAAAAGGTCTGGTCTAGCAAACATGCCACCTAAATGCCCAAGTAAAAATTAGCCCACTACAATAGCAAACTGTGAAAGAAAGTTGGAATATACAGAAAAACACAGAAACAAAATCGCCAAGCCAGAAGGAGGAACCACCCGGACCAGCGTGTGAAAGACCACCCGCCGCACTCAGGCCTCCCCTGCCGCCACCAACCAACCGACCATCCCGAGAAACACCACCCAGACGGCCGAAAAAGAGGCACGTTGCCCACACGCGCAAGCGCGTGCAAGCCACGCTTCGAGCGTGGAGGACCAACACCGCCGGAAGATGAGTCGACGGAAACAGAGGCTGACAATGAACAACACAGGGGGGGTCGTGTCGCAAGAACTCCCGCGTAGCCATGTAGATCTAAACTCAAAAGAAGGCCGGAGAACTCGAACGAAGTCACTCCCACATACGACTTGCAACGAAATGAATCTGTCAAAACAAAGAACAAATAAACAACGCTCCATAGCCCTAACAGCTAGGAGAACCACAACCACCACCGGAAACAAGCCGGGGGGAACAAAAAAAATCCCACTGAGACAAGCCAGAGGACACAAAAAACCACTCTAGCTCCCAAAGAAGCTAGAGGGAGACGCACCACCGGGAGGAGGGAGGCGTGAGGCCTCCCTCCCCCGGAGAAATCTACTCTCAGAAGCGCTCTCTCTCTAAACTAAGAAAAACGAGACTTTCCCCAAGCGCTTTGAAATTCCACTTGAAATAACCGGACAGTGTTCTTGCCTTCGGGCGTTTATGCTATGAATGAAATGCTCCCGTTCAAAAAAAAAAACAAAAAAAACAAAGTCCTACGAAAAAAAAAAAAAAACAACAAACAAACGCCAAGCTCCAAACGATGTCGTGTGTGTTAAGTTTAAACGAAAGTAAGGATATAAGTTAAACCTGTTAAAAAGAAGAAGATATAAGTTAAACGATGCATTTCGCAACCTTAGTTAAACGTTGAAAAAAAGAAGGAAAAAAGAGACGAACGATGCGTTTCTTTAAAAATTAAAAGATCATCTTCGATCTTCAACCTTCTGACATAATTATAGTAACATAAAAAGAAAAAATGGCATGAGTCGTTGTGAATCACGTTCCTCTTAAAACATATCTGCCCCTTGATAAATGTCTAAGGGTGGGCAACTAGCTAGGCCATCCAAAGAGAATTCTATAGGAGTCTTAAGGATAATTTTCGGGAGTTGAGGAAGAGAATTTGACCCCTCTCGACTCCCTTCCTCCGCCCTTGCCTACATGCTTTGGTACCATGACATATAGTCACTTGTCCAGTTATCTCAAAAATTTAAATGAATTAAAAATAACAAATGTATTCATTTACTAATATGTCATTACTAGATTAACCTCTCCAAAAAAAGGCATATTTAACTCTGTATGGATGAAGAGTTGGCTGAGACGATGACTCAAAAACCAAACATTTTATTAGATGTTAATATTTAAAAAGAAGCCGAAGTGATGTGGAATATTGTCCCTGACATAGCTAGTGACATGGAAGGTTTTTGCGGGATATTAATTTAAATAAGTTAATTAACATCGTAGGCTTTGTAGCAAATAATGATTTACTTTCCTCAACTTGTGATATCTCTAACCCGTGCTTCAATTAACACTCAACTGCCCATAAATTTTATTGTAATTATACTTAGCCTCATTATCCTGATCCGGCCTTAAACATGACGGTGGGAATTTTCATTCATAAAGTATATATATATATGATAAATATTGTCGCATTCATAGTCAACTCCCAAAATTGGACACAATTAATTAGTCACGTTTAGGACGGATGGCGGCTACGTCGAACCACGTGGATTTTGCAGGGCCCCGCTGTGTCACCATAATTAGAATTTCATCCAACTCAAATCAGAACCACTCAATATCAATCATCAACGGTGTGGAATGTCCCTGACATGGAAGGTTTTTGCGGGTCAATGACTAGTACTAGTTATTCCAAACCTTTGTTAATTTATAATGCTAACTATTTTCCAAATAAATGGGAAGTATTTGATAAAATAAGGACGTTATGAAACCTTGAAAGCGACTGTGATAATTGATCGATTATATATGTTGAATGTTAAGCTGCATGGATCACACCATTGGCTCTACACGGTGGATCAGAGAATATAATCCTTTCTATTTTAAGTGGAACGGAAAGAAATTATTTTATGGTTTAGTTTTTTATTTGGTAGACCTAACCACGCGTAAACATAGTGTTATATATATATATATATATCATTAAATCTGTAAAATTTAATATGAATTATAAAATATTTTCTTTCTATGTTACTTGAAAATGAAAGGATTATGAGATATAATAGTTTTATATTTTTATTGTCATAAAGGAGAGAAAACTCAGTGCCCTTAGATGCTCTTGGGTGGACATGTTGAATAAATATTAGATTTTCTTATGTAATCGTTCCTATTTTTAGATCAAGCGTGCAATAATTCAATTGATATTGTCACTCCTACACACAAAGTTTAGTAAACCTTTTTTGGATTTTATAAAATATCAAAGACGATTAGAATATTGTGATAAAAATAATAATTAAGTTTTTAGCTACCTTTTTTGGATTTTATAAAATATCAAAGACGATTAGAATATTGTGATAAAAATAATAATTAAGTTTTTAGCTACTTATGTCGTCAATCCTGTATGGTTCAGTGGTCACTTTTTTTTTTTTTTTTAAACGAAAGATTTGAGTATTTCATTGATCAAAGATCACGAGTATAAAGTTTTTACATCACAAAGCATAAAGCTCTGTAAAATCATAATCACATACTGTGAGGTTACAAAGTCATAGATACAAACAAAATTCTTATTGTGATTAAAATCTAATTATATCCCAACCAGCCACCCACTTGAAATATAATTCGAGATATTACGTACAATTATGTCACTTTTTACCCTTATTATTAAAATTTTCAAGATAAGAAGAAACATATTAAAGGCATATCCAATTAACTATTATGTTATAAACAAGACAAATGATTGGAATTAAATTTTTATTTCATAATTATTTTACAATGTTGATGTGGCAGTTCAAACTATTTTTTTTTTCTAAACAAAGGTAAATGTCTAATAAATCCATGAGTCGGAGCGCCATTTGAAATCGATCACTCACTTTTTAAAAATTAACATTCGCTACTTAATCCATGTACAAAGTCATAAATACAAATAAAATTCTTACAATAAAGTGTTATCTATGACTTTTATCTTCCGTTAACCCATGTACAAACATAGTTACAGAGCAAATCTGCTCCGAGCAAACTAGATCTAAGACAAGGGTAGCTAAATATCTTAAAAAAATTAATTTAAAACGACCGTGAGAAATAACCCCTCATACCGAACTAACTATCCAGGCCATGGGAGATAACCCCTCACACCTGACAAAATTTCATCTCATACATCATCTATAAGGATAGATCTATGGAGAAGAAAACTCTTATTTAACGCAAAAACTAAACCAGCAAACAGCAGCAGCGGCCATGGAGGATATGAACGGCACAACACGGAGGTAGATGGACGGATGCATAGTGGAGATGCCAAAATTGCTGATTTGGTCGGAGAACACATACAAACAAACAAAAAAACCAGAATGGGAAGGGGAAGGTAGGAGCGGGGAGTAGAAAGTGAAAGAGAGAAAAGTAGGGAGCATGCTCCCTCCTCCTCTCAGATCTATTTTATGATATAGTGGTCACTTATTGTGATTAAAATCTAATTATATCCCAACTAGCCACCCACTTGGAATATAATTCAAGAGATTACCATTATGTCACTTTTTACCCTTATTCATAAAATTTTCAAGATAAGAAGAAACATATTAAAGGCATATCCAATTAACTATTATGTTATTAACAAGACAAATGATTGAAATTAAATTTTTATCTCATAATTATTTCACAATATTGATGTGGCAGTTCAAACCAACTTTTTTTTTTAAAAAAAAAAAAAAAAAGGTAAATGTCTAATAAATCCATGAGTCGGAGCGCCATTTGAAATCGATCACTCACTTTTTAAAAATCAACATTCGCTACTTAACTTTTTCACGAATTTGAAATCAGTCATTTCGTGATTTTTCTGTCTATTTTTGCAACCTCCGTTAGTGTCAAGTCAATATTTTCGCCACATCATCTTAAAATATTATTTTTTTATTATATTATAAATTTAAAAAATTAAAATTTTATTTTATTTTTTATTTTTAAAAAAAAAGGAAAATAGAGGGCTCGGGGGGTTGCCGCACGCCACCCCTCGGCCCTGAGGGTAGCTTTCCAGCCACTCCTAGATAGATCTAGTGTTGGCCGCGCGGCTGCCACTACCCCCAACTCTAGGGGGTGACCGTGGCCACCCCAGAAGTGGCGCCGATCACCTCTGGGGGGTGGCTAGCAGGCCACCCCCCAAACCTATAGATTGTCAAGTTGATGTTGTCAGTCCAACGCACAAAGTTTAGTAAACCATTTTTGGATTTTATAAAATATCAAAGAGGATTAGAATATTGCGATAAAAATAATAGTTAAGTTTCTACTTACGTCGTCAATCCTGTATATATGGTCCGGTGGTCTCTTACTGTGATTAAAAGCTAATTATATCCCACTCACCCACTTGGAAATTGGAATATACTTCGAGAGATTACCATTATGTCACTTTTTACCCTTATTATTAATTTTTTTTTCAAGATGAGAAGAAACAAAGGCATATCAAGGATTGAATCAACTCTCAATTTTTTTTTTTTAAACAAAGACTAATTCAAGGATCGAATAAGACTGCTACATCAACATTATAATATATTGTAAGATAAAAATGTAATTTCTAGCAATATTACTTTATTAACAATAGCTACACAATTTTTTTTACTTTAATTTTATAGAAAATGGAGGCCTTTACTTGGAGCTTACAATTATATATTTTGGAAGAGTAATGCTAGAAACTGCACTTTTATCTCATCATTATCTCACATTGCTGATATGACATTGTCAATCAACTCTTGGCTTTTTTTTTTTTTTTTTTTTTTTTTAAACAATGATTAATCCAAGGACTGATCTTGTCTCTTTTTTTCTTTTTTATTTTTCTGAATTTTGTTTATCTTATGTGGGTTTTTTCTGACTCTTGCGTTAGGATTTAATATAAAATTATAATGAAAAATGGACATTGCAACCTCAATGGTAGAATATTTGAGGAGACATTGCAAAAATTAAAGATCGAGGGGGGACATTGCAAATAGGATGGTAGTTAGAAATGGATAAATAAATGTAGTTTCTCCTAAAAAAAAATTTATAATAGATCGTTCTTCATGAATCTCAATCGAGTGCAATAAGCTGCCAAGCAACTCATGTGAGAGGGCATCTGGGTTTCCACACTTCCACCTACTCGATCGGATAGAGATCAAAGCTCGAGAAACTGTTCAGACTGTTTGAACACTTATTCGATGAGTTTGAGCAGGTGAAAGTGACGGTGAAACCAAGTGCCTCTTATTGCACTCTATCAGTCTATCCCATACAATATTCGCTATCACATGTGCATCATTATGAGAGACTGGTCCATTACTGCTATACATTTTCAATCAAAATTCTATGTAAGAGAAGAAGACTTCTAGAACTTGTGCTTTGTTTCGTTTTCTTTTCCACTGGAAAGGAATATTTGCTAAGTTAGATCAAGCCATTTTAGGAAAAATATATATAAAACAGAGTCGTTAACTCGGAAATAATATATATATATTGGATCGAAAGGTTAAACTCAGAAGAGAACAATTAAGTTTATTTCAAGTAGTGGATGTTGAGTCAGTAACATGTATTTCATCAGCTGCATTCTTCTTCTTCTTGTCCCGACTAATCCTTTTAGTCTAGTTTTAGATACCAACCATCCACTGTTTCTTTTGTAATCTAACTCCAAATACAAGTAATATTTAAATAGAAGCCGAAGTGATGTATAAGAGCATCCCAATTTAAATTTATATTTAAAATGTCTAGCTAAAAGTTTTTTTTTTTTTATATATAAATAAATAAAAGCTAGTCAATTTTCAAAAACATCGTATTATCCCATTTATCTAAATTCTTTCTCCATTCTATTAAAATATTTTTTTTTTATTAATTTGGGTGTGAGACAGAGAAAGGGAGAAAGGAACAAAGAAATAAATAAAGAAATATAAAGAGAAAAAGAGAAAGCAATTAAAAACTTACCCATAGAGATATCATGCTTCTCTATATTTGGGTAAGTACGGTAGGATGAATGTAGATAAAATGCAAAATATATTTAGTTTAGAGAATTGGATTGAAAGGTTTTTTTAGATATTTGATTAATCATTTACATGGCAATCTTATACTCTATTTGTTTCGGCGTAAAATGATTTCCTCGAAAATATTTTTCGGCGTTTGGTGCGTACGAAAAAATTCAAACGGCAAAAAACGAAAGTTGGCGATCGCTGCCGGAATCCAGCAACGTCCGATTGCTGTCGCCAGATTCCGACTGTACTGGCCGAAAATCGGCCAGTTTGGCCAGCAACTGGCAGATCCTGCCGGAATTCGGTCTGTTTAGCCAGATCTGGCCGGAATCCGTTATGGCCGGAATTTGGTTTGCCGGAATCAGGCGAGTGCCACCAGATTTTGGTAATTAAATACAAAAATTCGGGACCTTCGACTATAGATTCGAGCTACCAACAGTGACGGATTCCTGTAAACGTATGTGCAAGAATGAAAAGTTTAAATCCGGAAAACGATTTATGGTTTTTAAAACCGTAAATCGTTTTCCAAAAATTAAAGAAGCTTTTACGGTCAAATTGAAAATGATTTTCGTTGACTATTATTTTTGCCCCCACCAAACACCAGATAATGCTGAAATCATTTTCTAGAAAACATTTTACGCCGAAACAAACGGAGCATTAAATACATAAATAACTGTTGCTGATGCTTTTTTTTTTTTTTTTTTTGTCGTCTTGTCTTACTAAAAATGACGTTGGTGAAATTGGTGCTTGAAAGTAAATAGATTTCGTGAAGTTTATTAATAGGATTAGTATCTTTTACAATTATTTGTCTGAATTTGAGAGAATTTGACCAGGTGATTGTGAGAGACCACTTATGGGACCAACTGACCAAATAAAAATTGGACTATCAAACTACTTATCCGGTCAGGTGGGTCCCATAAGTGGTCTCTCACAATCACCTATTCAACTCCTCTTAAATTTGAACAAATAATTGTAGAGAATTTTGATCTGTTAATAGCCCCAAAAGGTGAATTGACTAAATTACATAAAAAAATGGCCATAATTCTTGAGGAAGCTTGATCAGGGTGTTTTGATTCAGACATCAAATAATTAAGGATATGCGTAGAAAAATAAAAGAATTAATTAAGGACATTCTTCCTGTATAAATCACTATATTAGAATTAATATTTGTACTCAAGATGATTGTGTTACGTGAATGCGTAACAGATTTTGTAACGCACATTTCAACAGGAAAAGAAGTTGAATCTAGATTCTTCTTCCTACCTATTTTGATAGATTGTTAGGTTTTAAGAGAACATAGACCTTAGATTCTGAGGGAACCTAGACCTTTTAGATTCAAAGGGAACATAAACATTTTCAAACACAAGGGTTGTGATTAAATTTGCATGCCTTATTATTATCACGCTCAACACTTTAAATAAGGAAATTATACACTTGGAGAAGATCACTCAGACTTGGTGATAACGTCTCCTACTAGGACTACAAAGCTTTGGAGATAAGTCTCTAGATACTTGACTACTGGATATTGATTTACATACATAACCATTCTCCTAATCTATGTAAATGACAACATTAATTAAAAGATAACTCTATACACGATAGTGCCCTATTCAAAATAAAGACCAAAACACTTAAAAGACTACCACTTAGCATGTCAATCCTTATCCACGTAGCATATCCTTATCATTCCACCCCCCTTGGGTTGGCCTTGTCCTCAAGGTGAATTTCTGAAAACGGTTGATGCATATTCATGATATGTGGCATCTGCGGGGCTATGGCCACGCCAATGGACTAACACGTCCCTCTTGTGGCTCTTCTTCGACTGTATAGATACCTTCGATGACGAACAATTTCTTGCAACGATGCTCGGGTACAAATTTTTAATCGCAGTTGAAACATAACCCACGAGACCTGCGTTCTTGCATCTTCGTTGTTGATAATTGACGAGTGGGTGGAGACCTGGTGTGCGTCAAATTGGGTGATGGAAGGGGAGGTTCGGAATCACTTGAGACTGATCGCCGTTCTTTAGAGTCTGGAGGTTTCTTTAAGCTCCAATGTTTGCTTTCATATAACCGAGCCAACCCGCTGGCCTCTGTTACTGATTTTAGCCTTCCTGCTTGTACTTCAATTCTGATATCTCTCTCTCGAGTCCGCTTACAAAACAGCCCAATTGTTGGTGAATAGAGAGCCGTTCAACTTTGCTAAGTAATTGCTCGAACTGCAACTGATACTCTCGAACTGTCCCCGTTTGCTGAAGTTTTGTGAGCTCACTGAAATGGTCATCAAAGGATGTTGGGCCGTAATGGGTGTGGAGCGCCGTCTTCATAGCGTCCCCGGTTATGACTTCTTTACTGTCTTTGAATAGCTGATATCACATTTGGGATTCCCCTTCCAGATGATAAGCTGCTAATGACAATTTCTCCCTTTCTTTGATTTGCTTAAAATCGAAGTACTGTTCAACTCGGCATATCCAGCTCGTTAGGTCCTCCTGTCCATTGTACTTTGCAAAATCTAGTTTAGTCACCTTCGTTTCCTGATTGTTGTTGGAGCCCTCAGAACCCTTGTCATGGTTCTTGGTTGTGGAATTTTCTCTTGATCCATTAGCCCATTGTTGGCTAAGTCTGTCCTCCACTCTTTTTAGCCTTTCTGAAGAAAGCTTGATGAAGTCGTCAAGCGTTTTTTGGAGAGTCTCCATCCGATCATTCATTGAGTCAGCCATTGGAAAACCTGGCTCTGATACCAAAATGTTACGTGAATGCGTAATGGATCTTGTAACACGCGTTTCAACAGGAAAAGAAGCTGAATCTAGATTCTTCTTTCTACCTATTTTGATAGATTGTTAGGTTTTGAGAAAACTTAGACCTTAGATTCTGAGGGAATCTAGATCTTTTCAAACACAAGGTTTGTGATTAAATTTCCATGCCTTATTATTATTACGTTCAACACTTTAAATAAGGAAATTACACACTTGGAGAAGATCACTCATACTTGGTGATAACGTCTCTTACTAGGACTACAAAGCTTTGGAGATAAGTCCCTAGATACTTGACTACTGGATATTGATCTACATAACCATTCTCCTAATCTATGTAAATGACAACATTAATTAAAAGATAACTCTATACGCGATAGTGCCCTATTCAAAATAAAGACCAAAACACTTAAAAGACTACCACTTAGCATGCCAATCCTAATCCACATAGCATATCCTTATCAAATTGGCCTTGCAAATGACCTTGGGGAAGATTGACGTCGGGATCGAGTGAATATTATTATTGCAACTAAGAAATATTTTACTGGTAGGAGTAATTTTAGAAGTTTCTCATTTGTCACTTTTGTATCCCTCTAAAAATTATGTGACTTTTAAAATCACAATTTAATCAAAATTCAATAGTGATCAATTACAAGCTCAATGATGATTTTAAAAGCCACATCATTTTTGGAAGGACACAAGAATGACATAAGAGAGACTTCTATGATTACTCTTCTGGTAGTGCTTAATTAATGAAACTCTGTGCCCAAATCAAATTTCAAATCGGATAGAGTTTTCCTCCAAATTAGGTAGGATGAAATTCTTTCAATTCAGTTCATTTAACTAATTAAGTCTCGAATTTGGATCTCAAGCAATTTGTTGCCCAGACTACTAAAAGTGCTTTAATGGGGCAGGCTATCCGAGACTTGTTAAGACAAATAAGCCTACAAATAAGCCTTATAGGAGACCTCACACATTTGACAAAATTGTTGGAATTTGTATCCATAGTTCTCACAACATGTTTTAACCGAGCATACATTTTTAGATACATATCATTTTAATAAACTGAATCGGAGGAAAACTTAATTGGTATACCTGCTCTCCACAATGCCCTTATAATCGGCCAATCAAAGACACTGTACAAACACTAGTAATTACGGATCTAGAACAGAAATATTTTTTTGCTGATGCTTTAATGCTTAGTACTATATATATATATATATATATATATATATATTATAAGAGTCTGAGAGAGCTAGGCCTGAATTACTTTCTAGTTTACCCAATAAAGAGAGAGAGAGGCATGAAGCATGACTGCATGCACTAACATAATGGGCAGTTTGTTGTTATATGTGCTTACAACTTCTTTAATGCTTTCAACTATAATAGAATGCTAGCTAGGTTGCCTGAAACTATCATCTCTGTATAAAGCTCCAAATGATTGGCTACAAGTAACACTTGTTAGAGCTCAATTAGGGTTTCCACTTGGAGGCCAACCGATAACTTGCCCAAGTAATTACAAGGCATGAGTTATTTTTCAGTTAATTCATTGCCCTGATATATATTAATACAAGAGCGTGCAAAAATTAATGTAATGATAATTAAATACATGTTTTTACTCATTGACGTGACAAAGTTAAGGTCAAACTTAGGAGACCCTTATTTTTCATATGCATGGGTTTCTTCGCAGCCTCACATTTTTACTCATTTAATTGATATTACTTTAACACTTCCCGGCCCTCACATTTGTGTTCAAACTTTTTACTTAAGACATTTACTATTGCAATTGATACAATGTTAAAAAGTACTAACTACTATTCTTCACACCATTTATCACTCATTTCACTCTGACTAATGTAATGTATTTTAAGCAAATTTCTTTAGTTTTACGTCAACCGGTGCATGTGAAATAAGTGTGATAAATAAGTGTAAAGAGTAGCTAGCATTGTTCCATGTTAAATTACTATTTAGTTTAAAAGCTTAAGCTGATAAAAAAAATAAATAAATTTAATCATTTAATTAATATTCTAACCGGTCTAACTCTTTTTTTTCTAAGCAAAAATAAGAGGAAAAAAAAAAAAAAAAAAACCAAACAGGACCGTTTAATTACAAAGGGGAAACAGGGACCAAGTCGGAGGCAGGGGATCATTAGTGGAAATGCTTCCAATGTACGTAGGAGCTAGCTAGAGGTGGCCACTCCTAAAGGCAAACCCATTTTTACCAAGTTACTGTGGACCGACACGGCCAAAAACATGTCAGCTTATAAAAAAGAGCCTAGTGTGTCTGGTTATATTGTTGAAGAAATACACGACCCTGTCATACTTATTTTACTTTTAAGTAAAAAAAGAAAAAAAGAAAAAGAGGGGGGTTAGAGTTGTTTGAATAAAAAAAAGTAGAAAAGCTGAAAATATGAAACAGGCAGGGGAAACATCATAATTAGAATATTTAATTAGTGTTTTGTTTATTCGTTAGTGATTAGTATATGCATTTCTTCTTGAGTGAAGTAAGTGACATGTTCTTTTGGAGGCGAGGACAAGGCCGTTTTGTGGTTTAAGGATCGACTATTAAGCTGTCGTGAAGCCAATTAAACAGATGGTGTGCTTCACGCCATGCGTGCACTATAAATACACAAGCTCCGTTTGACAGTTTCATTGAACAAGCTAACTGTTAAAAGCACGTTGCTAGCTAGCTAGAGATCTAGTAGAGAGAGAGAGAGAATATGGGAAGCCAGCAAGCGAGTGATGAAGTTAATATTCCATCATCATGGGGTGCAGGGAGCAACCGCATAGCAGCCGTTGGGGAGGAGGGAAACACCCCACCCTCCATCACTGCAGGCAACAACGCCGACAAACAGTTTGATCAGGACCCTGATCACCAGGTCTCTTTCTTTCTTCACCATGCATTAATTCTTTTAGTTCTATGCTTCTTCACCAGGCCTTTCTTTTAGTTTTAGCTACGCGCGTCATGATTCCTGTATATATATATATGTCTAATTCTATTGATTTTTTTTTTCCCTTGAAGTAAATGATCAACATGTATTTTCTTGATGATCTTATTATGTCCCAGAAACCTGGATGGACAAAGTTTTTGTCATATATATGTAGGCCCTGGATTCTTCCTTGTCTCTTTAGGTTATCTTGACCCTAGCCTCTTGATTCTTATGATGTTCCAGAAACCTGGATGGAGAAAGTTCATGTCATATGTAGGCCCTGGATTTCTTGTCTCTTTAGCTTATCTTGACCCGGGAAATAGTGAGTCTCTGTCTCTGTCTCTGTCTCTATGTGTGTGTGCATGTGTACGTATTCGGCAAACTAATTATATCATTTTATGGAACCATGTCACAGTGGAAACTGATCTGCAAGCTGGAGCAAGTGACGGATTTGAGGTAATTAAATAAAACAGCAAAAGAGATGGATGAAAGTCACGAGATAATGGAAGAAAAGGAGAACAAGAAATTAAGCCTTTTGTAATTATTTAAAACATTGTTTTAATGGGGATGACCGGATGATGATATTTGGTATTTGCAGCTACTATGGGTGATACTCGTTGGGTTGATCTTTGCACTCATAATCCAATCACTGGCTGCAAATCTTGGTGTAAGCACAGGTAAGCTGCAAAGGACCAAATTCTAGCTGATCGATCTTCCACGATGATTTTTTTTTTCTACAATTAAGTATCTAATTTAGATAATTAATTTTTTTCTTTTCTCTCTCCCAGGCAAACACCTCTCAGAATTATGTAAGGCTGAGTACCCAAAATATGTGAAGTATTGCCTGTGGTTGCTAGCTGAGCTAGCTGTCATTGCCGCCGATATACCAGAAGGTGGTCTAAGTTTTAAACTATCTCATTATTGTTCAATCATCTGTTTCGAATCCATGTCTCCATCTTTTTTTTTTTTTTTCGAAAAGAAATACATGTCTCCATCTTAATTGTGCTTCTTCTGTTTTTGATAAATGGAAAATATATATATATATATATATATATATAGAATAAAAAGGAACGGATAAATTAGAAGGCCAAAACAAAAAACAAAAAGAAAACATCCTTACCGTATGCACTGGCATGGACTCTATCATTCATTGATTTTCACATGTCTCCATCTTGTGTATATTGAAAATAAGAGGCAGAATACTAAATTGACTAGGAAAAAAAAAAAAAAGACAAAAAAAAAGGTATGTTTGTTAATTAGGTTTCAAAAATATTTTGATGTAACATAAAAATAAAAGTAGTTTTTGGTGTTTTAAGAAGAGTTTTCCTTGTGTTAAATTGTTTAATTATTAATGTATTTGATTCAGAAATAAAACAATTAAAAGATAAAAAAAATAAAGTCGTTAACCTTTTGAATGTTCATTTGTGACAGTGATTGGGACAGCCTTTGCACTAAACATACTTTTCCACATCCCAGTATGGGCTGGAGTTCTATTGACAGGCCTAAGCACTCTCTTACTTCTTGGCGTGCAGAGATTCGGGGTAATTAATCTCCTGTTAATTAAGCAATTAACAATTTCCAATAGCAAACATAATTTTTTAATATCTTTTTTGTCACGTAGTTTGAAAGTAAACTGATTTTTATCATCGTACTTACGTTGTGTGACATATATATATATATAATATAATTTTTAAATAAACAGTACGTATCATATAGTTATCTTTTCAATATCAATGCGACTTTATGGCTTTTTTTGTTAGCAATATCAATGCGTAAAGTAAGAAATCACACTATTATTTCACAATTATTTTATTTTGTTGATGTAACATGGTTTAGTAATTAATTTTTGAATCAATTATAGTTAAAAAATAAAATTCTTGAACTATATAGACCCAACTCTACAAACCCTAAATTTTGTCTTAGTAATTTTAAAGGCGGTATTATAATTTTTACTATTAAATTATTTATAAATTCATATGACAGCTTATAATTAATAAAATAATTATATATATATATATATATATATATATATATAAACCCATGGAATATAATGCTTCAGTACTTCTTTCGGTCCAAGTGGTGAACGTCTATAGTTTTTATTTCATTACATGGATAGCAATTAATCATATATATATACAGTTGACTCTTAATTTAATATCTCTGTAGCTCATAACTAATATATTTTTTTTTTAATGAGTCAACTTTATCTCTCACCCTATATTTCGTAAGAGTAATGTTACACACACTCCCATTTCTCCACTCTTAGGTGGCTTTTAAAACTACCATTGGATTAAAATTCAATAAAGATCCAAATCAAAGTCAATAGTAATTTTAAAAGCCACTTAATTAAGGGTGTGAAAAAATGAGTGTAGAAAAATAGGAGTGTGTGTAGCATTACTAATTTAGTAATGAATAGTATTCTAAAATAATTATTTAGATACATTATGGATCAACAGTGTTTATTCGATCCCTTTATTTCTAAGATCTATAAGATATTCTCACATGATATATTCTCCCTCTTTTTTTCTTTTTTCTTTTTTAATAGATTGACATGATATATTCTCAATTATCCTCTTTGAGTGATATCATCAAACCTTCTTTTTATATTTCTCCTTTTGCTTACCCCCACTTACTTCAAAGTTAGGTGAAGTCCTTAATGTTAACAATAATACTATATATATCAAGTTCAATTATTGTACTTAAATTAATTCTTCATTTCAAATATATGTATAAAGACTTAATTTTTGTTGAAGATAAGTTGTGTAGATCAAAATAAAAAATGTTAATTTGTTAGCGAAGGCGGCCGTTATATTGAAATTTATTTAATTAATACTTCTCATAATCATGGATTCTCATATCAATTTTTATTTCTTGTTTTCTAACATACATATTTTTGTTTGTGAAATTAAACTTGTGACAAGCCAGATTAGGAAGCTGGAATTGCTGATAGCAGTGCTAGTGTTCGTAATGGCTGGCTGTTTCTTTGGGGAAATGAGTTACGTAAAGCCCCCGGCAGGTGATGTGTTGAAGGGAATGTTTATACCCAAGCTCAATGGCCAAGGAGCCACCGGCGATGCCATCGCCCTCTTGGGTGCCCTTGTCATGCCGTACGTACCATCCATCTCTCATACTTTTTATATATACATTTTCAGCAATTTTACTGTTTAGATTAATTGCTAGTAATTTTGATAGCAAATGTGAAAAAGTTTTTACGGGGCTTACTTGCCCAAACAGGTATCGAGGAGCCTATCCCTGCTTAGGCAGGTGGGTTTCATAGGGTTTCTCTCATATTCATTGCAAAAAATCCAAATAGCAAATTACTGAAGATACAGTTCCGATAAAACTATATCCATATATAGTCATCTCTGCATAACTATTTTCCTTTTGATGATTTGTGTGTATAATTATATTATATATTCGTATCATTCCATTTCTTTTTGATCAAAATAGGCACAATCTCTTCCTCCACTCGGCTCTTGTGCTATCCAGAAAAATACCCAGTTCTGTCCATGGCATCAATGTAAGCCACTGCTTAATTTGAAGCACACTTTCGTTCAGATATTCTCATAGATTGTAAAACTTATTTTGGTTTATTTATATATATATATATATATATATATATATCTGTGTGTGTGTGGGGACAAAATACATATATAGAGTAACAATGTATATGTTATTTGTTTCTACACAGTTAAAATCGTTTATTGGAAATTGTTTAGAATACTGCAATTTTTATTATAAGTTTCTTATAAATTAATTTGCTAGGGGCTAACGTGATAAATGTCACTAACGGTACTTATGTTAATACCTCACCTTAATGTGAATCTTGAAGTTGAAAAACTGGATGCTACAATTATGAATGAATTAAAAAGATTAACATGATAATGTTAGAATAAATTTCATAACCTACTTTATGAGCTTATTTTAGAATCATGACCAAATTATTAAATTCATCGTTATGCTTAGACTTTTGGAACCAATAATAATTTATCAACTAATTATAAATTGATGTGTTTGACTTTGTTAAATCATTGCTTATTCCAAAAAATGAAGCGTATAAAAAAATAATTAATTTAATTATTTAAATTAATATTTTAACAAATTCATCCCATAATACTACAGGATGCATGTCGATATTTCTTGCTAGAGAGCGGATTCGCCCTATTTGTGGCATTTCTGATCAATGTTGCAATTATTTCTGTATCGGGCACTGTTTGCTCTGCCAAAAACATTTCAGAGGAGACTTCAAATCAATGCAATAATCTTACTCTTAACTCAGCCTCCTTCCTTCTCCAGGTTCAAATTGATATTTACATATGAAGTTGTTTAAATCCAATTAATTGATTAAGCAAAAACTCTAACATAAATTCTTTTTATTGTTTTATATATGTAGAATGTGTTGGGTAAGTCAAGCTCAACCATTTATGCTATTGCATTACTAGCCTCAGGGCAGAGCTCTGCCATCACAGGCACTTATGCAGGGCAATTCATCATGCAGGTCTGAAAAAATCAACATTTATATGTACCTTAATAAATTGGGATCGATAAAGTTTTTCTCTAGACTGTGTTAGAAAAAATTCATACAAATGTCAATTTAATAGACTGGACTGAAAGAATTTCCTCCTTGAAACCCAGTTTATTGGAAAACTTTGTCCTGGTTAAGTTGAGTTTTAATTAATTTAAGGATGGTTTGGTTTTTAGGGTTTCTTGGACCTTAAGATGAAAAGGTGGACTAGGAACCTGCTGACCAGGTTAATTGCCATTACACCTAGTCTTATTGTTGCAATTATTGGTGGATCTTCAGGAGCAGGCCGACTCATAATCATCGCATCAGTTTGTAACTTGAAAACTAGATCTTTTTAATGTTAATACCTAGTATATTGCAATCAAACATATTATAAAAACCTAATGGTTTTTTGCAGATGATACTTTCATTTGAACTCCCATTTGCTCTAATTCCTCTCCTCAAATTCAGTAGCAGTGCCACCAAGATGGGACCTCACATAAATTCAATATATGTGAGTTGATTTTCTTCCTTTTTCTTTCTCTTCTATAAAAATTACCGATTATTCCAAAAGTTTAAGCGATACAAAATAATTGTTTTAATCATTTACAAATTACACGTATGCGTATTATTCTAACATCTTCTTTTTATAGTTTTTGCCATTTGTATTAAGGTGAACCAGCCTAATAGGACTTGGCTTTTAAATCAGCTCAAAAGGCAAATGGTTGAAATGCAACGCCTCATTTTATACTTTTATGCAAGGTCATATGCATTTTGATGTCATAAGTTTCATAAATCAACGAATCCTAGCCATTTAAACCAAAAGCATGATTTAAAGATGGATAAAGTTTTCTTCCAAATTATGGTTAAAGAAATTTCTTTCAATCTAATTTATTAAACTGACATGTGTTCATTTTTAATAGAGCATGTTGTAGGTTGTGATCTAAGCATGTGATCAGTGACGGAACTAGAGGGGCCCCGGTGGGGGCCACGACCCCCCTCCACTCCCCCTCTATCACAAAAAAAAAGAAGTAAAAAATTTCATGTTTTTAGCTTTTAAATTTATTGAAAAAAATGCATTTTAGGTCTTGTTTTTAAACTTTGACTTCTTTAGGAAATTTTACGACAGTTTGCCCCCCCCCTAAAATCAACTTTCTAATTCTGTCCCAACATGTAATTCTCCAGTCTGGCCGAAAACTTATGTCCTTTAAAAATTCCATAGAGAAAAAGGAGAGTAAAACAAATGCCATTTTAGTTATGACTGACAATTTTTGACACGAATCTTGAATCTGACACACGACGTACATTTAAGGCTAGCAATTTTTGACACAACTTGCGAACTAACACGAAATTAATGGAATAAAGTTGAGGGGCCTTACCCGTTTAATTAAATGAGTTGGTTTAGAATTGACTTATATAGTTTTATACATATGCCTCAACATGATCCAAATCTAACTCGCGAATACAAATTGCTTAACTAAAACTAAGCATCTTATAAATATGCATGCAGATTATTGTGATCTCGTGGATCCTTGGACTGGGAATCATTGGCATCAACATCTACTACCTGAGCACAGGCTTCGTGGGTTGGCTAATTCACAGCAATGTACTCACAGTCGGAAAGGTGTTCATTGGGATGATAGTGTTTCCCCTAATGGCCGCCTACATCCTCGCCATCATCTATCTAACATTTCGAAAAGACACTGCCGTGACATTCATTGATCCCACAAAGAACAACCCAACAGCTCAAAACACCATGGAAAACGGCCGACTAAGCAATTCTAAGAGGCAAATTGATTTGGGGCACATCCCTTACAGAGAGGATTTGGCCGATATCCCATTCCCGGAGTAAAGGGCCAGGGGGTTTCAAGCTCAAAGGCATCACCACCAATCAAGAAAGTGTTTTCATTGAAGCCTCTTCGAGTTCATCTAAAGCTTAATTTCTTCCTATGTAACTTCTGGGTGTAATTCCTATGGCAATGTACTCGGTTGTAAGTTAATAATACTCAATGACCAAATCATATCTAATAAAGAATTTATGACTTTATTTATTTTTCTATTCAATGCGGGGAATGCGGAAAGTGAAATATTACAAGAAAATAAAAAACAAAGGCAACAAAGCAATACTTAGAACAGTTGGGAACTTGGGAATGTGTCAAGTAAATAATGTTTATTTACTTGATGATCAATAATTCTGAGGGGGGAAAAATGAAAAACTTCAATCCTATTGGTTGTGGGGATAGAAAATATTTCATGCTATATAGGGGTGTTAATGTTTGATGTACTACAGTTTTTGCCTCGATTCCCTTACAAACTGATGTAGTAGTTCACATCACACGTAAGCCACAATCAAATTTAATTAGTTAATAGGCGACATAATAAGTGTCAAGTAGACTGTCACATCACTATATGAACATTATTAGTATCAATCGCGAAAACTAATTTGTCAAATGATTATATATTTGGCAAAATTGATTAGATGAGTGTAGTTTTACACTATATTTGAGTTTTTATTGTTTACTAAAGAAGAAAAAGAAAACTGTATTTGAGTTTATTTTACTGCTGATCATACCCTTTGAAAAGTATTGGGAAAACTTCACTTACCACCATTGATCTTTTATCACTTTTGCAATCATACCTTCAAACTTTAAAATGTACAATTTAGATCATCTTTTAATTTTTTGCAATTTCAACCCTTCCGTCCACATTCAACATTAAATCAAACGGTTGATGAGTAAATGTCCCTTATACCCCTAAAATGTTTATAAAATTACAAAAATACATTGATTTAATTAAAATTTATTTTTTAAATATATATATATAAAGTCTGACCCACCATGGGTCAAACGTGACCCACGTCGGGTCACAAAGGTGAACCACTAATGGGTCAATGGGTCACTTTTTTCCAAAAGAAAAAATTAGAAGTGAGGGGTATTTCGAAAATTTCACTTTTCAGTTAGGATTTAAAGTTGAATTTGGACGGGAGGGTTGTCATTGCAAAAAATTGAAAGATAGTGACCCTAAATTGACACTTTTTAAATTTTAAGGGTATAATTGCAAAAGTAATAAAAGACCAAGGGTAGTAATTGAATTTTTCCCAAAAGTATATATATACCAAATTACCAATAGAGTTTATTCTTTGCGGAAGGTTCTGCCTTTGAACATAAATTTTTGTTCACGATACCAAGATGGCCATACCCTTTTTAATTACACATAATTGACTACATAGGGAAGGAAAATTAAACATTGAATATATGGTCGAAATTGTTGAGAATTTGAAGCCTCTCCCATTTAAGAATCTAATCCTCACAATCTAGAAGAGGCAGAACAACTTCAAAGAATATATTGGAAAAAATTCAAGGACGAGAAAAACAGAAGTTGAATCTATACTGAACACTAATTTCATCGTACAATTGGGAACTAATTTCTATTTGTTAACTGTGTAAAATTACAAGCCCTACACGAACTGCCCCTTGTAACTTTTGTGTAGATCAAAACTAGAAAAATGTGAGGCAGATAAAAATTTCATGGCTAATTTATATTATCCTTTTCCTTTTGAATGCATAAATGAATCACCAAAAGGAAATGAATCATAAAATTCAAAACTTGTATCAAGATCTCTTGTTCAACCTAAACCAGAGTTAGTACCCGATACGGGTCGCAGCATCGAATGATTCAAAGTAGGTTGTGCATTACTTGAGGCACTGAACATGGCATTTTAAGCAGCTGAGGACTGTTGTATTGCTGCCATGGGCAGCCTTGGCCCCAACCCAAACATTTGCTGCCGTTGCATAAAACGGCATGTGGGGATGGACTGTTTGATTGTTGCCATATCTTGGAATGCTTGGGGTTGAAGGTGGAACGGAGACAATTTGTTGCCTATTGCTGGTGTTATTGTTTACCATAGAAGGATCGGCACCTGGTACGCCCTTGGGTGAAGTGACACCAGCAGGTCCACATGTAAGAATTTAATATCCCACATGACATGACACATTTGAAAATTTATAAGACTCCTAATGTTATAGATTTAATTAATCCTCCATAATAAACTGTTGGTTAATTAACTAAGAAAAATTGTTTCTTATTTAATTCTTACTTTGATGGAAAGTAGAATTAATGGTGATAAATAAGGAAACTGGTTCTCTTTCTACCCTATAAATATATATGCACAATATCCATCAGCTTTGTATGTCTTAAGAGGGTCATTTAAGAAAAATTATTTCTTAGTGTTTGAGCTTTGAGAAGACGATTATGACCCGGTTATATATAACCGTGTCTGGTGGGTCAACCTGCGTGTTGACCCGCTAACCCGATTATAACCCATTTCTTTTTTAAAAAAAAAAAATCGAAACAAACTTACAAACCCTAGCCGCACCCGCATGCCTGGCAGCCCGCATCACTTTTCTAAGTTTTCTTTTCAGTATTCACGCCTCCTTCACACTAAAAATGGACGAATCCTTGCTTTGTCGCCGCCGACGATCTCGCGGCCGACGATCCTTACAAAAATGACATGGGTTTCTATTGTATGATAGGTTGAATGTTCTTAGCTTCGTCGCTTACATGTTCTTTTCTGCCCTCGATTTCGCTTTCAAGCCCCTCTAATTCTCGAATTAGGTCGGACTTCAACCTCCTTTTGCATCGGGTATCCATGCAAAACTGAATGTTTGGGCAAAATTGGTGGTTTCATGGGTAGAAGGTCCTTTTTTCTATGTGAAATTTTCAAAGCCAGAATCAGGGTTTGCATGACTTCCTTTGTTTTTGCTTCGAACTGAATAAAGAGATTGATGGATTTATTTCACGGGTTCCCTTACGAAGCTTTTGCGAAAAACCCACTTTAATTGCTAAACATCAAAACATGGGTTCTGTGAAAGGAGTTTTCTACCCAAAGAAGGTTCTTTTTGCCGGCTTTTTCTTGGCCTCTGTTTCCAGCATATTGCTCACTCTGTTTAGTTTTCTAAACAAATCTGTCCTCAGGAATATGCTTTGAATTTTAACCCTTTGGGTGGCGGCTGTCAGCTTGGATCTGGGTTTTGTGGTCATTTTGACATGGGTTTCTATTGGGTCATCAAGACGAAGATGAAGACGGACCCAAATTCTGCTTCAGCTTCATCTTCTTCTTTAGACGGAGACAATCCTTCTTTGGACAAAGCTTCTTCTTCTTCAGAGGAAATAAACGTGTCAATCGGGTTCGTGTCGGTAACCCGATTTACAATTGGGTCGTGTTTGGGTCATAGGTTCCAACCCGATTAATAATCGGGTCGGGTTCGTGTTATACCTATTTATGTAATCAGGTCAGTCGGGTTGACCCAAACCCGACTCGTTTACCCGAATTGCCAATCCTAGTTTAGATTATGATAAGATGTTTTCTTTTAATGACAATACTTATGGTTACATTTTTTTTTTTTTTTTTTTTTTTTTTTTTTTTTTTTTTTTGCGTATGACGAATTCTTGTGTATTGGTATGCACAATTTATAAAGATCTTTTATAGCAAGTGGTACGCTCAAGTCTTGACGACTATGTATGTGGATTTTAAATTTATATATTGAACCACTTCGCAATAGTATGAATCAATTATACTATAGTAAGGGTTATCGGACCACAAGGATTTGGGGGTTGCTTTGTGTAACGGGATATTCGAAGAAACGTATTTAACTTAACTTAACAATAAAAACAAAAGTAAAGTTGTAGAATTGAAGTTACAATGAATCAAGTGATAAAATGAAAGCGGAAAATGAAACAAACTTAAAAGAAACTTAGGGTAACGATTGCATCAAATCCTCAACCAATGAAATGCTTAAAGTCTATATGGATCTTTCTAACATGTATGATATGAGCGTGTAATGGTCGTCAACCATTACGACGACCTCGACATGAAAATACTTTCGTTAAGACGTAATGTAAAACACCTAGTTTTACATTAAACAACTCCACGTAAAGATTAATCTATAATTGAAAAACGTTTACACTATCAAATGTGTGAAGTGATTAATGCTCCCTAGCTTACTCCTCTATAAAACATCCTAATAAGTATATATAATACGTGAAAACCCTAATTAGGCCACAATGATAAAGTATCTAGTTTTACATCGATCTATTTCACGTAAAAGTTACACTACAATTGAAAAACATTTTAGACTACCAAAGTGTGAAACGACTGGTGCTCCCTAGCATACCTTTTAAGGTGACTCTAATAAGTAAACACACATCATGTCAAATAGAACCATTGCAAAAGACATCGTTCAAGAACGTTGATTTTACTCAAGGAAAATCATAAACAAGTTAACTCTTTTTCATGAATAAATGGATTGGAATATTGATATCAAAACCTTTTAGCATGAGTTTTGATATCCACTAGTCTTACACAATCATCACACATATCAAAAAAATCTCAAGAACACTCCATGGTTTTTGGAAGAGAATTTGATCAAAACCCTAAGGAATGGTTTAGCTAGACATGAAATAAACTAATCTAAGCATGAAAATTAATGAATACAGTAAAGAATAAGCTAGAAAATTGAAGAACAACAACTATTATTAAAGCAATCAAATTCGGATTACAAAGAAAATAAAAACCAAGAACAAACCTAAGCTAAACTTGAAATTTAAAGAAGAAATGCGTGGGAAACAAGCTCTCTAGAATTAAGCTCAAAAAACGTGCACCAAAGGAAACTAAAAACACAAGAAATTAAGTGATGCACCTGAGAAAATCCGAAACCTCCAAAAGATGCATAAAATAGCCCTAAAACCTAATCTCATATATATAGAGATTTAATTTACAAAGGGGACATCAGAGATCAATTTTTGGCCGCACAAGATAATGTCGACATCCTCTGTGAACCACTCAAATTGGATTAATTTCATCCACACAAAACATCTCGACATCCGAAGATTTTCTCAGAAAATATCCAGGTTCGATCGATCGACTTCGTGGCTGTGTAAATAATCGATCGATCGATTTTGGATCGATCGATTTTCTTCGATTGATAATGCGATCGATCGATTTCTTTAGTGAAGAAATAATCGATCGATCGATTTTCCTTGGCCGATTTTTCATCTTTCAGGATCAACTTTGAACTCTGGAAATGACTAAATTGCCCTTGTTGTATTTTCAGGTTTAATTCAAGTATTTTTAACTAGATTTCAACTAAGACCTGAAAATAAGACATAGCACAAAACTACAACAAAACGTTATATATACAATATAAACTAGGTCTAACAAATGCAAATTAAGTGGTCTTGAATTGAATAATTCAAGACTTATCAGCAAGTAACAAACAATTACAGATGCTAAAACTTTTACATAGACATACTTGTTATTTTCAAATTTACTGCTACTTTAAATGATCGAGATAATGTTTTGGCAGTAAACATTTTGTCTTTAAAACATTGATCGTTTTATTTTATTTTATGTGTTATTTTCTTATTGATTAGATACATGAATATTTCTGTCATCAACGTTAAAGACATATTATGACAATTTGCTTTGCGTTGTCATTGTTTCGAATTGAGATCTATATTATGAAATAGTTTGGTAATCACCAAAGTGACCCAACTAGAAAGATTCATAGATTTCAAGTTATGTGTTTGAAACTTAATACCAAAATCCCAGGTATTAAGATAATGACATTGCAATTTTTTTTACAGTTTTTCGAATCACAAGACTATTTTGGATTGGCCCAAAGGTGAACCACATTTCAAGTGATTGGTAAACTAAGATATGATAATTAATGTGTATCCTTAATTAATAATTGGAATCGGATACCCAAAGGTAACGGACCTATCGAATTACGGATGCATTATTAATTATTCCTAATAATTGAATGGGAATCAGCATAATGATTATATTTTTAGTATATTGTAATTTCCACCCAAAGATGAATTGCAGTAGTACTACTTACTATTTATTAAAATATTTTATGTTTTTTTAACTCAAAGCATTAATATAGTGAGCATTAATTTGATTGCAGTGTCAGTTCCTATTTCGCTACATTCGCATTCTTCATCTGTTTCGATTCTTAATGGAACAAATTTCTCAGACTGGATTGAACAAGTTTAGTTTCACCTTAGTGTTCTGGATCTTGCTTTGGCACTTAGGACTGAGAAACCGCCTGCTAGTACCGATTCAAGCAGTGCGGAAGAAGAGGCTTTATACATGTCTTGGGAAAGATCGAATAGATTGAGCATTATGTTTATGCGAATGAGCATAGCGAGTAATATTAAGTCAATGCTTCCTAAATGTGACAGTGCTAAAGAATTCCTTACAACTGTGGAAAACGTTTCCTTTCATCTGACAAGTCTCTTGCTGAGACTTTGATGGCTGAACTTACCGGCCACCATGAAATTTGATGGTACACGTGGAATGCATGAGCATATCATTGAAATGACAAATCTAGCTGCTAAGTTAAAGGCTCTTGGGATGAATGTGGATGAGTTCTTCCTCGTGAAATTTATCTTAAATTCCTTGCCTCCTCAGTATGGGCCATTTCAAATTCATTACAACACTATTAAAGATAAGTAGAATGTAAATGAATTGGCCAGCATGCTTGTTCAAGAAGAGGCAAGGCTTAAGCAGTAAGGACATCATTCGGTTAATCTTGTAAGTCATGGAGCTAAAAAGAAATGGAAGAAGCTTAAAAAAGAAAAAATGTTAGAACCACCTAAAGTTAATGGACCTCCTCAAGCAATTGAGGTTCATGAAAAGGGATTAAACAATATCAAGTGCCATTTTTGTAGAAAGTTTGGGTATGTTCAGAAAGATTGTCACAAACATAAGGCATGGTTCGAAAAGAAAGGTAAGAATTTAGCTTGCGTATTTTTCAAATCAAATCTTACTATAGTTCCTTCCAATACTTGGTGGATTGACTCAGGTTCTATTGTTCACGTTTCTAATTCGATGTAGGGCTTCCTTACAATCCAGACTTTAAAACCAAATAAAAATTTCATAATAATGGGAAATTGGGTTAAAGTTCAAGTTGTTGACATTGGAACCTTTATTTGTTTTTAGAAATTGGTTGTTACCTAGATTTGTTTTAGACACTTTATGTTCATTTAATTTCTCGAAATTTGGTTTCTTTATCTAAACTTGATCTTGATGGCTATTACTTTACATTCAGCAATAAAAGATTCAATTTGTTTAAAAATACCTTTTTTGTTGGTTCTGGGAATCTATGTGATAATTTGTACAAATTGAATCTTAATAGCCATTTTGCTGAAAGCCTCCTAACCTTGAACCATAATGTTGGAACTAAGCGTAGCCTGATTAATGAAAATTCACCCATCTTGTGGCATAGACGATTGAGTCATATATCCAAAGAAAGACTAGAGACATTAGTAAAAGATGAGATTCTTTCAAATCTATATTTTACTGATTTCAATGTGTGTGTGTGGATTGTATTAAGGGAAAACAAACCAAACACACAAAGAAATGTGCTACAAGAAGTGGCGGACTTCTAGAAATTGTCCATATATATAGACATTTGTGGACCTTTTCAATCACTGTCTTTTGGTAGAGAAAAGTATTTTATCACTTTTATTGATGACTTTTCACGTTACTGTTATATCTATTTGTTGCATGAAAAATCTCAAGCAGTAGATGCTTAGAGGTATACATTACTGAGGTTGAAAGACAACTAGATAGAAACGTGAACGTTGTCAGATCAGATAGAGGTAGTGAGTATTATGGAAGCTATGATGGATTGGGTCAAAGCCCTGCCCATTTGCTAAACTCCTTGAAGAACATGGCATTTATGCACAATACACTATGACAGGTACGCCTCAGCAGAATGGTGTAGCTGAAATGAATAATCGTACTTTAATGGATATGTTAGAAGTATGTTAAGTAATTCATCTCTACCTATTTCATTATGGATGGAAGCTCTTAAAACCGCTGTATATTTACTAAATAGAGTTCTTTATAAAACAGTTCCAAAGACTCCTTTTGAACTGTGAACTGGAAGGAAACCAAGTTTGAGACACCTGAATGTTTGGGGTTGTTCAGCGAAAGCTAGCTAGAATCTATAATCCACATGAAAGGAAATTGGATTTTAGAACCATTAGTGGTTACTTTATTGGTTATCAAGCAAAATCCAAAGGGTATAGGTTTTACTGTCCTACACATAGTACGAAAATTGTTGAAACCAGTAATGCTAGATTCATTGAAAATGCTAGATTCCTTGAAAATGGTAAAATCACGAAATGAGGTTATTCAAGAAGTTATGGTACAAGTCCCACTACCCATAACTTCTAAAGAAAATGTTGTTCTTATAGTTGTACAATCGTTTGACAATGTTAAACAAGTTATTGATCAATCATTCCATGATGAGATTATCACCAATTAACCAATTATAGAAGAATCAAAAAGAATAACATTAAGGAGGTCTCAAAGAGAACGTAGATCTACTATTTCAAATGATTATGTGGTTTATTTACGAGAATTTGATTTTGATATAGTAACAAGCAATGACCCAATTTTGTTTTCAAAAGCCATTGAAGTTAATGATTTTGTTAAATGGATTGATGCCATAAATGATGAGTTGAAATCAATGAACCAAAATAAAGTCTGGGATATCATTGAATTGCTTGAAGGATATAAGATAGTTAGGTGTAAATGAGTCGTCAAGACCAGAGGCGGAGCTAGGAATTTATTCTAGTAAGGGCGAAATCAGAATCTTCTTAGCATTTTAGAAGGGCGTTGCTCAGGCCTCAGGATCTGAAACTTGAGGATTAGATGTGGAATAACACATTTTAGAATTGGAATATGAATATTTTTTCTTAAAAAATGCATCAATTATTTTTGGCTTGCCCATGGGCCATGATATAATCTAAGATTTTTTGGAAACCTAAAAATTTATTTATCTATTAGTTTTAAGTGTTTTTACACTAAAAAAACTCATTACTTATGACACATATTCCAATGATATTATAATTAAATTATTAGAATATTATGATCACCATTAATCTAACCAATCTTTAAAAAATATCTTAATAAAATGACCAAACAATAACAAATAACTTACCTGAAAGTGGCAAAAATTTACTGAAACTTATTGAAACTAGCAAAATCCCAAAGTATAAAGAAAACCTTCTCAAAAGATGCCAATGTTGTTCTTATCTGAAAAATAAAACAATTATAATAAAATAATAATAGTCAATGAATCACATAAATGTAAAATAAATAATCAAAAAAATTGTTAGCATAAAAAATTTTCTAAATTCATGGATACACCTTTACATCTACAAGACACATATACGACTACCCATTTAAAAAAAAATTGCACATATGTAATCAAACATAAATAACTACCCATTAAACAAAATCACACATATTTGTAAATTGTAATCTAACAAAAGAAAAAAAAATGGTGTATGATGATCAGGTAATCGTGTAAACAAAAAAGAGGAGTTTTACTGTTTTATGTCTAATAAATTTTTTACTTTTTTTTTTTTTTTTTATATTGGTATGTCTAATTGTACAAAGGTGGTGAACAGAGGTGTAACTGGTTCTGTTCATCTTGGCGAAAGCCTTGAAGCTAATTTGTTTTGTGGGAATTTCTTGGTGGTGTGAGTTTTGGAGGTATTCTTGTTATTGAGCATTTGGATCATCAGACATTCGTTTAGTTTATAGCAGATTAAAATGGTTCAAGGCGCGTCAAATGTGTCATGGGGTCCCTGCAGCCTTCCCTAGCAGACTACAAATTTACATAAACACATTGACAAGTGAAAAGACAAATAAAAAAATGTTTTTTATATTCTAAGACTACTACAGTACTACTCGATTACATAGTCTACTACTAGACTACATGTGACATGACAAAAGACTACACTGCACAGTCTACACACACTATACTGTACTGTTGTACAGCCTGTACACACCGCACGTCCCTACGAATCTGAAATCTCCATTATTTTTAACTCCGGACACGAATCTCCATTAGACCATTCCAGAATGAACCATTAATACTAATAGATGGAAGATAGCAGAGCAGACAGACAATATTCATCAAAAAGAAAGAAAGAGGAAGATAGCAGACGATCGACTAACAAGATGGACAGACTCACCATGGTTTGCAAGCATATGCTACCACCATCAACGATTCAACAGACAAAGAAGAAGACCAGAAAAAGCCGAAGAGCCAACTTCTTGAGCCTAGCAGTAGCAGCAAAGGCTTACTGAAAGAAGATTAGGAAAAAATATTTGTTTCATTGTTTCGTTGTTTGCTTTAGATCAATTGTGCTTTAGATCGGAGTAACCGCCGCATAAAGAGAGAAGAATATTATACATTTATACGGCTGTATAGGCTGTTGTTAGGTAAAAAAGTTTTGTTGGGTTGTGTTGCTTAATTTTTTAGACCGGCTGATTGAGCTTAAATTTTGTAGGGACGAGAATGGGTGTGGACTTAAAATAAACATGTAATTTTTTTTCTTTCAAAATAAGATGTAGGGGCGGGCGCCCTGCTCCACGATCGTACTACAATCCATCACATAGATCGTATCACGATTGATCACATATATCTTACCACGATCTATCACATTGATCGTACCACGATCGATCACACTTATATCCTACTACGATCGATCACATAAATCGTACTACGATTGATCACACATGATCGTACTACAATCGATCACAATGATCGTATCACGATTGATCACACTTAGATCCTACCACAATCGATCACATAGATCGTACTATAATCGTGGTACGATCATGTGTGATTGATTGTGGTATGATCAAAGTGATCATGGATCGTGGTATGATCAAAGTGATGGATCGTGGTACGATCATGAGTGTAAAAAGTAGCATTACTCCATGTTAAATTACTACTTATTCTAAAAGTTTAAGTTGATAAAAAAATAATGAAATTTAATCATTTAATTAACATTCTAACCGGCCTAACCCTTTTAAAAAGTACTAACTACTATTCTTCAGACCATTTATCACTCTCATTTCACTCCGACTAATGTAATGTATTTTAAGCAGATTTTCTTTAGTTTTACGTCAACTGGTGCATGTGAAATAAGTGTGATAAATAAGTGTAAAGAATAACATTGTTCATGTTAAATTACTACTTATTCTAAAAGCTTAAGTTGATAAAAAAATAATAAATTTAATTATTTAATTAATATTCTAACCGGTCTAACTCTTTTTTTTCTAAGCAAAAATAAGAGGAAAAAAAAAAAAAAACCAAACAGGACCGTTTGATTACAAAGGGGAAACTGGGACGAAGTCGGAGGCAGGGGATCATCAGTGGAAATGCTTCCAATGTACGTAGGAGCTAGCTAGAGGTGGCCACTTCTAAAGGCAAACCCATTTTTACCAAGTTACTGTGGACCGACACGGCCAAAAACATGTCAGCTTATAAAAAAGAGCCTAGTGTATCTGGTTATATTGTTGAAGAAATACACGACCCGGTCATACTTATTTTACTTTTAAGTTAAAAGAAAAAGAAAAAGAGGGGGGTTGGAGTTGTTTGAATAAAAAAAAAGTAGAAAAGCTGAAAATATGAAACAGGCAGGGGAAACATCATAATTAGAATATTTAATTAGTGTTTTGTTTATTTGTTAGTAGATAGAATATGCATTTCTTCATGAGTGAAGTAAGTGACATGTTCTTTTGGCGGCGAGGACAAGGCCGTTTTGTGGTTTAAGGATGGACTATTAAGCTGTCGTGAAGCCAATTAAACAGATGGTGTGCTTCACGCCATGCGTGCACTATAAATACACAAGCTCCGTTTGACAGTTTCATTGAACAAGCTAACTGTTAAAAGCACGTTGCTAGCTAGCTAGAGATCTAGTAGAGAGAGAGAGAGAATATGGGAAGCCAGCAAGCGAGTGATGAAGTTAATATTCCATCATCATGGGGTGCAGGGAGCAACCGCATAGCTGCCGTTGGGGGGGAGGGAAACACCCCACCCTCCATCACTGCAGGCAACAACGCCGACAAACAGTTTGATCAGGACCCTGATCACCAGGTCTCTTTCTTTCTTCACCATGCATTAATTATTTTAGTTCTATATATGCTTCTTCACCAGGCCTTTCTTTTAGTTTTAGCTACGCGCGTCATGATTCCTGTATATATATATATATATATGTCTAATTCTATTGATTTTTTTTTTCCCTTGAGGTAAATGATCAACATGTATTTTCTTGATGATCTTATTATGTTCCAGAAACCTGGATGGACAAAGTTTTTGTCATATATATGTAGGCCCTGGATTCTTCCTTGTCTCTTTAGGTTATCTTGACCCCAGCCTCTTGATTCTTATGATGTTCCAGAAACCTGGATGGAGAAAGTTCATGTCATATGTAGGCCCTGGATTTCTTGTCTCTTTAGCTTATCTTGACCCGGGAAATAGTGAGTCTCTGTCTCTGTCTCTGTCTCTGTGTGTGTGTGCATGTGTGCATGTGTACGTATTCGGCAAACTAATTATATCATTTTATGGAACCATGTCACAGTGGAAACTGATCTGCAAGCTGGAGCAAGTGACGGATTTGAGGTAAATAAAACAGCAAAAGAGATGGATGAAATCACGAGATAATGGAAGAAAAGGAGAACAAGAAATTAAGCCTTTTGTAATTATTTAAAACATTGTTTTAATGGGGATACGGATGATGATATTTGGTATTTGCAGCTACTATGGGTGATACTCGTTGGGTTGATCTTTGCACTCATAATCCAATCACTGGCTGCAAATCTTGGTGTAAGCACAGGTAAGCTGCAAAGGACAAATTCTAGCTGATCGATCTTCCACGATGATTTTTTTTTTTCCTACAATTAAGTATCTAATTTAGATAATTAATTTTTTTCTTTTCTCTCTCCCAGGCAAACACCTCTCAGAATTATGTAAGGCTGAGTACCCAAAATATGTGAAGTATTGCCTGTGGTTGCTAGCTGAGCTAGCTGTCATTGCCGCCGATATACCAGAAGGTGGCGGTCTAAGTTTTAAACTATCGCATTATTGTTCAATCATCTGTTTCGAATCCATGTCTCCATCTTTTTTTTTTTTTTTCGAAAAGAAATACATGTCTCCATCTTGTGTATATTGAAAATAAGAGGTAGAATACTAAATTGACTAGGAAAAAAAAAAAAAAGACAAAAAAAAAGGTATGTTTGTTAATTATGCTTCAAAAATATTTTGATGTAACATAAAAATAAAAGTAGTTGATAAAAAAATAAAGTCGTTAACCTTTTGAATGTTCATTTGTGACAGTGATTGGGACAGCCTTTGCACTAAACATACTTTTCCACATCCCATGCCACTATGCCAGTATGGGCTGGAGTTCTATTGACAGGCCTAAGCACTCTCTTACTTCTTGGCGTGCAGAGATTCGGGGTAATTAATCTCCTGTTAATTAAGCAATTAACAATTTCCAATAGCAAACATAATTTTTTAATATCTTTTTTGGTCCATTAATTATTTAAGAACATGGGAATTAATTATATTTTATTATTTTGTGCTCAACTGTCTACGTACGTACACTGTGTGACATAGCAATGTTTTGTCACGTAGTTTGAAAGTAAACTGATTTTTATCATCGTACGTACGTTGTGTGTCGACATATATAGTGATGTTTTGTAATATAATTTTTAAATAAACAGATACGTATCATATAGTTATCTTTTCAATATCAATGCAACTTTATCGCTTTTTTTTGTTAGCAATATAACGCGTAAAGTAAGAAATCACACTATTATTTCACAACTATTTTTTTTTTGTTGATGTAGCATGGTTTAATAATTAATTTTTGAATCAATTATTATTAAAAAAAAAAGTTCTTTAACTATTAGACCCAACTCTACAAAGCCTAAATTTTGTCTTAGTAATTTTAAAGGCGATATTATAATTTTTACTATTAAATTATTTATAAATTCATATGACAGTTTATAATTAATAAAATAATTAAATAAAAATATGACTTATTCATTTTTCTTAATTATTTTATTAATTATGAATTATCACGTATATTTGTAAATAATATTATAATAAAAATTGTAGTAGTTCAAACATTTTCTTTTTATTATGCTAATCTCATTGGAAAATGCTACACTTACACCTACTTTTTACACCCTGATGTGGCAACAGCTACATCACACACACACACAAACACACACACACACACACGCACGCACACACACGCACACACATGCACACACACACGCGCGCACGCATGCACGCACCCGCACGCACGAGCACGTGCACACACGCGCGCGCGCACACACACAGGAGGCACGGGCTTTAACCAGAAGAAGGAAGAAAAAAGCGGGAAAAAAAGAGGGGATCTCCGGTGCTCGGGATAGCCGAAGAAGAGAGTGCCGGACTTGTTGGACGGTCGGCAAGAGGGGAGAAAGTGACAGGAACACTCAGGACGGCCGAATCTACTGGAGAGAGTGATGGAGAGAGGCGGGTCGGGTTTCCTGCGTGCAGGGGTTTTCGGCCGGTGAATCTGCCAAAGATGGTGAAGAGAACAAGAGGGAGGGAGGTGGAGACGCTTGGGACGGCCGGGGACCTCGGGACGGCCGGTGACGCTTGGGATGGCCGGAGAGATCTGTTCGGATCAGGTTTTCGGTAGGGGTACAACGTCAGGGTCGGTCGGCCGGTGTGCGTGGTTTCCGGCCTCTCCTCCCACCACCAGCGCCACCCTATCTTCTGGGTTGCCGCTCCCCCCTCACCACCCTCTTCTTCCTCTTTCTTGTTTTCCTTTTTTTTCCTATAGTGATGTGCCTCTTTTTCTTTTTCTTTTAAAAAAAAGAAAAAAGAAAAAAAGAAAAAGTAAATATATTTCTTTTTAAGTTTTTAAATTAATAATTAAATAAAATAATATTATTTTATGCTGACGTGACGAAAGTGCTGACGTGACACTAACGGTGGTTAGAAAAATAGATGGAAAAATGACAGAATGACCTGTTTCAAATTCGCGAAAAAGTTAAGCACTAAATACTTACTTTCAAAAAGTGAGAAATCGAATTCAAATGGCCCTCCGACTCAGGAATTTATTAGACATTTACCCTAAATTGAATAAGGGATTAGGATTCGCCCTATTAAATTATTAATGACTCGCCGGCTAATGAATCACGAAAAAGAAAAATAAATAAGTCAAATAATCACCGAAAAAGAAGGTGACCATCAACATATATCGAGAAGGTCATTGCATATAAGAAGAGGCATGAGTTGATCACCGAAAACTCGATGTTCGTAGTCACTGTATCAACACTATAGACAAAATTAATGCCCAAAGACATGATGTATTAAACTTTTTAAGTAAAGTCTTTTTAAATCCAAAAATCACTAAGATTTCATAGATGTAGACTATGGAAATCAATAAGTTAATTAACATATATTGTAGCAAATAATGCTTTACTTTCCTCAACTTGTGGTGATATATAAGTGATATCTCTAACACGTGCTTCAATTAACACTCAACTGCCCATAAATTTTATTATAATTATACTTAGCCTCATTATCCTTATCCTGAAATATGACGGTGGCAATTTTCATTCATAAACTATATATATATACATGATAAATTTTGTCGCATGCATAATTCAACTCCCAAAATTGGACCCATTTAGTCACGTTCAGGACGCATGGCGGCTACGTCGAACCACGTGGATTCCGCAGGCCCCCCGCCGAGTCACCATTAGAATTTCGTCCAACTCAAATCAGAACCACACAATCAATCATCAACGGTGTGGAATGTCCCTGACATGGAGGGTTTTTGCAGGTCAATGACTATTTATTCCGAACCTTTTGTTTATAATGCTAACCATTTTCCAAATAAATGGGAATTAATTAAGTATTTGATAAAATAAGGATGTTATGAAACCTTGAAAGCGACTGTGATAATTGATTATATATGTTGAACGTTAAGCTGCATGGGTCACACCGGCCATTGGCTCCATCTACACGGCGGTCCGTGGGTGAAATAATTTAATCTGAATTATGAAATAATTTCTCACTACTTTACTTGAAAATAAAAGGATTATGAGATAAAATAGTTTATTGGCTCGTCAACTAAGATACATAGGCCGGAATTAGTCTCCAACTTCATATAAAATGTCAAGTGCCTTTTATATATATATATAATAAAATAATAATAAAAAGTTTATTTTTATGTAAAATTAAGAGTAATTCTAGAAGTCTCTCATTTGTCATTCTTGTGTCTCTCAAAAAATAAGGTGGCTTAATTTTAAAATCACATTTAATCAAAATTCAATTGTGATCAATCACAAGCTTAATTAATGGTGATTTTAAATGCCACATCATTTTTGGAAGGACACAAGAGAGGCTTTTAACATTAATACTCGTTGAATAAATAATAGATTTTCTTATGTAATCGTTCCTATTTTTAGATGAAGCGTACGTGCAGTAATTAAATTGATGTTGTCACTCCAATGCACAAAGTTTATATAGTAAACCTTTTTTGGATTTTATAAAATATCAAAGACGATTAGAATATTGCGATTAAAACAATAAGTTTCTACTTATGTCAATACTGTAGTGGTCACTTTGATTAAAACCTAATTATATCCCAACCACCCACTTGGAATTTACTTCGATTGAGAGATTGCCCTTATGTCACTTTTTACCCTTATTAAATTTTTCAAGATAAGGAGAAACAAAGGCATGCATATCAGCATATCCAATCAACTATTATGTTATTAACAAGACAAATATTGCTATAAATTACATTTTTATTTCATAATGCTGACATGGCAGTTCAAATCAACTCTTATTTATTTATATTTTTTTAAAAAAAATAATTCAATGATTAAATGAGACTGTCACATCAGCATCGTGATATATTGTGAGATAAAAATGTGTCACATCAGCAATATTACTCTATTAACAATAGCTACCCAATTTTTTTTACTTTAATTTTTTAGACAATGGAGGCCTTTGCTTTGAGCTTACAATTATATATTTTGAAAGAGCAATGCTAGAAATTGCACTTTTATTTCATCATTATTTCACCTTGCTGATATGACAATGTCAATCAAACGTTGATTTTTTTTTTTTTAAATAATGATTGATCCAAGGATTGATCTTTGTCTCTTTTCTTAATTTCTTTCTTTTTCGTTTTTTTCTTTTTTCTTTTTCAGAATTTTGTTTATCTTATATATGCAGGGTTTTCCTGACCTTTACGTTAGGATTTAATATAAAATTCTAATGTAAAGTGGACAATGCAACCTCAATGGTAGATTAGAGGGGACATTGCAAAAATTGAAAAATCGAGGGAAAACATTGCAAATAGTATGGTAATTAGAAATAGTCAAGTGCAATAAGCTGCGAAACAACTCGTGAGAAGGCATCTGGGTTCCACCTACTCGGATAGAGATCAAAGCTCGAGCAACTATTTAAACTATCTAAACACCTATTCGGGCATGTGAAACCCAAGTGCCCTCTTATTGCACTCTATCCCATACAATCTTCGCTATCATATCATATGTGCATCATTACGAGAGACTGGTTCATTATTGCTATACAATTTCAATAAAATTATATGTACGTAAGAGAAGAAGAAATATTTGCTAAGTTAGAACAAGCCATTTTAGGCACAATGATGTAAAGGAAATATATATAAAACAGAGTCGTTAATTCGGAAATAATATTGGATCGAAAGGTTAAACTCAGAAGAGAACAAGTTTATTTCAAGCAGTGGATGTTGAGTCAGTAACATGTATTTCATCAACTGCATTCTTCTTCTTGTCCCGACTCATCCTTTTAGATACCAACCAACCACTATTTCTTTTCTAATCTAAACTCCAAATACAAGTAATAGCATTTACTCCATAATTTACCCATTAATTGTTTTTAATAACTTGCCGACTGTCTCAAAAGCTTAAGCCAATAAAAAACGTGTAAATTTAATCATTTAATTACGAGTAATGCTAGATACAACCAATCTATCAAGATTCCATCCAGATGGGCTATAGAGTGATGCTGTATGCAGTGGTCCCTCCGTCCACATAGAGTAATGCATGTTATATGCAGCCCATCCGGATCGATTGGCAGCATACAACATTAATACGTACTCTTTAATTAATATTTTAACATTTGTTTTCATGTGTGACCCTTAAATTAGGCCTAACACATGAAATATTTAATTGAAATAAGAGGTGAACGACAGAGACAATGTTCGAGCTTATGATCTTTATTCTGATATCATAGTAAATCACCACATAATTATCTCAAAAGCTTAAATTAATAAGAAATGATTAACTTAATCATTTAATTAATATTTTAACAGTTTTAAAAACTTAAATCAATTGAAAATGAAGAATTTATTCATTTGATAATTAATATTCTTTAAAAAGAAAAGAAAAGAAAAGTTCACTTGCGCGCGAAACCAAGCTCCTACATACTTTGGTACCATGACCTATAGTCTCTTATCCCAAAAATTTAAATGAATTATAAATGAATTAAAAATAACAAATTTATTCATTTAATAATCTGTCATTACTAGATTAACCTCTCCAAAATTAAAAAGGCATATTTAACTCGTATGGATGAAGAGTTGGCTAAGACGATGACTCAAAAACCAAACATTTTATTAGATGTTAATATTTAAATAGAAGCTGAAGTGATGTATAAGAGCACCCCAATTTAAATTTATGCCTAAAATATCTAGCTAAAAGTTATTTTTTTTAAAAAGAAAAAAAAGAAGAAGCTAGTCAGTACTTTTCAAAAACATCGTATTATCCCATTTATCTAAATCATTTCTCCATTCTATTAAAATAACTTTTTATTAATTTGGGTGAGAGAGAGAGAGGAGCAAAGAAATAAATAAATAGAAAATATAAAGAGAAAAGAAAAAGAGAAAGCAATTAAAAACTTATCCATAGAGATATCATGCTTAATTCTCTATATATGTTTGGGCAAGCAAGGTTGGATGAATGTAGATAAAATGCAAAATACATTTAGTTTAGAAAATCGAATTGAAAGGTTTTTTTTAGATTTTTGATTAATTTACATGGCAACCTTAATTTACTTGATTAATTTGTGATGTAAGAATTTTATGCTCGTAATCTTTGATCAATGAAATACTCAAACATTTAGGAGGCTCCGTATCTCGCCACTGCTCCTTTGGACCACATTGGCAAGCCATCCAGTACGGTACTACTCTTATCCCATTGCATTGGTTGTCAAATTTGAAGCCATGCACCTTTCTTAATTTGATACATAATACGTACAAAAGTAGTTTAGAAGATTGTTTGTTTCATTAAAATATTGGTCATTTATAAACTTTCGAGAGGTAAGAGGGTATAGACATAAATATATGAATTAAGTTTGTATGATAATCTGAGATATTGGAGGATTCTGATTTGTTGAAATTCTCCATAAACTGATTTACCAACCAAGATTGACTCGAGGTAAAGTGAGAGGTCACAAAGTGGTCCAACGACCTAACTAATTAATTAGACGGCATATAAATTCCAATCCAAACACAAATAATTGTACGTACCCTCGATCAAATCAATAATAACCCTTATAAATTAAGTATCTCTATATAACAGACCTTTTATATGCTTCGTAATAACTATATTTAGTTATTATGAGTTAATTTACTTTTTCACCAGATATATGTATTTTCATCCATTTTCATACAGTATAGCACCTTTTAATCTCTTTTTAATATTATTTTCTCTCCTCTCTCCCGTCTCGATCTCTCTCTCTCACACAACTTTCACAACAAAATATACATTGAAAAATAATATTTAAAGAAAGTAGAGAGAGATAAATATCTTGTTGGAGTTTTATTGAAAAACTACAAGTTAAAATAGAAAAATTTATATTTTGAGTAACTAAAATAACCATGCTCTACGCCTATTTATAATCTTTCTTCCAAACTTTAAATTTTGGCAATCGACCTCCTAATTCAAAATCTCTTCCGTAAGAAATAAGAGAAATGCCATTTAATTTGTATGCTCATGTTCTTTTTTCATTTTTTTTAAAAAAAAGAAAATGAATCATTAGATCTTTAGGTCTTTAGCTTACACCATCACGAAGAAACAAATGTTAAATTGGTGGAAAAATGCTTCACTTTGTGTGGCCCAAAGGGTGACTCTTGACTCCGATTTCTTGAAATTACATTCAAAAAAAGGCCACAATTCTCGAGGAAGCCTATATAATTAGGGTGCATGTTTTGATTCAGACATCAAATAATTAAGGATATGCATAGAAAAATAAAAGAATTAATTAAGGATATTCTTCCTGCTGGTGTGTTAATCACTATATTAGGATTAATATTTGTACTCAAGGTGATTAGCCTTGCAAATTACCTTGGGGGAGATTGAGGGATCGAGAACTGAATATTATTATTGCAGCTACGAAATATGTTACTGGTAGTGCTTAATGAAATTGTGTGCCCAAATCAAATTTCAAATTAATTAGATAGAATTTTCCTCCAAATTAGGGTGGATGAAATTCTTTCAATTCAGTCTACTTAACAAATTATTAAGTCTCGGATTCAGATTTTCAGTATATAATTTGTTGCCTAGATTGCTAAAAAAGTTGTAATGGGCTATCCAATACCTGTTCGGACAAATGAGCCTCATAGAGGCCCTCTCACATTTGACAAAATTGTTGGGATCTGTATCCATAGTTCTTATAGCATGTTTTAACCGAGCAATCATTTTCATGGGGGTGAAAAATGAAAATCGGTCTCGGTTCCCGGTTATTGGCCAAAACCGGGAACCGGAACCGGAACGGGGTCCCGGTTATTGGATTTTCAATAACCGGGACCGGACCCGGGCACCCAGGGTAACCGGGATCGGGTAACCCGGTTAAACCGGGACCGGACCCGGGTTTTAAAAAAATAATAATAATAATAATTAAAAAAAAAATTTGACTTGCGAAGAGCATATCAGACCATAGTGTATTTTTAACGTGCAATAGCTTTGTCTTTGGCGTGATGTTTGATGGGTTAACAACTGCTTCCATAGCTTTGGTGAAGTCGATATTCGATCGGTGGATCGCATTGGCAGTTAATAGATTGCCTTGGAGGACCCGAGGAGGGGGGAGATCTTCTGCTGATTGCGATTGTTCATCATTAACCCTGTAATAGCGCTTTGAGATTGATATAGCAACGCCAATGACTACCCCAACGGCGAAAAGAGCAGCTGCAAACCCAATAACCAAAGCTGCAATAACCGATTTTTCCTTGGCTGATTTTGGTGAAGTGTTTGATGTTGTAGCGTTAATAAGATCCTTATTTCCATTTGCATCAAACGTAAGCCATGGATTTGACTTTGGAATAATTCCAAAGAGCTGGTTGTTAGAAAGGAGCAACTTTGTCAAGGCTGCCAGAGGAGGGTATTTTTTTTTTTTTTAATAATTAGCAACTGGTCCTGGGTACCCGGTTTAACCGGGTATTTTAAAACATATACCCGGGACCGGAACCAGTACCCCGGGTACCCGGTTTTAAATAACCGAGTACCTACCCGGATTCCGGTTTTCCGGGCCCGGTTAGTGCCCGGATCCGGTTTCGCCCGGATTTACACCCCTATATTTTCACATGCATTTTAGATACATATCACTTTAATAAACTGAATCGGAAGAAAACATAATTAATTTGTTCTTTGAATTAAGTTTGAAGTTTAGATAAGGTCATACAAATTCTTTTCATGCTTTCAGCTAAATGTTTGTGACTCTTAACTACTTGGTAATTGGTAAACCTGCTCCCCGCAGTGCCCTTAAAATCGGCCAATCAAAGACGGACACCGTACAAACACTAATAATTACGGATTTAGAGCAGAAAAAAAGATTTGCTAAAGTCATGGAACTTTAGGATATATTGGATGCTTTAATGCTTACTATATATATAGATTATAAAAGAAAAAGGAGGATGGTGGTTGGGATGATGCTATATAATATATATATATTCATCGATCTACGTACTGAACCCTCCCCCGGCCAGATTTATTCTTCATGAACTATAAAGAGAGAGGCATGAAGCATGACTACAGACTACATGCACTAACATAATTAATGGGCAGTTAATTTGTTGTTATATGTGCTTACAACTTCTTTAATGTTTTCAACTATATAATAGAATGCTAGGTTGCCTGAAACTATCATCAATCGATCTCTGTATAAAGCTCCAAACGAATGGCTACAAGTAACACTTGTTAGAGGTCAATTAGGGTTTCCACTTGGAGGCCAACTGTTAACTTGCCCAACAACCCTTCATTCTTTTTTTCTTGGCTAAAGGACGGATCAAATTCATTGCTACAACATAATTAAACATGAAAGAGAATTAAATGAGCATTATATGCCTAAAATCCTAGCAGCTAGCTGCTAATTAAAGGCATCCCCAAGCTAATTACAAGAGGGTGCCGAAATTAATGTAATGGTAATTAATACATGTTTTTACTCATTGACATGACAAATTATGGTCAAACTTAGGAGAGTACTCTTATTTTTCATGGGTTTCTTCGCAGCATCACATTTTACTCAAGATATTACTACTTTAATTGATACCATGTTAAAAAGTAGTATTACTGATCTTTACATCATTGGTAACATTTATTTTACACCGGTTAATATAATGTATTTTAAGCAAATTTTTTTTAATTTTACGTTAATAAATGAGTGTAAAGAATAACATTACTTCATATTAAATTATTACTTATTCTAAAAGTTTAAGTTGATAAAAAAATAAAAAAAAATTAATCATTTAATTAATATTCTAACCGGCCTAGCTAACCCTTTTCTTTCTGAGGGAAAAAAAAAACCAAACACCAGGACCGTTTAATTACAAAGGGAAAACAGGGAATAAGTAGGAGGCAGGTGATCATCAGTGAAATACTTTCAATGTACATAAGAGCAAGCTAGAGGTGGCCACTTCTAAAGGCAAGCCCATTTTAGTAACAGTGGACCGACATGGACAAAAACGTGTCAGCTTATAAAAAAGAGCCTAGTACTGTATCTGGTTATATTTGTTGAAGAAACACACAACCCTGTCATACTTATTTTACTTTTAAGTTAAAAAAAGAAAAAAAAAAAAAAAAAAAAGGTTGGGGTACGGTGGGGGGGGGGGAGGAGTTGGAGTTGTTTGAATAAAAAAGCAGAAAAGCTGAAAATATAAAACAGGGAGGGGAAACATCATAATTAGAATATTTAATTAGTGTTTTGTTTATTTGTTAGTAGATAGAATATGCATGTCTTCTTGAGTGAAGTAAGTGACATGTCCTTTTGGCGACGAGGACAAGGCCGTTTTGTGGTTTAGGGATGGACTATAAAGATGTCGTGAAGCCAAACACATGGTGATCCTTCACGCCATGCATGCACTATAAATACACAAGCTCCGTTTGACAGTTTCATTGAACAAGCTAGCTGTTAAAGCACGTTGCTATCTAGCTAGAGATCTAGTAGAGAGAGAGAGAGAGAGAATATGGGAAGCCATCAAGCGAGTGATGAAGTTAATATTCCATCATCATGGGGTGCAGGGAGCAACCGCATAGCTGCCGTTGAGGAGGAGGGAAACACCCCACCCTCCATCACTGCAGGCAACAACGCCGACAAACAGTTTGATCATGATCATCATGATCAGGACCCTGATCACCAGGTCTCTTTCCTTCTTCACCATGCATTAATTCTTTTAGTTCTATGCTTCTTCACCAGGCCTTTCTTTTAGTTTTAGCTACGCGCGACATGATTCCTGTATATATATGTCTAATTCTATTGATTTTTTTTTTTCCCTTGAAGTATATGATCAACATGTATTTTCTTGATGATCTTATGATATTCCAGAAACCTGGATGGAGAAAGTTTCTTTCCTATGTCGGCCCAGGATTTCTTGTCTCTTTAGCTTATCTTGACCCGGGAAATTGTGAGTCTCTCTCTCTCTCTCTCCCTCTCTTTGTGTGCATGTGTACGTATTCGGCAAACTAATTAATATCATTTTATGGAACCATGTCACAGTGGAAACTGATCTGCAAGCTGGAGCAAGTCACAGATTTGAGGTAAATAAAACAGCAAAAGAGATGGATGAAATACACGAGATAATAGAAGAAATTAAAGGAGAACAAGAAATTAAGCCTTTAGTAGTTATTTAAAAGCATGGTTTTAATGGTGATGATGATATTTGGTATTTTCAGCTACTATGGGTGATACTCGTTGGGTTGATCTTTGCACTCATAATCCAATCACTGGCTGCAAATCTTGGTGTAAGCACAGGTAAGCTGCAAAGAAATTAACAAATTCTAGCTGATCGATCTTCCACGATGATTTTTTTTTTCTTTCTACAATTAAGTGTCTAATTTAGATAATTAATTTTTCTTTTATCTCTCCCAGGCAAACACCTCTCAGAATTATGTAAGGCTGAGTACCCCAAATATGTGAAGTATTCCCTGTGGTTGCTAGCTGAGCTTGCTGTCATTGCCGCCGATATACCAGAAGGTGGTCTAAGTTTTAAACCATATACCTTATTGTTCAATCATTTGTCTCTCCATCTTCTGCTTCTTTCTGTTTTTGATAAATGGAAAATATATATATATATATATATATATATATATATATAGGAGGAATGAGTTTATTATACCAATTCTTAGTAAGGTTAACAAGTTTGAATTTAAAAATTCTTTAGAGTTTTGGAAAAACATCAATTTTTTCAAAATTTTCTTTAAAATTTTAATATCATCATTAGTGGATGAGTCAGATTCGGAAGAATAGATTCTTCAGAATTATTAGACTCAATAACAGAATGGATTAAACAGTTTTGCCTTTGTCATGATTTATGACGCAAACATCGTTAGCATTAAAAGAAATATTTGAAAAACTAGGTTCAGGGACCGGAGCAGTCTCACAGCAGTTGCGGAGGCTGATCATATATATGTCACTAATTAACCTTTTGAATGTTCATTTATTGTGACAGTGATTGGGACAGCCTTTGCACTAAACATACTTTTCCACATCCCAGTATGGGCTGGAGTTCTATTCACAGGCCTAAGCACTCTCTTACTTCTTGGCCTGCAGAGATTCGGGGTACGTAATTAATCTCCTATTAATTAAGCAATTAAAATTTCCAATAGCAAACATAATTTTTTAATATCTAAGTTTTTGGTCCATTAATTATTTAAGAACATGGGAATTAATTATATTTTGTGCTCTACTATATAATATACGTACGTACGTTGTGTGACACAGCTATGTTTTGTCACGTAGTTTGCAAGTAAAACGATTTTTATTACCTCAACTATCTTCGTCCGTACGTTGTGTGTCGACATATATAGTGATGTTTTGTAATATAATTTTTAAATAAACAGATACGTATCATATAGTTATCTTTTCAGGTGCTACTTTTTGGCTTTTCTTTTGTTAGCAATATCACTGTGTAAAGTAAGAAATCACACTATTATTTTACAATTATTATTATTATTTTACAATTATTATTATTATTATTATTTTGATGTAGCATATGGTTTTGTAGTTTTGGAATCAATTATTGTTAAAAAAAAAATAAAAACCTTGAACTATTAGACCCGGTCACGTGTGAAATAGTTGTGTGATAGTGGCGTGGTTTCTACTTTTTAGCATTTCTATCAGCTTAGTAATTCTAGAAGCTACACGTGTATTTTACTTTTGTCTTATCTTGCTAACGTGCAGTGCTAATTATCCTTTAATTGCTATAAGAAAAAAAAAATCAAATTTAATGACCGATTGAGACTTTTATGTCAATCAAATAAAATAATAATAAAATAAAAGTGTGAATTTTAGTATTATTTATAAATTAATATAATATTAAAGTAATTTAATTTTATCCCTTAAAAATAATATTGATAAGCGATGACTTAACGGCCGGTGAACGGTCGTCATTCTCGAACCTCTTTCCAGTTGAGACCAATCAGCAAGAGTTGTGAGCAGAAATTGAATGTGGAATCGATCAATAGTTCAATACACATGTCTAACAACTACCACACGTGGACTCTTCTTGGGTTCTTGTCTGTATATGCATCATGCATGCATGCATGTCAGTCTTTTATCTCTGTAGCTTATAATTAATATTTTTTTAAAAGAGTCAACTTTATCTCTTACCCTATATTTCGTAATTAATTAATAGTATTCTAAAATAATTATTTAGATACATGATGGATCAATACAGTGTTTATTCGAATATCCCTTTATTTCTAAGATCTATAAGATATTCTCACATATATAATTGACATTCTCAGTTATCCTCTTTGAGTGATATCATTAAACCTTCTTTTTATTTTTCTCCTTTTCCTTACCCCCACTTACTTCAAAGTTAGGTGAAGTCCTTAATTTTAACAATATATATATATCAAGTTCAATTATTGTACTTAAATTAATTCTTCATTTGAAAAATATGTATGTAGACTTAATTTTTGTCAAAGATCAAAAAGAAAAAGTGTTAAATTGTTAGTGAATTTATTTATTTAATTAATACTTCTCATAATTATATATGGATTCTCATATCAATTTTTATTTCTTGTTTTGTAACATATATATTTTTGTTTGTGAAATTAAACCTGTGACAAGCCAGGTTAGGAAGCTGGAGTTGCTGATAGCAGTGCTGGTGTTCATAATGGCTGGCTGTTTCTTTGGGGAAATGAGTTACGTAAAGCCCCCGGCAAGTGATGTGCTGAAGGGAATGTTTATACCCAAGCTCAAAGGCCAAGGAGCCACCGGCGATGCCATCGCCCTCTTGGGTGCCCTTGTCATGCCGTACGTACCATCCAAACGTAATTTTGATAGTAAATGTAAGAAAGTTTTTACGGGGCCTAATTACTTGCATGAGTAAGTCTCAAGCAGACTGTCTCTGTTAGACTGGCCGGCATGGTGGGTTTTATAGGTTTTTTACATTTACTATTCAAATTGCTAACAATTCGAATAGTTAATTGCCGGAGAAACAGCTCTCCGACAAAACTATATATCCATATATATTCATCTTGATCTGCATAACTATTTTCTTTTTCATGATTTGTGTGTATAATTATATTATTCATATCATTCCATTTCTTTCTGATCAAAATAGGCACAATCTCTTCCTCCACTCGGCTCTTGTGCTATCCAGAAAAATACCCAGTTCTGTCCATGGCGTCAATGTAAGCCACCGCTTAATTTGAAGCATACTTTTCGTTCAGTTATTCTCATAGATTTTAAACTTATTTTGGTTTATTTATTTTTATTTATATATAATATATATATGTAGACAAAATACATATATAGAGTAACGATGCATGTATATGTTATTTAATTTGTTTCTCCACAATTAAAATCGTTTATTATGTTGGAAAATGCTTGGAATACTGCAATTTATATTATAAATTCCTTTTAATTTAGTTTGTTAGGGGCTAACATGATAAATGTCACGTAAACTACTACATCAATTTATAAAGACCAGTAACGGCGGTACTTATGTACGTTATACCTCAGTTTAGTGTGAATCTTGAAGTTGAAAAACTGGATGCTACAATTATGAATGAATTAAAAAGATTAACATGATAATGTTAGAAGAAATTTCATAACCTACTTTAACAGCTTATTTTAATTAGAATCATGACCAAATTATTAAATTCATCGTTATGCTTAGACTTTTGGAACCAATAATAATTTATCAACTAATTGTTAATGGATGTGTTTGACTTTGTTAAATCATTAAATTTAGTTATTTAAATTATTGTAATTTTAACTTTGCCACTTACTTGTGGGCTTAAAGTCCCCCTCAATAAGTGAGAACCAACATGCGAAACATTTAATTGAAATAAGAAGTAAACGGCGGAGACAAGTTTCAAACTCAGGATCTTTACTTTGATACCATGTTAAATCACCACCTATTCTAAAAAATTAAGCTTATAAAAATAATTTATTTAATTATTTAAATTAATATTTTAACAAATTCATCCCATAATACTACAGGATGCATGTCGATATTTCTTGCTAGAGAGTGGATTCGCCTTGTTTGTGGCATTTCTGATCAATGTTGCAGTTATTTCTGTATCGGGCACTGTTTGCTCTGCCAATAACATCTCAGATGAAACTGCAAATCGATGCAGTGATCTTACCCTTAACTCAGCTTCCTTCCTTCTCCAGGTTCAAATTGATATTTATATATGAAGTTGTTTAAATCCAATTAATTGATTATGCAAAAACTCTAACCAGAAATTCTTTTTATTGTCTTATATATCTATGTAGAATGTGTTGGGTAAGTCAAGCTCAACCATTTATGCTATTGCATTACTAGCCTCAGGGCAGAGCTCTACCATCACAGGCACTTATGCAGGGCAATTCATCATGCAGGTCTTGAAAAAATAAACATTTATACGTATCTTAATAAATAGGGATCGATAAAGTTTCTCTCTAAACTGGGTTGGAAAGAATTCACACAGATGTCAAATTAACATACTGGACTGAAAGAATTTCCTCCCTGAAACCTAGTTTAATGGAAAACTTTGTCATGATTAAGTTGAATTTTAATTAATTTAAGGATATGGTTTGGTTTTTAGGGTTTCTTGGACCTTAAGATGAAAAAGTGGACCAGGAACCTAGTGAGCAGGATAATTGCCATTACACCTAGTCTTATTGTTTCAATTATTGGTGGATCTTCAGGAGCAGGCCGACTCATAATCATTGCATCGGTTTGTAACTTGGAAACTAGATCTTTTTAATTTTTTTATAAGTGATCTTTTTAATGTTAATACCTAGTATATATATTCCAATCAAACATATTATAAAAATTTAATGGTTTTTTCCAGATGATACTTTCATTTGAACTCCCATTTGCTCTAATTCCTCTCCTCAAATTCAGTAGCAGTGCCACCAAGATGGGACCTCACATGAATTCAATATATGTGAGTTGGTTTTCTTCCTTTTTCTTTCTCTTCTATAAAATTATCGGTTATTCTAAAAGCTTAAGCTGGTGGAAAATAATTATTTTAATCATTTACAAGTATGCATATTATTGTAACATCTTCTTTTTCTATTTTTCTGCCATATGTATTGAGGTGAACCAATCTAATAGGACTTGGCTTTTAAATTAGCTCGAAAGCCAAATGGTTGAAATGTAACACCCCATTTTATACTTTTATCAGTTTATGCAAGGTTATTTGCATTTTGACGTCATAATTAAGTTTCATAAATCAGTGAATCCTAGCAATTTAAACCAAAAGCATGATTTAAAGATGGACAAAGTTTTCTAAGCATGTGATCAGTGATGGAACTAAGCAATTTAAACCAAAAAAGTAAAAAATGCATGTTTTTAGCTTTTAAATTTATTAAAAAGACGCATTTTAGGTCTTGTTTTTCAACTTTGACCGAATTTTAATACAGTTTGGCCCACCCTAAAATCAACTTTCTAGTTCTGTCCCTACATGTGATTCTCCAGTTTGGACAAAAACTTAGGATCTTTAAAGATTCCAAAGAGAAAAATGTGAGTAAAAAACAAATGTCATTTTAATTATGGCTGACAATTTTTTATACGAACTGCAAATACGACACGCAACATGCATTTAAGGCTAACAATTTTTGACACAACTTGCGAACTAACACGAAATTAATGGAATAGAATTGAAGGGCATTACCCGTTTAATTAAATAAGTCGGTTTAGAGTTGACTTATATACTCTTATACATATGTCTCAACATGATCTGAATCCGACACGCGAACACAAATTGCTTAAGTAAAACTAAGCATCTAATAAATATGCATGCAGATTATTGTGGTGTCGTGGACCCTTGGGCTGGGCATCATTGGCATCAACATCTACTACCTGAGCACAGGCTTCGTGGGTTGGCTAATTGATAGCAGTGTACACACAGTCGGAAAGGTGTTCATTGGGATGATAGTGTTTCCCCTAATGGCCGCCTACATCCTCGCCGTCATCTATCTAACATTTCGAAAAGACACTGTTGTGACATTCGTTGAGCCCACAAAGAACAACCCAGCAGCTCAAAACACCATGGAAAACGGCCGGCTAAGCAGTTCTAACAGGCAGGTCGATTTGGGGCACATCCCTTACAGAGAGGATTTGGCCGATATCCCATTCCCAGAGTAGAGGGCCGACCGGCGGGGTTTCAAGCTCAAAGGCATCACCACCAACCAAGAAAGTGTTTTCATTTCTTCCTATGTAACGTTTGAGTGTAACTCCTACGGCAATGTACTCAGTTGTAAGCTTATGTTGTTGAACTCTTTAGTTAATCTAAATATTAGTTAATAATGTTCAATAACCAAATCATATCTAAAAAAGAATTTATGGCTTTATTTATTTTTCTACTCAATGCAGGAATGGGGAAAAAGGGAAAATTAATAGAAAAAATAAAAAAACAAAGGCGACAGAGCAATCCTTAGAACAGTTGTGAAAGTGTCAAGAAAATAATGTTTATTTACTTGATGATTAATAATTCCAAGGGAGGAAAAATGAAAAACTTCAATGGAGGTGAGCACCAGGGCTCGCATGTGATACTCCTATGGAGGTGAGCACAGCCTCGAGGTGTCGCATGCGCTGCTCCAAGGCGTCATTCCTCTCGGTCTGAGCCTGTAGCAATGTCTTCATTGTCTCAATTTTGCCCTCATGTATGGAGCAGCCTCGAGATGTACACTAAGATGATCCTCCCTGTGAGCGAGCCCGGAATGAGAAACACGTCCCCCGTACGGGAGTAACATTCGGCCCAACCTGCCGAATCCTCCCCGCGTATTCAAGCATCCCCAACGCCTGTTTGTACGCGACGTTCGGTGCCCAAAGCACCGTGTCTTCTAACCCGCTCTGAGTAGCGGCAAGATTACTCGAGAAACTCTGTGTCATCCTCTACTGCATGTCGTCAATATAAAATACACATGTAGTCGATATATACTTTATCACACGCATAACTTAGAAATATTAGTAAAATAGATCAGTAGCATATGCATAGGACCCGTGTACATTCGTTCGGGTGAGTCCTGTCCTTCCTAGTGTGTGTCTTCACGAACGACTCCGCTCGAGTGGGGGCCGTGCCAGAAGTAATTGCCTATCGTCATCAAACTGAAATAAATAACAAACAGTAATATTAATTTTGTGTAAAAAAACAATTAGATACAAATATTATAACATCTACATATATTTGTTCATACCACATCGTGATTAAATCTGGCATAACTTTTGGATCCCAAGCAATGGGGGAGGTTGTTCAGCTCCCGCATCCGCTTCATCCGTTCACATGTCGCCTACACAGTTAACATTTCATAATATTTAAGCATTGACACAGTTAAATGATACATAAAATTAATTGAACAATTATTGAAAATACACATGATAGTAATACATTCAAAGACCTACATTCCCTTTTTTCGCTCAGTACACCAATCTCTCAGCAAGTGCCCCACATCTGTTTTGTCATACTTCTCAAAAACTTTGTCCGGCACTCTTGCACGTATACTTCGGGCGTGTCACTGTCTCGAATATGTAGCTCTTTTTTAAATGAATGCTTCCACGAACGGTGCTTACGGTCAATATCAGCACATGATTCATGTTGTGCCTTACGCTCATCTACAGATACGGAGAGATAAAACTCCTCCTGCACATGCAATTAAAACATTAATTTTATAAGTTCAACAAAAACATAACCTTAAGTTTTTAAAAATAAATAAATAAATTAGTTTCAATACCAATGTGTATTGAAATATCTTTTTTAAACATCCCATCAGCGCGTCCCACATAGCCTTCTTAATCTGCTTATCTACCATCGCTCATTCGTCCCGCATATGTGTGTGGGACCCTCTCCCCACAAGCATTCCTGTAGCATGCCTAAAACGATTACGGGCTCGTCCTACTGGTTGTGTTGCAGCATTGTACTGCAACACAATATTTTTGCCTCTCGGGAGAACCCAATTCCTCTCCGGGTCCCTGATTACCTCATAGTAGATGCTCCCGTCTGGATTGTACCCTAACCAAAGAAAATAAAACATTTAATTTAATATACTAAAAAAATAATTTATATTAAACAATGATATAATTTATGTTATTTCAAACTTAATATTAATTGGTAATATAATATGGGATTTAATGATGAATAAATATGTACTTACGCATCAACTGAATCTAGTCAGTCTGTATGCGCTAGGTCGCTGGGTCATCTGCATGCTCCTCGCCAACCCCTTCCTCCTAGGGAAGTTGCTGGTCGTTGTCTGAAGGCATATCTTGGGGGCTATCGGAGGGCGACTGATTAGGACTCAACATCTCGAAGTCCCCCTCATGGGCATCTGGCTCTTTCCCAGATCTGACCCCTAACTCTCCCCAGAAAACTGTACCTGGCTCTCCCCGGGCTGCGGACCTTGGCTCTCCCCCAGCTGTGGGCCCTGGCTCTCCCCCGGATCCGACATCTGTCTCTCCCCTAGAGTCGGCATCTAGCTCCCCTCTGGAGCCTGCATCTGTCTCTCGCCCGGTTGGGTCAGCGGGAGCCTGTAATCCTGCATCTCACTATCAGTGCCACATGGCGTAGGTCCATACCAGGGGAACAGATTGTACGGCATATTAGCCCAAAGTGGACTGATCCCATCATGACCCTCTCGCGCCCAACATCGAGCCACATGACCCAGTGAGGTGATCCCTAGCTGCAAGAACGTCGGCGGCATAGAATATGGAGAACAAGAATATCCAGCAGAGCCGGTCTGCCCGTGATCTGGCTGGTAGCCCACCGTACTCGGCAGCAATGGTCTATAAACGTCATCTGGGTGGTGTGGCAACGGTGCCGTATATAACGACCCCTGGGGTGTGGATGCAGCACAAGAATGCGTGGTGCCCGGTGTGCACAAGAAGGAGGTCTCTAGTCCATTCAAACTTGCGAACAAATTTATACAATGAAAAAAATACGTTAATCCATGTAATTACCCAGTTATATATTAATAAGGAACATGCAAGTTTTTTTAACAAAAGAAACAAACACGTTACTAATGGCATGTAATTACCCAATTATATACTAATAAGGAACATACAAATTAGAAAAATGATATTTATTAAACTTTGACTTGATCGCACTTATTAGTTATATGTTAAAAACATATAATAATTGAATTTAAGCGAATTGTACCAGCAATTAATGTTCATTCATCTAACGAGGGCTTCAATCGGATCTATTTCAGGCATGTTGTGCTTGAACTCATCATTCATATCATCTAGGTCACCAGTAGTTAATACGAGCGGCTCGCACTCGTGATAGGTTTCACCTGCATCATGACTCCCTTCCCCCTGACCAACGTCATACATGTTCCTTGGTTTAGTCCTCACGGCACAAACCCAATCTAGGTTCCTTCCATCTTCGACGTAAAATACTTGGTCTACCTGAGATGTCAGGACGTAAGGCTCATCAGTAATCAGCTCTCCATTGTGGACAAGGTGATTAAAGTTGACAAACACTAGGTCATAATCGTCTATTTTGAATCCCCTGTCTCTTGTGGGGTCCACCCAATCGCATTGAATAGGACGTACGTAGTTTTGTCATAGTACTCGACCTCAACTATATTAGTTAACTTCCCGTAGTACGTTTCACCTTCAACGGTTGGCACACATACACAGCTGTTCTGAGTTCTTCTTCCCATATCATGGGCAAGCGTGCGGAACAGTTTGCCATTCACCACGTACCTATTATACTTGACTACTGTCTCCTTCAACCCTCTACAATGCATAACCAATTTGTGACCCAATTCCTCCCTACGTTGATCGTCAAGTCCATCGACCTATGTGTGTATTACAGATAATAGAAACCACATTGGTTAGTTACGACAATGTAATTCCTATCTTAAATTACATTGAACACGTTGTATTTAAATTGTATGATGAAATACCACTATTTCCTTACATATGCACGGTACCATTTGCAGAATTGCTTATGATGTTGGGCTTCAATAAGATAGTCTGTAATACGACCCCTAGTGCATGATCGCCTAAGCGCATCCTTTTGCATTCTACATTCAGCGGATACAATTATGTTCTAATTATTATTCAACATTATATATATATATATATATATATATATATATATATATATATAATACTTACATCCGCAAATGAAGGAACTCGTTAGAGATGAACATAATATAACAGTGAATCTGGTTCATTGTCAAACGGTTCAGGCTAACTTACGTTCCTGCCCTCTTTGAACCATTATGATTTCTTTGAGGTCTGTTTTGGAAGGTTGGTGCGTTAGCTAGATACCTCGAACAGAACGTCACTAGCTCGATCACTATGTAACCCTCCGCAATACACCCTTCAAGGGCTGCTTTATTACACACATTAGATTTGAACCCCCCAAGGCTCCTGGTGTACACACATGCACATCAACTTAGTTAGAGTTTGCCCAATCGATACATCCAAATAATTGATATATATATATATATATATTCACATTTTACCTCTCTATCGGGTACATCCACCTATACTGCACGGATTTGCCGAGTCTACATTTACGCACAAGATGTAGGACCAAGTGGACCATGCTGGTAAAAAATCCTAGGGAAAATACCAGTTCCAGTTTGCACAAAGTGATACAGACGTCACCCTGCAATCGATCCATCTCATCTTGCGTTAATTTGGTTGAGCATATGCCTCTGAAAAATGCAAACATCTCCACAAAAGGTCTAACCACTTTATCTGGCAGTGATTGGCGCAATGCAATTGGGAGCTACATCAGTACGTGGCTATCATGGCTCTTCAACCCCGAGATCGTACGTTCCTTGAGTCGAACACACCGTGAAATGTTCGAGGCATATCCGTTCGGGACTCTCACATTTCGAAGAACCTTCAAAAAGTTTTCTTTGTCCTCCCTGGACATCGTGTGGCAAGCTACGGGCATATATGTTTTACCATTTGCGACTGTAAACGGATGCAATTTAGGTCTCAACTCCATTTCCTGGAAGTCTAGTCAAGCTGCCAGGTTGTCCTTCATTTTCCCTTTGATGTCCAAAATAGTGTCAAGTATGTTGTCCATGACATTTTTTTCTATGTGCATGACATCAAGATTGTGCCGAAGCAAATTGTCTTTCCAGTACGGCAATCTGAATCAGAATTTGCTGCATCCGTCTTTCACTTTTTCCGTTTCTTCTCACCTGCGTTCTCATCCCCAAATACAATTTCGTCCAATTGTTGGAGGATCTCGTCCCCGCATGGCACATTTGGAGCACATTCTAATTCTTCAGTACCTTCAAACATTCTTCTGTTCAGCCACCATAGATGTTCAATCTGCAAGTATCTCTTGTGCCCTATATAGCAAAATTTCTTGCCGTTCTTCAAATATTTAGATCTTGTTGAATGCATACAGCAAGGACATGCCTTCATACCCCTATTAGGCCAACATGATAAATCTGCATACGTCGGCAAGTCGTTTATTGTCCACATTAACTGAGCTCGCATATTAAAATTTTTCATCTTTGAAGCATCAAATGTATGTACCCCTACATTCCACAGTTCCAGTAACTCATCAATCAATGACTGAAGGTAGACATCGATATCCATACCAGGTGAGCTCAGTCCAGGGATAACCAGTGATAGGATAAACGACGTCTGTTTCATGCACATCAAGAAGGCAAATTGTACAGTACAATCAATACAGGCCATGTGTTGTGGGATGTGCTCATGTTCCCAAAAGGATTAAATCCATCAGATGTCAAACCAAGCCACACGTTTCTATTGTCTGCCATAAAATCCGAATGTAGAATGTCGAATGATCTCCATGTTTCACCATCGGCCAGATGCCTCAATACGCCATCCCTGGTGCGGCCTTTTGCATGCCACCTCATATAGGGCGCAATATGCTCCGACATGAAAAGCCTTTGTAGCTGTGGGATGAGTGGAAAGCACCTCAAAACCTTCACTGAACGTTTTTTCCTCGATGATATGGGCTCACCATCCTCGTCTACATGTGTATCAGCATTCCACTTAGATTCTCCACATACGATACATGAATCTAAGTCATTGTTTTCTTTCCAAAATAACATACAGTCATTACGGCACGCCGGAATCTTCTCATACCTGAGACCCATGTCACTGAGGAACTTCTTCGCCTCGTATGTATTAACTGGCAAGGTCTCATCACAAGGAGGCAACAACTGATTTATAAGCTCGAGAATATCAGAGAAAATTTTGTTACTAATACCTCGAACGCACTTCAAGTTGTATGTTTGTACAGTAGCGCTCAATTTACTATGCTTGGTACCAAGGTGAAGTGGCTTATCGACAGTCTTTAGCAACTTGTAGTACTTCAATGCGTCCCCTCCAGAGGTTCCTTCATCAACTGCATGCGGCTGGCTATTGACGGCTTCCCTAACATCGTGCATGCCGAAGGCGTCACGCAACATGGCGTGCATGTCGCCACCCTGTTCTATGCCTCCGCCCTGTCCTATGCCTCCACCCTGTTCTGGGCCTCCGCCTTGTTCTGTGCCTCCACCCTGTTCTGTGCTACCGACGGCTAGATCTATGGCCACCTGACTCGAACACCGGCCAGGAACAGATCTACCGATCGTGGTCTCACCGTGCATATACCACAAATTGTATCCCGGGGTCATGCCCATACCCCCTGTCAAGTGGGTAAGAACGTAATCTAGAGAGTGGCGCTGGTTATTTCGACAGTACCGACACGGGCAGTAAATTTTACCATCGGCGGCCGTACAATTACTAACGGCAAATACTATGAACGCTCTACACCCGTCATTATACTATGTCGTACCCCTACGGGCTGACATCCAAGACTTGTCCATTTCTCTCTGTACGTGAATTAACATACCGAAACAAATTAACAACTTTAATTTGAGCAATTAAAGTGCTGAAATTTATTAGAGTAAAAACTTATAAAAGAAAAACGTGGTTGTTGCCCTTGTTTTAATTTCACATCTGTTGTAAATTGTTGATTCTGCGTATTGTTTTAAATTTTTAGAACCTTCTCACATCAACAATCAAATTTTGGTTTTTTTTCAAAGACAATAAAATTCATCTATATTCATAGCACCATTGTAATTTTTATAACATTCTGACATCAACAATTAAACTTAAATTAAAACAAATAAACATAACTTAAAAAAAAAATTTAAAGAACGTGGCAGATCAAAATGTTTAAATTTAGCGTTTGTTTTGAACTGTGGATCCCGTATATCCTATTAAATATGCATTGTAACAGGGTCTTTTTTTTTTTTCGAGGACGGTTGAATTCATGTATATTCATAGCACCTTCAAATTTTTATAATATTTTGACATCAACAATTAAAAATTCAAAAAGGGAAAAAAAAATTAATTTTATTTAAAAACAAAACTTAACCAAAAAAAAATGTAAGAACGTGGCCGATCAAAATGTTTGAATTTGGCGTTTGTTTTAAACTGTGGATCTCGTAAATCTTGTTAAATATGCATTGTCACAGGGTCTTTCTTTTTTTTTTACCAATTTTATTATTTTTTTTCGAGGACAGTAGAATTCATGTATATGCATAGTACCTTCAAATTTTTATAACATTTGACATCAACAATTAAAAATTCAAAAAGGGAAAGAAAAAAAAAACCAATTTTATTTAAATATGCATTTTCAATTTTTTTTTTTGGGTTTTTTGCAAATTGTTATTCTTTCCGAGGACAGTAAAATCCATCTGTACTCATAGCATCTTCGGATTTTTATAACCTTCTCACATCAATAATAAAACTTCAAAAAAAAAAGAAAATAAATAGATAAGAACGTGACCGATTAAAGTGTGCAAATTTGGCATTTGTTTTAAACGGTGGATTCCCGTAAATTATGTTTATATATGCATATGTGAGAAATTTTAGTAATTTTATTTTTATATTTCCTGTTTTGTTTTTTTTTTTTTTTTTTTTTTTTTTTTTAATTTCGGTGAAGATACCAAATTCTTCTTATAAATCTGTAGTCTCCTCACATAAACAGTTGAAGGTAAAAATCAAAGATAAAAAAACATTTTCGTTGCAATTGATGATTTATGACGTTTGTTTTAAATACATTTTCACGAATATTATTGCAAATGGTGGACCGTGGAATATATGTTTAGGGTTTAGGGTGTAGGGTTTAGGGATTATTAGCAATTTTTTTTTCCTGCACAATTTACATATATACATAGCACGATTTGTTGATTATGATTTTGTATTTTAATTTTAGTTTGCCATTGTTGCCTACGATCATTATTTTTGTAAAGTTATAATGATAGTAGACATTTTTTCTTTTCGCCAGTTCCACAAAATACCAATATTTACAATAGCACACTAAATTCATAGTAGCACACTAAAATATATCTCAAATATACTCACATCAATAATTAAAACAAAAAAAAATAGAATCACCAATAAATTCCAACATCTACGTAATGACTAACCGCAGCAAAAAAAATATATCAAAATAAAAAAATAATGCTCAAACAATTCACCTAAAATCAGTAACATTGCATTAAAAAAAATTACAAGTATATATTCGAAATTCCCAAGTACTGGACAATGACAAAAATTAGGCAAAAATCACAGAAAAATGAATAAAATATACAAAGTTGTAGCAAAAAATTCAAAACAGAAATGAAAAAGTTACTCACAGTGAATATTGTAGTCTCAAGATGGTTGCTTGTACGTGTACTTGCATTTTTTGGGAGAAAAAAAAAAATTAAACAAATAAATATAATGAAAAAACATGCACTGTAAACCGAGAGAGAAAGAGGAAACTGAGCTGAGAGAGAGTGAGAGATACCGGCTGTGGGGGTGTCCCGCCGTCCGGATGTGGTTGTAGGACGGTTGGCCTTTTCCGTTAGAGAGAGAGAGCGAGAGAGATAGAGAGAGAGAGAGATGTTCGGAGAGATAGCTTAAGAAGATGACTGAGAGTGAGAGGGGGTGGAGGGGATGCCGGACGAGGCTGTGTTGGGCGAGGGACAGTGGCCGGACGGAGTAGATAGATAGATAGATAGATAGAGAGAGAGAGAGAGAGAGAGAGAGAGAGAGAGAGAGAGAGAGAGAGAGAGAGAGAGAGAGAGAGAGAGAGAATGTAGGGAATTCGACAGAGCTTAGGAAGACTGAGAGTGAGAGGACCGGGGTGGAAGGGATGCCGAACGAGGCTCAACTGGGCGAGGGACAGTGACAGGTCGGAGTTCTGTTAGAGAGAGAGAGAGAGAGAGAGAGAGAGAACGCGTGGATAGCTTCCTGAGGAAGGTATCCAGCTTTTAAAACCCACTACAAATTTTCAATTTTTTTTTTTCTTTAGGGGCAGGTTGCGGGCGCAAAAATATCCCGCGCACCAAAACCCCCCATTGTGTGACGTGGTCTGAAACATGTGGCTAGTGTGCCATGTTACTTATTACCATGTCACTGTAGTGTATTTTTATTAAAATTAAACTTTATATATATATATATATATATATAGTATATATTTTGTATTTATAATAAACCCTAACTCTAAGTATAATATATATGGCACTAAACCCTAACCCCAAGTATACTATATATAACTCTAAATCCTAACTTATAAGTATACTATATATGGCACTAAACCCTTAAACCCTAAGTATACTATTTATATATAGCACTGAACTCTAAAACCTAACCCTAAGTGTATATACTATATATAGCCATAAACCCTAACTATATATATATAGCACAAAATATAATATTATGGTATATACGAGTCATTATGCATGTATATAGTATTAATTATAAGTTTTTTTTTAAATTTTTTTTTTTTAATATAAGGATTTATATGCATAGTGTACAAAACTAAACCCTAATTTAGTGTTATATATATATATATATATATATATATATTATGTATATATATAATATACAAGGACTTATACGAGATTTGACTAAATGAGGAGAGTTGAAATAAAGTAGAACTAAATTGTTAAAGTATAAAATATAAAAATTTATTTATAGTACGTCCACAAATGTAAACCATAACCCTAATTAGGGTTAAGGTTTACTTATAAGTATACTATATATGGCACTAAACCATTAAACCCTAAGTATACTATTTATATATAGCACTGAACCCTAAAACCTAACCCTAAGTGTATATATTATATATAGCCATAAACTCCATATATATATATATTGCACAAATCTAAGGTTAGGGTATATACGAGTCATTATGCAAGTATATAGTTTCTAAACCGCTTACGTGCATTATGCATGTATATAGTATTAATTATAAGGTTTTTTTTTTAATTTTTTAATTTTTTTTAATACAAGGATTTATATGCACAGTGTACAAAACTAAACCCTAATTTGGTGCTATATATATATATATATATATATATATATATAGTACTAAATTAGGGTTAATGATCAATAAATAAAATATACCATTAACACTTGTATATATATATAATATACAAGGACTTATACGAGATTTGACTAAATGATGAGAGTTGAAATAAAATAGTATTATATAGAAGTTGTATTTATTGAACTATTTTCTTTAAAGTTTTAAAAATTTGGAGATTGGAGAAAAAAAAATACCAACAGTGGGTCACTTGGCATAATGACACGTGGCAAATTGGACACGTGGTATTTTTCCACGTGGCGGACTGCCCACGTTGTAGCAGTAAATGTGGTGAGTCTAACATGTGAACAATTGCACGTGTCCATATGGCCATGTGCACTAAACCAAGTGGCCATGTGACCACGTGTCCTAATCCATGTGGTTGATTTTAGCCACATGGCTTTTAGACACGCGACCACATGGTCGCGTCCCATATTTACATGTGGCCACGTGTATTAATCCATGTGGCCATGTGGACACGTGTATTAATCCACATGGCCATGTGGCCACATGTAATTAATCCACGTTGCGACATGGCCACGTGGTTTCATTACACGCGGCCATGTTGCCACGTATACTAGTTGCACATTGCCAGATAGCTATTTCGTATTTTCTGCTACATATCGCTACGTGGTCATTGAAACACGTGGCTACAGTAACGGCTATTGTAGTCACATGGCGACTCTCCTGTTTTTTTGTAGTGACACTAATGACTCGTGAACCCGACACTAACACAATATAAAATTAGAAGGTTAGGCTTTAGAGGTCTGACTCGTTTAATTAAAGAGAAATGCTAGCGGTATCAATCTTTTACCAAGAGATGAGTACCCAAAATTATGTAAAGTGTATTTATTAATAATCGTAACATTTCTTTTTAATAAGCTTCACATCATCATTTTGATACTCATATCTTAATAGAGTATTAAAGTTGTATTCCTTTCTATATGTCAATTCTTTATTTCTAAGGGCCCATCAATACTAATTACTACAAATTTCAAAGTAGCTCAAACCTCTACAACAATCCATTATTAATGATATGCACCGTCTTAAGTGTATACTAATCAACTAATCTGACATAAATTGATTGCTGATAGTTTCTGTTTTATCCTATTTTTCTTCTTCTTTATTTTGTATATTATTTGAATTAAAAAATATTTAAGGTAATATAATTTTTATTATAATCTTTTTATAAACTTATATGACATTCTATATTTTATAAAAATAAATGTCACTCTAATTATTACATAATAATTTATATTTTTTATGACGAACATAATAAATATCACGTGAATTATTATATTAACTTATACGCTTAATAAGTATGATATAAACTGCACACAACATGTCATATCAATGAAAAATGACGGAACAAATGGGAATTAATGCTTTAATCGACACAACAGTGCAATTTATTATGAGTCCAACTCCCAACTAAATTTATAGGATTACGTGTCCCCATTTATAGAGCCTGCTACAAAAATCGTGATCCATAACCTTCAACTCAATACTCACTTTTCTTGCTTAAAAATAAAATAGAATAAAATAGAGTAATCCAATTCTTGTTGACAAGTAGTCGAGTATTATCACGTCAACATAAGGAGAAAAAGACTGCGATAAGATAAAAGGTCAATTGTCACATGAAAATATTGAACTTCATGCGAGAATAACGATCTATTATATTCTAAGATATAATAGTTTATGTCAATACGTACTGTATGGTCCAGTGGTCACTTACTGTGATTAAAACCTAATTATATCCCAACCACCCACTTGGAATTTACTTCGACCGAGAGATTACCATTATGTCACTTTTTGCCCTTATTATTAAATTTTGCAAGATAAGAAGAAACATATATAGGCATATCCAATCAACTATTATGTTATTAACAAGACAAAAGATTGAAATTATATTTTTATCTAATAATTATTTTATAATGTTAATGTGATAGGTCAAATCAACTATTTTTTTTTTTTAAACAAAGATTAATTCAATGATTAAATGAGACTGCCACATTAGCATTGCGATATATTGTGAGATAAAAATGTGTTACATCATACTGCCACGTCAAAAATGTTACTCTATTAACGTACAATAGCTACTCAATTTTTTTTACTTTTATTTTTTAGACAATGGAGGCCTTTGCTTAGAGCTTACAATTATATATTTTGGAAGAGTAATGCTAGGAAATGTATTGTTATCTCATTATTATTTCGCCCGTTTGATGTGATAATGCCAATCAACTCTTGATTATTTTTTTTTTCTTAAACATTGATAATCCAAGGACTGATCTTATCTCTTTTTTTTTCGGTTTTCTTTTTCTTTTTTATTTTTCTGAATTTTGTTTATCTTATGTAGGGTTTTTCTAACTCTTATGTTAGGATTTAATATAAAATTCTAATGTAAAGTGGACATTGCAACCTCAATGGTAGATTTGAGGAGACATTGCAAAAATTGAAAGATCGAGGGAGGCCATTGCAAATAGTATGGTAGTTAGAAATTAAATGAATAAATAAATGTAGTTTTTCCTAATTTTTTTTTAATAATAAATCGAGTGAGGGGGCATCTGGGTTCCACCTACTCGAACAAATATCAAAGCTCGAGCAACTATTCAGACTGTTTCAACATTTATTCTAGAAGGTTAAATCCAAGTGCCCTCTTATTGCACCATATCCCATACAATCTTCACTATCATATGTGCATCATTATGAGAGACTGGTTCATTACTGCTATACAATTTCAATAAATTTCTATGTAAGAGAAGAAGAAATATTTGCTAAGTTAGAGCAAGCCATTTTAGGCACAATGATGTAAAGGAAATATGTATAAAACAGAGTCGTTAACTCGGAAATAATATTGGATCGAAAGGTTAAACTCAGAAGAGAACAAGTTTATTTCAAGTAGTGGATGTTGAGTCAGTAACATGTATTTCATCAACTGCATTCTTCTTCTTGTCCCGACTCATCCTTTTAGATACCAACCAACCACTATTTCTTTTCTAATCTAACTCCAAACACAAGTAATAGCATTTACTCCATAATTTACCCATTAATTGTTTTTAATAAATTGCCGACTGTCTCAAAAGCTTAAGCCGATAAAAAACATGTAACTTTAATCATTTAATTACGAGTAAGGCTAGATGAGCCAATCTATCAAGATTCCATCTAGATGGACTGTAGAGTGATGCTATATGCAGTGGTCCCTCCGTCCACATAGAGTAATGCTATATGCAGCCCATCCGTATAGATTGGCTGCATACAACATTAGTATGTACTATTTAATTAATATTTTAACATTCACACAAGTTGCATATAATATTACTCTTTAATTAATATTTTAACATTCCTCTCCATGTGTGAGCTTAAACTAGGCCTAATATATGAAATATTTAATTGAAATGAGAGGTAAACGACGGAGACAATGTTCGAACTCATGATCTTTGCTATGACATCATAATAAATCACCACGTATTTATCCCAAAAGCTTAAATTAATAAGAAATGATTAACTTAATCATTTAATTAATATTTTAATAGTTTTAAAAACTTAAATCGATTGAAAAAGATGAATTTATTCATTTGATAATTAATATACTTTAAAAAGAAAAGAAAAGAAAAAAAAGTTCACATACGAAACCAATGCAAGCTTCTACATACTTTGGTACCATGACATATAGTCACTGGGTCCCAAAAATTTAAATGAATTAAAAATAACAAATTTATTAATTTAATAATCTGTCATTACTAGATTAACCTCACCAAAATTAAAAAGGCATATTTAACTCGTATGGATGAAGAGTTGGCTGAGACGATGACTCAAAAACCAAACATTTTATTAGACATTAATATTTAAATAGAAGCTGAAATGATGTAAAAGAGCACCCCGATTTAAATTTATGTCTAAAATGTCTAGCTAAAAGTTACTTCTTCTTTTTATCTTTTTTTTTTTAATGTAAGAGTTTTATGCTCGTAATCTTTGATCAATAAAATACTCAGACATTTAGGAGAGGGCGGGCAGTTTTATCTCCGCTACTGCTCCCTAATTTGAACCACATTAGCAAGCCATCCAGCACAATACTACTCTTATCCCATTGCATTGGTTGTCAAATTTGAAGTCATGCACCTTTCTTAATTTGTTAATACGTACAAAAGTAGTTTAGAAGATTGTTTGTTTCATTAAAATATTGGTCATCTATAAACTTTCAAATTTGAAGTCATGCACCTTTCTTAATTTGTTAATACGTACAAAAGTAGTTTAGAAGATTTGTTTGTTTCATTAAAATATTGGTCATTTATAAACTTTCAAGAGATAAGAGGGTATAGACATAAATACATGAATTAAGTTTGTATGATAATCTGAGATATTGGAGGGTTCTTATTAATTTGTTGAAATTCTCCAGAAAGAGATTTACCAAGATTGACTTGATCGAGGGAAATTAGTGAGAGGTCACAAAGTGGTCCAACCTAACTTAACTAGACGGCATATAAATTCCAACCCAAACACAAATAATTGTACGTACCCTCGATCAAATCAATAATAACCCTTAAAGTATCTCTAACAAGCCTTTTATATGCTTCGTAATAACTATATATTTAGTTATTATGAGCTAATTTACTTTTCCACCAGATATTTTAAAATATGGTATTTTCATCCATTTTGATACAGTATAGCACCTTTTAATCTCTTTTTAATATTATTTTCTCTCCTCTCTCCCGTCTTGATCTCTCTCTCACACAACTTTCACGACAAAATATACATTGAAAAATAATATTTAAAGAAAATAGAGAGAGATAAATATCTTGTTAGAGTTTGTATTGAAACACTATTAGTTAAAATAGAAAAATTTATATTTTGAGTAGCTAAAATATGGAAATGATATTTATACTTCTTGTGCACAACAACTACACTCACACAAGATACATTAGGGTGAAGCCCACACACTGGGTTCCACTCCAATATACATGAAATTTGATTCTTACACTACACCATCACAACAACTGTACAACAACCCCTCACATGAGGGTGGACCCCAGTGTGTGGGGCCCATCCTCATGTGAGGGGTTGTTGTGCAGTTGTTGTATCGGTGTTGTAAATCTAACATTTTCTAATATACATTGTGTGAGTGTAGTTGTTGTGAGGATGACGTGTAAGTATCATTTCCATACTCTACACCATCGCCTATTTATAATCCTTCTTCCAAACTTTAAATTTTGGCAATCGACCTCCTAATTCAAAATCTCTTCCGTAAGAAATAAGAGAAATGCCATTTACTTTGTATGCTCATGTTCTTTTTTCTTTTTTTTTTAAAAATGAATCATTAGATCCGTAGGTCTTACACCGTACCTTCACGTGCGAAGAAATAAATGTTAAATTGGTAGGAAAAATGCTTCACTTTGTGTGGCCCAAAGGGTGACTCTTGACTCCGATTTCTTGAAATTACATTAAAAAAAGGCCACAATTCTCGAGGAAGCCTAATCAGGGTGCATGTTTTGATTCAGACATCAAATATTAATTAAGGATATGCGTAGAAAAATAAAAGAATTAATTAAGGATATTCTTCCTGCTGGTGTGTTAATCACTATATTAGGATTAATATTTGTACTCAAGGTGCATGATTGGCCTTGCAAATTACCTTGGGGAAGATTGAGGGATCGAGAACTGAATATTATTATGGCAGCTACGAAATAAGTTCCTGGTAGTGCTTAATGAAATTGTGTGCCCAAATCAAATTTCAAATGAATTAGATAGAATTTTCCTCCAAATTAGGCCAGGGTGGATGAAATTCTTTCAATTCAATTTATTTAACTAATTATTAAGTCTTGGATTCAGATCTTCAGCAATTTACTGTCCAGATTGCTAAAAGAGCTTTAACGGGACAGGCTATCCGAGACCTGTTCGGACAAATGAACCTCATAGAAGCCCTCTCACATTTGACAAAATTGTTGGGATCTGTATCCATAGCTCTCGCAACATGTTTTAACCGAGCATGCATTTTAGATACATTTTACTTTAATAAACTGAGTCAGAAGAAATTCTAATTCCTCATATATATTATATAGACCAGGAGGAAAACTTAATTTGTTCTTTGAAGTTTGAAGTTTAGATAAGGTCATGCAAATTCTTTTCATGCTTTCAGCTAAATTTTTGTGACTCTTAACTAGCTACTTGAGTACTTGGTAATTGGTATACCTGCTCCCTGCAGTGCGCGCCCTCAAAATCGGCCAATCAAATTAGAAAATGTACAAACACTAGTAATTACGGATCTAGAACAGAAAAAAAGATTTGCTAAAGTCATGGAACTTTAGGATGTATTGGATGCTTTAATGCTTACTATATATATAGATTATAAAAGAAAAAGAAAAAGAAAAAGGAGGATGGTGTACGTGGTTGGGATGATACTATATAATATATATTCATCGATCTATTGAACCCTCCCCCGGCCAGATTTATTCTTCATGAACTATAAAGAGAGAGGCATGAAGCATGACTACTACAGACTACATGCACTAACATAATTAATGGGCAGTTAATTAATTTGTTGTTATATGTGCTTACAACTTCTTTAATGCTTTCAACTATATATATATAATAGAATATTGCTAGGTTGCCTGAAACTATCATCTCTGTATAAAGCTCCAAATGAATGGCTACAATTAAGTTATAGCACGTACTTGTTAGAGGTCAATTGGGATTTCCACTTGGAGGCCAACCGGTAACTTGCTCAACAACCCTTCATTCTTTTTTTCTTGGCTAAAGGACGGATCAAATTCATTGCCACAACATAATTAAACATCAAAAGAGAATTAAATGAGCATTATATGCCTAAAATCCTAGCAGCTAGCTGCTAATTAATTAAAGGCGCGCATCCCCAAGCTAATTACAAGAGGGTGCAGAAATTAATGTAATGATAATTAATACATGTCGAGCCAACTAAATTTTTCAAAATAATCAGCCTCTATAGCAAATGTCTTCCATCAGTACCATGATTTGCGCCATACACAATAGACATCATCCATGATCCTCTATTATCAATAGCATTTACCTTACAAGTTAAAACTTGCTCGTGTACATCCACTACATTAATAGAGAATCCACCCGGATCCCAGCAGATCCATATTTTTCCAAGCCAGTGATCATTACAATTATGAAGAATCTCCCACCCAGGTAACATATTATCCCTCATTTTGATAATATTTGCCTTTTGAACACAGGTTTCAACAAGGCAAATAATAGAGACTTTTAATCTAGCCACCATCTTTTTCACCTCATATTGCTTCAAGGGTTTATTACTCATTGACATGACAAAGTTGAGGTCAAACTTAGGAGATCGACCCTTATTTTTCATGGGTTTTCTTTGCAGCCTCACATTTTTACTCATTTAATTAATTGATATTATTTTAACACTTGATGCCCTCACGTGTGTGTTCAAACATTTTACTCAAGACATTATTAGCTACTTTAATTTATACCATGTTAAAAAGCACTACTACGTACTAATCTTCAAACCGGCTAATGTAATGTATTTGAAACGAATTTTCTTTAGTTTTACATCAACCGGTATGAAATGAGTGTAAAGAATAGTAATACTGCATGTTAAATTATCACTTATTCTAAAAATTTAAACTGATAAAAAAAATGAAATTTAATTATTTATTAATTAATATTCTAACCGGCCTAAACCTTTTCTTTCTAAGAAAAATAAGAGGAAAAAAAAAACCAAACAGTTGGACCATTTAATTACAAAGGGGAAACAGGGAAGAAATCGGAGGCAGGGGATCATCGGTGGAAATGCTTCCAATGTACGTAGGAGCTAGCTAGAGGTGCCACTTCTAAAGGCAAGCCCATTTTTTTTTTTTGAACGTAAAAAACCTTCTTCATTGCCGGAACAAACGCCCGGAAAGCACCCAAAGGTTACAAAGATCAGAACAAATACACTGATCAAAGAAAGAAGGCATTTACAGACGCCCAAAGGCGAATCTAAGACCAAGGCCGAAGGCCGTAAGCAGCAACTAGAGGTAAAGAACCTCTAATCACAAAGCCAGGGGATACCCTAACTTAAAGCAGCTACCGAAAACCAGTAGACTGTGAAACAAGGGAAGAATTTACAACCAAACAAGAAGAAGCTCAGGAAAACAAGCACAGGAAACAAACAGCCGGAACAACCAGCGCGTGCAGAACACACGTCGTCTCCGGGAACCTCCCCATCGACGGACGACCATCAGAAGTCCAGATCGGCACCTTGCGAAGCCGGAAAAACAAGCCATAACCCGCACACGCGAGGGCAGGAAGGAAGACCCCCGGCGTGTGCAGATCACGCGCCGCACAGGAGAGAGCTACACAGTCCCGCCAGGTGACCATCGAGACCGGAGAGGGCCGAAGACCGCCACCGGAAGATTCTTGTCGAAAGAGAGCCAACCGAGGTTAACAGATCTAGCTTTGAACAACATCTCTACCGGCCCTTCTCCAACACCCGTCTATCTCCACGAGCCAGAAACCAAAAGCCTCTGCTTGCACCAACAAAGACGAAACAAAACAAAAGAAAGAAAAAACAACCAAAACAAAACAAACCTCCACCAGTGAAACACTGGGAGGAAGCAACTCCAACAGCCCTAAAGGCTTGGAGACAAACATCCACCACTGGAAAAACGACCCAGGGGGAACAAAACCCTGGCCCTAACGGCCAAGGGAAACTAAAGCCAAAAAACAAAGCCGGGAGGAGGAGGCGTAAGGCCTCCCCCCCCGGAAGACAAGTTTCGCTCTGAGCCCTCGCTTTCTAGAAAAATCTCAGACTTTCTCTCTCTTCAACTGTGGAACGGCACGGACAAAAACGTGTCAGCTTATAAAAAAGAGCATAGTGTATCTGGTTATATTTGTTGAAGAAACACACAACCCTGTCATACTTATTTTACTTTTAAGTAAAGTTAAAAAAAAAAAAAAATAAATAAATAAAAAAAAAAAAAGAAAGAAGAAGAAAAGAAAAGAAAAGAAAAGAAGAAGAAGAAGAAGAAGAAGAAGAAGAAGAAGAAGAAGAAAAAAGAAAGAAAGAAAAGAAAAAGGGAGGGGGGGGGGGGGTTGGAGTTGTTTGAATAAAAAAGTAGAAAAGCTGAAAATATAAAACAGGGAGGGGAAACATCATAATTAGAATATTTAATTAGTGTTTTGTTTATTTGTTAGTAATTAGAATATGCATGTCTTCTTGGGTGAAGTAAGTGACATGTCCTTTTGGCGACGAGGACAAGGCCGTTTTGTGGTTTAGGGATGGACTATTAAGATATCGTGAAGCCAAACACATGGTGATGCTTCACGCCATGCATGCACTATAAATACACAAGCTCCGTTTGACAGTTTCATTGAACAAGCTAGCTGTTAAAAGCACGTTGCTATCTAGCTAGAGATCTAGTAGAGAGAGAGAGAGAGAGAGAGAGAGAGAGAGAGAGAATATGGGAAGCCATCAAGCGAGTGATGAAGTTAATATTCCATCATCATGGGGTGCAGGGAGCAACCGCATAGCTGCCGTTGAGGAGGAGGGAAACACCCCACCCTCCATCACTGCAGGCAACAACGCCGACAAACAGTTTGATCATGATCATCATGATCAGGACCCTGATCACCAGGTCTCTTTCCTTCTTCAACATGCATTAATTCTTTTAGTTCTGCTTCTTCACCAGGCCTTTCTTTTAGTTTTAGCTACGCGCGACATGATTCCTGAATATATATATATATATGTCTAATTCTATTGATTTTTTTTTCCCTTGAAGTATATGATCAACATGTATTTTCTTGATGTTCTTATGATATTCCAGAAACCTGGATGGAGAAAGTTTCTTTCCTATGTCGGCCCAGGATTTCTTGTCTCTTTAGCTTATCTTGACCCGGGAAATTGTGAGTCTCTCTCTCTCTCTCCCCCTCTCTTTGTGTGCATGTGTACGTATTCGGCAAACTAATATCATTTTATGGAACCATGTCACAGTGGAAACTGATCTGCAAGCTGGAGCAAGTCACAGATTTGAGGTAAATAAAACAGCAAAAGAGAAGGATGAAATACACGAGATAATGGAAGAAATTAAAGGAGAACAAGAAATTAAGCCTTTAGCAGTTATTTAAAAACATGATTTTTTTTAATGGTGATGATGATATTTGGTATTTTCAGCTACTATGGGTGATACTCGTTGGGTTGATCTTTGCACTCATAATCCAATCGCTGGCAGCAAATCTTGGTGTAAGCACAGGTAAGCTGCAAATTTATAAACAAATTCTAGCTGATCGATCTTCCGCGATGATGATTTTTTTTTTCTACAATTAAGTGTCTAATTTAGATAATTAATTTTTCTTTTATCTCTCCCAGGGAAACACCTCTCAGAATTATGTAAGGCTGAGTACCCAAAATATGTGAAGTATTCCCTGTGGTTGCTAGCTGAGCTTGCTGTCATTGCCGCCGATATACCAGAAGGTGGTCTAAGTTTTAAACCATATACCTTATTGTTCAATCATTTGTCTCTCCATCTTCTGCTTCTTTCTGTTTTTGATAAATGGAAAAAAAAAAAAAATATATATATATATATATATATATATATATATATATATATATATATATATAGGAGGAATGGGTTTATTATACCAATTCTTGATAAGACTAACAGGTTTGAATTTAAAAATTCTTTAGAGTTTTGGAGAAACATCAATTTTTTTAAAATTTTCTTTAAAAATTTAAATATCATCATTAGTGGATGAGTCAGATTCGGAAGAATAGATTCTTCAGAATTGTTAGACTCAATAACAGAATGAATTAAACAGTTTTGCCTTTGTCATGATTTATGACGCAAACATCGTTAACATTAAAAGAAATATTTGAAAAACTAGGTTCAGGTACCGGAGCAGTCTCACAAGCAGCCTTGCGGAGGCTGATCATATATATGTCACTAATTAACCTTTTGAATGTTCATTTATTGTGACAGTGATTGGGACAGCCTTTGCACTAAACATACTTTTCCACATCCCAGTATGGGCTGGAGTTCTATTCACAGGCCTAAGCACTCTCTTACTTCTTGGCTTGCAGAGATTCGGGGTACGTAATTAATCTCCTATTAATTAAGCAATTAAAATTTCCAATAGCAAACATAATTTTTTAATATCTAAGTTTTTGGTCCATTAATTATTTAAGAACATGGGAATTAATTATATTTTGTGCTCTACTATATATATAATATACGTACGTACGTTGTGTGACACAGCTATGTTTTGTCACGTAGTTTGCAAGTAAAACGATTTTTATTACCTCAACTATCTTCGTCCGTACGTTGTGTCGACATATATAGTGATGTTTTGTAATATAATTTTTAGGGGTAATTACATTTTCCCCCATGAACTACCGGTCAATGTCATTTTGCCCCCACGAACTACCACTTCGACCAAAAGAGAGCATCAAACTACCATTTTTATACACGTTGTCCCCTTCCGTCAGGAATTCCGTTAATTTTGGATGGAATATGCCATTTTTTACCGTTAATTTTGACTTAAAGACCAAAATACCCTCTACAGTAATTAATAAAAAATATTAAAATTAATATATTTAAAAAAAAAAAAAAAAAAAAAAAACCAAAAACCTTAAAGAGAAGGGGTGGCGGCAGCCACCCCTTTAGGTGGCCGGGTGGCCTGCGAGCCACCCCAGAGGTGGCTCCGGCCACCTCTGGGGTGGCTCGCGGCCCACCCCGACCTAAGGGGTGGCCGCACGGCCTCCCCAGAACCTGGGGGGGCCGCGCGGCCACCCTAGGTCATTTCTAGCGGCCACCCAGCTTCCGGGGTGGCCGCAAGCCACCCCTTTCATTCAGTCTTTCTTTTTTTTTTTTTTTTTTTTAAATGAGGGTATTTCAGTCATTTTTAAAATTGAGTTAGGGCATTTACGTCTTTGCATGAATTAGACTGACAGAAGGGGGTAAAGTGTGTAAAAATGGTAGTTTGATGCTCTCTTTTGGTCGAAGTGGTAGTTTGTGGGGGCAAAATGACATTGACCGGTAGTTCATGGGGGAAAAGGTAATTACCCCTAATTTTTAAATAAACAGATACGTAGCATATAGTTATCTTTTCAGGTGCTACTTTTTGGCTTTTCTTTTGTTAGCAATATCACTGTATAAAGTAAGAAATCACACTATTATTTTACAATTATTATTATTATTATTATTATTATTATTATTATTTTGATGTAGCATATGGTTTTGTAGTTTTGGAATCAATTATTGTTAAAAAAAAATAAAAACCTTGAACTATTAGACCCGGTCACGTGTGAAATAGTTGTGTGATAGTGGCGTGGTTTCTACTTTTTAGTATTTCTATCAGTTTAGTAATTCTATAAACTACACGTGTATTTTACTTTTGTCTTATCTTGCTGACGTGCAGTGCTAAGTATCCTTTAATTGCTAGAAGAAGAAAAAAATCAAATTTAATGACTGATTGAGACTTTTATGTCAATTAAATAAAATAATAATAAAATAAAAGTGTGGATTCTAGTATTATTTATAAATTAATATAATATTAAAGTAATTTAATTTTATCCCTTAAAAATAATATAGATAAGCGATGACTTAACGGCCGGTGAAAGGTCGTCATTCTCGAACCGCTTTCCAGTTGAGACCAATCAGCAAGAGTTGTGAGCAGAAATTGAATGTGGAATCGATCAATACACATGTCTAACCAATACCACACGTGGACTCTTCTTGGGTTCTTGTCTGTATATGCATCATGCATGCATGCCAGTTTTGTATAATATATATATCACATACGGGAAGGATTTTGTCTTTCATTTTTTTTTTTTTTTTTTTTAAGAAAAAAAATCTTAAAGCTAGTTAGAAGATCACGTTGCCACGTGGATAAAGAGGTCAAAAATTATGTTTTTGAGTGACAAAAAATCATATCTCCGTATTCATACCGACTAACCCTAAATTTTGTCTTTTGTAATTTTAAAGGCAATATTATAATTTTTACTGTTAAATTATTTATAAATTAATAATACAGTATATAATAACTAAAAATTTGACTTATTCATTTTTCTTAATCATTTTATTAATTATGAAATATTACGTATATTAGTAAATAATTTTATTATAAAAATTGTAGTAATTCAAACATGTTCTTTTTATTATGCTAATCTCATAATAAGCTTTCTTTCTTTTTTATATGGAAAAAGCTTAGTGCATAACGAGTTGTACACAATCATTCATATGGGTGTGACTCATCTGAGTGGGTGGATCCGACCCCTATGAGTAGGTTGCATACAAATTGTACACATTTATTGTGCAAAGATGAACCCTTTTATATATATATATACACGTACATATTCCCATGGAATGCTTCAGTACTTTCTAGTACTTTTTTTTTTGGTGAACGTACGACGTTTATAGTTTTCATTTCATTACATGGATAGCAATCAATACAGTTGACTCTTAATTTAATATGGGATTTGATTCTTGTACTACATCATCACAACAACTGCACAACAACCTTTCACATGAGGGTGAGCTCCAGTGTGTGGGACCCACCTTCATGTGAGGAGTTGTTGTGCAGTTGTTGTATTAGTGTTGTAAATCTAACATTTTTCATTTAATCTCTCTGTAGCTCCTAATTAATATATGAAGTTCAATTATTGTGCTTAAATTAATTCTTCATTTGAAAAATATGTATGTAGACTTAATTTTTGTTAAAGATCAAAAAGAAAAAGTGTTAAATTGTAAGTGAAGGCGGCCGTTATATTGAAATTTATTTAATTAATAATTAATTTTCATAATTATGGATTTTCATATCAATTTTTATTTATATATTGTTTTGTAACATATATATTTTTGTTTGTGAAATTAAACCTGTGACAAGCCAGGTTAGGAAGCTGGAGTTGCTGATAGCAGTGCTGGTGTTCATAATGGCTGGCTGTTTCTTTGGGGAAATGAGTTACGTAAAGCCCCCGGCAAGTGATGTGCTGAAGGGAATGTTTATACCCAAGCTCAAAGGCCAAGGAGCCACGGGCGATGCCATCGCCCTCTTGGGTGCCCTTGTCATGCCGTACGTACCATCCAAACGTAATTTTGATAGTAAATGTAAGAAAGTTTTTACGGGGCCTAATTACTTGTCTAAATAAGTTTCGAGCAGACTGTCCCTGTTAGACTGGCATGGTGAGTCTTATAGGTTTTTCACATTTACTATTCAAATTGCTAACAATTCGAATAGCTAATTGCCGGAGAAACAGCTCTCCGACAAAACTATATATCCATATATAGTCATCTTGATCTGCATAACTATTTTCTTTTTCATGATTTGTGTGTATAATTATATTATTCATATCATTCCATTTCTTTCTGATCAAAATAGGCACAATCTCTTCCTCCACTCGGCTCTTGTGCTATCCAGAAAAATACCCAGTTCTGTCCATGGCGTCAATGTAAGCCACCGCTTAATTTGAAGCATACTTTCGTTCAGATATTCTCATAGACTTCAAACATATTTTGGTTTATTTATTTTTATTTATATAAAATATATATATATATATATATATATATATATATATATATATAGACAAAATACACACACATATATATATAGAGAGAGAGTAACGATGTATATGTTATTTGTTTCTCCACAGTTAAAATCCTTTATTATGTTGGAAAATGCTTGCAATACTGCAATTTTTATTATAAATTTAGTTTGATAGGGGTTAACGTGGTAAATGCAACGTAGATTACGTACCACATCGATCAGGTTATAAAGAACTTACAATAAAAGCTAGCTGTAACACCACTGACGATACTTAATTATGTTATATATACCTCACTTTAGTGTGAATCTTGAAGTTGAAAAACTGGATGCTACAATTAATAATGAATTAAAAAGATTAACATGATAATGCTAGAATAAATTTCATATCCTACTTTATCAGCTTAGTTTAGAATCATGACCAAATTATTAAATTCATCGTTATGCTTAGACTTTTGGAACCAATAATAATTTATAAACTAATTGTTAATGGATGTGTTTGACTTGGTTAAATCATTAAATTTAGTTATTTAAATTAATATAATTTTAACATTGACACTTGCTTGTAGGTTTAAACTTTCTCTCAATAAGTGAGACCCAACATGCGAAACATTTAATTGAAATGAGAAGTGAACGACGGAGACAAGTTTCAAACTCAAGATCTTTACTCTTATACTATGTTAAATCATTACTTATTCCAAAAAATTAATCTTATAAAAAATAATTAATTTAATTATTTAAATTAATATTTTAACAAATTCATCCCATAATACTACAGGATGCATGTCGATATTTCTTGCTAGAGAGTGGATTCGCCTTGTCTGTGGCATTTCTGATCAATGTTGCAGTTGTTTCTGTATCGGGCAGTGTTTGCTCTGCCAATAACATCTCAGATGAGGCTGCAAATCGATGCAGTGATCTTACCCTTAACTCAGCTTCCTTCCTTCTCCAGGTTCAAATTGATATTTATATATGAAGTTGTTTAAATCCAATTAATTGATTAAGCATAACATAAATTCTTTTTATTGTCTTATGTATATGTAGAATGTGTTGGGTAAGTCAAGCTCAACCATTTATGCTATTGCATTACTAGCCTCAGGGCAGAGCTCTACCATCACAGGCACTTATGCAGGGCAATTCATCATGCAGGTCTTAAAAAAATAAACATTTATACGTATCTTAATAAATTGGGATTGATAAAGTTTCTCTTTAAATTGGGTTAGAAAAAATTCACACATATGTCAATTTAACATTCTGGATTGAAGGAATTTTTTCCCTGAAACCCAGTTTAAAGGAAAACTTTGTCCTGGTTAAGTTGAGTTTTAATTAATTTAAGGATATGGTTTGGTTTTTAGGGTTTCTTGGACCTTAAGATGAAAAAGTGGACTAGGAACCTGGTGAGCAGGTTAATTGCCATTACACCTAGTCTTATTGTTTCAATTATTGGAGGATCTTCAGGAGCAAGCCGACTCATAATCATTGCATCGGTTTGTAACTTGGAAACTAGATCTTTTTAATGTTAATACCTAGTATGTTGCAATCAAACATATTATAAAAACTTAATGGTTTTTTGCAGATGATACTTTCATTTGAACTCCCATTTGCTCTAATTCCTCTCCTCAAATTCAGTAGCAGTGCCACCAAGATGGGACCTCACATTAATTCAACATATGTGAGTTGGTTTTCTTCCTTTTTCTTTCTCTTTTATAAAATTATTGGTTAGTCCAAAAGCTTAAGCTGATAAAAAATAGTTGTTTTAATCATTTACACGTATGCGTATTATTCTAACATCTTCTTTTTCTATTTTCATGCCATATGTATTGAGGTGAACCAGTCTATAGGACTTGGCTTTTAAATAAGCTCAAAAGCTAAATGGTTGAAATGTAACACCCCATTTTATACTTTTATCAATTTATGCAAGGTCATTTGCATTTTGACATCATAATTAAGTTTCATAAATCAATGAATCCTAGTCATTTAAACCAAAAGCATGATTTAAAGATGGACAAAGTTTTCTTCCAACCATTAGTTGGAGAAATTTCTTTCAACTCAATCTATTAAACTAACATGTGTTTATTTTTAATGAAGCATGTCATAGTTTGTGATCTAAACATATATATGATCAGTGACGGAACTAGTTGGGGGCTGGTGGGGGCCATGGCCCCCCTCCATTTCCCCTCTAGCAAAAAAAAAAAAAAAAGGGAAAAGTAAAAAATGCATATTTTTAGCTTTTAATTAAATTTATTAAAAAGGCACATTTTAAGTCTTGTTTTTCAACTTTGACCACTTGAGAAAATTTTACTACAGTTTGGCTCCCCTTAAAATCAACTTTCTAGTTCCGTCCTTACAATTTTTTATACAAACTGCAAATCCGACATCTAACATACATTTAAGGCTAGCAATTTTTGACACGACCTGCGAACCAACACGAAATTAATGAATTAGAGTTGAGAAGGCATACCCGTTTAATTAAGAATTGACATATATAATCTTATACATATACCTCAAAATGATCCGAATTCGACAGACGAACACAAATTGCTTAACTAAAACTAAGCATCTAATAAATATGTATGCAGATTATTGTGGTCTCGTGGATCCTTGGGCTGGGAATCATTGGCATCAACATCTACTACCTGAGCACAGGCTTCGTGGGTTGGCTAATTGATAGCAGTGTACCCACGGTTGGAAAGGTGTTCATTGGGATGATAGTGTTTCCCCTAATGGCCGCCTACATCCTCGCCGTCATCTATCTAACATTCCGAAAAGACACTGTCGTGACATTCGTTGAGCCCACAAAGAACAACCTAGCAGCTCAAAACACCATGGAAAACGGTCGGCTAAACAGTTCTAACAGGCAGGTCGATTTGGGGCACATCCCTTACAGAGAGGATTTGGCCTATATTCCATTCCCGGAGTAGAGGGCCGGCTGGCGGGATTTCAAGCTCAAAGGCATCACCACCAACCAAGAAAGTGTTTTCATTTCTTCCTATGTAACTTTTGAGTTGTAAGCTTATGTTGTTGAACTCTTTAGTTAATCTAAATATTAGTTAATAATGTTCAATAACCAAATCATATCTAATAAAGAATTTAGTCTCATGATAAAGAATTTATGACTTTATTTATTTTCCTACTCAATGCGGGAATGGGGAAAAAGGAAAAATTAAAAAAAAAAAAAAAAAAAAAACAAAGGCGACGGAGCAATCCTTAGAACAGTTGGGAATATGTCAAGAAAATAATGTTTATTTACTTGATGATTAATAATTCCAAGGGAGGAAAAATGAAAAACTTCAATCATATTGGTTGTGGGGATAGAAAATATTTCATGCTATATAGGAGTGTTAATGTTTGATGTACTATAGTTTTTAACTTGATTCCCTTACAAACTGATGTAGCAATTCACATAATACATAAGTCACAATCAAATTTATTTATTTAGTAGGTAACATAGTAAGTGTCAAGTGAACTGTCACATTAATTTATAAGAGACTTGTACTAAAAATTGTAATATCCCCTACATCACTATATGAACATTATTAGTATCAATCGCGAAAGCTATTCTGTCAAAGGATTATATATTTGGCAAAATTGATTAGTTGAGTGCACTTTTTTTACACTATATCAACATTAAATCAAACGGTAAAAAAAAAAAAAAAAAAAAAATAAAATAAAATGACCCACTGACCCACAGATGGGTCACATTCGTGACCCGCTGTGGGTTAGGTTTGTGATCCACTATAGGTCAACATTTGACCCACAGCGGGTCATACTTAATTTTTAAAAAGTAATAATTAATTAATTGTTAATTGTTAAATCAAGGTATTTTTGTAATTTTATAAACATTTTAAAGGTATAAGAGATTTTATTAGTCAACGTTGAATTTGGACGGAAGGATTGACATTACAAAAAATTGAAAAATAATAACATTAAATTGACACTTTTTACACAAAAGTGTCAAAAAAAATCAAAGGTGGTAATTGAAGTTTTTCCAAAATTATATCCCAAATTACCAATAGAGTTTATACTTTGCAGGAGGTTCTGCCTTTTAAATAAATTTTTGATCACGATACCAAGATTGCCACACCCTTTTTAGTTCCACATAATTGACTGCGGCGTAGGGAAGGAAAATTAAACATTGAATGTATGGAAGAAATCGTTTGAGAATTTGAAGCCTCTCCCATTTAAGAATCTAATCCACACTGTAGAAGAGGCAGAACAACTTCAAAGAATATATTGGAAAGAATTCAAGGACGAGCAAAACAGTAGTTGAATCTATACTGAACACTAATTTCATCGTACAATTTGGGAACTAATTTCTATTTGTTAACTGTGTAAAATTACAAGCCCTACAACTGCCCCTTGTAACTTCTGTGTAGATCAAAACTAGAACAATGTGAGGCAGATAAAAATTTCATGGCTAATTTATATAATCCTTTTCCTTTTGAATGCAGAAATGAATCACCAAAAGGAAATGAATCATAAAATTCAGAACTTGAATCAAGCTCTCTTGTTCAACCTAAACCAGAGTTAGTACCAGATACGGGTCGCAGCATCGGATGATTCAGAGTAGGCTGCGCATTACCAGAGGCATTGAACATGACATTTGAAGCAGCTGAGGACTGCTGTATTGCTGCCATGGGCAGCCTTGGCCCCAACCCAAACATTTGCTGCCGTTGCATAAACGGCATGTGGGGATGGACTGTTTGATTGTTGCCATATCCTGGAATGCTTGGTTGTGAAGGTGGAGCTGAGACAATTTGTTGTCTATTGCTGGCGTTATTGTTCACCATAGAAGGACCAGCACCTGGTACGCCCATGGGTGAAGTGACGCCAGCAGGTCCACATCGAGCTGATATCAAGCGGGCCCGTTCAGCAGCAATCCTCTGCCTTGTCTTCTCCACTTGTTCACATTCTTTCATCAAAAACGTTTCCACTTCAGCAAACTGCTTCAGCTTCAGCTCCAATCTCTTCAACTGTGAAATAAATTTTGTACCAGAAAAATGGAGAAGGGAAATTTAAATTATGAAGATAATTTATCCAGTTCAATTTGAGTCAATGGTTAAAGACATACACAACCAATCGTAACTAGAAGCTATAATGGGAAACTATAAAAGGCAGTGAAGAGTCACCACACAATTAAAAGGGAGATTTTATTAGTGGCAATGGCAGTTCTGATTCTCAGAAAAAAAATAATAAAATAAAATAAAATTCCAGAGCATGGTTGTTCCACGTCATACAATTAATGAAACTCATTAATCTCATAAGGCACACCAAAACAGCAGTTTCGCCAACAGGCTCATATAAAGAAAAAAGCTTCAAGAAGGTGATGGTAAATTACAGAAGAAACTTGTATAAACCCATTACATCTACAAGATTTTCTGTTAAAAAAAAACAAGGAGTTAATACCGATGGCAATGTCTTAATGCCAACAAATAATAGTCTCATTTCCATTTAAACAAGTTGAGGAGATAGATAATATTATGTGGATAGAAACATGTTGGACTTATTTGGCGTCCTACAGAAGACGCAATTCACATAGGTAGTCAAAATGGCCAATAAATACAACTCAACATAACCTTAATCCCACTACTTGGGCTCAACCAAATCCTCCACAAAATATCCGAGTAATGAATTGAGGATCTAAATGGGTGCCACCAGACCAATAAATTTTTATTTATATATTTATTTTTTTTAAAAAGGCCCCTCATCTGTTTTGAGTCCAAGATTCTTTTGGACCTATAAAAAACTAGGTAAATTTACAAACAGTGAGTGAGACATGAAATAAGGAAATTTCCCAAAGAAGAGGAAAGAAAGCCCTCAGATATTAATGTTCTACACAAACATGTATAGAATTCCAACATACACCTTTCAAGTCAAGACACATGGCTGAAGTTTTGAAACAACAGCAAGCAGCTAATACAAGTCAAATACATTAAAAGTCCCTTCCCCTTTGAGCCTGGTTTCAAATTTTCTTAAGAGGTTCAACTCCACCGACTAACAACAAACAATTAACAGCTAACCATTAAACACTGCCAGTATCATCTGTTAAACAGGAAAATATAAGGAATGGAAACGAAGAGAACACAGAGAAAGAGGGGAGAGGCAAAAGTTAAAAATTTATAATATATACCAATGGCTATACCTGATGGTTTACTATATTTGCAGATAGCCTTTGAATTTCCCGTTCTTCATGATCTGCAAACAATTTTGCTTTTGTTGCTGCAGCAGCAAGGCCAGCTTTAGCAGCAGCTTTAACTTTCTCTGCAGATAATGGAACCTGTGCCTCATTCTGATTCCATGAACCATGTAGTCCAGAGTTCTCCTCTGAAGCTTATCCCACATGAATAAGTTTAGTACTTAAGTTAATAAAATGAGGAAAAAAAAATAACAAAAAAGAGAAGGAAGCATCGGAAACAGGGAAAGTAACCTATGCTTACCTTTTTGCTGGATTGAATTTGCAATTACTCCATGACGACCACTTTCTCTGCTATGTATACTCTCTGAATTCATCCTAGGTGTAAAAGAAACTTTTTATTCTGTGTACATACATAAGCTAAAATTGATTCATAAGAACAGTTTCAATGAGACGGCCTTAAGAAGTTTTCTACTAAATCAAAACAAGAAAACCTTAACTTCATAAACTTCTCACTAGTAGAATAGAAGCCATAATACGCACGTGAAATAGCAGTACAAGGAAACTCCCATTTTCAAGCATCATATTAAGAATTTAGAAATGCTACTCAATAGTTCCTAAAACTAGGACAAAAAAATAAAAGACTGCAAACGTTTTTACCCTCTAATAATCACATCAGTGAAAAATCCCAAGAAAAGAAACATAATTTGATACAATGGAAGTAGCACAAGTAAAATACCATGCCGTGTTGTAGAATATGAGGAGGAAATACACTCACCTATTACCATGCCCAGAACCTTCCAGCTGTAAATTTCTTCCAGAAGCAGATAAGCCATTGTCCTCGGACAATGCTGCCAAGGACGCATGTGCACATGCCGCAGCAACTCTTGGTCCAATAGTAGAGGCCAAAAAAGCAACCTAGAAAATTTTTCCACTTGTTAGCTGTAACAACCCAAGGACTCATAGGTATGAAAAGCGTCCATCTTCATTAAGAAATTCTGACATTATCTCTCTAGTTAGAGCCTCTGTCTTCTGTAAATGCATGACCAACCATGAATAAAATTCTGAGAAACAAAAGAGCTTATATTCTGGATATCTTTTAAAGCAACCATCCACCGACTTAACTATATCCATTCTCATTTTGTACTGTTTCCCTTTGTTTCACTTGTGCTTCTCATGTTGTAGGAAGATCTCCTCTCCCTCTTTTTACATCACCTTCCTCAATTGCATTGAGAACTGTAACCGTTAATGCAATTGATGCAATGTAAAAAATCCAGGGATATGGAGAGAAAAAACTTATCAAGTAGGAGAACTTTATCAAGGCTCCATGGACAAGGCTCCCTTGGAAGAGTATTTGTCAAAATAAGGTCCCCTTGAGAGCACCATTTTTTGCTTGACAGCCACCCTGGGAGATCCTCACCATGGATAACCTCAGGAAACATGTTATTGTGGTTGATTGATATTATATGTGTAAGAAGAATAAGGAGTCTGTGGATCATATTTTGCTTCATTGTGAAATCACAAGTGCCTTGCGAAGTGCTATTTTCAGCCGGGTTGGGTTAGCTTGGATTATGCCCAAGATCGCATGCTGGAGAGGGTTCAGAGGCAGTCCTCAGAGCCCAACTGTGTGGAAGATGGTGTCGTCCAACCTTTTGTGATGTCTTTGGAAGGAAAGAAATTATAGAAATTTTGAAAATAGTGAGAGGACGGCAGAGGAACTTAAGTCTTTCTTTTTCAAAATTTGTTATCATTGGACAGCTGCTCTAGATTGTAATATGCTTAGTTTTCTGATTTTCTTCACTTGTTTTCTCTTTCTAATTAGGTGTTTTCTCTTGTATATTCATTGTGTACTTGAGTTGCACCTTTGCGCTTTTAATGATATTTTGTTTACTTATAGGAAAATGAAAATTGAGTAAATTAGGTTCAGGAAGAGATGAACAAAATTGATCATTGCCTGCAATAATCCATATATGACTAGGGTGCTCCTAATAATATGGGTGCTCCTTGTGGGTTTCGTGTTTTAGGGTGATCCTTGTGGGTTTCGGGTTTTAGGGTTGATCCTTGTGGGTTTGTTTGGGTTTTTTCCTTTTGTGGGCTGGCTTTGATGGTTCCTGTATATACTCCCGGTGTACTTAAATGCGCCTTACACTTTTTAATAAAATCCTCTTCCTTATCAAAAAAAAAAAAAATTCCATATATGACTATCTATGCAAAAGGGTTTCCAATATGGGGGCTTCTTTTTCTTTTTCCTTTTCCCTTTTTTCTTATGTGGGTGTCTATGTCAATGCGTTTATATTGCATGATCTTCTGTTGAAACTCAAGGTACTATAAGTATTTCTCCATCAGTGTTATCAAATAATTTAAATTCACAGTGTGAACATTGACAAGTGCTTCCATATTTATTAAGTTTACTAAAATTCTTGCCACTGTTTATGTAGAACATCTTCATTTTTCCCACTTTCTGCTAGGTACTGTTTATGCAGGGTGTCTTTGTGTAAAAAATGGTTTTTGAATTATTTTCATATAAACAAGCATGACATCAATTTTCACGTGGAAAAGGGTCTCTTCTGCCCCAAAAAAGGGAATTACTTCAGAACAAGGATTTCTGACAAAAACCTCTCGAACCTTGAAAAAATTTCATACTGATGTAGGCAAGCCCATGCAAGAAAGCTCCAAAATTCAATTCCCATGGTATTGTGGGAAAACATAGGATTAATAGTCACTTACCAGGGCCATAACTGGATTCCCGGAATTCGCAAAAGGGAGCCTGCTTTCAGAATTGGCATCTTGATGGCAGGATCCTAAAAGAATAGAAAACACAGACATAAAATGTTACAGATAAATCATCATTACTTGAAGGGTGGATGCTTTAAGTAAATAAAACCACCTGCTGAATCCCCATTATAATTTGAATTTGATCTTCCACAATCATCTCCATTTAACGAGTTAGATGACATGCCTGGAACTTCAATATTTTCCAGTAGGCCATTCTCCATAGGTAGACGAAGAAAGTGAAGAATGCATTGTGCTTTTGACTTGGTACTAACATGCTCCGCAATTTCATTCCAATTCTCGTTGTAAATCTCCATTGCCTCAAGTAGAAGTAATGTTTCCTGATCGGTCCAGTTTTCCCCATCTGGGTCACCATAATCATTTGTTGCATCCACGCTTATAAAATCTATGCTTGAATGACCAGTAACAAACCTCCCCTCTTGGAAGCAATTAGAGCACAGTTGCGTATCAATCTGTCACATGAGATGCTAATCAGCCATTAAATTTGAATCACAACACCTAAGCCCCAGTTGGTTTAAAGTTTTTACTTCAGAAAGTCATTTTTGAGTCTTTCCTTGTTGCATGTTTGATCACTAAGTAGTAGTAGTGTAGGTATATTTTTGTGGTTTGCATTATTGTTGAGAAGATTGGTGCTTATGGATTGTAGTTTTCCCATAAACTATCATTCGTTGGATTGAGGAATGTATTACAACTCCTAAGTTCTCCATCTCTCTGAATGGGAACTCTAGCCTCCCACTGAACCTGGTCCCTCTGATTACTTTCCATAGCTTTGACATGATTTTTCATTGTATTTCACTTTATATGCATTTGTTATATTTATGTTTCATTTCTGTATTTTCATGTTTATGGACTTCCTTTATGCAATTTGTGTAACTTCTATGAACATCATTTATGTATTTCAGTTATGTTGTGGATTTCAGTTATGTATCATGAATACAATTGTTTATAGTTGTGTTATGTCTAATGGTTATGCAATTTTCATTTTATAGAGTCTGTTATGTTTGATGGTTTATAATGCTAATGATGGGAGATATTTTTCTTATCTGACATGGTTAGCAACAACAGAGACGCCATTGTGTAGTTGTGGAGATGGACACATTGTGCTATGCATGGCTACAACAAACCATAATAATGGGAGATGGTTTAATTGATACTCTTTACGCTTTGTATATAGTAGTTAATTAATGAATCCAATTCCATCGTGAAGTTTTTATTTAGTGAGTGATAATTCGTACATATTGCAAGCTCTTTTATGCACACAATAATCACAAGAATAGCTTCATGTGGGTTACCAGACATCCAGGGCTGGGAGCCAATTTTCCTATTAGAGCCCTCAAATGCATCCTAATAATGCTCTAATGACACGTGTTGGAGGCACGCCCAGGACAAGGGTGGATGGTGTGCTGTTGTCATAGGGTGTTTACTACATTGCCTATATGTTCATATTGTCTATGATGTTTATACTCATCATTGAATTTTTGAAGTAAACATTGGTAGATATGGAACCCGTGCTAATATTTGAACTAAATTTTACTTTTTGAAGTAAGGAACATGGACTTCATTATGAGTTGCTTATTATTTGGATGTGAAAATGGTAACATGAATATATGAGTAGTTATCTCCTATTTCATTTCAATTATAATTATGTCAAACTCTGGGTTATGGAAAGAAAAAAAAATACTTTTTTTAGTGTTCTAACCAAAACATCAATCTGAGAATTACTTTCAGGAACTTTTTAGCATAATTACTTTTCAGATTCCTACTTAAAAAAATTACTTTTTGGGAATCACTTATCTACTTGGAGTAGAAAAACAAAACGGAGACTAAAATAGTACACAACACACTTCATATCACATTCTAATTTAGAGTCATATGATTGGATATCGCATTTTGTAATTTAGAGTCATATGATTAGAAACACGACAATGACGAAATGATAAAGATAAATGAATAAAACGGTACTGATAGAAAATGATAGAGAATGCAATCTACCTCCTTCTGTGACTGATAGTAAACCGTGGGAAGAGCCCGAGAACAACAATTGCAGTGATTTTCAGATAGACGCTCTCGGATTCTGTTGTCCAAATCAGAGGCATGAGCATCGTGTGATGACAATGATGAATAAACATCAGCCACTTTGAGCCTACATTTGGGCTTCTCAAATTTGATTAAACTATCAATGGACTTTAGAGCAGCTGATGGCACATGGATATCACCATTTAGATCCTCCCTTACGTAGGACCCACCATTCCAAGGCTCACAACTTGGTGCTGCAGCACAGTAATTGATGATTCCCCAGTGATCAAGAAACCGAACAATCCGAGCTAAATCTTCATTATCAACGCCAACTACCAATCCTTGGCAATCAGAGACCATGAGCCTCTTTTCTGGATTCTCCATGTATTTGGCAACAATGTAGTTCCTACATTCCATGTATTTCTCTGGCGTGTGGTCTGGTGATTTCCCAGAGAAGAAATGTGGCACCACTTGCCTCTCCAGTCGATGCACAGTGGCTGGTGAAAACCAATCTTCACACAGGAGAATCCCAACAAGTACAAATTAAATTTACTAAATAGGCAAATATTTTTGATAACTACTAAATAGGAAAATATTTATATACATACGCACATGTATTTGGGTCTGCATATCTATCTATACACACTCGTATGCATATATATGACCCGACATGTTGTATGCACGAGCACAGGTTTAATCAAATTTGCTTGTAAACTGATCCAAACCCTATCGGTTTAGAAGCAATACAACCTTAACCACAGTTCGCTTCTAATCCCTATTGGTTCTGGAGAAAACACTCCATAACGTTTCATAAGCAGCTCGGCAGATAGTCCAAATGTTTGTTAATATGTAAACCCATTAAGAACCGAGCTCACACTCACTTTGCAAACAAAGCACAAAGCAAATTCAAAAAAAGAAAAAGAAAAAAGAGACAGCCCCCCGCCCCCCGGCAATTCAAAGTCACTCACTTCCTCGCTCATCCTCAAACTCTCAACAAGTACAATTTCACTATCTGGAGCTAATAGATTATGTGTGTATGTGAACGTATAGGTGTAGGCATGTCTACCTGAATGCATTGGGACCACGAGAACCCTGCTCCCGAACCGCTTGACGACGCCGCGACCTTCCATGATCTGGGGCGGCGTGATCACAAAGGACGATCCGGAAACAGCGCCATCCGTCCGATCCTGATCGAACACCGGAGCATCGGCGGGCACGGCGGAAAGCGCCTGGAGCTGCCCGTACGACACGTTCTCCAAGGCCAGCAAAGCAGCGTGGAGCTGCTGAGCCCTCTTGCCGCTCTCTCCGCTCTGATTGGCCCGCTCTGCGGCCACGATGGCCATGACCGAGGAGTGGGGCCGATTCACTGTGTGCTTGACCACGAGAGGGAAGTCACAGACGCGGGCCCCACCGTCGGAGAGGACCTCGCTCTCGTGGAGCGAAACGGCGCCGGATTGCGGCTCGTCGGGATCATCCTGTAGTTCTACGCCGTCGTCGTCGTGGGCGGGAGGGGGCTCTTCCTCATCTTCGTCGTCGTCCTCGTGCTTCGGTGCTCTCCGGCTGATTTGGGGCTCTCTCTTTCGCTTCTTCCATCGCGTGCGGGTCTCTGAGAAAGAAAAAAACGAAATTCCAGAGTCAAATTCAAAACACATATATATACAATTATTCAAGAGAGAGAAAGGATTTAGGTTTGGGTGCGTACCCGAGGGGAAGGAAGGGGAAGCTGGCATTGTTCGAAGGAAAATCGGATTTGTGGGGTCTTTGATTGGTGCACTGGCACGAAAGCAAACCAAATGAGGGAGGAGAGAGAGAATGGGAAGAGGGAGAGAGGGGTTTCTCTCCTCGCTCTGCCTTTGGGCTCTCAGTGCTGCCTTTGTGCTTGTTTGGCTCTGGTGAGCAAAAATGTTGATTGTGGATTTTCTTTTTGAATTAAAAAAAAAAAAACAAATCGAGATGTGGCGCGTCTGACTGTGCTGGGCGCGTGGAAGTTGAAAGTCAGGAAAATGTTTGGTTGCTGTAATAAATCGACCCGATAGTTGCCAACTTGCCATTGTCGCGATAATTATAATTATTTTTTTTTTTTGACATGATTATAATTATTTTATGAATAGCGTTGTAAATTTACATGAATATTGTTACGTTAGTCATAATTAAATTTATAATTATTTAATAATTAACATGATACTAGCTATGTGGACTGTTATGTCACTTTATTTTATAATTATTTAATAATTATCACGATATCATATAGGAATTCTCTGTGGTGCATAAATATTGAGTTTTATTTTCCTAATAAAAAATTTATGGTACAACTAAAAACCTCCACTGACCATTTTCTAGGTTGATTAGCTGATGGATTAACAAAATTTAGCTTTTCTTTAATCATTTTGTTTATATATTGGTGTATGAGAATGGACATACGTACGTATGGTGGTGATATAACATTCCCTTATGTAGAGTGTTCATTGGTAGGCTGTGACCTTAGACAAATTTTACGTTCACCATCAGATTATGGCCTTAGTGATATTATGTGCCTAAAATCATGACACAAAGTCGGATTGAAACTTCGGAGTAGTCGTTCATAATACTACAATCTCGACATCCTTTAGGTAACTATTAAGTGAACATAAATGGCCGAGTTATTTGGATTTTTTCCTTTAGTCGAGTCATATTGTTTGTTATCTGTTTTGTTCTTCCGTATTGGCATTTGTGGTCTGTTTGGAGTTTGCACTTCGAACTTTACTTTCTTAACCCGAATTATAGGGTCTTAGGCATGTGTTCCCATCCCGGATTGACCGGGTGTATATTTGGTATATCAAAAACTAATTAACATATTTAATTTTTTTTATCAGATGTATTGTACAGATCAATTATTTATATCTTAATTAATTTTTTAATTATTTAAATTTTTGATCAGATGTTTAATGAAAGCTTTTATTCATCTAAAAAAAATTATTTATATCTTAAGCCAACCCCTATTGTTGACAATAGATTTTATCAGATACATAAATACACACTCACATTACAAAATTTTCAACGTGAAATAATCAACGGAACCTTTTTCTTCACGAGGCCTCTTGAAATTTACCTATATAACATTTCCCCTTCCCCTCACCGTATATATATATATATATATATATTAGTTTTTCTTTTAAAGTCAAATTATTGATGCAACACAAGTAAATAAAAACAAAATTGTTCAAGGTATAAGATAATTTACATTGAGAGAAAGTTTTATTTTAAATTAGGTAGGGAAAATTTCATAAAGTCCAATATATTAATTTGACATGTGTCTTAAATGCATACGTGCATTTTTAATATCAGGGCACACAATTCTCACATTCTTTTTTAAACAAGCTATAAGGATTATGGGTGATAATTTGTGTTCTTGTGTCGTGTTCGGATCGTGTTGTGACATTAATCAAAAATTGAATCATTTAATTAAACTGGTTATATCCTCCGACCCTAACTTTAATTTATTGTTGGGTTTGTGTCAGATTCGTAAATCGTGTAAAAAAATTATTAATTATAAATATCATATATCGGGTTCGAGTCGTGTCAACACATTAGTATAAGATTATATAGATCAATCATAACTTGACCCATTTCATTGAATGGGTTAGATTAATAATTTTAATCTACTATTTTTGTGTTGGGTTCTTATTAAATTTTGTTGGTCGTATAAAAAATTAAGAGACATACGAAGTAAGAATACATGTGATTTAAAATCAAAATATATTTCGAAATTGGGCCGAAGAACATATAGGCGCAGCTGTGGTGCACGATGATCCAAGAGAGCACAATATCAACGATCCTCCCAATTGAGGCATTCCTCTTCCCTTCTTTCACACCCCGGAGGGAGCTGCAGAGCCGAGAGAAACCTCCAATTCGTGGCCACCATTTGTATGCACTCATTGAGAACCAGCTCCCTTCCAATCATGAAGCGGGCCAGACCCACCCCACCACCAACGCCACCGCTCTCCACCACCAAAACCAGCAGACCCATCTCCAAAAAACCCAAACCCACGATCCCACCCAAGTGGGTTTCCCTCGGCCTCACCAAATCGGAGCTCTCCCTGCCCCTCACTTTCCCTACTGGCCAAACCTTCCGGTGGAAACAGACGGGCCCTCTTCAGTACACGGGCGTTATCCACTCCCACCTTGTCTCTCTCAAGCACCTCCAGAACGGCGACGTATCCTACTGCCTCCACCACACCGCCACCTCCGAGGCCAAGGCCAAGCTTGCCCTGCTCGATTTTCTCAACGCGGGTATTTCTCTCAGCGACGTCTGGGAGATCTTCTCGGCCTCGGACCCGCGGTTCGCCGAGCTGGCGACCCACTTGGGCGGGGCCCGGGTGCTCAGGCAGGACCCGCTCGAGTGTTTGGTTCAGTTTCTGTGTTCGTCTAATAACAACATTGGGAGGATCACCAAAATGGTGGACTTTGTTTCGTCCCTTGGGGATTTTTTGGGGACTGTGGAGGGCTTTGAGTTCCACCAGTTCCCGAGTTTGGAGCGGTTGGCGATGGTCTCAGAGGACGAGCTTAGAGAGGCCGGTTTCGGTTACAGGTTGACTGTTGTTGTTATTGTCGTTTCCCGTTCATTTACACACGTGCTGCGCCTGCCTGTATAAGCTGAATTCACGTTCCTTAGCTTTTCTTGAGCTGCTAACATCTTTTTGCATGGTCATACATTGTGTGTCTGTTGACTGTCTCTCTTACTATTAACGGTTTTCTGGTCAGAATTCCTATACGTTAATGTTGTGGAACTCACAATTATAGAAGCTGATCATAGCATGGTTGGAAATTTAATATTATAATCAAAATAGTTTCTTAAATCCCAATTAACTCCTTAAAATAGTTTGTAATATCACAGCACTTTGATTGTAGGAAACTTGTCTACACATTTATGCACATTTCTGAATTTGTTTCTTAAGTCATGATCTGATATATTGTGTTTTGGCCGTGTATGTAGTGTTTGCTTTTCTGGTAAGTGCAATCTTGACAATTTATTTCACTCATGATGTCAATGTACAGGGCTAAATACATCATTGGTACTGTAACTGCTTTGCAATCAAAACCTGGTGGAGGTGCGGAATGGCTTGCTTCTCTTCGGAATTCGGATCTTCAAGAGGTTATTGATGCTCTCTCTACTCTACCTGGAGTTGGTCCTAAGGTGGCAGCGTGCATAGCTCTCTTCTCTCTTGATCAACACCACGCCATTCCTGTTGATACGCATGTCTGGCAGGTATGTTTCTGGATGTTTTCATGTCACCCCATCTGGTGAATGTGGCTATGTTGTGTTATCACCAAGATAGTGATTTTGATGAGATATAAAATTAGCACCTTTTTTTTGGAAATAAGGTTCTCGCTACCTAAAAATTGTGATGGTCCAGCTTCCTGAAAAGAAAAGAAATTCATAAACATAGAAAAGAAAACTCACTTTGTCATGTGATTTGCGGGTTTAGAAATTTCCAATCATGGAATGCTGCACCTCTGATCTTGTGACTGTTTAGTTTCTCAATTTCTCTTGTGAAAGGATAATAAGAAGTAATTGAAAGTTGTGACACCAAAAGACCCAAACAAAAAAAGAAAACTAAAATAAAAAAGAAAGCTGGGTGCGACACATTATCTCTGCTTGCATTAGTTTTAGTTTAAATAACTAACTGCATCTTTACAAGTTATCTCTCATGATTTCCAGTTCATGAAGTGCTGATCTGCTGATATTTTGCTTATTTTGTGCAAGATTGCTACAAGATACCTATTACCGGAACTTGCAGGTGCCCGTCTGACACCTAAGCTATGCAGCCGTGTGGCAGAGGCATTTGTGAGCAAATATGGAAAATATGCTGGCTGGGCTCAAACTCTGCTCTTCATTGCTGAATTACCTTCACAGAAGGCCCTCCTACCATCACATTTTTGGAGCATCAAAGAAAAGAAATCCGCAAAGAGTAAGAATGGCAAAATGTGCAGTGGTAATTGAAGCTATAGCAGATCATTTTCAAAGCTTCCTTAATGGACATAACTCTAAATGCTTCCACACCCCCTTTCCTTTTACCAAGAGCATGACCTAGTAGAAGCTATGGATCTCAAGATCAAAATTGAAGAGCATTGTGGGGAATAACATTTTTCCCAGCTGTTTAATCTTATTTATTTTTTTTGAGAAATATACTTATCAAAAAAAAAAATAACATTTTTCCTGGTAAAGATATCTGGACATTGAACCACGGTGCAATTAAGAATGGCAAAATGTGTAGTGGTAATTGAAGCTGTAACAGATCATTTTCAAAGCTTCCTTAATGGACATAACTCTAAATGCTTCCACGCCCCCTTTCCTTTTTCCAAGAGCATGATCTATTAGAAGCTATGGATCTCAAGATCAAAATTGAAGAGCATTGTGGGAAATAACATTTTTCCTGGTAAAGATATCTGGACATTGAACCATGGTGCAATTTTGCACAGTTGGATGGAGGATGATGTCAAAACTGCATGTCTTTTTCAGGTTACTTCTGTAAACAGTGGCATCTTGCTTTATATGTATGAATTTTTATTTTTATTTCCTTCAGGATGCCCTTTCTGTAAATCATTCACATTAAGAAATCTCCTTCTTTATTTAGTCATTTGTTCTTATTTATGCTGTAATAGCCCATTGTTTTCTCTTGATCAGAGTAAGAGGGATACATGAACGTCAGCTCAAATAGGTGAAAGAAGAGTAGATTATAAACATCGTTACAGTTTATAAACAGGGTTGTGTGCGCGTGCACTAGTTAATTCGTCCATTATATCCCAGAAGGGGTATGATTATGGATCAAAACAAGAGTTTGTCCAACTTTTACATTTATTCCTTGACTGTCTGACTCCCCCCCCCCCCCCCAATCCATCTCGATCTTTGTGCATTAAATAATGGAATGTGATATGGTGGTTAATGGCAGGTTTTATGAGCACATGTGACTTTAACCTCAGTCTCAGTGTATTGCGGCATGATTTCTAATTCCCATCAGTTACTACTTCAAGCTGACTCTTGTAAGTTGGGTGTTTAGCCATTTTTTATCCGTCGTATGGACAATAGATGGTGTATTTTATCATTATTATAATTTTCTGGAGATTATTCCTTGTTCCTGTTTCTAATTGAGCAGTTTTTGACTTTTATACATCATGTTTGTTTTTTAATTGATATGTTTTAATGTATATGCCCATTCCCTTTATCTTCCCTGGCTCATTCCTTTGTTACCATCACCCTTGGGTTTCGTGCAAAGACAAAGAGAATTGGATCATTAACTCACAGGTGATACAAGTTGATACTTTAAATTGCAAATGTGTCTTTTTCTGCTTCTGTAGAACTAACTGCTGATGCATATTTATCAATCAAGCTCCTAAGGTGTAATTGGGTAACATCCGTATGTGTTGTAAATAGAAGTCAAGTTATATCTGGTAGTGTCCACAAAGAGAGCTTTCCACTCATTGGTAAGCCAACTAGTAATTAAAATTTACTCAATTTTCTTCCTTCCAATCATCAATAAAAAATTATAATTCAATAGTGATGATGTCTTTAGTTACTTATTTATAGATCTATGGGTAAAAATAGGAATTGATAGTTTGAATCTCCTCCATGTAAAAGATGGTACTAAATTATCCAGGGTCAGGAGCATTGTGCATCAACCAATAGAGCTTTAGGAATGCCTGGGCACCAATCGCCACCAAAAGTATGACTTGATACAATGAGGGAGCATCTATTCTTTCCTAGACATGCCTGAAAAAATATATTAAAATTGATAAGAAAAGTATAAGTCAATATGAACAGAAGTACTCTACATTGATTTCATGAACTTCAATGTAGTCACTTATCTTTGAACTTTCCATATATGACACATAAAATAATGATGTGACCAGAGGTAGCATCTAAATTGCAGTGTTTGGGGGAAAATATTTTTCTCCAAATATGACACATAAAGTAATGGTTTTTTAAGTAATCCTATATCATCTGTTTATCCTGCTTGTGCTAATGTATAGTGAGTTTTACCAATTGATAAGAAAAAAAAAGAAGAAAAAAAAAATACACTACTAAAGCACTCTGTACTTTCAAGCTGTTATCAATTATTGCCTTTTCTGGTTTAAAAAATTATAGTTTATTTTTAAATTAAAAATAAAATATCATCTTGGAATACTTGTACAGTTGTAGCCTAGAACATATTCTAATCAGTCTGGAATTGATGGTCTTTCTGTCTGTAAAAATACAGAGGAGAAAAGAAATGTTTAGGTTTAAACCTTATTTGCAGTTGTCTCCCCTCTTCTTAGCAATGGAGTATACTTTTCCATTAATTACCAAGCTTGGAGGAACATAGAAGAAATCTATATTGATAGAAACTTTGCATGGGATTGGGAAGATATTGAAGAAAAAGGAAAAATCGAATAGAGGAATTGTGCCCTGTTACAGAAAAGGAAGCTCACCTTTTCTACAATGTCTCTGGAATTAGATGAATGACAGCTTCCAATATCATAACTCTCACAATCCCCAGAAGGTGTTCCAAAGCTTGCAAATAAGATCTTGGATATGATATGTTTTGGAGGACAGTCGAGCTGAAGTTTAGGCCTTCTGTCAGGTTTCATTTGATAGATTTTTCCACTTCCATCTTGTCTCCTCCATGAAGTAACTGAGGGCAAATGGGAACCGGACACAAGGCCACATACTTTTGTTATTGAAATTGTGTCCAGGAAAATCCCCAAGGGGTACCCTCTTTCTTCTTCTAATAGAACTAATAGGTTGCCTTTAGGCTTGAGGAAGGATCGAGGTACATGGTACCTAAAAGTGAACAAGTTCAACCATGTTACAACGTAATTGTCCTGTATAGAGAACTTCTTGAGAAGAATAGGAGTTTGGATTGCCTCAGTGAAAAAATTACTTGAGATCCTCCTGGGTAAAAATAAATGGCGAAGATGGCCTCCAGTGAAAAAATAACTGGATTTTTCCCCCAATCATTTGCAGGAGATCTCATTGATTTTCTTACTGGAGGCAAGCCAAACTCGAAGAATAGTGAGAGTTTTATGTAAAATACAATGGCACATGATATTGTCGAATTCTGTGGAAAAAAATTCGAAGTTTTAGTTAGCAAAATACATGTGTTTGCCATTGTTAAGTTCATGCAATAGATGAAGTTGTTGTTGCCTGGAGAGAGCATAGTATGTGTATTGACACAACAAAAACAAATAATTGTGTAGGGTACCATGTTTGTGAAGGATTTCCTTTTGAGGTGCGGTATGATACCCAATATCGACCAATGCTCTGGCCATTGACCCAAGCTTCTCCCTTTCCCATGGAACCGAGGTTCAGTGCAACGGGGTTGTTTCCAGCAGGTTCTTCAAACCTAGTCTTCCAATCAAAACAACAATAGAAAATATTATATTAATCGTATCTATGACATATAACAATTACTAGAATTGAATATGTTATTGATTTTCCGTGGGATTCAATTCATTAGATTTTCTCTTGCATGTTGTTGCATATTGTTATTATTATTATTATTATTATGAGTAATAATTTATTAGAAGAGGCAAAACCCTAATGGTGTCGAAAATCTAGAAAGTTAACAAAATCTAGAAGATTTAAAGAATGAAATCTTGTTGCATATTATGCATGAAATAAACTGAACCAAGAATTATCAGGGGAAAAAAAGGTAGCAGTGTTACTACCTTATACCATGTGGGTCTTTGATGAGTAGAGATTCCAAACCTTCTCCATTGTATTTGTCTTGATCCAAGATCTGTATATATTTGCAGTTTCTCTCCTAACAATCCAACCTGTGGAAAAGGTATCCATTAGAATTAATCTAAGAGAGAGTCTATTAAATTAATATCTGTTCTTAGAACACGTGATTTTTACATATATATTTAAGAATGCACGTAAGAATCACATGCTCTGTTAATCCTATTAAAAATAAGATAGTTGAATTATAAGATATGTCCGTTTAATGATGCGGAAATCGTTGTATTTTCCCTTCAATTCATCTTGACTTGAGTTTATAACGTTCTATGTAATGAAAGCATTTTATAGCTAGAAGGAAATCACCTGATATCCCCATGGGTGGTTAGAGAAATCTCTGCCTTGGACTCTTACTCGGCGCAAGCCTGCAACTCTATGCTCGAGAAATGCTCCTGAATCCTTCACATGGAAACAAATTTGACTGACGATTTCATGAAAGACAAAAGGATTTGTGTTTATTTTGTACTAGAGAAAGCAACAAGAGCATGCCTGGAAGCAACTCCTCGGATGAAAAGGGTGTTTGATTATGTTAGTTTTATATTGTTATTTGAATTCAATTACTATTTTACTCGTCCGTGTTACAGTATTGGTGACATGCTCTAAAGACATATGTTAGTTTAATAGAGACGATTAGAGGAATTTTCTCCAATCTAATTTGAAGAAAAACTTTTGTCCAGTCATTAGACAAGGTTAGAACTCCAAGGATAAAGTTTTCTTCTGAATTAAGTTTTTCTTTAATTCAATCTATTAAATTGGTATTTGTCTTTAGAGACCTGCTCTAAAAACAGATATCAGTTTAATAGATAGGACTATGTCGAGTCATTAGGACTCAAATGTGGTGGCCATTAGGTGATTGTATGGTTTTCGTTTCCTTAATTGATGACACATAAAAACTAATGGAGAGAATGAGAGATATGAGATTGAAAATTACCGGTAATCCAACCATTACACTGAGTAAGGAGATGAAATTTGTCCCATTTCTTAACCTCACGCTATTCTTCAGGGTGAATGTTTTTTTCTGGTGACTTCCATGAGCAGATCCTAAAGAATAACCAAGTAAAGCCAAAATTTCAAGCTCTGAAATTGGGGTATATAGAAAAGAAAGCAAACACCTATAAAAAATGATATTCCTTTTGTTTTTTTTTTTTAAAAAAAAAACAAAAAATTAACAAACAACCTAAAACACTCAAAGTCAAAATTCTCTTTAAATTAATGCCATCTAAATTTCATTAAGGAAATGTAACACTTGCCTGCATGACCTCCATTTAAAAAGGCATGCAGTACATGTCCACAGGAAGCAACATTGAGTATGGATTGAGCACTTGGGCTATCATGTTGAAACCTGTACTTACACAATAAATAGCAAGCAATTTAGTAGTATAAGGGTTAGAGTCCGTTTGGCCCTCCGATTTTGTAGGCTAAAAGTGTAGTTTTAAATAAAATCACAAAAAATGTATCATATTGAAGTGCGTTTTTAAAAAAATGTTGTTTGAAAATGTATAAATATTTGTGTTTTCAAATCATAGGTAAATGATTTTTATTTTTTATTTTTATTTTTTTAAATGCATATTTTTAAAGGCTAAACTGCAATTTTAAAAGCTAAATCAAGTCGCGATTTTACTTAATGCTTAATTGCGTTTTTGAAAATCGCATTTTCAAATCAAACATTTTGAAACCACAAATTCAAAAGGACCCTCATACTTAGCCACAATTTAAGTCTACTTAATTCTAGTGACTTCAAATTAGCTCTACCTGAAAGTGTACCAAAGATAATCTGATGTATCTTTTGTTGTATTCATTTGCTCAAACAATTTTTTTGCTCTTAATGAAGTCTCGTGAAAGTCGGGAATAACTTCTTTGTACTCTTCCCATTGTTCAATTGAGTCAAACTTTTGGCTCGAGATCACTGATCTTGTATTATGTTGTGTGCTTACCTGTTGAAGGAGCAAGTTAAACATATGAAACTACTTTTAAATACTTTGAAGTTTATTGTTCTTGCATGTGAATAAGTATTTATAGTCAGAGACGGAATCAAGATTTTTAATCGGATTGGATCGAGAAGAGGCGGTTCGTCCGTGTTTATAGCAAACCCTAACTTGTGTGCATTTGAGTCTTACCTTTGCAGTGTTGAAGACTACGGTCTTGCAATCTGGTAGGATACTGATTGAATTTCGAGGCAATTCATATGAAAAATTCTGAAAGACAACTTTGACATCGCTCGTCTCATTGTTTACCAAAAAGGCAGCACATTCTCCTGCGTCACTTTTGAAGACATAAGCCTGCATTGTTAAGAAAAAAAAAAATTAAAAGAAAATTTAGTTAACATATGTTTAATTGCTTAAAACAGATGAACAGTAGGAAAGAATGGATCAGAATCCCCTACAATCTCACGTCCCTGCAATGAGGCAGCCTGAACATCTGCTCGGACACTTTGGGCAAGGGATTGTAAGGGATCCCGATCTGGGAAGAATAACCAGATAGAAGTTCCTATTTTATAATATTCTTACTTGTTGCAGTTCACCCAAAGGAAAAGCAGTGTGTGCTCCTGAAAGTAAAGGGCTTGAGCTTAATTTTATAGCAGCATGTAGCTCCTTAAGATGACCCCATTTTGGTTGTCTAATTAAACCTGAACCCATTAACTAATAAGTCAATTATTAATTCTAATATAATTAAGTAATTATGTATAAAACAAGAAATGGAGAAACATACCATACTCATCAAGAGGAGCTTGATCATAATAACTTGGGATTATATACGCAGAGGCTGTTCTTCCAAAATTGGTGCCTCCATGATACTATATATATGATGAAACCATATTGTTAGGAAATAATTTGTTGGATTTAATCTGCATCCATAATTATGAGTACTAGAAAAAAAAAATGACTAGGCAACAAATTTATTGGACAACGATTTCTTCCAACGCAGTCTATAAAAATGCCACACGTTCCTTCATATATACATGCTTTTTTAATACATTTTTTTTTTTTCAAGTTTGTCAATACCATTAAAAAAGCATGTGATTTTAACATGTTCAAAAACACGTGACATTTTTATAGGCTGGCCAGATTAGAAAAAGTTACTGAAGCCCAATTTAGAGGAAAATAATGTCAAAATGTCAAAATTTATTTCACTAAACTTTGAATAATGAAGTGTGAAAAGAGGAAATTAATTATGGTACCATATAATAATTAACGTAGCTTCCTTTCTTTGCGATGAACAATGCAACGTGAAATGCAATGTGTGCAGCTGACCTCATGTATGTTTCTTCACCATATGTTTGATAGCTTGAAACAAAATCCAAGGCATTTCTTGGGGATTAGATTTTTTCCGTCAACTAATTTGTTTCCAGTACAATTTTCCCAGAAAGTTAAGAGACATATATGCTTTCGATCATTTATATGGTATTGAATATAAATGAAATAGAAAATGATGAGAACATACAAACTTGTCCAGTTCTCCGTCCACAATGCTGGCTTATTTGGCGAGTTGGGTCCAGCAAATGTTTCTCCACATCTCATCCCATTGCATGAATTTATCTGCCAATCACACGATCGACTTGATTCTTCAGTACGTGTGTGTGGGTATATATATATATATATATATATATATATATATACACACACAAATAATTTTCTCCAAACGGTGTCGATGAATTTTTTTTAATTAACATGTGAAAAACATATATTTTTTTAAGAGGCACGTGACAATTTTATAGATTTGGTAAGAAGAATTCATCGATCAAGTCCAATTCTTCAGAAAATTTTGTCCGTGTATTGGAGCTTAATTTGTTTAGACCTCAGGTGCTGACTTTAATTATAAATATTAATTGGGGCTTTGTTTAATTAGGAACTTAATCATTAACAAATGGACAAATTTATGAAATTAAAAGAGAAAATTAAGTAGTACATAATACTAGCTTTAATGGGTCAGGAAGAAAGAACCCAGATGGTGTTTAATTAATTTTCCAATTCTTTTCTTCTTAAAATAAAATTGTAGTTTTAGAAGTAATTATATTCCTCCAAGTTTATCCCTATATATACACATCAAACCGGATTCCGATAGGGTGCAATGACTTGTCTGTATTGCATGAAATAGCTAGAAATACGTAATTTATGTAAAAGGACATTCGGGTTCCCATTTTATCAGCAAAAGCTTAGGCACCTAGCTACCTGACCAAATAAGACCCGATCGAGTACCCTCTCACATGGGCCTCATTGCACCCGATTCCCCATCCCATGAAACCTATATAAAGAGGAAAAAGATACTAACCACTGGGTCAGGGGCATCATCTTGCTTACACATTGCCCAGGGGACACCAGTTTGAAGCCCCACAGCCATGTTTGCAGCCCAACGAACGTAAGGCGGCCCTTTCTCATGAAAAGCTGCTTCTACCAACATGTACTCGTTCTCAATCTAGACATTTTTTAAATAAAGAAAATGACATTAATTTAATAAATATATATGGCAAATTTCTCTGATCAAGTCCTACGAACTTAATTACCTGTGATAGTATAATTGGCCCTCCTTGTGAAGCATACAGTCCTTCCGATTTCATCATGCCTACAATGTTCTTTGCAAACCTCTGCATGTGAAACTGCCATTGCATGCCAACATGAGAACAGTGAGTGTTACCATTGTTTCACGATCAATATATATATATATATATATATATCAATTTGCTTGTGAAATTGGGAAAAGAAAAGCTGATACCTTGAAGGGTTCGTTATCAGATCGGAAGATAATGCCGGGAATGTCATGTAACCAAAACGGTAGGCCCCTGCACCACCACAAGGATATATCGATATATCATATGCATGAGCGCACGTATATACTTTTCTTTTTATTCTATGATTATTATTATTTTCTTTTAATGCAATGCATACAAAATAATTAATCATTCTCCAATATATCGGTAAAAGTGGGATTTTTTTTGTATTCTAGATGGGCCATAACCTTGCTAGATAAATGGCCTTATCCAATCAAAGCCAGAGCATTCCCATTATCGAGTTGCCACAATTCAGCAATTTTTTTTCTTCTCAATTTTAGCTTAAAAATAAAAAATTACATTTATTTATTTATTTTAGTTACCCATTTTTTTTTATCTGTTTTCATTATTCCATTTAAATATCATTTCTCAATGATTTCGTTATTCTATTTAAGAACAAAAAAATGAGAGGAAATAGAATGATATATATAATTTCATTTGGTGGGTAAACACTAAACAGCTCACAAAAGTTTTTTGCTAAATAGCTAGCTGAATGTTGATAATGTTTCACTCAAATTTTTATTGGAAAAAGTCCATATACCTCCCCTCAAACTACCACCAAATTGACAATATCTCCCCAAATTATCAGAAAAATTTCAATGTCCTCCCAATCACCCTATGCTAGCAAAAAGACAAAAATGACTTTATAATTTTTTCAATAAAACAAAAATACTCCTATAAATTGGAAAAAAGAAGAAAAAAAAATTATTATCTAAAAAAAAAAAACGAAAATTTCAACTTTTTTTAAAAAACAAAAATTTTAATTAAAAAAAAACGAAAAAAGAAGAAATTTTTCTTTTAATTTTTAAATTTGGCCACCCTCGATTTTTATGTATTTATTTTTTAGTTTTAATTTTATTTTTGAATTTTTAATATTTTATTTTATTTTATTAAAGGTATTTTTGTCATTGGAGAACATTGACAACTTTTGTAGTTGGGGGGAGATTGTCAATTGGGTGTAATAGTTTGAGGGTACGTGGACTTTACTTTCTTCTTTTTATCATTTTCGTTTGAAGTTTTTCTTTTTTCTTCTTTTTTTTTTTGTCTATTTGATCAGAAAAATATACACAAATGTTTAAATAGAGTAATAGTACGTATGTAGAGAGTGGGTTTACCCATGGGAAAATGCTAAAATCAAGGCCCTTACCCATAAGACCATTCAGCCTCGATAAACGGTCCCATTCTAAGGCACACATATAGGCCTTGTGCTTGGATTTCCTTAATGAACCTTACTAAATCACGTCTTCCACTAAAATCAAACTGCAAAACATTCATCACCACAACCATTAGCAAATTATAATCACAGAGAGAGAGAGAGAGAGAGAGGCTTTAGCTAGGGTACTCATGCTCATGCCTGTCCTTGCTGGGGCTCATGAAGGTTCCAAAACACATAGGTTTGTATCACATCTATTCCCCCTTCTTTGGCTTTCCCAATCAAAGATGGCCACATCTGCAAGATAATTTTTCCCACGCACCAAAAACAAGGAAAAACATAATTAAATTAAGAGAAAGCAATATTTGATATTAATTTGGTCTTTCTTCTTTTCTTAATCATAAGGCAACAAAGAACCTCAGCTTGTGACAATAATTTAAATTCTAAATGGGACTAGAAAACAAAATAATTGGTAACGCTATCCTCAAATGCATGCATTTCTGTCTACTCTTTCCAAATATCATGAAATAAACTCGTGTACGTACTCATGAAGCTTGTGATTTCAACTTTCCTCCACAAAGAATGTCTTACCTAACCATGACAATAAGAATTGGATGATTTCGATCATTTCTCTATTCTCTTTCCAAATATGAAATATCATGATCAAATAAAACTTAATTAATTTGCATTCATATTAATTAATCTTCCTTCCCATATATTCTTTTGTTAGAAATAATAACATATATAGAGGGAAATTAACGCAGAAAGACTATATATGTATAATATATACCTCCGGAGTGCTACGAGGATAGTGGATTGAGCCGGAGAAGAGAATCTTGTGGTGGCCATTGATGATTAAAGATCTTCCATCGTATGTTATGTTGCCTCCATGAACTGAGCCTAAAGACTTCAACAGCAACACGAACCAACAAAATAGCCACAACATCTCCGTTGCACTACTTGATCAACTCTCTTTCTCGGTCAGTGGCCACAGTTTGAACCACTTGCAGCTCTTTAAATATAAAAATTCTTAGACATGTATAGAAGAGGTTAGAGAGAGATCAGAGAGAGAGAGAGAGAAGAGACGACAGGGGCGAAGTTTAGTTGCGTAGGGATTTCGACGGTATTATATACTTTTAGTAACTGATTGCAACGTTAAAATTATACATTACGTACGTTAATTGTCTTTGGATACCTCGGCTTAATGTTTTTCAACCCGGTTATAAGGCTAGCTACTTTCCATCCCATTTTATATTTTAGCTAACGTGAGGTATTTTAAGTGTTTTTTTTTTTGTTTTTTTTTTTTTTTTGAAACTTAAAATACGTTACGTTAATAGGTATGAAATAAATATATAGAGTAGCATTACTCTTTAATTTATACCGGCCTACTCTCATAAACCAAATTGAACTAGGATTTTTCAGGAGGAGTATCAAAATATTAATAAGGGGCCACACCTAATTTTAATAGGATCCAAACTTAATTTTTAGGAAAAAAAAATTAATTATAAATAAATAATTAAGTATTCAAAATCAGGCCGATGACCCCTCCCCACACATGTATATATGGTTCGTTATCAATGAAACACACATGCATATATGGTTCGTTATCAATGAAACACACATGCATGTATGGTTCGTTATCAGTGAAACTTATCTCTTCATCATATAACAATCCATCTTATCATCGATGACATTCATCTCCTTTTCTCTGTAGGTTTTAATTATATTTTTCTAACTTTATCATTTGTATATATTTGCAATACTTAATTTTCATATATTTGAAATCTATCATGCTATAAAATATTAAAACAGACTACCTAAATTAATAAATAATTAAGTGATTATAATTATCTTTATGTATGAACTTAAATTGATCGATGAGATAATAATGATTTATCGTATAAAATCAGTAGGCACACTTGGTTTAAAGACTTTATTTTTGCCACTTCAATTTCAATTCATATCGTAGATGTCACCTCACTTATGGTTAAAAATGGACATATGATAACTTCTGTCCATATATTGACGAAAATTCACTTCAAACCAATAAAAAACTAACACGTGTGTACGTAACGCCCTGATCTCACAATGGTTACATAAAGCATATATTTCTTTTTACACATCTCTTACATATCTCATTTTCAAATACATCATTGGATTATGGGACCCACATTGAGTCATACAAATTCAATGGTGGATTTGAAACTTGGTTGTATGGAGATGTGTACGTATGTAAGAAATGTATATCATTTCTCAAGAAAAAAAATTCATCAATTATGTTGATGCAGTTTTCCAGTAAGTGATGTGTCACTCTACGATTCGTCTAATTTCTCATTTCCTTGGGATCTGCAAAGTAAGAACTGCGTCGGGGGATGCCGACAATCTCACTCCAATGCGTAAGTCAGTAAACAATTTGAGAGAGTATTCATAGTGATTTTTGAAGAGATAGCGTGTAATTTAATACTCGATAAACCTTTGTATTTAATATAAAGGCTTTAATGTAGTTTAGACTGTTCTAAGAATCCTGGATTTCTAGGGATTTGCAGTTGAAGGCGATGTGACCTCGGGTAAACAGATCCTTCGGGATCCGTAGTCGCATGACTCGGGCGTACGAATCTTTCGGGATCCGTTACCTCTTCGAAGCGACTCCAGTTGCATGTCTTGGAGCTAAATATTTGTGATTTGTATCTCTTGAATCTCGAGCGGTTCCGAGATATCCGCGATCTCGGATGGTGCATTGTATCCGGGTTGGTTGGCCTGGTCAGGGGCCAACTTGGCCCAAATAATTCGGCTGGGCCTGCTAACTGAGGAGACCGATATTCTCCCTAACAGATTACATTAATCCTTAGTTAATTTAACAAAGAGAAACGATATAAATACATCTCCTACACATTTCATTTTCAAATTCACTATTGAATTATGGGACCCACATCGATTACAAATTCAATGATATAGATTTGACACTTAGTTATATGGAGACATATATGAAATGTGTAAGGGATGTATGAGCGGCAAGTTTTCACTGTACATGTCAAATCATTTTGAGGACGCTGATCGGCGGCCAACAGTGAAGGTCCTAACGGACTAAGGCTGGCTCGATTATTTTGGGGCCTAAAGATACTTTGTTTGTAGATAGACTCATGAAATTCTCTGTGTGCTACTGCATTCAATTTAATATTGATTGAAGAGATAATTAACAAACAACCTAAAACACTCAAAATTCTCTTTAAATGCCATCTAAATTTCATTAAGGAAATGTAACACTTGCTTGCATGACCTCCATTTAAAAAGGCATGCAGAACATGTCCACAGGAAGCAACATTGAGTATGGATTGACCACTTGGGCTATCATGTTGAAACCTGCATTTACACAATAAATAGCAAGCAATTTAGTAGGATAAGGTTTAGAGTCCGTTTAGCCCTCCGACTTTGCAGGCTAAAAGTGCAATTTTAAATGAAATCACAAAAAATGTATCATATTGAAGTGCGTTTTTAAAAAATTGTTGTTTGAAAACGTATAAATATTTGTGTTTTCAAATCACAGATAAATTATGTGTTTTTTTTTTTAAAAAAAAAAACTGCATGTTTTTAAAGACTAAACTGCGATTTTAAAAGCCAAGCTAAGTCGCGATTTCACTTAACGCTTAACTGTGTTTTTGAAAATCGCATTTTCAAATTAAACGTTTTGAAACTGCAAATTCAAAAGGACCCTCATATTTAGCCACAATTTAAGTCTACTTAATTCTAGCGACTTCAAATTAGCTCTACCTGAAAGTGTATCAAAGATAATCAGATGTATCTTTTGTTGTATTCATTTGCTCTAACAATTTTTTTGCTCTTAATTAATGGAGTCTCGTGAAAGTCGGGAATAACTTCTTTGTACTCTTCCCATTGTTCAATTGAGTCAAACTTTTGGCTCGAGATCACTGATCTTGTATTATGTTGTGTGCTTACCTATTGCAGGAGCAAGTTAAACATATGAAACTACTTTTAAATACTTTGAAGTTTATTGTTCTTGCATGTGAATAAGCATTTATAGCAAGAGACGGAATCAGGATTTCTAATCGGATCGGAGAAGAGGTGGTTCGTCCGTGTTTATAGCATACTGCAATTCTATATTTATTGATTCTGTAGTTTCTTGGAACTCGAATGCAGTGAAATCAAACAAATGGAAAGGTTAATATGAAAATATACTGGATTAAAGATATTGATAAGAAAGAGTGAAATTTATGAGAACGTAAATTTTTTTTTTCTATTTAAAAAAAAAAAAAAAAAAAAACACCTAATTTGTGTGCATTTGAGTCTTACCTTAATTTGCAGTGTTGAAGACTACGGTCTTGCAATCTGGTAGGATACTGATTGAATTTCGAGGCAATTCATATGAAAAATTCTGAAAGACAACTTTGACATCGCTCATCTCATTGTTTACCAAAAAGGAAGCACATTCTTCTGAGTAACTTTTGAAGACATAAGCCTGCATTGTTAAGAAAAAAAAATTAAAAGAAAATTTAGTTAACATATGTTTTACTTAAAACAGATGAACAATAGGAAAGAATGGATCAGAATCCCCTACAATCTCACGTCCCTGCAATGAGGCAGCCTGAACATCTGCTCGGACACTTCGAGCAAGAGATTGTAAGGGATCCCAATCCGGAAAGAATAACCAGAAGTTCCTATTTTACTATATTCTTACTTGTTGCAGTTCACCTAAAGGAAAAACAGTGTGTGCTCCTGAAAGTAAAGGGCTTAAGCTTAACTCTATAGCAGCATGCAGCTCCTTAAGATGACCCCATTTTGGTTGTCTAATTAAACCTGAACCCATTAACTAAATACGTCAATTATTAATTCTAATATAATTAAGTAATTATGTATAAAACAAGAAATGGAAAAACATACCATACTCATCAAGAGGAGCTTGATCATAATAACTTGGGATTACATACGCAGGGGCTGTTCTTCCAAAATTGGTGCCTTCATGATACTATGATGAAACCATATTGTTAGGAAATAATTTGTTGCATTTAATCTGCATCTATAATTATGAGTGCTAAAAAAAAAATTGACTAGGCAACAAATTTATTGGACAAAGATTTTCTCCGATCCGATCTATAAAAATATAATGTATTTATTCTCACATGTTTTGTCCATGCCATTACAAAAGCACGTATTTTTCACATGGTCAAAAGACACGTGACATTTTTATAGACCGGATTAAAAAAAGAACTTCAAGCTCAATTTGAAGGAAAACTCTAATGAGATTTATTTCACTAGACTTTGAATAATGAATTGTGAAAAGAGGAAATTATGGTACCATATAATAATTAACGTAGCTTCCTTTCTACCAGCATGCACTTAATTAAGGGGGGCGTTTCCAGTTCCAACACAGCCAAATAACTCAAATTCTGAAACAAAAATATTTAATTAAAAAAAAAAACATAAAACAAGAATACCTTTGTACTCTTCTCCACCCCTCAGCCGACCCACTGCAGTTTCCAGTTTGCACACCAAATCCGACACCACGGCAAAGCAGTAAGCACAAAATTTTTGCTTTGCACACCAGGTCCATGACAGTTACGACACCATGGTAATCTGCTCATATTTTTTTGTTGATGATAACTATTTACGACTTTTTGTTTTGTTCGCTTTTGCCTTTCCGAGGAAGGAGAGATTAGGAAAGCAAGAGAGTCTTAACTCTTGAAAGTTGAAAACAACTTTTTTTTTTATTTGTTTTATGGAAGTCTCTAGACACTAGAAAATTGAAAAAATATTGTGTATTTGTCTACTTTCAACTTTATGACTTGACTTGTCAAAAAGCTTTAAGCTTTTGTGACATTTGTCTTGGAGAGTCGGAATATAAATAATTAAATAATTTAAGTTCAAGCTTTTGTGGGATAATGCCTTCATAGAGTGTACGGATAAAATTTTACAAAGCTTTTTTTTTTTTTTTTTTAATAGGTTTGTTAATTGTTTTGTGTACTGTGTACGGATAAAATTTTAAAAATAGTTGATTTAATCTGATTTTTACAATACAGAACAATAATTAATTTGCAACACAGAAGCGGTACAAAATTACTCAACGCAGGTCCCACTTTTTGAGGTTAGTTTTCTAAATTCAATTCCTAATATAAGTGGTATTGTAATTAGAATATTATGGTTATTAAATATTGAGAATATTTGTCGTTATTATAGTTTATAAGTCTAAACAATTAATTAGAGAATTTGACATGTGAAAACTATTATATTCTATTATTCTCTATGTGAGTTCATTAATTGTTAACTTACAAATATTTTTTTCTTACTTTTCTAAAGACTCTCCAATATAACCATGTAAATTTATTTGTAGATGATGGAAAAGCCAAATACAATACTTTGACTTTTTCAAAAGAAAAAATACACAAAGTTCAAATGTCAATGTTAGTGATACATCGTCGCCAACTTCTGATATCATAGTTTCTGAAAAATCTTCTAAAAAATCTCGAAGAGTTGACATCAATGAATTTGATATTAGTTCATTGGAGTTTGATCCTGGATTGCGTCGTCAAATATGGGAGTATAATGTTAATCAACAGGATGAAATTCGACGAGCTTACATTCAAGCTGGTCCATACCAATTTATCCTTGAAGAGTACCCAAAATCTGGAAATCCAAATCATCTTCGTAGCTTTCAACCTTCGTGGTTCAATTTATTTCCTACATGGCTTGAATATTCGAAGAAAAAAGATGCAGCATTTTATCTACCATGCTTTCTCTTTAATAAGCCATCTGAGCATCGTACGTAACGTGTATTCACTATAGATGGATTCAGGAATTGGAAGAAAGTTAGAGATGGAAAAAATTGTGCTTTTCTCAATCATATAGGAAAAGATCCTAATTCATTTCATAGAATTGCTGAGAGGTCATATGAAGACTTGAAGAACCAGTCTCAACACATACAAAATATGTTTGAAAATTTCACTTCTGAACAAATTGCAGACAATCGACTGCAATTAAAAGCTTCAATTGAAGTTGTTCGAATGCTGGCATTTCAATGTATTGCTTTTAGAGGTCGGGATGAAAGTGTGGATTCAACGAATCGTGGAAATTTTCTTGAAATATTGAATTTGATAGTTTCATATAATGAACAAATTGCTGAAGTGATAGCTAAAGCTCCAAAAAAATGCCTCTTACACATCACCAATGATACAAAAAGAAATTTTACATATTTTTTCAACCAAAGTGAATGAGACAATTCGCAAAGAAATTGGTAATGCAAAGTTATGCATAATTGTTGATGAAGCTCGTAATGAGTCAATGAAGGAGCAAATGGCTATAGTTTTAAGATTTGTTGACAAAGATGGTTTTGTGCGGGAACGTTTTTTTGGGCTTGTTCATGTCTCTAATACTGCGGCAGTAACCCTACAAAATGGTATATATTTTGTATTGTCTCAACATAATTTAGCGATTGAAAATATTCGAGGACAAGTATATGACGACGCAAGTAACATGCGAGGTGAGTGGAATGAGTTGCAAGCTTTGGTTTCAAATGATTGTCCATATGCATACTACATTCATTGTTTCGCACATCGTTTGCAATTGGCATTAGTGGCGGCATCAAAGGAAGTTATTAATGTTCATCAATTTTTTACTAATTTGACTTTTATTGTCAATATTGTTTGTGCTTCGTGCAGTCGATTTGAAGAATTGCGGATTGCCCAAACTGCTGAAATTGCTTACCTAATTGAAATTGATGAGATTCAGAGTGGAATGAGACTTAATCAAATTAGTAATTTACAACGGGCTGGAGATACTCGTTGAAGTTCTCACTTGAGATCATTTTCTAACTTGATCAAAATCTTTAGTCTAGCTTGTGAAGTTCTTCTTAAAATAATTGATGTAGGAACTACTTCTTCCCAACGAGCAGAAGCAGATTCAGTTTATCAAGTAATGACTTCATTTGAATTTGTCTTCATCTTGCACCTCATGAAAGAAACAATGTAGATCACTGATCATCTATGTCAAGAATTGCAATAAAAATCTCAAGATATTTTAAGTGTCATGAATCTTGTTTCATCCACTAAAACATATATCCAACAATATAGAGATGATAAATGGGATGATTTACTTACCAATGTGAAGTCATTTTGCGAGAAACACAATATAGATGTCCCATATATGAGTGCTTGTTATGTTGAGAGACGAGGTCGAGCTCGCCATCAAAAAGTCGACTTTACAATTGAGCAACATTATTGAGTGAATATTTTTTGTGCCTTAATAGATTCTCAATTGTAAGAATTAAATTGCCGGTTTAGTGAGCATGCAGTGGAGTTGCTTATTCTCGGCTCTGCTCTTGATCCTCGAGCCGCACGTGAATCTTTTAGAATTGATGATATTTGTCAGTTGGTGAACAAGTTTTATCCGCAAGACTTTACTGATCTTGAAAAGGAACAGTTGGAAATAGAACTTAACCATTATAAGCATAATGCAGTTCAACATTCGAGTTTCCAAGCATTGTCAAATATTTCTGAATTGTGCCAATAGTTTAGTTAGTATCAGAAAATCAACTATCTACCAACTTGTTTTTCGAGTTATTGTACTTGTACTTACTCTTTCCGTTTCTGCCGCAACTACAGAACGAGCATTTTCAGCCATGAATATTGTCAAAACTAGGCTTCGCAACAAAATTGAAGATGAGTTTTTGACAGATTCTCTAATGGTGTACATCGAAAGAGAAGTTGCTGCAACAATTAGCATAGATTCAATCATAGATGGTTTTCGGGATTCAAAAACACGACAGGTTCCATTTTGATAGGTGTTTTGGCTGAAATTTAATGTATTATGAAACACATATTTTGTATATTTTCTTTTGTTTATTATTTTTTTTTTGTCAAAACTAAATTTATGTTAATTTTGTCTTTATATATTTATTTCATCTTTAATCTTTATATATTTTTTATTCATGCTTTGACCCCAACTCATATTTTAATATATTTGTAATTTATGCCTTGACGGCTTGGCTCCTGCGCAGGCCCAAAATACTTTTTGGCTCCGTCTCTGCCCCCCCCCCCCCCCCTTCTCCTCTGTTTCTGTGGCCATTGATGATTAAAGATCTTCCATCGTATGTTAGGTTAATCGCCTCCATGAAATGAGCCTAAAGACTTCAACAGCAACACGAACCAACAAAATAGCCACAACATCTCCATTGCACTACTTGATCAACTCTCTTTCTCAGTCAGTGGCCACAGTTTGAACCACTTGCTGCTCTTTAAATATAAAAATTCTTAGACATGTATAGAAGAGGTTAGAGAGAGAGAGAGAAGAGACGACAGGGCGAAATTTAGTATTGTAGGCCGGGATGTCGACGGCATTATGTACTTTTAGTAACTGATTGTAACGTTAAAATTATACATTACGTACGTTGTCTTTAATTTGGCTACCTTGGCTTAATGTTTTTGAACCCGAGTATATATAAGGCTACTTTTCACCCCATTTTATATTGGTAAACTTGATGCATTTTAAGTATTTTTTCATGTTACTTATTTAAAATACGTTAAGTCAATGAATATGAAATAAATTACTCTTTAATTTATACCGGCCTACTCTCACGAACCGAACTAGGATTTTTCACGAGTATCAAAATATTAATAAGAGGCCACACCTAATATTAATAGGATCCAAACTTAATTTTTAGGCAAAAAAAAAATTATAAATACATAAGTAAATATTCAAAATCAGGCCGATGACGTACCCCTCCCGACACATGCATGCATATATGGTTCGCTTTTTTTTTTTTTTCTAATTGATTGAGGAAAAAGGTTACATGGGAGGATCCTTTCCACTTCTGGTCTGATCCAAAAGGAAGAAGAAGTGGAGAATCCAACAAACAAATAAGGGGTGGGTTCCCCAACAATGAACCCAGAAAAAACAAACAACACAAAGCCTGGGCAGCTGATAACTAAACTAGGAATGAAAGTACGCGGAGGCAATGCCTCTGAAGAAGCGGGCCTAAAGATTCGTGATACGGATGTCAAAAATTGAAGCCACCAGCTAAGGTGGTTTGGTGTTGGTACAGAGCCAAAAGCTCCAAACACAGTAACAATAGAGAAGAACAAGGGGGAAAAACAAATAAGCCCATAAATAAACAAAAAAAATACAGAAACAATAACATAAGCAGCAGATGTCCGGTTGATGGAGAAGGAATGGGAGCCTACCCTGACGGCGCGTGAAGTCCACGTGCCACCAAGGGGAGACCTCTCAGCATCAGGAAACACCGGTTTCACCCGGAACCACCAATGGCCTAAGCGTTGGGAGGCTGTGGGAGCTTCACGCGCCGGCGAGAGCGATGAACTCTCTGGCCCGTGTGGGCCACGCGCTGGTGTGCAAGTGGTGGTGGAAAGAAGGGAGACCATCGATGGACGCCGGAGAACCCGTTGGTGAGGAGCGTGTCTTGTAAAAATTGAAGGATGAGAGAAGATCTAGATCCAAAAATTTCAATAAAAAAAACTTTCCAAAAATTATAGAGAACACGGTGAAGGATGGAGGAAATAACTAGAAACAAACGCTAAGTGGAGACAATAAACCAGAAAACAAGTAAAGTTTTAAAAGGATAGATGGGTAGATGAAGCTTTTGCCTTATCTCCGGTAGCTGAAAAAATTGTAAATAATTAAGTAGGATGGATGACGGAAGGTGAGAAATATGGGTGGTTGGGAGGTATGGTGGATAGATGAGGTATGAAATGGAGATGGGTGATGGGGAGAGAAGCACAAAGCTTCCTTCCCATGGAGTTTAACACAGAAGACACCAGAGGATTCTAGAGAGAGGGAGACTTTCTCTCTCTAACTTCAACTTTCAAGGTTTCAGCTATGCATATATGGTTCGTTAATCAATGAAACTTATCTCTTCATCATATAACAATTTATCTCATCATCGATAACATTCATCTCCGCCTTTTCTCAATAGATTTTAATTATATTTTTGTAGTTATCTTTTACCATTTGTATATATTTGTAAGTACTTAATTTTTATATATTTAAAATCTATCATGCTATCTAAATATTAAAACAGACTACCTAAATTAATAAATAATTAAGTGATTATAATTAACTTTATGTAGGAACTTAAATTCATGAGATAATAATGATTTATCGTATAAAATCAGTACATACATGTAGTTTAAAGACATTATTTTTGTCCACCTCCGTTTCAATTCATATCATCGATGGCACCTTGCTTATAGCTAAAAATGGACATGATACTTCTGTCCGTAAATTGACGAAAATTCACATCAAACTAATAAAAAACTAACACGTGTACATAACGCGCCGATCCCACAATAGTTACATAAAACATATATTTATCTTTACACTTCTTATTTTCAAATACACCAAAAAATAGGTCCAAAAGGCTTAAATTTAAAAGTGGTTATGCAGTACTACATTATTACCCAAGATAATTTCCAGATTTTATTGTAGTAGAGTCTACACATTAATTAGTAAAATGAAGAAGATCCATTTCATGGTCGGGTTGAATCTAGATTTTTTTCATTTTCAAGTAAAATGAAAATGAGCTATTTAATAGTTAAGATTATAATTTATTGCATTTTGATTAGAGAGTCAAGTTAGTGATAAAGAGTAAAATTAAATTATTAGGTATGTGTACGAACATAATAAAAGTCATATCTGCCCATTAATAACATCAAAAGCAATTGAAAATTTGTATAATAAAATTCATAATCACAAATATGATAACGCCTGAATGCTATTTTATCACAAATTATTCGTGTAGATCTTAAAAATATTGAAATTTTTATGATAAACTGGATACTTAATTGACTGATGATAAAATAAAAATTTTCATTCTCATGCAGATTCCGCATCAACCAATTAATAGAGTTTTATCGATGCCTGGACATGGATCACCTCCAAAATTGCTGCTTGCTACGGGAATGGTACATGTACTCTTCCCAATACAGGCCTAAGAAAATTGACAACAGTTCGCAAATCAATATGGGACTGAAACAAATGTGAACGAACAAAGTTTTCTTTTAAATTTGGCTAGGAAAAAAATACCCGTATGCATTTTAAATGTTTATGAGCATTTTTAAAAGAATATTTGATTTTCATATATAATTAGAATTACATGTTTTAAGAATATATATTAATTTAATAAATTAGGTCGGAGAATTTCTTTCCAACCCAGTTTTGAGGAAAACTTTGTCCTCCAAATTGGATTGGGAAAATGTGATATATATAATTTATAGAATGAACAAAGTTTTCCTTCATACACTCAATATTGTCAAACGTTTTCGGCCCGTCTAACTTGATTGTATGGTCCCCGTATTGGGACTGAAATCTCTTCACAGGCAAGAGGAAGCGGCCCGGCCTCCTTGAAGCCTGTAGCAACGACAACCCATTTTGTGTAAGGCATGCATTGTTTTTTATATCATCATGTTTTAAGGCATCGTTTTAGTTTGATCGAATATCACATATCACACATGCATTACATCAAATCCAACTCCAAATCAAGCGCTGACGGTGCTCCTAGTTCAAGTAGGAGCAGGAAACCTAATTCAGGTTTGACTCCACCTCTTTGTCTATAAATAGGCTCATGCCCCAGGTATAAACTTCAGACTGAATATTTTATATATTGAGCATATTTTTATCTCAAAGACTAACTTATGCATCAAAGTGAGATCCCTGAAATGGTCTCTTAATTTTAGTTGTTTTGTAATGATCGTGACATTCACATCGTACCGAAAATTGTTCTAACAATGCTTAAACATAATATAATAGAAAAAAAATAATCAAATTAAGCGAATAAAGATTGGTCAAATAAGCATGTAGGATAATTGCACATTTGGTCCTTAGGGTTGGCTTAAATTACAAATAACTTCCTGTGGTATAAAAAGTTCATGGAGGGTTCCGGTGGTAAACTATAATTACGAATCACTCACTGAACCCGTTTTTCGTCCACCAAGTTAATAGATTCCGTTAGTTTGTTATGTCATACCTAATAGGAAACCAACACGTGGCCACCCCAGGCCTAGGGGAGGCCATGCGTCAACCCCCAAACGTGGCCGAGCCACCCCCTGCAACCACCCCTTTGCAATTTTCTATTTTTTTTGAAAAAATAAAATAATTTTTAAGTTTTATTTTTTTTTATTTTTTTTACTGTAATGGATACGTGTCGATTTTTTATTGTGTATGATGTGGCAAACTAACGGAATCTGTTAACTTGGTAGACAAAAACGGGGTTCAGAGAGTTATTCGTAATTATAGTTTACTACAGAGACCTTCCACGAACTTTTTATACCACAAAAAGTGATTTGTAATTTAGACCAACCCCAAGGGCCAATGGTACAATTATCCTTAAGCATGTCCCTAAACATTATTTGCCAACAACATCGGTGGTAGTATCCAAATTGGGGGAGGCATATTCTTGTGGGAAGGATTTGGTTTGTAGTGTAGTCGAATCCTTCCGAAGATACCCATGTCAATCGGCCCATCTAGATAATATGGTTGTAAGAACATAAGAACAATCTATGACCTACGTCCATACTTCAAAACCTTTTTTTGACTACATCTTTCCTTCATTTATTTGATTATATACAAGACTTTATTTATAGAGAAAGAGTTTGAATGTTACAAGTCTCTTCTATTTTTATATTAACAACAATAAATCTAATTTATCATCTTGTAATTTTTGTCTCTTGAGTACTTATAACTCTTGTCTCTTGAGTATTTATAACTCTTGTCTCTTGAATACTTGTAACTCTTATCTATTGAATGCTAGTAACTCTTGTTTCTTGAGTTCTTGTAATTCTTGTCTCAATACGTCCCTACAAACTCAACGGTAGATCACGGACGTTGAGGTTTGATTTTGAACATCAAAGGGCTAAAAAAAAATGGCTACTATGGCTTGAATTAGAACATCGGTTTCTATGACCGAAACTTTGACTTCGGCGACTCTAGCCGGCATTGGCTACTATGCATGGCCGGTATTTGGACATCGACAACTTTATCTAGAATTGGGCCAACTATAGGTATGAAACCTCTTTGGTATTTTTTTTTTTTTTTTCCAACAAAAGAGAATTGGGTATGTGATATTTGCTGGTAAAAGAAACAATGGCAGTGCGGCATGTCATTGTGACAAAGAGAGAGACTCACATGGGTTTGAGAAGAGAAATAGTTCAGGCACAGGATGAGAAAATGTGGAAGAATGAGAAAACCCAAGAAAAAAAATTGGTGCACGATGGATAATATTTGTGTGCATTTTAATTTTGGTTATGATTGAAGATGCAAAAGGATGAGTGAACCAAAAAAAAAGGGAAAGAAAGAAAGAATTGGCACATGATTGAATACTAGTGTTAACCTATAGCTTTGATACCATATATATAAGAGCACGTAATCTAGGAAAGATATAAGAATAAGAAAGAGAGACACACAACTAATGAGGTTCGTATAGAAACTAATAATTTTAAAAGATAAAGGAAAGAGATGAAAGAGACAAATATTAAGATGGTTCGGCCTCTGGCTTACATCCACACGTCAAAGCCTTTTTTTGGTTATATATTTCTTTCATTTATTTGATTGTATACAAGACTTTATTTATAGAGAAATAGTTTAAATATTACAAGTCTCTTCTAATTGTACATTAACAACAATAAATCTAATTTATCATCTTCCAACTCTTGTCTCTTGAATGTTAATGACTCTTCTTTTTTGAGTTTTTGTAACTCTTGTCTCAATAATGACTCGGTATCCATGTCGTGGTCAGTATAACATATGGAGTTAGGGCGGCAGCCGGGAAAGTCAGAAACTGAAACAGATATGGAATGATTTTCTTCCAAGAACAAGGCATCATCTCCTACGTTTTTCACTTTCACCCGCTCCACCACCCCTCCACTCTCATCATCTAGCACAAGCTTGTACACCTCAAAACAACCGGTCATACCCTGACCCCCAGGTAGGCAAGAATCGAAGAACCTCCGTAGCATCGACAAATCTCCGCTATATGTTTCCACCAGATATGTCTCATAAGCATACTCCAAATCTACCAACGCAAGTTTCTTTTTTTTATTGATATTAACATCAATGGACACAATCCCACTTCGATGATCAAGGGCGAGAACCTGGCCTTTAAAATATGAAACATCAGAGAACACAAACTCTAGATCTTTATCCACTTCCACATAAGTCCAAGATTGATCACCTAATTTCATGAAAGCCAGTTCGTTATATTCACCAAACATTGCCACAACAAGGCAATCCTCAGGAGAGGAAGCAGGGTCCGAGGACAACGTAACTTTTGCGACTGCATGCTCGTACTTGTTACCGTAAATTCTATAGCCTCTAAGAATATGTGGGAGACGGATTTCCGCGTTTCTGAAGGGGTTGAAGAGGGTAATGCACGTAGAGTTGGTTACAAAGCTCAACCAACCAAAGGAAGAACCGCAGCATCTTCTATTGTAAGGCATGGAAAGCTGGTTAACGTCAGAGATTTTTCGGTTGGTGATGCTGTATAAATTCCGCGTTCTTTTGGTATTGTCTTTGTTGGGAATCTGCAGCAACATTGGAGTTTGAATGATTTGGGTTTTCAGGCGTCGTCTCGCCTGTCGCTCTTTCACCGCCGTCCCCCATGACTTGCATACGGCACCGAACCGGATCCTGTCAAAGGGTGATGCCACCTTGTCCAGAATTGAATCAAGGAGTTCCTTTGGAAGCCATGCCCAATCCGATTCCGACGATGATATTGCCATGCTTGTAAACATTCTCAACAAACAAATTAGCTTGCACCAATATTGACGGCTACTATATGGAGCCTCTACCTAGGGTTGCACGGGGGGCACTTAACGTTATTTATGGAATTCTTTATGACTAGTGTCAAGTTGATCATTGACAGCACGTAAAAAATTAAATAAAATCTAACGGTTGAAAATAATCCAAAACTCCCCTAGTGGAATATATATATATATACGGCCCCATGGCGAAAGGATTTGGCTTATTTGTGACGTTCGCAAATAACAAAAGTTATCAACGACCACAATAGTCATCCCTAATACTAGACTATTAACGGCGATAATTGATGTTGTCGCTAAAAGTATAAATAATATTCACAAATGACGTTGTGAATATTAACGTCACTTTTAGAGTTACTAGCTCATAACCCACATAATGCGCAGGATTATTAATTATAATAAAATTTTTAAACTTAAAAAAATATCTCCATTACACATAGAACATTGTATGAATATATAAATCACATTTACTTTCAAAAGAACCATAATTTTAGTTTTAATTCATATAAATTAAAACATTTAAAATATTCTCAGATGTGTAGTTTAAAATGAAAAGAAGTGTAAAGAGAAAAAAAAAAGTAGCAAGAGAAAAACTTAGATTCTGATTATCAAAGCATTAATAGTAGGATTAATAGTAGGAATTTCTGATAATGTTAATGTGATACCTATGACTTTTTTAATTTTATTTTTTTTAGTGTGTACCACGTAGGACTTTGTGTGCAAGAAACATTTCTCTAAATTAAAACATTTTAAAATCTTTTTTCCAATAGGTCTAGTTTAGAATGAAAATAAGTACGAAGAAAAATAACAAGAAGAAAACCATGATTTTGATTATCAAAGCAAAAAATAGAAAATTAACAGAAATTATATTGTTGGTCTGATGTATACCTATTATATTTCAATCCTATATAATTAACATTCGAAAAAGCAAATGAACGAAAAGAAATAAAAAATAAAAATAAAAAAATAAAAATGAAGGGTTCACGCCATGTGTCACAATTTTAGGCCAACTCTAAATTAGAACTCGGCTTTATATATATATATATATATATATATATATATATATATATATAAGGAAAAGTTTTTAATTTTAGATTTTTTTAAAAAAATTCTCACCACTTAATGTTAATTATAATGACACTTAATGATATAATGTAAAAAAAAAAATCTTTATTTTGGTCTCATGAAGATTCACACCCATAATCTTTTCATTATACGTGTAGATCTTAAAAATATTGAATTTTTCTATGATAAATTGTTTACTTAATTGACCGATGATAAAACAAAAAATTTCATTCTCATGCACATTCGGCATCAACCAACAGAGTTTTATCGATGCCGGGACATGGATCACCTCCAAAATTGCTGCTTGCTACGGGAATGGTACATGTACTCTTCCCAATACAGGCCTGAGAAAATTGACAACAGTTCGCAAATCAATATGGGACCGAAACAAATGTGATGTGACAAAGTTTTCTTTTAAATTCGGTTAGGAAAAAATATCTATATGCATTTTAAATATTTACGAGCATTTTTAAAAGAATATTTGATTTTTATATATAATTAGAATCACATGGTTTAAGAATATATAATTTATAGGTCGGAGAATTTTTTTCCAACCCAATTTGGAGAAAAACTTTATCTTCCAAATTGGGTTGGAAAAATGTGATATAATTTATAGAATGAACTAAGTTTTCTTTCAATGCAAACTGGCTGGGTTAGAAAAAAAATATTCTCACACTCATTTTTTATTCTCATGTGCATTTTTTTTTTTTAAACAAATAGCATGTACTATTATATATATATATATATATATATATATATATATATATATATATATATTTTAAATACATATCACATGCCTTAAAACATATATCAGTTTAATAGATTAGATTTGAGAAATTTTTCCAATCCAATTCCGAGGGAAACTTAGTCTTCCAATTTGGTTGAAAAATGTGATATGCTTTATAGAATGGACAGTTTTGATTTTTGCATGCATTTTAAAAAATATATGTGAGAATGATATACTATAAGAACATATATCGGTTTAATAAATTAAAATAGAGAAGTACCTTTTCTGCAATGGCACTAGAATTTGAGGAGTGACAACTTCCCATTGCATAGCTTTGACAATCACCAAAAGGGTCTCCATAACTTGCGAATAAGATCCTGGAAATGCTCCTTCCTGGAGGACATCGAAGCTGTACTTTAGGCCTTCTGCCGTGCTTCTTCCCGTTATTGGGTCTAGTTTTGTTTCGTCCCCCCGCCCATGAAACCAGTCGGGGTGGGTGTGAACGACCCACTTTCCCACACACATTTCCTATTGAAACAGTGTCAATGGAAACATCCAGTGGGTTTCCATTTTCTTCTTCTAATAGAACTAAAAGATTTCCTGTGGGCTTAAGAAAGGATCGAGGTAAATTGTACCTAAAAGGCAAAGGTAAAAAATATTAGTTAAATGATTAAATTATATATTTTCTACCGGTTTAAACTTTTGAGATAATTAGTAATTTAAGAAAAATCATTAGTCAAATCTAATTTAACAACCATGAATCATTCAAGAAATGTTCATGCAAAAGCAAAAAATGTGACTTGGAGCTTTGAAGATATAGAAATTTCGGTGGTAGCTAGAGCTGGAAATGATTATGTTCACTGCTTTATATACTTGGATATATAGCAACACATCATAGCTTCTTCTTCTTTTTTCTTTTTTTTCTTTTTTTTAAGACGATGAATCCCTTCAAAGCAGGGCCGGCCACTTTGTGTATTCAGGACATATGCAAAGCGCCCCCTCCACGCAGATCGGGTAATACTCTAGTTTCGTCAGCGGGTTGGCCCCAAGAAATTATTTGCACCGAAAAGAATTCGAACCTTAACAATACATCATAGCTTTTTGTTTTTGTTTTTTCTTTTCTCTTCTTCTAGTTTTTCTGATTTTTTTGAACTTTTGCTCATATTTTTCTTATGATTAGAGGATTCTCTTATATACTTCTCGTGTACTAAAATTGTGTCACTTCTAATGAGATTGAATTTACTTATACATATATTAAAAAAGAAAAAAGAAAAAAAAAAAAAAAAAAAAAAAAAAAAAAAAAAGAAAGAAAGAGCAACAAATGTAAGGTCTGACTTTGTATGGATACCATGTTTGTGAAGGACTGTCATTATAGGTATGGAATGAGACCCAATATCGTCCAATACTCTGTCCATTGACCCAAGCTTCACCCTTTCCCATGGAACCAAGGTTTAATGCAACAGGGTCTTCTCCTCCAGGTGCATCAAATTGAGTCTACAAACCCACGACAAATAATTAGTGCTGATTAAGTATATATATGTCCCAAGTTCTAGCAAGAATTAGCATAACAAGGCATAATTAGCAGAATATTTTTACCTTATACCATGTAAGTGGTTCATGACTAGAGCTCCCAAACTTACTCCATTGAGCATTACTTGATCCATTTTCTGTGTAAATTTGTAAATTTTCTCCTAACAATCCAACCTTCATGAAAATATTGCATGGAATTAGTTTAAGATTGTTAGATTATTAATTAAATAATTAAATTTACATTTTTCTTATTTGCTTAAGTTTTTCGGACAATTTGTGATTTAACATGATATATGAGAAAAAATCATGAGTTCGTAATTCGCCTCCCATTTCAATAGTGGCAGAGCCAAAAACTCATAGAAAATCATGTAAAATTCACAATTTCACTCAGAAAAAAATATATATAATTTTTTTTTTTTTTGCAATTTTAATGTTAATTAGCCTGATTGAGTCTTGAAACATCAACACAAACTTGTTATTTCTATTGAAATGATTTAATTATATACCTGTAGCTCATTGTAACTTTGACAAAATCCCGTAAATAATTAGGATCAGAATCATTTAAAACAAATCTATTGAAAATAATAATAATAATAATAATAATAATCTTGAATAATCCATGTATAGCATAATTGGGAAATTTGTGGGAAGAAGATTTCTGAAGGCAAGTAGAAAGAGTAACATGAACAGTAGCAAATTAAAAGCTTTACATATTGAAATAAAATAAGCAGTTGGTGAGCATAAGACACTCACCTGATATCCCCATGTATAGTTGGTGAAGTCTTTGAAATCTTCTTTGTCTTGAATACTCACTCGACGTAATCCAGCAACCCTACTCTCAAGTAATGGTCCTGAATCCTTTTGCCACAAATATAAGTCGCTTCTTAAAATTTGTACTTGTTTGTAAATACCACATCATCGTTCTAAAAACAATTCTAGAGACTGAAGACCTTGCTTGTAAATATGAAATCAAAAACAATTTCAGACAGTACTCCCAACCACCCTTTGGCCATGTCATGTCTTGTTGAGGCCGACAATGTAACGATGCAGGAACAACGCTAGTCAAATATCCGCTATCGCTCTAAAAAAACTAGTCAAGTTGCAATTAGAGCTTCTTAATATTAATTGCTTATAAAGCCATGTCTTACATAGAGACTTAGCACTCATGAATTTCTTTATAATTTATTCGCTCTATGTAAACTAATTATCTTTTCAATATGAGACTAGGGTGTTGTAGACGGTCTGTCCGACATAGGACATGCCACCTCCAAACAAGTTTGTCCTCCTAGGATAAAAGTACTGAGCAAGAGCCTAGTGCTCATCGTTCTTCTTCAACCATGAGAATGCCCAATTTGTAAGTCATTGGGAGGCAGTTTAACAGACACAAATGATTATGGCATGAAGTAACTGCTTCCCTTGTATTAGTGCATCAAAATATATGAAGAAAATGAGAGATAGAAGATTGAAACTAACCGGTAATCCAACCATTACACTAAGTAAAGATACATAGTTCGTCCCATTATTGAAAGAAACATTTTTCTCCAGGGTAAAACTTCCATTGTGGAAACTTCCGTGTGCAGATCCTAAAGACAAACACGGTAAAGTCAACAATAATGAAGAGATAAAGCAATAACAAAAGGAATGTTTCTGGGGAAAGAGGAGGATCGTGACACAAAATTACTTGGACAATTTTTGTTGCCGAATCATGCCATTCAGACAGTAAAGGATTGCATATAAAAGAGCTATCAAAATAGACAGCAACATGGCTTCTCTCTGTTTTTTTACTGTTGAGATTTAATGGAGGCAGAAAGAAAGCCCACGCTTCTTGCAACACTATTGGGTCCAATCTCTTAAAACCTCAACAAAAATCAAGGAGACCAACAATTATAGGGACATTCCTTATTATGCTAACTTACAACACGACCTTCAATCTGGTTTGAATCAGTCACAAAGGAAATTCTGTGTGTATGTGTGTATCAGTTGTACTAGTTTTTACCCGTTAGGGTGCAGCCTAGTGGTCAAAGGGAGAGGTTGGAATGAACCGTAGATTCAGACATCTTGGGTCATTCCACACTAAGAGTTCCCCTGAATTACCTAAAACATAGTTCTGGCAGGTGGGGTCGTGTATCCGGAGTTTACTTCCTAGGGGCGGGTTCGAAGGGCTCTACCTCAGTGAGGTTTGACGTCAAAAAAGAAGAAGAAGAAGTTGTACTAGTTAAAATTAAACCTTGTCTCTTCCAAAAACTTAAAAAAGGTGCGGACATAAAGTGTACTTATTTGTGTGTCAAGATTCAAAAGCATTTCTGTTAAAATATATATCGACAGATGCATAAGTTAATGTTATCATAAACAAGCATCAGCATGTACTTATGATCATCCATTTTTTTAACCATCATTAAAGAATTGAAGGAGATTTAAAAGCTTACCTACAAATTCTCCATTAACAAATCCATACAAAACATGTCCAAGGGAGTCCACTTTGAGTATAGATCCGGTGTCCCAGGAATCATGCTGAAAACTACATATACATAGAACAAAGAACATAGTTGACGAACTTAACAAGAAAACTAAATGAAAAGGCAAAGTTCTGTATAGATGAAGACGTAGTTTAAATACAGCCAACTTTCATGTCCCCGAGTGTTTAAACTACTTAATTAGCTGGTAATTACCTGAAAGTATACCAAAGATAATCAGTTGTATCTTTTGTTGTACTCATCTGCTCCAGTAACACACTTTCTCTCAATGAAGTTTCATTGAAGTTAGGGATAGCTTCCTTATATTCTTCCCATACATCAGGTAAATCAAACTTTTGGTCTGATTTCATTGATCTTGTCCCAAATTGTGTGCTTACCTGTTCAATTAGCAAATTGAAACATAGGTTATTTGAACTTGATTTAATTTCATAAGTCAATTCATAACTGATGAAGAATATCTTTAGTCATTTTTTCACTATAACTTTTGCAGAACATAAATTCAGGGAGGTAAAACTATATATTTGCATGTATAGATGTTATATGAACCTTTGCAGTGTTGAAGGCTTCAATCTTGCAGTCTGGTAGGATGCTAATTGACTTTGGAGGCAATTCATATGATGAATTCTCAAAAAAGACTCTGGCATTTCTTCGCGGGTCATTGTTTACAAGAAATGCAGCACATTCTTCTGAATTCCCTTTAAAGACATAGGCCTACAACAAAAGATTCTTTAGAAATCCCATTTATATATGTTACTCAAAACAAATTAGTTAATTAACATGAAACGAAGACTTAGGAATTCAGTGATAATGTTCTCACTTGCTGTAGTTGACCCAAAGGGAAAGTAGTGTGTTCTCCATAAAGTAAAGGCTTTAAGCACAACTTTATTGAAGCATGTAATTCCTTAAGGTGACCCCACTTTGGTTGCCTAATCAAACCTGAAATTTTCAAATAAAGAGGTTAACTTTAATATGCATTTATGTACTACAGTAAAAGTGTATATAAGATACAGTATACCATATTCATCGAGAGGGGCTTGATCATAGTAGCTTGTCAGCATATATTCAGCGGTTGTTCTTTCAAAATTGGTTCCTCCATGATACTAGAAAGGAACCATAATGTTAGGAGAGATGTTATAATGTTGGATTCAACTAAATTTCAATTTAGGATTACCATACTACATAACATAACCATTACAAGTAAAAGACAGTGATATACTGATGGAAATTAACTTGAGCTTTTATCCTTGTAAATTTGCATATAAGAACCTTGAAATATTAGGAGAATTCTATTTCATGATGAATTTAAGATAATCACGAGAGATTATCATACCATATAGTAATTTACATAGCTTCCGTTCCTTGCAATGAACAGTGCAGTATGAAATGCTATGTCTTCTGCTGATCTCCTGTCTGGTGTTTCACCATATACTTGATAACTTCAAAACAAATCAAAGACATTAGATGGGTAAAAGCTCTTTTTTAATAAAATCATTTGCAAAATGACATAATCAAACATATGATTATGTGCCACAATATATAGAAATGAAAAAGTTATTTTCAGATTGCTTATTTACAACCAAGGAAAAAGTTATTTTCAGATGGCAAAGATGAGGACTGTTTTTTGGAACAGCCGTTTCAACTGCAACATGTGAAGGGTTTACTTGGAATTATTTAAGAAAGAACATATATATTAAGCATTCGAAGTAAACATACAAACTCGTCCAGTTCTCTGTCCACATTGATGGCTTATTTGGCGAGTTGGGCCCTGCAAATGTTTCTCCACATCTTCTCCCATTGCATGTATTGATCTGCAAATTGCATGGCTTTAAGATCGGTATGATAAAACTGAATTAAGCTAAAAGCAACTCATATAACATAACAAATTCTGTTGACTCTGTTCATGAGCAAATTAAGGTTAAAAAAAAAAAAAAAAAAACAATTTCATGTTCTTTATTCATTCTACGAGAGAAGGTGACTGACCACTGGATCAGGAGCATCTTCTTGCTTACACATCACCCAAGGCACACCAGTTCGAAGTCCCACAGCTAAACTTGCAGCCCAACGAACATAAGGCGGGCCATTCTCGTGAAAAGCTCCCTCTATGGTTCCGTACTCGTTTTCGATCTACACACAAACAACTTTTGGTCATATGAAAATATTAGCAGCTAGGGAAGGGTTGCAAGTAATATTGGTTTATGAACTATACTTGTGACAGAATAATTGGCCCTCCCTGCGAAGCGTATAGGCGTTCCGATATCATCATCTCTACTAGCTTGGTCACAAATCTCCCCATGTGATACTGCCATTGATAAAATGAGAATGGTGTTAGCAGTAGCAATGACACGGTACGGGTGCTAAGTTTCATGTTAGTTTCTTATTTTATAAGATTAAGCTTTATAAACAATTTTAAAGGAGTTCCAATTGTAACAATTGATAAGTTACTTTAGAGCGCTAATGCAAATGTGACTAGCATGCACTTTCTTTGGATTGTTTTAATAAGTACTATTTAAAGACAAAGACTTTCTCCAACCGAGTTTATAAAAATATCACGTGTTCCTTAACACGTAAGAAACACATGCTTTTTTAATTAAATTTCTTTCAAAACTGTTCTTACTATTAAAAAGCATATGATTTTCACATGTTTAAGAGATGCATGGTCAAGGGGCAGACTTGCCTTAGTAATTGGGGGTCTTTGGTAACCCCAAAAAATTTTAAAACCCTCATAGAAATATTATTTTCTATACCATGACCCCGTCAATGATAACTTTTTCACTCCTAGATGGGTAGATAAATCTACTCCACTACTCTTTATATCTATGTATTTATTTATTTATTTACCTAGATTCGAACTCTCCACACAACAACAAAAAAAAAAAAAATCATGGTTTTGTCAATGCACATGACATTTTTAATAGTATCCAACCCTGTTTAGTGAAACTCTGTCCAATGCTTACTGTGTTTGCTTTATCTAATGAAACATCCGCGTTCGCGTTATTTTGCCATTGGAATCATGACTCCTAAGTAAGTAGGGTCATTTGTAAAACAATTTTAATCAAATCAATAAGAGCAATAAATAGTCCTATAGGGCACTCTTCCCAACGGTGAACGTAGGCTTCTAAGGCTGAAAACACCCCAAAATTATTCTCTCTTTCTCTTTTTACTTCCGCTCTTCTTTCACATATTTTATTTTATTATAAAACAATGACATGTTAAAAGTATATAGTATAATATAACCCATCATGTCTTTGGGGCTTATATTACGAAGGAGAAATATAGGCCATGCATGCATGTATCATACAACTAGCTAGTTCAAATGGTCAATCAATACCTTGAAAGGTTCATTATCGGATCGAAAAACAATGCCTTGGACATCGCGCAACCATATTGGTAGACCCCTGCACCGCCATAGTAAAACAAGTATGTGTAACATGAAAAAGAAAGAAAGATATATATATATAGAAATGTTAGAAATTACATTCATGACGTGATAATGCTAATCAGCTTTTAATTAAACGAGGTTGATTGTCATTGGCACGGCACGTCAACGTGATGAATAATAATAAAATACAAATATGATTTCTAATGTAATTACTCTATTTTGGTGAAAGCATCAATACAAAGTGATTTTTACCCGTAATTCCATTCGGCCTCAATGAAGGGTCCAATTCTAAGGCACAAATATAGGCCTTGTGCTTGGACTTCCTTGATGAACCTAACAATATCACGTCTTCCACTGAAATCAAACTGCCAAAGAAATATAAAAATTAGAGAACGGGACAGATCGATTACATGAGGGACGCCGTAACCAAGGATCGGGGCAATGATCCTCCCTTTTTTTTTTAATTTTTAGGAGCTTAAAAATTAAGTTTGATTCCTTATTTATACTTTAGACTCTGATAAAAAAAAATACTGATTTCGTTTCTAGCTGGGCATATTAGCATATATATGATATATAGAGAGAGACCTGTCCAAGCTGGGGTTCGTGAAGGTTCCAAAACACATAGGTGTCGATGGCATCTAGTCCTCCTGCTTTGGCCTTGGCTATCAAAGATGGCCAGATCTGCAACAGTAAACTTGCATGGAAGCAAATAGGCCGTTTCAGTACCTTGCACGTACATAAAGTTTACACTAAACTAAAGAGATCGATTTAATAGACAAAATTAGGAAAGAAAAAAAAAGGGTGGAGGGTGAATTCTCATGCGCGCCATAATACATTTTCTTTTTCTTTTTCTTTTTGCATTTCACTAAACAAAATCCAAAAATTATTTTTTATATAGGTTTATAACTTAATGGATAAATTATATAAATTTATTTGGATCAACATTTTTATTTATTTTTAATTCCTATTTAATGCCTAAAAATTTTCACATCCAGCGCACGTGACAAAGGTTAGTGAAAATGAAAGAGTTAAAAGGCCCACCTTTCATATCTTTAAGACCCAAACTACATTTCCACGATGAAGCCCAATCTAGAATTGGGGCGAGAATAAGAATTAAAACAATTTTCGTGGGATAAAAATTAATTACAAATTGGTTTGTTGAAAATTTCATCAAACCCACATAAAACAATGAGATAAGCATATGCTATTAAAACAATATATATGCGATTCTCACATGTCAAGGAACACGTGTCAATCTTATATGTGGTACGTTATATGAAATTTCCTACAAACCGGTTTGTAGGAAATTTTTATCCTTTCTTGTGCTAGTCAACTTGATTTTTTTTAATTCAATTTATTAAATTGGCACTTTTTTTCTTAAGTATATTATTTTCATTTATATTTTTAATAAAATACGTGATTCTGATAACTATATATTTTTATGTTTTAAAGACACATGGAAGTTTAAAAAGACTGAATTGAAATTCTTTTATCTAACACGTTACACGTACACTTTTGAAGGAAATTATACTCTTTGTGGATTGTTTGATTGAAATATGCTCATGAGGAAGCTATCATCAACGATTGCAACATCTTACGTACCATGATGAGTTTTAGGGTTGAAAAACCAACTGCGAGTTGTACTTTCAAACAAAATTGGAAAGAAATTAAGTACCCATAAGAAATGAAAAATGTTTTACCCTTCAGTTGTACGTAGGGTTGTCTCATGCCAAAAAAATAAATGTTGTTGGATGGTGTCTATTTAATTCTTTGATAAATGCCAAAAAAATACATAAGCAAATAAGCAAAGCACAATTTAACGCATTGTTTGAGTTTGTTAGGATCATTTGTTTTACATGTAGAGTACTGATAGAGTAAAAAAAAATATGGTAAAAGAAAGGGTAAATTTTTCAAAATACGAGAACATTTCCTAGAGTTTAAAAAAACAACACCAACTAGGCTGCAATCACTTGTCGCAATTTCAAACAGCATGTTTAGAAAGAGCTAAACCAAATGGACGCTTAATATATATCTTGAATCTATATTAATTTTTATTATTTGGTCTGCTTTGAATACAGAAACAACTATAAATTATATATAAGAATAATAAAAAGAAAACGAGAAATGAAGGAACAAATAACACCTCAGGAGTGCTACGAGGATAGTGGATTGAACCGGAGAAGAGAATCGTGTGTTGGCCATCGATGATCAAAGATCTTCCATCGTAGGTTACGTTGCTTGCATGAGTGGTGCCGAGCGCCGCCCATAGCAATGCAAACCAGCACAGCCACACCTTGTCCATCCCACTGATCTTCTTCTTCTTCACCAACAATGCTTTGCAGCTAACTCTTTCTTATAACCATCTTAACCCACCTCTCTCTCTCTCTCTCTCTCTCTCTCTCTCTCTTATTAAGGAAGCATATATCAATATTTACGTGGGTTCTGTAGGTGAGCTGCGCGGCAGAGATGGAAAGAACAACTGTCGTACTTAGCAAAAAAACCAAATTTACATGTTAGTCTAAATCTTATGCCACATGCAATATTGCTGAAGACATATAAAAGAAAGCAAAAATTTAGGACGCATGAATGGAGTCGGCACACAAGCATGGCAAAAATCATTGCATTATAGCTAGCAGAAAAAATTAATTAATTGATGAGGAAAAGGACAAAAAGAAGTTCGGGGATCACAAAGAGCCAGCTTTATTCTTAAAAAGGATTAATGATTGGGAGGTAAGGCCTCGTATTATGTCTTTTCGTAATTAAATTTGTTAATACGGTTAATAATAGAGACTTATGTTGTCGTTGGGGGAGTGTCTGAGAAGGTGCATGCATGCTCACAGGATAAATTGAGTTGGTGATTAATTTGGTTTTAAGATTTTTGTCAGCACATAAATGAGTTTTATGAGTTAATTGGTTTGAAATTGTGAGGTTGAGGTGAATTTTAAATAGTAGGGAGTTTCTTTAATTGTTGTTTGTGAGTTGAGTACGAGGTGTATTTTCCTTTGTTAGTTTTAATGAAAACTTATTCATCTTTAAAAAAAAAAAAAAAAAAAAAAAAAAAAAAAAAAAAAAAAAAACCGAATTTATTCATTATTTTTTCTAATGAGTAACTTACTTTAGTCCTTGGCAAATTTGGATGCAAAATTTGTTTCCATTTTTTTTTCCTAGTGATTTTTGATAACCAACCCCAATTTTAAGTAATGAGTACGTACTACTAAGGTTACAAATTGACTAAGCAGTTCACATTATGCTTATAATGTTAATTACTAAACAATTAAATTTGATTCTCAAATTTTGTTTTGTACAATTTTTTTACCTATGTGACACCAGGACCGCCACATGAGTTTGTAAAGAGATTGTAAGTATTACAGTATTGATTAAATGATTAAATTTGTCAATTCTTATGAGATTAAGCTTTTAGGATAAGTGGTCATTTAAGATGCGGTATTAGAGCAAATGTCCTAAATTCGAACCTGTCTTCGTTAATTCACCCTATTTCAATTAAATATTTCACGTGTTGGGCATCATCTATTGAAAAGGAGTTTAAGCCCACACATGAGTAGAAGTGTTTAAAATATTGATTAAATTATTAGATTTATCCCTTTCTATAAATTTAAGTTTTTGGTATAAGTAGCGATTTAATAGTAGGAAAAAAAAAAAACCTCTATTACCCCAAGCATTTTTCAAAAGGAATTTATAGATCCATTTATTTATTATTATTTTAAAAAAAATGATCACTTTTCATAGAAGTTTCAATTCCACACTTTCTCTAAAATTACCTTTTAATATTTAAAATCACTTTAATATATAGTAAGACTCGAAATATAACCATGTGCCTTATCATTTGACTTAACCAATCCCTATCATTTGGAGTTACTAGTGAGAATATGTAAATCATCAATTTGAAATATAAAGATTAAACATATAAATAATTAAGGAGAGTGATCCTTACACTCACACTATATAACAATGACACAACACCAAGACACAATGGAGTGGGGCCCATGATCCTTACACTCACACTATACAACAATGACACAACACCAATGCACAATGGAGTGGGGCCCATGTGTGGGTCCCACTCCATTGTGCCTTGGTGTTGTGTCATTGTTGTGTAGTGTGAGTGTTTTAATTATTTCTCAATAATTAAACGGAAAATGTTAAATTTACAACACCAACCCAACAACCCCTCACATGAGGATGGACCCCACACATTGGGGCCCACCCTCATGTGAGGGGTTGTTGTGTGATTGTTGTAATGGTGTTGTTTATGAATCAAATTTCATATAGAAAGCAGATAAAACTTATCATAATTAAAGATAAAACTCTTTTGGCACATTGGTGTCCTAAATCATGCGATATCTCATATTGTAGAATAAATATATAACCTTTTTCTGACGTTTATTCTACATTTGATATATGTTACGTTATTCAGTACCATACCATGATATACTTCCTTTATATATAATTCTAATTAATAGTGAGTTGGTGGTGATCTAAATTTAACCCCCAACGTTTGCTAATTATAAATAAAGAAAAAACACTTTTTTTTTCTTTTTTTTTTGTTAGGGTTAAATACCATCTTACTACTTGTGTTTTGCAGTTTTATCAAAAAGTTACCTGAGTTTTTTTAAAAAATTACAATTTTACTACCTTGATTTTACACGTTTATTAAATTGCTACTTTAGTCAATCTCGTATCCAAAAGGATAACGGTCATGTGAACATGTCACCCTCATGTTATTTAACATATTAATTAAATATCTTAAGTTACAATTATGCTCTTATGTTAAAATAATAATAATAATTTTTAAAAAATAAATAAAGAACAAAAAAAGGATGCTTATGGAGACCCACCATCTTGGGTCTCCTACCACATCCATGGTTGACCATATAGACCTACGAGTGTATAAGTACGACGGTTATTAATCGAAAATTACCAGTAACCGATAATAACTGCCAATAACCGCTAGTTGAGAAAATCAAAAAATTGACAAATCGAAAATAACCGCAACCGGATAATCGGGTACTCGATTGCGGTTACCGGTTATTACATTCTGAAAAACCGGTTAATAACCAAGTAACCACAACTAATTTTTATTATTATATAAAATTATAATTTTATATATATATATATATGTGTGTGTGTGTGTATAATGTGCTTTCTGGTTGCCCTGCAATTCTCACAGCACTTGGGTGTTTGCTGCTAATAATGTCATGGAAGAAGAAGTGGAGGTGGGTCGTCTTTTCTTCTCGCTCTATTGCCATGGCTTCTGAGAATTCCTCAATGAAAGCTCCACTGATGCTGTTCAGTGAGGCTGAGAAGATCAGGAAGGAGTATAGGGTGATGAAAGTGACAAAACAAGCCATTCTGCAGGAATTGTCGGTAAGAGATCAATGATAGCTATTTCTATATCATTTTATAGATTGGACAAAGGACAAAATTGATGCAGCTTCAAGAAACCATCGAATTTGTTAGCCTGCTTTTGTTTGTCTTTGCTTTTATGCTTTTTAACAGTATTTTTTAAGGAAAGATAAGTATCAAAAGTGTGATTAGGTGAAACTCTGATAAACATGTTTATGAGAGCAGTTTTTTTTTTTTTTTTTTATTTGTAATGTCTTTTTTGGTGACTCGGGGGTGAGGATGCCATTTTTCTTACTTTAACAATTTTTCAGAAGATGATTCATGATTAGTAATTTTTAGGAAAGAAAATGATGTAATTGAATGCAAATATTGGATTTAAAAAAAAAAAAAAAAATTCAACATATATGAAACCGGTTAATAACCGGCAGTTGGTAAAAATTGTAGTTATTAAAATAGAAATAACTAGAAACCCCGATTGCAGTTATGAACTAATAATAACTACCGCAACTGGTTGTACACCCCTATGTAGACCAGCTCTAAAAGGGGTGGCGGTCACGAAGCTTCTACGACCTCTGACCCCTTGAAGGGTGGGTCACTGAAGCCCTATGATCTTCACGAAGTCTCTTCTCTGACCTCCACCTAGTATGTGAGATTCACGCACAGACGCGTCAGGCTCCACGAGAGATGGGTCCCGAGGCCTCCACGGCCCATTCGCGCCGAGGTTGCCTCTGCAATCAGTTGGAGTAGAATCACCTTGTTCTAACCCAACGCAACAGAAAAGCCCAACTAATTGGAATTCCATGCTAAAAAGTACTTTTAATTTTCTGGGCCTTTTTGGGCCCATCCTCATTCTCCATGAGAGTAGCCAGGCTCAGAGAGTTGGAGTAACCCCCAAGCTGTTTAGTCTTCTTCTTTACCAAATTCTCCTCTAAGCTCGCTTTGTTCTCTTTCTCAGTTTCTCTGTCACACACACACGCACGCACTTTACAATCCCACAACCCTAGCTATGTCTGTAAGTCTCTCTCTCCGTGCCAGTTTCTCTGTTTTAATCCGAAACCCTAATCATTCTGTAAACGCAATTGTGTATTACAATACAACTGAGACTTACGTTCTATTTGCTTTTTGGTTCTTAGATTTTCGAGTACAATGGATCGGCTCTGATTGCGATGGTGGGGAAGAACTGCTTCGCCATCGCCAGCGATCGAAGGCTCGGAGTTCAGCTCCAGACAATCGCCACCGATTTCCAAAGGATCTACCAGATTCACGATCGCCTATTTCTCGGCCTCTCCGGCCTCGCCACCGACGCTCAGACTCTGTATGAATCCCATCGTAGCCTCCTTTTGGTTTCTATTTCTCTTTGCCGCTTCAGTTACATTTTTTTTTTTATTATTTAGTTTTTGATTGATTATTTGTAATTTTGTTTGCTTTGGGTGGGTTTGATGTGTAGGTATCAACGGCTTGTGTTCCGGCACAAGCTGTATCAGCTTCGTGAAGAGAGGGACATGAAGCCTGAGACATTTGCAAATCTAGTCTCTGCTATTCTTTATGAGAAAAGGTGTGCAAATAACTTGCTACAAGTTTTATTTCTATGAAGCTGAAGCTAGGGTTTCTAATTATATTGTATTGGCATTCACATTGGGTCTATTTGTTAAATTTCATATATTAAGTGATTTGAAAATTATTTAAACTTTTTGAAGAACAAGATTCATTTAATGGTTCGAGTTGAAATTCAAGTGCGACATGAATTGCTTTGTCTATATATGCCATATACTTTACCTTTAGGAAAAAAAGAAAATGCCGGCAAACTTTGTTTAGTTTTTCGTTCTGGACATTGTAGACACAACGTGTTTGTTACATGTACTGAGGTGTAGAATATGATGTCACTTTTGTGTTCACCTATTCTGTTTAATATGCAATATGGAGATTTTTTGGAGCTGATTCTGTCAGTAGAGATGTATGCATTTGGGGTATAAAGAAATTAATTGCACTATGATATGTGCCAATGTGGCCATTGCATTATAGAGCTATGGACACAACATTGATGTGTTGGAAGAAGTGTCTCTGTTCAAGGATTGTGTTGAAGACTGGATCCACGCCCCCATAGTTGTGTCTGTGCCATGTAGCTTACATCAGAACAAATGCATATATGAAATTTAAGGAATGATTATGTCATAACGTATGGTTCAAATAATGCCTTCCTTAAGTGCTGTATTCAACTGCACCTATTTTGGAGAACCAAATTCCTATAATATGTGGTTTTTTAAATCATTTGTCGTTTTTCATTATTTCTTGTTATAATTAAATACATAATACAGAAACGAAATAAACTCCTTTGCTTCATTATTTTGATCTTTTTATGTAATTCATTTCAAAAGTTGCATCTAATCTAGTTGGTTGCTAATTGCTTTCAAACATGGTGTTACTAGATTTTTTGTATTTGTGTTCTTTTATTTTCTATTCATTTTTCTTTGACTCATTCAGTAGCAACTTCAGCTTTTGTATGATCACTTTTACTTTACTTTTGTTTGAACGATCTTATAAAATGCATATGGACTGAATATGGGTGTTATTTCCTCTTTTTCTTTTTAGGTTTGGTCCATACTTAACTCAGCCTGTAATTGCTGGATTGGGAGATGATGACAAGCCATTCATTTGCACTATGGATTCAATTGGAGCCAAGTAATTTGATTTTCGTTTTCTAAAAGTTTCCATAATTTTTTAGATCTGAATATTTGCTAAGGATTTCAAGATACTTTTGCCATTATGTAATCCTCTTTGCTGATGTAGCTGGTAGTAATGATCATGAGACTAATATGTGATTAGCTATTATCAACTTCCACCATTATAATGACTGCAGGCAGAATATTTTAAAGCTTGTACCTTTGCCATTCAATTGGACTCTTTAGTGTCCTTAAGCACTCTATTACATTTGGGTTTGTCATTACTCATGATTAATATCCGTGACTTCAATGACATAATTGAGAAAAGACTTACATGTCAAATTCAACAAGTTGATGATCATATGTTCCTTCTCTCCCTCTTTGTTTTAAAATAATCTTGTATTTTCTAATATTTTAGAGTCTCTATTGTTTTTCCTCACTATGTTGTTAATGTTAAAACCTATAAATAACATTCCTTTGAATGTTTCCGAAACTAACGTTCGTTACAACACAACTTTTATCCTTGAGATTAGTAATTTGTTGTTCTTGCAGTCACATGTGGTCTATGTAAGCTGCAAGTGTTGGCATCTTCTACTGTGTTTTCTGCTTATTTTCCTTGTGGTTTGTGCAATGCGAAAGCTTGATGATAAATGTCTGAACATCAGCATCCCGATCAACCTTTTGTACTTTATGGAACATGCAAGTGTAGTTTTGTTCTCATATGTTGTTCATCTGCCAATGGACCCAAGACGTAAATTGTCAATGAAGGCAAAGTCTTAATAAACTTTTAAGTTTTTAGAAACAGTTATGAAGACTTTGATAGCTCATAACCAAAATATTATGGTTTCATTTATTAAGGTAGTAGTTCTGACGGCAAACTGTAATGTATAAATTACCCCCTTTGTTCCATACTATTGGTCTTGTTTAGAAAATTGAACCTTTTAAGGTGCCATCATTAATGCATTTTCTTTCAAATTGATATGTATAAATTTACAAATTGCCCTCTTTAATTTAGACTCAATTAAGTAAATAAAAAAGTGGGTGTTAATTTTCAAATGAACTAAAGAGTAAGTTAGAAAAGTTGTTAAAATTGTGCTCATTGATTTTTTACAGTGGACAATATTTCAGGACATTCCAAAATAGAATATGCCTGTTAGTGAATGATGAAGGCTTTCTTTTTTCCTTGTTATCTCAAAATCTCTCCTTACTAATATGCGCAAGCTTCATACTTAACTTTATAGCTTTTGGGTTTTAGATTGATGTGAGATTTTTTATTGTAATACTGAATATTGTGTTGTGTTGTATATGTGCAGGGAGCTAGCAAAAGATTTTGTTGTTGCTGGTACCGCATCAGAGTCTCTCTATGGTGCTTGTGAGTCGATGTTCAAGCCTGACATGGTTTGTCACGATATTAAACTCTTGACTTACTAGTTTGATAGGATGTCAAATCCAGTTGACCAATTGATGTTCTCACATCTATGGTGTATGAGATTTGCTACTTCATAGAAATATTATTCATGCCATGTCAATAATATCTTATATTCTTATATGTTCAAAATAATAAAATAGAAAGAACTGGAGTACTTTACTATGTTGAGAGTTCCCTATATGAATAGACAAGTGCATAATCAAGATACATAGATGCATTTGTTGGGCTGACTTCATGGTCCCAACTCACAATGCCGACTTGCTTATCAGTTAGAATGTATCGGATATTAATTGCTGCTCTGATAGTTGAATTTAGTCATCTTCTCTTTTACTTTTTTGTCATACTAATCCGATCTACTTTAACAACTCTTTGTTTCAATCTACTCAGGAATCAGAGGAATTGTTCGAGACTATCTCCCAAGCACTGCTATCATCAGTTGATCGAGACTGTTTGAGTGGATGGGGAGGACATGTCTATGTTGTGTAAGTCCTTTACTCCTTCCCTTCTTAAGTTTCCGTTCTTGGGAATAATTTTTTCTAAACTATGGTATGGTACAAGTAATGAACAAGTGAAAACCATAACAAGGACTAGGTTAATCATGATCTGATGATAGTGCATGTAATTCTAACCTTGATAGAACCTGCTGATGAATAGTGTAGTATTCTTGAGTATACAAGTATTTTGCTCTTGGTTGGTTGCCAAGAATGAGCATGATAGAAGAGAGAACAAAATGTTAAAGAAAATGGTCTTCCTTCAGCATTTGAAATATTTTTCTTTCCCTATTTCTCTTTTTTCCTATAAACTTAGCAAGTGTCAGGTTCCGTGGTTAGTTTTCTTTCTTTCTACTGCTGGGATGTCGAAAGGTGCAATTTGCTTATCTCTGTTCTGATGAAATTTAAAGCAAGGGAAAAAGAATGTGTTCATAAAATGAATGAGGCTGCTTGTACATTGAAATGATAAGTTTTTCCATTAGAGTAAGTGGATTAATGTTTGTGAATGAAGCTGGCATGTCCAGCATATATACTTGTGACTTTTTCCATCACTTTGAGGTATGACATCTTACTCTGGATCTTGAACCACGACAATGTGAAAAAGAGGAAACAAAACACACACACACACACACAGAGGAAGGGAGGGAGGGAGGGCACTCCAACTTCAACATGTTGTAGAATTAATGCTTTTAGTGATATTACTATTATTATTTTTCTAATAACGAAAAAGAGCACTAATTATTCTTTCTCTTCCTGGTTAGAATTGTTTTATCAGACTGGGAAATTATTTTGACCGACTAATTTTTTTTCATCCTTTTAGCTAAAAAAATCACATTTTTTTATTTTAGCAGCTCACTTTTTCATAACACCTACATTCCACTATCTATTCTAGCTATCCACTTTCACTCTTCCATTTAAATATTCTTTTTTTTTTTAAGGCACTTGCATTCTAAAGTCACGTGCATGACTAATCAAGAGTTAATTTTTTTATTTATTTTTTTTCCACTTTTGGTGAGATACCGTGCTCACCAGTGTTTGGGCTAAAGTAGCTAGCCAGATGCAGCTACATTTTCACTCAAATTTGAATCATGGTTAGCCAAAATAACCTTTGGCTAGCGGGTGTGAATGCTATAGTCCTCTTCTTTGTTATATTATTTTACTTTCTATTTTTATGCTTCTTAATTTCTGTATTCTTGCTAGCAGCATTCCAATAGATTCACATTAGTAAAGATCAATGGGGTTACCATTCGATCGTTTATCTGAGAAGTGCTTGATATCATTTTGATGTGTTTGTTCACTTTGTGGCAGAACACCAACTGAAGTAACGGAGAGGACCTTGAAAGGAAGGATGGATTGAGCAACTGCTGCTTGGCAGAAAGCTAGTCCTTAGTTTTTCCATTTCTACTTTCTTTCTTTTTCCCTTGTTTCATGCCTATGTAGCTTGCAGTTAATTTGATGTACTGTCGTTAATATTTATTTGTAGTTGACAAAAAGTTAGAATGAATCTGTCAACTCTTGTCGTTTTGATAGAATCTTGGGAATTAAGTTGTACTTTTGAATTACTATTTTATTTTATTTTTTTCCTTCTTTTGCTTGAAAAGTAAGCTGTTGAATGTTTCTCCTCCCTGAGAGCACATGCTTAGCAGATCTCATTCTATGCTTTCTTTCTTTCTTTCATATAGGACTAAAAACAAACCCCATAAAATATCATTTTTACATGTTGCATTTGGAGATAGACAGCACCACACCTTACAGCTTATTTTCTATGACATGTTTCTCAAATTATATTCTAGATATTGGTTTTGCGGTTTTAAAAAATAATGATTTTGAAATGCTGTAAATGAAAATGTAAAAAAAAATGCAGTGAAGCTTTTAGTAAAAATTCGATTTGGTTTATAAAATTGTGCATTTTTAAAAATAAACTGCTTGCCTTGCCAGCATGAGCATGAAAAAGTGAATTTTGAACGTTTTCAAATGGTTATTTTTTTTTCGGATGTAGTTATGATAATTTCCATCAAATACTTTTGAAAAAAAAAATGGCCTCTATCAAAATGTATTTCGGATACTATTCTCTATCACATTTATAGCTTTGATACTTTTTCGGAGGCTAATCAGATGGGCTCAGGCCCAAATAAGGTACCGTGACTCGAAATATAAATTAATATTAATTGGAAACCCGCTTGCAGTTGAGAGGGAGGGCGCAAATCAGAAAATGGGGTGTGAGATTTTGGAACGGCAGTTATATGGTGTACTCAACGTTAAAAGTTTTGTGGTTTGTCCCTCTGTCCTCTGTCTTTTCCATCATCTTCATTTCATTCACTTCTGCAATCCAAATTGGGAGAGGGAAGAATGCCTCAGATTTTGATTACGACTACACATTTTACTCCTCAACACCAGACAAACCACTTCTCTCTCATTCCACACCTCAAAGAGTAACCCTCTCTCTCTCTCTCTCCTCTCTCACACACACACACACGCAAAGGCATTAGCATCCTACGTACCAAGGTGTTTCAATCTGACATAGCAGTATTGTATTCAGTTTAAGTTTAGTATGCTTGATCTTTCAATTTTTTACTTACATAAGGATTCCAAAATGTTCGTCGCAGTTGAATCTTGTATCAGATTGGTTATTTTAAAAAGTTCATCGCAATGCTAACCGGGATGCGCATAATCTTGTAAGATGGGCTGTCTCTACTGATCACCTTGCCTCCTATGGTTATTGTTTCCATTAGCGATATCAACTCTCCCTAGATAGTCTCGCTCCTTTTTGTTCCAATTTGACCAAAAAAAAACAACAGAAACAAGGATTCTAATCATTCTTATCTCTCTCCCTCCCTCCCTCTCTCACTCTTTGATTTTTATTTTTTTATGTAGGAGTGAAAAATGAGGTGGTATTTTTCTCTGGATATCGATCTCTAGCAACTGTGAAGCTCTGCTTAAATTTTAGTCACCTGACTTGATGGGTAACATAATAGGTTCGTTCTTTTCTGGGTTTGGCAAAGTCGTCGGCGACCTTTTTGGCTCCCCACTTGATTTTCTCGCCGGAAAATCCTGCAGGTAAATACAGTACTCGTCAATTTCATTTATACTGCCATGCCTAATTAGAGGCTTATCACAAGATTCTTGATCTAATCCATGATTATATTAAATCCTAAGTTTTGGAGGGTAGGATTGTTATAACTGCTTTCCTTACAGGTTGCATTGTTTTGGAATCATGGCGGTTAATTTTATATGTTACAACTACTGTCATTTGAAAGCAACCCATTTCCTGAAATTTTCATTTTTGCTCTAAATTATGATACTGTCAGTGTTTTGTGAGAAAGGATATATTATATGATTGGATCGTTTTTCAGCTCAGTGTGCGGGTCAACATGGGATTTCGTCTGTTACATCGAGAATTTTTGCCTTGCCAATTTGCTGAAGATGGCCATGGTATTGGTTCTAATCTACATCGGTGAGTTTGTTTACTGATAACACCCGCCACAATTTTTCATCCCGCTTAAGCTTTTTGAATAAATAGTTATTTAACATGTTATTAAAACAAAGATCTTAAATTTAAAACTTGATTTAACAATTTTATTTCATTTCAATTAAATATTTCACAAGTTAGGTCTCAATACTTATTGAATAGAGAGTGTCAAATTATTAATTGGATTATTAAATTCATCAGTTTCTTTCTTCCCGCTTAACTTAAACCTTTGGAATAAATAATGATTTAACATGGATAATTGGTGGAATAACTCTTGCTTCATATGACCTGCCTAATCAATAAATTTTTCGGTATTACTAAGAGTCCATTTGGCTCAACGATTTTTCACATGTCAAAAGTGCAATTTTAAGCAAAATTACAAAAAAAATGTACAGTTTGGGAGCTTGTTTTTCAAAAATTGCGATTTAAAAACGTAGAAAAATTTGTGTTTTTTAATCGCAAGCAATGGGACGTGTTTCAAAAAACGCACGATTTTAAAGGTTGAATAAGCTAACTAGGCTTAAATTTTTAGACATGAACTGAGGTTGGATGTTTCTTGTTTTTCTTTGATGATTGCAGTTCTCTTATTCCTCTATCTGTTATATAAACTGGGCATTTGCGAGTGCATCAGTCAATGCCTTTGCAGAATGGTATGGGCATGCCTCGCTTCCTGTTTTCGTGCATGGGAGTACTGCTTCATTTTCTTGTGGGTTAAGCTTCGTAAGCTCAAAAGGGTACACAGAGAACACAGACGAGACATTGAAGACGAGTTCGATACAAGTGATGAAGAAGATGATGATGATGATGAAAGCTTTTCATATGATCATGTTCCCATGGATGTGAGCAGGTCAATATCTCACCGATGGAGGGATTACAGAGGTGCTCACTTGAGGAAGTCCTTGCGGCCGAGGAGTCATCGCATACAAGTAGGTATTAGTAGGGATTCTTCAATTCATGGTGGTAGATCAGGAAATCATATTAAGGCCGTTGATCATGATGACATTAGGGTAATCAGGACATCAAAGTTTGCGCACAAAGGAAGAAATTATAAGGGTGGGGTTTATCACAGGCGTAGGTAGTCAAAAAGAATACTTGTATTATAAGGAGAGAGTAAATTAAATGTATTCTACTTTTCTTCTTCGATATTCTTTTTCTTTTCTAGGCCTTCGTCGCTACTACCTTCAGAACACAAAATAGGTTGTCATTGTTAATAGTGGGTTATAAGCGACGACATAAATGTCGTTGCTGATTACAGCCTATTAGCAACAACTTGAAATCGTCGATAATAATATTTATTTAACATAATATTAAAGCAGAAGGTTCTCGTTAAAAAGCTTGATATTTTTCTCTATTTCTCTCTATGTTTTCATGATTCAAATAGAAAAATTAAAAGGACAAAAGAATGGTTTTAGTCTACTTTATTTTGAATATAAGATATATAATTTTTTTCCCTAATCAATACATAGGAAAGAGAGGTTATAATGGGGTATTTCCCACTTTTGATTTAAATATAATTAACATTGTCTTTATCATTCACTTCTTATTTCAATTAAATATTTCATATGTTGGGCCTTATTACTTATTTTCACGTGAGGGGAACTTTAAAATATTAACTACCACATTCAAAGGTACATATACATATATATATATACTTAATTGCTAATGCATGAATGATATAAGAGTTGGTATGATGCCTATATATATATATATACACATGCTTGGACTAGTAGATTGGGGATTGCCTATACGTGAGGAAAGGAGCGACTACAAATCTTAGTCAAGAGTTTGAATTTTGGAATAACGTACGTATATATAGAAACTTGGCTGAGATGTTCTTCTGTTGCTTGCTCGATCGAAAGCTGCCCCCTTCCAAAAGAAAGCTCAAACCCCAGCTATGGGCCTTTGGCTAGAGGCTATCGATCAGGTTATAGTACTTATAGAAATTTAACATTAGAATATTGAAATTCAAGGCAGATAGTTTTCCATTGCTTGCCGTGGAAGTTTCTCTTCTCTGTACCATAAGTTATGCCACCTTTTCTCCCCTCATATACCCCCCAATGATCCAATCAATGGCTCGGTTTTCCACTCTACTAGAAGAGATCATATCGATCGATATTTCACATTTGTCCTTCAATGGACCGCGAGGAGAACAAACAACCAGCTCCCAGGAGATTAATCCCCTTAATTAACCGGGTTGAACAAGTCCAATCAGATTTGGCTTTAGCAATTACTTTGCAAGAACAAGAGAGGGCCTTCACGAGGCTCGCCACCATTGAAAGCACCAGCGAAGAAGATGATGAAAGTAATGCTTCTGATGATGGATACTTCGAAAGCCAAGAAGTTCAAGCCGAACTTGAGTTTCTTGAGGGAGAAGAAGAAGCAGAAGATAGCAGCAGCAGCAGCAGCAGCGCCACTGATGATGAAGAAATGTATGAATTATCCGATGGTCTTGACCCAGATGAACTATCTTACGAGGAGTTGATAGCAATAGGAGAGTTTATAGGAGAAGAGAAGAGAGGATTATCGACGAGCGATATTCCTACGTGCTTACGTGCATGTAAATGTAAGTCCGTTGAGAGCAAAACGGCCGGCGGCGTTGATCGGTGCGTTATTTGTCAGGTTGAGTATGAAGAAGGTGAAGCCCTGGTTGCACTTGCTTGTGAGCATCCGTTTCATTGTGAGTGTATAAGCCAATGGCTTCAAATTAAAAAGATTTGTCCAATCTGTAGCACCGAAGTTTCACCACTACCCAAACTATCTACTTCTTTATAACCTAATTAATTTGCACTGTAAAATGTGTTATTGAACAATGTGTGTGTGTGTGTTTGTTAGCATTTTAATGGAAATTTGATTTAATTTACTTGTTTTCGTTCCATGAACATCACCACCAATCTAAATATCAATTAAATTTCATCTTCAAAAAAATAAAAAAGTAAATAAATATCAATTAAATTTCGAAAAGGCTATAAGAAAACTAATTATACAAGGTTTTGTCATTCATAACGTAGATCGCCCATAAGGACAGATCTAAAGAGAATAAAACTTTTATTTAAGGCAAAAACATGCATAACTAGCAAACAGCAGCAGCGGCCAAGGAGGAGTTGAATGACACAGCACAGACGTAGCCAAAATTGTTGATTTGGTCGGATAACACCTACAAACAAAAGAAAAAACCAGAATGGGAGAGTGAGGGTAGGAACAGAGAGTAGAAAGGGAAAGGGAGATGAGAATGGAGGAAATATGCTCCCTTTCCCTCTCATATCTAATTTCTAAGGGGTGAAGTCTAGGGCCGGCTTCTTCTTCACAACGTTATGAATTACAATTCTTCACTTAGTTTTCTTTGATGAATGAAATGCTAAGATATTTCGTACCAAAAACAATAAAAAACTAATTATACAAAGTTAAATTTGTAAAAGTCCATGGGCCTTATTCACTCTCAAAAGAAGTATTGAGAGAGGAGGGAACAACATGGCTTATAAAGTGCCCAGGTGAAGAAAATCTTAGCGATGTTGACACTTTAACACGCCCGCTCACGTGTGGTAACTAATGGTTAAACACGTGGACAGCAACGGGAGGGAAAGACTCATCATCGCAAGAAACTTGTGGCTCTAATATCATGTAAAAGTCCATGTGCCTTACTCATTCTCAAAAAACACCTTGAGAGAGGAGGGGACACCATGACTTATAAAGTGCCCAGATGAAAGAAATCTTAGCGATGTGAGACACTTTAACGAAATTGATGTCTGTGCCCTAAACTACCACCCTATTATTAAGTTAACCTCTAAACTACAACTCATTGCAACTCAAATCTGTAAATTATCACAATGTCTTGAGTTTCCCTATTTGTCAAAATTGATTGTTACATGCTTTGCACATACATATTACTTACCAAATTACCCTCACTTGAAAAAAAAAATGACACAACTACTCAAAGGCATAGCTGAGCAGCCGCCCCCATTTCTTTAGTGGAGAGGTTATACGACCATCATTTCTCACATGTTCAAAAAGGGTGGCCGCAGTTATCCCAATCTGTTCAGTCAAGTGGCCACCCCAATTTGTTTAGCGGAAAGGTCTTACATGTGGCCACCATCCACTTGTTCATAATGGGTGGTCGCGCAGACATCCTCAATTTATTAAGAGGAATGATCAAGCGCTCATCCCCATCTATTTAGTAGGACGGTCACGTAGCTACTCCTATCTGTTTAGTAGGGGTTCATGGGGCTACCCCTCACATATTTAGAGTGATGGTTGTGCAGTTACTCCTTACCTGCTCAAAAAGGAGTTGTTGCACAACTATCTCCATCTATTCAATATATGGCTCGCATTTTCAAAGGAGGTGGTCACACATGACCACCCCATCTGTTTAGAAGAGTACCCAGCCACTCCCGTAAGTCCTATCTGTTCAAAATGGTGGCCACATAGTCACCTGGCCCCTTATGTGGTAGATCGCCATATGTTGCCTTTATGGCAATTTTTTTTAAAAAAAAAAAAGAAAGAAAGAAAGAAAGGAGGGCAATTTTGTAACTTACACGCACGTAGAAGGGAGGTGCAAACGTTTTTTCATCTCAAAAAACAATCAATTTTAAAACAAGTGGCAAAAAAAAAAACTTAAAAAATGGGATGATATTTAAGGGGCAAATTGTAATTTACCTTTTTTATAAACGACAAAACATACAAGAATCAAGAAACTTCCTCCTTTTACATCGCTTTGCCAACTTGGAAATTAAAAATTAACGAAAATTTTGGTGTGCCACCTTTAGGATACACCTGCCCGATCTGAAAGTAGGTTTGGATTATATATATATATATATATATATATATATATAGTGGTCTCTATTTATTAGCTAGAATTATCTTTCTAGTTTTTTTTTTAATCTTTCAAGAATTTGAGTTGCACCAATCAATTTTAACTATTTCTAATTAAAGTATTGTTTATATTTTATGAATATCAAAGATTGTGCTCTACACACTCATGGCACTGATCTTATAGGTTAATAATATTATATTCATTAAGATTTAAGAAGAACATAGAAAAAATAATAATAATAATAAAAACACAAATCACGAGAACCAGGGGCCATGGCCTCCCATTTTGAAATTTTTCCTATATATATATATGAGAAAAATATATTAAAAAAAAAAAAATCTATGTGTTAAGAGTTGATCTTAGAATAGTTCCTTAAATTTTTAAGTGTATTAATGTGACCCATCAAACTACCCAAAAAAAAAAAGTTATTATTTTTGTTGAAATATTTTTATAATACCTTTATTTTCTTAAAAAGTAAAATAAAAAACTATTTTTTTAAAAATAGTTAAATTTTTTTGAAAAAAAAAACTATTAATATAAAACTGCAAAGTTAAAGAAATTTAAAACTTAATTTTTTAATTAAAAGAAAAAAAAATGAAAAAAAGAAAAGAAAATGGGTGGCTTTTAGTGACACGTGTCGTCATTTTATTGATGCTAACGTGGCACATTAACGGAATCCGTTATAGATTTTGACGAAATTTGACTACAATGAGTGATTTAGTTTTATAAATGTACATTTTTAATATATTGATTTTTTTTAGTAAGAGTGTCACATGTTATCATTTTGTAGGTGTTGATGTTGACACTAACAGAATCTGTCAAGTATTTTGACAGAATTTGACTACAATAACTAAATTGTTTTTTTTTTTTTTGCCTAACTTGAAGCCCTTGAATTATTTTTTATTTCGCAGTGAGAGATTTGTAATTTAGGTCAACCACATGGATTGATTTTATATTTTTTGTTCATTTTTTTTTTTTAAGAGATAGGGGTATTATAGGAATATTTCGACAAAAGCTACATTTTTAGCACACTTTGTTGTTTGATGGGTCACATTAGTACACTTAGAAATTCAAGGGGCTATTATAAAATCGACTGTTAATTTAGTGTACTTTTTTATATGTTTCCCTATATATATAATTTAAACTTATGTCCTATTAAAATTGAAAGTAATGATAAAAACCACACTTTTATTTTATTTTTATTCGACTTTGTTAACACGATAGGGCTAATTAACCCTTAGATCAAAGCCCCTATTAAAAAAATAATCAACAATTAATTGACACTGTCACATCAAGACAGTATAATAAAAATATAATTTATAACATTACTTTAAAATTAATCTTTAACTCTTTGTTTTTATACTCATATAAGAAATCTGTTTTCATTTGATAAAATTATTTCTTTCTCTCTCTTGTTTTTTTTTATTCAAAATATAAATATTAGCAAACATTCAAAATTATTTTTATATTCATATCATACCATAACATTTAAAAATAAAAAAATAAAAAAATAATAATAAAAATCACATGAGCGTGTTTTGGTTTGGAGTGTTAAGATGAGATAATTAATGGGGAAGGCACCATGCCACTTCTTTGAGGACCGGCAGGCTGCAACACGATTTAACACCCTTGTCGGTCCGCTGTTTCTTTCTAGAAATTTAGAAAAGCTTTAAGTAAAGATAAAAACTAAAAATGGGAAAAAGAGGAATTTCACTCTAAAACGAGAAAAATAAAAATAAAAAATTTTAAAAAAAAATCATTTGCTATTGCTAGCTTTCTTTGTCCAGTAGGCAGTAGCTCCAGAAAATACAAACAAAAAGCCTACATACCCAATAGATGTATCTATGAAAGTTATAAATATATATATATGAAAAATATTTGATATATAAATTAAACAAAATTTGATAATTAAATATATTTATTTAGTGACTAACAACTAGTATTCCGTTTATAAATAATTTGTAGTAAAAGTTGTAAGATCATTCACCGCTGGTTCATCAAGTTTTCTCCCAATTATAGTTTAAAAATTACATTTTTATATTTTAGCTAACCCCACTTTTCTAGTATATCTTTAAAAGTCACACTCTTTATTTTAATTGAACTTTTACTATTCTATTTAAATGTTATTTTTAAAAAATTTCTTTATTTTTTATTAAGTAGAAAGAGAATATTAGAGATTAACTTTTTACATTTGGTGAGGGTAGTGCTCACCAAATTATTATTTTTTTGTTAAAATAGCTAATTAAATGTAAATAATTTCTCACCTAAATCTTCATCTTGACTAATTTTTGGCTAGCTGAGTGTGAATGCTCTAATATCTGGAACATTAATATTAATATATTTATTTAAAGATTTCAGTGTGCCACCTTTAGGACATATGTACATACACCTGCCCGCATAGGTTTTCAACTTTTGACTCAACCCCACATAAAATATAACCAAAAACATGTTAGTGGAAAGGTACACCTTTAGGATTAGAGCACGCGGGACATTGATTTTGTCACATAACGACAAAACAAAATAATTAAAATATTTTCTGTAATAGAGAAGGCAATTAAGAGTGATAAATATTGGGTGGTTAAAATATTGGAATTATTAGATAACCCCTCGTTCGCACCGTAAAAATGCAATGATTAAACAACTTTATCCCTCCATTATCACCAAGATCCAGCCAGTTTCGGACTGATGTTGAAAACATTTTACAAGGTGTGGAAAAAGGGGTTCTGTTTGGATAAGTTTCGGTTGAAATTAAAAATCCGTCCAAATTTTGACACATATATATTTCGTGACAAGGCATAAGAAAACACATATCTCAATTTTAACGGTTCAATTCTAATTAAATCCATTAAAATTGTTACACGTATAAATAAATAAGTAAAAAAGAGATGGGGGACAAATTGGCGGCTAAAAAGCTCTGACGCACCCATGGTGACCAGTTTGAAAGAGATTTATTGTCAAAAGTGACAAAAGAAAAAAGTGAAGGTTCAATTCATTTGGACAGGTTGATATGCAAGGTTTCAGTACAAGTCACGCCAACCGGAGTTTAACTTTTTCTGGACAAAGGGTTATTGAGGATGCGGTGCTCGTCAGCCCACATTCTTCGAGCTTCGCACGCCAAAAAGACTGCTTTTGAATTTTTTTTTTTTTTTTTATTAAAATCATTAGTCCCATGGCTCCCACTTGTGTAAAGTTTCATGCATGTTGCATAAAATAGTTTAATCAGGGTGTTGATTAATTTCTCAGTTTTAAGCTTTAACTTTAATGTTGTGCATACGCATCAGGATTAAGGCATCAATGTTCACATCCGGCAAGCCAAATATTAAAAATGATATATATATTTTATTCTATCATTCTCTCTCCTTTGAATTTGTTTTCTTACAAATAATAAAGAAATCTCTTAGAAAAAATAATAAAGCAATATTTACGAGTGTTCACATGTGTGATTAATACTTTTAAGGTTATTTGATCTTGACCTTCAAATTATGATGTTTTGGTCTTTGCCCACATAACATTAAACCAATAGGCTTATAGGCGCTATTAATCACGTGAGCTTATCAGTTATGACAGGCGGTTCATTGTATGTGTCCATCATTAACAGTGTTACAGTTACGTCTAATATGGATAAAAATTTATTTTAAATTGAGTAAGGAGAAATTTTTTCTAGTTTGGTCTATAAATTTACTATATATTCTTTAGCACACGAGAAACATATTATTTTTTAATAAAATTATTTAAAATGCATGTGCCACAGAGACACGTAATAATTTTATAAATGAAATTTCTGTCAATCTATTTTTTTAAAAAAAACAAGGTAAGAACTTTAATTATAATCTGAGACCCAAAGAGCCAAACACTGTAATTAGGAGTACAATAACTCTTAAAAACAAAGTATATGACTAATTCTTGACTTGAAGGGCAACTACCATAACAAATGGACACACAAGAATACATATCTTTACAATGAGTTTCACTATGAAGAGATAAGAGAGCACGATCTAATTTAAAAACAATTATTACAGTTTAGATTTAAAATCTACTATAGCAGGCTATAGGGATTAGTAACAAAATATAAATTAAAAAATCAAAAACACAAACTAAAACAACACTGGCTAGCAAAGAGCACTAGGAGTCGCCGGTGACAGCGCGTATATACCATGCGCCCTCATCATCAGATGAACCACCAAATCTTTCGAGATCCACCTACCGCAAATTGGAGAAGATGAAGAGCCAACACTGGCCGACGAGGGAGGAACACTTGCTAGTGCGTGCACACCATGCTCCGATGTACAGACAGCCGAGGAAAACATGCCTTGTTACAGCAGAGGCAGAGTACGACGACGAACACCCTAGTGAGGCGCGTGATATGCATAGAATGAAGGGGAATCATAGATATAGCTTAAAAAAAGGCTTGAAAACCGAGCTTGGCACCTTATGTAGATCAACCTAACAATAGATTGGACTATTGGAGCCTACAAACTCCAAATCCTCAAAAGGATTAGAGAAAATTACTTTCACCTTTTGGTTTTACAGAAAGCCACTAAAAGGAAAGAAAACCAGCAACCCACATCTCAGTACTGGGCCGAAATAAAGCAATGACAGAAAGTAAAGAATAAAAGCAAAACAGGGGTCGAGAGCAAGCCCCCTCCCCCCTCAACCAAGAACTTCTGTCAATCTATTATTCTTTCATGAGTTTAAGTTTTAATTTTTCAATTTAGCACTAAAATTAATAGTTATCATGATGATTTCTCATTAATTATTTAGTCAAGAATATCTCTATCATTTGACATTTGAATACAGTATTTTATTCTTGATCTCTTCCCCTCCTTTCTAGCAAACCATGGAAGAAAACTTGACCTTACAAATCTACTACTTATAGTATGTCCACGAACCCATTAATATCCTTACAATTGAAAGGATATATAAGACCAAAAAATTAAAAAAATTAAAAATTTGACATAATAAGTTAATGTGCAAGGTGTAAGAAAGTAAACCTAGGTTAAAACAAAGACTTGTGCCAGTTGGTTTGAAAGAATATCATTAATCATGGAGGTTGGGCGATCACCATGCCATGGTCGTGGAGGTTGCTTGGGTTTATATTATATATATTAAAGAACTATCTACCGTTTTGGGCATCCCTCTCAAACAAACCTCATGGCTGATCTCAGCCGTCTACGCTTTGACTTCTTTCTTAGACCACCTACACTCGGATTTCCCTTATCTTAAGAAATCATCGGAGTTAATTAAGACATATGGTGGGTCCACTAACTTAGACCCATCCTTTTAATTGTGTTGACGAATCGAATGGTCATAAGGTCAGACCAAAATCCAAAAGACATAAAATGTTGGTCGTAGGCACATATACATGCCTTACTATTAATTTATATTTTTTGAGCGAATCATAACACGACACGTGACAAAGTGAGGGCACTATAGTCATTGAATAGCATACAAGGAAGAGTTATTCAAGTCACCCGTTGCGGGGACTTGTGTAGGTATCTTCGTGTCCCTCGTTGTCCGCGTGTCCACCGATAAGGCCGAGGCCCTCCATATGTCATGGATGACGTGGGTAGCATCTATCAGGAAGTTAGACCTAAATCTCAAGGCAACCCTATTACCCTAATGTGGCGCAACACAATTGGCTTGTCATGCAAACTTAGAATATTTGAATATGGAGGGGACACAATTATGCTTGTAACGGCCCTCGAGTTGATAGATCCACGTCAGGGGTTCAAAAAGTCCACGCAATTTTTTAATGTCAAATTGTCAAATTTGGGCCATGTTCTAAGCGTGGCAGTAGCGTGATTTGGCGGTTTCGGCGCTTGCCTAGTACCTTCCTTAATCCTTATCCAGCCAAGCCATCGGCAGCTTTCTCTTTTCTGCAAATTTATTTTTGTATTGAAAGGTCAGAATCTGAAATAAAAAGTAAACAAATATGGCACCAGAAAGTAATAATGTCAATGGACGGGGGCAGAGCTATAATTTCAGATGAAAGAGACAAAAATAAAAAATAAAAAAAATTATACATTTCTTTTTTTTTCCTTGTTGTTTAACTAGTAAGAAATATTATTTCTTTTCTCAGTTTATATTTCAGCCAGCACTGCATTTCCTGTACAGATTAGCCCAGCCAATACTTATGTGGTTCCGAATTCATCGTACCATTAATCCATTATTGACCCGAACAGCATTTCCTGTACAGATTAGCCCAGCCAATACTTATGTGATTCCGAATTCATCGTACCATTATTAACCCGAACAAGATTCAGAATATAATAGGTATCTGATATATATATGTATATTATAAAGCTCTGGTTGATAACGTTTTAAAAGCAATTTTTATTTTTAAATACAAAAAAAAAAAAAAAAAAAAATTGTTTCATTATTAAAAAATAAAGTAAAATACAAAATGCTTTTAAAAAACATAGGCTTAAAGAAAAACACTTATCGTTTGTATATCACATTAAAATACTTTTTCAAACAAAAACTAAAAATTATTTTTCAAAATCATTATCAAATATAAGAATTGAGATTATTAATTAATTGACATCTATAAAAATTCAAAAAATATACCAAAAAAATCAAAAATACGTCACCTTTAAAACAAAAGAAAACAAAAATTCTACATCTATTACATTACTCTTCAATTTATTATTATGCCTTTTTACTGGAAGAGGAATATACTTATATACAAACATTTACCGAAAAAATTGTTGTCCTTATTTGCTTGCTTTCAGCATCGTGCAATACACGTGGAAGCAGACCTAGCTGACGTGTATCCATGATCCACCGTTAAACAGTGGCCTCGAGGACCGAGAAAAACCAAAACAAACTGCCGACTCCGCACGGATTCCAAGGGCAGTGGGCCCTGACCGACTCGCGAGCCAGTCCAAAACTAGTAACGTAAGCAGTGACAAAATCACCTCCATGTGGGCAATCGACACGCGCGCACCCCACTTGCACGCTTGCCACCTGCCCGGCTGCGGTCAGCACATAAAGCTCGTCCGCATAGAGCCCAGGAAAACGTTTATCGCCCACGTGTCTTCTAGAACTCACCGCACGTTGCGCCACGTGTCCCTCATCCTATCTATATATTCATCTCCCTCCCTTGCGTTCTAAGTTTCAAGCGCCGCCAAAGTCTACTCCACAGACAGAGAGAGCGAGATAGATCTACGAGCGCAGCGAAAAGGAAGTGTGAAAAGACAAAAATGACCGCGGAGTTACAGTTACCTCCTGGCTTCAGATTCCATCCAACGGACGACGAGCTTGTGATGCACTACCTGTGCCGGAAATGTGCGTCGCAGCCCATCGCCGTGCCGATTATCGCCGAAATCGATCTCTACAAATACGATCCCTGGGAACTTCCAAGTAATTTTTTTTTACAAGTAATTTTATTTTCAATAACTATGTAAAAAATTTCAATTATTTGTTTAATCTAATTAATTTATTTGTCTATTTACAGGAATGGCCTTGTACGGAGAGAAGGAGTGGTATTTCTTTTCGCCGAGGGATCGGAAGTACCCAAACGGTTCGAGGCCTAACCGGGCGGCGGGGACGGGGTACTGGAAGGCGACCGGAGCCGATAAGCCGATCGGGCATCCGAAGCCTATGGGGATCAAGAAGGCTTTGGTGTTCTACGCCGGAAAAGCCCCCAAAGGAGAGAAAACTAACTGGATCATGCATGAGTATCGGCTGGCCGATGTGGATCGCTCGGCTCGAAAAAAGAACAGCTTAAGGGTATAACAAATTCACCTTTCACAGGTCTTTTAGTATTGCAGGGGTATAATGGCAATTTCAATTAATAGGTTAAAGACCGACACGTAGGGGTCCAACCGTCCAAGTCTCTATCTTACCCTTGACGTTTTCTAAGTGCCAGCTGGGTCTCGTCTGCCCTTGTTGAGATTTGGCGGCGTGGAGGGCTTGAATATCGCAAAAACCCGAGATGTCAAAATATCTTGAAATTGACGGTTGTGATCTACCATTGTTTTAATGAAATGGGATTTAATGGTAGATCTCAACCGATGGCGTGGTCTCAGACCGTGTGGGTCCAGCCAAAAGGATACACCTTGCAATTTGCATACACGGTATCGGGACCCTTTGCTATGTAGTGTTCTGATTGTGACAAAAACCAGTCGGAAACGGATCCACTTGAAATGGAGGGGAGCTGCTTAATGCATTTAGAGGATTAAAGTGATGATTTTATTTTTTTATTTTTCACTTTATCCCTTTAAATGCAATAACCGGCTTTCAAACGAGGATCCTTCTCCGACACGGTAGCGAAATTAAGTTTCTAATAAATAGGGAAAATATTCGTTCTTATCTCTTTCTGACCTCGGATTAGATACTGATAGATTACGTTTTTTGAAAAATGGAAATAATTTTGATGTGTAAAAATTACGTATCAATTAGAGACTGATCTGACGGTTGTGGCCTTTACAGCTGGACGATTGGGTTCTGTGCCGCATATACAACAAGAAGGGCACGACGGAGAAGCAACAACAGGGAATCAACGTGCAGAAAACAAGCTTTTCCGAAATCGAGGACAAGAAGCCGGAGAATCTGACAATTGGCGGAGCCACGTCTGCAATACTTCCTGCCCCGGCAACGACGCGGACGGCGGCGGGGGATGATTACGTGTACTTCGACACGTCGGATTCGGTGCCGAGGCTGCACACGGACTCGAGCTGCTCGGAGCACGTGGTATCGCCGGAGTTCACGTGCGAGGTGCAGAGCGAGCCCAAGTACTGGGAAAAGACCCTGGACTTCCCGTTTAATTACATGGATGCCACCCTAGACAATGGGTTCGGCGCACAGTTTCAGAGCACTAATCAGATGTCGCCGTTGCAGGATATGTTCATGTACATGCACAAGCCCTTTTAAATTTCGATGTGGGTCAGCGTCAAGATCGACATTTGGGGCCGGCACATTGCACATTTGTTGGTGGGTGCATCGCGCGGTAACACGAGACAGAAAGTCTATGACTGTGCCTGTGCGAGAGCGTGGATAATTGGGAATTAGAACGTAGAAAATATGAATTGTGTTGACCAAACAAAAAAAAAAAGGGAATTATACTGTGCGGTCCCACCCACAGAGTCGGGACCGGGGGGTGTTGATTAGGGTGGTGTACCGGTGCGTGATGGGTTTACAACACGACATTGTGTACATCATAGTGTATAGGAATGTTGTCATGTTTATACATGATAGTTTTGTGGGTGCTCGTTTTGGGCTTCCCATATTCTTATATTTGTAGTAGGTTTTATTATAAATGATGCTGTCATTGTTATGTCTTTTTCCTTTCTTCCTTTTTTTTCTCTTTTTTTTTTTTTTTCCTCTCTCTCTCTCTCATCTTAAATTGATTTATATTTTTATTTGTGTTTCTTCTAATTGATTGAATTTCGTGTTTGAAAATGGAAGTTATTTTCTGCTTTAATCCAAATCTGTTAACTTGTTTCGTTTTTTGGTTTACAGAAAAAATTGTTAGAAAATGTTTTACATCAAAGTAAATACATAAATTAGAAAGGAAAAAAAAAAAAAAACGTAATACATTGCCATACAGGAAAATAAAAAGGAAATATTTGGAATGAAATCATATGTTGTCATGATTAATTCTTCATTTGATTTGCGGATAAAAATGAGTTGGAAATGCTAAAAGCAAATCGTTAAGATGAAAATTAAGCTTGTCAATTTTTGACACGACATGAAAACTCGGTACGAACACGACACGAAAAAATCGGATTTAGGTTTAGCATTATCGGGTGTCGATTATGACATGGTTCCTTTAAACAAAAACAAAAAAATTAGTGTTTTAGATTTCAGACATTCAGTGAAGAACCCTACTCGGACAGCACACCTTTTGGCCATTTTTAGTGTTTTCATCACCGCACCTACAGACCCATCTCAAAACCACAATTCCCACCACGCTTCTCCACCGGTGTGAAAGCCCTCCTCCACCAAATAATCTCCCCCCTCAACCAAAAGGAGATAGAAGAAAATAAACTAAACCAAACCAAACACACATTTCTCTTGTTTCTCATCTCCACCCACAAATGGCCTCCTCCTTATCCCTCTCCCAGTCGTTCTCCTCCCTGCACCACCAAACCTCCAACCCTCTTATCCCATGCAACCCAAAACCCCTTCACCTACGCACCCAGTCCCGTAAACCCATCTCCATCAAAGCCCTCTCTACTTCGATGCAATCCTCACGCAAGACGACCTCAAGAAGCTCGCTGTCGACAAGGCTGTGGACTACGTCAAGCCCGACATAGTCCTCGGCCTCGGCACCAGATCCACCGCTGCCTTCGTTGTCGCCAAGCTCGGCCACCTCCTCCAGACCAGTCAACTATCCAACATCGTCGGAATTCCCACCTCGAAACGCACCAAGGAGCAAGCCCGCCAACTGGGTATCCCTTTCTCGGTCCTCAATGACCGCCTGCGCCTCCACTGGTGTGAAAGATTATTTGCCGTCAGTATTCCTGCCCAGACAATCTGCGAGACTCTGAGGACTAGATGACCCAATTGCATCTCCTACAGAGCCTTACAAGCCGTGGGTGATGGGTCATGACCACAAGAAACAAGATCCACCAAAAGTTCAAAACGGGGCTCCAAATAACACCGAGTTCAATCGTGTTTAGCGGATTGGACTCGTGTTATCCACAATTGGGTCGTATTCGGGTCACATGTTCCAACTCGACTAATAATCGAGTCGAGATCGTGTTGAATCCGTTTATGTAATCAGGTCAGCCGAGTTAACATGATCGAACTTAACCCGCTAACCCGAATTGTCAAGCAATGAAAACTATACTCAAGCAGGAGTGGAATTAAAAATTTTGATATGGGGTACAATTATTAAAAAAAAAAAAAAAAAAAAAAGGAAGAAATAATTATATTTTTGATGGTCCACGTATTAAAAAATACCATCAAAAATATAAATTTTAAAGAAATTTCTGAAATTTTGGTACCGGAGTCCGCCTTGTACTCAAGGCACTGCGTGAATTCCCCAAGATAAGGACCCTTTTTACGTAATGTAAATCCCTAAATCTAGGGGGAGGTGACCATTTGGATTCTTGTGCACGAATATATGTATTAAATACAAATATGACTTTTTATATATATATAAAATAGAGGAATCAGTAAAAGCATCGTATAATATTGTGAAAATTAACTTTTTAAAATGCAGCTAAGACTATATTTAAAGTTAAATGGTGAGTTTAACTTAAACACTGATTTTGCCAATAAAAAATATACGTTTATTTCAAAAACTTTAACAGTTATTTTTAACACCGTTTGAAGGCAAAGGCTTGGGGGTGTTTCATAACCGTTTACAAAAAAATAAAAATAAAAAAGATCATTTCAGTTTTCTCAAAGAAAAACTCTTTGCTTCCCATCGCCATCTTAGCATTTCATCTATCAAAATTCAAAAGGTACTCTCACTTTCTGTTTGTAGATTGTTAGTTTTTTTTGTTTGTAAATTGTAAGGATAAATAAATTTATTTAAAAAAAAAAAAAAAAACACCGTGGATTGGGAGAGATCCTCTGACGCCGTGACTCCCCACAAACCAGAAAAGAAAAAAAACTCAATCACTCGCTCTATCTTCTTCCGGGAAATGTTAAAGATCCTCCCTTCATCAGTTCATCTTCCTTATCACCCTTTTTTTTTAAAAAAAATTGATTTTTATTAAAAAGTTGTCTCTGATGTCACATCAGAGACAACTTTTTAATAAAAATTAATTTTTTTTATTATAAAAGGGTGATAAGGGGATGAGGGGAGGATGTGTAGAAGCTCTCTCTTCTTCCTGTCTTGGCGTCTTCAGATCTGATTTTATTTTTTAATTTTTTTTGCAAAAGAAAACTCTAGATGTTGTGAGTTGTCTTTCTTCCCGTCTTGGCGTCTTCGGATCTGATTTTATTTTTTAATTTTTTTTGCAAAAGAAAACTCTAGATGTTGTGAGTTGTCTTTCTTTTGGGTCAGATGAGACACAAACCTACTCTTATGTTGTTCAACACGTGCCTAAGCAACAAATCAAACCAAAATGTTTTTACCACATTTGTATAGACACGTGTGTCTCAGCCCTTATCTCTAGAATATATGTCTACTATTTGAGAAGCCTCATAAAAGCACATGCCCATTTCATCCAAAAAAAAATAAAAAAATTCCTAATTTATAAATTTATCATATCATCTTTAAAATGTCATCACATTCTCTTCTCTCTCTTTTTTTTCTATTTTTTTTTTTCTTAAATGCTATTTTTACCTTCTCAATTTATTTCTTTCTTTGTCTTTGCTTAGGGATGTAAATCCGGAGCGGGTTCTCGGGTATTGGGTGAAACCCGGGAACCGGCTCCGGGTCCCCGGGTTTTAGGATTTAAACACCCGGGCCCGGACCCGGGTATCCGGGGTGTCCGGGTATCCGGTCCGGGTTGTATATTAAAAAAAAAAAAAAAAAATTTTGCCCAATTTTTTGAAACTGAATGCTGTAAATAATTTCAACCAAACCCTTGTAATTGTCTAACTAGATCAATAGCCAATAAAGTAATAAAGTCCCATTATCCTTGATGTTTTCTTAGCCTAAAACTTAGTAGTAATGCCCAGAATCAAGATTGTTATCTAACTTATCTAATTTACAGAAATCTCATAATGTCATTGAGGAGGGAAAAAGAACGATGCAATAGATAGATAGACAGCCACAGAGAGAGAGAGAAAATGAAAGCAATGGACAAAGAATGTTGAATAAGCTTCAATATCCCGTTAACAATCAACCATTTAGAAACCAACTGAGACAATTTATCAGGTCCAGAGGTGAACGAACTTTATAGAAAATACAAGAACTATGATACACATCAGATGCTTCTAACCTTAGGCATTCCAGTACTCCCACTTGTATACATTATAACTGCAATATCAGCTGAAAGAGGTAAGTCAGCATCAAGAGGATTTTCTCTGCCAAGTCTCTCCACATCTGCAAATGAAGTAATTGCCCAGCCCTTGCTCTGCTCAACAAATGAGGCAGTAGATGGGATTTCATCATCCATACATATCACACGTTTCACCGTGTCAAGTTGTCCACTTATGTCTATGATTTTCTGAAGTTCTTTGTGCCCGCTGATTCAGTGATTCGGCTGAAGACTGAAGTGCTGAACGTCGTGATTCTCGTGAACAGTGAGGAAATTGTGATGGAGAGAAGGAGATGATTCAAAGAAGGATGCAGAGTTTTGATTTTTGAAGTGATGCAGAGAAGTGAATCAACTTGATGCAGAGAAGTGAGCGGCGGCACTGCAGTGAGGAAATTGTCAAATTGAAGGGCAACAAAATTGTTAAGAAAATGACAAAATGCTCCTCACCCTTCCTAAGCCCAGCAGCTGTGTAGTATTAGGATAAAAGGGCAGGGGGTAATTTTCATTTTTTAATTAAATAACCTACCCGGAGCCGGGTACCCGGGTATATCCGGGATTTTTTGAAATAAATACCCGGGTACCCGGATCCGGGTACCTAAGTACCACCCGGATTTTCCGGTTTCCCGACCGGTTATATCCGGTCTGGATTTACACCCCTATCTTTGCTTTTATATTTTTTAAATTTTATTTTGTTAGACTTCTTCACAAAGGAAGAGTTTAAATACTCTATTTGTTTCTTTGTCTTTGGTTTTATATTTTTTCCCTTTTAATTTATTTTCCTTCCTAGCAAAAGAAGAATGGATTGCGTTTTGTTGTCTTTTTTTAAAATTAAAAAATTAAAAGACTTTGCTTTGTAGTTTAAATTTCATTACTTTGATTTCTGCAAATCACCATAATATGTATAATGACTTTTAAATTAATGTTTAAAAGTATCGAATACATGTGATTTCTCTAATTCTATCTCAAAATAGTTTGCAAAAAACGTGAAGTTGATCCAATTCTTCTTATTCAAATTAAAATAAGTTCCCTTAATTTGTTTTGTTGCATTACTTTGACTTATTTTTGCAAATAAATTCAAAATACACGAATGTACGTTCCCAATGTATATTTCTTGCTACATCAATATTGTAATTCATAAATTGAATTGTTATATACTTATACTCTTCACTATCACATTTTTTTTTATTATTCTCTTAAGTAATGAATAATATTATATGCTTTATTTGAGTTTGATGAAGTAAATGATATTATATAAAAAAATGTGGTTTAATTTTTTTTTTCCTACAAATTTTGGCAACAGAAGAAAAAAATGGAAAAAAGAAAACGAGGACATATGAGTAATTACAATAGTATTCAAACAATAGAGTCAACTGGTAAAAATATGAGAGATGATGGAACTATCGATAGCTCAGAAAATGAAGATATTCCAAGTAAATTACTTAACTATAATTCTTTGATAAAAGAATTATCCATAAAACTAAACTAAACTAATTAAAAAAACTACTTTATTCTTTTCCCTATTTCATATAGGAAAGTTTACACAACCTCGGAATTTTGGCCTACCTTCATATGTATGTGAATATTGTGGTGCAAAAGTATGGTATGAAAAGAGAACAATAAGATCTAGAAGACTTATTAATCCTAAATTTAGCATGTGTTGTATGGATGGCAAAGTGAAGTTGTCTTTACTTAAAAAACCACTTGCTATTCTTAAAGAATTGCTAAATCCAGCTGGCGACCAGCGTTCAAAAAATTTGAAGGCACAAATTAGAAGTTATAATGCCATGTTTCCTAATTTTTTATTTTGATTTCTATTTTTATTCGTGATTTGTATTCTACAAATATGTCAATTTACCTTCTATAGATTATAAAACATCAGAACTACAAACTTAATATGTTATGTAATATCCATTATTTGTTAAAATGTGCTTTAGTGTGTTTATTTTCTTTCTTATTCCTAATTTCTTTTTGAAAGGCTTATTCCTAAATTATAAAATGTAGTTTCTTATTACTAAATTCTTAAATGTAGCATTCTAATATAATAACTCAACTTTTTTTTAAAAAACTACTTTCTACATTATCTATTACCACATGGCTCGTTTTTAATTAGTAAAAACCCGCACATGACGCTGGTTATATGCTAGTTTTAATTAATTATACTAAACTCTCAACCCTACCGCCTCGTTTAGTTCACAGAATGGCTATTCCTGCGAATAGAAGAAGGTAGAATGAAATAACTATTCATATTCTTTTGTTTGGTTGTAACGGTGGAATAGAACATTGTATATGTATTCCTTTGTTTGGTACAATACAATACACTGGTGAATGGAATCATATTATAATCAAATTTCCTAAAACAGCCTTATAATACAAATATAATTTACATTCTTAAGGACATTTTTTCCTTTATTTTAGAAAAATAAACAGTCATACTATGACTCTTTTTTTCTTTTCTTTTTTAATTTTGCCGAATCCGTGCCCTTTTTTTTTCATATACAATTACGCTACTAAATGATTTTTTTTATAAAAAAAAAAACCACATAGTCATCATATCACCATCATAAAAAAATTAAACAAACTTAAGTTTGAGTTGGGAAAATATTTTTCTTGTAGAATCTTAGTAACCATGGAAGTCGGATCCTGAATCAATCTCCACCCTCGTTTAGCAAGTAAGACCTTGTTAAAGAGAGTCAAATCTCTAAAACCAAGACCACCTATAGATTTAGACCTCCCCATTTTCTTCCGACTCATCCAGTGAATTTGAGATCTATTAGCCATGTGAGTCCACCAAAAATTCTGCATCAACTTGTTAAGCTCCTTGCATAGAGAAACCGGCAATTGGAATACACCCATACTGTAGGTGGGTATAACTTGGACCACAACCTTCAAAAGAACCTCATTCCCAGCTTGCGAAAGGAATTTGACCTTCCAATTGCTAAGCCTCAGTGACACCCTTTCAATAATATCCTGGAAAGCCATACATCTGGACTTTCTAACAAAAGTAGGGTAAACCTAAGTAAGAGTCTATCCCAGTGGCTTCCGACAGACCTAATTGTAACAAAATCTCTTGCTTGTGCTCCATAGTAGTATTTCTACTAAAAAAAATAGAAGTTTTGCTAAGGTTAAGCTTTTGCCCCGAGCCTGCCTCGTAAACTCCAATGATCTTCAATATTCATCTCCATTCCACCGAATTTGCCTTGCAAAACAAGAGGCTATTGTCTGCAAAAAATAAATGATTTAACCTTGGGCCCTTAGATGAAGTTGGGACCCCAGTGATAACCCCTCTCTTCTTTGCCTGTAGGAGTAAAGAACTAACGACTTTTGCAAATTGAAGAAATAGGTAGGGGGAAATGGGGTCCCCCTGCCTTATTCCTCTAGATGGACAAATAGCGCCTACAGGATTTCCATTCACTACCACCGAATAGGAAACAGACCAAACACAAGTCATAATCAAATGCACCCACCTAGCTTCAAAACCCAATCTGATCATTGTAGCTTCTAAAAAATCACATTCAACCCTATCATAAGTCTTACTCATATCAATTTTTATTCCCATAAATCCCACTTTGCTCCACATTCTTGTCTGCATAAAATGCATAGTTTCATATGCAACAAGAATGTTATCATTGATCATTCTTCCGGGAATAAAAACACTTTGATAGCAAGATATGATATCAGGTAAGACTACTTTCAACCTCTTAGCCAATACCTTAGAAATCAGCTTGTAAATCACATTGCACTAAGAAATAGGGCGGAAATCTGTGACACATCCAGGTGTTGCAACTTTAGGAATCAATGCAATATGTGTAGCATTTATACATGGGTCCATATTACCCGAATTCAAAAAAGAGAGGATGGCAGCACATACTTCAGGGTATACCATGGACCAGTCGTGTTGGCAAAAGCAAGCAGAGAAGCCGTCTGGCCCCAATGCCTTGAGGAATGACATTTGGTTGAGAGCCCCAGAGATCTCCTCGATGGTAAATTCGGAGAGGAGTTGTTGATTCATCGCAGGGGTGACCTTGCTTTCCAGTACCTCCACGCGTGCTTCTACGTCAAGGTCTAGAGACGTATTCCTCTCCTTTTTGAGTGGAATACCTATTCCTCTTCGTAAGGGAATAGCTATTCCGTCCCTTAAATAATATACAACCAAACAAATGAATAGCTATTCCGTATGAATAACTATTAATTTTTATGGGTCTAATTCGCGAACCAAATGAGGCCTAAATGTATGACTTAGATATTAAAATTTTATGTCGAATAAAAATAACAAAACGAACAAAAAGAGAAAAAAAAATATTTTCATTTTCTTCTTGGTACATAAGTCCATATTTTACTAATTTAGTAATTTTATATCACATGAGGAGAGCTTCGTCTTTAACAGCATAATCAAGGTCGAAAGATTTTTAATTTGAGGGATTTAACATAACTTAAGTCCTACTTGTTTCGTTATTTTCTAGAGTTAAACAAATTAGTAAAAGAATGGAAGAAAAAACAACAAACATCTCACATAGGGGCAATGTGCTAAATAGTAAATACATATTGAACTTGCTTATTATCAATGCGTATAAATCATTAATTAATTACATAGTTTTGCTTACCATTTAGGTTGCAAAAGGTTTGAAATACTCTTTACCACTTTTATTATAATTTCTTTCAAATTCACTTGGTATTTCACATTTTATAAAAATGAATGTCACATGGATTACCACGTAATAATTCACATTTTAATAAATGACGTGATAAATAATACGTGAACCGTCATGCACGTCAATTTGTAAAAAATTTATAGTAAAAGTTATAATACCTCATCCCTAATAACACTCATTTAAATTTGCAAGACAACTAATCACTTTATTTATTTTTTAACCGAAAGGGTAGAAGGGGGAAACCAAATTGACAAGTCTACCTAGGGTTGGACGTGGACGTGGTTATGGCAGCCCCTGCCTGCCCAGGCCAAAATGGTGGGAACCGTAAGCTCTCCTCGAAGACAAATCAAGCCATAGGTAACAACAGTCCCACCTAAGAGTGAAGAGTCTTTAACAGCACCCAAACCAATAACCTCAAATGCTTTTCATTGTGAAATTCGATCTTAAAACCTAGACTCAGTGAGACAATCCAAAATGCCAGTATACCACACCATCGGACAGCTAATTACTTCATCAATTTCACGAGAAGAAAAAAATAAAACAAAAACCAACTTCACGTGAGAGTGACAATTCGACTCAGGCTTTGAACCAGCTAATAAGCAATGTTTAAAGAGAAATGATTTATACACATCTGCTTCACAACTTCTCCACAACATGCCAACGTGGCATTAATATTTTATTGTTTTTTTTTTCTACTTTCGTTCATGCTACTAGAAACCCCAAGAGAGGGAGTTTCAAATTTCACAACCCACGATTCCAACGCTGCCAGACTGCCAGTCCCTTCGAGCTCTCAAATTTCTCTCCGTACAGATCTACTCGCCGGGTGGCGAAAATCATGAAAAGAGAGAAGCAGAAAACTTACAACAGGAACACGGCGAGAGAGAGGGAGGGGGTTGCTCCGATGGGTGGCGGTCGGTGGGTCTTGGTGGCCGGCGAGAGAGGAAATTCACCCCTTTTATTTGTAGCAACAGATCCGGCCAAAGAGAGAGAGATCATTTTTTATGGGCGTCGTCGGAGACAGATCCGGCCGCCAAATCTACCGGAGTGGGGACGCCGGACGACGGAGGACGCCTACCGCCAAGAGAGAAGCCGGCGACGTCACTGACCGGAGAGAGGGAGAGAGAGAGCGAGCGGAAGCACCGGACGACGGACTGGGCAGCGTTGGAATCACCGGACGACGGACGACGTTCCACGGAGAAAAATCAGATCTGTACGGGCAGAGAGATTTCAGAGAGAGAGAGAGAGGTCTTCGTGGGAAATTTGAAATTTGAGAGATTTCAGTGTGTAGATCATTTCTAGCAGCGTGAACGAAAGTAGAAAAAAAACAATAAAATATTAATGCCACGTTGGCATGTTGTGGAGAAGTTGTGAAGCAGATGTGTATAGATCATTTCTCATGTTTAAAAATGATGTGGGTTCTACTTTTAGACTCAGACAGACATTCCAATTGCTTAGCTGTGATGGCAGGTGTCGCTACTATAATATTTTACACAAAAATAGTACTATTATTTTCCCCAAATAGAGGAGGGTGATACAACGTGATTTGATTAAGCAAGGGATGAATTTTTCCACCCAAGGAAGAAGGTTGAATTATGAGAAGAAATTAAGTAAGAGAAAAAAAATATCAATTGAGCTATTTTACCATTTGAGCTCAAGATCCTCTAAAATTTTAGCCAGTAATTTTTTTTTTTTTTTTCAAAGAGTTATATATATATTAAATTGACGTGATTGTCTATATCAACAACGAGGGTGGGACGGCTCAAAGGCTAAGAAGTTTAGAGGGTTGCTTTAGTGCTTATGGCCTCCAAAGATATAAGGTTTCTTTAAGCAATAAATGCTCTTAAAATATATAATTAAAAGGCCCATTGAGAAATAAATAACAAACCCCCTGCTCCTCGCCACAAAAAAAAAAAAAAAAAAAAGCAAATTTTTAATAAATGATAAAAACAACATTAATGACCTCATAAAGTCAAACTTTAATGTACCTTAATTGTATTTTGCTACTTTCCTTTTTCAATATATATACAAATAAAGGGAAGTGAACAACAATTCATGGTGTAATTTAAATAAAAATTAAAAATAAAATTATTTAATTAATATTTTTTTTAAAAAAAAAAAACTTGCTTAAATGGTTGACTTAGGCCTTCAATTCGTCACTATATTGTATTTTAGTATAGTGCTAAGAATTATATTCATAATTATTTATTAAATTTTTTTTTCTTAATCAAATTGGAAAAAGGGTTGTAGAGAATCAAAACGGATACCTTGTTTTTGGGACTTAGAACATTTTGTTTTGACCATTTTTGAGGGTCTGCAAAATTGCAAATGGTATCGGGCCGAAAAGGCTTTCAGCCCGTAATGCTTATTGGTCTCTTATGTTATGCTTGCAGAAATGATTAGTCAATCCAAATCCCCTCCGAGGCTCCGACCCAAAAGAAAATTAACCAACAAAAAAAATAAAAATAAAAAGACACAGAAATCCAACGTCACAGCGTGGGAGGTGACATCGCAGATCTGTACGCCATTAACTTTCATTTTCCTGAGGCTCATACGCAGTCGTTGGGCCACGTCGCCAGAGTCGGTTAAACCATCCCATCAAATAACTTCTGGACGCGACTGTTCATTCAAAATATCAGGATTCAAATGGCAACCTTCCGTCTCTACATCATACATACATGCATACATAGAGCAGAAAAATTGTAGAGCACCGCCGAGTTTTAATTAAGTTCTCAAGCTCGTTTTTTTTATTATATGAGAGTTAGTTTTATGAGTGATTTTTTAAAGAAATTTAAATTATAATTTAACTAGTACTTTTAAAATAATAATATAGATATAATTAGCATATTTTTTAAGATATTACATACCCTTTTTCTGCAACTTGAATTGAAGAAATTGATATCTGTAATTATGGTATTCAATAAATATGATGACTTATTTCATTCAAATTGATTCATGAAAAGCCATTAAGATATTATTATGATATTATGCTGGTCAATTTTACTCATCGATAGGAGGAAAAAAACTAAACAATTAGTTTAATCAATTTTGATCGAGGGTTTCTGACATATCTAAAAATAAGAGCTCTGTATAATCATTTTTTGGCATCGGTAGACACAAGTTAGAAGAACCTCTCTAAATTTTTATTTTTTAGATTCTCTGATTGTTGCAGAAAAGTTTATCCACCTCACTTGAGCAAAGCAATGGCTGGAGGTATTTATATAATTAATTATTATGTTGCTAATTTATGTTGTTAATTAGCATTTAATTATATATTACTAACATGTTGTATTAGAGCCATCTCTATACTATATTTGCTCAGTCTAACATTTGAATATGTCTAATGTTAATGTTTTTTGTGATTATTGAAACCCATATATACGAGTGGATTTGTTATGGAGGCTCGTTCTTCTGTACCCTTGAGTTCTAAAGAAAGGAGACTAAGTCTGCACTACAAAAAAAATTACAAATTGCCACGTGCATTTTGACACGTGTACAGTGTTGTACACGTGTCAAACAGTTTGACACGTGCATTTTGACACGCGTCTCACGCGTGTCAGATGTGCAAGTCACTAACTGCACAGTTTGACACGTGTATTAAAATACACGTGTCAAACGATTTGACACGTGTATTAAAATACACATGTCAAACGATTTGACACGTGTATAAAAATACACGTGCCAAACGGTTTGACACGTGTATAAAAATACACGTGCCAAACGGTTTGACACGTGTATAAAAATACACGTGCCAAACCGATTTTTTTTAAAAAAAAAATTTCAAATTGAAATTTTCATTTAAATAAATTTTTTATTTAATTATTTAATTAAATAAAAACTTCAATTTAGAATTTTTTTTTCAGTTTAATTCTGTTATTGTTTATTTAAATTTATTTGGGTTAATAAATAAAAAATTTAATTAAATAAAAACTTCAATTTAGAATTTTTTTCCCAATTTAATTCTGTTATTGTTTATTTAAATTTATTGTTATTGTTTATTTCGAGTGTTAGTCGAGCATTGTGGGGAAAATGAGCAAGCTTGCCAGACGGAGATACAGAGAGCGGAAGAGAGAGAGAGAGAGAGAGAGACATAGAGATACAGAGAGGGATACACAGAGAGGGAAAGAGAGAGAGAGACATAGAGATACAGAGAGGGAAAGAGAGAGAGAGAAAAAGATAGAGAGGAAGAGAGAGATAGAGAGAGAAAGGTAGAGAGAGAGAGAGACCGAGCCAGCACCACCACCGGCGGCAGCTCCTGCCTGTCGAAGTCCCCCCTCCCCAGCCTCGACACCAACAGCTCCGCCTCGGGCGACGTGGCGCAACCCTGCGACAAGAACAGCTCCACCAGCACCGGCCCTCCGCGCCGATCCTCCTCTGCCGCCACGTCCGCCGTCACGTTGCTCCGCTCCCCGGACGACGTCTTCGAGAGAGAGAGAGAGAGAGAGAGGGGGAGAGAGAGAGAGAAACCAGATCGAAAATGGGTAGCTTCCTGCTACCCATTTCCGATATATATATATATATATATATATATATATATATATATATATATATATATATATATTTAATCTATTATTATATTATTATATTATTTGAATTTTAAAAATTATATATATATATATATATACACATACATAAGCCATTTCTCCCGCGCAACTGTCCCAATCCGGGACGTGTATTTAAATACACGTCCCCAATTGTTAAAATTCTATTTAATAAAAAAAATTATATTTGAAAAAAAATAACAATTTGACACGCGTATTTAATACGCGTGTCTAATTGTTGAAATTCTATTTAATTAAAAAAAAATTATATTTGAAAAAAATAACAGTTTGACACGTGTGTATAATACGCGTGTCCAATTGTTGAAATTCTATTTAATTAAAAAAAAATTATATTTGAAAAAAATAACAGTTTGACACGTGTATTTAATACACGTGTCCAATTGGACACGCGTATTAAATACACGTGTCAAATTGGACGCGTGTATTTAATACGCGTGTCCAATTGTTGAAATTCTATTTAATTAAAAAAAAAATTATATTTGAAAAAAATAACAGTTTGACACGTGTATTTAATACACGTGTCCAATTGGACACGCGTATTAAATACACGTGTCAAATTGGACGCGTGTATTTAATACGCGTGTCCAATTGTACACGTGTATTTAATACACGTGTCAAATTGGACACGTGTATTAAATACACGTGTCAATTTGTGACGGTTGTACAATTAGACACGTATCTTCAAAGACACGTGTCAAATTGGACGCGTGTCTACAGTAACGAGTACTGTAGACACGCGTCAAAATGCTTGTATTTTTGTAGTGCTGGTTGATGAACTGGAATTGTGCTCCTCGATCTCCTTGGTATTGTTATGGGTGGCACTACCATCATGAAAATTCTGGAATCCAAGGACGGAATTAAAAACTCTTATGGACAAGGTCGAGGTCCATAAAAATTTATTAGTAAGGGTCAACACGTTAAATTTTTATTTTTTTACCTTATAATTTTTATTTTTTACCGAACTTTTAGGTTTCGTTTTTAAAATTGAGGGAGTTATAACCTATACCGACGCCCCTCTAAATCTGTCCCTGCCAACACTGTGTCCGGCGGCCAGCAAACAAGGGCCCTTCATGATCTTCGTCTTTGCCTGTCACCTATAGCAGTAGCTGTAGGCTCCACTGTGTTGTGAAGATAGGAACAATACTTTGAAGTGGTTTGGTTGGTTGTTATAGTTACATTATCTTGTTCGATCGGTTGCTCCCAAATCACTTCACTTCTCAGGCGTCCCATTGAAACAGTAATTCAATTAATTCTCCATACAAGTTTTTGTATGGAAAATCCCACTCGAGATTTCAAATAAGTTTTTCCAACTCACTATGAAAGTGGTTAGCAGTTTATGGTAATTAGAGATTAGTAAGCTATTATAATTAATTAAGTGCGTGCCTTTTCACCTCTTTCATCAGCTCTTTTGTCTATCCAACAAAGAAAAAGGAAAAATAAATATTTACAGATCGAGGGAGCAAACCTGAAATTGGATGAACTTGAATCTAAACCACGTGCATTATGGGCAGAAGAGTTGAATTGTAACATATCTTATTAATTTCTCCATCTGAACAGATAAAAAGTACACGTAATATTATTGCATTGTTTTACACATAATGACGCCTGCTAGCTCTTCATATCCACATGTGGTGGGATGAGTCAGATGAACAATCAAAGCAACCAGAATTACCTCCCTTTTCTTTCTTCTTTTTTCTTTTTTTGGTGAGTAACCAGATTTACCTTATTCATTAAATTATTGAGTGTCGACAAAGGGTTTACGGGCTTTTACAAACGCTGATAATTTTAAAAACTTACCGACAGTGAACTTATGCAAGCGTCGACTTTTACTTTTTCCGACCGATCCTTTGGAGGCGCCCCTATGCGCTAAAAATTAGTTAGCTCCAGCATTTTATTTTATTTTTTGAGATAAAATAATAATAATAATAATTTTTACCTTACCCTAATAGTTGGGTGTTTTTTTAGTGACATCTGCTTAGCAAAAACAAAAAACTAAGGCTGGCATGGCTATAATCTATATATAATTATATATCGATCCTTGCTGGGTTCCACTTAATGCTTGACCAAATGCTTGGCTAAGAATCTAAGATCCACATTTCTTTTTCAAACAGTACTCTTTAAAAGATATTTAAATTGAGAAGATCCAAGAATAACCTATTATCGTCAAACATCTGTATAAGAAAAGATTCCTGAAATCAAGATTTTGATCCGGACATGCTTAGACCACCCCTACATTTCTTTCTTCTGCATGCCTGAATGAGATTAGTTTAGATACTCCAAATCAATAAACAATAGACTGAAATATATATTATATTCGATGCCTAGACCTAAGTTTGATTTTCATACTCGAAATCTATAAATTAAGTTCTATTTTTCTAGGAAAAGATTAATTAATTGTAACAGATTAAAGTATAAAATGTTATCTACAATTGAAACCATTAAATAATTGGAAAAAATACTTTGAGGTAGTACAAGCTTTTACTACAATTCTAATAAACTGATGTGACAGTTTACATATGTAACGACTCAATAAAAAGCGCTAGTTATATCCGCGCTATCATTTCAAAAAAATTAGTCAATTTGGAGAGATAGCGCAAATGTGACTACCGCTTTTCTTTGTATCGTTAGAAATGGTATCAGAGCCACCTAGTAACGCTAAGTCATGTGGTACTAAAGCATCGCATGATGTGACCTGACGAGGACGTCAGGAGTTTAAAGGGAGAGTTTGTAACACCTCGGTCCCATATTAAGAAGAGATAAATAATTCACATAGAGTGAGTGATTTATAAGAGATAGATGAGTGCTAAGTCCCACATTGCCTAATTACTAGGTGAAATTGAGCTTTATAAGTAATTATAGGAAAAGCTTCAAATCAATTAGTCATTTTAGGGTGATAGCGCAGATGTGGCTAGCGTTTTTCCATGGGTTGTTACAACATAAGTGTTACGTACGTGGCATAACATAGTGAAAAAACTAAACAAGATTTTTTTTTTCAAATTTAATTATTAATGCTCTGTTTGTTTCGGCGTAAAATGATTTCTGAAAAATAATTTCGGCATTTTACGGTGCTTAGTAGGGACGAAAAATAATGGTCAACGAAAATCATTTTCAGTTTGACCGTAAAAGTTTCTTTAATTTTTGAAAAACGATTTATGGTTTTTAAAACCGTAAATCGTTTTCCGAAATTAAACTATTTGTCATTGCATGCACGTTTGATATCCGATTGTCAGAATTCAGCAATTGTCGGTAGTCATAATCAAGCCGGCGCCGGAGTCCGGCTACATTCAATCACCGGAAATCTACCGGTGCTGTATGCCGGCAAACTAGATATCTGCCGAAACTGGCCAGAATATTGCCGGATTCCGGCCATGGTCAGAAGCCGACTGGATCTGGCCAGAAACCGACTAGATTTGGATGGAATCCGGCCGGATCTGGCCAAAACGGCTGAGATCCGACCGAATCTGGACGGATCCGACCACTGATCTGGCCAAAACGGCCAGGATCCGTTCAAATCCAGCCGGATTAGTGGCCGTATCTGTCCTAGTCGAATCCGGAAGAGTCCGGCTAGAATCCAGCCAAACTTGCTCGCTAGAATCCGACAACGGCTACCGGACGTTGCCGGATTCCAGCGGCATTTGCCAAACTCTGATTTTCGCACTTTGTAATTTTTTCGTGCGAACCAAACGCCGGAAAATATTTTCAAAAAAAATCATTTATTTATTTTTTCTTCTGAAAATGATTTTGACGAAAATATTTTACGATGAAAATCATTTTACGTCGAAACAAACAGAACATTAGTGGAAGTGATAAGTATTACGTGGACTGTCACGTCGGTCTATAAGGGACTTGTAATAAAAATTATACTACCCCTAACAACAGTCTAAATAACTAGCAACTTCATCCAAGACCTCAATTATATATGGAACATCATAATCTTTTCCATGACCACGATTCAAGGTGATAGGAAATTAGGAATTTGGTTGGGTACGATAGGAGAGTATTCTTTTTTTTTCTTTTTTTCTTTTTTGAAGGGACGAGAGTATTCTAACTAAAATGCAAAGTGAAGTTTTTAATGCTTAGGGGAGTTTATTTTCTTTAGTCAACTAAACACTTTTTTAATTTGAGCAAGATTTTTAACTGCCAAAAACTCTTGAAATTGAGAAAAATAAATTTTAGAATAAGATTTTCCGTCCAAACAAACAGGACAAAGTGAAAGGCAAAGTCGAGTATAAAACGTCTGGTGAATTGTTTTCCCTTTAGTATGGTGTTTGCTTAAAAAGCAATTTTATATAACCCACATTGTACGTTTTTCAAGCTACAATCCACCAAAGTCAAGGCTTATACCAATTGCCACCAACCTTAGCATGATATATATGTGGCAGATTTTGATTGGACACCATGCATTCTTTTTTCTCAATTTCTGAATTTTTCAATCCTTTTTTTCTGAAATAAATAATTTAATTAATCTTCTTTATTCTAAAGACATCTTTATTAAAGTAGGGGATTTGCAAATGATAGCTATCTATCCTACAGTCATAATTGTCATGTACATATTTTGTTTATATTGATTTCTTGCTTTACACAATACATATGTAATTAAGACATATAATGCGTCACTCAATCAACATACAATAATTCAACCATTAAATTACTTCCTTTCATTTATATATCACTCATTACGTTATCAAATAGTGATTTTGTAAGCATAATTTTTACTGCTTTTCGACTTGGAATGAGACTTAATAAATTATTCACGTAGCATAAACACATGCATGAGATTTAATTTTACTTAATTTGATGATACTAAATTTCGTGCAGCCGGATTGGGTAACGGGCCTCTTGCAAAAGATCAAAAACAGATCAGAGAACTATTATAGTGATGTCGGATTAATTGAGGCGAACGAAAGAGCCTCATATGATTAAGTCAATAATTTTGTCTGAAAAAGAGAAAAATTAGGTGGGGATCATTCTTTTGAAAGAGAAGCCGTATCTTAGATTTTGGAGAGGATGTTTATTTTATTTGAAGTTTCTTAAGATTTTTTAAACTTTTAAAGAGAATAGACCATTTTTTTTATTTTTTTATTTTTTGAGGGGGAATAGACCTTTGTTTAAATTGGCCTTATTAGGCTTTATATAGACGCTGGTCTATTTTCTATCCACATCGTCCTTAATTATTTCCCGTTCTTAGCGGCATGTTAGAGATAAAACTCACATCATAACTCCTTTTTTGAAAAAATAATAATAATGAAAGATGACAAGAAATGATAGTATTTTCTATGATCATGTCTAAATTTAGATTACAATATGATTGTAGCACGATTCATATCTAAGAAGAAAATGAATGCATTTATGATCAGTATTATGGTTGTACATAATTTTATTTTCACTCTCAAATAAAATACAAATTTTCAAATAAGTAAACCTCACTCTCTATAAAACCACATTTCAGCATATATATATAACACTTTTTTTATTATTATTATTTAGGTAATATTAATTTTTTATACAAATAGTTATGATCGTAATTACTTTTATTTCGACAAAAAATTATTACAAATTTGCCTCTTAAAATAGAGTAATTCGTTAATGGTAATTTTAAAAGCCACCTCATTTTTTGATGGACAATTAATATATATTTAGAATTACTCATAAAAATGGCATGAGTCTCTAATTGGCATGTAAGAAGCATTTTTTTTGGTCAACGTGTGTTTCTCACGTGTTTTTTCTTTTCTAATATTAATTTATAGAAAAAAAAAATTTGTCATTTTTATTTTCACTATCAAATAAAACCCCCTTTTCAGTAGATATATGAAGGGTTTTTTTTTTTTTTCTTATATATATATATATATATAAGATTAAGCTCATTAATTTATAGAATTAATATTTTTTTTAAAAAAATTATTACACTGGAATCAACTGAGCGAGCCATACATGAGAGTTGAAAACGTAATCTCCATATCCAAACAAAACCTTAAATGAATGAAAACAGAAAAAAGAAAAAGAAAAAGAAAAATATTGTTAAGAGATAAAAAGCCAAAAAAAAAAAACACACGAATCCCAAGAAAACAGGAATTAACTTGACTAACAGCAATCGGGAACCAATTGGGCTTCGTTTTGTTTCGCACTCGCCCACTGATACTCATCATACTCTTCCGCCAATAAAAAAAGTAAATACCAAAAAGATAAAATAAAAAATTACATCACAATTTTCTTTTTCTTTTTTTTTTTTTAAAAAGGAAAAGAACAGACAGGAAAACAAACACATGGTGTCACTCACACATGGAAAGGAAGCGAAAAGACTCGGACTCACTGTCTCCCTCTCTCTCCCTCACAAACACACACATTCTCACTCAATAACGCTGGTTCTAACTCCATTGACGGAGCTCTCAGTTGTGTCTTTCTCAGAAATTGAATTCCCTGGTAGTTTTCTTTCTTTCTTTTTCTCTTTCTTTTTTATTTTTTTTATTTTTTTTATTTTGATTTTGTGGTACACTTTTTTGTTACTTTGTGTGATTTGGATGGCAGTTAGAAACGGACGTTTCTGTTGCCCTAGATTCTGTGATGCTCTCTCTGATCTGATCTCCGTACCTTTTCCTAATTTTTTTATTCATGTTTAGTCACTATTAAGTCGCCTTTATGGACGCTGAATTTCTTGTAAATTGTTCAAGTTGCATGAAGATCTGAATTTGACAAAACCATGATCGCTGTTTGTCGTTGTTGGATTAGTTTGATTTGAAAGCTTGTCGGGGGAAGCTTACACTGTGTGAGCTTGCCTTTCACCATTTACACTATTTTTCTTTCTAAAGCAGAATTTGTGTGAACTCCATGAGGATTTAGGATTGGATGGTGAGGAATTGAGGTGTTGATGCTGCTCAGGCGGAGAAGCTGGGTTTCTGGGAAGTAACGACCAGAGAGTTCTTGGGCATTTGTAGTGTACGGGGAGGTACTTTCTTTTGTCGATTTGAATCTTAATGAATGTTGTCATTTTTTGATGGCTATGTATGTCCTGCTTGTTGGTTGGAGGATATGTTGCAATCTGAGCCACTATTGTATCAGTGTATTTGTTCTAAATTCTGGGTCGTGTTTTGTGATAATGTTATAGTGATTTTTTGGGATCTGGAGTGGACAGGCTTATGGGAAATGGATATTGTGAAAGTTCGTTTGTTGGGGCTCTGATTTGTCAGTGCTAAACAACTAAACAAGGGTTTGGATTTTGGGGGGTTGCTGAAATTGGTTGCTGTAATCATATTGTGATGCTGGGAATTTTTTTTTTTTTTTTTTTTTTTGGGACTTAAAAAAAGAACATAGGAAATATAACTTGTAAATTGGTTAGTTATTCCCAACTTCCCCTCTTTCAATTGTCAGTGAAAGATCGGCAAACTCTGTGGTGTTTAGAATTTGGACTTGCAGCTTTATGATAGCTCTGGGATATTTCGTTTTAAAGGATTGGAGGGCATGGGCAATTGAAAAAGAAATTTGAATGGTACAATTTGCAACTATTAACCAGAGACCAACATTTACACAGACGCACACATACACATATAGCACCTCACTCTTGGATCTTAGTCTTGGTTTTTATGATTTTTCTTATGAGCATATTTATGTGGTATGCATATCCAGGATTCATTAGTTTAGTAGAATTGATTAGTTGGTTTGATTTGCAGGTGGCCCAAGAGAGAGTTGAAGTGGTGTTTCGGTGGAAATGTCAAAACCTCCCTCCCCTGAACCACGAGAGTTCCTATCCTCTTCTACTTCTCGCCCTAGGTTAGCATTTTCTCTTTATTTGATCTCCTTAATGTGGTAACCAATTTAGCACTTTTTGCACTTTGGAAAGTAAATCTGTTATGCACCTGTATTGATGATAAATTGAAAGAGTTTAAAAGAAAATTATAAAGGAGCTCCAAACTTTAATTCATTAAAATACTTTTTTTTTTTTGACAAGTTAATTCATTAAAATACTTATCATTGTAATCTTTTTGGATTCTCTTTTAGAAGTTCAAATCAATGTAGATTTATTGTCTTGCAGTGTTAAATGCAATATATATATTGTATGTGTTGCTAACTTTGAATACTGAATTTGCTTATTACATACAGGGAATTAAATGGAACAGCAACTATGGATGATCCAGAAGACACGATGGCTACTGTTGCTCATTTTGTTGAGCAACTACATGCCAACATGTCGTCACAAAATGAGAAAGAACTTATTACAGCACGTTTGCTAGGTATTGCTAGAGCAAGAAAAGAAGCTAGGATGCTTATTGGTTCCCATGGCCAAGCAATGCCATTATTCATAAGCATTCTCAGGAGTAGCACCTCTGTGGCAAAAGTTAATGTTGCTGCAACACTTAGTCTTCTGTGCAAGGATGAAGACTTGCGGCTAAAGGTGCTTCTAGGTGGGTGCATCCCACCATTACTCTCACTCTTGAAGTCTGAATCAACTGAGGCTAGGAAGGCAGCGGCAGAGGCAATATATGAAGTTTCCTCTGGTGGGCTTTCAGATGATCATGTTGGTGTGAAAATATTTGTTACAGAAGGTGTTGTACCAACCTTGTGGGATCAGCTAAATCCAAAGAACAAGCAGGACAAAGTGGTTGAGGGATTTGTTACTGGGGCTTTGAGAAATCTTTGTGGTGATAAGGATGGTTACTGGAGAGCGACACTTGAGGCTGGAGGAGTAGATATCATTGTGGGTATTCTGTCTTCTGATAATGCTGCTTCTCAGTCCAATGCCGCTTCTCTATTGGCCCGTCTGATGTTAGCTTTCAGTGATAGCATCCAAAAAGTAATAGATTCTGGAGCTGTTAAAGCCTTGCTTTGGCTCGTAGGCCAGGAAAATGATATTTCTGTCCGTGCTAGTGCTGCTGATGCTTTAGAGGCTCTTTCTTCAAAGTCAACCAGAGCAAAGAAAGCAATTGTTGATGCTGATGGTGTTCCGGTTCTTATTGGGGCAGTAGTTGCTCCTTCTAAAGAGTGTATGCAAGGTGAATGCGGCCAGGCTTTACAGGGGCATGCAACACGAGCTTTAGCAAATATCTATGGTGGGATGTCTGCTCTAATACTCTATCTTGGAGAACTTTCACAGTCCCCTCGCCTAGCTGCGCCAGTTGCTGATATAGTTGGAGCACTTGCCTACACTCTGATGGTCTTTGAGCACAACTCTGATGTAAACAAGGAACCTTTTGATGTGACACATTTAGAAGATATTCTTGTAATGCTTCTAAAGCCTCGTGATAATAAGCTGATCCAAGATCGTGTCCTTGAGGCTATGGCTAGCCTGTATGGCAATATCTATCTCTCAAGATGTCTCGATCATGCAGAAGCAAAGAGGGTGCTTACTGGACTGATAACAATGGCTGTTGCTGATGTGCAAGACTATTTGATCCTGTCTTTAACAAGCTTATGCTGTGACGGCGTAGGCATCTGGGAAGCAATTCGAAAGAGAGAAGGAATTCAGTTACTGATATCATTGCTGGGATTAGCCAGTGAGCAGCATCAAGAGTATGCCATTCAGTTGCTTGCAATCTTGGCTGACCAAGTTGATGACAGCAAGTGGGCCATCACTGCTGCTGGTGGTATTCCTCCACTGGTGCAGTTGTTAGAGACAGGATCTCAGAAGGCAAAGGAGGATGCAGCACATGTTCTGTGGAACTTGTGCTGTCACAGTGAAGACATTCGTGCCTGTGTTGAGAGTGCTGGAGCCATCCCAGCATTCTTATGGCTTCTAAAAAGTGGTGGATCAAGAGGGCAAGAAGCCTCAGCTTTGGCACTGACAAAGCTTATCCGAACAGCTGATTCTGCCACGATAAATCAGTTACTGGCTTTGCTCCTAGGAGATTCTCCAAGCTCAAAGGCCCATACAATTAAAGTTTTGGGCCATGTACTTACAATGGCATCACACAAGGATCTTGTGCATAAGGGTTCTGCAGCTAATAAAGGGCTGAGGTCTCTTGTTGAGCTTCTTAACTCATCAAATGAAGAATCCCAAGAGTATGCAGCTTCTGTCCTAGCTGATCTGTTCAGCACAAGACAAGATATTTGTGATAGTCTTGCCACTGATGAGATTGTTCATCCTTGCATGAAGCTTTTAACCAGCAAAACTCAAGTTGTTGCAACGCAGTCCGCTCGGGCATTGGGTGCTCTGTCCCGGCCAACCAAGTCTAAAACTACGAACAAGATGTGTTATCTTGCTGAAGGGGATGTCAAGCCTCTAATCAAGTTGGCTAAGACTTCTTCTATTGATGCTGCGGAAACTGCAGTTGCTGCACTGGCCAATCTTCTCTCTGATTCGCAGATTGCTGCAGAAGCCCTTACAGAAGATATTGTTTCAGCTTTGACAAGAGTACTGGGAGAAGGAACATCAGAAGGTAAGCAGAATGCTTCACGGGCCCTCCACCAATTGCTTCAACATTTTCCAGTAGGTGATGTACTGACAGGGAATTCTCAGTGCCGCTTCGCTGTACTAGCGCTTGTTGATTCTTTAAATGCAATGGATATGGATGGGATTGATGCCACTGATGCTTTAGAAGTAGTTGCACTCCTGGCTAGGACAAAACAAGGTGTGCACTTAACTTACCCTCCATGGTCTGCCCTTGCTGAAGTTCCATCAAGCTTAGAGCCTCTTGTTTACTGTCTGGCTGAGGGGCCTCCTCCTGTGCAAGATAAGGCCATAGAAATTTTGTCTAGATTTTGTTGGGACCAACCGGTTGTAGTGGCTGACTTGTTGGTTGCAAGATCAAGATCGATGGGTTCACTAGCTAATAGGATACTGAACTCATCCAGCTTAGAAGTGAGAGTTGGAGGGTCTTCACTGCTCATTTGTGCTGCAAAAGAACACAAACAGCAGTCACTGGAAGCACTTGATGTGTCTGGATATTTAAAACCACTTATATATGCTTTAGTGGAAATGATGAAGCAAAAGTCTAACTGTTCCTCTATGGAAATTGAAGTCAGAACTCCGAAAGGTTATATGGAAAGAACTGCATTCCCGGAAGGAGAGGAGTTTGATGTTCCTGATCCAGCCACCGTCTTGGGGGGCACTGTTGCCTTGTGGTTGCTATCAATATTTGCTTCCTTCTGTGCAAATAACAAACTCACTATTATGGAAGCTGGTGGAGTTGAGGCCCTCTCTGACAAGCTTGCAAACTACACTTCCAATCCACAGGTATATCCAGATTTAGATATTCTAGTGGCCAAGTGTTTTTCCTTCAGTGAGTACTGCCTCACCTTTTGCTTTGCTGCTCTATGGGATGAGTCTTACAGGACTTGTTACTAGCTAGTAGTATGAATTAAATGTGGCATCATATGTTATAGATGATCAATGATGTTGAAAAAATAAATCTGGCATAAGTTGATAATTCTTTAAAATGTGAGAGATGTAATCATATTGAATCTTAAACATGCTTAAGAGATGTTGATGATTTTATCTATACACTATAAAAAGGTTATCACCCAGTGTTGGTCACACCTACGTGGAATCCTTGGAGGGGTGGCTTGGATATGGTCCTACCTTTCAACAGTTTTTGCATGAAGTGGCCCAAGACTTCACCATTGCACGAGGCAATGGACCTATAATTTAAGGCTTATAGTAGAAATTTTATTGTAAAACTCCTTACATTTTTTTTCTTTCCAAATTCTACCTAATCCAAATTAGTGGCCCATTGCATGTAACTTGAATGCTGAATGGTTATTTCTCTGCCATATGAATATGTCACTACATTTTTTGCAAATATAGATTGTGCCGTGGATGTGAAGCTCAGATTAGTATTTGAATAGTGTGACAGGGGAATGAAATTGAGAAAGGAGAGAAGAACAATGGAGAGAAAAGGGTGGGGGTATGTTGAAGAGGAGAGGGTTTCAGTGTCTTTAATAAGTTTGCACATGTAGTAATGTACTTAAAGGCTTTTTAAGATGAGTCTAACATGCAACAAAAAGAATTTTTCTTGAAATACTGGTGTTCCCACCAGAATTCTGCATGCTAGATTCTCATTCCCAGATAAAATGTATTGGTTTCTGATTCTTTTTAGTAGTTGTTGTAGCTGTTATTGCGTAGTTGATATACTGGTATGCATTCTTAAGTTTAAGAATGGTTTGACTTGGTTTTTGTGGCTGAACCAAACAATAATCTTCATCAACAGGCAGAATATGAGGATACAGAAGGTATATGGATTAGTTCCCTGCTCCTGGCTATTTTGTTCCAAGATCCAAATGTTGTTTTGTCTCCTGCAACTATGCGAATCATACCTTCACTTGCTCTTTTGCTGAGATCTGATGAAGTGATTGATAGATTCTTTGCTGCCCAGACAACGGCTAGTCTTGTTTGTCATGGTGGTAAGGGAATAAATCTTGCCGTTGCAAATTCAGGCGCTGTTGCTGGGTTAATAACCCTAATTGGTTATGTGGAGTCGGATATGCCGAATCTTGTTGCTTTATCAGAAGAATTTTCTCTGGCACGAAACCCTGATCAAGTTGTACTGGAGCGCCTTTTTGATATTGAAGATGTAAGAGTTGGGTCCACTGCACGCAAATCTATTCCTCTGTTGGTGGATCTCTTGAGACCAATTCCAGATAGGCCAGGTGCCCCTCCAATAGCTGTTCAGCTCTTGACTCGTATTGCAGATGGAAGTGATACAAACAAATTAATCATGGCTGAAGCTGGAGCTCTGGATGCTCTGACGAAGTACCTGTCTTTGAGCCCCCAGGACTCGACAGAGGCTACTATAGCTGAACTACTGAGAATATTGTTTAGCAATTCTGATCTTATTCGATTTGAAGCATCAGCTAGTTCCTTGAATCAACTCATAGCCGTTCTGCGTATGGGGTCCAGAAGTGCTAGATTCAGTGCTGCACGGGCTCTCCATGAGCTTTTTGATGCTGAGAACATTAGAGATTCTGAATTAGCCTGGCAGGCTGTTCAGCCATTGGTTGACATGCTTAATACTGCATCAGCAAGTGAGCAGGAGGCTGCTCTTGTTGCCTTAATCAAGCTGACTTCAGGAAGTTCTTCTAAAGCAGCCTTGTTGACCGATGTGGAAGGAAACCCGCTAGAGAGTTTATACAAAGTATTATCTTCCTCATCCTTGGAATTGAAGAGAAATGCTGCGCAACTCTGTTGTGTTCTGTTTGGTAATACTAAATTTAGAGAAAATCCAATTGCCTCTGAATGCATACAACCCCTTATATTGCTCATGCAGTCTGATTCAAGTACAGCAGTAGAATCTGGGGTTTGTGCTTTTGAAAGATTGTTGGATGATGAACAGCAGGTGGAGCTTGCAGCGGCCTGCGATGTTGTGGATCTCCTTGTTGGCTTGGTTTCTGGGACAAATCATCGGCTTATTGAGGCTAGCATCTGCGCTCTCATAAAGTTGGGGAAAGACCGGACTCCACGCAAATTGGATATGGTCAAAGCTGGCATTATTGATAATTGTCTTGAGCTACTCCCACTTGCACCTAGTTCATTATGCTCCTCAATTGCAGAACTGTTCCGCATTTTAACAAATAGTAATGCAATTGCTAGAAGCACAGCTGCCGCAAAAATAGTAGAACCGCTTTTCCTGGTTTTACTTCGTCCAGATTTCGATTTGTGGGGACAGCACAGTTCCTTGCAAGCGCTAGTAAATATTCTGGAGAAGCCACAGAGCCTTGCAACTTTGAAACTTACTCCTAGTCAAGTCATTGAGCCTCTGATTTCGTTTCTGGAATCCCCATCTCAAGCCATCCAGCAGCTTGGCACAGAATTGCTCGCTCATCTTCTTGCTCAGGAACATTTTCAGCAAGATATTACAACCAAAAATGCAGTCGTACCCCTTGTGCAGCTTGCAGGAATTGGAATATTGAACTTACAGCAAACAGCCATAAAAGCATTAGAAAAAATATCCACAAGCTGGCCAAAGGCAGTTGCTGATGCCGGAGGAATTTTTGAGCTTGCAAAGGTTATAATTCAAGACGACCCTCAGCCACCTCATACATTGTGGGAATCAGCTGCTTTGGTTCTCTCTAATGTTCTGAGTTTTAATGCCGAGTATTACTTTAAAGTTCCTCTGGTTGTTCTTGTGAAAATGTTGCACTCAACACTGGAGAGCACTATCACGGTGGCCCTTAATGCCTTACTTGTTCATGAAAGGAGCGATGCTTCAAGTGCTGAACAGATGACTGAAGCTGGTGCAATAGATGCTTTGTTGGACCTTTTAAGATCTCATCAGTGTGAAGAACCTTCTGGAACATTACTTGAAGCCCTATTTAACAATGTGAGGATACGAGAGATGAAGGTTTCCAAATATGCAATAGCACCTTTATCGCAATATCTTCTTGACCCACAAACCAGGTCACAATCTGGCAAGCTCCTTGCAGCTCTTGCCCTTGGGGACCTTTCACAACATGAAGGACTTGCTAGAGCTAGTGATTCTGTTTCTGCATGTCGTGCATTAATAAGCTTGCTTGAAGATCAACCGACAGAAGAAATGACGGTGGTGGCGATTTGTGCATTGCAAAACTTCGTCATGCACAGCAGAACCAACAGGCGAGCTGTTGCAGAAGCGGGTGGCATATTGGTAGTTCAGGAATTATTGCTTTCTCCTAATCCAGAAGTTTCTGGGCAGGCAGCACTACTGATCAAATTTTTATTTTCTAATCACACACTTCAAGAATATGTGTCAAATGAGCTCATCAGATCTTTGACAGGTGAGTTACAATTGAAGAAGTCTAATCCTCTTTTTCTTTTTTAATATGTTAATATATTATTTTACAAACTAGCTAATGCTTTTCTTTAATCTTATATCTCCATCAAGGCATATGCATTTATTAATTGCTAGTGTATAGATTAATAATCAGTTAATGTTTTATAGTTAGCTTCCTCAATGTGCATATATTTAAGTGCAGTTACAAACTCAATAAACCATACTCATTAAAAAAAAAAAAAAAAAAACTCATACACCAAGTCATAAGTGTAGTAAAGTTGTCTGTTACATAGATAATGTATTTGGGCTCTTGGTAGCAAGTCAGTCAGATGCAAAACTGTATTGACTAAGATTGCCATTGGTAGCAAAATATACCATAATCCATCAAAAAAAAAAATTCTTTTTTTTCTTCTTCTTCTTCTGGCTTTTCTTATGGTTAACCTTGTCAAAGAGAAGTACCGCAATTTCTGTAAGGATAAATATGCATTTGAGTCCCATGCCACATTCCTTGAAAGAATACAGTATCTTGCATTGATCAGAGCATAGTTCTTAATGTCAAGCAAAAGAGGAAAAAGAAACTAGAGGGCATTTCTTTAGTACTCAATTTGGAGTTTACTAAAGTCAACCAGGTAACTAATCTATTAAGGAGACTATTCAAAAGAGTAACTTCTGGAGGAAAAAGTTTTTTTTTTAATGAATAATAATTTATTAAAAGAAAAATTCAAAGCCCTCGCACACGAAAGTATGCTAGAGAGACAGCCACCATAAAAGATTCAAAGAAAGAGAAATTAGGGACAGGCTACAGCCTAATTTAAGAGAGATTTCAAACAAGAGGATTTTAAATAGAGCACATTGGACTCGCAATTTTCAAATAGGCACTGATTTCTTTCTCTCCAAATGCTCCACATTAAGAAAACATGAATAACTTTTTAGATAGCTTATCAAAGAAAGAATTCAACAAAGATAACTAGAACTTGCTTGCTTATCCTGGTAATGGGTCTGATCTCAAAACCATGCCTGTTAGACTAGTAGCCTTGTGATAGGACATGCCTGGATAGTTGCTCCAAAAAAGATTTTCACATCTGATACTTAGATCAAGAGGAGGTGTAATTGTTAATTGTTCTATTCTTAAGAAGTATGAATTCTAACATCGTGTTGCAAGATATGTCCTTTCATGTCTAAATAACCTTCTGAGAATTTTTCGAGCTTTGGAAGCTAACTGCTGTTATAACCATATATAAAAAATAGCCCAGAGAAGAATATTTCTAAACAAAGCATTTAATCCTTAGTAAGAGTAATATAGTACATGTACTAAAGAAATGTTAACACAAAAAATATGAACAAAACTGGGTGAAGATAGTGGATTGGCATAGCATGTACAAGCAAACAACTTTAGCTTACCTTTATTATTTTCTTTTAGTAAGTTTTTTAAAAACTGGTCAATGTGTTGAGAGGTGGGGTACCCTCTTGCTTTACATTCCAACACTGGTCAACGTGTTGAGAGGTGGTGTACCCTCTTGCTTTACATTCCATTTAAACATTGAATCTTGTCGTCGCTTTGTTTTGCAGCTGCACTAGAGAGAGAGTTGTGGTCCACAGCAACTATTAATGAAGAGGTTTTGAGAACCTTAAATGTGATATTTACGAACTTTCCTAAGCTCCATACCTCCGAAGCAGCGACGCTCTGCATTCCCCATTTGGTAGGAGCACTTAAATCTGGTAATGAGGCGGCTCAGGATTCTGTATTGGACACCCTATGCTTGTTAAAACATTCTTGGTCAACCATTTCAATAGATATTGCAAAGTCACAGGCCATGATTGCAGCCGAAGCAATTCCCATCCTGCAAATGCTCATGAAGACCTGCCCACCAAGTTTCCATGACAGAGCAGACAGCCTGTTGCACTGCTTACCTGGCTGTTTGACTGTTACTATTAAGCGTGGGAACAACCTGAAGCAGGCCATGGGAGGAACAAATGCCTTTTGTAGATTGACAATAGGCAATGGTCCTCCAAGACAAACCAAGGTATTTCTTCCACTGAGTCGAGATGTGCCAAAACAAACTGTTTATTTCCTTACTCATATGCTTACTTATAATTCTACTTTTGGGTAGGGTGCTGAGATATTGATCTGATGGAATTTTAGAATGTGACTCATTGTTGCTTTTTGTTGGATTGTTTTCATCTGCTGGTGAGTCCCCATGTTTTGATTGCCTTCAGAGTCGCCATCTAGTCATAAGCCAACAAAGTGTTTTAGAATATTATTGTTCTTTGAATGATTTGGGAGAACCTTGAGCTGCCACTTACCTTAGCTCTCATTGGCAATGCATGCATCGTTTTCTTTCTTGACTCAAATCTTATTACTTACTTTACCTTTAAATTAAATAGCATATAGTTAACAGGAGAAGTGCAAAATTGCACATCTTATATATCATATTACATTTATTTCTAATATAACTGAAGCTTGGGCAGACCATTGACTTTGTAACCTCGTGGTACCTCTCCTCTCATCCAAGAAAGAGGTTTGGGCTTCGACCTATGATAGGTGTGGGATTTGTAGGAAGAACACATTCTTCTATTGATTAAAATGAAGCAAATAATAATAACAATATAAAAAAATAATAATAATAATAATAAAACTTTGGGAAAGCAGGATATGAGGTTTCCATCACGTGTCAGTTGCTCTATTTTCCTTTCTTTCTTTCTTTTTTGTATTATTTTGTGAAATGTATGCTGATAATTATGATTAGTTGCCAGTTCTTGTTTCTTCATCATTCCAAGTTTTATGCCCCTAGGACTTCTCTTCCCTTTAATATCTCTCTATCTCTTACGCACGCAAGTGCACACAGTTCCCTTTTTAACACTTTCTTTTTGCCACATAAAACCATTAATTCATGTCATTTTGTTATAATTTACATGCATCTTCTCACATAAGAGCATTCCATGATTTGTCAGTTGCACAAAACAATCAAACATATACTTTGGGTAAAATATATTTTGACCTTATGAGATTCGGCATTAAAATATCGAACTCCCTAAAAGCTTCGTTTATAACACTTACCGCCTCACGGTCATGTCCAAAGTGTAAAAGCTAACATCTAAACAACACTTGACCTCCTAGCCAACGCAAAAATGTCATGTTACTAAACATATTTTTACTTTTTTCTTCATTTTATCACTTATTTATTTATAATATAAAAAGAAAATCCAATAAATATTTTTTTCTTTTCATTTTCATGTAAGAAAAGGCAAATTAATTTAGCTTATATAGGAGGATTTTGTGGTTGAAGGTCTGCAGTTAATTCATGATGTCACATAATGTGATTGGCTATTAACTAATTATGTTCACTTACATCTTGAATCTTACTACAAAAGGCTGTGTTTTACAAACTAAACTCTAGGAAGGTTCTATGATCTACGGCCTAACAACGAGGTAAAATGTGTTTTTCCCATGTGTTTTTCACTTCCTTTCTGAATAAAGAAATTATCATGTGATCTTTGTTAAATCACCAATTATCCCAAAAATTTAAGTTGATAGAAAAATATAAAATATAATATTTAATTAATATTTTAATACTTCTCCTCATGCGTAACGGCGTAAGTTCATACGCTCCCTCAATAAGTAGGATCCAATATATAAATATTTAGTTGAAATGAGAGATAAGATGTAGAGTCAATGTTCAAACTAAGAACCACTGCATTAATACTATGTTAAATTATTAGTTATTTCAAAAGTTCTAACTGGTGCATTTAAACATTTATTCTTGTTTTCTTGAATCTTCTTTGTTGAAAAAGATAATGGCATGTTATGTTGGTTTGAATTATTTAAAAGCGTGTAAGTATGTGTGCGCACAAACTATATCCTTTGCCCCGATATGACATTTTACTTTTTCATATTCATGTTACTTCTTTTTTTCTTTTTTTTGATAAGTAAAATATTCATGTTACTTCTACCCCTGAAGGTTTGGAGAATAAGCTTTTTAAGATTAAGATCTTGCTCTGACACGGTTTCTTTTCTTCTTGTGTGTGCATGTGTGTTTAAATTTCTGTAAATGGTTTCTAAGTTTGATTTTGGTTCTTAAAATTTTATAAATTGCAGTGTCTCCAAATTTTTAAGTTTAACTCAATTTCGTGCCCCTATACTCCTAGTTGTGTATGGTAGTACTATGCACGTTTCTTCTGCACATTGCACAGTTCAAGAACTTGTACTCTATCATGACGTATGAGAGACTTGTTGAAAGATGTTTCACATTGCATGACATGTCAAGTGGTTATTAGATCTAATATTTCAATCAGCTTCAAGTACTCTCAGACTAACATTGTACTGTATCATTATTAGGTAGTGAGCCACAGTACCTCACCTGAATGGAAAGAAGGGTTTACATGGGCATTTGATGTACCTCCAAAGGGACAAAAGCTCCACATCATTTGCAAAAGCAAAAATACTTTTGGGAAGGTAATCAGATACCATTTACATGCTTTTAGCAATGTCCTTATCACCTGGTTGAGCCACTCATTCACATTGCCGTCACCATGCAGTCCCTCAATCTACTGAAAAAGCATAAGCAGTTCATTATCATAAACCTTTTCTTGTTTGTATATGACTCTGCACTTTATATTTTGTCGTGGCAAACTGTTGTTGGCCACAATGGTAGGGTTCAATCCCCTCTAAAGCAGTGTTGCTTTCATTTTCCTCTTCTTTTCTTTTTTTGTGTGTGTCTGGGTAGGTTGTTGCTTTCATGTTTCTGATTGAGAATGGTGGCTTTTTCAGACAACACTGGGAAGAGTGACCATCCAAATTGACAAAGTTGTGAGTGAAGGAGTATACAGCGGATTATTCAGCCTTAATCATGACAGCAACAAAGATGGCTCTTCTCGAACGCTTGAAATCGAGATAATCTGGTCCAACAGGATATCAAATGATGACATGTAAAGAGGTACAATATCTCCATATTAGCAAACACAATAAAGACAGGCGCAGGAAGAGCTACTCAGAAAGCTGAGAAAAGAAGCATTGATGGTTTTCCTGATGGGGTGTGGGAGTTTGGTTTGCTTGTAATTATTCACATCTTTTGCAGGTCCAGTTTTGTAGGTTGAAAGATTAAGCTGCTCGAGGTTAAGTGTAAATTATATTTATTAGTTTGCAGAGGTGATAAGAGGATTGAGCAGGGTTCCCACGTTATAGGGAATCTTAAAGCTGATTAGAAGTTTGTTGTACAGGTCAGTTTGTAGGTCCTGGCAAATTGGCAATTAAACATATTAGGGAGAAATGGCATCTGAAATTGATGGAATTGAGCTTTTTGCACAAAGTGCTGCCTTTCCAACAGTGAAAATGAGCTGTACCTAGCAACTTATTCAATTATGAAAGAAGCCACTATACAAAGTGATTCTGATAAAAATCTTACAAGCTGACGCTGCTTGCCTCAGTTTTTTTTCTATTATTTTTTTTTTTTTTAGGGCTTGTTTACTCAACACGTAGGACTGGGCATTTACAATTCCAAAAGCCAAAGTTGCTTCGTAGGACTACTTATTCTACCGACAGCGTTCCTCCCGCGAAGTGCTATTGTTTATCTACTCCAGCAATTGAAAATTGGGTAGTAAAAATTCTAATTATTAAGACCATTAGGAGGTTCAATGGCACACGGCCCTCCACTTTTTCCAGGAAGATATAACTATCAAATTCCACGCCTGACCCTGCAGCCCATTATTATGTAGCATTTTAATGCAAAGTTTATGAGGGCCGAAGGTTTATCTCCAACAACAATAGCTAAAGTAGTTATTGAAAATATACAACTATCTATTTTAGTTATTGCTTTTTTTATATTCTCTCCAACAGATTCTCTATTCTACTTTCTACTTGCATTTAAATATTATTTTGTGTGAAAAAAAGTGTAAAAGAAATAGGAAGAGACACAGACAGAAGGAAATAGAGAAAATAAAAAACACTTTGAAGTGCAAATAGTGAATATGCAGAAGTGCCTATTTACTATTCACGTTAGAAAAAAAAAATCTATTTTACCTATTCTACAAGAGATGAAAAATAGCTTATAATAGTCAAATTTGACTATTATAAACCATTTGCCTATTCTATTGAACATGCTTTATCTGTTGAGAACTCACTGACTAGCTGAAATTTTCATATACCGACCCATAGCTAAAGTTAGCTCAAAGAATTGAGAGGCTACTGGTGTATCTAGCTCCTGCTAAGCCCCTAAGATTCGTCTACTCTAGGGCCCCTCTGACCCGAACACAATTGAACTATCAAACCACCAAAGGGCCCATAAGGCCTGTCTACCCCAAAGCCCCTTAAGCACAAACACAGCCCAACCCTCCACTACCGAAGGGCCCATAAGGCTCGTATGCTAAAGAGCCCGTCAACCTATCAAAAACACCAAAGTGCCCAAGAAAAAACACGTCGATCTAGCTCAATGACCTATCTTGTTGCAAGACCAAGATACACTTGTACCTCAATAGGATGCGCCACAACTACTTCAATAGGATGAGCCACAACCACCACCCCCCACCCACCCACCCACCCACCCAATATTTGTGGGCATGTCGTACATGCCTTCAACAACATTTGGGCAAGAGTCTCCAAACCTCAACCAAAGAAAGGCGTAAACAATGAGCCCATATAAGGGGAGAACCCTTCACCAAATACGCATTTATACACTTTTATTTAGACTCTGTCAATTTACTTTATCTTACTCTCACTAACTTAACCATCAGAGGTGGTTCTGCTGAACATCCGGTGAACCTCTCTGACGATGTCTTTTCAGTCTCCTAGTGTTCGGTGTGCAGCAACGAACGTGTTGAAATCTAATATACTATACTAAGTTTCTCTCACTTGTTTTTGTCCAAGAAAAAATAGGAATTAAATTTGTCGCCTCCAATACACCATAAAGGCATAAACTTTGTTGCCAGCTTTGCGCGCGATACAGCATGTTGATGACACAAATCTTGGCTGTTGGCACAATTACAACTTACAACCCCACATTCTTAAGTCAGGTGACCTGCAGACTACATAAGCGAACGTACACTTCTGGAGCCAAAATCAAAACGCACAACATCTTGAGATTCTGTCTACTTCTGTGCCCGTGGAGAGATGAATCGAACTGTATGCCTCACAAAGTAAAATGCAAAGGGAAAACACCCCATGATAAGATGAACATAATTACTTTGCAGCAGCAACCAAAGCAGAGCGAGCTCGTGTAAAAGAAGCAATAAGCGATCCCAGTTGCAATTTATCATTGCACCCAAGACTCAAACCGTACCTGCCAATAAAAGAGATCAATGCAAATGAAAAATGAAATTCCATAATCGTCCAAACCAACATGCCCAACAAAGCCCTCAAACAAAAATACCACAAACGAGTACCAAATATATTCCAATCAATATATAATGTATTTGCTCCAGTTAACGATTACTTTAAATGCATGATTGTGCAAATCCCTTGACTTTTGGAATTATTCATTGTTCACGGAAACTTGAGCTGAAATTGTAATAAATTTTGCAACAATATTTAGTAGTATCAGTGGGTGTTGATCAATATTCCATTGATAATAAATTAATAATACGTCAGTCCCATGTGTCAGTATAACTAGCTAGATCCACGTGGCGCCTTCTTGTTGACATGTGTTCGATCCTTGCATTGTATTGATCAAAGTGTAGATGGATAAAGACAGCATGATACAGCAAAGATGCAAGCGTACAAACTTGAGCTATACTAGTCCTCATTCCTTTTTTTTTTAGATAGAGCATTTATATCATGCAAATGCAATTTTAGATGTGCACATCCATGAATTGGTGTGTCATTGAGATTCACACCATTGTTACATCATATCTTTGTTAAGGATCCCATACCAGTTGGGAGTGTGGTTATATATATATATATATATAATATTTTTGATATGTAAATCAATACTTATTAAAAAATATATATATATTTGGGTCTCTCCACCTACTAGTTTAAGCTTTTAAGTTGAATGATGCTTCAATGTTTTTTTCTTCTTAAACTCCACATGTCGAGCCTTTTCATCTTCTTCTTCTTCTTCTTCTTTTTCAACCTGATTATCGGGCCCATTTGTCTTAGTTTTGGTTTCTATTGATCCTAGACATGAGGGGGTGTTTAAGAATCCTATACCAATTAGGCGTGTAGTTGATTATAAGTAAAGGTACTTGGTGGGCTTCTCTATTTGTATAATTGAAAACATAAAATAGCATATAAAAATGACCAAGATATAGGTGCATACTCTATGTCAGCCAAATCATTAATTAACTGAACTCGAACATCTGATGGCATCCTGATCTTAAAAACAAACCTGTTAGAACAAAGCAGTGAGAATGAGATCAAATAAATAAAATGCCAAGCGGACACCTTGCATAATGCATGGCACTTACATTGTCACCTCTCTCACAATATCAACCAAGGCCAATCCTTTCCTCATCTTCATTTCAGATATTCCTATAAGAGTAGAGCACAAAATAAATAAGTAAATAAATGTTTGGGGAAAGAAACTTGTACAGAACTGTTACTAGTTGGAACAATAGCATCATAATTAAAGAGGTTGTATACGTTTGAAGCTCTCCACAAATGAATCATTCAAAAGCCAGTATGATATCTGCTCGATGTCTTTGGGTAATGGATTTCCAGTGCATAGGTAAACAGATTCTTCTGTTATCTGCTGAGAAGCCATATGCGTTGACTGCATACATAAAAAGGACCACAGCAATGTTGTTTAGGATCCATTCACAGGGAGAAATGAAGAATAGAAAACAATCATAGCCCAGAATTCTAATGAACACAACCCTTCATGACAATGAAGAATGTAAATCTGTATTATCAATAATAAGTGCTTATTTTTTCTCTAAAAGGAGAGAGAGAGGTGTAAAAAGCCAAAATCATGAGACTGCATGCAACAGGTGCTTGCTTTTTGATGTCTGCATGTATTGCCACAAAGCCAAGTTACTTACAAGTGAAGAGCATTTTGAAACAAGAAATTCTTGGAAAAGTCTACACATTATACTAGCAACAATGGGAACATATCCTACCGTTGGTGATTTAAAATTTACCCCAAACATACCACATTTCATCAGATCAACATATGCCTTGATGGCCCATTTTCTATCATTTACTTTCTTTTTTGGTAATAACAAATTATTGACCCAAAAGAAATTGAAAAGGACAAGAATGATTGAAGACTGCTATAATTAGTCAAATTGATAATCATAACTACTCAACTGAACCAGCAACAATATGGCCACATTTCAGTTCTACAAATTCAATTTGGCCAAGTGAATGACCTACAACAGGGATCATTTGTGCATCAAGTACCGTGTGAGCAATCAATTGGATGCTTACTACTTTCATAACCAATCATCTCTCTACTCCACATCTGCAAAGAATTGAAGAATAACCAACTCACCCACCCACCCCCCCCCCCCCCCCAAAAAAAAAACACACACACACACACACAAAAGGCAATAGCAGCAGCAGCAGCAAAATTTGAGGGAAAAAAAATTATAACCTGCAAAATGTTCAAAGCCTTTCTCATATCACCGTTGCTAAGTCGTACGAGTGCCGCTAAGCCAGTTTCGGATACTTCAAGCCTGGACCAATGAAAAAAATTGTTGAAGGCATAACCATACACAAGCACTATAGCATATCATTTATCTCCAATATTTTTTATAAGGAAATTTATCTACATATTTTCAACATTAAGAAAGCAAAACTGCAAGCAGAAAAACAGCCATCCAGGTGAACTGCCAACGTTCCTATTTATGAGCTTAAATGATTCCCAATCCCTTTCTAAGTGAACTCTTCAAACATATTTGAGTTGAATACCAAAAACAAAAAACCAATTTGCCTCTTCGAATGAAGCTATCAAACTATAATGAACAAGGCATGAACTGCCAACTGTTACAAAGACAAACATTTCATGCATTCTAGCAGATCAACTATTGAGAATATAGGTAAAACTTTTTTTATTTTTTATAAATAATCGGGATATCATTAAAGGTGTAAAGAGCCACCATGTACACAATAAGTATACAAGAGAAGCCACTTAACTAGTAGAGACAAAAAGAACAAGAAAATCATGATGACTAATCACCAAAGGAGAAATATAAGCAGTTGTTCAAAGATATAAAGTGCTGAAAAATAAATACTTAATCTCTTCCAAAGTCCTCTTGCGATCCTCAAAACTTTTATCATTCATTTCCCTCAATAAACACCACAAAATGCACGAGGGCACCATCTTCCACACAACAGCACTCTGAGTGCTGCCGGCAGTCCACCAACTATCATATAAATCGACTACTCGTCTAGGCATAACCCAAAACAATCCAAATTGACTGAGGAAAACATTCCAAATGACATAAACTACCTCATAATGAAAAAGAAGATGGTCCGCGAACTCTCCATTCCTTTTGCACATACAATGCCTATCAACCACAATCACACGTCGTTTTCAAAGATTGTACATGGTAAGCATCTTTCCTAGGGTTGCTGACCACACAAAAAAGGCTATCCTCAATGAAACCTTGATGAGCCAAACACTCTTCCAAGGAAAACGGAAACCATTATGACAACTCATGACACTATAGAAGGATTTAACACCATACAACCTTCTTTTGGAAGGGACCCACCACAACTTGTCTTCTCATTCCCGTCTCATTCTCGTTGAATACAACATCACGAAGAACGAGACAAAGGTATCCACCTCCAAATCATGAACCACCCAAGTAAATCTCATGCTCCACTGAATGGCAACTCCAGAAAATTCACGTGAGCCACAATAGAAGCATCCTTGGAACAAGCAATACCAAACAAAACTGGAAAAGCATCCTTAAGGGCGATATCCCCACACCAAAGGTCATGCCAGAATCTAACGTTGGAGACATCTCCCACTTCAAATCTAGTGTGACTACAAAACTTCCTCCAACCTCTCCTAATATTCTTCCATAAACCCACCACATACGCCCCAACAAGCTTACTATAGGTAAAACTACAGCTAGCTTAACTCTTATCCTAAAAAATAAGATTCTTGCAGAAGCCAGCTTTGTTACGTAATCACTATCCTACTAAACTTGTGTATGTCAAAAATCCCCCACGGCAATAATCTAAAGGGTGAGAAAGGCACCATCCAAATTAATGGCAAAAATCCCCCAAACCAGCCCATCAAAACTTTTAAGAGCAACTCTTCTTATGTTGTGGGTGAAACTCAATACTAGAAATTCAGGTACACCCCTGTTTTCTTTTATTTCTTCTAGCAAAATAATTGATATGTGCGAACTTTTCACCATAAAAAAATGAATCATTCCTTTTTGTGGATATTTTTATTATTTTATAGTTATATATTTGTTGAAAAGTAATAATAATTGTATACATGTAATTGATCAATAAAACACAATATACTTACTTTTCAGCTTCTATAACATGTTTGAGTCGCTCAGTGACATGAAAAGAATCAAGAGGAGCAAAACGAAACCGAGTACATCTTGACTGTAGTGCCGGAATAATCTTGTTGACATGATTACAAATAAGCGAGAACCTAGTGTTTCTTGTGTATTTCTCAATCACTATAAACCATAAGAAAGAAGGTGTATGAGTGCATAGAAATGGAGAAAATAAATAAATACAGAGAATGCAACTGTAACAAGTCATACCTCTGCGCAAGGCAAACTGTGCATCCTTTGTCATAGCATCAGCCTCATCCAATAAGACCAACTTTACAGATGCCTTTGCACTGTAAAAAAGAAAAAAAAAATAAAACTCTTTAGAAATCGACTAAATTGCATTTGTCAGTGACTTTTGGCTTTTACGAAATTGAGAAGTGTGACTTGACATTAGAACTAAAGCACAAACGAAATAATCTAATGGTCATAGAAAATTTGGCAGGTATACCATGCCATAGGATGTAACAAAACTCAAAACCCAGTACGAGGCCTTCTATAAATTCTGGAATGCTGAATTCCGTAAGACGAGTGAACAAACCCAGGCATCACAGGAAAACAAATATAGAAAATAACAAGTACATGATGAAATATACCCAAAAGAGAAGCTCTGAGTGCTGGCAAAATCTTGTATCTGTTGTCGCACAACATCAATTCCCCTAGCGTCTGACGCATTCAGCTCCAGAATCATATTGTGGTATTGCACTCCATAGAGCTTGCGCGCCACAGCAAGGATAGTTGATGTTTTGCCCGTGCCAGGCGGGCCATACAATAGGAGATGGGGCAATCTGTTCTCGCTTGTCAGCCTATCAACTATTTAAACCCAACAACAAAACGAAGAATTAAAACAAGGTTTACAAGAAATAGAACTATGATTCAAATTCAAGCTCCTCTTTTTTTCTTTTTTCTCCCGCTTTTTTTCCATCGTATCTTGTGCCATGGGTGTAATTTATTGGTTTCTTACGTCCTATGTAACCAAAAACCTTTAAAAATAATAAACTAATAAGTATTATGTTTTGCTTTCTTTTGCCAAAATTTCTGAGCAAACAAACGAATGTTGAAACAAAACCCTGGAATTTCACAACCGAGTTAGGTCGGACTACCATCTCTAAACTTTCAAATTTCTCTACTTTTTTTTTTCCTGAGTCCAAACAGACAATTACAGTAAACTGATCAGAAACCCTAGCGAAACGATAAGCAAGCTGAAGATCCCACATTACAATAGGCTTCGCTTGGAGTTCAATTATCCGTTTCCTCCAAATTACCCTCTCCCTGATTTTTTTTTCTTTTATAACAATTTTCACGGGAACCAAACGGAAAATTAGAAGGAAAAAAAAAACCCTAGGGGACGAGAAGGGAAAGAAAGAGAGAGTTACAGTCAGATTACTCAACTGGTATCGACAATGTCACGGTGGGCGGCCACGTCGGCGAGGGACTGAGGACGGTACTTCTCGACCCAGGGGATGGCTTGTCCCTCCACGACGACGACGTTCTTTCCCTTGCCGTTGATAGGCTTGAGAGAGTGGTTGTTGTCGTTTTTGTGATCGTCGTCGTCTATGTCCATGAGAGATACTACCTCGGTCATGATGATCGATGGTGTTGGACTGTTGGTGGTTCGGCCTCGCGTCTCGCTTCTCTTGCTGTGTTCTCTACTCTGTTCAAGTGCGAGGGAGTGTCAGCGATACAGCGGGGCTTTTGGGCGAGAAAGAGTTATGGCGCCAAGGATTTCATTTTGAGGCCGGTTCGCCTTTCGCATACGGTTCGTGATGTTACGGTTCGCATAGGGTTTTGTTAATGTATATTTTTTTTTAAATAATAATAATAAATGTAAAATATTAGGTTTTTGAATTTTTTGGGAGTGTTTTGTATTTTTGTTTGTTTGTTAATGCTTTCTTTTTTAATGCTATAAATTATATTTTTGTTCTACAATATTGATGTACCGTTCACAATCAATCTTTTGATTTGTTTTTAACAACTATTAATCTAAAGGTGAGTTAAAATTATTATGTCATTATTATTAAATAAAAATATAATTTCTAACATTAACCTTTGAGAAGAAAAACTTAAAGGGAGAAATAAAACAATTCAACAAACAAAGTCATGTAAGGGATTTATAATAAAAAGTGTATTATCCCTACCAATACTCTTTGTTATAATAATTTTATTTGCATCGAACATTTATCAATTGGTACATGCAAATTTTTTTATAAAAAAAAAACAAATAACCAATTGAGCATATGTCGAAAGATATCGATAGAAATAACTTCAATACTTAAGTCATCAAATGTTTTAAAGAGGTAGATGATAAATTGCAAATAAATAGAGTTTCGAAAAGAGATAGGTCACAAAGACTTGCCGGTCCATAACCCTTCACTCTTTTTGGTTACCATGCCTCTCTTTTTTCATCTCTCTTTATCTATCTCCTGTTCTCTTTAATTTTGTTTATATTTTCTCTTGCGCATATTTTAAATAGTTCATCATTACAATCACTTAAAAAAAAAAATTCATTTAAAATATATCACTTAAGTTAAAAATGAGTAAAAAATAGCATTAGTATTGTTCAAGAATTCACTCCAAATCCTAAAACGAGATAAGTTTCTCCCTTCTTTCATGGCAATCATTTATCTATTTTTATAAATGCACCCATGATGCCGTTGTTATTTGACGCCAGCGCACCAAGCAAAAGGACAATAAACACAATACTGCATGGTAAATATGGGCAGGAACTAAAAATGGTGTTTTCTCCGTGAGAAGCGCCTACCACCTGGAGTTGGAAAGGAAGAATCGGTTCCAGAGTAGTAGCTCTATAAGTCCTGATAACAGTTTGATCTGGGACACAATTTGGTCGATGAAGATTCCTCGGGTTATTCAAATGTTTAATTTCTTTGGCGAGCCTGTAGGGAGATTTTGCCTACTATGGAGAAACTCTACTTCAGGAAGGTTGTCAATGATCCTCTTTGCCCGATTTGTCGACTGGAAGTGGAATCTTGTGCTCACGTAATATGGAGATGCCCGGCTTCCATTGCAGTTTGGTCGGAGTGTAATCGAAGTATTCAAAAATGTGTGGTTGCTGATGGTGCGTTTTTATCCATTTTTGAACATCTTAACTTTCGACTGAATGTTGCAGATCTGGGCTTGGTGTCTGTTATTGCCCAGAAGATTTGGCTTCGTAGGAACAAAATGATCTTTGGTGGTCCTGTTATGCCCCCCACCTGCTTGATAAAATATGCTGAAGATGTTTTGAAAGATTTTAATCTTGCTAAAGGTACAGGTCGGGATAACTTGCAAGTCTCCTGTCCAAAGCAGTCTAAATGGCAGAAGCCACCTCAAGGTATGCTCAAGCTTAACTGGGATGCAGCGGTTGACAAGGGATCTAAAATCATGGGAGTGGGTATCATTATCCGTGATCATAATGGAGAGGTATGTGCTTCTTCGTGTTCTACCAGACCATATGTTGTTAATCCGTCCGTAGCTGAGGCTTTGGGAGCAAGACAGGGAGTGGAATTATGTATTGAGTTGGGGATTCAATCAATCTTGTTGGAAGGAGATGCAAAGGAGATAGTCAATGCCATTGCCAAGGGAGGTGTGTCTTTGGGATGCTGTGGTAGTATTATTGATCATACACGTTCTCTCCTTACTCAAGTCCATTTTTGGGCAGTTCAGCATGTTCCTCGTAAATTCAACGCAGCAGCCCATAAATTAGCGAGATTTGCAATTGATCAACGTCAACACAGAGTGTGGAGGGATTCTTTTCCTCTTTTCCTTGAAGCAAATGTACTAGCTGATAAGCTAGAGTTTCTCTCTTGTTTTTAATAGAAGTTCGTTTCAAAAAAAAAAAAAAAAAAAACAACAACAATTATTTCGTGACTACTGACTAGCATCAAAGTTCATGCCTAATCCATCGTTGCACAAACGTTAAAAAATAAAATAAAATAATAATAATAAAATAAAATTGAAACCATATTATATTTGTCTCCTTTATTAATCCTTCACCACCACTATTGATGCTCCCAATAAAAAATCGAATCGTGAAATACAAATCCAACCTAAAATTGAAAGGCACAAATACCTAGTCAATCCTGTGTTTTTTTTTTTTTAAATAATAATAAAAAAAAAATCATAATAGGACTCAAAGGGCAAAAACATGTATTTAGAAGTACAATGACTCATAAAAACAAAATACATGACTAGTTCATGACTTTGAGATTAGCTGTCTTAACAGAATAATACAGAAAACACATATTTTATAATAAATTTCACTATGAGAAGATAAAAGAGCAAGATGCTATTACTACTATAGAGAAGATGTGTAGATGGGATTACATGAGTAATATTCTTTGCCTTTTCTATAGGTTTAAACATGAAAGTTTAGCTCACATTTTCATTTAGTGTAGCTTTAGTAGGAAGATATGGAGATCCATCATGGCTGACTGTAAGGTGCTGGATCCTCCAGATGATTGAGATTTGATTGTGAAATTGAGCTCGGCTGGTATGAAAGGGAATAATTTATATTCTACAGCCCGTAAACTCTGATTTATTGCTACGGTTTACAATTTGTGGCTGCAAATAAATTGTCTTGTTCACTGTAGAAATCCTAAGACGGAATAAGCTCTTCTTTCTAAAATTATATGGGAAGTTAAATTAATGATTCTTTACAAGTTTTCTCAGATTTGCTTAGAGATCGGGAGATGTGTTTGGATGTTGGAATAGGGTTCTGACCTGGTTATGTTGGTGGTTTGGTTTTGGGTGGATGCTTAGAGTTGCAGTCTCGGATCTCTTGGAGGCTATTAGTAACAGCGGAAATATTATAAAGTCTCATAAAAATAAAGTTATCAAAGCAATTATGCAGAGTGAGAGAGAGATTTAAATTACTGGAGCTACGAAGGTTAGTTGGTTACGTGGTCAACTCGATAAAGTTGTTCTAGCCTATAGTGGTGGCTTAGACACATCAGTCAGCTAACGTTGTGTCTTTATGTTTGTAAGGTTGTGTTTGTATAGTTTGTCCAGTTATGGTTTTTCTAACAGACACTGTGTTGAGCCTTGGTTGGGGGTTTGTCCCTAACTAGGTTGTTGGATCAAGTGGTTACTGGAGAGTTGTAATCTTGAGGTTGGGCTATAAAATAGTTAATTCATCAAAAAATAAATAAACTCAATAACATTGGCTGGCATAGAGCGCGGGGAGTCGCCAGTAGATCTGTATAAGGTTTATTCTAAATGAAAAAAAAAAAAAAAACCTGTTATGGAATAAGCTTATCCGCGTACTTGAATAAAACCCCACCAAAACCTTATCAAGAATAAGCCTACTCCGTGCTGGAATAGAAGTAACCCAATTGTGTATTCAAGTATCAATCTTTTTTTTCATCAAAACACTGACGACGCCCTGAAAAATAAATACTTAAAGTTGTGCAACCCATCATCATTCATTAATCTTCAAATGTTACCGACGACTCCTGAAACAACACAAAAAGTGCAGATTTTAGAGGAAAAACCTCTCTACATCCTCAACGCTCATTGCACTAGAAACAAAAAACTGATTTTTACTCATAACTTTGAACATTCCAACTGTAGAGCGAAACCCACCAACTCAAACTCCTCAAAATGATTAGAGGAAAATATTTTTACCTTTTGGGTTTGCAGAGAGCTACTGAGAGGGAATAAATTCAACAGCTCACGGCTTAGTGCCAGGCCGAAAACAAAATCATAAACAAAAAGCAAGTAAACAAGATAAAAAAGTAAAGAGCAAAGGATAAGGGGTTCGGGGCAACACCCCTTCGCCCCTCAACTAAGATTGAAAGAGAAACTTGACTACTAGGATTTTTTCTTCAGAGAGAAGGTTAAGAAAAATTTGACGACTAAGATTTTCTCTACCTAGTCAATTATGCCAATGCAAGTTATAGGTTTAACTGAACCAAAGAATGGGATTCAAAATTTGCATTCATACGTACCATAGTTCAATTTTCATGCTATGGTTTGTCATAATTGATCATTGAGATATATGAGCTCAAGTTGCCATGATTTGATTGTAAGCTTACTAGAGACATTTTTTAAATAGATATTTAAAAATTGAAACATAGAGAGAATATTGTAAAAATGACAGTAGTTAGAGCCTCAGAGCCTTGAGCATTTTCATTGGACTAAACTAAGGAGTAAAAATTGGCAAAAATTCATGTCCATTCGGCCAGCAAATTTAGCCAAAAGGATGGCTCAATAGTCTATAAATATATTAATAAAAGAAACACTACCTCTTCTCTTTAAAAATTATAAAAGTGGATAAAAATAAAATAAGAAAAGAATAATATTTGAATAAAATAGTGAAAATATAAAGTAACAAGTACTTTAAAGAAGTTGGTAAGGTAACTACAAAAATAAATAGCTTAAAATAGTTTCCGTTTTTGTTTTTATTTTTGTTGTTTCTCAAAGAAGAGCCCAAAATGAGGCCCAAAGAGGCACAGAGATTTCAAAAATCAAAGCGAAAGAAAACGAATGCTAAATTACCGTACTCGTTGAAAACGATGTACCAGAGCAGGGCCAAATTCAAAGCACCAGTAGCAAGTAAAGCAAGCCTCGTTTTGGAGGGAGAGGCACTGTCCCAAGGCGGCATTTACTTTGACCGGCATGTGAACTGTGTATGACCTCTCTAGACCCTCAAACCTCTCTCTCTCTCTCTCTCCATCTTTACGCCAATGTCCGCCACTAGCTCAACCAGGTCCCAAAGATCCACGTCCTCCATCTCGCCCTTCCGGTCCCGGAAGCCGCCGGCACCACAGCTTAAGGCAACTAAGCCGGCCGGCCGGCCGGTGACTCCCTCATCCACCTCGTCGTCTAGGCGGCCGTCGAAGCTCTCGGTTCCTCCGACGACTTCGCCAAGCCCGAGTCCGAGCCCGCCGACTCTGACCCTGGACCACCCGGATGTAAACAAGGCCAAGGAGAATGTTACGGTCACAGTCAGGTTTCGACCCCTCAGGTACTGAACCGCGTTTTTGTTTTTCTTCTTCTTTTGATTTGGTGATGGAGGGTGGTGATTGCGTTGTTACCGAGGTGCTGGGCGACGGCCGGGGACGCTAAGTTTGTAACTGTTTGGTTTTGGCTTTTGAGCAGTGTTAGGGAGATCAACAAAGGGGACGAGATAGCGTGGTACGCTGATGGCGATAATACGGTGCGGAACGAGTACAATCCGTCCATTGCGTATGGTTTTGGTCAGTACCGTTCATCTTAATCATGTTTAAGTTTAAAAAGTTAAACTCAGGTTTGTTTTCGAGAAATGTTCGTGTGCACTGGAACTTGTTCTTGTTTTGTGAGTGTTGCAATCATCTATATGACTATATCTAACAGTACTAAGCCGTAACGGGACTATTCGTATTTGGCTGTGCATTTGAAGGTCACATTTCCTATAAAATTCAAGAAAATTTGCTTTGCATTTGCAGAACATATTACTTAATTCTTTTGAAAGTGCTTGGAGTCAATGGTTTCTTGTAGTCTTCTTTGAGAATTCAAATTTTGGGTCTGCAGATAGGGTGTTTGGTCCGGCGACAACAACGCGACATGTTTACGATGTTGCTGCGCAGCATGTTGTAAGTGGTGCAATGGAAGGGATTAATGGTAATTACTTGACTTTGTATAAATTAAAATTTTAGTGTAATGTGGAGTTCATTTTGGGTGGGATGGCTTGACTGTGAACCTTTGAGAAGGTGTGATTACCCAGAGTGGGATGCATGTGGAAGGAACAGCTTCAATAGTTACATTGTGAAGTCATGTTATGCTGCACATCATATAATGTTCTGCGTATTGTGTTTCCTGCTAAGATAACAAGTTGTTTCCTCTTTGAACCAGTGGCTGGCAGGGCCTATACGTACATTTTCTATTTCTTTTTTGGGCCTTCTGGGAAACTAGATTTTGGTCCCAGCATTCCAACATACTCAGAACAAGTTGTTAATTTATAACCTATGCAATTTCCTAGCTTGGATTGTGTTGAAAGTACTTTGTACCATCTGGTTTCATATTTAAGGAGTGAATGTGAGTTTACTTTGTAAAATGTTTGTTTCTTTCATTATGTACAACTTGGTGGTTTGGCTAATAATTGCTCTGTTTCTATACAGGTACAGTGTTTGCCTATGGTGTTACTAGTAGTGGAAAGACTCACACAATGCATGTAAGTTACTGAGTGTCTATCCTTTGTCGTGTCAGGCCCCAGCACGCCCATTGGTTCATTTTTTCATGAACTTCATGAGAGCCAGATGTTCACTGATTGTAGGTCCTGCAATCAGAGGCTGCCCTTAGATTGACACATTGATGCACACTCTCCCATTAAGTCAGTGTTTCCATATTGTGTGTAGCTTGCTTTGTGTTATGGTGGTGGTTAGTTGCATGTATTGCTACCCTCAAGGTCAAAGGTTCAGAGGATGGTAGAGAGAATCTGAAAAGAGAAAGAGAGAGCTGGCTTAGCTGGACAACAGTTTTTCTCCAATACTAGGACAAAAGGTTGATGTGAAAACAAGTTTGGGATTACCATGTCTTGTCTAAAAGATGGTTACAAGAAAAAAAGGGCTTGTCTTAGTGTCTAATAGGAATATGAAATTGGGCATTGTTTTTCTTTTGACAAACTATCCTATCAAATCCTATATTTTCCATAAGTAACAAGCATCTTCCATGGTGATTGGATGAATTTTTATAAAGTATACTTGACAAGAATAAAAGAAGATTTAGTTAGTACTACAAGCCATTCTTATTCAAAAGTTTTCAAGATACACCCTCCCTGCCCCTCTTAATGAGATTGGAACACCCTTACTTTTAGTGTGATGAAATAGTCCCTGAGTTAAGCAAAGGTCGTGATCTTGAAAATTATAAATAAAAGTAGGAGCGAGTTCCTTTGGTGCTTTTGATTGGCATTTTTGTTCTTTGTATCAGCCTTTCTTCTAGCTATTGTTGTTTGGATAATGTGTGATTGGAAATAGTATAAATCTCTAAGCTAATTAGTTCAAGATCCTTCAATTATAGTACCACGCTTATTCTATTTCTCAGTGCTTGCAAAGTATATATTACAAATGTTTACATCTCTTTTTGGAATTTCAGGGGGAGCAAAAGTCACCTGGAGTTATTCCCTTGGCAGTGAAGGATGTCTTCGGAATTATACAAGAGGTAATGTGTTAGTTTGTAGTAATTTTAATAACAAACAATATTATTTCTTTTGCTTAAAAAACATCCGTTCATTATATTTCAGACACCTGGACGTGAGTTTCTTCTTCGAGTCTCATATCTCGAAATTTACAACGAGGTCAGCCTTATTTCCTTTTTTTTTTTTTTTAAAAAAAAATTATTATTTTTTATTTTGTAAGAACCTTTTGACTTTTTGAGTCTGGTCATGGCTATTTTTGTAATGATTCTTCATTAGGAGGTAAGATTCATAGGCTGTAGAACCTTTAGAGTTGAGAGTTTAAATCGAGAAAAGAAAGAGGTTGGGCATTGTTATGTCATTTTATCTTTCAAGATGTGGTTCGTTCAACTTAGGGAATATGTCACTAGGAATTATGCTCTTTAACTATATTATGGGAGAAGGTAATTAAACCTTAACAAATTGATAGCTGGAAATCAGATACCATCATGAAAGGATGGAATATTCTTTTGGATTGCAAGATCCAAAAGAATAATTCTTACATAAAGATTCAACTCGATCAGTAGTAGACACCGTCTGATTGAGATTAAGATTATCAAGTATGTGGAGTGTTATTAAATAGTTATTATCAAGTATGGAAACAGAAGACACATCATGTAGATTGTTTTCTTTTGTCTTTTGTTTTGGAGTGCCGTGTATCTACTTTGAAGGGGTCAAGGGGTAGATGTCATTCAAAATGTACCATTCCTGGGAAGTTGTTGAATAAGACTTTTATTTACAAGAGAGAGAGAGGAAAAAAAAAAAGAAGGAAAAATCCATGGGCTTCTTCTATGGTGCTGGCCCAAATTACTGTCGACTCTTTTAGCCTAGGAAAACTTCAATAGAAGTGACTAGTGAGCTTGTGGCGTACAACCTCAAGGGAAAGGCAGAAAATACTTAATAGCAGCTAAATGTAGTAATGCAGGGTTCTAAAAGGGCTCCACCCTGACATTGCATCAACTTTCTATAGTCTTTTTAGACTAAAATCAATCTGGGATGTCGGTACTTTGTAAACCTCTACCAGAAAATGAGAAGCGTTTCTTGCTCCCAAAAGTTACACTTAATTTTTTTTTGCCATACCTGTTTGTTTTGTTTCGCTTTGATGCGCGCTGTGAACAATCACTTGAAACTGGAGTCACTTCGTATTTAATCTACTAAAATTCTGTAGTCAAATTTTAAAGCATGTAGGACGCTTCTAGGAGTGTTTTGGGCCTCTGCATTATGAACTTCTTGAAGCACATAACAATTTGTTTTGACTAAAACTGCATCATTTTTCTGCTTACCAGGATAAACTTTTGTCATTACTTATTGAAGAAAAGAAATAGCTCCATATGAATCATTGTTGTAGTGTTGTTGTTGATATGATTGGCCAGTTTTACATGATTAATAATGGTGTAATTGTTTTTACCTGGCCAGAATGTGCAGTTGCAAAAGTCCTATTCGCCATAGAATTTTCTTTGAATTGACGAACTATTGCCAAAGCTTATTAGTCTGAAGTCTCGACATAAATGGAGTAAATGGTTTTTGTGACTTCTTGATTATCACCTGTTGTTTGATTTTGTTCCCTTTCTTTACAGGTCATCAATGACTTGCTTGATCCAACAGGGCAGAATCTAAGAATACGAGAGGATGCTCAGGTGCTTCTAGTAAAGTAGGAAAGTTAAATATTTTGATCTTCTATGTGATTCTCACCACTTTTCTATACAACCTTGTATGCAAACATGATAACTATTTCAAGAATCATTTATTTTTTCCTATGTTCTTGTCGCCTAAATGGTTTCCTTAAGTATATATAATTATCCTGTGTACCATGGGTTGCGCCCATCTGCGCTTTTTGAAATATACTTTACTTGTATATATAAAAAAGTATATATATATATATATATATATATATATATATATATATATATATATATACATGTACACTTTGAATGCTACTGATATAATATTCCATTATACTTTTGTGTGCCAATTGAGTCATTCTTCGGAGCTTAGAGGTATATTTGCCTATGTAGTCAATTCATCAGAGAAATTGGATAGAGGAGTCTCTCATCTTTTTTCGTTCATTGAACAGCAAAAAGATATTACAAATTACGATGAGCTAACTTGAGGATGGTCCTTGGCTTCTTGGAGGAATTTTTTTTTTTAATAAGTAACTTCTTGGAGGAATTCTAATCACAGTTAACTTGAAGGCAAGAGATGACTTAGAACATGGCTTTTGGAAACAGGATATATATATATACCCCTCTTCTATAGGGATCATCTAGAAAGTGGGTTGTTTTGAATGCATTCAAACAGAAAAGCTGGCATAGATGTTATGGGCCGAAGTTATATATCTATACACACACACACACACACACACACACACACACACACACACACACATGTTCAACCAGAAAGGGAGTCGTAATTCCTAAGTTATAAACATTCTAGGGGGCATGACTAAATGATAAATGCTATGAAATCTACTAGTTCTTAAATTGTTAGTCCAAATATAATCTTAAGAGTGGTAGCTTTGATTGATATTAATTTGCACCATCTGTCTACTAATAGTTGAATCTTGTTATTTGAACGTGTGGTATTTTTTGGGCAGGGAACTTATGTTGAGAGAATCAAAGAGGAAGTTGTTCTGTCCCCTGCTCATGCTCTTTCCTTGATAGCATCTGGGGAAGGTACTGAAAATAATATTTTTGCCACCTTCTTGGCAGTTTGATTTTGTTCCTTCAGTTGCTGTTAGTATATTTGCTTTTCTCACCGTGCTCTCCTGATTTCCTTCTTGAAGTGCAATCTGTGCTGTTCATTTGTTTCTTTTTACTGGGTCTGATGGCTGCTTTCCTCTCTTCCTTCAAGCATTGCATGTTCATCAGATGTTTGTTATGTGTGCACTTGAGCACCTTTTGATGTATCACCTTTTTATTCTGTTATTGCAGAGCACAGACATGTTGGTTCTAATAATTTCAATCTACTTAGCAGTCGGAGCCACACTATATTTACCTTGGTAATTATGTCTAATTTCCATATGATTAAGTTTTGTATGTTTGGCCTTGTCTTTAGAAGCTAAAGTTCAGCTTGGACCAACATGTAAGAGAAAGTGATGTAGACTGTGTCTGGTGTAATTTACTTCATTTAATGAGTTGTTCTCTCCTATCATAGTTAATAAAGAAAAGTTGTTGCCCTTTCTAAATATCTTACTTAGAATCCTTGCATAAGCATTGAATTATGTGTTGCTGATGTGCGGTTTAAAACTTGTTTTTTTCCCTTATATTTCAGAGAATTATTAAGTTGTGCCTTTTAGCAGTGGGTGTATTGTATTGGTTGAGCTTGTGGAGAGAATATATTGTAGTGTACCACATAGGGGACAAAGGGAAACATTGAGAGTTTCGAAGTCTAACTTTGGAATTCCTCATATGTGATTCTACTTCTTGGAAAGGGGAGGGGGGATGATGAGGGTTAGACATGGAATACAAATTTCTGCCAGCCATGAATAATAGATTGTCTAGCTAATAAAATATGACCATACCTGTGGTGCTAAGATAAATTTATGCAGCTTGAATCTTCAAGTCACTCAAAACCTTGTGAGACTTGGATAATTTAGAGATGAAGCTGGGGCCCAAGAGTCACTCAACCAGTAACTTGACGACTTAAAGAAACTCAAAAGTAGAACATTTGTGGGTTGAGTTAGCTGGATTGATGAGTTGGTGGGAGATGCCGTGGTGTATTGGGGGAGATTTTAATGTGGTTCGTTTTCCTAGTGAGAGGTCTAGTGGTGCCGGCTTCTCCACAGCTATGGAAGAGTTTTCAGACTTCATTTTTATGCAAAATTTGGTGGATCTACCACTTGAAGATGGCCAGTTTACTTGGTCAAATAATCAGGAAAATCAAATATGGTCTAGAATCGATAGGTTCTTAGTTTCTCCGGAGTGGGAGGAAAGCTTTCCTGAAGTGACACAGAGGAGATTGCCAAGACTTCTTTCTGATCACTTTCCTTTGTTATTGGATTGTGGGGCACCAAGAGGGGGAAACAAATATTTTAAATTTGAGAACATGTGGCTGAAATATGAAGGTTTTGTTGAGTAGGTTAAAAAGTGGTGGTTGTCTTATGAGTTATCTGGTTTGCCAAGTTACATTTTGGCTAATAAATTGAAGGCTTTAAAGACATATTTGAAAAAATAGAATGAAGAAGTGTTTGGTGATATAGGGAAGAAGAAAGAATTATTGGAGGGTATTCGAGAGCTGGATTTAGTTGAAGAATGTTGTTGCCTAGAGGAGGACGAAAAGGTTTGAAAGGTTGATATGTCGAGAGAGCTGGAGAAGACTCTTCTTTTTAAGGAAATGAATTGGAGACAGAAATCTAGAGCTTTGTGGTTGACGGAGGGGGACAAGAACACAATTTTTTCATAGGGTGGCCAATTCACATCGTAAATTCAATCAAGTGGACTCTTTGAGTATAAATGGTGCAATTTCCAGGAATCCTGTGGAGATTAAGGAGCATATATTCCAATATTACAACAATCTGTTCTTTGAGAATTGTTCTTGGCAGCCTAGGGTGGAGGGCTATCTTTCTTATCCATTGATGCAGATGAGAGCATTTGGCTACAAAGAGCATTTGAGGAGAAGGAGGTGTGGGAGGTGATCAGGGATTTGAATGGAGATAAGGCGTCGGGTCCTGGCGGCTTCACTATGGCTTTATTTTAGAAGTGTTGGGATATTTTAAAAACTGACATTATGGATGTTTTTGCAGAATTTCACACTCGAGGCAAGTTTGAGAAGAGCTTTAATGCTACTTTTGTCTCTCTGATTCCAAAGAAGACTGGTGCCATGGATGTGAGAGATTTTCGCCCTATTAGTTTGGTAGGAGGGATATACAAGATTATATCCAAGGTCCTTGCGAACAGGTTTAAATCAGTTTTGGGCAAGATTATCTCCAACACTCATAATGCGTTTATTGATGGTCGACAAATCTTGGATTCAGTGCTTATTGCCAATGAATGTGTGGATATTCAAATTCGATTAGGGGACCCTGGACTGCTGTGTAAGTTGGATTTTTCTACGGTGAGATTTTCTATTCTTGTGAATGGAACCCCATCAGGTTGCTTCAATAGCACTCGTGGTTTGCGACAAGGAGATCCTCTTTCTCCTTTTTTGCTTGTGGTGGTTATGGATGCTTTGAGCCGGATGCTGAGTGCTGCATTGGATTAGGGCAACTTGACTGGATTTTCAATGGGATCCAGGGAGTCCGAGGCTTTAGTTGTGAACCATTTCTGTTTGCTGATGACACGCTGATTTTTTGTGGTTCACAAGAAGAACAAATTCGACATTTGAGGTGTATCTTCCTTTGCTTTGAGGCAGCTTTGGGTTTAAGGTTTAACTCAGGAAAATTAGAAATTGTTCCTATTGGTGCGTTAGAGGATGTTGAAGGGTTGGCTCATTTACTTGGATGTCAGGTTGCTTCTTTGCCTATGACATACTTGGGTTTGCCATTGGATGCTTCTTACAAGTTCGTGTCTATTTGGAATGGTGTTATTGAGAAAATGGAAAGGAGGTTGGCTGGATGGAAGCGTATGTATTTATAAAGGGTGGGCGGCTGACTCTTCTTAAAAGTACGCTTTCCAATCTTCCTACTTATCTCTTGTCATTTTTTCCTATTCCATTGAGGGTGGCTAATCGTCTTGATAATATTCAAAAGGCTTTTCTTTGGGGTGGTATTGGGGATGAGGTCAAATTTCATTTAGTGAAATGGAATAGGATTTGTACTCCATTGCATTTAGGTGGGTTGGGAGTTCACGATTTCATCTAGTTTAACTGAGCACTTCTGGGCAAATGGTTGTGGAGATATGGTAGGGAGAGAGAAGCTTTATGGCGATTGGTTATTGACGCAAAATTTGAGAGCCTTAAGGGTGGTTGGTGTTCGAAAGAGGTGTTGGGTTCCTTTGGAGTGGGCGTGTGGAAACATATTAGGAGGGGGTGGGAGAAGTTTTGTAATTTTGTTCGTTTTGAGGTGGGGGATGGGTCACATATTAGTTTTTGGCATGATTGGTGGTGTGGAGATAGATCTTTGAAACAGTGCTTTCCAGTTTTGTTTAGTATTGTGAGGAACAAAGATGCGATGGTGGTGGATAACTTGGTCGTTCATAATGGAGTTATTCAATGAAATGTTCTTTTTATGAGGCAAATCCAGGATTGGGAGATGGAGATGGTTCTTTCTTTCTTTGAGCGGCTTTACTCCACTTCGGTTCAACATGGAGAGGGAGATAGGTTAGTTTGAAACCCCTCTAAAAGGGGTTTATTTGAGGTGAGATCCTAGTATGAAGTGCTTATTAGGAGAAATGGCCCATCATTTCCGTGGAAGAGTATTTGGCGTGTTAAGGCTCCGACAAGGGTAGCTTTCTTTGTCTGGTTAGTAGCTTTGGGTAAAATTTTGACGTATGATAACTTGTGTAAAAAGAATGTCGTAGTGATTGAGTGGTATTGTATGTGTAAGAAGAATGGGGAGTCTATTGATCATCTGTTTCTTCTCTACGAAGTCACCCGTGATCTTTGGAGTTACATTTTTATTTTATTTGGGATAAAGTGGGTTATGCCACGAACAATGTTGGAATTGTTGACTAGTTGGGGCGCGTTGGTTGGATATGGTCGTGCTAAAGAAGCTTGGCGGTTAGCTCCATTGTGTTTATTGTGGTGTATTTGGCAGGAGCGGAAACGCGGCTCTTTGAAGATGTAGAGACATCAATAGTGGAACTATGGAAGCGTTTGCTCGATATGTTATATCTTTGGATAGCGTCCCATCATTGTTTGAATGGTTTTACTTATGTAGAATTTTTAAATTTATTCTCTTCTCGTTCCATTTAGAAGCTTTCTTGTATACTTCCCGTGTATAAGGGTTGCGCCCATTTGCGCTTTTATTGAATTGAATTGCAATTACTTATAAAAAAAAATAAAATGGAGAAACTCAAGTGGGCCTCCAATCAAATAAAAGAAATCTTTCCAAATGCATTTCATTCAAAACATGCTATTTCCTTTTGTAGTTCATGCCAATGATACATAATGTTGACTACTTTTGTGAGCCTTCCATCTTGTGTTAACACACTTGGTAAAACAAAATTTGTTTGTTGTCAAGTTTATTAGGTTGGACTAGCTTATAGGGTCTTACATATTGAGAAATTTGGAATTTGTTTGTTAAGCTATGATGGTATACATCTTTGACCAAGCAGGCATTCTTGCCATCGCTTCTTATTCTTATATAAATCTCATTATTGTATTGTTCCCATATGTATATGTAAATAGATACATACATATATCCATATTTATTTATTTCTCATCCATAATCTCATACTCAAGGTTCATTTTTAATAAATTGTTTATTGCTTAAAAAGGGTTGATATTCTACTGTACTTACTGTTTTATCAGACTATTGAAAGCAGTCCACGTGGTGAAAATCATGGTGAAGAAGATGTGACCTTGTCCCAGTTGGTAATATCTTACTCATTTTTCTTATTTAAATTTGAGTTGCCAACAGATTTATAGTTGATCTGACTCCTAGGTGGATGTATTTAAGTACATTTCTAACATTCTGTTTGTTACAATCTGGCTCCGAGCCCTGTATTAACTCAAGTATCCCATGCAGCACTTAATTGATCTTGCAGGATCTGAAAGTTCTAAAACTGAAACAATTGGGTTGCGAAGAAAAGAGGGTTCATACATCAATAAAAGCTTACTAACCCTTGGAACTGTAAGATATTGCTAATTTGCCCCATGTTTTCCCTTTCTCTATGTTATATGGTTTACAATCAATGCACAGTCCCCCATTAACATGATTCATCCTTATGCTTTTACATACTTTTTACTGCAAAAATTTATACATAAAAAAGAATAATATGAGAATGTTTTCTCTTATCTGAAATTCTTTCTGTGCATTTTCTCCCCTCATCTTACATGGTTCAGCCACAGTATAATTGAGAACTGCAAAGGGTTGGGAGAATGGTAATAGTGATACTAATAGTAGTAATAGTTGTATTTTCTCCTCAGTGGAGAATTACGAGGCAAAATAAACTGGGAAGAATAATAGTAGTAGTAGCTGTAGTTGCATTTGCCCCCCTCATTTTTTTTGCTTAAGCCACATCTATTGCTGCAATATGATTGAAAACTATGAGGGGTCGAAATGGGTTTGGAAGAATGAGAGTAATAGTAGTAGTCACATTTCTCCCCTAATTGTAGATGGTTTTGCCTTGTTCATTTGTCACTGCATGATCAAGAACTAAAAGGAGTCGAAATGATATCGTAAGAATGACCATAGTAGAAGCAGTAATGGATGGACCTACATTTAGGGGGGTGGGGGATGGCTCTCCATTATATTTGAATTTTCTTTTTTTTTGTTGAATCACCTGCTGTCCCAAAAGCCTAAGATGATGATAAATGCTGAACTTAATTATTTAATTTATATTTTAACACTCCTCTTCATGTGCGGGTTCAAATTTCTCCCCAACAAGTGAAGTCTAACACGTGAAATATTTAACTGAAATGAGAGATAATTACGGAGTTAGGGTTTGATCTCAGGACATTGTTCTGATATTATGTTAAATCATTAATTGTCCCAAAAGTTTAAGCTGCTGAGAAATGGTGAATTTAATTATTTAATTAATATTTTATGGTTTCTAAGAGCGTGATTTATTTTTTGGCAGTAAAATCATCTACTCTATAGTAATTCATGGTACTTTATGTTATTTAATACTATTTACATTTTGACCCTAAAATGCTATTTTTTTTTATAAGGCAAAATCTCGAAAGTTAAATATCTCTTGTTGCAGGTGATTTCTAAACTAACAGATGGAAAGGCAACTCATATTCCCTATCGAGATTCAAAACTTACCCGTTTGTTGCAGTCATCCCTTGGTGGCCATGGACGGATCTCTGTAAGTTTTATACAATACTTTAAATGTCTACTCATCACATTTCATGCTAATTCAGGTTCACGTTTACTAATTGTGGAATATGATCTTGTATGTTGTTGTAGCTCATTTGCACGGTGACTCCTGCCTCAAGTAATAGCGAGGAGACACACAACACATTGAAGTTTGCACATCGGAGTAAGCAGGTGGAAATTAAGGCTTCTCAAAATAAGGTGAATTTGATTGATATTCACTCTTTATGTGAAGCATTACTGATTAACCAATTGTCCACTGGCGGCTACTTAATCTCATCCTCCCACCTTAATATTGCCTTTCTTAGATCATGGATGAGAAATCTCTCATCAAGAAGTATCAGAAGGAGATTTCCAGTTTAAAACAGGAGCTTCAGCAGTTAAAGCATGGCATGATGCATATTCCTAATATGGCTGCATCTTCTCAGGAAGATCTGTTTAATCTGAAGCTACAGGTTTGTGTTGTTACATGAGGGCAAAGTAATAATTGTTAGCAAGCATACTTGTTAAATTGTTACCAAGGCTCTGTGCAAAAATCAGCTCTACCATGACTGTAACTAGCTGGCATGCGGAACATAGTTACTCTAGTTTGAGGTCCAATCTTAGATTGTGCTGAAATATTACAGTTACCTATCTTAAGCCATTTTTTTCCCCATTAGAAAATAATTATCATCGGTCTTTAAACATAGAGTTGCTGAACTTCATTGTGGATTTTGTTGTTTATTTCTAATATGTATTGTTTAATGGTGCCAAAGCTGGAAGCGGGTCAGGTAAAACTACAGTCAAGATTGGAAGAGGAGGAAGATGCCAAGGCTGCTTTGATGGGAAGAATTCAGCGATTGACTAAACTAATCTTGGTTTCTACAAAGAATGTTATGCCATCAAGCATTCCTGAAAGGCCTGGCCATAGACGGAGGCATTCTTTTGGGGAAGATGAGGTGTGCAATTTAGCAATTTTAAGCTCAGTTGTGTGACAATCAATTTCTTGATGGTTCAAATATATAGATGGCCTTTGGATGTACAAACTGTATTTTTAATAATAGCTTGTTTCTTGATATGGATTTCAACTTCTTGCGTGTGTAACTTGCAAATCAAAAAGGAAATGTCTACATTACCCTTGATCCATTGTTTATGCAGCTAGCATATTTGCCAGATAGAAAACGGGAATACGTGATTGATGATGATGCGCTTTCAATGGAAGGGAAGGGTGATGTCACTAATATCGATGAGTTGGTTAAAGATTACAAAAGGAACAGAAGGCGTGGAATGCTTGGCTGGTTTAAACTGAGAGTAAGTTCCTTGGTTCCTTTGGCAAATGATTTCAATGTGAATTTTGATTTGTTTATGTTGTAGTTAGAAAAAGATGAAATATAGGATTTAATTGGTGCCTCAACTTCAATGCTTCCCTTGTTAAGTCAAGACTCTCCCTCTAGCTACATTTCTTTTGTCGTCTTCTTCAGATTCTCATTAGTGTGTACAAATTGTACAAACCATGTAGCACTCGTTGATCATATTCTTGGTAAAACCATAGAACTTTTTTTTTTTTTTTTTTTTTGGGTTGTTGTTGTCAATGTGCTTCAATTAACTTGACTTGTCAATGAATTTATATCTTGACATATGGAGTTAGGACACTGGCACTGGCTTAGTGGCTTCCCCCTTCTCCATTTCTATCTAAAATTTGGATTGAATCCACCAAAACTTACATGCATTGGGCTTACTGTTCTCAAGCTAAACTAACATTGAGCTACAATGCTTCCCCCAAAATTTGGAGAAGTATTGCAGCTCACCCTAAAAGTTTTTTATTCATTTCTCTCTCTCTATCTCTCTCTTGAATGAAGAAAGAATATTTAATTTTTATAGAGATATAATAGATAATCGGATGTAGAGTGCATTTGAAAAACCTTAGTTAAAATAGAAAAAGTAACCTGGTTACCCTAAATTTAGATAGAAATTTAAGGAAGCCAATGCCAGTGCTCTTTGATGTTGGAGTTTCGGATATTCTGCCCATTACTATAGTGATAGTTCATGTCAAGTGTATACTGCCAAGTGAAGAAGGTAAGGAATTGTAGTTCGATTGTTCGAGTGATCTCTCTCTCTCTCTCTCTCTCTCTCATCTTTTTAAAATCAATTATAATGAAGGCTTTTAAGACTTAAGTGTACCTTCTGTTTGTATGGATGATGTTGGCAAATCACATTAGCATTGTCATGGAACCAAATTTGGATAGACATGATCACCATGTCCACCTCATCTCCATACCCTACCATAAATTGGCATTCTGCCATGTTTATAGTAGCCATTTTATTCAACAGGAAGAGTTGATAATTGGGTTTTCTTTTACCACATGGGTTATGATTTTCTATGTTTGGAGCTGTCTGTCTGCTGACATATTAGGGTGGTGGAATATGTCTGTTGTCCTACTACCACAGCTGCTGGCTATGCATGATATAATTTTTAACTCGTAATGCAAATCTACTGTGACAATATGTGACTGGCCTCCTTTATTTTTCACCTCTATATGAACTTGTTGAATATAGGGGAAATTTTGTACAAGGAAGAGCTGTATTGTTCCAATAATCATTGAGTTTAGCTGTTCTTGAAACATTTGGGAAAGGGCTCAAATGAAGATGAAATTATTGTTATCTTGCAGCATGCAATAACTTTTGTATCTGCTGAACAAAGAACTTTCTCTAATGAAGTTTTTAGAGTTTTAAAATTTTAATAACGTATTAGCAGAAATATTATTCAAAGATTTGAAGATAGTAGATTCAAAATTTTGATTAATCTTGGATATTTGTTTGCACCAAAAAGTTGAAAGAAAAATGCTAGCCACAACCACTTGTGCCAAGGTCAGCCAAAAATGATAGGGCATCATGCATAACAAGCAGGCACCACCCAGCTAGTGCGGAGCACAAATTGGTAGGTTCTGTGTGTTTGCTCCGTTCTGTATAAGTGGCGGCTCCATGACTGTTTCGGGATTCTGCTCTTCTCATGTTTAAAATTTTAAACCAAAAGAGGCTTTGACATGATATATGCTTAAAATAATATATATATTTTGCTTCTGTTGTGCAGCACAAGTAATATTTTATTCTTAGAAGCGGTGGAGTTATCTTTTAATGATTGATTTCATTGAACCAATCCTTAAATTTTTCCTATGCAGAAGCCTGAGAATCTGGTAGGATTATCACCAAGTTCTGATAGTGAAAGATCTACAAGTGGTTCACCTGCATCTAGTTCAAAATCATCTCAAAATAGAGTCATGTGTAATGATATGAAAGATGGAAAGAGAAAATCAGTCAGTAGAAGGGGAGATGAATCTGCTGTTATTGACTCATTTCCAGAGGCAACCCAAGCAGGTGACTTGTTTAGTGTGTCTGTTGGAGGTCGCCGTCTGCCGCTGGTGAGAGGAATTCTGACCACTACTTCATTATGCTTCCGTCATATATATATATATATAAGTGCCAAAGGGAATGTTAGCATAACTTATGGGACCCTGCATCACAAAGTCATGGGCCAAGTTCTATTCATAATTAATGCAGTTGAATATAGCCTTGCCAATAAATAAAAAACCAATTCAATATAGCCTGCATTTCTCTTGTGTGCACTGGCCTGACTGTCTAAATGTGATTATAGTTTGCATGAGTGAGTTAAATGAAAGTTTTTTTTTTTCACCTAAATTTATGTTTATGCTTAGATTTCCTTTCTGCATGCTTATCAAGTTTTGCTCTTTCATGAATATCTTTAGAAATGATTCAGTCATATCATGTTTTTATTGTCAGTTATGAAAAATATAATTGTTTTGCCTTCCTGGGGACAAGGTCAAACTTTTTGAGGTCATATGGACTGGAAATATCCACTTCTTTTCTTTTTCCTTGTTTGTTTTCTGTCTAAGTGTAAAGCATCCACGTTATTGCTTGTTCCCAACTGGAAATGCCTTGTCATCTAAAAAAATCTGTTACAGATTTGGAGGATTCGTTGGTCTGCTGAACTCTTAAATTGACACCATTTCATTCTGCTGTCACTACCTTAAACATTTATGGCAAAAAAATTGCGTATTAGTTTAAATACTCAACTTAATTCTGCTCAATTTCAACTAATTGGGGTTAGCTAAATTGTATATAGAACAAATGGTTCTTGAGTTGTCATGAAGACCAATGCATGGAATGCATACAGCTTTATGTCAATCAATAGGTTTTCAGGGGCATTTCTTATATGTTCCCTGCCCCCAAACCAATAATAAAAAAAAAGATTTAAAAACTGTGTTGGTTTTGCAAACACAAAGAGATAGGGTTCTATAATTGAATCTTGGGTTATTTTACTACTAAAAGCATCTCTGTGTGTGTGTGTGTGGGCGTGCGCGCACGTGCGAGGGTCATATGTAGAAGTTTTAACAGTGAAAATAACTTGAGAAAATTAAATTGTTGAAGACTAGCCTCATAGCTGTCATATGGGAATAGCTCTGGAAAAGAAGCAGATGAGATGAAATTTAATTCTAAAATGAACTCCATATCTGATGCTTTACATCTCATGATCTATTAAGAATTGCAAAAATATGGTCTGAAGTTGTTCACGATCTTGAAAATGCCAAAATTGATGTAGTGCTATGGGCACGCTCTGTAATTTATGGCAGTATCATATTGTTATATCATGGAGCATGTCAAGTGTCTGTTGGCTCTTTCGAGATTATAACTAAAACAGGGTTTCTCTGGTACTATTGGCAATATTCGTTGAATTGTTGATTTGGAAAATTTAATGCCTATAAGCTTGATGATTTGTATTCTTAAAAATGAGTGTATATATGTGGTTCATAGCAAGTGGGTGAACTTATAATTTTAACTGGACCCTTTTAGGGGCGCTCTTGTATACTTCCCGTGTATTAGGGTTGCACCCCTCTGCGCTTTATTGATGAATTTGAAATTACTTATAAAAAAAAAAAAATTTTAACTGGAAATTGTCGAATGACTTTTTTCAGACTGGGACCACTATTACAGATCAAATGGATCTTCTTTGTGAGCAAGTTAAAATGTTGGCTGGGGAGTTGGCATTGTGTACTAGTTCTCTGAAAAGACTCTCGGAGGAAGCGGGTAGCAACCCTGATGATTCACAATTGAGGGTGAGCTTGCTCTTATTATTTTCTCATGAAGAACAAATTCAATCGGTTATCCTGGGTGACTCTTCTAATGGTCATATTGGTTATTTTAGGAACAAATGCAGAAGTTAAAGGATGAAATTAGTGAAAAAAAGCGTCAAATACGTGTTTTGGAGCAACGTATGATTGGATCTGTTGAGATGACTCCACATACATCAAACATCATTGAGAAGTCTCAGGTAACTATGTGCCTAGTGACGCAGGTAGAGTTTTAACAGTAATGAAAGAAACTGGTTTAGCCTTATATGGAATCAATAAAGACAAAAATTAGGTGGAGTTTGAATTTGATGCAAATGGTTTAATCTCATAAAAAGCTTGCTATTGCACCACAAAAGTGAACAGTACTATTAGACATTCTTTTGTACTAGCTTTAAGGGTACTTCGAGCTACTATCATTTAATTGAACTATTATAAAAGGTGGTAAAAATAGAATTTTCTTTTGAAATTTTGGAAATTCATTGACTTTTGTAGTGCTATTTAAATTTTACAAGAACTGAGATTTGTTTTATTATTGACTTTTGCAGTGCTATTTAAATTTTACAAGAACTGAGATTTAGTTTGGGTGCAGAACATATAAGGGACTTGGCTTTGGGGCATATTATTTCTTTCAAGATTGGGGGTCAATTACTGTAGTATATGATGGCATGTACAGTGGTATCTAACTACAATGATAACAATAACTGAAATATAAATTACAACAACATCAACCACAAAAACAACTGCAAGTCATGCTTTACCCTTTCCATGTGTGTTGTAGTTTAGTATGGACTTGTCATGCTAAACAGTCCTGGTATTGGCCTGGGATAGTTTGCTTGCCATGTAGTTGAACTCGGTCTCAGTTCATTGTAGGCCATGCTATTAAGTGAGGCAATTTGGCCATGCTATCTTGTTCCCTGCTTGGATGTGAAATCAAATTGGATGACTGATTTCCATGCGAGTAAGCGCAATTTTTTATTTTTTATTTGATTTTTTTTTCCCTAAATAGCACTTTCTTTGCCCCACTCAGATCATCTTTGAGAAAATCAACAGTTATGCATTCAGCATATTTCAATTTTATTTTTCTGATATGCTCTCACTGTTGCATCCAAATTCTGAAAATAAAAGAAAAGAACACTTATTGCATAGGGATGGTTTGGGGAAGTGGTTAAAATCTGTACTTCGACTTTTTAAAATAGACAAACATTTTGGGGCAGACCAAGGAGGAAAGCACAGTTCTTGTGAGATGGAGGAGTCAGCATCATCATCATCATAATAATATAATCATGATCACCATTGTTAAAATTTTAATGTGTTTGACATGATCACTTAGTCTTAGTAGTTAGTACTGTATTAATTTTTTCTAATTGGTCAATTACACTTCAATGTAGGCTGTGTCCAAGCTTGCTTCTCAGCTAAATGAAAAAACTTTTGAACTTGAGGTTTGTTATCCTATTTATTTTGTTAGCTGAAAAGATGATGTTTCAATATTAATTTCCAAAAATATTTTACTAAATTGATCACTTTGTCTTGGGATGAGTAATCAAGATTAAATCAGCAGACAATAGGATACTTCAGGAGCAGCTACAGATGAAGGTAAAATTCGAAAGCTGTGGGATCTCTCTCTGTATGTACAATTTTAATGTTTTAGATTGTCTTATTTACTCTAGATATCAGAGAATGCTGAGATGCAAGAGACAATTCTTCTGCTAAGGCAACAGCTCAACTCGTTATCAGATAATAGCTCTTGTAATTTACAACAAATTGATGATGCTGGGGCTCCCACTTTCAAGACGTGTTCTGAACAGCTATTGCAAAATAAAATTGAAGAGGGGAAAGGATTTGGTTCATATGAAGAAAATTGTGCTGATGAAAATACTCCGACAAGTGTCATGAGTTTGAATAGAATATATTCTCTTGATGACTATAAAGAGTGCAGCAATGATTGGAAAAACCAAGTCCATATGCAGGTTACCCCTTTCTTTTTCTTGCTTGGCATATTCTGCATAGGAAGTCAATATGCCATCTTTGTTCTAACATATTATCTTGTTGAATATTAAGAGTTAGCTAAGAATAAGTTCTTTGTTGTTAAATTGTTCTATTGATGCACTTTTATTATTTTATCTTAGGCTGCTGAGATAGAGAATTTGAAGCAAGAGAAGGTGAGGTTGACTGAAGAAAAGGATGGGCTTGAAATTCAGACTCAAAAGCTCGCAGAAGAAGCTTCATATGCAAAAGAGTTGGCTGCGGCTGCAGCAGTTGAACTCAGAAACTTGGCTGAAGAAGTGACTAAATTGTCTTATGAAAATGCGAAGCTTACTGGTGACCTGACTGCTGCCAGAGAGGGTCACTGCAGATCTATCTGCTGTCAGAGGTCTGCTTTGTATGATATCAAGCAAAATAGCACAAAGGATGGAGTTTTGGTTGAGGAGTTTCAGAAGGAACTTAATGCAAGAAAACAAAGAGAAGCTGTTCTGGAAACTGCACTATCTGAGAGAGATCAAATAGAAAGTGGCCTACAGAGAAGACTTGATGAAGCTAAACAGCGTGAAGAAGATTTAGAAAATGAGCTCGCAAATATGTGGGTGCTTGTTGCAAAGTTACGGATGTCTGGCACTAACGCTGATGACATGGCATCTAAAGGGATGTATGCATCAAATCTATTGCAAACCAGAGTTAGAAATGGATTTCTTCAATCTAATGGTCACTCAAATAAAATATTCGAAGAAGATGAAATCTATGAAAGCATGGATAAGATGAGTGCATTAGAAGAATTACAAGCCAGCTATCTAAAAGAGAGGAGAAGATGCAAAGAGCTGGAAAACCTTGTTTCAAGATTGAAGGTAATGCTTATTATAGACCAAATTTTTTTAAGAAGCTGCACACCATGTGCAGCTCTAGTGTAGGTTGAACTTATAGAATTTGTATGAATTGTAAGGAAAAATTCTTATTTAGTCGTTGGGGTTTGCAATTGTAACAAACTGATCCTTGGGATATCAAAAATATCATAAAGATCCACTTTTTGGTCCAAAATGGTCCATGCTTTCAGCTTTTTGACAGAAATTGGTAGATGCACACATGGATCCACGTCAAAACTAAGTGTCGATTGACATATGGCATAGCTGATGACTTAGCCTGTTGTAAAATTATAATTTTACACCCAAATTAAAAAATTAAAAATAAATAAATAAAATTAAAAAAAGGAGTTGCATCTAGTGAGGGGAGGTTGTGGTTGTGAGAGGCAGACCCCCCCCCCCCTCCCCCCACCCTTTTATTTTTTTTAAAAAAATTGGTTTTAAAATTGTAGTTTTAAAACGGGCTGAGACATCAAGTATGCCATGTGTCCATCAATGTTTGGTTCTGACATCCACGTGTGCATTTAACAGTTTTCGTCAAATGGCTGACGATAGGGATCATTTTAGATAGATAGCTTACTCGGGGATCTTTAAGATATTTTTGATACATTAGGAATCAATTTGGTACAACTGCAAACCCCATGGACGAAATAAGTAATTTTCCCTGAAGTATATGCAACAGTTTGCTGGATGATTAATGTTTTGTGACCAGACTAGAAATATATTAAAAATGTTTTTTTTTTCCCTTGTCCCTAAGCTATTCCAAAGGTCTGACTTCATTTCTTATTCATCCATGATGGTCATTGGAGCCTTAGCTGTTTCCCACTATGTTCAATTCCTAAATCTTAGCATATTCATTTTGTTCTAGACTGCATTTAGACCTTAAAGTCCTGTCTTTTTGTTTTCTTTTATTTTTACTTATTGTTTCATTATTATTTTCACCTTTTGAATGAACTGTGTTTATTCCCCCCCCCCCCCCCAGTGAACTGTGTTTAATGCGTCTTTTTTAGAAATGTGTCTGAATTTAAACACATTGCACTTATATTGCTTCTGCTCAGTGTTGAGAAGATATCCATTACATGCTGCTATATCTTACAAATGGAAACTTCTTTTTAATTGAGGAAGAGCTGGTCCTCATAGCTGTGTTTTGGGTTCTGTGCAGTTTCAATCCATATGTCACTCTTCTCTCTCTCTCTCTCTCTCTCTCTCTCTCACACACACACACGCGTCGTGCGCGCCGTGCGCACACACACATACACACATAGATTGACATGGATGTGGGTTAGCTAAATGCTTTACGTTATCTAACGTATCTATCCATTTATGTCCTGGTCTGTTCAATTTATTTTTTTCTATTGATTCACTTTGTTATTAAATACATTTTACAATTTGTAAGTCACGGAGTTGAGTATTAGGTTATAGGGATCTGTTTTTGTTGCATGTCATCCAAAATCCTCAAATCGGTCAAGTGCAATTGACACGTTTATGAAGTAATGCTATAAAAAAAGTTAATTTAAATGGATCATGTCAGGGTGAAGATGTTGCTGGCTTGGACGTTACTGCTCTTGAAGAACTGCAGAACCTCCATGTTGAGGCTATAACAAAGATTTGCCATGCAAAGGTGATTTTTGTTTACTTTCTACCGTATATCAAGCATTTGATAAATAGAAAAGCTCCATCAGATTATGAAGGAAACCTCTGACCGTGTCGACTCTTATTGGCTTTGTTTTAACTTGACTTAGTAATGGTTTGATGGGTACGATTTCATGATTGAGCTTTTTGTGTGTTACAAAAATGGTTTGAACAAGAGCAAAAAAAACATAGTTAGCTGACTTGTATTTGATGTTACCAATGGCAATTTCATATCTAGAGAGCTATTTGCATGGAAAAAATATGTTACTGTACATACCAACAATATCAGCGTAGTGTTTGGCTTACTTTATATCTTATCTTATCCAGCAAATCTCTGTTGAACTCCTGCTGTCACTTTTTGATCTCCTGTGATTCTCTGTGTTCATGGACTTATATTAGTCATTTTGCACTATGCAGTGTACAAATCATGACTTATGACATCCTAAGATGAACCCGTAAAATTTTCTCATACGCAGATGGAGTTGCTTGTCTTTAAGGTTAGTCTTGATCCAAAACTCTTTTGGGAAATGGGAATGGAGTTTGATGCATTAATAGCCAATAAAATATTGTGAAACCTTGGATAAAAAGATATTGCTTCAAACATGTTTCATATAGGAAAGGAATGGATATTCAAGATGAGGTTTCCTTTTTTAGCATTCTTTTCCGTGCCTGATAGCCACACCTTAAATTAATGGTCGATTATGTTATTGAGTTTATACGCTGTATTACGGTATTTGCCAATCTGCCTATGAGTAAGCTAACTTGTTTACTCCCAGAATGAATGATAAATTAGAATATTTTTAGCTATTTTTTACATCAAATTAAAGTCTGTTGACTTGTCAGTGAAGGGTACCACATCTTTGAATTTGCAGCCTGATGTCTCTTTATGATGTAATTTTTTTTAGTGAAAGAAGATTTATTAGTTAAGTTATTTCATTCTTATATGCTTATGTATGGACACAGAGATGGACATGGAATATAGTATGGAGACAGGATAAGCCATCATTTATCTTTTTTTAAAAATAAAATAAAAACAGAAATATTAGTTATCATTTCTAAATAACAGAAAGTTAGGTTGAAGCAATCCTTTTCTGGTAATGTGCCCTAGATTTTATCCTAGGGTTATATTTGCAGAACCTTAGCGCTGGAAATATCTGTGTAATGTGTATACTTGAGTGCAACTAAATTCATTAGAAAAAGAGATTCTATTGCGTTTTGCAACTACAGCGAATTTAGTGGCCCTTTCTTGAATGAACAAAGCAGCACTTATTGTAGGTGAGCCAGCTCAGTTGGTGAAGCTTTCTTGTCCTGGTATAAGAGGCATGGGATCGGTTCCCTCTAAACACCAGGGGAGAGAGAGGGTTAAGGGAAGGGAGAAATCTAAGAAGTAATTTCTCCTGGAACCGTTCATTGTATCATTTGTTTGACTTATCCGCTTACGGAATTTCTCAGATAAGCAATCTAAGAAGCCACTACCTTAAGTTATGCAACTTATTAACCTTTTCAAATAAATCCTTAACGTCAGTCTATACGAGTTCATCCTGTCCCACATAATTGTAGTTCCCATTAGTGATCTCAACCCTCCCAGGCTAGTTCCTTCTTGTGTTCCTGTTTTTTTATTAGTTTGTATTTGAAAAAATAAAATAAAATAAACCTTGGTGATGTAGTTTAATATAATATTCAGGAGCTTCCTACTTATCAAAAAAAAATAAATATTCAGGAGCTTCCTGGGTGACCTGTTAAAATGTCTTCTGAAGCAGGTTGAAGAACATGCGTTAGTGTAATTTGTAATCGAATCCTTTGAAAAGCCTACGCCGTCTGTTCCCTTTCGAGAAGAAATTGTTTTAGAATTCTACACGTATCTAACCAATTTGATGCTGCAAATCTTGCAGGTACGAAGTAGGCATAGTAATGTATTCTGTACAGTCAATCAGTGAACTTCTTTGGTAACTCATTTATAGAGGAAGCAGTTCACGGAGATGCATTTTTCGGGTAATTTAAGTTAGCCAGCAGAAGATGGATCAGCACATTGTTGTTACAAGAACTCCTACCTTTTGTATCATAACATTCGTATTACTTAGTTTCTGTATGGGATATACCCATTTACATTTCCTACCTTGTAGATTATAAAGTGTACAAAAGGGAACTCTTGTAAACCTCTAACTGCCAAAACAAACTTATGCATCCGTCCAATATATATATATATATATATATGCCTTTACCTCTGGCTTTGGAGCTTTTTTGGCCTACAAGCTTATTGATCTTCTCAGGAAGCATAAATTGCAGCTAAGAAAGCATAATTGGCTGCAGAAGGCTGAGAAAAACCTTCATTATAATCACGATCCACACTGTTAATAAACAGGAGAAAAAATTCCCTGTAAGAAAGCTCTCGGCAGAATCATAGTAAAGGAAGAAAGTTACGAGGGTATGGTTCAGGACTTCGGAAGCCTATCACAATTTGCAGGAGTCCATCCAATCTGCTGCTTTTCGTTGTCATAAATCACCATTCTATCTTGCAAAGAAATGTCTGAATAACGAGAAAGTATTAGTGGAAATTGTAGCATTGCATTCGTTTGTATAATGATATTCATCCAATCGGGTGTTGCTCTCTCAGGATTTCTTACCTCCGATTATGTTAAGATTTCCGAGTCCTATTTCGGCGCCATTCAAAATTCCCAAGCATGCGTTGCCAAGTTTCTGAAATGGAAATTGTTAGCCATTTTCTTAACTATTTTTTTTGACATGGAAAAAGAAACGTTAAAAAAAAAAAGAAAAAAAAAGGAGGATTTGCATAAGGGATAAGAAACTAATGGCGTAAACGTCGCCACACGGTAATATATTGCCATGTCATTTAACATTTTAAATGAATTGACACCATGTGTCTTGTTAGATGCAACAAAATAAAATATTAACCGTAAAATGAATCATTTTTATTTCATGACTTGACATAATGTATTCCATTAAATGCAAAAAAAAAAAAAAAAAAACAAAATATTGACAGTGAAATAGAACCATTTCACCTATTTGGTGTAGAAGTGCTTACCGTGACAATTAAATAAGCCTCAGGTGGTAAATTCAGCTGAACATTCTTGGCATTTGTAAAGCTCAGTACCAGAGGCTTGAAGTAGTTCTTGACATCACCAACAGATTTGAAAGGCTTTTTGCCTTTCCAGCAGATTGAAAGGGATTTGTCCTCTGCTGCATCTTTTAATGGCTTTCCATCTAGTTCTTTTTTTATCTGAGACATGGATTAAAAGTCAGTTCTTCTGCATATAAGAACAATTTGTTGAAGAATGCACTCCTTTGTTCCATTCTCACCAGATTGACTGTGGCTTGATAAGCTTGGGAATTGAAGTAAGTGTAAGAACTTCCACTGTCAAAGACCACAAGGAGGCCTTTTACGCCGGTAGACTTTCCACCAAAAAGAAGCTCAGCTGGTCCTGACGAGTAGTAGTTCCTGAAATAGATCCGAGTATTAGAAAGTGGCAAGTCGATTATTGATTATACACATTGCAGAGAAAATGATACATGAGAAGAGAAAGAGCAGAACTTGGAGGGTGCTTACTCGGCGGAATTGCGAGAAATTGGCGTCCATACGACTCCTGAAGAAGGGACAAGATCATCTCCAAAGAATAAAAACCCTCCCCCTCGCCCACTTAAACAGTGTCCGACCACATTCCTTGTTAGACCTATAGCATTCAATTGTGACACTATGTTTGCTTTGCCATTGCCGAGGCCAAGGACTCCGGCTGTGGATGGTGGAGAGTGTGGCCCACTATATTTTTGGTCATACCCACACCTGCAGCAGGAGGAACAGAAAAAAATAAAGGAAAACAGGCATTAAGCTCAAAAACAAATAAACATTTCATGTCAAGCTCAATCCATGCCAACAGCTGATCAACTTGCATTTCAACATAAAAAGTAAAACAAAGCTTTCAGATTCACATCAATTACAAATGTTGTCCATTTTGATGAAGAGAAGCAGATACCCACCCAAAGGCCAAACGGGGACCAATGATAGAGCCATTGGTAAGCTGAAGGGGAAAGTAGTCCTTGACCAGCACACCAAGAGAAGAACCCTGATCGGCATACGTGACCTCATAGTCGCATTGCTCTTTCGGGTCCTTGCAATGGGAGTTTCCCAGCCAGTGCATGGCAGCACATGCAGGGTCACCACAAGAGACAACGTTGTTGCTCGGTTTATAAAGGCGATCACGGGGCTGCCCAAGAACACAGAGAAACACAAACAATAGGTCAGGAAATTATTAGACCAATGACTGAATTGATTCTCGTAATCAACAGAAAAAAAAAAAATTTAACCTTAGTGCAACCAGTACAAGGTGCATCACATTGGACCCAAGTGAGGTCACTGCCAGTATCAATATCAAGGTCATACTGCTTGGGTGGACGGCCTATGTTGAGGTTCACAAAGTAGTACCTGTGAGGTTGAAAGAACAAGAAAATTCCATAAGTTTTTCAATAATCATAAACTAAAAGGCTAGAAAAATACATATGCAAAATCAAGTTATGATCCAACCCAATTTTAGAAATAAACAGTAAAAGTCTGATGCAAGAAGTCAAATTTGAAAGAAAAATGAAGTGAATTTAGGAAATGATCATTTGAAAAGCAGGCAGAAGGTAAAACCATTGCTACATCCATAATAGTTGCTTTTTTACTCCCTTCCACACCGACAGTGAGTGCTTCCGCACCCCCATCACCTCACAGGGAGAGAGATAGTGTGTGGAAATATGAATTTCGAAGATACTTTAAAGGAAGTCAGACTTATTGGGGAAGAGACAGACAGAAAGATTAAGAGAGTTGAAAACTCATGTGTCTTTTTTTGGGGGGTGGTGGTGGGGTCTCAGAAAAAGTAAAAGCTCATAAAACACCACCAGATAGTAATATTATCAAAGGAATTAAAATATAAAAAGAAAATGAACAGCTGACAGACGATATCAAACAGATGGGTCTTGAGGTCTTCCCGGAGATCGAAATGACATCAAATTCAGAGAACATGTGTAAGAAGAACTTAAAAGATTAAGCTAAGTATTTTACAGATTATGCAAACCCAAAAACAACCAGGAATCTTAAATCGAAGGAGAGATCAAAAAACCGTAGCAAAATGATAAAAGAAGATTACAGAGCAATTCGATATGAACCAATGGGATCCAGCAATTCTTCAAGAAACTGTATGCACATAAAAAATTAGAGGGAAAGTTCTAAAAAGATTCAATTAAGTCAACAAAATCACACAATCCCAAAAACTCAAACAAACACAAGTACACAACCATCCAAGAAACCAAAAAAGAAAAGAAAAAAAAGAACAAAGAACCAGGCAATGCGTAAGCAAGAGAAATAAATCAAAGCTACAACATTATCATTCAAAACTTTCAAAGATTCCAATAAATCATCAAACTTCATACCCAAGAGGATAAACATTCCCTTGGACGGGGAAAACAACGGAGGAGCCAAAGCGGTTAGAGCCCGTGGGGTGGGTTGACTTTTTATTCATCAGGGAGGGCTGGATGACATCAGAGAAACAGCCTGCAGGGAAAGTTGCAAGCAGACCCAGAAAGAAAAAGGTATTCAATGCAATCATTCTCTGCCTTTTCTCACCCATCTCGGAACCTTTCTTTCTTCGTCTGCAATCAAATTTGGTCACTTTTGGATCAGTGGCCAAGAGGGTTCAAAAGGTTTTGGATTGAAAGAGAGGAAAGAGGGTCAGAGCAAGAAGATACTGGCAGTCCACTTGGGTCTTTGGTTTCTATAAGCTCTTGCATATATAAAGGTCGCAAACTGCCACGTGTTTCCGTGTCAGAAATCACAGTTTCAGGGTTTTTAAGACAGCGTTTGTGGAAGAAGTTTTAAGGAAGAGAAACAGAGAGTTGGGTTCATTGAAGAAGTCAAGAAGTTTCACAGCAAGAGCAGAGCCGCGTTTAGGACGCGGGTAGTTAGTTGTGCCCAAAAGTCCAAATCACCCTTGAGTTATTGAGGAGAACAGTAGTTTGCAATGGCAAAATTGTCTGCTAGATGATCCAATGTTTTATTCTGAGCTGTGACTAGTCTCTAGGTTCTTGCCCTAGTCTTTGGTCAATTACTTGTTCATTAAGGACTTCGAATTTCCTTTGGTTAAAATATTCTTTGTTTTCGATTAAGGACTTCGAATTCCTTCGGTTTAAAATATTATTTGTTTTCTTGTTTACATCTTCAAATTTCGTGCTGGCTTGTTTAGAAAAAGTTTTTTCTTTCAAATTATGTTGGAAAAAAAATGTAAAATTAGGCCACGTGATTTTTATTTGATTTATAAATAGTTTTTTTTTTTTTTTTTAGTATCAAAATAAATTTAGAGGTTCTTGAAGTATACCAAAAAAAAATTTACTCATTACAATTAAATTACGTCCACTGAATTAAGAAATTTCGATAGTATGATTCGTCATAGTCAATAAAATTATGACACGTTCTATTTAAGTCAGTGTCACACTAAAAGAGTTTGTTAATTCAATAGACGGAATTTGATTGTAAAGAGTAAATTTTTTTTTTTTTTTTTGGGTTTATTTTGATATCACAAGGAACTCATTGTAAGTTAGGTAAATTACGTGGATTGATTTTGAAATTTTCTCAATTATATTAGAGAAAATTCTTATAAGTCGGTCTATCACATGTTTCAAGAATACATGTCAGTTTAATATATTAAACTTGAAGAATTTTTTATAATTCAATTTAAAAGAAAACTTTTTCGCTATGTGTTATTTTAAAAAAAAAGCATCCGCCATGCTTTTCTGAACTTCACTTAATTAAAATATTTTTCAAATATATTTTCTTGCATATTTCTTTCACAATTATATGATGATAACGAGGGTACGAGTTGGGTTTTACTGGGTATGGATGCCTGCATGTGAATGTCCTCTATGGTGGCCAAGATGTGCGCCGGTCAGGGGAGTTGATGGTCAGGTTTACAGGTTCAGATTCTTAAGGATTTGTTGTCGGTGTCAGCAATCCAAACAAATATTAAAAAAGTTTTTACGAGACCCAATTACCCAAATAAATAGACTCAATATTAACGTTCACATTCAATTCAGAAGGCAACCATAGAAAAACTACCAAGAGAAATGCGTCATCAACCATGCAAAGTGGCCAGATGATCCTACACCAGCATGACCATCCGTTGGATTTACGTAAGTACTATGAACTTCAATTATTTGTTCACTTTTGGTTGAAGATATTTTTTAATGCATACAATATAGATGAATCTAAAAGAGAGAAGATCAGGAAAGAGGGAGTCTGCGACGTTTCTTTCTACAAGGGTTTTGAAGATATGGGATTAAATTATTGACGGGCATCTTTGAATTTTAGGAACTATAATTAATAAAGTTATCTACTTTGCCAAATCTGGGACTACCCATTAATTGCCCATATGATCCCTACACGAGTACCCATTGCCCAAATGATCCTACACCACCACCCACCGATTCCACTCAATTTTGACAATTTAGACTAAATTGTCAATTCAACAATTTTTTCAACATGGGTCGTTCCTACTCCTAGAACATTGTTGACGTTGCTATTGTTAAGCTGTTACATTAAATCGACAGCCTGAATTGTTTGAATTGCTGACCAGACAATTTTTCTAAATTGCAGGGATATTAATCCATTTAAAAGAAGGAAGATAAAGAGGAGGGGGTGTTAATAGAGACATTATTCATTTCTTTGTGCATGCATTAGAAACTAGGAAAAAACAAAAACTAGGACCAATTCCTAATATCTTCTGTCATGCAAAAGTAAATGGTTTGACATCATCATGCTTTGGGCGGTAGACTTCAATAATTACATATTTAGAGTCTTCATGGAAACTTCTAAAAATGTCTTTGGGTCACCGTGACTTGACATGAAAGGCAAAAGTTTTTTTGTTTTTTGTTTTTTAATAAAAAGGGCAAAAGTAAATTAGTCCTTTTCCATTTTTGTTTTTCCCTTTAATCTTTTTCAGGAGGGTAATACCATGGTTTTAATAATTATTGGGATGTCTTTAAATTAAGTGGATGGAATTTTACAAAATTTAGACGGCCTAAAGGAAGGAAGGGATTATAGAGTCCACCAATTTTGAATAGCCTAATGTGTAGGGCTCACCTGCTTCGAATAGGTGGGTTTTGTAACTTTTCTCTCTACAATTCTAGTTATCTAATTTTAAAGGATCCACTTCTTTTGAAATCCGAACCAATTCAAAAATATATATATATATATATACTTCAAAACACCAAGTCAATGAGAACATTGTATGATATATTGAAATAGTTCTATAAAATAAAAATATCTCATAAATACACTCCTTGAAAATCTTGAATTAAATGGCAAAGAGAATTCCTAGAAATATTTATGGAAAAAAGAAACTGACGGTCTTTCAAATTAAAACAAGTGAATGAAAAATAAAAACAAGAATAATTATTGCACTGAAAAAAATTATTTCCAAGAATTACATAACAATATTCTTCTATTTTTAATATTTGGTAAATAAATTGTCACATAATAAATGGCTTGTTTCACATCATCTCTTATCCTAAGATTGAATTTTTGTGTGTTCGTGCAGTTGATTGAACACCGCTAGTATGGTCAAGGAGACATATTAAGACAGGAAAAAATAACGGTGATTTGTCGAAAGCACAAATGAAAAACACTCTGATACTTAAATCAATGAAGTAATATTCAAAAAAGAACCCAATAAAACAAGAGTATAAAGAAAGATGTACGATTACTCGTAATAGAAACCATTATCTTCATTTATAGGACCGCATCCATCAGCATAGTAAGTGGGCTTGATAAGATAAAGGTCAAAGGTAAAGACACCACCAATCTTAATTCCAAGAGACAATAATACAGATGCAATCCTTCATGACATGAAATTAATAAGGTCACTCTAAAGTCTCAATATTAATTTTATTGGGATATAATTCAATGTACAACCTGAAATATATAATATCAGTAATTATGTTCAATTAATTAATTAGTACATCGATCTACAGAACTGCTTTCCTACAACGTGCCCTTTTTACTTTTCTTTTCTCTTTTTTTTTTTTTTTTAAAAAATTATTTTGTGAGCACGATTAGCTTTAATCGTACGTGTGTATAGTATTGACGATTCAGTAGAATCAAATTGAGACGTTTGGTACTATTGCATTCATTAATTAGTCTAGATTTCCCTTGCTATAATAATAGAGGTTAAGGAGATGGAGATAAGGTGCACTTACTTAATTAGCTGCCCGTATTATATATAATGAGCAATATAGGCAGATAATTGTATTTTATCCTGAGCCAGAATGAAGATTTCTAGCCTGTAATTTGGCTGGAAATTAGAACCTTTTTGCGTGGAAATATGAACTTAATTCATGCATTGCATATCTTGCTTTTTTCTGTTTTTACCAGGTTGCCTGGTAAGCTAATATTGGCATCCAAACCATTCTTTACATCCAACTTGTTAATGCTTCTATAATATTGCATTAAATATTTGCTAGTGGTGGCCATGATCGATCTTATTGTGGATCTTTCCAATGTGCACCGTCCATGCACTTAAAAGAAATAATTATTGAAAAAGGCAGTCCAAGTGAAATGAAGACCAGTCATTTCATAGTTCATGAGATTAAATTTTAAAATTTTAATAATGTATATATTATTAAATAGCGAATATATTGACAGTATATACATACTATTAGATGCGACGAAACAAAACTTTGATAATGAAATGAAATGGTTGGTCATGGTTTTAACTTTTTAAGTCATATTATGATATTCTCATGATTTTGACAGTGATCACACATTGAGAGGTCTATTGCTAGCCCCGGACAAAGATTTTCCCTTTAACTCAGTTGGATGAATTTTATAAAATGTTATGTATCTATTTTATATGTAAGAATTACATGTTTTTTTTTTTAAATAGTAAAGACAAAATTAGAAGAGGCACATATTTTTTTAATAAAAAAAATTTCAACTATGTTCTTGTTATTTAAAAGACACATGTTTTTTATATGCAAAATGAACAGATGACATTTTTATAAATTGGGTTAGAAGAAGTTCATCCAACTTAGTTTGAAGAAAAAATATGTCCGCTAGCTAGCCTCCACCTATAACTATAATGCCACGTATCATTTAGACCTCGTCACATCAATTTTTTAAAATGAGATATTTATGTAATTAAATATCTATTAAAGATGAGTCCTATACTTTTGTACTCTCTAGAATCTCTTGATATTAATTGGCTTTATTTGGTAACAACACTTCCCTCCTCTTCCCTTATCTTCGTTTCTCACGATAAAAGTCAATTTCAAAATATTATAATTTTTTTAAAATTACATCAATCATTTTTTTATTACCATTTAATAAAAAAAACTCACTATAAAAACAAAACACTTTTACTTTTTCATACAAATTTTTTTATTATATTTTATATCACATCAATTATTTTTTACTCCACTAAGAAAAAATCACATCAACAACCATTACCAAACAAACCAATTGACACGCACTTTGTCCTTCATCTATTGAAATTCTACCGCTATTACTCGTAAAGAGAACATTTTTTCTTTCTTTCTTTCTAATCCTCTTGTTGAAAGTGACAACTACATGGGTACATGATTTATTCAAAATTTGGCATTTGGATGCACTCCAGTTTATTTGAATAGGAAAAGAGCCCGTTAATTTAAGTAAAATAACAAAATTGTCCAAAAAAAAATATGAAAGAATAATTTTGTCTTTATTTTTATACTAGTAGGCTCCTCTCCGGTTATAATTATAGAGGATCTTTGCCCGTTGCATTCTTTGCTTCTCTTTTAGTTTTCATTGCAATGCCACGTGTCCCATTAGCTCAAGTCCAATTTTTCAATGGAGCAAAAGCCCACTGTTGGATCAACTGAGTAGTAGATCTGCCATTATCGTCTGATCCTGGAGCTTATAAACGAAAACATAAAAGCATTTGGAACCCTTCGAAATGTATGTAGCTAGCTTTAAGATTATTATTGAATTTGAGACGATTATTATTAAATATTGATCTAATAGTAATTTTAAAAGTCACATGACATTTTAAAGGATTCTAGTGCTCTTCATAACATTACTTGTTTTAATTAGGACGTTTAAGGGTTCTTGCAAAAATTACACTGTCATTTTTTTATTTTATTTTTAAAAAAAAATCTAATTTTTTTTTTTTTTTTTAATAACCATTTGTGATAATACCGCACTTTCCAAATTATTTAGATGAAGTACGGCAGTTCAGAAAAATACGGCACTTCAAATTATGGGTTAGAGAGAAATGAGAGTGAAGTGATTGTATCTAATGGGTTAGGATTCACTTTAGATGGACTAAGACTCTAAGAGGTATTTCTATTTTATTATTATTATTTATGTTATATTTAGTACTGCCTTAATTATCTAGTTTGTAATTGGACGGTTGGAATTAAAACACGTATCCCATAATAACACGATATAAGAGACAGGTATCTTAATCTCAATGGATCAATTTCTAAGTCCTTGAAGGATACGTACATTACAAAATTCGTACAAATTAGAGAGCCAATTACCCAAATTAAAGGAACAATAAGAGTGACAAATTGCAGTGATAAAGTATAATTTGCACATAAAATAGAAGAGAACCTTTTCATCTCCTTTTAACAGATTGTGCTAAAAAAAGGCCTTATAAATCGCTTCAAGTTTGGTTTACCATGCATTCTTAATTGTGTGGATAGAGTCAAAACTATTCTTTCTCTCTCTCTCTCTCTCTCATGGTGGACCTTCATCGCCTTAATGGCATACCCTCCTCCGTTCGAAACCTCTGGAAAGCTTACAAATCTATCCTCAGAAAATTTTATCAGAATAAGAAATACGAAGCCAAAGTCGAAGCGGAAGCTAACTCTGCAGCCAACGTCAAAGCTCACGAGGTAAGTAGTAGGTATATATAATCATGTGAATGTGGAGGAGAATGATCTAATAAGAACATCATGGCCAAAATCCGAAATCATAAAAGCTCAACAGATGTTGGGTTTTCTTTTCTGTCCAAGAAAAACGTTGAATATTTATGCATGCCATCCAAAAACAAGCAGTGTACGTCTATATCTGTTTCCTTCTTGTGATCTTAGCTTTCATTTTCAGGACCCTGGTGATGATAGACTAGAGGATAAAAGTATGAATGGAGTTGACAGCTTTAGATATAATGGCGATGGTATAGGGGGAAATGATCCTACAAGTCCTAGACGTTTGTTCAGGCATCAAAGCGTTGACAATTGCTTTCCTTCCATAACTTCTCCTCTCTCAAGATGTGGAACTAAGAGAAGTAAAACCCCGACACGATCTTCTGTCTATAGAAGCGTTAGCAGAGAAGGCAGTACCGATGCAATGCCCTCCCCTGGAAGCATGAGACAGCAAAGGACGAATTCAAATCCCTCTCCTCCTTCCCTCTCAAAAGGCAGGAGTGGGAGGAGCTCCATTTCCGCCCCCATCATGTTTTCCAACTCCTCTGGGATGTTGAAACCCGCACCAATCGAGAAGAAGCTCGACTGCACGCTTGAGGAGTTGTGCTACGGGTGCAAGAGGAAGATCAAGATCACAAGAGACGTGGTTACAAACACCGGGTTGGTTCCCATGTTCCTTGAGTTTTTGTTCGGGCTTTTTCTTTCCTCCTCTATTATTTATGGTATGATACGACCTGCGAGTTCGACACCACCCAAACCCTACAAACTTAACACATGCATAATTTGCGAGTTAGGATTAAAGGGTCTAATCAGGATTATGGCTGATTTATATAATCTTACATCAATGTCTAGACACAATTCAAACTTGACTCGCCAACACGAATAAGTGCGATCGATCAATAATTTTTCAAGATGGCTATGATCTGACTCACCAAAAAGAAAGAACATGTACATTGCTATGATCGGATCTGTTATCTGGTAAGCCCTGAAGAGCTTAGACAACCTAGCTAGGAATGGGGAGGGATTCTCCGAGTTCTATATATATATCAATGTGTTAAGAAAAGTATGAAGTATTTGTACGCAAGTCATAGGCTTGAAATGGCTCAAAATTGAAACATTTTTTCCTCCTTGGCAGGGAAGTAACTCAAGAGGAGGAGTTGTTGACGATAAAAGTGAAGCCAGGATGGAAGAAGGGAACAAAGATCACATTCGAAGGGATGGGAAACAAGAGACCCGGGTCATGTCCGGCCGACATAACTTTTGTGATTACAGAGAAACGACACCCCTTGTTCAGAAGAGAAGGCGATGATTTGGAGTTGGCAGTGGAGATCCCTTTAGTGAAGGCACTCACTGGCTGCACACTCTCAATCCCTTTGTTGGGAGGTGAGAAGATGAGCTTGACAATTGACGATATCATATACCCTGGATATGAAAAGATCATTGCTGCCAAGGGCATGCCAAACTCCAAAGAGCAAGGAAAGAGAGGAAGTTTGAAAATCGAATTCCTAGTTCAATTTCCAACAGAACTCACAGATGAACAACGATCTGATATTCTTGGTATTCTAGAGAATTCTTCCTGATCAATTACTCAAGCTTTTTTGAATTCTTACAGAAAATCAACGATTGTGTTTGCCATCGTGTGTTTTGTTTGAACAGTAATTTTCATGGGTTTTAGAATTCAGTCATCCAACACACTATATGTTCATTTTTGCATTTTGATTTGAACTGAATTAGAATCCTGTTTACAGAGTATCAGAACAACATGAAATTCTAGTTAACCAGGTCAATGAAGTTCTGGGAAACGTTTTCGGAAGAAGAAATAAATAATGTATGGTGTATAGCACAACACTTCAAGAAAAAACCCGACATTTCTAGCATAATTACAATTGAGAAATGCTATATACCACACCAATATGCTTACATCTCCTATTATATGATTAGGTCAAATGTACAAAAGTAACTCAATAAAAGTAAAAGCATAGTTTGGTAATGATATTCTTTATTTGATCTGACCAATATTTGCATTATTTTAGAAGGATATTCAGGAAAACAACAGCACAGACTGGTAAGTCCCAGACTCCCAGTCTATTTTCATCTTGTACTCAAGAAAAGTCAGCAAGAGGTGCAAGTTTATGAACATGAGAGAGGTGGTGGTAAGGAGAGTGGCTCACATCAAACGTATGGGACCCTCAACCGGGTCTAAATCAATCTGAACCCACTAACAAGAACATCACATTCCTAAAAAGAATGACACAGTATTTCTTATTTTCATTTGCAGAATGCATCAATCTTGTTCAAATTTAAATTAAATTAAGTACCCTCAAAATAACTCACAAAAAAAAAAAAAAAGTACCTTCAAAATAAAAAAAGAAACAAAGTAACTTATATCCAGCACAGCCACATTCAATTATCTTTTAATCCTTCGACCATCCAATCAGAGCAAAGATTGCACCAAGTATACTACCACTTATCAGAGCCTTCATCAGTCTTAGCTTCCCCTTTGTGTATGGTGGGTACCTCACAGGTGCATCGCCCGCAAAACCTCGATACAGAACTGCCTTCTTATGGCTAAAAGCATCAAAAGAGAATTTTCCATGATACGCACCCATTCCACTCTCCTGAACTCCTCCAAATGGTAAAGTGTCAACCGCAAGCTGCACCAACAGATAGATATGTAATGTTTAGATCCTAAATATATTTAAAAAATGCAAATAGATTTGTGAGGATATATACAAGTACATATAAAAACACTAGATGTTTCTGCTTGTTACTTTACGTGTATACCAATGTTGGATTTAACCAGACATTATATGGAAGTGACTGGAAATGTATATAAGCTCAAATCTTCCCTTTCAGCCTTGAGACTCGTATCAGTATCCATATGGACCAACAAGAAAGATTTTATGAGTTTCCAAGAAAATCCTCAAGCACACCTGAATTATCTTTAAAGATGTTCAGCATTGCATACGCAACCATTGTAACCTAATGAAGTAACAACTTCACAAAAGCTCCAAGGTTTCAGTTTACCTAATTACTGAGACTATCACTTCCTGTTTATGAATGTGCATGGAATAATTGTGCATGCAAGTGCTGCTAAAAGTTCAAGGAAGAACAATCACATGTATAACGGTGTCATTGACAACCATGCCCCCCGCAGAGACAGCCATCACAAAATGCTCCTTGAGCTTCTTGTTGTTGGTAAATAAATATGCAGCAAGGGGTTTTGTTCCCGAATTTATAATGTCAACACTGTCTTCCACTTTTTCAACCTGTTCCAAGCAAAAAGGAATATCATTATTGATCTCCCCGTGTTTCACAAATAGAAGTGCTGAGAAATTTTACTGACTAAATTCTATATTTTTTTATCAAATAAGTACCGGTTTCTAAATTATTATAGTGACTAGCCTCTGACTTTAATTACAATGCTAGATGCCAGCAGAAAATTCAAAAACAGATTGCTACCTCATAAATCAGCTGGTTTATAGCACGTGGCATGGCTGCTTAAACTCTTTTCTCTAAGTAACCTTTCTAAGAAGACACTATTCCCATATTTTCTATGTCAAAAGATCAATTAGTTACAAGAATACCTAAAGTCAATTCTATTACCCTTGTCCAGCTTGAGGAGAAGAACATGAACTTGTTGATAAAGTTATTTGGATATTTCTGTAAAAATGCATCCTAAAGAAACAATGGAGCTTGAGCCATATCTCGATATAATCGACTCTCTTGGTTCCTACCGTGATAATGGGAAGCAAGGGACCAAAGATCTCCTCATTCATGATCGTAGAGTCTCGTGGGACATCCAGCAAGATGGTGGGAGCAATCTTCCTGCAGTTGAAGGAAAGAAGCATCAACATTATGAAAGGCCCGCTGCACTTAGGGAAACTACAATAATGAACCAAAAAGAACAAGCAAATACACACTAACACTCACAAGTTTGGTTTGTCCCTTTCACCTCCATGGACAATCTTGCCAGAAACCTTATCCTCATCCAAGAGCTTGGTCAAGCGAGCAAAATGATTTGCGTTCACAATGCGGGATAAGTCTTTTGACTCCAGTGGATTCTTCCCATAAAATTTCTCCAGTTCATGTTTCAGAGAATCCAACTGGAGAATCATAGGCATTAGAGGAAAACTGAAATATGCATAGAGTAACAAATGGTATATCTAATGGTATTATTGGGAAAATTACCAACTTCGGAGCATAATCTTTTGTTGTAATAATGTAATCCGCAGCAACACAGGTTTGTCCATTATTACATGCCCACTTACCCGCAATTATCCTTCTAGTTGCAACCTAGGAAGTACAGATAAATATAAGTAAGCACATAAGACACAGATGGCACAGTGTCCAAATTAACAATGAGGATAACGGACATGGCACAATTATTTCTGAGGATGATGTACACGGCCAAATGATCAGGCTGTGCAAGAAAAGAAGAGTTCTTACTTGTAAATTGATGCCTGAATCAACAACAACCGGAGATTTTCCTCCAAGCTCCAGAAGAACTGGTGTCAGGTGCTTTGCAGCGGCTGCCATCACAATCCGTCCAACTCTTCCATTGCCTGCACATTCAAGGATTACTTGAGTAGAAGAACAAACAATCACACCATTCAACAGTCAGAACCCAAACCATCCAAAAAATTATTTTCACTGCACAAGGCTACTGCCACAAGATAAAGGAGAATTTCCAATTTCCAGAGCAACAAAATAATCATAAACGTGCTACAACAGTCTATTTGAGACATACTAAAGTTGACATTCAATAAGGCTAATACCGTCATTATAGTAAACAAGTAGCAGATATAGAAAACTCTTCAGCCAAAATTCAAAATGAAAAAACATATGAGATGGTTGGGTTACACAACATCCTCCTCAAACATACTACAATTGTTTAAGATTAGCTTGCTTGAATCAAATAACCATTTATAGGGATTCCTTGGTCTCCCTATAAAAAAAATACTGTTGACCTCAGCCATCATTCACTGCAACATCTTATGTCTGAAGAGAAAATCAGAGAAGCAGAATCACTACGCCAGATATCGTATAAGACAGGACATCATCTCCTTATAAAGTAGCCTCCCCACAAAGGATTTGTAAAACTACCTTCTATTAAGAAAATGCTTGAACTTCAACCCAGCAAGTGACACTAGAACTCCTACCAATATCCGAACTGCCTATATGAAAGTCTCTTCATACTTTCTTCAATAAACTCACCATGGGAAAGTAGTAGTGAATATTGACATTAGATATGTAGGAATGCCGAAAGAAGTGCAGATAATAGAAGCTATTTTACCACCCTGACAGAGACGGACTTCTTCCCCCCTGTCAATCTTATCTAAGAATGAAAATTTCTACATTAAACAGTGCCCTGGTTTGCAGACCATATAAGATGGAGAAAAGCTACCCACAGTAAGCATCTAATTGACTTTGCCTTCCCTAAACTACCCATAAGTGCTGAAACAACCTTAAATTGCAGGAGTAAATAATCAAGGCACTAGAGTTTATCCCTCAACAAAAGCATGTGCCATTTCGCCATGATTAATAAGACACCTCCTTGTCTACCACCTGCCTCAATCTCAAAACCAATACCTTTGCAACATTAGATGTTTTTCAGTCATACAGGGCATAGATATCATTACCACCTTGAAGTATTTTTCGTTTCTAAAATTTGCAGAGCTTTGTTGGGACTTGCATCAAGCACACACATAGAGAGTTCCTCATACCAAATATTACCAGTCTATTCAACCATTCCAGAAAGTCAATCATCAAGCTCTAGTCTGGGTTTTTTCATCTTTTTTCCTCCCTGTGCCCACTGAACAGCTTCAACCAGAACTAGTTCAACTCTTCACATAGCCTTAATTTAATGTTCAAACCATCTGAAATCCATGCTCCCTTACAAGATCACATAATAGACTATAAAAGAATATGAGATCCGTATAATACATATACAAGGAGAATAATGCACATTAGTTTTTATTCAAAGAAATATCACTTGATCTATTTATTTTTAAAGATCAACTTAGAAGAAAAGGTAAATGAATGGCAAATGACTAAGAACCTGTATAACATATTTTGTCCCACTTTTGCTCCAGTAGTGCAGATGTTTCGGCAACAGCCCCCTCAACAACCCTTATCAAAGAGTTATCCATATATTCCCTGATTAATTTAGCAAGCAAAGCGGATGTGGCTGGAGCAATTTCTGATGGTTTCAGAACAACTGCATTACCAGCCGCAATAGCTCCAACAACTGGGTCAAGTGACAACACTGGAAAAGAGACATTAAACAATCATTACTAATATTAACTGGAGAGAATAGACCAACAATAATTTGTGGGTTCAGCTTTAAATCTGTAAAACATGTAAACAAGGGACTGACATACAGAAAGGATAATTCCATGGTGAAATGACCAACACGACACCTAAAGGCTCTGGCACTATTTCAGCTGACGAAGGAAATGAGGTTATTGAAGTTTTAACCTGCAATAAAAGCAAAATATTGGATAAAACACGAATGATTAAATGTCAAAAAATACACAGAAGTTTCATTCGTTGTCATGATATAACAAACAATACCTTTTCTGGCATCATCCAATGTTTCAGTTTCTTAATAACCATTGTGCATGTGTTCTTTAACATAGCTACCTGCATAACAAACCAAAAAGGTGATCCATTTCATATCGAATTTTTAATATATTTTATATATCTCGCACAAGAACCTTCACAAGGCTAAATAACTATTATTCTCATAAAATGCTAATCGATCATATTATAATATTAGTTAAATGATTAAATTTACTATATTTTATAACTTCAGTTTTATGGGTCTAGTGGTGGTTTAATATGGCATCCAAACAATGATATGGAGTTCAAATCCCAACTCCACAAATGAGAAAGAGGGTTAAAATATTAATTAAATGGTTAAATTCACAATTTTTTATAGGAGATAATTTAACATAACCCCACAGATACTTTATTAAATTGGCTATAAAAAAACCAAATAAAGATTTGCTAATCTATTCCAGAATATTGATACACACGATAACATACATATGCATCTCCAAATAAAGCAATTGTTCTCATTTAAAAATTGTCATGACAGTAAATTAGTAAATTCTCCTGGTTAAAAAGTGTGCAATTTCAAATAATACAACAATCTATTTTGTATACAAAAAACACATTGATATATATTATTCTTCAACTGATCCTGAGATTTCCATATTTTAACCAATTTTGTTGTTATGAATAAACTCCAAAATTTTAAAATGGGATCCCAGTTTCAGTATAATTCCCTGGTTCATCACAATGACTCTTAGAATGACAAAACATTCACTTTCCTTTTGTAACAAGCATAGCTTTCCCATTTCCAATTAATTTTATTTTATTTTTATAAATAAATCAATCTCATTAGGAAGCGCAAAGGGCGCAACCCAAGTACTGAGAAAGAATTACAATTTCGGCGGGGTATGGGGCACGAGCCAATTCGTATAGTTCCGTAGCTAATAGGGTTGCCTTCTAAGCTTTTGTACAAGCTCGTAATGGAGTCTACAAGAGAAACCCCCAAGTAGGTAGAGCTTTCCCATTTCCAATTTAACTCATCTTTACTTAAATTATGACTGATAACTTCTAAAGCAAGTGGGCATAAGGACAATGGAGTATTCTGATATCTTCCAGTCACTACAAAATTCTAGCTTATCCCCAGTTACATAATCCTATTCTCTGACATCATTTGCATCGTTAAAACTTGACAAGAGAGTTTTAAACAATACTCTTGTGGAAATAAATATGAAAACCTGAGCCCTCTGCATTTGTCTCGAGCCACATATCAGTAGCACTTTCAAGAGGGATCGAAGGTTGGCCCAACTATGTCATAAAAAGTTCAAGTATGTTTGTCATTAATACTCTATCAACTACCCATACACAGAAACCTTTTATGTGTGGCATAAAAATGGTCCAAATCCTAACCATTTCACAAGAATATCCTCACAATCCCACTTTGCTTGACATTTAAAGCTAGAATTAAAGAGCACCTGTCAACTTATATCTAGATTCAAGGAGCGAACAAGTCGAACCAAATACAAGAATGAATAGGAATAGATTGATAACAAAGCAGTGTAAATGAGAACAAGTGGCTAATGCTTTGCCATCAGGACATGATAAATGAAAAACTGGGTCATAGAACTAGGTTCCTAACATCAAATTCGACAGGACTGACAGCTCAATCAATGCAAAATTCTTCAATAAATGCGTCAAAATATATAAATACATAAAATTATTTTTTTTTTTTTAAAAAAAAAAAGTATAACTAACATCACTAAAATTTTCCAAATCTGAACAAAAAGACAAAATTCAGTGCTTTTATGGTAAAGTGACCCAGCGTTCATTGAAGCTAGAAACACTATGTTTTAAATTTCATTTTCAAAAGAATCGTGTGTCTTGGTACTAGCTGTTTATTATGAAATGCCACCACCAATGAAAAAACACAGGTAAAAGATCAACTAAATAAAACGCCCATAGAAAATCACCAACCGGTTGTCAAAATCAATACCACAAGAAAGCAGAATACAAATAGAATCCAAACTCTCCAAGCAATGAAAACAGAATCACAGAAACACAAACAGAGCATCCACGATGAAAATCTCGAACAAAAAACATTTCGAATAAACCTTTTCTTTTTCTTAAAAAGAAAGAAAAGTAGAAGGTGATTGACCAAGACCTCGTAGACGACGGACTCGAGCTCGGGCTTGGCGAGGTCGGAGCGAAGCGCCTCGGCGATGTCCTGCTCGCGATCCTCCGTCATCTTCAGGATGCTCTTCAGCTGCGACACTCTCCACTCGTAGCTCCGAGTCTTGCCCGCACCAAAGGCCTCCCTCAGCCCCTTCACCAACCTCGCCGCGGCCTCCGCGTCCACCACTCTGCTTTCCTCCTCGGCCGCCATCGCCGATTCCGTACAGATATACACAGTTGTAGTATACGTTATATATGGGAACCGGAGAGGCCCTGAATTGCGAACGAAAGAGACGTGTGGCTGTGACAATGGCCCGCGGCTTTGTTCTTTCCTGGCCCGTGGGAATATATATATGAAAAATGACTCATCGTGCACAACACCGAGACACAATTAAGTGTAGGCAGCACTACTCCATTGTATCTTGGTGGTGTTGTACGCGTGTATATATTTTGGGAGTGGAACTCTGCTTTGAGTCACCGATTCGTGGAGCGATTGACTTTCACGCAGTTTACAAGCGCGTGGGGTTTTGAGTTTTTGTCAACTTTTGTCCTGTGCTTTCGGCTTTTGCAATGGATTGGCGATATAGGCCGGCTACGTGGCCTATTCGATCGTATGATTTAGCTGGCTGAGAGAATTTTCTTTGTTTGTTGCCGTTATCTCAATCATTTGAGTCTGCATCTTGAGACCCGCATACCTCTACCGTTAGATGATACGTGCGGTGGGTTGATCGGACAACGGGTGAAGCCTACCGCCTACGTACGTACGCTACCAAAGGCCAAAGGGTCTTTATCCAATTCGTGTGAAGTTAGGTAATATTGTTGAGACAGGCCGGCCAAGCCGGTACACCAACTCGGTTTTCTCCTTACACGCTACAAGAATTGAGAAATGGCAGGCAAGCTTTTGAGAGGAAAAACCAAGGGAAGAGGCTACTTGGAAATAGCTGAATGGCTATTGGTCAAATTGTTACAAAGATCAAGTTTAAGGCCTTTCCTATTCAACAAACAAACAAACACCTTAATCTTTGTGTTTAGCAGTTACTGCAAGCGTTTTTCTTTCTTCATTGTATATAATCTTTGAAAAATGTTATAAGTATTAAATTTTTTATTAAGAGATGGGTACCAAGATAATGTGAAATTTATTGATTGGAAAAGATCAAAATAATTAATAAACAAAAACAGTACAGTTTCCAGTGAATAAGTTTAACATCATCTTGATATCCTTCTCTTGATAAAAAATTTATAGCACTTCTAATATTTCTAGTAGTGTTCTCATTGATATAGGCTTAAAAGTAGGTGATAGACTTAAAATAGATTTCCTACATTTTGGAAAGGAGGGACTAGCTAGGAAATAGATATTAATTGATAGGCGGAAATTTTTTACAAACCATAAATGTTAGAAAAAATTATATTTATTTCCTTGCCACCCTATGCTCCGAGTGGATCTTTGACCTAGATTTTTTTTTTATTATATATTTACACCAAGATCAGCTTTCGGTGGGCTTCTTTACTGATATTTTATTCCTCATCTTCAATATATAGCTTGAACCCACATGCACCATCTACCAACACCAATTAATTAAAGAGAAAAAAAAAAAAAATTGGTGTGGATTCAAGATATATATATATAAAAATTGGTGTGGATTCAAGATATATATATATATACCATGAAAAATGTCAGATGTGTGTACAAGCTTCATTCTAGTTTTTTATTTCCAATGGGCATGTTTTATTTTGTTTTACTATGGACAAATAATTTTTTTAAATTGAGTTTGAGAAAATTATTTCAATTCTATTTATTAAACTGAGAAATGTTTTTGGAGTACATAACTCTTATGCATATTTTTAAAAGTATACATAAGAATCATATGTTCCAAAAACACATGTCAATTTAATAAACTGAATTGAAACGATTTAAAGAAAAACTTTCTTCTTTTTACAAATAGGAACATATATGTGTTCATCCGAAATGTCATATAGCTTTTGAAATCACCTTCATTTGAGATGATTATTATTAAATTTTAATTCAATGATAATTTTAAAAGCCACATGACATTTTGGATGACACAATAAAGGTTCTAACCTTACAGCATTACTCTCGTTTTTATTTAAGTCATTTTTTTATTATTCTTTTTTTTTAAGTCAACCTGACATTTATAGAACATCTTAATAGGATACTATATTCTTACAAACAGCTTCCGAGATAGAACTTGAAAAAGACTCAAACCAAACCTTAGATGCATTTTGTTTTACAGCCATTCTCGCCAACTTGTGGGTGGCAACATTTCCTGTTCTCCGAACAAACTTCACCTGCCACTGAGGGATAGAATCCAGCAACAACCTTGTATCTGCTAATATGCAATCAATATTTCCGAAAATATCTTCGACGCCTGTAAGAGCTTTGACAACACCCTGTGCATCACCCTCCAAAATTACTGCATTAAAACCCATAAATCTGCATAGCTCCACACCTTGGTGGGCAGCAAAAGCCTCACCCTTTTCTGGATCAGTAAGATAAGGCATGTAACTACACGAGGCTACCCTCACCTTAAAAAATCACATTTAGCCATGACACACTTTTGAACCACCCGTGGACCACAAGCCCAAATTGCACTGGCTGCCCTACACTGCCAAAGAACATGACCACTTGTTTCCACTTCCACCCCACACTGCTGACAAAAAGGATCTGATACAACCTTTCGATGATATAGTTTCTCCCGCGTGGGAAGAATATCATTGCATCCATGCCAGAGGAACAAAAGGATGGCACGTGGAATTCGAAGCTTCCAAATGATCTTCCACACCGGATGGATATCAGGGTTGCTGGAGCAACAACCCTGATCTATCCTTCTTCTTTCAACCTCAAGGTGATATGCACCCCTCATCAAGAAGCCTCCATTCTTCGTACCCGCCCAGATCAACTTGTCCACTTGTGAACATGGGAAAAGAGCCATGCTACATATCTCGGCTGCTTTGTGACCCGAGAAAATCGCTTCCACCAAAGGTACATTCCACCAATTCACCCTTTGATTTATCAGAGCACTCACCTTTGCTTCACTATCTAATATACATATAGAAGATTGAATTTTGTGAGTTTGTGTGTGGGGAATCCAACAATCCCCTCAAATTAGGATATTTTCCCCATTTCCCACCTTCCATAGTAAGCCTTCCTGGACCAATTTCTTAGCATTCCAGATACTACGCCACGCAAAAGATGGCCTCCACCCAATGTTAGATTGCAAGAAACAGACCCGTGGAAAATATTTCTCCCTGTAAACTCTAGCCACCAATGTCTCAGGCAGTGTTAAAAACCTCCAACCCTGTTTAGCCAAAAGTGCAAGGTTAAAAACCTCCGAATCCCTGTATCCCAACCCTCCAGACTCACAGTTCTTCCCCATCCTCTTCCAACTCATCAAATAAATCTTTGAAATATTCTCTTTGTGACCCCACCAAAATTTAGACAAAAGTGTATTAATCTTGTGGCAAAGAGTTTTAGGAATCTGGAATACACTCATTGTATAGGTTGGAATAGCTTGTAACACTGCCTTGATAAGAATCTCTTTCCCAACATGAGATCAAAAATTTTCTTTCCTGCCATTCATTCTTGCCCATATCCATCCCTTAATTCCTTAGAACACACTAACCTTAGACCTTCCTACAAAAGCAGGAAGGCCAAGATAATTTTCATACTGCTACATAGAGGCCACTTTAATATCATTGATCAAAGTAGACCTAATATCTGATTTTGTGTTTCGGCTAAAGAAAATGGATGTTTTGTCCCTATTAATTCCCTGTCTTGAGGCAGCCTCATAACATGCAAGAATCTCTCGAATTTTCCACCATTCCTCCAACTTAGCCCGGCAAAAAAGGACACTATCGTCCGCAAAGAAAAGTTGATTGATAGTAGTGCCCACACGCAATATAGCAACACCTGAAATAGTTCCCTCCCGAGCTGCTTTATGTAACATCGAACTCATAGCTTCCGCACATAAAATAAAGAAGTATGGAGAGAGTGGGTCACCTTGTCGGAGCCCCCTAGAAGGTACAATCTTACCGTGTGGTTGCCCATTAATAAGGATGGAATACGAAACCGTCCGCACACAAGTCATCAAAAGTGTAATCCACCGGCTTTCAAAACCCATCTTCCTTAGAACCGGTTCCAAAAAATCTCATTCGACTCAATCATAAGCTTTGCTCATATCGAGCTTTAGGGCCATATAGCTGTTTTTTCATTTTTTCCGTGTATCCATGGTATGCAAAGCTTCGAAAAGCAACAATGATATTATATGTTATTAACCTCCCGGGGATAAACTCACTTTGCTCCGAGGAAATAACAAGAGGTAAAACCTTTTTTAGACGATTTGTTAAAACCTTTGCAAAGATTTTATATAAAACACTGCAAAGACTTATAGGCCTGAACTTCGTCACCCTAGATGGGGAAGAAACTTTTGGGATCAAAACATTATGAGTCGAGTTAATGGCCCTATCAAATTCCCCCCCATTTAGAAAGTGTAAAACTGCATTACATACCTCCTTACACATGATATTCCAAGACTTTTGATAAAAACCAGCATTATACCCATCTGGTCCCGGGGATTTTAGAGGGTGCTTTTGGAAAAGTGCCCCCCAGACCTCTTCCTCCACAAAGGGCATCAATAACATGTCATTCATCGCATCTGTCACACGGGTCTCCACATTTGCCAAATACTCATGAACCCTGTCCCGACCTTGACTAGTGTAGAGTTTCTTGAAATAATCAAGGAAAACCCGACTAATATCTCCCTTCTTAAGCCACAGGGTCCCCCCTTCATCACTAATCTGCCGAATAGAATTAGTCTTCCTCCGCTGATTGGCCCATGTATGGAAATATTTTGTATTCCGATCTCCACTTTGATACCAACTTTGCTTGGCTCTCTGTTTCCACTGAATGTCTTCTCGTGCCAAGAGCTCATCTAATTCAGCTTGTAATGTCTTTATTTCTGCAATAAGAGTTGGATTTTCCCTCCGTTTGAGCTCCTCCAATAGAGGGGTTTTTCTCTTAATTTGTTTAGGAACATTACAAAACTTTCTCCCACTCCACAAAGTTAGAGCTCTTTGACAAGAGGTTAATCGACGTTGGACCTCCCGCATTGGTGCACCACCCAAGCCCTCGTCATTCCAAGCATCCGTAATCACTTCCATGCACTCACTGTCGTGAGTCCAAGCCTCTTCAAACTTAAAACCACGGTTATATGAAAACCTTTCAGACTCTAGTTCGTTCGAGAAACAAACCTGGATTAGGCAGTGATCAGAAGCTCGAGCAGCAAGGTTGTGCACTGAAATTTCCCTATAAAGAAAGCATCATTCCGTATTTGTCACCACCTGGTCTAACATTTCTTTCGTGACCATGGCATCTTGCCTATGATTACTCCAAGTAAATGGAATGCCCCGAAATCCAAGATCACTGAGTTGGCACTCCGCCAAAACCTTGCGAAATCCCTCCAATTGACTTTCACACTTGACTGCACCTCCCTCTAGTACTTCATTAAAATCCCTAACACACATCCAAGGGATAGGGGAATGAGTAGGGGTGGGCGTCGGTTCGGTAGGCGGTTAAGTCGGTTAATTCGGTCGGTTAACCGACTTTTGTCGGAATGTAGTCGGTGAATTTATTTCGGTTAAGCGGTTACTAAGTGGTCGGTTAAGTCGGGAAGGCGATTAATAGGCGGTCGGTTAAGGGTGCGTTTGAGATTGCGATTTCGTAAATAAAAAGTGCGATTTTAAACCAAATCGCAGAAAATGAACCGTTTGGGAACTGCGTTTTTAAAAATTACGATTTGAAAACGCAGAAAAATGCTTATTCAAATCGCAGGTAATGAGGTGCTTTTTTGAAAACACAGTATTTTAAAAGGCTAACCTGCGATTTTAAATGCCAAATTGCGATTTTGCCAAACGCTTAACTGCATTTTTAAAAATCACTTTTTTAAATCGCACATTTTAAAATCGCTATTTTTAAATCGCACTTTTTGAAATCACAAACCCAAACGGACCCTAAGTCGGTTAAATCGATTAACATTCGGTTAAAATGGGTAATGAAACGATGTCGTTTTGATTTTTTTAAAGGGAAAAAAAATTATCATACGTTTCGTTCTTACTAAAACAAAGTCGTTTCGTTTTATGTCGGTTCGGTTAATCGGTCGAAATAGAATTCGGTTCGGTTCAGCTGCCGATCCGGCTTTCGGAATAAAATTTTATATCGACTACCGAACCAAAATTAGTCGATTAAAGTCGGTAGGCGGTCGATGGCGGTTCGGTTCGGTAGGTGGTAAGCGGATAATTTGCCCACCCCTAGGAATGAGATTTCAAATGTTTTAAAAGTGCCCACGACTCCTGCCTTCGTGCACACACGGGATGACCATAAAAGCCCGTAAATTTCCAGTAAGCACTTCCATCCCCCTTCTAAATTATTGCATTAATGTGCCTCTGAGAATAATTGTAAATTTCCAAAGTACGTTCCTCCTTCCAAAAAAGAGCCAAACCCCCACTCTTTCCCACCGAATCCACCACAAATAAACCAGCAAAGCCTAACTTCACCCTTATCCATTCCAAACGTTTTTTTCGAACAAATAGTTTCGATTAAAAATACGAAACTGGGATGCTTTTCCTTCACCATTTGATGAAGATCACGAATTGTCACAGGGTTCCCAAGCCCTCGACAGTTCCAGCTCAACATATTCATTGTGGCGGGCGGGTCTGTACAACAGCCGCCGCCATCGCCTTCACCAAATTACTCAGACCCACAGGTTTCTGTTTCTTTTGTCAAATCCCCTGGGCAACAGGATCCAGCGCCAAAGCCTCCTGACCTCTTTTCCCTAAATGGGATTGAGCTCACAGAGAGATTGGCTCTTCCAAAGACAAACTCCGCGTCATTTTCTGCCACACCCGAGCCACAGTCGTCTTCATTTCCCTCATATCCAGCACAACATGTCCTTTTCCTTTAGAAATCCCACCCACCTGCATGGTAGAAAATCATGCAAAACAATAGGATTTTTCAAAATGTCTACGTGTATTGTGTTGGGTACAAATCCCGGAGGGCCCTCATCCAGACCATGGAACTTAGAAAATCCAGCCCCTGCTGCTGCACTATTTCCTGTTTGACTGCCACATAATCCCCTCCCCCCTTTACGTGGCTGTCCAGGGGGTACTGCATGCAAAGAAACTGGAACCACATGGATCCCATTTACTTCTTGAATAACCGTTGGTGCCAGCACAACAGTGTCCACATTAAAATTTGGTCTCCCCTGGGATTTCCCCAAACCGTCATTACTTAGCACTTCCTCCAATCCCTTAGAAGCGACCACTTTTGCCAACGTGCTTGGACTTTCGGATGAAACAGGTGTCAGTGGAGCCCCATGTTCCTGATCCTACATGGCCACGCCCGCTATTGGTTTCTCCAAAACACCACCTTAACTGCCATTTTCACCAACTTCTCACAACCGTCAGATAAACCAGACACTAGAATCTGGCTTCCTCGCCGTCCACCACCCATATTAGCCACCAACTGACTGCTCTCTCCCCACCTGGCTTGCTAGAATTTGCCGAGGAAGTATGGAAAGATATCGAAGGATCAGCAGTCCTATCCGACCACCCTTTCTCAACACCAAGCTGTTTAAACGCCATAGATGCACGAAGCCAAGATCCAAATTGCAAATTGGCCTGATCCCTCGGAAAATGACCCCCCTTCGAATTAAGACAACCCCCAACGCCATGACGGATGATTCCACAATAGAAACAAAAACGAGGAAGCCGTTCGTACTGGAAAGCAACCCAAGTCGATTCTCCCTTGTATTTGAGGAAACGTCCCCGTGCTAGTGGCTTTGTAATGTCAAGACGAAGCTTTACACAAAAATACTCCCCCCATCCAATACCATACTCATCAGTTTCAACTTTTTCCACAACTCCTACCGAATTCCCCACCTGAACTCCCATAGACTCACTCATATAAGCCAGGGGAAGGTTAAACATCCGAACCCAAAAAGAAACAATTTCAAACACCAATTGCTTCGGTGGAACTTAGCCGTTAAAATCTTCCACCGCAAACAAATTCCCTTCAAACACCCACAGTCGACCTTCAAGGATACGAGACTTATCCCAAACATTCACAAATTCCACAAGGAAAAGATTCTCTTCCAATACCTTAAAACTAATCATCCCAGTCGGTCTCCACCACTTAACTAGAGTAGTTTTGAGAGCATCTTTGCCAATTACACGATCAGCAAACAGTTTTCCAACCACACATGACCGGCCCCTTTCTACAACATCGGACAGCCCTTGGTGCAAAGCTTCCACCCCCAAACTCTCCTCCTCCGAAAGGGAGAAATTCTTCCATAAATGTGATAAAGATTCTGTCATTCCAAGAAAACTATGCCCCAAATTAATCCAAATAACACACCCAAAAACCAAAAACATCAATGACACTTCCCAATCCTAACACAGGACGAGAAAACACTATTCTTTCTGCTCTAGAAAAGCAGTGTTGCATCGAGAGAGAAAAATCGTGAGAAGCACCTCTGCTGGGAGTACTTAAGACCCCTTTCTTGTGCCTACATGCAGTCAATCTTTTGTTTTGCTAAAAAAAGAAAAAAAAAATCATTTTTAGTGGCCTTTTTATTTAAGTCATTGAATTGCATTTAATAGTAAATAGAAAATGATTTTAAAAACCGTATAATTTACGTTAATTTATCCTCTTGGTCTTAAGTAGTATTTATCTTCATTCAAAGGGAATGATGAGAATTCCACAAAGATTTGGGTTCTCGGCAAATGTTCACTAGGTCAGTCAAAATATTTGAACATATATTAACCAATAATGTGAGGACCATACCCACTAATTACCATTAATCGAGATGACTCTAAAGTTTTCCCTTTTTATTATTTATTTATTTATTTTTTTTATCAAAAAAGAGAGCAATATTGCATAATTGAACCATAAAGGATTTGCACTCCCAACAAAAAATAAAAATAAAAGCATAATGCTTTTTTATCTTGTGGTGCGAATTGATGAGGTATTTATGAGACTTTTTCTGGCCGGATATCACTAAAGCCATTTACTCAAACTTACATACGCATAAACAATCAATTAATTTAATTGATCATAACAAATCATGAATTCAATTCTCCCTAATTATATATTATGTACACAGGGTTTATGAGTGATTATGTGCATATATACCATAATAAGAAACAAAAATAATGGCACAAAATCAATCAACCAAAGCACCGAATTAAGTAATAACTATTTTTTTAGCACTTATTACGTACAATGAATACTAGGATTTAAATGTATTATTATTAATTTTTTTTAAGTGGATTTAAATGTATTATATATAGATCTTCAGTTATAATCCCTTTTTAGTTTTTACAGGCAACACCGTGTTGTACATCAATATTCTTCTTATGAATCAAACTTTTGAGTGAAAATGCTGGTTTCGAGTTCGTCAATAAATTGTTGTTGATTAATTGTGAATTATTTAGTATTATAAACAAATATAAATCCTGGTACAAATATCAAAAGAAAAAAAATATATAAAAATAAGCTCACCAAATATTAAAAATATATATATAAAAACAACAATATATAACAATATCAATCATCTCACTATTCCTTGACGGGGCAACAAAAAAAGATTAATTTGTCCTCCCATCTCTTGGTCAGCACTACCCCCCAACTATCACACAAAAGCAATCAAGGCCACCTGATTTGGTGGCCACGACCATCAGATCAAAGAGATATTGCAGTGATCCCAGTCATCAGATCGCACGTATGGGTGGTCACCCCAATACCCCATGACTGAGGAGTCGTCCAACCAATTAAAGGTTTAATTGGTTGGGGTGCCGACAACTACCCTTTAATGTAGGCAAATATTTGTGGGCTAACGTAGCGCGCAGTGTCGTACTGTCACATTGTCACCCCTAAGAATGTTTCTAGCATTTTCCAACAAATAATAACAACAATTATATATATATATATATATATATGCAAAAACCATGCACGAAAACAAGCACAAGTGAGAGAGAGAGAGAGAGAGAGAGAGAGAGAGAGAGGACCTCAAAGAACGACACTTCAAACGCGGGCTTGGAGAGGTCAGAGAAAACAGCGTCGAGAATATCTTGCTCGTGATGTTCGACCATCTTCAAGATACACTGCACCTGTGATATTCTCCACTCATAGCTTCGTGACTTACCAGCGGCGTAGGCGCTTTTAAGCTCATTCACCAGGGTTGACGCTGCTTCTACATCGAAGATCGTCTTCTCCCCCTCACTCGCCATTATTCAAACAACTAACGCACACGAAAGCAGCGGATCGGATCTATCTATATATGTATTGAGAGAGAGATCGATGTACTTTTTATATTGCTACTCTAATGCTTTGATTCATACAAGGCTCAAGATAAGCAAAATAAAGAATGTATGGAAAGTGTATTGTATTTCCTTTTTTATAGCGGTAGTAGGTTTCCAGTTTCTTTATGTATTATTAATTAATTAAACCGATAAGAACAAGACCCGTACGTCAACCACATGAATCTAGTCATCAATATTCCCTTCCACCAAACCCTCTTTCTAAATATATATTCTATGTTGACTGATACTTCGATCATTTCATTTTACACTCATTTATTATATTTGTTGACCCGGCTTCTTTTAAATGACTTTTTTTAGCGGCGGACATAAACATGTCACGCTAATTTGTGTAAAATTTTTTTCAATAAGAGTCGTCATTAACAAAATGAGTTGATATTTAAATGGTATGCATTTACATTGGCAAATTTTTTCTCAATTTTAAAGCGTCTATGCATCACTCTCTATTTTATCAATTTACATTCATTATTTAATTTAAATATTCTTTTATTTTCAAAGGACCTTCATTCCAAAGTCATGCGCATATCTTATTGAGAATTTTTTTATTTTTTATTTTTGAATGATATCTTATTGAGAGTTATATATATATATATATATATATATATATATATATATATTATGTTTGGTGACAACTACAATTTTTTTTACTAAAATAACTAGTCAAATACAGCTATATTTTCATCTAAATTTAGGTTCTGACTGGTCAAAATAAAGCCCAATATTGTAAATGCTCCAACACTTGGCAAGTTCATTGCATCTCCATAAATATGTAATAAGTCTTCCGCCACCACTAGTTTCAAAGTCATCAATTATGACTAGCAAGACAAGCAGGAGGCTAGGCTATTCCATCTTCATATCTTCTAAGATCCACTCCTCTCAAAGTCAAGCAATTAAGAGCATTGTCTTTTGGGTTGCTTGACAAAATGATTAATTGCATGTCAGCGTATCATAAAACTAGAAAATAACTTAAATCAAAATACTTATGTCTCGTTTGGTTCGCGAAATAGATCCTTGGAATGAAATGATTATTCCTATGAAATAATCATTCTTTTGTTTGGTAGGGGTCTATTCCTTGGAATAGGTATTCTCATTGGAATATCTATTCCTTTACGAAGAATGAGAGGAATAGGTATTCCTCGGGGTAAATGCAATATTTTCTAGAAAAAAAAAAACATTTATTTTATATTTTATATTTAAAAAAAAAAAACCAAACCCTTTACTGGCTGGCCGGCCACCCCAATGGGTGGCCGACCAGCCAGTGTATTGAGCCGGGGGTGGTTGCACCACCCCCAGAACGCCTCGTGGTGGACCCCGGAGGCGTTCCGGGAGGTGGTGCGACCACCCCCGGAGACCACTCGGGGGGTGGTTGCGGCCACCCCCGGCTCTTGGTGGTCGGCCACCTTGGGTTTTCTTCTTCTTCTTCTTCTTCTTCTTCTTTTTTTTGTAATAATTTGATTTTCTTTTTAAATATTTTTTTTTAAAATATGGTGTTTTTTTAGTAATTTTGATTGAATTCCAATTAAAATATATGTGTTCTTACCAAACTAAAGATTATGAAGTAATGCTATTTATCATACCAGTTGACGTGATGTGTTTTAAGTTGCTAAATTTTCTTTAGTTTTATTTAATGAGCTAGCATGGAAAGCCACTTAAAACACATATTGTCAAGCTATCATCCAATGTGAAATGTATATGATAAATGAGTGTGAAAAGTAGTATTACTTTTAAGTATATACTCTTTATTATTAATAATGACTTCAATTAGTATTAGCCGTCTTGAGCCTCACGGATGTCCTGATGGAAATGAGTTAGGTTATGACTCAGTTGGACTTGAGAGACGTTTGCAATTCCCACTGTCTACGCCTCTCTTGTGTGGCTCCCACCGAGCATGTGCTATTATGATCATGCCTAGGTGAAATAGTTACAGTTGGTTTCCCTCGCCTACCTTTTTAATTAAAAAAAAAAAGAAGTAATGACTCATTTTTTTTATTTTTTATTTTTAAAAAATGAAATATAGAAATTAACAGCTCGATGATGGTACTTTTTCTCCTTTTCCTAAAGAAGAGGGTTTCCTTTTGGAATAAGAGAGAAGATTCAACCAACAAAAAAAGAGGAATTAAAGATTTTTTTGAGTTTGTGATTTAAAAATGCGATTTTAATTTATAAATGTATTTAAGCTGGCATTTGGTAAAATATTGCAGTTTATCCTTTAGTATTGCAATTAGTATATAAAATTGTATGTTTTTTAAAATATACTACTAGTTGCGATTTAAAAATCACAATTTTTTTTAAATATATTTTCAAACAATATATTCTTTATAATTTAATTTAAAATTGTACTTTTAATTTACGATTTTGCCAAACGTACTCGAAGATCAATACGAACGCAAAAAGAGAAAAGAGTTTTGAGAATTTACCAAGAGGCCATCTTGCAAACTGCCAAGAGAAAGGTAGATTTCTGCTGTGCTTGGCCGGTTTATATACTTGCTTAAAAAGAAAAGAGTTCGGGCTGGTTTGAACACCCTTTTCCTGTAAGTCGTGGGAATTGACCAAGAGGCCATCTTGCCAAGAGAATAGTAGATGTCTGCCTGCTATGCTTGACTGGTTTACTTGCGTAAAAAGAAAGAGTTTGGGCTGGTTTCAACACCCTTTTCTCAATGCGGAAAAGGTTTTGGAAATGCCTTATCATATATACTTGTTGATGCTTTTTATTTATTTTTTTGAAATAATGATGCTGAATTCATTCATAAAAACGAAATCAAAACAACCAAGAGCATAAAACCTCTAAACAAACGGAGTCAAACACACTGAAATTACAGTCTCTCGTAGACACTCGGGAAAACTATTTAACCACACACGATCGACAGTATGATGAACACCCAGCTTTGCCAACAAGTGTGCTGCAGAATTTCGATCCCCCACGTTTAACATGACATATTTTCAAAGACTGGCAGTAATAAAGGACCCCTTGGATATCAGCAACAACTTGCCCATGCCTTTGTCAAATTTTGCCCAGACTTGTTGAGCGCCTGTACAACCTGTAAAGAGTCTCCTACCATAATAATATTTTGTAGTCCACGATTTCTGCAGAACTCGGCTGCTCTCAAAGCTGCCAGTGTTTCGGCTAAAACCGGCTCCACGAGTGAATCCGAAGGAAAGCTTGCTGCAGCAGTGATCCTCCCCTGATTTTAAGACTCATGCTTTTTAAAGATTTTATTTTATTTTTTTTTTTTAAAAAATATGTTTGAAAAAAGTGTTTTAACGACTAACGTGAGAAAAAGCAGTTTCGATTTTTTGGTTGATTATTAATGTAGTTGTTTTGAAAAGAAAAAATAAAAGAGAGAAGCAAATGATTTGTTTTATTCTTATTTTATTTTTAAAGATAGGGCTATAGATTAAAAGATATGTGGCACAACCTTTTAAGAAGTCAATATTGTGAATTAGAATATTCTTTTTCAGATAGACTTTAACGTTATATTTAATTAATGGGTCTTATCCATTTTTTCCAAATTATTTAAAATAATGTGACACAGCCTTAAAAAAAAAAAAAAAAAAATGTTGCAGCTTCATGTCAAACAAGAGAGCAGTAATTAGTTCAACTTTTGACAACAAGAATGACCTAATTAGGGGGGGGAAATGATTTAAAACTTTACTTTATAGAAAGAACACATTATTTGCATACTTCTAAGTTCGACCATGAGTTCACTAATAAAGCCCTCAATCTTGTAATTTTTGGTCAATCCTGCCATTTTTTACTATTATGGTAAAAATGCTTTTTAAACGGTATATTTTTTTTATTAAAAAAAGTGTTTAAAAATAATATAAATGTGAAAGTATTTTTACGTATTTTGTATTTTAGATTATTTGTTAATATTTTTTTTATTTTAAAAATAAAAACAAAAGGTATAAGAAAAAATTATTATCAAACAAAACGGTTCATAATGTTTGCCACAAATATGGTGCCTCTCAAGTCTCAACTCTGTTTACATTTCAAGGTCTTCACGTTTTGCGGTGCTTGGTCAAACACAAAGAAAGAAAGAAAGAAAAATCACTAAATCCTACTTTATTTATATCAATAAAAAATACAAAATGCTTAGAGTGTTACAATTTTTATTACAAGTTACAGACTCATCACTTGACAATTCCTTACAAGTTACAGACTCATCACTTGACAATCCATATTCAATGTAAACTCTGAGTATCACGCAGGCCGCCATGTGATAATTTATATTTAGTAACTAATGTGATAAGTTTTAAGTGGATTGTCACGTTAATTAGTTTGTAAACATGAAAAATGTAATGTGAACTGTCATGTCGTCTATATTTTAATGGCCAGCATGATAAATGTTTTATGAACTAACATATTAATTTGTAAAGAATTTATAATAAAAGTTGTAATACCCATATCAACCCTTATAAAAAAGTAAATAATAAAGGAAAAAAAAATGCTTAAGAGGTCCATTAAGTAGGGATTTTTTATCACATAATTTGATAACAATTAAAATGTTGGAGAATAAATCGAAAAAATTTAAACTTAATTTGATAAAAATTTAAACCTCCACAACCTCTTAAGCATTTTTCTCAAAAATTAAACCAAATCCCTTACAATTTTTCTCAAAAAGTAATTTAGGGTCCATTTGGGTTTGCGATTTCAAAAAGTGCGATTTAAAAATAGCGATTTTAAAATGTGCGATTTAAAAAATTGATTTTTAAAAACGCAGTTAATTGTTTTGCAAAATCGCAATTTGGCCTTTAAAATCGCAGTTTAGTCTTTAAAATACTGCGTTTTAAAAAAAACACCACATTGCCTGCAATTTGAATAAGCATTTTTCTGCGTTTTCAAATAGCAATTTTTTAAAAATTCAGTTTCTAAATAGTTCATTTTCTGCGATTTAATTTAAAATCATATTTTTTCTCTATGAAATTGCAATTCCAAATGCACCCTTAGTGGGAAAAGAGAATGTGCCTCTTCATGATGGGGTAGGGCCACGAGCGCGCTCTTGATAAACCCGGCCCCATTTCTCAAACAAAGCCCGGTCCGGGCGAGCACTTGCGTTGCGTAGCGTAGCGTCGGCGCATCCAATCCAAAACCAAACGAGAGGCAGCAAATAAAGGCTAGCGAGCCGAATGGCAGAGCAACTGTCACTGACACTGCCACTATCATCTCGATCATCAAAACCATCACCACCAACCATGGCTGCTTTCACCGCCTATTCTCGCATCCTCCCTGCCGCCTCCAGAGTCACAGTCTCTCTCGCTCACTCTCCTTCTTCTTCCTCCGCTTCTCTCTCCTCTCTCAAATGCCTCGGATCCTCTCCTCTCGTCTCTCATCTCTTTCTCAACCAGGTCCAATCTCTCTCTCTAGTCGTCTGTTCCTTTTTGTTCTGATTGTCGATGAGAAATTGTCTCTGATCTTTTTTTTTTTGTTTCGGATTAACTTTCAGAAACGATCTCCGGTGGCTCGTGTTGTGTCGGAGAGAGGCCTGAGCGCCGCGGCTACTCCGATATGCGCGGCGTCCGATCCTGACCAGCTGAGGAGCGCCAGAGAGGATATCAAGGAGCTCCTCAAGACCAAATTCTGCCATCCTATTCTGGTACTTTTTTGCATTTGCGCTCTGATTTGCTTTTGTGTTCGTAGTCTTTCTCTTGTTGGATCAAATGCATAGATTGTTGGGGTTGAACGACGTTGTTGAGTGTCTCGATGGGTTTTAGAAGTTAGGGGGTTCTTTCGCTTTTCACTTCCGCAAAATGCTTATTAGAACTGTTGGAAACTTGAATAGAGCATTGGTGTCTAAATCCTCAACTGCCACCGGTAGTGCCTCAAAATGGTGTAGAAGTTAGGGTTCTTTCGCTTGTCACTTCCATCACTTACGTGAAATGCTTGTTATAACGGTGGCAAACTCGAGTTAATTGGTAATTTTTATGGAGATGGAGTAGAGGCGTTGGTGTCCAAATTCACAATTCAATTGCATTTTCGTATCATTGGCTTTGTAATTGGGTTTTTAGATTGCTATTCAATTTCATTTTGTGCCATCTAAATCCACGGTCGACACTCCTATTTGGGTGATATTGATGTTTATATGAGTACGCACATCTTTGGAAACAATTAAATTAGTTTATGTGTAAAACAGATTCGCTTGGGATGGCATGATGCTGGTACTTATAACAAAAACATTCAGGAGTGGCCACAGAGAGGTGGAGCTAATGGAAGTTTGAGAATTGAGGTTGAGCTCAAACATGCGGCCAATGCAGGTAATGCAATGATTCAATGTTGATTGTTAGTTAGTTTGGTTGATGGTAATATTGTCTTATAAGCTGGCCATTTCAGGCCTCGTGAATGCGTTGAAACTTCTTCAGCCTCTCAAAGACAAGTACTCTGGTGTGACATACGCAGACTTGTTTCAGTTGGCTAGTGCTACTGCTATAGAGGTTGTCCTTTTAATCTAACTATAGAATTTTTTATGAATGGAATTTGAAATATTAATGAAAGGCTGAACTAACCGATTCCTTGGAAATTTCAGGAAGCTGGGGGCCCCAAAATCCCCATGAAGTATGGAAGAGTGGATGTCACAGGACCTGCGGAGTGCCCAGAAGAAGGGAGGCTTCCTGGTAAGAGGAACATAAACACAAATCGGGGAACATTTCCTTTAAAGCTAGTTCCCACACCAATCATCCTATAAACAACAAACCTCCATCCATCTTCTACCCCAAAAGAAATAAAAGCGGAGAATCTATTTTGGCCAGCCCTAATACTTTTCCAAAGAGCACACATGAGGTCTTCGTACCTCCTCAAAAATTCATTTATCCATTCCTCTCCATACTTCACACCAAGAACATGTCTTGAAAAATGATGTTCCTCCTCATAGAAAGTGCCATAGCCATTTATCCAACAGGGCTTGATTAAAAGTTCTGAATTTACTCAAACCCCCTACCCTCCATGCTTCATAGGGGATCATACCATATTCCAATCCACCAAATGAAACTTTAATTCTTCGTTCGTCCCACAACTTCCACCCCATAAAAATCCACTAGACAAAGTATCTTAAGAAGCGTAAACCTTCCACCTTTAGATAAGTAAAGTTTCTTCCGTCCTGCTAACCACTTCTCTATCCTTTCTAAGACTAAATTCCACATCATAGAAGCCTTAAATGAAGATCCCAAGGGAAAACCATGGTAATAGGTAAAGATCCTAACTTACAGCACAACAATGCTGCCAACTCCTCTAAACCTTCAACCTTCCCTACTAGGATTAACTCATTCTTTCCAAAATTTACTTTTAAACCTGAAACAGGCCCAAAGTGTGGAAGCACATATCAAATATATGTAAGACGTTCAGCTGTAGCATCGCTAAACAGGATGGTATTGTAGGCAAACAGGAGATGAGAAATAATCGATACACCCCTAGAACCACCTCCCAAATGAAAACCAGACAGAAAACCACCCTCTAATGCTATCAAAAGCATTGGCCTAAGGATTTCCATAGCCAGAATAAACTACAGGAAAGATAATTGGTCCCCCTGTCTCAACCCCTAGGACCATTAGAGGAGCCAGCTGGGATTCCATTTAACAAAACTAATAACTGAACTGTGAAAATAAAAGAAAATAGATTTCCTCCATTTATCTCCGAAGCCAAATCTGCTGATAAATAAATTAGACAATCCCAATTCACACGGTCATATGCCTTCTCAATATCTAGTTTACAAATAAATCCTAGAGTTGATCTCTGAGTCTATTGCCAAGACATTCATTAGCAATAAGAACCAATTCTAAAATATTTATTCCATCAACAAAAGTGCTCTAGTATTCTGGCACTAACTTCCCCAAAACAGTTTTTGATCTATTAGCTAGAACTTCTCCAAAATATTGAACTAGATTCCCACTAAACTGATCAGCTAAAAATCCTTTTTGTATTTGGCTCCTGTTTTCATTGGCACAGCAGTTACAAAAGAAGCATGTACAATTTTGTCTCCCTCATGTGTTTCAAATTATAACTTCCAATTTGAACACAAATTTGTTTTTGATGGCTGTCATACTGTCAGGAGAAATTTTATCAGTGAAATTATCACCCTACAGTCATCCACTGTAAAATCTTTTGCCTTTTCCAATGGATATTTAACTGCAATAGAACTTCCTCATTGTTAAGGAAAGTAGGCATCATCTGTTTTTCAATATTGCTTCGCTTGTATGCTTAGATCCTTGTTACTTTGGTTTTCACAATTTTTAGGCTCTTTGGTCAGAAATCTTTTTTCTAGTTTAGTTTGCTTTGGTTAGTCCTTTTCTTTCTCCTCTTTCTTTTCAGTTTCTTTAATTTCTCAATTATCCGATGCTAGTTGTAAACCCACTTTGCTTCACCTTTTGCAATCTATTTTTTCTAAAAAAAAAAATCACCTGATGATTAGCTGCTGACCCCCCTTCGCCTGCTGATCATCTACGAGATGTTTTCTACAGAATGGGATTGAGTGACAAGGTAATTCTCATGGTGATATACACTTGGTTTCTGGATATTACCTCACCATGCATGTGATATTTTCCTCTAAAGCTGTTTTTTGTGCAGGAAATAGTTGCATTATCTGGTGCACACACACTGGGAAGGTCCAGACCAGAACGCAGTGGTTGGGGCAAGCCAGAGACAAAGTACACGGTATTGTATACTCATCTTCTGTGCATGACTGCAGAAGAGCATATTTTGACTAAGTTGCACATTTCATACCTCTGAGGGGATATTGGATTTTACTATTAAACAAGCATGTAAAATCTGTTATTGCATTCATAGAAAACTCAAAATGATCTTCGTAGCAATTAATCAGAGCTGTCAGAGTATTCTTTTCTTCATTGAACCTCCTAAGGATAGAAAATCACCAGTTTGTGTCAGATGATGAACCACTATCAATTACAGCAAATTGATTCCATAATCAACAGTGAGAAATAGCTTCAAGTAATTTGCTTATATGATGAGGCTATTGTATGCTGATTTCATAGTTTTGTCACCCATCAGACTGAGCGTACTGCATTATCATAGTATCAGGAACATCCTCGAACATAGGTTGTTCAAGAGCCGGTAATTTATGCTGACTAGACATTTTTATACTCTCATAGATGGGCTGCTTCTTCTTATGTGCTTAGGCTTTATGAATATTGAATTTTTCCAGATTAAATATTAATGAAGGGATATCATGAGACCATGGAGACCAAAGAGATTTATCACCTGATTACTATACCTGCTGAACAGCATGAACACTCTAATGTTAAAATCCTTGTCTACCACATTTACTAAACAAAACCATGGAGAACAAGGAGATTCTAACCTTATGAGCAACAAGAGTCTTTTTGTCTTTGTGTTCTATCTGTTAATATTTCTAATTTAGTAATTAAGATGTTTCTATATTTTCTGCTGTTCTGTACAAATGATAGCTCAAGAATCTAGGATTAACTAGTAGTCGCAGCTGTAATGAAAATAATAAGATGACAGAAAAACAGCAAAACTAACTGCTAAAAATATGACTAGCATATATTTCATGGCAGAAAGATGGGCCTGGAGCACCAGGAGGACAGTCCTGGACAGTGCAATGGTTGAAGTTTGATAATTCCTACTTCAAGGTTTGAAAATCACAATGATGGCCTTTTCATATACATTAAGAAGTACAGTCCATGCACCCCCCCTCCAACCCAAAACCAGAAGAAGGGGGGGGGGGTGAGGATGTTGGGGAATTCCCTTTTGCTGATTGTGATTGAACTATCAGGATATTAAAGAAAGAAGGGATGAAGATTTACTGGTGTTGCCAACTGATGCTGTTCTTTTTGAAGATCCATCATTCAAGGTAAAACAGAATGAGGTTTGGCTGTGAGGCAGTTATATAGCGTAAAATGTTTTATGATATATTGCATGATTTTCAGGTATATGCTGAGAAATATGCTGAAGATCAGGAAGCATTTTTCAAGGATTATGCTGAAGCCCATGCCAAACTTAGCAACCTTGGAGCCAAATTTGATCCTCCAGAGGTTTGTTATCCTCTAATGATTGTCTTTGTTGAATTTCAAGAGGATGCTAACCAAATATAACTAGTTTGTTTAGTACAATGTCATGTTCTTCCACACACACACGCATCTATGGAATAAACAAGCAATTTGCAAATATTATTAGTAGCTCTTGACTGAGGACCTACTAAAGAGACACCCACACACGTACTTGTAGTGCTAAATTTCACCAAAACTTCAAACTGGTGGTTCTCTAGGAAATATTTCCGTCAAATTTGATTTATTTTGTTTGCTTTATGTCAACCTAACCACCTTATAATCCCAGCTCCTTTAAAGACATGGAGAACATACATTTGTTGATGCGCAGACCCACACGGCACACAAAACAGCCATTAAACCATTATTTTTTCTTTCTTATTTGACTAATGAGAGGTCTAAAATAACTGCACTGAATTTGGGGATCAGGGTATCGTGATAAATGATGGTCCTCCAGAATCTGCACCAGAGAAGTTTGTGGCAGCCAAGTACTCATCCGGAAAGGTTGTAATTATGATGAACTTACATCCTAATATTCTTTTATTTGATGGTTGTCAGAAATTCCTTGCGTTTTTTAGCCTGAAAATATGTGATGGAGAAATTATTTGTTTGCAATTTGTTCATCATCTTTACTTTTCATGGTTTGCTGCAGGATTAAGAAACAAGTATCTTGTTTTCTTGTGCCGTGTCTTTTAATAATACAAGATGAAGCTACTTATCAAAAATAATACAAGATGAAGCTATTTTCAAATCCTGTGAACTCACATCTAATACATGGAAGTCTTAAATGAAGAAGAAAGGAATAAAATTCAATAGTGTTATACTTGCAGAGAGTGCTGTCAGATGATATGAAGCAAAAGATTCGAGCAGAGTATGAAGCAATTGGTGGCAGCCCAGATAAGCCTCTACCGACTAACTATTTTCTAAATATCATAATTGTGATTGCTGTTTTAGCAGTTTTGACCTCACTATTTGGGAACTAGGTTGCCTGAGTTTTTTTTATTGAAAATTGCGTTGTTTGAGTGCACTTTGGTTGAACTGTTGCATTGTCAATGAGTAAATGGTCGGTCATGTGGCATCCATAGAAATCATAAAATGGTAATGAAGGTAAGAAATCAGGATTTGTGATTGTTTGAAATGTCTCAAACTCCATAAATTATTGTTTCGAGCTAATCACATGCTAGCTTATAATGAGTAATGCTAAAAAGAGGACCCATGTCCTTGAATCATTTCAAAATTGATGTGGCTTTTAAAATTACTTTTGGATTAAAATTCAATAGTGATCTATCACATATCTAATAGTAATTTTAAAAGCCACATCAATTTTGAAAGGACTCAATGAGGACATGAGTCTTCTTTTTAGTATTACTCAGCTTACAATATACTTTGATTCATTAATAAATAGGAATTTAGTTCCTAAAATTAGAGCGAGGTTGAACCAAATCCTTGTTATATGAATTTTACTTGAACCAGCTTATTTTCTAGTCTAAACAATCCATGTGAATCCAATTGATTGCGTTGATTTATTTTTTGGGATTGGTTCTGAAGCAAACCAAAGCAAATCCCTGATTTTCCAAATGGTCCCAGAAGTTTAATACTAACTTGAAATTTAAAGTCTTGATTTTCAAAGCTGTTGTGTGTGTGTGTGTGTGTTTTTTTTTTTAAGTTGCAGTAAATTAATTGCACATGCAAGCAAGTATTTGAAGTTGTGAAGTATCTTATGACGGTCATTTGTATCTTTGTATGTTATTCAAGGTGTTCTTTCGTATAATTCATTAGTCTGGTAGTAGTATCTCTTTTCGCAAACGTATGAACGGTTGAGCTTTGGAAATTGCAAAGTGAAGAAGTTAACCTCAAAGGTCCAGTTTTAACCATAGTGCGTAACAAAAAATGCACAATTTTTTCTACCTTCGAAATGTAAAATTTGTATGACAGGCATTTGGTTTATGACAGCCAAAAGAATTTAAAGCCGAATTCTCACTGATATTGATATAATGAAAAATCCTAGATGCTTAGCTCAAATGTATTCTTTTCATGTGGTTTTTGTGAATGCATAATAGAAATTTTTTTCTTTACACTTGCTGCACAGAGTTAGAATTAAAAAAAGACTGATGTATCCAATTTACTCGTTTCTTTAGCTAATATTTGTCGGTTATATGTGTATTAATTAAAAAAAGAAAATCTGACTTTGGTGATTTCATCTATTATGTTGAAGGACGTGTTCTATTGGACTGCTAGAAGAGCTATTGTGTTCCATGATACCGAATGCATTTTGGCTGTTAAGAAGTGATAGAAAGAAAATAGGAGAAGACGTGAGTAGAGAGTGAAGGGCTATTTTTCTCATCTCAGCAACCCTCAATCCATTCCACATAGAGAAACGCTTCTCTACCACCAAAAAACACAACTTTTAGCCAACTTGCTTATGTGGCTGTGATTTTTTTTTTTTTCTTTGAGAAAACACTATACGTCCCCCCACATTGCCACCCCTCTCTCTCTCTCTCCCTCTCGCCCAAAGTTCCCAAATTTTTTTCCTCCCCCCAATCCGCCGCCTCTCTCTCTCTCTCTCTCTCTCAAATTTCCTCCCCCCACTAAAACCGCTGCCCCCCCTCTCTCTCTCTCTCTCTCTCCCTCTCGCCGGTCGAGCCCATCCCTCTCCCCCAAATATTCCCCCCCGAAACCATCGGAAAAAAAAGTTTGTACACCGGTGAGATTTGTTTAATGAAGTGATAGCCAACCAAGAAGATGAGGAACACGCCGGAGGGGACCGCCTGCCGAAGAGCGAACAAGAGAGAGAGAGGGAGGAAATTTGGGGGTTTCAGTGTTGGGGGGAAATTTGGGGACTGTGCGTGGGGGGAAATTTGGGGAGAGTTGATTTCAGCTGGTTTTAGTTTTTTGTTTTTTCAAAAAAAGAAAAAAAGAAAAGAAAGTGCCACGTACGCAAGGGTTGGTAAGAAGTTGTGCTTTTAGGTGACTGTGAATCACTTCTCTTCCACATACTAGGAGAATTAGGTACAAATTATTGGGGGAATATTATGAGGATGACGGCTGGCCTTCTAGAAGAGTACCTAATATTCTAGGCTTGCATTCTAACAAGAGAAATGCTAGAGGTACCAAATCTTTTACTAAGAGATGGGTATCAAGATGAAGTAGAGCTTATTCATTGGTACTCATAGCATTTTTTTTTATTAATTGTTTTGATCATCTCCAATGAATAAGTTTCACATCATCTTGGTATCTATCTCTTTGTAAAATTTTTGGTACCCCCTAACATTTCTCTTCTAACAATAAGCAACATTTTCATGAATTGAGTTTAGCCAACAATACGGTAAAATAGGTCATCAATGATTATCTCCCGAGTCTTTTATGTATATATATCTAACTCTTTATATTTTTGGTAGTGTCCAAGTGTCTTATATGATACAATATTCAGAGCCCGTTTGAGTTTGTGATTTAAAAATGTGCGATTTGAAAACGTAATTAAACTTTTGGTAAAATTGCAGTTTAACTTTTAAAATTAAAGTTTAACTTTTTAAAAACGTAGCCCCTTGCGATTTGAAAGTGTAGGTTTTTTTATGTTTTTAAATCATAATTATTTAAAAAAAAAAAAAAAAAAAAACCAATGTACTCTTAAATTATATTTTCTGCAATTTTGTTTAAATTCACACTTTTGATCTATGCCTGACACATTCATAATATATGATACGGGAAAGATGATAAAAGTTGAGGGTTCATATTGGTAATGTTGACTGTTAATGATTTGCCTGGGCCTGATTTGGAAATCGTAAATAACATTTAACTGCGGATGAACAAGATCAAATTACTCTTAAGTTATATTTTATTTTTTCCTTTTTTCATCTGGTGCCCGATTTCAACTCCAAATGAGCCCATAGACGAGGTGTACAAGAAATTTTTTATTTTTATTTTTTGACATGTCCACTTAAGAGGGGAATGAGAGATTCAAACTAATGACTTCAACTTCACGATGCGTGATACTAGTCAACTGAGTTACGCTGGTAATTGCGATATCATTGCAAGTTGATATATATATATATATATATTGGTGATAGAAAATATCGTGGAGCTTTATTTCATCGATCTTTGAGCGTATTCTTGGCCTAGAATGGAATAAAACTCAATTTTAGCTATTGGGACGTGACTAACAAGTGGTTGGGCTAGCCAGGTTAATAAGCTTCTTCTTCTTCTTCTTCTTTTTTAAAGTCAGGTTAAGCAGTTATATGCAAGCTGTGTTGACCCAAGTGCAACCGCACAGGTCTACCGTGTTTGTCCATCAATCAATCAATAATGTGAGAAATTATATTTTTACCGCATAATTATTATAAAATGTTAATGTGACAGTTTTAACCAACGTTGAATTAATCCTTGTTAAAAATGCGGTATATAGTATTACTCATTTATATGGTAATACTACGGTGCTTAACTCGAAAGAAAAAATTATAAGCTGATAGATACTGTTACATCAGTCCAATAGAATGAGTGGGATAGCTGTAGAGTAATTCTATTAGTATATTAAGTATCCATCAAGTGTCCATCAAAACATGAGGTGGCTTTTAAAATGATCATTTTATCAAAATGATCATTTGATCAATCATACGTCCAATTGGTGATTTTAAAAGCTACCTCTCTTTTTACGAACACTTAATGTACTAATAGAATTATTTATAGTTGTAAGATGAAAAATAATAATAATAATAATAATTTTTAGCACTATTCTCTCTCTCTCTCAATATATATATATATAAAACTAACGTTATATATCATATTTCTTACAAATATCTCAAAAGACTGATGTGATAATCTCAATCAACCTTTATTTTTTTTGTACTTCTATAATTTTTTTAAAAAAAAAATTGATTTAAGAGTTGGTTAAAGTTGTCACGTATCATTATGAGATAATTGTGACAACCTTAACCAAAGTTTCTAGTATTACTCCAACTATAACTTCGAATTACTTTAAATTTTCTTGAAATATGTGTCACCTTAGATATTAGATTCACAAAAATAATCGAATGCGTTTATAATGCATGCTAATTAGAATTTGGGGAAGACGTGACACAACATGATGTTTTGCTGAAATTAGTAGCCATATTTTAGGCCCATCAAATATGTACGTTTAATTCAGTTGCCAATTTTTTTCTTCTCAAAATTCAGACAATGTTGGGTTATGTAAAGAAAAAAACATATGGGATATATTAGTTTTTACTACAATTTTTTTATAAATTGATGTGACATGTTATCACAATCAAATTTAATTATTTAATAACTGATGTAACAAATGTTATGTAGACAGTAAATTTACAAACTAACATAACAATTCATGTAACATCAGGAGCTAAAACTTGAGGGGAGGGGGGACAAAATTTTATTTTTATTTTTTGGCAGAGAGGGGAGAAAAAATTAATTTTGCGTGGATATTTATAAAAACATATATTTTTGGAGCCTTTCTTATAAACATGGTTTCGCCTTTGACTTCCACGTCAGTTACAATTAAATTTAATTGTTTAATAACTAACATGATAAATGTCATATGTACGGCCGCAATGTCAGTTTTTAAGGAACTTATGATAAAATTTGTAGTAGTCCTAACAACACTCATAAAAAAAATAAAAAAAAAATTGTTGCCATGTTTGTTAATTACTTTGTTTTCTATCTTTTGTTTTTTTGTTCTTTAGTAAAAAACACAAATAATTCAAAACAAAAAAACATTAACAAATAATTTAAAACACAAACAATTTTCGCATATGTTTCACATCTGAATATTTTTTGGAACCAGAAACAAAAAATGCCCAACCTAATGCATTTAATTAGAAATGGATTACCGGAATCCTTATAAATTGTGAAGTGCTTAATTAAAAACTTCAAAATACTTTTTTTTTTTAAAAAAAAAAACATTTCTTAAAAAATAATTAGTACTATTTATTTGTTTCAGGAAGTTCATCTACAATTTTTTCAAACGCAGGGGTGCTCATTGCATATATAACAAATAAAAATAGTAAAAATATTTTTTTTAAAAAAAAATCGGGGTAGTGTTGCCACTTCCATTAGCTACCAAATACATATGACATTTGCGTAGTGATCACCAAAAGCATATTGTTGATGCGTGCCGTCGCTATAAGCATATGACGATCACATAATGTCGCTAGTTCTATCTTCCGACCTGGACAACTGCCATATCACCACAACGGTGGCAGATCTTTTTTTACACTTATTATATCTTTTTACATTGTAAAAAAATATTTTTAAAAATTAAAAAAAAAAAATCTCAAAATTTTACCAAACAACTATTCTTTTATGAACCTAATTAAAACACTTTTTTTCAAAAGTGACCCTACCAAATCAATTCTTCATTTTTACCTTGTTTTTTTTTTTTTTTTCAACTACAAATTTAAAAGGCTCGAAACTTTTTGCCCTAAACTGTTGGCAACTCTGTTAGTCTCTCGAAATGCGTAAAGAGTGAAAGAAAGTGTAGTTTTGTTCCTAATTTAGGGAGCACGTAGGGTAATGTCCTAATAATTACTCTCTATGGATTCATCATGTTTGGAAGCTGCCTTTTTTATATATTCACATCCTTATTCAGCCTTTTCTGTAAAGTTGTTTTTTTTTTCTTTCTTCTTCTTCTTCTTCTTCTTCTTTTGAGAGAAGCCTTTTTCAGGTGGGGACTCGTGGTCGTGGTCGTGTACTCATTAATGTTGTGCTCTGTTGCATCATTAAAAGCTACGGGAAAACTTTGAACTACCCTATTAAACACTTTTGTAGCCACACATGCAACTCCACAGAGAGACAACCAATTCAGTTGTTGCACCTGGCCGATGAGAATGGTTGATCGTCGGTTGGCCAAATCCACATACTAGGTGGCCTTAATACGGACAAGGACTCAAAACCCATGTGCTTTTATTTCACTTCATTTTATTGAGTTGAGACTCGTGATAATGTTATCCGATTTTCAATTGGTTATTGTCTAAAAAAATTAAATAATTATTGCCCCATCAGTCTAATGAAATTGGAGTATAAATTATCCATTACTCAAAACCCAATATATCCATCCTTCTGGTGGCAAATATTCGGCCATATATTTTTTTAAATAAAGTTTTTCTCCTAGCTAAATTATAAATAAATAATCTTTTATTAACACAGTTTTTCCCCGTAGTAAAATATCATGCAAAAGAGGGAAAAAAGTACGCAAAAAGGCTTGTCGAAATAGGCCGATAGGAAAGACTCCTTAATTACTTACCGTTGGTTCCTCCGGGATGATAGTCTTTTGAGAGGCTTATCCCACGTTCCTCCATTACCCATCATGAGATTTGAGGCTTACGAGGCGGTTATGAAAATTGTTCAAGTGATGTGGAAGTGCTGTGAGAGAGAATCTTGTGTGCCAAGGGTTTGTTGAGCTCAGGTCAGTGGGTTGGTATGTCGATTATATGGGCTCGTCGGCCCGTAAGTCCAACACTTTTAATTTAATTTGATCTATTAAATTGATATGTGTTTTTAGAACTTGCATTCTCATATGTATTATTAAAAATACATGTGAAAATTATATGTTTTTCAATTGCATGTCAATTTAATAGACTTAAAAGAAAAATTTGAAGAAAACTTTATTCCAATTTCGAAAGTGGGTTAAAGTTCAAAATATAAACCCTTCTTATCTCATTGTAAATTTGCAGTGCTAGTGGTAGTTGTTGTAATTAACAAACCTTTAATTGATCATGTTTGCCATTGTGAAACACAAATCTCTCCTCCATGCTTCATCCGTAGCAAAAAGTCCACTTTAATATGTCTATCAAGGGGAAAGCTTAGCAAATATTAATCATCATTGTGGCTATGCAGGAAACTATTAAAACGACCTTTTTTTTAAAACAATAAAAAAAATATATATATGATTTAAACTTTAATTATAGAGTGGTTGGAGAGTAATGAACGCGCATAGAAAACTTACGTAGCACTTCAATTTTATAATTTTATATTAGAAAGATGAATAGCTTACATTCAGTGTATAGATTATACATATACTCACGGTGCCAAGTTTCAAATTAATTTTTTACTAAGGGTGCGTTTGGGATTGGGATTTCGTAAATATAAAGTGTGATTTTAAACCAAATAGCAAAAAATAAATCGTTTGAAAATTACTTTTTTAAAAAATTTACAATTTGAAAATGCAAAAAAAAAAAAAAAAAAAAAACCTATTTTTTTCAAATTGGAGGCAAGGGGGTGTTTTTCTGAAAACACATAATTTTTAAGACTAGCTAGTATGTGATTTTAAATGAAAAACTACGATTTTGCTAAACACTTAACTACATTTTTAAAAATCACTTTTTTTTAAATTGCACATTTTGAAATCACAAATCCAAACAGAGTCTAAATGAGATGAGATTGAGCTTCATAAATGATTTTAGAGAGTAAATAGCTCAAAATTAACTAGTCATTTTATAGTGATAAGTTGATAATTAACACAAATATAACTAATATTTTCCTTGGATAGTACGTAACAACTCTGAGGTTTTCTTTCTTTTCTTTTTCTTTTTTTTTTTTTTTAAAAAAAACAATTGATTCATATGTTTGCTGATGTGGTGTGCTATATTGTTACTTTTTAGCACTAATCTGGTTGCTTAAAAACTATTCTGAAAGCAGTTGGTTTAGCCCCAAAGCTTCCATAATAGATGACAACTCGTCAACTCTTATCATAAAGTACTAAAGTAGTAATAGAACAGCGCTCAAATGATTCGTCCCTCCCAAAAGGAAAAGATGCACATAAACAAAAACATCCACCAATTATGATTTATTAAAGACTGAGAAGTCAACGGAAGTAACTTGATGTAGTATTATTATATTAATTATTAAAATATAGATTATCTCATGATAGTATACACGGTTATACGGTATTTTTTATGTTTACAAACTTATGAATAATGATTCAATGCCACTTAAATATATAATTTTTTCACCACTTTGCCTATGTGGCAAGGTGGTCCCTCACTACTTTTTGAGTCTTTTTATTTTTTAAAAATAAATTAAGGTGGGAGACCACCTTGCCACATAGACAAGGTGGTGAAAAGTTATATATTTAGATGGTAGTGAATCATTACTTCAAACTTATACGCCAGTTTACGTGAAACTTACTACCTCCCTTACTAAAACATAATGTAGATTGCGACATGACAAACATTTTTTGAAAATATAAATTGTTTTGTGAGTTTGTAAAATAATTATAATAAAAGCGATAGTCCCTCAAATAATTTCTCATAAATATTAGGGTTAAAGACATATTTGGTACATGTCGTTTAAAAAGTTTAATTTTTGGTACCTCAGTTTCATTTCGCTTCACAGATAATACTTGGATTTTGGGAAAAGACTGATTTGGTATTCATTCAAAAAAAAAAAAAAAAAGATTGACTTGATACTTCTGTCTATTTTTCCGTCTAATTTTAATAGATTGCCACGTGTAAATCAACGAGAGTTGACACGTGGCACAATATAAAAATAAAATAATAATAATAAAATCTTTAAAAATTAATTAATAAAAATTAATAAAACTTTAAAAAATAAAAAATAAAATAAGGGTGGCTCCTTTGGGCAAAATGGGGATAGTTAAGCCAAGGAAGAGGCTCAACCACCCCCAATGGCCGAAAATAGAAGAAGAAAAAAATAGAAAGTTTTGGCTCTTGGGGGTGGCCGAACTACCCCATGGCCATTGATATTCCTATATATATATATATATATATATATTTGCCTTTGGGGTGGTCGAACCACCATCATGGTCCTTGGGGGTGGTCGAAGCACCCTCAAGGGCCAAAACCCTCAATTTTTTTTTTTAATTTTTTTTTCTCTATTTTTTCTCTAAAGGCCATACGGATAGCTCAGCCACCCTTTTTTTTAAAAAAAAATTAATATTTTTATTTTTTAAAGTTTTATTAATTTTTATTTTTTAGTTATTTATTATTTTTTTAAAAAATATCTATAAAGTGAAATAAACTAAAATACTAAAAAATAAAACTTTTAAACAATAAGTATCAAATATATCTTTAACCCTAAATATTATAATCAATACAGCTTATTGTCTAAGCAGTAAGCATGTGATTGAATTTCAACTATTTTACTCGTATTGTCCTCACAAAACCTTAATAAAGGCTCAAAATATGTATGGGGGTGTTCGTCCACCCCATGGTAGAGAAAAAAAAAAAAAAAAAGTTTGTTCAAGGGTTTTGATTCTTGGGGGTGGCCGAACCACCCCTAAGGGCCACTGGGGTGGTTCGGTCACCTCAAACAAGTCAAAAGGGTGGTTCTTGGACAAAATGGGGCTGACCGGCCACCACTCTTTTTTTCTTTTTCTTTTTTCAATTTTTTTTAAAAAGTTTTTATTATTAATTTTTAAAGATTTTATATATATATATATATACACTAAAACACGTGTCAATCCTATATGACGTTAGTTTTTGGACGGAAAATTGACTGGAGTATTAATTTGGTATTTTTCTAAAACTGATGTATCATATGCGAATTGAAATTTAAATATAAAAAAATAAAGTTTTCAAAATTATTTACTAAAAATGTATTTTATTTTATTTTATTTTGAATTTTTATTATTGGCAATAGCAATAGCAAAAGGACAAGACACGAGTCTTTTAAAATCTGGAAATCGTCAAATCCTTGATTTCCAAGCACCATCGTACCTCTTTCAATGAAAATAATTTTATTTCACGCGTTACGGCGTTTGACAATTGAACGAAGAATCCAAACTCAAGGATTTGAATAGTATTTAGCGTTGGAATTCCCCGTTTAGAATTCCAATTCCCGTACGGTTCCTAGGAATTTTCAGATCTCTCCGTCACGTTATTATTTTGAGAATACGATAAATTTGTAGCTATTAAATTAATATTTGTATATTTTTAATAAATCGTTAAAAACAAGTGATTTTGTTACATATTTTCTTTTTAAAAGAATACATGCTTTTAAAAACAATTATTGGTTTAAGATATATTTAGGTTTGCGATTTCGTAGATAATAAGTTTAATTTTAAGATAAGTGATTGGTAACGTCCCCTACCCGCCTCTGTTAATTAAAAAAAAAAAAAAAAATTTATCAAAAAGTGACTTATGATGTCACATCATTTTCCCAATTTTAAACTAAATCGCAAAACATAAATTGTTTGGAAACTGCTTTTTTAAAAATTGCGATTTAAAAACGTGAAAAATTTGCTTTTTCAAATCGCATGTAAGATGATATTTTAAAAAAAAAAACAAAATTTTAAAGGTTAATTTTTAAAACTGCAATTTTTTTAAACGCTTAACTGTGTTTTTAAAAATCACTTTTTTCAAATCACACATTTTAAAATCATTATTTTAAATCACACTTTTTAAAATCAAAAATCTAAACCAACCCTTAATATACTAAACTAAAATAATTTTCTATAATATAATTTGAAAGAAGAAAGCTTTATTTTATTTGTAGTGACAATTTGTACGATTGCGATAAAATATGTTTTCAAAAGCAGTCGATAGATACAAGAATTATGTTGACGATGTTTGTCGGCTAATTCTAAATTCAAATGCATTGCATAGAGTGGAGGGATTGTCCGAATTGTGATCATGTTACTTTGATAGATTTGTTCGAAATTTTCATTTCAAAATTGGCTGGCATGTGAGTCTAATCATAATCATAATCATAATCATAATTCATCATTTTTGGTAGTGATGTTTGGTAAAGGAGGTTGGCTTATTTTCTCATAATTATCTAAATATATATACACCTAAAAATGTTATAAATATTAATCATAAAGTTTAGATGTGCTTTTGATCTTTAAAATTTTTATAAATACAATTTCAATTTCATGTTTTTATATAAGATATTTTTTAATGTTAAAAATTTAGTCGGTCATACATTAATCGGATTAGATAACAATTATGGAATATGTTCAACTTTTTGCTTAATTAATGCTTGTTGAACTAAAAGAATTTTTATTTTTATTTTTTATTTTGTTTTAGTTGTCCTTTTAGACAATTTAAGTACGTATATATAATATTATAATTTATAACCTTTTTCCATAATTCTATTACATAAATATTCTAAAAAATTTAAATTAACTTTTTTTAAAAAATAAAATTAATTAATTATTTTAAGACTAAGAAATACTATTCCATTTATCAAAAAGAAAAAAAGAAAGAAATACTATTCCAAGAATAAGCATCATTCCTTCGCTATTTTTCTTGATCAGTCCCCATCAGTGTGTGAAACCGAATACAATTATTTGGTAAAGACAGGTACATAATAGAATAGTTAGTTGTTAATTTTAAAATTAGTAAAAAGTAATGATGTGATATAAAGTAAAAAAATTTATATAAAAAAAAAAAAAAATTTGTATTGTAGTGATTTTTTTTATTTGAATAGTAATAAAAAATTATTGATGTGATATAAAAAATAAATAAAATGAAAATATTTTGATGTGAATTGTTATTATTTAAAAAAAAAAAAAAAAAAAGAAAAAGAAAAGAGAAAGTGAAAAAAGTATGTAAACAGTAAAACACACCGCTGTTTCATTCACGTCCTTGCCGAACAACCCCAGTCCCCAGAATTCATAGAAATCAGAATTTACAGAAACCCACGTGGCTCTGTGCATGTCCTCGTGATAACTGGGAACGGTTCGACAAAATCTGCGCATGCAGACGATCATGCCCTTGTGCACGTCTCCAAATGTCACTTAAGTCAAAAGTGGGTCCCACACCATTAATGCATATACGCCGTTTACGAGAAAACGTTCTGATGGTACTGGGAGTATGTGAAGACACGTGGTCCTGCTGCTTCTTTTATCAGTTTCATACTTTTATGGAACATCAAGGACTCACGCGTGGCTCGTGTCTGACAAACTTTTCTCCTTCAAAGTTCCAAACGAAAAGTGGAACGCTTTTCCTTTTTTTTTTTTTTTTTTTTTGGGAAGTTATAAATAAGAAAGGTTATTGATTATTTATTTTAAAATTTGGATTAAATATTATTTAGCCCCTCAACTAATAACAATTTTTTATAAAGCATCACGAATTAATAAGTATCATACTTTGGTCTTTCAATCTGACAATTTGTTGCAACTTAACCACATTCGTCAGTCTTAACCGTTATGTAGCTTGAAAAATTAAATTTAACCAAAATGTTACAAAAATATCCTTATTTTAACGGTTGAAAACCGCAATTACCCTTTCTTTTCTTTTCTTTTTTTAAAATAATAATAATTGTCAAGGGTAATTTTTTTTTTAAAAAAATATAATAATTTGTCAAGGGTCATTTTTCTACTAATTAATAAGTACAAAGGATAATTTCGATTTTTCAATGGTCAAAAAAATAATAGTATTTTTGAAATATTTTGGTTAAATTTGATTTTCTTTCTTACCTAACGATTAAGACCGACGGATGAGGTTAACAGTTTGAATGGCCAAATCATGACACTTGTCAATTCGTGATGCTATATAAAAAATGACTATTAATTTATGAGTCTAAATAATATTTAGGCCTTAAAATTTTAAGTTAATAAGGAAAGATACAGTTATTTATTTAAGTTACTATTTTAATATTCATCTCATGTTGTGAAATTCTTCCTTAGTTCCTTAATAACTTGACTCAAAACGTATAATTTATGTTTAACATTTTTTTTTTTTTTATATGTCCACACAAAAACTAGTGACTTCTGCTTTATGAGGCGTGATTCTCAACCAATTGAGGTACCTCTTAAGGACAATTTATGTTTAACAATATTTTAATATTGTTAAACATAAATTATTTATTAATCAAATCAAATAATTTATCTTTTCCGAAGCCATTATGGAATGGCTCTCTTTTGACGGTACTCGTTTTTTTTTTTTTTTTTTTTTTTGTCATTAAATAAAAAATTGATTTAAAAGAATTTCCTTCTATTCCTTTTGAAATAAAATTTCAATAGTAACATAGTTAATATAGAGAGCGATATAAAGCAATATTTTGTAGCATATTTAGAGTTTTTTTTTTTAAAAAAAAAAATAAAAAATTTATTATGATGGGTTCCTTAAAAGAAAAATTCAATACAATCCAAAATCTCTGGAGTTAAATTCTTAATTCTGTCCCGAGTTTCAAAGGTTGGCTATAGGAATAATTCATATGGAAATAAGTTACATGGTCATAATTTTTTTTTTAGCATTCTTAGTTCTTATGAAAAAAATTAAACTAATAGTGAATATTCATGCTAGGCCAGGGCACCATGATTTTGGTATCATGAATCCCAGTAGCCTAACAATGGTTTACTTATTTTGATCTAGAGTATTGATTTGATGATTTTGGCATAATAACACTAATTATTCATACTTGCTTTGATCTCGTTATTTGTTTTAATAACCATTATTGTTTTAATCAAGGGATTGAATGGAAACTTCCAAGTTTCCTTCAAAAAAAAAAAAAAAGGGATTGAAATTAATGATCCTTTTCTTACTTCATGACACCACTTGATTTTGAAATTTAAATTTCAAGGATCTAGACCCATGTCCAAAAACCTTGAATCTTTATGCCGCCAAAACCAAAACAATTTCTCGAATTTCTTACCGTATGATTCTAAGTAATATAAATATATATATATACCTCAAATTTGATTGGCTATGTTTTTTTTTAAAAAAATATTTTGATGTGACATCACAATGATAAATATTTTTAGAATAGTTTTCTAGTAGGTTCCACATTAGGTATTATTATTATTATTATTTTAAAAAAATATTCTTTTATTTTTAAAAATAATAAGTTAGCTCATACCCTTAGGAAAGTTAAGCATATATTTTGTCAAAATATTCCTTACAAAATAGGTAGAAAGTTTTATAAAAAGTATTTTATATTTTGAGCTGTTTAATGTTAATTTTTTTTTTTTAAAATAGTGAGAAATTCAAACTAAAAACATAAGACAATACATTAGCAAATATAGCCACTATTAATTTTCATAAACTAAGCGAAATGCTTATTTGCATTATGACATTAATGTCGTGTACATCTCCACTAAATTAGTATGCTTTATTCACCATTAGTGTTTTTTTTTTAAAAAAAATAAAATAAATAGAGCATGCCATCTTAACAAAAATAAACGCGAAATAAAGGTCAAAATCCAAAGAAATATTTACCTTTCCATTATTGTAAGGCGACGCCAGCATGCAAAGACGTTAATGTAGCATCTAATTGCAAAGGAAATTCAGATTCTTTCCGTTTACCATATTGGATTTTTTTTTTTTTTTTTGGTGTTAAATGTCTTTAATTGTATATGTAGGCGTTTTCATTTATTTATTTACTGATTATTGTTATCGTTTAAAAGGAAAATATTTTAGACACTACAGCTTTTATTAAAATTTCTTACAATACACATAATTTTGTAAATTTATAATACTGTCATGTAATTTATAAAATACTTAAAATAAAAATTATAATTTTCCTGACGCACTTATAATAATTGATTGCATGTGTCACACTATCAGTGGGGACAACAATTTTTTATTTTTAAGTGGGACAACAATTATTTGATCATAAAAAACATTTTAAATGTCTCAAAAAAAATAAAATTAAATAAACAATTTTTTTTTTTTTTTTTTGAATATTAGAATCTGAGTAAAGATTCCTTTTCTTTTGTAAATCTCAGTTAAGATTAAAATTCAAAAGGTCAACGTTGGGTACCACCTACCTAACGGCAGGTATGCCAAAGGAACTCTTAACGGTGTTTATGGTTGGAATCGGACCAACGCACTCTAGAGTCTAGAAGGCAAATGAAGACAAACGGAGGATTAGTTGTTTACTGAAAGGGACATGCGTAAAGGGAAGTCGCTAAGCAGAGGTTTGATGGGGGAAATTAAAGCCCCGTACGAGATTGGACTAAAATATAATGCAGATATGAAGGGGTTGGGGTTGACATGGTCTAGTTGAACATTGCTTTGAGGATCATCTAATTTAACCTATTAATATGTCTTTGTCTTATGCCAATTTCACACCTTTTTAAACTAACGTATTAATATAACCTTTCTTATGGACACTTTCCAGCTTTGCAACTTATTCAAAATAAGTGTGATGTCGTGTCAAAACAATTCCCGCATTAATTATTTTTCTTCATTTTTCAAGGTCGGCACAACTCGGAGAGCATGCCCTTTTAATTTCACCTTTTGAAATCCTATTTCCTTAGCAATGCCACCGTGGCTTCAGCAACGGCCGAATATGTGATGTGTTGTTCATGAATACTCAGCACCACCAACATCTCACCCCATCGTCTCTTACTATCATACTAATGTCAGTCTTTCGCTTCTCTTTATTTACAACTGCATCTCAAATGATTTTTACAAATCTTGCTCCCTCTTTTATTATAAAAAAGAAAACTCCTCCTAAAAAGTAAAAAAATAATGCTAGATGCTATATTTATATCATACAATTGTAAAAGATGTTGACATAGCACTCAAAATTAATCATTTAGACCTATTTATTTGATGTTTTTTCAACCCAAACCCGAGTGTTTTCTTGTAAGTGTGGTCCATATGTATCCCAACTAGGTAATAGAGGAGATGTTAGTAACATTATAGTCTTATATTAATGCTAATATCATATTTATATGTTATTATGTTTGATTGAGTTTATAAATAATTATAAAAGAGTTCTACATTGTAAATTATTTTGAAGTAATAATTTATTGAGTCGTTACAAGATGCTGCCAGCCAGATTATGAGGTCATTAATCAAGAGAAAGCTGTTGTGCTAATATTCTTTTAATTTGCGTGTGTCTTACTCTTGCCAGCTTTGGGCTAGGCCCAGGTGTGGTGGTCATTAGTCGGTAACCATCATAACGACATTCTTCCCACCAAAATAAAGTCATGTTTATTCACCTTCTATTCACACCAACACGCAAAACTTGCTGAAGGTTAAGACTGTTCAAACTTTGATGCCATATTTTTATTGGATGACTATGCAGTAGACAGCCAAATTAAAGTCAAAAATATATTTATAATATATTTATTTTTATTTATTTATTTTCAGATAAAATATTTTTCTCCTTTGCTGCATTGGAAGAATAAGCATGTTACTGGCATCAGATTGAATTATATAAGAGTATTGAATACGTGCTTAGCAATAAATACCATATTTAATGATATATATATGGTATTAGTAAGAGCTTGGGGCAAAATGTTTCCAATTTGTTTTTTAAAATACCTCTATAATTATTTTAAAATTAATTTTTTACCTCTTTAATTTTATTTATTTTTAATTCCCCCTGGCATTTAAAAACATATTTGCACAACAAAACAAGAGAAAATCGGATTAAGCAACTATTTATTATTATTTCTAAAAATACCTAAAATTTTATTAAGTGCAAGTTTTCTTCCAAATTTAGTTGAAGAAAATTTTTATAATTCAATCAATTAAATCTATGCTTAGAACATATAATTTTCATGAGCATTTTTTGATTCACCGATACATGCATTCTCATATTAAAAATACATGTTAAAATTAAGTAAATTTAATAGGCTGAATTAAAGAATTTTCTCCCAAGAGTTTGATTTGTTTTTTTTTTTTTTTTTGTCTTTTTATTAGTTTATTATTTATTGAATCGAAGAAAACTTAAATTAGTTAATTAAAAATTAAATATAAAAATCTTAAAACCCCAGAGAAAATCAAAGGAGAGGGAAAGAAGTGAGAGAGAGTCCGAAAAGGGTAAACAGTGACAAGGTGCGTTACGCAGTGGCGGGTTCCACGAGCCTTCTTCTTCTTCCTACTTCTGATTCTTTGGCTTCTCTGAAACTCTGAAACCAAGTGAAAGAGAGAGATAGGGAGATAGAGGGGACAAACCCCAACATCACAAATCTCCATGCCTATTTTTTAATACTACTATAAACAAAAAACTTACAAAACCCATCTCTCTCTCTCTCTCTCTCTCTCGCTCTCGCTCTCTGTCTCAGATTCGTCAAATTCAAAACGGTTTGGTCTTCGGATTCCTTCGCATGGACGGTTCTGATTCAGCACCATCGATCTCAACGGTCAGATTCCCCTGCTTCCCCCCCTCTCTCCCTCACTCTCATGCACCAATGTCAATTACGCGTACTCACATACCACGTATGTAGTGCGTGTATCTGTCTATGTGCTCTGCTAGGGTTTATATATTTCAATTCACACGCACAAACACGCACTTGGATCCAGCGACTCTGATTCACAATGCTAAGTCGGCGTTTGTTGTGCGGGCAGGTCTGGACGCTGTGACTATGACTCGCATTATCAAGCCGCGCTTTTGGCTTGGGTTTGCTTGCTATGGGCTGCGGGGGCTCTAAGGTTGACGACCTCCCTCTGGTGGTGCTTTGCAGGGAGCGGAAGGAGCTCATCAAAGCGGCGTCGGATCACCGCTACGCTCTCGCCGCTGCCCACGTGTCCTACTTCCAGTCCCTCGCCAACATCGGCGACTCGCTCCGCCGCTTCATCGACGAGGAGTTCGTGATCTCGTCGCCCAGTTCTCCGGTGCTCACCCTGCCCTCCGATAAAGGAAAAAAGACTAAGAAGAGACCGAACATTAACGACTCGTCGTCTACAACTTCGATTTCGCTTTCGCATTTGGTCTCGCCGACTCAAGAGGAGGAGGAGAAAGACATTGCGGATTCGCACTTGCATTTGTCGTCCGACTCCGACTCCGAATTGGACTCCGAGTCGGGTCACATTCACATCCACAGTAGCCCCGAAGAACAGGGACATTCTTCTTCTTATGCTTATCCTCCACCTACTAATTGGGGTCCACCTCCGACGAATTGGGGTCCACCTGGAGTGAATTCGTACGCATATTACATGAAAAGCTCCGGAACGCCGATACAGACGGTGGTGCAGGAGGACCCGGAGAGATATGCGGGGGCAAACGGGCAATGGTCTGATTCTTCGTACGGGTATCAGGGCTATCCGCCTGGGTACGGTGGTTTCTTCGGTTTCCCTCCGATGGGTTCGCCGCTAACTGATTCCCAGATTGATCGGCGGCCGAGTACGCCCCCTCCTCCGCCCTCGCCGCCGAGGGTGTCCACCTGGGATTTCCTCAACGTGTTTGATACGGTCGATAGTGCTGGGTATTACCCGGGGTTTTACCCGTCACACCAACTCGGGTCGACCACGAGTAGTCCGGATTCGAAGGAGGTGAGGGAGAGAGAGGGGATTCCTGATTTGGAAGATGAAACGGAGCAAGAGGTAGTGGTGAAGGAGGTTCAGAAGGAGAAGAAGTTGAAGGAGGCTGTGAATGTGAATGTGGATAATAACAGTAATATTGGTGAGGGAACATCAAGAGCTGTGCCATTACATGACTTGTCAAAAAAAAGAGCTGTGCCATTACATGGTTCAGGAAGTTCAAGCACAATACCATTGAGTGGTAGTGTTAGCTCGCACTCGAACTCTGGTCAAGGAAAGGAGATTAAGAGCAGCCCTGACACAATCGTGTCCGAAGAAGGGTCCTCGAGGAAGAAAGGGGTGAGTTTTGGGGTCGACGAGGCATCTCCAATGGATGTCAGATCGTCCAAGCCGAGTGGCTTGACCACATTGTCGGCCCACCATGGTAAGAGGGACCTTCAGGAGGTTGTGATGGAAATCAGGGATGAATTTGAGGTTGCCTCTGGTTATGGGAAAGAGGTTGCCCTGTTGCTTGAGGTGGGCAAGTTGCCTTATCAGCCTAGAGGCACATCATTCAAAGGTTGGATTTTGACTATTGCTTGTCTTAGTAGCTTATCATTTATTTGTTCATTATTTTTTCTAGTTGCTTCATAGTTTTGTGTGTGGTTACATTTACTTTACAATATTTGGTATCTCATCAAAACCTAAACGTTGACGCTCAATAGCTAAATACATGGCAAGTGAATCGTAAAGAGCATACTGGGCGTAGGAAGTGGAATTAATACCATGAATTGAAAAGCATCAACCCTCTCTTGTTTGGAAGAACTCAAACACATGGAAATGGTACCAGCCATACTTAAAAATAGAAGGGTTCGACTGAAATAAATTACATTGTTGACATCGATGTTCTGCTGGACATGGGATGCTTTCTCTTGATATAAGCAGATCAAGATGTATTCAAGTGACCACAAATCTGAGGAGGTTTGAAAAACTTTCTTCGCTCTGCACCTTATGGGCCGACATCAACAAGATCATCTAAGAAGTTCAAAGAAAAGGCCTCATTATCTTGAGCAGACAATGAAATAAGAAATTTTTACAAAAAAGAAAAAAAAAAAAAGAGAGGAAAGAATAAAAGAATAAAAGAAAAAAAAAGGAAAAGAAAATTCCACATGTTTGCTAGATAGCTCTAGAATGTTTGTAATGCCTTTCTAACCTACTTGCATGGAGTAGTTGCTTTATATTTGGCGCATCTCATTTTTAATTAAATTTCTGGTATAGTAGCAGTAATGGTTTCATCAAGAGTACTCTCATTTATAAGATGCAGGAAGATGAAAGCACCAGAATTCACGTTTTAACATAAGTTGAATCATAAGCATGACTGTGATGCGACTATTAAGTATTGCTGAGCATCAGTACTATTTATTTGATTCATGGTTTTAGCAGGCTAACACTTGTCACATTTATATTTTGAGTTCTCTTCTCTGATCAATTCTAATTTTTAGCTCCATATGAAAATCATTTAGGACTTTGCTGAAACTTGTGTCTTTATGCAGTGATCTTTTCTAGGATCCGGTATCTGGTTGCACCTTCCAGGTTTTCTTCACACCCTCCGTCGAGGCTGTCAGTAAAATTGTCTTCTAGGACTATGAAAATGGCAAAAGCATACTATAGGGAATCTGGTAAGGGCTTCAACATGAAGGCTGGAAACCTTTCCTCAACCTTAGATAAGCTTTATGCATGGGAGAAGAAGCTATATAAGGAAGTTAAGGTATGGGTGCATCAAACATGTGTCTATGTTTGTTGTTTTATTTTAAATTTTGTGCACAGAAGTATATCCAGATTTGAGTTGTATAATCAAAATTGACTAAGGCTTCGTATATTAAAAGTCTATAACGGAGTTTGCTTTTTTGGGGACATTGTGAGTGCTAGTTGTTTGAATGTGGTTATTTCAGATTCCTATATTTTTTTTTGTCCTCCAACGCTCTTCTCTTTATATGCAATTTTGCTGAGGACATGATGGTGTTTATGTAGCTTTTGAGATAGGGTTTTATTCCTTTATAGATGCATACTAATAGTGCTTGTAGAAGGAATTCGAAGTTCATGTGCAAAAAGGGGGAAAAACACACACACACACACAACACACCAATACTTTGAGAGCCATGTATGAATAATAATTCTTGACTATCTAAAAGAATACCCTTTCACAACAGCTGTTAGTTTAAGCCAGCATGTTGTTGTTTTAGTTTGTTCTTTGATATAAAATAATTCTTGATTCTTGTTACACTCATTGTAAGGGCATTTGTGATGTCCTAGTTTCTTGAGCAATTCCTGAGTTTTTCAATGCTCTATGCCTACTATTTTTAAGCTGCCATGCAACGAAGACAATCCCCTCAAACAATAAATTCTTTACTAGGAAATTGTATTCCATACAAATATCTCTTATACCTTGATGTCTGTCTTCCAAGACAGTTGTCTCTGCTGTCTCCGTGTTGATGCCTGATCACCTGATGATCATTACCATAGGTTCATTAGCAACCTCTTATTGCATCAACCTACAATGCTGAAATTTATCATTCAAACGTTTACTAACTGCAATTCATCAGTTTTTGTGGGTTGTGATTTGTTTGCTCTCTTCATCTAACTCAGAAATATGCACACACACAAAACTGCTCAAACTACCTGTTCCCAAGCCCTTTTTTTGGGGCTATATTATATACTTATTTTGTAGTTATGGTTAGTTATATTGATTTTAAAATTGACACATGCACGAGTTCCCCCATCATACTTAGTTCCCAAATACAAGTGACACAAGTATTTGTCCTCTGCAATTAATAGAAATCTGGGAAACTCTTTCTCAAAGCATAATCCTTGAACCATATTTCATGCCAAAAGCGCACTTTTCTACCATCCCCGACCATGAAACTGATGCAACCTGCAAACCTCTCCCTGCCTATCCCTAGTACTTCTTGAATAGCTGCACCCATGAGTACTTCTCACCAACGCTGTAATCCGCTGGCTAGGCTTTCCCGTACTTCATTCCCCATTCTGGCCCCAAAAAGAATATGCTGCATCTTCTCCAATCTGTTTCCAATATCAGTAGGGATAGTGAAGACTTATGAAAAGTAAGTTGATGGGCTAGATAAAGTACTCTTAGTAAGTGTGAGCCTACCACCCTTTGAAAATTACAGTTTCTTCTACACAGCTAAATGCCGCTCCATTCTTTCCAGAATTTGGATTCTGCACCGCACTTATCTTGAATGAAGATCCGAGATACTTAGTGTCTCTATATTTGATGTTTACTGTTTTTTCTTTAATTGTTTTTGTCACTTGAACTCTCCTTTCTTAGGTAAACAAACTATCTGAAATTGTTCGATTTGACTACTTCAACAAATTTGCTGCCAAATGAGAACCAGAATGCATGTATTATACTGTTGAGAGTTATTACCAATCAGCGCTGTTAACACATAAACCTTTTGTCAAGCCTTAGATATTTAGCAGAGAAAGCTGCAAAACAGTCTGGCTAGAAATGTTATGAAGCTTCCCCAAGTTCAACTGTCTTGTCCTGTGTTTTGACAACTTAGGGATCATCATCTTAATTACTGCTGTTCATATTCAATTTCTCCAATCTTCCTTTATACTATTGTGTTTGAAATTTGATTCTAGAATAAATCTGAATGTAAGTATGCATCCTCTTTGTCATTGGTGAGTGGCTCAATTTGCATTTTATCTTGTCCCACAGTTATGGCCAATTGGCCCTTTGCAAAAACCAAAGCATCACTTGCCCACAACACCCTTTATTGTAAAAGAATGTATTTGCCTTAATCCGTTTGTTGATTACTTTAAAGGACAGATTTAGAATGCTGAATTAAAAGTTTGGGATGTTAGGATTTCATTCATTTTTGTACATTTGGCAACTGAGTCCCTCATTATGGGCCAGAGGGAGTATTGCTTGGCGTAGTTTGTTTTTAGAATTTGTATTCTTTTTATATAAACTTTTGGATGTATGACTCATAAGAATCCCTGCACTATCTCTTATAACTTAATGTGGTTTTTAGGTACTCATTTGACATGTTTGTGTTCAAGTGATGTTTTCTCGCTGGTTTATAACTGTGTAGAATCTAATGCAGATCTGAAGATAACATAAAAATAAATTTAAATGCATTTGTCAGCTTCAGTGATTCTTTAGTTTTAAAATTGTTCCATTATGGATCAAAGTACTTAAATATTATTCCTGTTCTGTAAAAAATTTCTTGTTATGCTAAAGTGTTTTCTCTGATTCTAGGATGAAGAAAGGCTACGGGTCAGTTATGAAAAAAAGTGCAAGAAACTGAAAATTCTAGATGACCGAGGAGCTGAGTCCAATAAGATTGATGCTACTCGGGCTTCTATAAGAAAGTCACTGACAAAAATCAATGTTTGTATAAGAGCTGTTGATGCTATCTCAAGCAGGATAAATAAGTTGAGGGATGAAGAACTGCAGCCCCAACTCACTCAATTGATTCATGGGTATCGTATTGCTTTGCTTCTTGGTCTAGTTAATGGCTATCATTTTTCTGCTTGGTTAGTGCTCTTTGCATGGGTGCAGAATTCTAATGGAAAAGTTGTGGAGGGCATTCCAATGTGTTTGGGCCCTGTCATCTCACTCTTGTCTCTTCTTTTATGTTTTTTCCTCTATTTCTTCCCCTCTTTTATCTAGAGAATATAGGGCCCCGTTTGGTAACCCCTGTTAAAAGGGGTTATATAGTGATTATCATACTGGGATCTCATTTGAATATGTATTTTCCTTTCACCAGCTGGGAAATCGTTGGTTTGCTTCCACTGCCGGACCCTTTTGGGTTTTAATTGCTGACTATTAAAGACTTATTGCTGGTGATGATATGCAAAAAACTTGCAAATCCTTTACATGCCCCCTTGTTAAAAGTTGGAACTTTTTAGTGAAGATGGAAAGCATATCCATTAGTTTGTGGGAGCAAGCAATTGAATCGAAGATACTATTTGTTGTTTTTTTTTTTAGGTTTTTTTTTGTTGTGTTTTTTGTTTTTTGATTAGTAAACTGTGTTATTGTTTTCTGCAAGTGTTTAATCTTTTTGGATGCTTTGATTTGATATGACGAATAAACTTTTTATCTGCAGGTTGATAAGAATGTGGAAGTCCATGCTTAAGTGCCACCAGAAACAGTTCCAGGCTATCATGGAGAGCAAAGCTCGCTCTTTTAAAGTGAATACTGGCTTCCAAAGAGATTCAGGTTTGAAAGCTACTCTTGAACTTGAAATGGAGCTTCTGAATTGGTGCTCCCGGTTTAACAATTGGATTAACGCCCAGAAATCTTATGTTGAGTCCTTAAATGGGTGGCTTTTAAGGTGCCTTGACCAAGAACAAGAAGAAACTGCTGATGGACCTGCGCCTTTCTCCCCAGGTCGGATTGGAGCTCCTCCAATTTTCATTATTTGCAATGACTGGTACCAGGCAATGGTAAGAATTTCAGAAAGAAGGGTGGGAAATGCCTTGCATGAATTTGCTTTGAGCTTACACCAGTTATGGGAACGGCAAGATGACGAAAAACGTCAAAGGATAAAAGCAGAATTGCTCTCTAAAGATTTTGAGAAACAGCTTAGAACCTTACGTATGGAGACGGGGAGGATGGAGCTTGACCATGATGGATCGTCAGATAAAACAGTTATGTCAAAGGTTCCTTCTGAAAGCGGAGTTTCACCGCTGGATGATTTGAAAGTGGATTTGGATTCAATAAGTAAGAAACTATATGAAGAGCGAGCCAAGCATAAGGAAACTGATAGACTGGTTCATGATGCAGCTTCAAATAGAATACAAACAGGTTTGGTTCCAATTTTCCAGGCTTTGGAGAAGTTCACTTCGGAGGCTTTGAAAGCTCACGAGCAGGTCAGACTTCAAAACGCTGGAGGCTCTTGAGGGAATTTGAACTTTAATATATTAGCTTCAACCACACCAATTTGGCCTTTATGGGAGTGAGACCCACCTGTTTATGCATGGTGGCTGCCTGGAAATCATGCACATTTAGAATTGGTTAGATCGTCAGATGGTACACAAAAAAAAAAAAGGGAATTACAGCAGTGAATTTTAGGCATAGTAGGCAACTTTGACAACATGCTGAAAAGAGGGGGTTGTGGAAGAGTAATGCTATAAACCACAGTTTTATTCCATCATTATCTGATTTTGCTGACGTAACAGTGCAAATCAATCATCGGATCATTTCTTGTTAAAGATTGTTAAAAAAAGAAAAAAGAAAAATCAATAATTGATTGGCACTGCATTGCTCTTCCGGAAATGTGCAGGAATACAATGGTTGGTAGAAAATGCGTTTGTGCTGTGGATCCTTGGGGGCCCTTAAAATGTTGATCACTTGTTTATTTTGAGATTTGGTTCTGCGTAACCCCTAAAATAGGTAGGTAGGAATTTTGTACAGAGATTTATTTATTGGTTGATTGGTTATCCGTAGCTGTATTGATTGTTTTTGGAATGTGTAGGAGGATGTTAACTAGGTTTACTAGATCGAAGTATCTAATGATCCATCTACTAATGAATACAAATATCATTTTGAATGACCTATTTGATTACCTGGCCCTCATTGTTCTTTGGGGAGATTTCTTTTTTTCATATTTGGGACACCATCGTGGACAGTGGCGGAGTCTTTTTTTTTTTTAACAGAGACTTTATTTCATTGATAACGAAAAAATTGATCCCCAAAAGAGGATCTAGGGATGCAATTGTTCCCTAAGTACAGCAATAAAATTTGGGACTTCTTCTAACCAAACTGAATCCCTCAAACTACAAGAAGCTTCTTTTGCAAGAGCATGAGCAACACTATTAAACTCCTTAGAAACACGGACAAAAGAAGCACTCCTATAATAACGCATTTCAGATTGTATACTCTCTATAAAATGACCAATCTTGGATAAATTTGGAGAACTAGCATTGATGGCTTTAACAATTTGCAAGGAGTCCCCTTCAAAAATAGCATAAAAAAAACCTGCCTCCCTACTAAAAATAACAGCCTCCATAGCAGCCATAGCTTCAGCCATAAGCGGATCTACTCTCAACTGTTTTGAAATGCACCAACCACCTAGAAAATTCTCGGAACTGTCCCGAACTACCACTCCAATCCCAATGATATCCATGCCCTTATTGAGAGATGCATCCCAATTAATTTTAATCTTACCACATGGAGGAGCTTGCCAACAAGCAACAGGAACTGGGGCTGCAACTCCCCCTCTATGAGTACTTTCCTGTCCCTCAATGGAATTACATAATCTGAAATCTTCAAGGGATCTAACAGCCTCCTCATATACAACACCAGGGGGAGTAAAAATTTGGTCAAAAACCATCTTATTTCTTCTAAGCCAAATCCGTCTACAAATAACTGCCATTAATTCAAAATCTTCCTTACTTAGTCGATTTAAGCATACATCCATTAACAGATTGAAACTTCCACCTTCAGTCTTGCATTTTTGGAAAACAATAGGCCCCCCTCCCCACACAATCATACATCTTGGGCTGCAAGACAGCACCAAAGAGCATGAATAACTGATTCGACTTTCCTAGTACAACAAGGACAAAGATTATCTTCAACTACTTTCCGGAGACATAAATTAACCTTAGTAGGTAGGAGGTTGTGGCAAGCTCTCCATAAAAAGATTTTCAAAGGATTTTGCACCTTAAGGTTCCAAATTGCCTTCCAAATTTGCTGACCTTTCTCAGCAGAAGATGTGCTACCTTGACTGTGTGCCTGGAACTCCATTCTCATATGATAAGCACTCCTCACCAAGAAGACTCCATCTAAGGTCCCATTCCATATAAGCTTATCGGGAGGAAGGGTAGGGCTCAAAGGAATATTAACAATCACTTTTGCCTCTTCTGCATTAAAAATCTCCTGGATTAAAGATACCCGCCAAGCACACACCTCAGGATCAATTAAAGCCTTAACCCGAGACAGCTCCAATGATACGTTGTGGGGATTGTACCGAATAGGATATAGGACTAGGTAACCACTGATCCTGCCAAATCTGAATACTTTTTCCATCACCAACCCTCCACACCAGCCCTTGCTTGAGCAAGTATTTTGATACAAAAATACTTCTCCAAACAAAGCTAGGTTTATTCCCAAGTGAAGACTCTAAGAAAGAGGACTTTGGAAAGTATTTAGCTTGGAAAATTTGGGCTGTTAGAGAGCACGGATTTTGAATAAAACGTCATCCTTGTTTTGCTATAAGGGCCTTATTAAACATGAGCAAATCTCTGAAACCAAGACCCCCTGTAGATTTTGATCTCCCCAATTTTTCCCAACTCATCCAATGTATTTTTGACTCTTTTGACATATGTCCCCACCAAAAAGATTGCATCATACTATTCAGATCCTTACATAAGGTAACAGGGAGCAAAAACACACTCATACAATATGTAGGAATCGCTTGTACCACGACTTTAATCAAGATTTCTTTTCCAGCTTGGGAAATAAATTTTACCTTCCAATTTGTTAACTTATTCCAAACTCTCTCCTTAATGTTATTGAAGGCTTGGATTTTTGGATTTACCTATAAGAGAGATGGGAGCCCTAGATAGGTATCAAAGCGAAGAGCCTCAGATAGTCCAGATAGCCTAAGGATTTCTTGCCTTTTTTCTTGGCTGGTATTACGACTAAAGAAAACAGAAGTTTTGTCTAGATTTAGCTTTTGGCCCGAGCCAGCCTCATAAACCCCAGAAATTCTGATTAACCTCATCCATTCCACTGAATTTACTCTACAGAAAAGCAAACTATCATCCGCAAAGAAAAGGTGACTAATCCGAGGACCCTTGGGAGAAGTTGGGATCCCTGTGATAGTTCCTGAATGCACTGCCTTAGATAACATGGCACTTAAAGCTTCTGCATAGAGGAGAAACATGTAGGGGGAGATAGGATCCCCCTGTCTAATTCCCCTAGTAGGACGAATATGCCCAACCAGATTGCCATTGATCACCACCGAGTAAGTCACTGACCGCACACAAGACATAACCAGATTTATCCATCTATCCTCAAAGCCAAGCTTCCTCATTACAGCCTCTAAGAACTTCCATTCTACCCGGTCATAGGCCTTACTCATGTCAAGTTTGATACTCATAAAACCCACTTTACTCCACATCTTAGTTTACATAGAGTGCAAAGTCTCATACGCAGCTAAGATATTATCAGTTGTCAACCTTCCAGGAATAAACACACTCTGGGCAGGGAAAATAATATCCGGTAAAACTTCCTTAAGGCGATTAGCTAAAATTTTAGAAATAAGTTTATAGCTAACATTGCATAGACTAATAGGCCTGAAGTCTGTTACATGAATTGGGGGATGTTTTTTTTGGAACAAGGGAAATGTTTGTGGAATTTATAAAAGCATCTAACTCCCCAGATTGGAAGAAATGAAGAATAGCATTACTGACCTCCCTATGAACCGTGGTCCAATTCTGCTGGAAGAAGCATACTGAGAAACCATCTGGGCCAGGAGCCTTGAGAGCTGCCATCTGATTCAAAGCTGTATTGATATCATCCTGGGTAAAGGCAGCAAGAAGCCTTTGATTCATAGCTGGGGTAACTTTCTTTTCCACAGCCCCAATGCTTTCATCCACTGCTAAGTTATCACTCGCTTTAAAAAAGTCTTCAAAGTAAGAAATAAAAGCCTTCTCAACCTCCTGCTGAGTGGAACAGGTACGCCCATCCTTATCTATTATTTGTTCAATCTGACTTCTTTTATGCTTTTGATTTGCACAGACATGGTAGTATTTGGTATTCCTATCACCGAACTTGAGCCAAGTTTCCTTAGCCCGTTGTTTCCACTTCACCTCCTCTTGCTCCAGAAGACCTTGTAAGGCCACCCTTAGCTCTTTTTCTTTCGCCGGATCATAATTCTCCTCCTACAATTGGATAGCCAATAATTCTTTGGATTTCTCCTGCACAGCTAGTTCCCCTTTATTATGATCCTTCCTGACCCATTGCTGCAGAACACGCCGACAGCTACTGAGGTTGTGCCTCACATTTGACCATACAGAACCACTATTCCCACGAGGCCTCCACACATTTTTGATAGCTTCCATACTTCCCTTGTTTTTAGCCCAGCTCGCCTCATAGTGGAAAGACCGACACTTTCTCCATTGGATATCCGTAGAATTAGAGAAGCTAATTAACAGGGGATGGTGATCTGAGCTACATCGGTACAGAACTTCTACATCCACAACATTGAACAGTTGACACCACTGGTGATTAGCTAAGGCTCTATCCAACCTCTCCCGAGTAATATCTTCCCCCGATCTCCCATTACTCCAAGTAAATTTAGGGCCACAAAAACCCAAATCCCCCAATTGGCAGTCATCCAAGACTCGTTTGAAGTCGTCCATTTGTCTACGAGGTCGTATTGAGGAGCTTGACTTTTCACCCATAGACGTAATCTCATTGAAGTCTTTTGAACAAAGCCAAGGCACCGGATCCAAATTACTCAGATGTCGGAGGAGCGACCAGGCTTGCATTCTTTTTGAGGCATCAGGATGTCCATAGAAACCAGAAAACTTCCAAGAAGTTTCCCCTGAGCGGAGTTTTATTATAGCATTTATGTGTCTACAACTAAAATTTTGAATTTCCACTGAAGATACCGAATTCCTTAGAAGAATAAGGCTTCCACTCTTCCCCTGACTGTCAACAACGAACATGTTTTCAAAACCAAGCTTCTGTGGTAGAAACCCAGCTTTTCTTCGTGACACTTTGGTCTCCATGAGGAAAACCAAAGTAGGCTTCTTATCCTTTACCAGGCGGCAAAAGGATCTCACTACCTGGGGGTTCCCAAGCCCCCGACAGTTTCAACTTAGGATTTTCATGGGGATGGGCGGGGCTGAACCACAGCCACCGCCTTCTCATTTTGAACGGGAATTTCAGAACCACCATCACTCCTGAACTTCTTTGAACAAACAACATCTTGCACCGCGTCTCCAGAGACAAGCCATCTTTTACCTCCCGCCTGCACCTCCTGCTGTGGAGACTTAGGATTAGCTAGACCTTTTCTCGCACGTTTCTTCCACTTCAGATTTGAAGAAGGGCCTTGATGAATTTGATCAGAAATAGCCGGAGCAACTGGACTTTTTTCCCCCACCTCAAAGTGTTGAACAGCTTGCTCCAAGTGGGGAACAGGCTGTGGACACTTAGGACTAGACTTATTACACATCCCCACACTATCAGTCACTTTTTCAACGACACGTGGAAAAAAAGAGAAAAAGAAAGGATCATTTTCTAATTGAATCTCATTCTTCCCAACGTCCACTTTTTGCCACGACATCCGGCCCAGATTCGAGTCCCAACTACCCACGAACTTTGTTTGTAACTTACCCGAAACATCTTCGTTCGAATCTTCCAGGACCGGTCCCACATCTGGCTGACTTGGAGCCAAATCTTTCCCAATTGAGAATTCACGTGAATCCCGGATATCCATAACTGGGGATACGCACGTTTCAGAATTATTCTCGCATAACGTATCCCCCTTACCGGCTTCTTTCCTTAACAACTCCCCAGTTTCCATAGATGGAATCATCTCCTCCCCCCTCACAGAGCTAGGGTTTGTATCAACAGAATCCCCGCCGCCGGTAGCTCTTAACGGAACACCAGACCTACCCCAAAACTTGTGTTGGAGTGGAGATAACTCACCGACGACCGGATTCACTGCGTTCATCCCTTCCGGTACCCCACCATTTTTCTCTTCTCCGTAACCAAACTTCCGACTATAGAAACTCACCCGCAACCAAGGTCCATAAGGGTTTTCTCCCTGAGCGCTGGGATTCCGACGAGGAACATTCTGAGTGCAACCCTTTGGCCCATGACGGACAACCCCACAACTAAAGCAAAATTTTGGAATTTTCTTATATTTAAACGAGATCCAAACTGACTTGCCTAGTAGATGAAGTTTCCGACCTCGAGCAATAGGCTTTGAGAGATCAAGAAGAATTTTCACCCTTAAATATTCACCCTATCCCACCTCATCGTCTATAATATCAACATCTACCATCTTTCCCACTGAAGCACCGATTTTGTGCCCAACTTCCTTCCCCATGCATGCAAGTGAGAGATTATACATCCTCACCCAGAATGCAGCTTTTTCAAAACCATCTGCGATGGAGGAGTAATCCCATCGTAGTCAGCAAGAGACACTAGGTTTCCGTCAGACAACCACGGCCGCCCCTCCAAAATCCGAGCTTTATCCCAATCATGTTCGAAATCTGCTACAAACATATTATTGCCTAGGATGCGGAAAGAAACAGATCCCGTAGGTTTCCAGGCACGAATAAGAGGAGCCTTAAAAAACTCCTTCGGGACAATGCGATCCACCAACAGCTTACCCACCAAACATGATTTACCCCTACGCACCAAAGGGTTCAAATCATCAGCATCCAATGACACCCCTTCATTTTCGTCATCTAGAAGGGAAAAATTCCCCCACATAGAGAAAATGTCTTCTTCCATACAAAAAATTAGAAAAATCACCACCGAGGGAAGAGAAAGAAACCAGAAAAAGAGAAAAGTGATAAACAAAAAACTCCCAAGGAATCAAGGACAGGCAAAAAACTCCTAGCCTTAAAAGGACTAGAGAAAAACAACTTCACCTCTAGACTTCCAAGAGGAAAACGTAGAGAGAAGGGAGACTTTTACGTGACCGACAGTGGCAGAGTCATAATGATGTAGGAGAAGACTTGGTACAAGTACAACAATTTCTGTCAAAAAGATAAAACGAGCGTATAGGATTAAAGGAACAATAAACTTCGTGAAGTGTTAAGAAATTTTCAACTTTGATTAATAATTCAAGGGTTTTTTATTATTATATTGTAAACTCATCTATAAATAGTAAAAAAATACTTATACATAAAGTAAACTTAATCCTAGTAAGAAAATAAAATATTTGTAAAGAAAGGAAACATATTCTTAGTAGTGAAAGTAAACATAATTTTTTATTTTTATTTTTAAAAAAAATCGGAAGTGAACATAATACTAGTAAGGTAATAAAATAAATAAAACAAATATAATCCTAGTAAAAAAAGGAATTAAAGTCTTAGTAGTGAAAGTAAACTTAATTTTGGTAAGGAAATGAAATATTTGTAGAGAAAATAAACATATTTTTAGTAGTGAAAGTAAACATAATCCTAATAAGGAAATAAAATAAATAAAGCAAATCTAGTCCTAGTAAAGAAATGAATTAAAGTCTTAATTGTAAATAAGAATAAAAAAAATTCCGACTTGACGATCAAATCTTTTCTTTTGTACTTTCGTTGTCTGAGAATAAATAAATTTCTAATCAAACGACGCTGCTCTAATATTATTTATAACATTTTTCTTATTTTTTATTTTCACCGAAAATATGGGTAAATTCCATCCTACATCACATAAATTCATCTTTAGGTGGCGGAACTAAAATAATAAAAGAGTAACAATATGATTTTTTTTTTTAATAAAACAAAAATTTGAGTATTCACTTGTAAATAACCCCAAAAGAAAAGTGGCGAAGTAAACCTTGGAATATCATGAAAGTTCTCCGCCCGGATTGAAGTCCATGCAGGACTTTCGGTTGATGAGATATTTGGTTTTGATAGAGTTCTGTCAATGAAAAATTTGTTTTTTGTCCAAAGCCATTTTCATCGACCTACTCTGTGTGATAGTTGTCTCCAACGAGCGGTTGAGATACAAGAGTAGATCTCCGACTGTCACCGTGGTGTAGGTAGAATGCGTTGGAACAATCTACAATGAAATTTGTAGACGAGGAAGATAAAGATCCATGGAAGAAGAAGAAGCCACGAGAGATAGAAAGAATAGAAAGGAAATCATATGAGCTTTGATATTAGTGGCGAAGCCAGGAAAATAAAAGTAGATAAATCTTAAACTTAACTTCATACAAGTCATAAATTATAACTGTATACAAAAGTTACATGTATATAAAATCATCTTTAAAACTAACCTTTATTCCGAATACAAAAGTGTTCAAGTTTTGTTATAGACATGTACAAAAAAAAAAAAAATCATCCAAAAAAGAATTTCGCATCCCCTTCGAATTGTGGTCAACGACTGTCATTCATGGAATAAAATTCATCCATTATCATTTATCATCTCTGTAGTAAAATCTTTAGCAATTTATTTCTCAATATAAACTAGCAAATACTATGCTACAAACTCATTCTATTCTATTACATAATCTAGTTTTTACCAGTAGTATAATTTTTTTGGGGGCTTGGATTTCATTTTTGCCAAGGCTATCATATGGTTAACCCAAAAAATAATATTTTTTGAAGGTTTTTTTTTTTTTTTTTGGGGGGGGGGAGGGGGGCATGGACCCCACCCTCTAAGGTGCCTCTGCCCCAGTCTAATATCATATTGGAAAACAGAGTATGCGGAAGAGAAAATGAGCTTTCTATCATTTGATACACTCAATTGATACAAAGTGTTTGTATTTATATAAGGAAAGCTAAGATAACTAAATAACAGAAAATCAAACTAACAATAACAGTAGGGATAGAGCAAGAAACTATTAGGGGTAAGGGCCAATGGCCAAAAACTTTTATTACTACAAGCCAATAAGTTAATTTTTTTTGTTTTACTTTTTTTTGTTCTTAATAATTGGGAGGGGGCATGGCCTATACCAGCCCCCTCCTTCGTCCCTGATAAACAAAATGATCCAGCTCAGTATGCACGTGTTAGTAATCCAGCTCATCAACGCACGTGGTGATATTCCTCCTAAAAACGTTTGATTTCATTTTTTTGCACATCTCTTGTCCATCTATGTATTATGAGAAATGCTTGACATTCCAACACTTTTTTTTTTTTTTTCCAGAATTTGGTTCTAACATGATGTGTCACAATCCTATGAAATTCTGACATATTTCTCCAAAAGATAGATCTTATGAGATTGTGATACATCAGGTTAGTACCAAATTATAGAAAAAAGTGTTTGAATGTCTAGCATTCCTTATGTATAATGCTAGAAGTTACTCTTATGTTATTCTTGTGTCCCTAAAAAAATGAGGTAGTATTTAAAATCACCATTAGGTTTGTGAATGATCACTATTGAATGATATAAAAGTGACACATGAGAGACTTTTAAAATTACTCATGTATAAGAGATATATAACAGAATGATACCAAACACATCTCTATTCGTCCAGTTCACCATAACTTAAATAGTAAATATTAAACTAATATGTGAAAAAGTAAAATAGAAAAACATTATTTCACAGTTAAAATTTTGATTTATTAAAATATAAAAGATTTTATCGGTCAAGATCTTATTTTATTGCATTTAATGGTGTATATTTTATCATATTATTTTAAAAAGAAAATTAGTGACGTAACAACATAACGTTATTAGTATGTAAAATCTAATATGGAAAATGAAATATATGTTTATTAATATATTTTGGAGTTTTTTATTTTATTTTCTAAAATAGTATTTTTTTTTGACATAAAAGTAAAAATAATTATGAGTGATTTGAGTTATTGGTTAATATTCTTGTTTTAAAAACACGAAACCGATAAGAGATCATTTGACAAATCGATTTTTTTTTGTTTTTTTTTTTCTTAAAACTATTTTCAATAATAAAAACAGAAAATCGTTTTCAATTGTTTTTCCGTTAAAAAGACATTTTACGAACTGTTTCGGAAAGTTTCCGAAAACAAAAAAAATAATGGCAACAGTTTCAATAAATATTTAACAAACGAAATGTAAATAATTTTGTGGATATATTTTAGGAAAAAAAACCAAACGCAGAACCAAAATTACAACACGTAGAGACATCATTCTGTTTGACTAAGTCTTATTTTTAGTATTTCTGTCTGTAATGATCTGAGTCTTGTGGTTCAAGTGGGGTACACACCTGATTGGTGGTGTCTTGTATACACTTATACGGTGGCTTGTTATCTACCATTCTTTTGATTAATGAAATATTTATTTTTTTCTTAAAAAAAAAAAAAAAAATTACCTCCACGTGGCACAATTTTATTAGTAAGCATACACAATTGTTTTACTCCTCCGCAGTACAATACCCAGTCTAAACTTCCCGAAGTGATGAAAATCTCTCACATTGAAATTCATATATACTACTGTCAACACTTTCCAAACTAGCATACGTGTGACGAGACGAAGCCAATGGAATTCCGCCACGTCGCCAGGTATACCTTATGTGTAGCGAGTACATTCGTCACCGAAATTCCAGCGAGTTACGAAGAAGGAAAAAAATCCAGGTTCCAGAGGCCGCTCACGTGTTCGCAAGCCATATCTCGTTCTCTCTCTACTCTAAAACAGCATAAAAAGCCCCCAAATTCACGAATACAGAACCAAAATACCACAAACACAGAGACTGAATTGCGAGAATGGCGTCTAGGGTTTCGATTTGCTTCGTGGTGTTCGCTGTGTGTCTCTTCGCGTCGTCTCTGACAAGGATCGGTGCCGAGGATTCGGAATCGAAGGAGTTCGTGCTCACCTTGGACCACTCGAACTTCTCAGACACTGTCAGCAAGCACGACTTCATCGTCGTCGAGTTCTACGCCCCATGGTATTATAACCACCCGATCCTTATCGCTCTTCTCTCACCGTTGATTGTGTTGACTTTGACCAATCTGTGCTAGCAAATTGTGTCTGTAGGCGTCGTTTTGCTTTCTTTTTGTTGTTGATCTAGATTGTTGAAAATAGTATTTCTAATTTGCTTTTACGGTTCGAATTTAACTGTTGTTTGTGAGAAAATTCAAACTTGATTTGATTTCTTATCCTGCATGCAGTGTGTGGATCTCTCTTATTCTCACTCTTGTGAATTAACGTAGAAAATTCTCTTTACATTTGATCCAAAGCTGAAAAACAAATCTAGTTACAATTTTTTTTTATTCATGTTTTACCGTATTTGTGTTTCTATTTTTTGCTTTTTAAATTTGAATTTTGAAGAATGTGCACTTTTACAGTACTCTTTTTTTTGTTTTTATTTTATTTTATTTTATTTTATTTTGTCTCAAAGATTTCAGTGAATTTTGGACATCTAATTACCATCGTCAGTAAATTTGTTTTATGTTTGCATAGTTGCGAATATTGCATGATTGAGTTTCCAAATAACTAGATCTAGCAAAGATGTCACTATTTATATATAGTAATTTACATACCATGCTTCCAACTTATGAGTTTGTTGCATGTGCATAATGATTGGATACATTTTTTTTTTCTTTATTTTTATAGTAAACGTTTTGAATATTTTTTTTTTTCGTTTTCTTCTAGGTGTGGCCATTGTAAGAAGCTTGCTCCAGAGGTAATAAGATTTCTAAGCTCAAGTATTTGATTAGGATTTTGCCCTACACATTGGATATTTGCTCTGTAGAAACTTGTATTTGTTCAGTTACCTAACTACGTTAATAACTTTCTTTCATTTGTAGTACGAGAAAGCTGCATCTATATTGAGCCAGAATGACCCTCCAATTGTTCTAGCAAAAGTTGATGCTAATGAAGAGGGAAATAAAGAAATTGCTACAGAATTTGAGATTAGTGGTTTCCCCACCCTCAAGATTTTTAGAAATGGAGGAAAGATTTCTTCGGAGTACAAAGGTCCACGTGAGGCAGATGGTATTGTTGCTTATCTGAAGAAACAAAGTGGTCCTGCATCTGCTGAAATAAAATCCGTGGAAGATGCTAGTAGTCTTATTGATGACCAGAAGATAGTCATTGTATGTGCTCAATCCTGTTCGTTTTCTGTTTCTTTATTTTCTGTAAAGGTCAAATAGTAAAAATATACTCTCTCTCCACGCAGGTTGGTGTATTTCCAGCATTCTCTGGCGAGGAGTTTGTGAACTTCACGGCTCTTGCTGAGAAATTGCGTTCAGACTATGAATTTGGCCATACTTTGGATGCCAAACTCCTTCCGCGCGGGGAATCATCAGTGACTGGTCCTATAGTTAGGCTGCTCAAGTCATTTGACGAACTTTTTGTTGATTTCCAGGTATCATTTATTTTTATAAGTATAATCACAACAGATTCTTTTGATTTATTTCATGTATTAGATGCAGAGTTTTGTTTCTAATTTATTCTGACATCCATGCAGGATTTCCATGTGGATGCTTTAGAGAAGTTTGTTCAAGAATATAGTGTTCCTATTGTGACTATCTTTAATAATGATCCGAGCAATCATCCTCATGTTGTTAAATTCTTTAACAATAAGAATGCGAAGGTAATGAATTGATTGTGTACTTAGTTAAATTTCTCAATAATTTCCATCATTTTCTACTGTGGATGTGTTTATAAGTACTACCTAAAAAATGGTTTAAAAAAGTTCCTACATTTTTTTTGCTCAAAACTGTTGCATACCTTTGATCCTCTAGGTATAGATAGGGATTAATGGCTTAGGCTGTGTACTTAGTTAAATTTCTCAATAATTTCCATCATTTTCTATTGTGGATGTGTTTATAAGTGCTACCTAAAAAATGGTTTAAAAAAGGTCCTACATTTTTTTTGCTCAAAACTGTTGCATACCTTTGATCCTCTAGGTATAGATAGGGATTAATGGCTTAGGCTGTATTTAATCTTTTGTTAATTCTTCAATGAGTTCACATGAAATTGTTGGTTGTCTGTCCTTTTCCTTTTGGTTAGTTGGTTGAGAGAAGGAATGAAGCCAGATATATATTTGACATATGAAACATATAGCGGTGAGAGGTCCTGTCCTATAGGATTAGTAGAATTATGAAGAAAGCATAAGAAAGAGACTGTAATTAGGAAGCTTCAAAATAGTGCATACTGACATTTCTCATTCTCAATTCCTAGTTTGGAGCTCTTCTGATTCATGCTTAGTTATTATTTCATTGGGATAAGCTTTATCTTGATCATCTTCTAATTGTATATTTTGAAATTGGTAGGCTATGTTGTTCCTGAACTTCAGCAGTGAAGTTGCTGATTCTTTCAAATCTAAATATCGTGAAGTTGCTGAGCAATATAAAGGAGAAGGGATAAGTTTTCTGATTGGAGATCTGGAAGCTAGTCAAGGTGCCTTCCAGGTTAGAATCTTTTCCGTCTGCCACTCCACTTTTGCTTCTTTCCTCTATATGTTTCTTTGACATGGTGAATGTTTTGTAGTATTTTGGACTTAAAGAAGAGCAAGTGCCTGTAATCATCATCCAGAAGGTTGATGGACAAAAATATTTGAAAGCAAACTTGGAGGCTGATCAAATTGCACCTTGGGTCAAGGAATACAAGGTGATTTTTTTCTTCTTCTGTTATTTACTGCACTAGTCCTGTAAGCAGCGTTTTTATGATCATATAGCTTTGGAGTCCATTTTGATTTAAGGAAACAATTGCAGGATGGCAATGTCCCACAACATAAGAAGTCTGAACCTATTCCTGAAGCTAACAACGAGCCTGTGAAAGTTGTTGTTGCTAACAGCCTCCAGGACATTGTTTTCAACTCTGGAAAGAATGGTGAGTACAATCAAACTTCAGTTAGACTCTGTCTGGTATGCTTTTTCAATGACTGGCATGGCTAAGCATTCTCACTCTACATTTTAAGGTATAATTCTATTTATTTCCTGTAGCATTGAATCATTACCTAATGGAAATAATTGATTGAGAAAACAACACATAAATATAGATGTCTTGAGTATCCAACAGCTTCTGCCATCGGTTTTTGGCTGATTGGCTTCTCCCTCAAAAAACAAGTTTGTAGGGTGAAGTAACTGTAAAATCCTAAGCAGGAGTGTGAGTTTTATTTAAATACCCAAGTTTGTAGGGTGTTCAGTGCCTTATCTAATGCTTTATATGTTTTATTCTTGTTCTTATCGAATTGCATGATGTTTCAATTTACAGTTCTGCTAGAGTTTTACGCACCTTGGTGTGGACACTGCAAAAAATTAGCTCCAATCCTTGATGAAGTTGCTGTCTCATATGAAAGTGACGCTGATGTTATAATTGCAAAGCTTGTAAGATCTATTATCTTGTTAACTCTAGGAAGAATTTTGTATATTTATTTCAATTATGAGTTACTGTTTACCAATTTGTTTTGAAGTTGCTGTCTCACCGGGTGGTAGTGAACTTGCTAATAAAAAAAATTTGTACAGAATTTTGTGGCATGCTTATTATCATTTTACATTGTGAACTGGCTTCATCTATATCTATAATACATCTACAGAACACTATCTTGTTGTTAGATTTTTATTATATTTCAAAATTGTTAAGAACGAATAATTCGAAGTAGTCAGTTTTAGCAAAAATAGTTTGAAGAACAAATATACATTTGTCCTTTCGTCTTTACATCAATATTTTCTGTTTATCAGAGTTGTATAGATGAGACTCTACCTGATCTCTTTCATATGAATATCTGCTGTCATGTGTTATTGCGTTCATACTCGCTTTCTTTTTTGAACGTGGGTATTTTATCTTTGATATTGTAAAATATGTTCATATTTTTCCTCTCTTTCTAGGATGCAACTGCAAATGATATCCCAAGTGATACATTCGATGTCAAAGGTTACCCAACTATGTACTTCAGGTCAGCAAGTGGAAAGCTGTTGGAGTATGATGGCGACAGGACCAAGGAAGACATGATAAATTTCATTGAAAAGAATCGGGATATAACTACCCCACAAGAGACACCACAAGAGACACCAAAAGATGAGCTCTAAAGGAGGTAAATATGACTGGCTGTTAACTTTCTTCTATAATTTTTAAGTAGTTGTAAAGTATTAGCATGGTCTAGCATGATACCGACACTCTTAAGCATATTTTGTTATGTAGAATAGACCTCTTGAATGGAATAACTTTCTATGAAATTGCCGTTTCTTTGTTTGGTCTCACATAAAAATGGGAGGAATGTTATTTCTGAAGGAATGAATACATTGTGTTTTTTTTTCTTTCCAAAATACTCACAATTTTTATTTTTATTTTTATTTTTTTATTCAAAACCAAATAAATAAGTAAAAAAACAAAAAAAGTAATGAATCAACTCTATGTGTGGCCGACCACCCACAAAACACCGGGGCCCCAAGACCACCCCGTGCTCATCGGCGATATTCTTTCCAAAGCCATTTGTTTAGAAAAACTATTAACTGTGTGACTGGTACAGCCTATGTGACTTTGAATGCTTTTCTATTCAACCTCATGTAATATCTGATCCTGTCAGCGAGTAAAAAAGCAATTAGTTCTGATATTGTGCGTAGCATGACGTTTTTCTTTCCCTTTCCCTTTTTATTTATTTATTCTTAATATTTATTATTCTCTTTTGTCCCAAGAAAAATGAAGAATTACTAGGTCTATTTTGATGAATGGGCAGATAGTTGGGCTGTAGCAATAGAAGTGTACATATATGGCCTTCCAATATTTTAGACGTAAATGAGAGTTAAATACTTGCAGACCCTTCTGGTAGCCCCTCTAGAATGTTGAAACTTATTGATGTTTTCTCTTGTGCAGGATGGACACCCTTTTCACTCTAGAGGTTACAGACTTACACAGTTTTGTATGCATCTGGTCGCATGTGTTCAATGGCTCTTACAACTTGGAACAGTAGCCCGATCTCCCTTCCTTTCCAGTCCTCTGTTTTCTTACTCTCAAATTCTGTTTCCATGAATAAAATGGGAGGAACCGTTTGATATATTTGTAGCTGTGGCGTAGCATAGTTTACATTGTAACAGTTTTGTGATTTCAGTTAAGTTAAATTAGAAAGGATAATTTAAGTTCAGAGAATCAGGTATCAAATAGTTTCTTTAACGAAGCAAAAGAGATGCATATCTTTTTTTTGGCCCAGTTTCATGGATGTGTTGGAGTTGCTGCTCTAAATTATGCATGATATGATATTGTGGTGGTACGCGCATAAAACTTCTGCCCAGTTGGTGATTTATCACAAAACAAAACCTAGGACTTAAAATCTGACCACATACTAAAACAGTAATTAAAAACCTAGGCTTTTTAATTACCAGCTTCCGTAGAATTGAACTTTTTATTTTTTCGTTTAAAAAGAGATTAACTTCGAAACGAACTTACTGTCAGCTTGACTATGTTGGGGGCTGTAATTGGATTTGAAAGAGACATAATGGTATTTTTAATACAGAACTCCATTCATACTCCATTTCCTTGTAGAGGGAAAGTGGATCGTATTAAGCGTGAGCCGATGAAATTGCCATCCCTAATTAGAGCTAAAATTTGTATTCTATATGATTAAGTGTGAGCCGATGAAATTGCCATCCCTAATTTGAGCTAATGTTCATATCATCTCTACGAGAAAAGTTTTTCCAATTGTTTTTCATCTTTTGAAAGATCAACGTTCAGTTAATTTTTTTCTTCATTTAAAAGAATCATAGAATTCCACTAAAACCACCTCTTATATATGAACTGCCAACCGTAGGGCATCATGAGAATTCTGCCAACAAAACTAAATATATTCCTTAAATCTTATATGCACCCACACCGGTCTCCAACACAACTTATATACCACGGCTAATCTCTTAATGTTAGATCTTGTCTCTGAAAGCTCTAGAGATATTGCTTAATGTTATGTGCGCCTAAGTGTATCTAATTCTTACTTATACGACAGCTAATCCCTTCATTTTAGTTATTGTCTCCAATGGCTCCGGGGACACTGCTCTCCTTTTGCTTATAAGGTTGTTGTTGTTGTTGTTGTTGATCATGGTGATATCGATAATGTTGTCATTGCCATTGTCGGTGCAAGTGCTTATGTCTTTATTAGAATGGACCAGAGATTTCAAGAGGTGAGGCTGAAGCTTGTTTACGTCTGTCAACTGAAGAGGCTTCAGAAGGAACTCCTCTGCCCCTTCTTCTAAACACCTGTAGACTCAAACATAGATTTCCGCATCTGGTCAAAGCTGAAGCCTTTATTCTTGAAAAATAAGTAATAAATGAAGGAAGAACATCGTGAGAGAAACTTACTTTCTTATCCTAGAGGGTACATTCTCTGATGACATGACCACTACCGGTATGTCTTTCCAAGAAGATCCCTACATGTGTAAGCCAAGACTTTTGCTTAGCCACTAAGCTAGGGAAGGAAAAGAAAAGGCAAGACTTTCAATAATAACCTTATTTTGGGCTTTCAAAATGCCAACTGGAAGGGACTAATTCAAATATCTAACAGCAGAAACCACCAAATTCTTAAGAAGTGCGGCTTCCACTCAAACTTCTACTGTTTAATTCAAATTAAATAGTAAAATATTACATTTTGAAGTGAAATATTTAAAGATATTACACCTTTTACTATAATTTTCTTAAAAATTGACGTGACAGCCAACACGGCAATCACTAAAACGTGAATTGCTACGCGACAATCTACGTCATACTCATTTCTTTAAAACATGGACCGACACTTGATTTAATAAGAAAATTGTAATAAAAGTTGTGGAAACAAGTATTTTTTTCTTTGAACAGTGTATATCCTTGTCTCTAAGCTTTCTTTGATTGTTTTTAGAGATGGATATTTCCTTTAAATTGTAGCATGCACCATTTTCTTCATATATATCTGCATCCTTTAGTCTTGTCGCTAACTTTGTCAAATGTTTACAAACTATTATGAAGCATGCATGTAATATATATTACTATATATATTAGTTTAACAGAAGTAATCGTTAATCACGGAGAGTGGTGATGGTGGTTAACCTTGACTCTCTTCAGTAAATCATAGCCGTTCATCCCGGGCATTGAGTAGTCCGTCATGATCAAGTTTACTTTCAACTCCTGCATTTGTTCAGACATTATTAAAATATTATATGTTATTATGTACAAAATTATAGGGGTAAAGTCATTTACAACCTAATGTGTCAATAATTAAGAAAAATTGATAAGCCAAATTTTTTGTTTAATTATTTCATTAATTATGGACTGCTATGTACATCAGTTTTTAAATGACTTTGTAGTAAAAAGTTGCAGTAACCCTAGCTAGTACCAATATTAATCATAATAGTTAAAAATAGAAAAATAAAGGGAAAGAGGAAGATGAACAATAACAAGAATGGCCAAAATTATGTGGAAGTTTAAGAATCTAAAATAGAGAGTGGGAAAAATTTTAGCACGGGAAAGTTTTTAGAATACTAATTAAAAGTAATTCTAAATACTCAATTTTCATTTCACTCTTATTTTGTTGGGATGATGTGGCAGTACTCATCAGTCTTTGAATTTTTTCATTTCTTAATAGAGGTAGATCTAAATATTGATAGGTACTGCCACGTCAGTCCAGTGAGATGAGAATTGAGTATGTAGCATTATCAAATAAGTAAATCACCTATTTTTTATCAGCGTAAAGTTTTTAGATTGTTAAAACTTCATCTCTATCATTCACCTCTCATTTTAACTGGTAATTTAACAGTGAAAAACCTCGTTAATTAAGATGAAGTACAAATAAAGTTTCATTGTTTGCTTAGAGTAGGCTCTTTATAACATATATATATGAACAAAAATTTCCTACAAACTTATTTGTAGGAAATTTTATATAACCCACATATAAGATTGACATGTTTTCTTTAAACATGTGAGAAACACATGCTATTAAAACAACATGTGTTTCTCACATGCCAATGAATACATGTCAATCTTATATGTGGATTGTATGAAATTTTCTACAAACCAGTTTGTAAAAAATTTATATCCTATATATATAAAAAGATGCAATGGCATTTCTTAACATTCATCTGTCATTTTGATAGGCCAATAATCCGAAGATACATTAAAGAATATGCCCGATTGAAGGGATCGGGGGATTAACAAATACATTGCTTTTTCCCGGTACCCTAACTCCTTTAACGATATATATAGAGATAAATCAAAAAACTTTTATCACATTTCTACAGTCAACCTCGATCATGTTTAATACTCTTCTGGTTTTCGCTATATATTAGCAGTAAAACCAGGCATGCTGAGAGATGGTTCAATTGCATTTTTACCAGCCGTTAAAGGTGTTCCATCTGAGCAATTCGTCTTCATTTTATATTAACTTTAATTCCCTTTAATAATCTCCTTGATGGTATAAAAATATAGGAACTCTTTTCTGAAATCATGACAGCTTTTGTTAAAAAAAAAAAAAAAAACCAACGATATATAGAACGAAATTTTCTTAATATGTAAAAAAATATTTCATGGGAGGCTTAGGACCCTAAGATATTTACGAAATTCAGAGAAAATCTCACCTCTTGTTGTGATGATTGGGTGGAAGACGATGAAGCTGTAGAGTCACTCTCTTGGCCATCAAGCAGGCGCAGATATTCAAGAGCTTTATCCCCAGAATCCACACAAGTCACTGCAACGTACAACAATATATTACATTTACAGGAATAATATTGACGAATAGATCATAGAGAATTACATAGAATATGTACCTATTTTCTTAATTATTCCATAATTCAAACCCCAAATAATCAACAAGCAACCTTGAATTACAATTCGAGTGAAATTAGAAGAAGAAGAAGAAGAAGAAAGTGTGCTAGTTGATGAAGGTTGTAGATAGTCATGATATATGTATGTATATATATATATATAGATACCTTTGCATGAAGATTCTCTGAGGAGCCTCTCCAAGATCTTCCTCTCAGTGAGACTATCATCTACTGCAAGAACATGAAAATGCTGTTTTTGGCTTTGTTGGGTGTCTGCAACGTTAACACCTGAACGTACCTCCATTAATTTGGAAATAAATAATGGGACTTGATCGAAAGAAAGAAAGTGATCGATCGGCTAGCTATTTCTTTTGGATTAGATATTATGCAAGGGGAAATGAGATTGGTGTGTGTTTGTTGATTGTTTCGTAGGTTTAATAATAAGTAGGTGCAAGAGTTCTTTGCAAGATACAACATGTCTGTGCGCGCGTGCCCATGTGTGCTTTTCATGCTAGATCTCTCTATAGATTCTCTACACCGCGTTGGTACAACCACCACTCATCTCTTTCTCTCTCTCTCTCTTCTTTTTTTCTTTGTCTGGATTTTGTTTGATTGCTAAGGAAAATCTGGATATCTGTGTGTACCCATTTGGTCATGATGAGAATAGAAAGGGGTTGATTTTGGGTTGGATTAGAGAGACTTTGATAATAAAGGCAGTTAACTAATTAAACTAGTATTATTAATTTTGATCTCTAGCTTCATCTTTTTCTTCTCTGATTTTTATATTCACATTGGCTTTGCATGCATGTTGGCCGGGGTTGAAAAACTTTGTTCCAACTACGGCCGGCCATGGCCCATGGCATCAGCCTACTACTTTTGTTTAGGGAGCTAGGATGTGACCCATGATATAACAGCAGCAAATTCATAAGATAAATTCATACGCCAACCAACCTTTTCAACTTCCAATTGTCTATTTCAATTAGCAGTCCGGCCGGCCTCTTGGCTATATATATATATACACTAGCTAGCTAGCCCCATCTCCAATTTTCTGTACGTAGATTAATACAATTAAGTTCATCAAGCATGTTAATTAATACTTTTACTGCAGCAAATTCTAATGTTTGTTAATGTGTTTTTTAGGGTTTTTTTTTTAAAAAATAAATAAATAATAATATTCTGATGTGAATATTAATTTGAGAACATAAAACAAAATGGTTAACAAAGATGGGTGATCGATGTTTTTGATGTTTCAATTCACATGTGGAGTTTCTTATAATGATATATAAAAATTCACTTTTCTTCTTTTTCTTTTGGGATAATTACACTTAACCCCCCTAATTTATCTACGGTGTGGCGATTTACCCCCCAATGTACAAAAATTGGTACATGACCCCTCGAACTTGCCAACGTGTGGCAAAATCAACCTTCCGTCCAATCGACCGTTCGTTTGGACGGAAAGTCGGTCACGTGCAAGTCACGTGACTTGAGGAGGGTCTCTGTCTTAAATGGTCACGTGACTTGCACATGACCGATTTTCCGTCCAAACGAACGGTCGATTGGACGGAAGGTTGATTTTGCCACACGTTGGCAAGTTCGTGGGGGTCATGTACCAATTTTGGTACATTGAGGGGTAAATCGCCACACCGTGGATAAATTAGGGGGGTTAAGTGTAATTATCCCTTTTCTTTTTCTTTTTCTTAATGGTCTTTCATCTTTGGGATTTTGTCATCATAATGTACCAGTAACAGCAACTTAAAAAGTGAAAGGATCTCCTTTAATTTTTTGCTTAGCAAAACTGAAGAGATTTTTAATTCATTACTTTCACAATTTCCTTAGAAGTTCTAAACTCCTTTTTTTCTTTTTGGGAGACACGAATGAATGACAAAAAGAAAAAGTTGGAGATAGGTTTTGATACGACTTTGGCGAATGGAGAGATCTTTTAGACAGATCAATTACTCGATCTCTTCTATCTATCTAATGTGCCAAAGTCGTATCAAAACCTAATTCAAATGGAGAGATCTCTCAGACAGATCAGTTACTCTTTGCTATTCATCTAATGTGCTGTATCAAAACCTAATTCTATATTTGCCAAATATTGGATGTAACTTTGATAAAATGCAAATGATCATTTGAAGATGTTGGTCTTCATGACACGATATAAAAGGCGGTTACCACATTTACTCGTTATAAAAGGCATAAGACACCAAGTAAAAAAAGAGACTTTCGTTTCGGACGCTACATTTTCTTATTCCTGTCAACTCACTCCTACAAGCTCTTTTGTTGAACTCTTATCTTTTTACGATGGACGCTGCCTTATCTTATTCCCGTCAACACATTTCTACAAGTACTTTTGTTGAACTCTTATCTCTTAATTTACAGTAGACGCTACCTTTTCTTATTTCCGTCAACCCACTCCTACAAACTCTTTTGTTGAACTCTTCTCTTCTTACGGTGATTATCTTGGCACGCGATCTACTGTTATACCAAAAGATAACAAGATCCTAAACTATTGTTTTAGCTAGTTAAGAGGCTCACACATCCCCAACATCATAATTAACGAAAAGGGATTAATTGGGACCACAATATTAGAATGTTATATCGGCCATAGAACATATGGGAAAGGGAATCAATCCTGAAATATAATAATTATCTACTAGTGAGGCTGTGAGGGGGACATGAAATAAATAAAGTTTTCTCGGGGACCCCACGAAGCAAATAATTGAAATCTTATGTGGGTCCAACTGAATAAATCTTTTTGGGGGCCCTATTTCCCTTCTGCGCTAAAATCTCCAAAATTTCGAATCTGTACCTATCGAGGGTGTCCAAAGAAGAAAGTTTTTTCTTTGGGGATCACACTACAGCCTCGGATTGTTCAAAATATTCACACTTGTGTGTGGGTCCAACCTGTTGTCTGCCACGTGTTGGTTTCTCTATATGGTCCTAAATCACAGTCAGACAATGGGGAACTGTGGATATAGCATGGGTGCACATGAACCGATGGATAACGTCACTATCATGAATAATAATTTTATGGGGCTGAAATCTGAATAATGATTTTAGAGTAATACTACAAATTAACCGCTTTTTTTATTTTTATAAAATTAATATTTTATCTTGATGACCTCAGCACTAATCATTATGGAGTAATGCTATAAATTATTATACAACGTTGATGTGTCAATCTTAACTAACTCAGCTTGAATTAGTTTTTGTTTAAAAAAAATACCCTATTCAAACTATAACTTAATTATCAATGTCTCACTCAAACTACAAAAAATTATCAATGTCTCTAATGACAAAAATACTCTTAATTAAAAAAATTATAAAAAGTAAAAGGAAGAAGAAGCAATCAACAAAATAAAAAGAAAAAAAAAAACACATTGGAGTGGTTGAAACACCCCCAACGCCTAAGGGTGGTAGCCGAACCACCCCGGACATTTTATTTTTAGTAGCTTAGCCACCCCGGTCTGATTGATCCTTATAAAAGAAATAAAAAGAAGAATATTTAAATGGAATAGAAAATAAATAGACAATTGAATGTTCAATACATTTGAAAAGCTAGCCATTAGCTAAAACAAAAAAAAAAATTATATAGATTAATTATTTTAAATAGAAATGTACATGAGTCATCATCATGGATGCTCTTATATATGTGCCATGCATGTAGGCTTGGACTTATGAGGCCGGCCTACCCAATAATGTCACATTTGACACAATCAACCTCCTACATTACAAATATACAATGGTCAATACCATGAAAATTAGCCTAGCTAGTTAATCTGGTTGTTGTTGTTTTTTTTTTTTTAACGGAATAGCATGTCTACTCATAGGTCAAAGCCCAAAGGGCATACATGGTGAGAAATGAGGGACAGACCCCTCACACTCTAAGCCAGAAGGATCTGGCTTAAAAACAGCTGCTTAGCAGAATCACAAATTTCACTAGAATTACAATAAATCCCCAAACAACAAGCGTAATAGGAATAATTATATGCAATAGAATAATTAATTTTAAATGTTAATCTATTATTTTATTGGATTAATGTGGCAATGTCCATCTACCTTTATTTAAAAAATATTTGATAACATTAACTAATTAGTAGAATAAGAATTTGAATATGTAACACTAATTACTTTATCCAATAACACACCATCCATCATACACGTACAAACATATCGTCTAGAAGCTAGCCCCCGAGCATTTGCCATCTAGCCAGGCTCGGGCACCCCGTGATCGTGAGTCCAACCTCGTGAACATCTTTCGACATGCATGCGTAACATGTTGCTCGTAGAGGGGTCGAAACAAGCCTATAGCATCCGATTTTTGTTGGGAGGCTCATCATGTGTAGCAGCAGGTGCTACAACGTACACCATATAGAGCTGTCAGAGTACGACAAGATTCAGTCCGACAATGAATCTCTCTCTCTCTCTCTCACTAGTTTATGACTTTGGTTTATGTTAATGACGCAAATTTTCTTGAGCTTTGCTAGCCGATCATGAGCTAGCTAGGAAATTTCTTAATGAATACTGTCAATGGAAAGAATATAATTTTCATTTTGGTTTATGTTAATTAACTTGAACCAATGGCTCTCAGCCCCTCGCATTAAAGTTGTCAGCTAACTTCTCAAACTAATGATAAGTTTTATCTTAATTAATTATTAGGTATATAGTAATGTTCTCAATTAATCCTACCTTATGTACTGTCACCCAATGCCAATGGAATATTAATACATAAATCATATATATCATAGTCATGTTAAAATCACATGCTATATATATACAAGAAATAAAAATACATGTCAATTTAATATATAACTTGAAGTCAAAGAATTTTATCCATAGAATCCAATTTTTCTCACCAATTAATAATGCCGTTGAGCAGTCTATATATATATATATATATATACACTCTTTCTTTAATAACATGATTAAAATCCCAGCTGGCTATTTTTGCCTTAACATGATGGCTATAATTATTTAGAAAACGGTCCAATAAAATTAGAAATTAATGTTGATTGGGAAAACTCAACCTCAATGCAATATTCTTTCTTTTGTGAAAAAAAATAAAAAAAGCAAGACGTGTTTGTTGGCCAGCTTTTTCTCTTGCGCGCTTAGTGAACGTTTTATTGCTGATAATTAAGTCTTACAAGTTTTTATATAATTAGTTAATATGGATATGGCACGCAATTTATGGGTCCCGTCTTAGGAGGAACCAGATCCTTTGGACAAGTGATAGGTCAATCCAGAATCATTTATCAGATTTTCTTAGATCTAGCTTTTGGGTCCACTAAAAGTTTTGCAATATTATAACTATGTCCTAAGAAATTTACGACCACTCATAGTTGGAGAGTTGTACGTAAAATGGTTGATCAAAAGCCTAAAACCGCGTTCATACGATTGATCTCTAATCCGAATTAATGCATTTTTTTTTTTTATTTTTTATTTTCCTTTCTCTAATTACCATCAAAACCAACTCGGGAGAATGAAATTAGGTAAGCATTTGTTTCGATCTTCTTTGTATCGGTACTTTAATTTTTTCTTTTTCTAAAAAAAAAAGAAAAATTAATTGAGAAAAGGGTTAGAGGCAGGGGAGAATCATTTCCACTCCTGATCATAATAGAAGAGGAAATATGAATGATTCTAAAAACGAAAATGAGATGGACTCTCCAACAACAGACTCAAAATAAACTAACTAAAACAGTACATAAATAATTACAAATAGTAAGAAATTGGTCAAACAAATAAATCGATCCTCTTAAAGGCCTGCACAAAACGATTATAGAAGCAAAAGAGGCAAAGATTAAGGTGAGCCTATCTAAACCCCTACTTGGAACCAGCAACAACCATTATAAAGAGGTTGAAGCTGAAAATGCATTGTCATAAAAGAAGAACGTACTTATCTGTACTTGATCTTGTGTTTATATGAATCCATCTTTTAAAAAATATTGTACATACATACATATATGCCTTAAAAGTTTATTACATGCAACATAAATAATAGTCGTGATAAATTGCAGATGCTAAAACCATTTCAAAATTAAGTGAATTTATTTATTCTTAAATTGATTCAAAACCAAACTGAACTTTTTTTTTTTTTTTTTTTTTTGGGTTTTCTAATTAAACACCCTTCCAACATGTCAAATTTATTTTTAATGTTTTTTACATTCTATTTGTATCCACTATTTTGATTCTGCAGTCACAGTTTTGTATGCATGAATTTTTTTTTATTTTTTTTATTTTTTAACTTCAAATCGGTTTCTCCTCGAACAAATTATGCTTTACAACATGCCAAGTTACGATCATGGAAGATTTCATGGTTGACATGTCACAAATTCTTTGGATTTTCTTTTCATGACGGGGTCCGCCGGCCACATTCAAAATATAATATCGGGTCCTTTTAATCACGGAATTCGTGGCCACAACTCAGAATTTAGAAGATTGAGAGTTAAAGCATTCTTCCCGCGTTTTAAGAGTGTTTGGCCCGTCAAATAATGCATGTGTTTTTAAATTAAAATTCAAAAAAGGTGTTCTTTGAGAGTGTTAAAAATATAGTGGTTTAAAAAAGTTAAAAAAATTCACGATTTTGTTTTTGCAGAGTAGTGAATGGGATGTTAATGCACGATTTTAAAAGATAAATTATAATTTTAAAAAACGAATCATGATTTACTAAATACTTAATCACATTTTTATTAACTGCGTTTTAAATTACTATTTTTTAAAATAAGATTTTGAATCCAATCATCTAGAGAGATGCTCATAAAAGTTATACGAGATCGATCCTCCGGCCCTAGTTTTCTCACATGTACACCATTCAAGATACTAAGGGCACTGAATAACCATAATTCTCAACTAATAACACCACGAGAAATATTTGAATGTGCTGATTAAAATAAGTTGATATTTCAGTTAAACAAGGTCTAATACAAATAAACAGATCTTTGATTCTTGAAGGTGATTCTCTCCTGACTGTCATTGTACCATCAAGAATCTTCCGTGTTTTTTCTGAGTGGGTCTCAGCACTAGTGATATCCGATATCTAGAATATGCTTCTTTCATTTACTGTTTGGACAACTTTAAAATTCTTTAGAAGTGCCAATTTTTGTACGGACCTTGTTACTAGATGGGTTGCTTCTCATCTTGTGTTTGGAAGTATTTATATACCTCTTCTTCTTTTCTTAACTAGCTCTATTGGTATATATTAGGAGTGACATCCCTCCCTTGTAATCCTTAATTTCCTCTTTTCAAACAGCGGAGGAGCTAGAGCTATGCATGCTTCTTTACAGCAGGAGGTGCTCTCATTTGTTGGATTAGGAGCAGGAGGAAGGAAGGAATCTTTTCTCTTTGATCATCAATAACATCTTTCGATCCAAAAATTATGCAAGTGGGACCGAAAAAATGGAAAAAAAAAAAAAAAAAAAAAAGAAGAAAAGAAAAGAAAGAAAAAGCGAAAAAAAAAATGTGATTTTTGTAAATGTTATTCTTTCCGTGCTTACCTTTTACACTTCTTCATTTTCCCTAAATTATTCCAGAGAATGCATTATTTTTGTACTGCATGTAAGTTGTGAAAGTAACCTTCATTTAATATCCACATGAATCTTGTATTGTGAAAAATCTTACGTTTAATAATTACAAAAGATTGTACTGAAATTTCAAAGCAAGTTGGAGTACGTGGGGTAGGCCAAGCGGAATTAAAATTTTAGGTAAAGGTGAGACAAAACCTTGTTTTTTTTTTTTTTTTTAAAAAAAAAAAAAGGAAGAAAAGAAAAAGAGAACATATAATTTAGGGTGGGGGAGTGGGGGGTAATTTATTTTCAATATAAAGAGCAATGGGGTGAATGATTTTTTTTTTTGGAATCTTTATTCTTAATGAGCTTATTTGTGGACTTAACTTCTCTATCATTGTTGTGTAGAATGTAAATTATGTACCATGCATGCACTTCATACCCATACGAGATTAAAGCAAGTCTCTTCTAATCCAAACAAATCGTTACGCCTTAATTAGTGCATGCTTATTTAAGTTTGTCTTACTAATATTCTTCTGATTACTCTATTAATTCTATTAATTTTGAGGATTAGGATCCTCATGGTTTATATTAGATTTTTTTTATACATCTGCAGTGTATAATGTTAAAATATTAATTAAATAATTAAATTTATCTCTTCTTATTAGATTAAGCTTTTAGGATAAGTGGTGATTTAACATGGTATCAGAATCAAAAGTTTTGAGTTTGAACCTTGTCTTAGTCATTCACCTAATTTCAATTAAGTATTAGACTTGTTGGACGTCACTTATTAAAAAGTAGTTTGAGCTTACATGTGAAGGGGAATGTTAAAATATTAATTAAAGCTTTATCTCTTTCTATCGGTTTAAGCTTTTGGGCAAAGTGATGATTGAACATATATAAACGATGTCGTACAACATGTTCACTATGTGTGTGTGTCTATATATATATATATATATTCATTAAATCTCTAAAATTTAATCAAGACTATGAACATGAAATGGAATGGATCCTTAATTATACCAATTTGGTGGGCTTGTGAATTGTGATTACACAATAAAATATGTTATTCATAATTAATCATGGGCTTTCTCTTTTGTGATCATGGTAGATTTCATGGTTGACATGTCACAAAGTCTTTGGATATTCTTTTCATGATGTGGTCCGCCGGCCACATTCAAATCTAATATAATATTGGGTCCTTTTAATCACGGAATTCGTGGCCACAACTCAGAATTTAGAAGATTGAGTTAAAGCATTCTTCCCGCGTTTTAAGAGTGTTTGGCCTGTCAAATGCATGTTTTTAAATTATAATCGCAAAAAAGTGTTCATTTGAGAGTGTTAAAAAAATAGTGGTTTAAAAAGGTGAAAAAATTCACGATTTTGTTTTTGCGGACCAATGAATGGGATGTGTTTTTAAAAATGCATGATTTTAAAAGATAAATTAAAATTTTAAAAAACGAATTACAATTTATTAAATATTTAATTACATTTTTATTAACTGCGTTTTGAAATCGTTATTTTTTAAAAATAAGATTTTGAATCCTATCATCTAGAGAGATGCACATAAAAGTTGATACGAGATCGATCCCCCGGCCCTAGTTTTCTCACATGTACACCATTCAAGATACTAAGGGCATTGAATAACCATAATTCTAAACTAATAACACCATATATAAGAAAGATTTGAATGTGCTGATTAAAGTAAGTTGATATTTCAGTTAAACAAGGTCTAATACAAATTAAATAAGCATATCTTTGATTCTGATTCTCTCCTAACTGTCATTGCCATCAAGAATCTTCCGTGTTTTTTCTGAGTGGGTCTCAGCACCAGTGATATCCGATATCTAGGATATGCTTATTTCATTTCCTGTTTGAACATTTTGAAGTCCTCTAGAAGTGTCAATTTTTGTACAGACCTTGTTGTTAAATGGGCTGTTTTTCATCTTGTGTTTGGAAGCATTTATACATCTTCTTCTTTTCTTAACTAGCTTATTGGTATATGTTAGGAGTGACATCCTCCCTTGTAATCCTTTCCCCTTTTCAAACAGCGGAGGAGAGCTATGCATGCTTCTTTACGGTGAATACTAGGTATGATCTTTTACGACGGTTGCCATCCATCAATTTGACATTTTATTTGAGAATCAACGACATATATGCATAAGATCTTAATATCTCATACAATGATAGACAATATTGTGTGAGAGGTTGTTCGGATCTCACCCTTTATAGACGGATCAAGCCGTACTTACTCGAATTATTTGAATCCCTATCCGAATATGTGAATCTTGAGCAGCCGGCCTGTTTGTACTGAATTCGGGTTATCCTAGTAACTTCAATGAGAATGCCTTCATTTAGTTTCTTTTTGTATATGAAATAGCGAGAGTTAAGGAAAGAGGTGCTCTCATTTGTTGGATTAGAAGCAGGAGGGAAGGAAGGATTCTTTTCTGATCTCTTTGATCATCAATAACATCTTTCGATCCAAAAATTATGCAAGTGGGACCGAAAAAATGGAAAAAAGAAAAGAAAGAAAAAGCGAAAAAAAGAAGAAGGTGATTTTTGTAAATGTTATTCTTTCCGTGCTTGCCTTTTACACTTCTTCATTTTCCCTAAATTATTCCAGAGAATGCATTATTTTTGTACTGCCTGTGAATTGTGAAAGTAACCTTCATTAAATATCCACATGAATCTTGTATTGTGAAAAATCTTACGTTTAATAATTTCAAAAGATTGTACTGAAATTTCAAAGCAAGTTGGAGTGGGGCAGGCCGAGCGGAATTAAAATTTTAGGTAAAGGTGAGACAAAACCTTGTTTTTTTTTTAAAAAAAAATAAAAAATGAAAAGAAATAAAAGAAGAAGCTTTTCAGGAGGGTTAAAAAATAATTTTAGAAGATTTTTTTTTTTAAAAAAAAAGAGAACATATAATTTAGGGTTGGGGAGTACGTGGGGGATAATTTTTTTCAATATATAGAGCAATGGGGTGAATTTTTATTTATTTATTTTGTTTATTAGTGAGCTTATTTGTGGACTTTACTTCTCCATCATTGTTTTGTAGAATGTAAATTATGTACCATGCATGCACTTCATACCCATATGAGATTAAAGCAAGTCTCTTCTACTCCAAACAAGGCATTACGCCTTAATTAGTGCATGCTTACTTAAGTTTGACGCCTTAATTTTCTTCTGATTATTCTATTTTGAGGATTAGGATCCTCATGGTTTAGATTAGATTTTGTTACATACAATAGTGTATAATGTTAAAACATTAATTAAATGATTAAATTTATCTCTTCTTATTAGATTAGGCTTTTGGGATAAGTGGTGATTTAACATGGTATCAGAACTAAAGGTCCTGAGTTCGAACTTTGTCTCAGTCATTCACCTAATTTTAATTAAGTATTAGACTTGTTGGATCTCACCTATGAAAAAATAGTTTGAGCTCACATGTGAGGGGAAATGTTAAAATATTAATTAAATTTATCTCTTCCTATCAGTTTAAACTTTTGGACCAAGTGATGATCGAACATATATAAACGATGTTACAACATACTCACTATGTAATATATATATATCATTAAATCTCTAAAATTTAATCAAGACTATGAACACGAAATGGATTGGATCCTTAATTATACCTATTTGGAGGGCTTGTGATTACACATTAAGATATGTTATTCATAATTAATCATGGGCTTTTTTTGTTAGTAATTTCGAAGATATGTGGTGTGGAACTTGTGCAATAAATAAAAATAAAAGGTAACTAACAAAAAAAAAAATAATAATAACAAAATAAAAGGTAGAATGTCAAAATAAAAGGAGAGGGGGAGAAAGGCAAAAGGAACAAGCTTTTCCCTCAATTAAGATTTTCTTTGTACCTTTTATTTGCTTTCACCTTAGTCACCCATGATTGTCATGATTGTCAAAGATATCATGCGTGAAAATCCACAAATTCAATAAAGTCTGACTCTGGTACACGGGCCCTCCTCCAGCCTCCAGGATGAAATCAAAATCACATAAATCTTTTGGTCAAATGTGGTCACCTAAATCCGCACTAGTCTTTGATGGACCATATTTGGTTTGCTCGCATTAAATTGATCTATGAGGCTGTGCTTCCCGACCTGTTAAGGTGCTGAAATGTATTAAGGCTACATTTCTTCGTCACTTGGTAGCTTGGTCTACTAGTGGTTGTACTGATTCTGCTGAATGGTTGCCGCCTAGCTACTATGGGGTCTCTTAAAGTGAACTTTGATGCGGCCGTTCGGCCTTCTTTTGTAGTTGCAGCAGTCACCCTCAATGACCGCAATGGTAATTTCTTGACTGTCAATGCGTTAAAGCTTCCCACTTCAGATGCCAACTTAAGTGAAGTCCAGGCTGCCTTCTTGGCAGTCAGGCTAGCTGTTATAGTTGCTTTCTATTCTTGATTGGAAAGTTTTTAAAACTTCTAGACGTGTTAATGTTGTAGCTAAATAGGCTGCTTCTCACTTTGTGTATGAAAGCATTCACACTTTGTCTCATTTTCTTTTCTCTGTACATTTAAGGAGTAGCAAATACCCTCCTTTGTAATCTCCCTTTCTCGGTTGTCTTAGTTTGAATAGAAAAAATAAAATAAAAATAAGGGGTAATTACCTTTTCCCCCATCAACTACTAGCCATTGTCAACATGCCCCATGAACTGACACCTCGACCAAAATAGAGCATCCAACTACCATCGTTACCCACTTTGCCCCCATCCGTCAGAAGATTCCGTTAACTTGGATGGAATATTCCATTTTTTAGCGTTAATTTTTGTTTAAAGACCAAAATGCCCTCTACAGTAATTAATAAAAAAATATTAAAATTAATATATTTTTTTGTTTTAAAAAAAAAAACAAAAACAAAAATTAATCTAAGGGTGGCGCCCTTTTTCAGTTTTTTTTTTTTTAAATATTAATTTTAATATTTTTTTATTAATTACTGTAGAGGGCATTTTGGTCTTTGTGTGAATTAGACTGACGGATGGGGGCAAAGTGGGTAACGATGGTAGTTAGATGCTCTTTTTTGGTCAATGTGTCAGTTCATGGGGGCATGTTGACAATGGCTGGTAGTTGATGGGGGAAAAGGTAATTACCCCTAAAAATAAAATGTTAAAATGAATTCAGTGGGACTTGTTCCCTCTTCAACTCAGCGCAATCTTTTAGATAAATCTCTTAAAGAATTAGAAGGGCTAGTATACTGCGATGTGTGATTTAATCAAAATTCTTATTTTATAGATTCAGAATGAGAAACTGTCATCCCATTCAATCAAATTGGTATGCCCTTGACATGTCTTTCGGTAGAAAGAACATGAAGCCCATAAATATAGGTGTATATTCAATACTCCAAATAAAAAGGGGAATTCGTCTATGGTCTATTCACTAACAAATAAATAGGAATTTATAGTTGTGCCTCGTAAAAAAAAAAAAAAAAAAAAAAAAACTTCTTTTGTTTATGTGGAATCAAGTTAACATCCATTCCCTTTCTTTATAAAAGAAATGAAATTATGTACGAAAAAAAAATCATAATATTTACTTTATATTAAGGAATGAATAAGTTAATTGAGCAGTTCGTGAATAAGTTCAAATTCGTTCGAAAAATAAATAAATTAAACTTAAATAAATAATTTAGCTCAGTGATAAATTCAATTCGTGTTCAAAATGAAATTAAATGAAAAAAATTTGATCAGGAAAAAGCAGACACTCTTATATTTGGATTTGGATGAGAGTCGTGGTTAGATCTTGTGCTAGCCAGGCTTGCGGCCCTTGCCTTTGGACGGTTTTAACAGGTTCTGTAGTGGGCCTTTAGGCATTTGGATTTTTCTTTGTAGTTATCCCCTTTTTGGGTGTTGTGGACTGGGAGGAGTAGCAATTTTCTTCTTTCTCTTCTGCTGCCAATGGGCCCAAGTCCAATACAAGTTTGGACGGAAGATTTTGGTCGAGTGGGGATTAGGGTCGCCCTTGTTTTGATTTCTAGACTCTCTTAAGCCGAGCCAGGCCTACAGGCTTAGATTTATGAGCTTATAAACTAGGTAGTCCTTGTCTCGCCCAACCACACAAATACCTTTTAATTATAATAAACAAAAAAAATTCCAAAACTTTTTCTATACTTCTCTAAATTTTAATTTTTTTTTAACAGTTTACCTAACATACCCTTGATATCAAAAGGCTTTTTTTTTTTTTTTTTTTTTTTTTTTTTTTTTTTAAAAAAAATACGCTGTTTTTTAATTGAAATATCTAAAAATTTTAAAGCACGATGTTAATTCACAATCTGTCGCGTCCAGCGATTAGGATGTCTAGCTTTAGAGTGATTGTGTTAATGTCAAAAGTTACTTTTTTTGTTATTTTTATATCATATTTAAAATGATGTAATTTTTAAAATTATTATTAAGTTTATAATTGATGATTATTATTTAATAATGAGCAGCAATTATAAAAATTATATCATCTAGGATTCTAGAGGGACAAAAAATAAAAAATAAAAAAAAATGAAGAGAGTGACTTTTTAGAATTAGTGAGTGTTAGGTGGAGGACACAAAAACGACAAAAACAAAATAAAACAAATGTCAGCGTCCTCACTCATCTTTTGTATACCGCCATCCTCTCATTGGCTTTCCTCAATTACCCCCCATCCGAATATCCGATAAGGCCCCCTGTCTCTCTCTCTCACGTTCCGCGGCTTCTTCGCATCCAAGGTAAAGATTTTCCTACACTTTCTCGGGCAAATGTTTCGATAACATTTTGGTCTGTTTAATAAGGTTTCTTGTGCTCTGTTTGGCTGCTTAGGAAGAAAGAGGATAGAGACGGGATTGATTGTTGAGCCGCGAGACAACTTTTTGGCTCAATTTCTTTGAAATCTTAGTTGAAAACTTTGGACATTTTCGTTTCTTTTCCTCTGCTTTCTCAAATTTTATATAAGTATCGTTCCCCCCCCCGTTGCTGTTTTATGTGTATGTACACAATACAGACAAATATTATGAGCATTTTCATTTACTTTTCTTGGCTTTCTCAACAACCAACAGACGTCAATTCAAGAAAAAAGATGCTTTTTAATTCAATTAGCTTCTGGTGTTAATAGAAAAACCTAGAAACAACGGCTTCTTTCTTTTCTTTTTGTTTGGCTTTTGATTACCCTTAGAATCGGAAATTCTCAAGTTTTATATTTAAATATCCGACCTTTTGATTATGATCTATATTGCTGTTTTGTGTTATGTACACCCTACAGACATTAGGTTAGTATTGGGATAATCTATGGCTTCGAGTGTTGTTAATGTGCCTTGCAATGTCCAAGCAATTAAGGGTTTGGATTGCCAGAACTATTTTGGACTTAAACCATCAAGGAATGTGAAGTTCAATTGTGTTAAGACTGGAACAACGGCTGCCCACCATGTCTTTTCGTCGTAAGAGCGAGTGAGAGGCATGATGGACTGGTGAAGAAGATTGGATTGAGTGATGCAGAATGTGAGGCTGCTGTCGTGGCTGGGAACGTGCCGGAAGCCCCTCCTGTGCCCCCCAAGTGGGCAGCACCAGCCGGAACTCCTGTGGTCCCTTCACTTGTGAGTATTAGCATTGGGATATCATTTGGATAACCTTGCTAGATAGCCTGAACAAAAATAGTATTGTGATCCAATAATATTCGGTGTAATTTGGGGAAGTAGGTTTAAAAGTATTAGAAAGACAAAAATGGTGGATTCAATGTTAAAAGTTTTAGAATGTCAAAAATGTGAAGTGTTGGATTTGATTTAATGGCTTTGTATTGTGTGGATTTGAGCATCATTATTGGCAACTGCAACCCCTGCCTTGGTGATTGTTTTTGGTTTGTGTCAGCCACTGAATCGACGGCCTCGTCGTAACCGCCAGTCACCTGCACTGCGGGCAGCATTCCAGGAGACACACTTATCACCTGCAAATTTTGTCTATCCACTTTTTATCCATGAAGGTTGGTATTGACGTGGACCTTTCTTTTGTAGTTTACGTTTCTGGTTATATGCATCTCTCTCTCTCTCTCTCTCCTCTCTCTCTCTCTCTCTCGTGTGTGTCTGTGCTCACGTGTGCATTTATGCATAAACTTGCCTCAATGTGCATGATATGAATATGTCATTTCACGAAACTTGCAGGTGAGGAGGACACACCTATTGGAGCTATGCCTGGATGTTATAGGCTTGGGTGGAGACATGGACTTGTTGAAGAGGTGATGTTAACTGTAACTGATATTACATGTAATACATAAGTAAAATTACTTTTATTTATGTTTTATATCTCAATCATTAATTCTCACGATAATACACTAATAGTTCAAAGGTTTACTGGTGTATCCCAACGAAAGTTAGACTTTACTAAAGATTTAGCTTTGCTAGAAACTATCATGACTCATGTGTAGATGACCTTAGGTTCCATTGGTGGAACTTTTTCATGGATACTTCGGGTTTTAAAAAGCTGAGCAACCAGCATTTTATAACCCAAAGGTGCTTTGTCTTTTTGTCATTTTTGTGAAGCAGCTTGTGCTTTTTAGGCAATTTTTGGCTGAGCATCTTGTATCTTTCAAAAGCTATGGCTCTCTCTAATAGGCTTAGACAATCTAATTCTGAGACTTACTCCACCCAAAAAGCAGCAGAAAAAGCACCAAAAAATAAAATAATTAATAGATTAAACATAAGGTTTCACCCTTTAAAACAACATGTTAATTTAGGATGCTATGACTTGTCATAAAAAACAAAACAAACAAGAAATCAGTAGAGATCATTGTATCTTGAGTGGGTTATAGAATCCCTTGTATGGATCTTTAGATGCTGGCACAAGTTTGAATGTATATTGCATTCTCCACTTATTTTTGGTAAGTATCCTGATTCGTGAGAATCATATAGCCTCTCCATGGTTCTTTAGACTAAGTTAACTGTTTAGATGTTAGTGTTAAGTATCCAATAACTTTTACAACTAGTTGGAAGTTAGACCTAGTTTGAATTGATATGATAGTAGACAAATCTTGAATGAACTTTTGTAGCATATCCAATTAGATCACATTTTAATTGTCAATGCATTATCTAAATGTAATCTATTTTGTCGAATTGCGGACAAGTTTTTGAGTGAGCATTGTCTGAACCAGGTTGGAAAGGCTCGGGATGTCGGTGTCAATAGTGTTGTGCTCTTCCCCAAAGTTCCAGATGCTCTGAAGGTTCTTATTCGCTGATTTCTTTTCTTTTACCACTTCTTTTTCATTTGGTTGGTGATTTGGGGGCAGGGGGTAAGAATGGGTTTCCTCTTCTGTTCCACATAATGATGTATCATGATTATCTTTTTTCTTTTAGTCTTCAACGGGAGATGAAGCATACAATGACAATGGTTTAGTGCCTCGAGCAATACGGTTGCTCAAAGACAAATACCCTGATCTCGTAAGTCATTATCCTTCATTTAGATTTTTGGGCTATAGATGGATTTTAAGGTCAAAGTTCTTTGTCTTTTTGGAAATATGGCATTTTTTTTTTAAGTTTTCTTTTTTATTTTTTAAATCTGCTTTCATCAGGTGATCTACACTGATGTTGCTTTAGATCCTTACTCCTCTGATGGTCATGATGGTATTGTCCGAGAAGATGGTAAGATAGATGTATGTGATATTTTAGATATTGCTGTTATATTTAAAAGAAAATTGTTGATCTTTCATTAAATGTTTTCTGAGAACTGAGGAGAGATCAATCTAAGCAGGAAAAAAACCAATGACTTTTCTTGACAGTAGCATGCTCCAATGTCTTAGACAGCTGGTGATGTTGGATATGCTTGTGCTTTCTATGCCCAAGTTTCTATCGCACGCCAATAAATTCTAATAATCAATTTTCAAGTTTCAACAAATGTTTGATAATTATTATAACGAAGCCAATTTCATGGCCTTTTTGTGCATTCTATTTGTTGATCTCACATGGATACCAACGTTGAGTATCTAATTTCAACTATGTATATGTTATTGATGCCCTGTAGGTGTTATAATGAATGATGAGACTGTATACCAGTTATGTAAGCAGGCTGTTTCCCAGGTAATTTTGGTAGATTATATTCTTTACAATTAGTATTTACAGTTTGCATAAATAACAGATACATGTATTGGTATTTCAAAATATATCAGGGACTCTCCTGAGATTTCTGAAGGTGTGATGGCCCATCAAATGTTTTGATTTTGTCATTTTTAAGCCTTCTCATACCGAATATTCCCAAAGGTTTTCATAATTTGGCAAACAAAAGTTGGGTAAACTGAGATATTCCACTTGCAAATGATTAACTACTCTATCTCGGACTTCCAAAGTAGGGCAAGATTGTAGGTCTTTTAGCTGCTTTAAGTCTGCAAGAACTTGTACCAGTCTACTATGGCTTGTGATTCATTTTACGTACAAATCTTGGGGCAAGGTTCTGGTTATAGAGCAACCTTGGTAGAGGTTTCTAATATTTACCTCCATGTTGTTATGCTGTGTGTTCCACCGCTGTTACCTGGCTAGTTTTTATTTTTTATTTTTTTTGCCTTGCTTACTTCTATACATAGGCCCGAGCTGGAGCTGATGTGGTCAGTCCGAGTGACATGATGGATGGACGTGTAGGAGCCATTCGAGAAGCTTTGGATGCTGAAGGCTTTCAGCATGTCTCAATAATGTCTTATACAGCGAAGTAATTTGCTAAAAATGATTTCTCATTTTATTCCTCTTTCAATCACTATCTAAATAAAATTGGGCAATCTCATTCCCTCGAGATGTCTAAACCCCCATCTAGTGAATATCTTCTTTATGCTATTACATTTTAGTCTTTATTTGTTTTTTGGTGGTTGTACTGTGATTTGTCTGCTCCTGGTTTCTAGGTTGACTAATTATTGTAATAATCATAACTTTTGACTAGTTGGATAGCGTTGGCCGATATTGTCCTCAGCTATTTTTGCCACTTTGGTGATATCTATCTTTATCATGCTGCTAACAGATATGCAAGTTCTTTTTATGGTCCATTTAGAGAAGCACTTGACTCAAATCCGAGATTTGGAGACAAAAAAACGTATGTAGTTCAGTAAAGAAAAGTTTTATGTTAAATTTGTTATCGAATGTTTTGATGCTCAGTCTTGCTTTTAATTTGGAAACAAAAGTTATCAGATGAATCCGGCCAATTATAGAGAGGCTCTGGTTGAGACCCATGCGGACGAGTCTGAAGGCGCCGATATCCTCTTGGTTTGTAATTTTTTTTCCCTTTTTGTTGATCTTTGAACATGTTTACTCAAGTCAGAAGTTCACTGTATGCTACTTATAACTTGTGTGACAGGTGAAACCCGGGCTGCCTTATTTGGATATTATAAGACTTCTCCGCGATAACTCTTCTTTGCCAATTGCTGCATATCAGGTACCTTCATTAACTTTCATGCATCCAATATCATTTTTGATTACCTGATACTTCCACTTTCATCTTTAATTAGGTACCTTCCATAACTTAAATTCCACATGGTCATGAAAGTAGATCATGATTGTTTGAACTTTCCACCTATGCACTAGAAATGAATATTTGGTAGCTCTAACTTTGAGGAGAAGCTGTTATGAACCAACTATTGGTGCAGAAGCACATAAAGATTGAGAAAAACAAGATGATAATTATCTTTGTCTTGTTATGTTACAAAGTCAATTGTTTGCTCTAAATCCCATTTCTTTTATATAGTTTGAGAAGGATTTTGAACCCCCATTCTTGTTGAAAAATGCTGGAATGTTGGTGATATAAAAATCAAGATTAGTGTTAACACTGAAGTGTGATACTTCCTTGTGGAAATGCCGTAGGTGTGTGCATGCGCATGTATTTTTAGCTTAAGCACGATTCTTTTTTCTTGATACAAGTTTGTGCATGATTTTGGAATAGATAAGTGGCACAACCTTTGTCATCCTGTTTGGTTCGTACTCTTTCTCTAGAATTTCAAGTTCAAGATAACCTCAAGCATCTGACTTCCGTTAATCTCACAATGAAGACATATACGTATTTAAATGCTGAGAAGAGCTATGTCTAAGTCTTTCATTTCAAGATCAGGACTGGCACTGTTTCAACTTTTACCATGTGTAACGTCATACCATATCCTGTTTTGTATTTGTTCTTTATGTTTTGAGATGAATGCTGATGTAATACGGATGTAGTGATGCAGCAATCCTGGATAACTAGATTGATATAGAGCTATGGCTGTCTATTTGTGTTCCACGTGCCTCAGTACTGTGTCAACCCATTTAGTGATGGCGAATGGGTGTTCTTGTTGTTTATATATGTTAGAATAGGCTAATCTTAGTGTATCACTCCTCTAGAACTTTGTGTATTTACCCTTTCCTATGTCCAATATACTATTTCTGTTGGCCCGACATGGTTAGATTATAGCAATGGTGCTGACATCATCCTTACCTATTTATCCCTGCGTATTGCTAAACTAGGATGTTTGTTGAACATGTATAATGTGTGAAAACGTTACATCGTAAAGGAAAGGTTTTGGTGTTCATGTACATGGCATGATCCCATCCTTGTTATACTGTTATACAGGTATCTGCAATTATTAGTATTGATTAGCAAAAGAAAACTCTTTCACCATATGCTTGCAAAGATGTGGGATTCTAGTGGATGTCCTCAAAGTATCTTTGTTTTGTAACTACACTCACCAGCCCTTCTGATCTTTTTGCTTTTGTTATACTGGAACTCACCTTTCCCCATTGAGTTTGTTATTTTTCTTAAGTTTCATGGACTCATGTTGGGTGAGTACTCAAATTTTCTTTGTTCATGGTTCAGGTTTCGGGTGAGTACTCAATGATCAAGGCTGGTGGGGTTCTGAAGATGATTGACGAAGAAAAGGTTATGATGGAGTCACTGATGTGTCTCCGACGGGCTGGTGCTGACATCATCCTTACATATTTTGCTCGACAAGCTGCTAGATGTTTGTGTGGTGAGAAGAGGTGAGACTTTTTATAATAAAACAGCGCACTGTTTTATGTGAGAAACCTAAAAAAAACTTGATTTCTTCATGACATGAGAATTGAACTGAAATTGGAAATGAAGATGTCAGTTTGTGTCGTTTCTATACAGCGAAAGTAATGTAGGTGCCCGGCTGTCGTTTCAATACAGCTAGAGTGACATAGGTGCTTGAGCGCAGAGTGGTAGTCTTGTTTAGTCCACATGACAGTACAATAAAGATGTAATCTAGAGTAAAACGTTTAGTTTTCTCAGTTTTTTTGTCCTCATACAAGGGGAAAATATGTACGCATGTATTGTTCTGCTAGGTGCTGAATTGAGCAGGTAGTGGGTTATAGCCATAAGCTGAAACCCGATTGGTTAATTTTTAATCGCGTGGGGTTATGATCGGTGTATGTTGCTTACTAGTTACCACATTGTTTAAAAAATTTAAATGATATGGTACCATGCACACTGTTTGATGTCAAATCTAATATGGATAATGAAATGGTGATCCAGTTCCGTTCTGATGGGTCTGATAGGGGGCTGAGTAGAAGAAGCAATTAGTTTCTCCTCGATGATAAATTTGCAAACCTCTTAATTATTATTGAACAGGAAAGAGATTCATCGTTTTTATGTTGTCATGTAACGTAGGATTAACTAACAAAAATGAGCCTCTCTTTGCATTTGTGTCCAAATCCAGAATCTGATCGAGGCAATTATCAGCTTATAAATGAACAGAATGATGAAAAACGAACAACTATATCTGTAACAACAATAACAAGGAAGTACTAGTTACAACAACACCTCCACCTGGTTCTTTACACCATGAGAGATTTGTCCCTATTAACCCACCCATCCCTCCCTCCATTGGACCAAAATTCATAGAGCGCATCATCGGTGCTCGTTGAGGTATCTTTCTGCGATGGTGGCATGAGCTGCAGCGCCTATGGGTAGAACATCTTCGTCGATCATAAAATAAGGCGAGTGGCCTGTGTGTATAGAACCCAAGGTCTCGTTCCTTACCCCAATGTAGAAGAAGCCTGAGGGGACTACCTCAGAGTAGAAGGAAAAGTCTTCAGCACCCATCATTGGTGGGACCACCCTGAAATTTGTTGGACCCACCAAATCAATGGCCACCTTCCTCACATGCTCGTACATTTTCTCATCGTTCACAGTGGGGGGATATATGGTGTACTCCTTTTCAAAGAAGTCAACCATTGCCGAGCATCTGTAAACGCTGGCCTGTTCCACAATTACCTGTTTGTAATGATGAAGACAGAATATTGTCAGCTCATTTGTTTAAAGATCGGTAACCGAATCGCTAAATGAAAGGGCACCTCTAGATTCCTTTTAGTTAAAAATAAGAAACAATTATATATCTTTCTTATGCAAGAAAAAAGGGAGGTAGTTGTGAGTGAGCATTTATGAGACCCACCTGACCAAATAAAAGTTGGGCTGCCCAACTGCTTATCCGGTCAGGTGAATCTCATAAATGCTTACTCACAACAATCTGCCCGAATTGTATCAAATTCGGGCAAAGAATTTGAGGGATCCTGATCTCTCCTAAAGTGGACGAATTATAATTTCATCGTTTCAGTTGGTGTGAAATGAGTGTGAATAGTATCATTACTATTTATTCATTTGTAAAAGAAATTGTAATAAAAGTTATAATATTGTAGAGCAATACAATTAATCCCAATATTGATTACATGCCAAACCTCTTTTATTCTATGGAGAAGTTGGTAGAAGCTTGTGTTGGAGAAAGCCCTGAAGGTACCACTAAGGACCACAGTGTCGGGGATCATGTCAAGGTTGTTGCCTCCGTTAAACGATGCCACCGACACAACCTGATCGAGAGGAAAGAAGGACAAGTTAACCAAGTCAATTCAAAATAATACATAGACACACATACAAACCGATAGAAATTAGGAGCACAATACTGAGATATGGGACACACCTGTGAGTCCAAAGGATTTGCTTCGCGAGACACAATGCCCTGTAAGCTGATAACTGCGGCTGAGGCTGCCAAAATGGGGTCAACAGAGTGGTGAGGATTCTCAGCGCGGCCCATTTTTCCACCGATTACGGCTCTGAAAAAGCCGCAGCCGGCGAGCAAAGGACCGGGTCTTGACCCAATGGTAGCAGTAGGATGCTCATGGGATACATGAACTGCGAATATGGCCTCCACATTTTCCAGAGCCCCATCCCCGATCATCCGTTTTGCACCATTCCCCGCTTCTTCTGCTGGCTGGAACAGCAGTATCACAGTACCCTGTAATAGCAAACCATTCAAATATTTTTTTTTTTTTTAGGACTATTGTAAACAGAAAAGAAACCAATTAAATTATGAATACGTGGATGTTGATATTATAAGAAGACTTTATTGCGTCTCCATGATCTTAAAGGCCTCTACTAGCTAGTCATATACCTAACAATTTAACTAGTATTATAAAACATTATTGGAGTGGTGAAACGGACAGATCATATTCTATTATATATAGCCCATCGATTCCATGTCAGCACGTACACCCAAATTGACTCGCATGCTTTCATCAATGAAAAAAAAAACATTGCTTTTATGTTTTTCTAGCATCATGAACTAAAACCATTAAATTTTTGTCAGTCTGTTGGGCCTCAAATATCTCAAATTAATCGACCTCCAATGAAAAAAGAAACGGTAGAGATGGAATGATTAAGGGAATATATGGGATAATTCCAGTTATTTTTTCACTGAAAGAAAGCCATATCTACTGTTTATTTTTTCCACAAGAAAATTTCCAGTGATTTTCTTCACGGCCGGAAGCAAGCCAAACTCCTCAAAATCTGAGGAGAACTTGTATCATCATATCCCTTTCATACTTCAACTATTCCAATTTCAACCAAAATACTTGTACCTGTTTCCAGCTAACAATTTAGTCATGTAAACACTGTTGACCAAAACAAATATAACAATTTAGTACCACAAAGGTATTCATGCACATGTGATATTTATTGTGGGTTTCTGATTCTGAAAAACACCCAACATAGAATAAGGCACAAATGCAATACCCGACAATTATTAAAACAAGAACAGGAAAAGCAAAAGCGCAAGCGCAAGCGCGTGACAAAAAATACCCACTGTTCACACATCACACCCCCAAAAATCAACCATTATGTGTAAAATTATAACCAAAGATGTGAAGAATAAAACAACTTTCAAGGTTACACCAACTCCACAAGGAATCCCAAAGCTCATGAATGCTCTTTTTGTAAGTCAATTGACAATGGTGTTCATAAAACATAACATGCTTGAGCTTTGTGCTATAGAAAAAGCAAGAGCAAAGCTCGTCGTACAATATTATTATTACATCTATGGGTTGCAATGAGTGCCATTTTTACTAAGAGGAATTCATATCAAATTTAGTCCTCTTGCCAATGAATTCCAATATGCAGTTGTGCCAGTTGGGAATTTTATTTTACTGATTGCTCTCTTCCCCTACGTGGATGGATGTGAATCAAGTGGGCATAAAGTAGAAATAGCAAAGACAAGACAGAAGCAAAGGTGTTAATGGAGGCATTCTGTTCATGGCATCAATTGAAGAAAAACCCATTAATTGCCAAACAAACTGAAGCCAAGACAAGTTATAAATGCCACAAAACGTCCAAACAGCAAAGCAGAAATCCTTTAAGGTCATGTGTATCTACACACGACGGAGTAATAAATAATTCCATCCTTTTGCAGTAGTACTTTTTGTGGATCCAATGTTGTCCACATAAATTCAACCCTTTTGAAAGGTATTGCACCACTCGATCCATCCTCTCACATTTGGCCTTGCAAAGGACAAAATTTCCCTCCTACCTAATTAATTAATCTAATATCATATGTCCAAAGTGTGAAATTTTAATCGAAAGGAATCCTAAACAATAAAGAAAAGGAGGAAAAAAAATCAGTCACAAAACAAAAATGCAGGACAAATTTGAACCGTGCATTCATTAATCGTTATAGAAATGAGCTGATCGAAGCCAAACCTTCAAAAGATGTTCGCGAGTCTTCAATATCTTGGCAGCACCAAGAAGCATGGCAACATGTGCATCATGCCCACAAGCGTGCATTTTGCCTGCAACTTTGCTTTTGTGCTCCCATTCTACAGCTTCCTGTAACAAAATTTAAAACATTAACTAACAACTTATTAAACAAAACACTCAAAATTACGAACACTTTTTCAAACTTTCAAAAACACCCTTAAAAAAGTATTAACAATCGAAACAAATTATGTGGCCTTATATCAGGATAACATTTTCATGCTGTTGGAGTTTTCAGTGCAATTAACCTCCAAAAGGTACAATTATCATCACAAGTAAAAAGAAAGAACTGCCCATAGAAACATACAAGGGAATTCTTATTTGGACTAACTAGAAAACCCACAAAAGAGGCACATATATGAAGTCATTCCTTCAAAATAACCCACGCCGCCATGGCAGTAAAACTTTTTGCCTTGGGATCTGAGCTGCATGTCCATAATCCATCACATGCAACATTAAAAACATATTTGCTTTTAAAAAAAAAAAAACATATTTATACTTTTATCTATTACAATTTATGTTAATAAATTCATGACAACCCTATTTGTACTATATGACAGGACAATTTATAAGATATTCTTACTTGTACCGTCTGACATTCTTACTGACATTCTTACTGACATCCTTAACGAATATCGTATTTTAGTTTTTGTGTCACGTCAGTATAAAAAAAGAAATATAAAAATTAGAGAGAATTAAGTTGAAGCTTACAATAAATTTATTTATTTATTTTTCTATTTTTTCAGTTGCCATTGTTTTTAAAAGAAGGTCTATGAGTGGCTAAATCAACTTATTCCAAATTTGGAAACACCAAGTAAGAAGAAAAAAACTAAAAAAAAATATTTAAAATGAAGGTTTATGAGTGACTAAATCAACCTATTCCAAATTTGGAAACCCCAAGTAATAAATAAATAAATAAAATATAATCAAAGAAACATATCTTGAACTTCAAGTTTCCAAAAGTTCTTCATTAAAGAGACGCAAAATAGTTTTTTAAACTAAAAAGAAAAATCTACAAATTAAACCCAAAAACTATTTCAATAGTGAATATAGAAACCTGAATTGGGAGAGCGTCCATGTCAGCTCTGATCGCCACAAAAGGCGGGCCACCGGTCCCGATCCACGCCCGAATACCCGTCTTGGCCAACGGATGCTTGTACTCGACGTCCATGCGGTCCAGCTCGTCTCGGATCAACTTGCTGGTCTCGAATTCCTCGAACGCAAGCTCGGGGTTGGCGTGGATCCTCCTCCTCACGCCCCTGAGCCACTCCACCGCCTCGGGCCGCCTCGCCAAGCCTAACACCGCCTCCGAGCACGCCCTGGTCCACACCTCGCAGCCCGCACCCGATATCTCCGGCGAAGAAGCCGTGGCTGGCAGGCAGGTCCGGTTCTTGTGAGCCGCCGACGAAGGCTTGGAACCAAGGCAGCAGCCCTGGTCGAAGAACGACCGGTCGCTTTCGGTGGTCTGTATCGGCTCGGCCAATCGGATTATACTGTTGATGACCATCATAGAGATTAAGAGTAAGAAACGCAGTCCGTGAAAATGAAAATTCATTTTCACGGAGAGAGATCGAGACAGAGAGAGTTTAAGAGAGAGAGCAGAGTGGAAGAGAAGTATAAGAGGAAGAAGAAAATGAATTAGAGCACGTGGGGATAAAACGGGGCTGAGAATGGGACACAGAGAGAGAGAGAGAGAGAGAGAGAGAGAGAGAGAGGGTATTAGAGCACGTGGGGGAATATGGCATGCGAGTGAGTAAATGGAACAGCTCGTTGAATTGATTAAGGCGTCGAATCGATCGCAGCTGATGGGCCCCGACCACTATGAGCAAGTGGTACGAGACGTATTCACACACTCTGCTCTTACATTATCGATCTTTGTTTTTAGTGCGTATTATTACTATAGGTTTGGTATGTACGTTTTTTAAAGTAATTTGTAAATATTTTAATGTTTTGAATGTGGGTGTAAATGTTTTTTTTTTATTATTTAAAAAAAAAAAAAAAGATTTCTGAGATTTTGATAATAGAAAGAAAAAATTATTGGTTGGTTTGATAAAATTTTAAAAAATGTTACCAATCGAAGCTCGATCAGAGTATTATTGAAATTTTCGGTTTCTAAGCCAAATGTTAGCTTGTTAGTTTTCTAGAATTGAATTACTTCTATTCTTTTCATAATTATTACGCTATTTGTCATGAAAAAAACGATATAAAATTAAGAATTATCTTGACAAAAACGATATAAACTTAATTAGAATTAATTAATGTCAACCTTTATCTATTTTTTTTTCTTTTTTTTTTTTAATATGGTTGTGGTACCAAATGCAGAGTGGCTTGTGCTAGCTAGTAGGTGCATATTAAATAAAAAGGTACCCTTTAATTTTTCAATGAAGGATCTAGTGATTATGTTATGTATAGGGGATGCACGTATTTAATTATAAATAAGAAAACTTATTAAGAATTATTTTCAAGAGATTGTGGGAATTATGTAAGATATATATAGTAACAGCAAGAATAATAATATATATATATATATATATATTATACCATGATTAATAAAATGGGAGAGATTGATTCATGAGATCGATATCAAACTTTCTACAGCTTGTATTTAAAGTAAGAAAATCTCGATATTTTTGTATGTCATGATAAGTATCACTAATGAGACCAATAACATTTGTTGATGGCTTTAGGAAAATAGAATAAACTTAATCATTTACGTACAACCCTTTCCAAGCTAGACTGAAGTTTGGATCGAATTGTACGTGAGAGGTACGTAAACTTAATGACCACGACGTAAAGCTACATATATGTATGAACCTTCATTAATATCGATGGTATATCATTGTTTACAAGCTTAGGTGGGTGTCAATATTGACCATTACAAGGCCGCCCAATATTGACAAGATTAGATATATAATATCTCTATCAATTTTAATTGTTGCTTGAATTGCTAGCTAATAATCATATATATTGGATATATACAACAATGAGAATAGAGATTCCCATCAATTTTGTTGTTTAGATTGCTAGCAATCTAAACAACAAATGTGAGAGAGCCTCCCACATGCCCCCAACAAGTAGGTAACCTTTCCAATACCTACTTGATCAGCAGGTGGGTACCCATAGGGGTTCTCTCAGATTTTATAGATTTAATTATGTATATGTTGTCATATAGTGAATATATGTTGTTGCATTATAATACAATTTATCTCGTTAAATGCAATAAAACAAAATTTTGACCATAAGATGAGTCATCTTCATTTTATTTGAAATAAAGAGGATCCTTTTACTGCTAAACATGGTAAAAATGAAATATTTTTGACATTATTGATTGTATAATAAAAGATTGAGAAAACTTCACTTATAAACCATGATCTTTCATCACTTTTGTAATTAAGTACTCAATTTTTTTTTTTAAAAAAAAAAATGTTAATTTAGGGTATCCGTTAGAATTTTCTGTTAAATCTTGTCAAAATATCACTCTTTTTTTTTAAAGAAAAAAAAATAAAAAAACTTGCAAGGATTTGGGTGTTGTTCAGAATTTAATGGAATTTTTAAAAATACTTATGCCTGAATCTATGAAAAATTTATAACTTAAAAAAAAAAAAAAAAACTCAATAATATTTTAGAAATTTTGATAGAATTTAACAAAAAATTCTAACGGATAGTTGAAATTGAAAAAAATTGAAAGAAGAATATTTTAAATTGAAACTTTTTAAAACTTAAATACTTAATTACAATAATAATGAAATATCAGAAATTATAATAAAAAAAATTCGTCAAAAAACTATAACTTGATATAGCTAGCAACTTATGCTTATGATGTCACATCGTACATTAAAAACCATAATAAAACTTTTGTAATAAAATTAATAACGAAATCATAATAAAAAAGATCAATCAAATTAATGGTATGCCGACCACACTTTTGGAATGTAGCGTTTGCTAAAAGCGCGCACCTGCCATAACTGCAGTAAAAGTGTGGGGAATGTTTATTGTAAATAGCAGCCATTAGACGAAGACGTTCATATACCATGTATACAACATTTCCCACGTACGTAGACAATGTGTTAAAAATCATATATATATATATATACAGGCCATAGAACCAGATCGATTTCTAGTTCATTCCGAGGGCTAGAGTATAAATGAAGAGTTAAGTCTAATTTTGATAGAGGTCCATTTTATATATATATATATATATATATATATATATATATATATGTTAAAACAGTTTTTTTTTGTGTGTGTTGGAATATATATCAATCGAAAGGCACCTGCAAGACAAGGAAAATATAAGCAAAAGAACTTGTCGATCAGTGTGGGTTGATGAAAAATAATAACTCTAATGCTTAATTAAGCTAGCTAATAAAGTGTACGTTTTAGAATATAGTTTTGGAATAAAAAGGTTTTGAGAAAAGATAGACAGACAATTAATGTATATATATATACGATGTACATATAAGATTGATTTGCTGGCCTTAGAAAACATGACCTCAAACATTTCAGATTGGACCACACTTGACGGTGGAAAAGCAGTGGAAGGTCCACTATTTGAAATGCTAAAAACCTTATTTTCCGCATGCATTGAAAAGGACTAGCTAATAGATTTGATTAATATCCATACAACCGGAATAAAAGAATTAATTGCAATGTTATAATTCATTTTTCCCTTGATCACGTCTTGTTTCCTGAAGTAAAAAAATAAAAAATAAAAAATAAATAAATTCTAGATCTATCTCTTTGAAGAAAGATCGAGCATAGTGAAAATTTGGTTCTTAACAAACTAAATAGATAATGCATGGTTTATGCCGAAAAGTTTTTGGTGGGTCTAGCTAGTAAGGACTTAGCTAGCATATATAGGAGAATATTATAGCAATATTTGGCTCTTTCTTTTTCTTTTTCTTTTGGTATTTACGTTATTAATTAAATAATTAAATAAATTATTTTTGTTGGAAGGGAGATAAAAAATTTAAAAAGCAAATGAGAATTTCAAGTCTATAGAATATAATGCATGCCTCTCAAGTGAGACTTGATCACCTTTCTTTTCAATGGTGTGTTTTCTTACGTGCGAGATTGGGTAGGGAGGGGGGTCGAATATGAATAATTAACCAAATTGATTGCTTGGTTTCCTCCATTATGCAATGCTCCCTCACAGCCCAAGAATATCGAAGTGTTGAATAGAAAATTTCAGCTTAATATAGACTAAGCTAGGCTTAGTAAATTTCAACCTACGTTTCTAAGACTTAAGATCGATGTATAATTCTATTACTAATTGCTCAATCTTTTTGTATTTCAACTTTTGTGGGCCTCTAATTAATTACTAATAAAATGTTTTTACTTCTTCCTAAGCTTTCTATTCAAATCCCTTGACCTTGTAATTGTTTATACTTTTTCCTAAATTTTCTCTGAAAATCCCGTGAATCAGATCGATCCTTCTTCTTATTTCTTTTCCCTAGATATTCGTGTCTCCATACTCTTTTCATAAATTATTTTCCCTCGATATTCGGGTCTCCATGCACATGCTCTTTTGATGAGTGGACTTGTCGACTATTTCAACTCTTCGCCTCACATTTTCTCTCGGCCGGAATTAATTAAGAAAACCATTCTATCTATATATCATTTTTATCCATCCGGCCACCATGCAATAGAGACAATATTCTATCTTTCCCGTCATTCTCTTTAATATATATACCTCAGTGACTCACCTCCTTATACGAGGGACACCACCATTAATTAATAATATCAAAATTGGATCGGATGTGCAATTAACTATGCCGTCTATGCGTATGTATAGCATACCATGCTGATAGTTCAGGTGAGAAGACTGGTAGATTCTTCACATGTTTGAGCATATGCTTGAGCAAGTACAGGATGCATGTTTACCTACCCTTTCACATTAATTGCTCGTATTACGTATTGTTGGAGTATTGATTAAATAATTAAAATATTTTTCTATTAGCTTCAATTTTTAGGATAAGTGATAATTTAACTTATGGATCGATAAGCTAATCAGCCAATGTACGTAAATTGGAATCGACATATATACTCACCTATTAACTCGAGCTCACCAAACTATCAACATACATAATTCTCTCTCACATTATTTTTATGCCACTTAGGCAATTTTCATAACCACTTCATGAGCCTTGAATCTCAAGCATTGGGCATGTTAGGCGGTGAAGGAACGTGAGATAAGCCACTTTAAAGACCATCATCATGGAAGAGCCAATAGTAAACATTTGAGTGCAAGTCATTATAATGGCTTTTGGTCTTCCCTAAAATTCTATCCTATTTCTGTTTCGAGCAATTTTTTTAGATATATAATGATTTAAGAATGAGAGTCATCCCCGCCAGCCCACGCCAACAAGCTTCATTGCATATTTTTCTCCTTTTTTACAAGTGCTTCTAATTTTGATAGATATTCCAATAAATAAATAGTACTTCTAACACATACAATAGGAATAGTTAATTAAACCCAATTTGGGACCAATAACATCTATTATTCAGAAGGAGAAGATTTTACACAATACTTTAACAAAAATATTGATTAAATGATTACATTTTTCAATTCTTATCGACTTAACTTTTGAAATAATTAGTAATTTAACATAATACGAATGCAAAATCTTATCTTCATCATTAACTTCTTATTTTAACTAAATATTTTAGATATTAAATCTTACCTATTAAAAAAGACTATGAATCCATGTGTGAAGTTAATCATTTCTATTAGTCGGTGGTTTCACATGAGAATCATATGCAACCAGCAATGCATAAAAGATTAGAATTCTCTACAATTATTTACTTAAATTTAAGAAAATTTCGACAAATAATTATGAAAGACCACTTATAAAATTCACCTGATCGATTATACGATTAAAACTTATTAAATAATTGTAAAAAATTCTAACCTATGGATAAATTGTTGGGTTTGAAACTTCAACTCATAAAAATTGGTTGTTGGATCACCTATTGGACCACGTCAATCCTTATCTCTCTGTCGTAATAGCATCACTTTTTGTTGACGTAATGGAAGGCAGGATTGGACGTCTGTCTCTGTGAGGGGTTAGTTATTTCACATTTAGCAACCGTTTCAGTGGCCCAATGATGCTTTGTTGGGAGCCCTCAGACCCTGGCAATCATCCACCCAAAGGAAAAGTAATAAGTAATAAGTAAACTTATATATATATATATATTAAAAAAAAAAAAAAAAGTAAATTAAAAGCCATCTCTTACTTTTTAACCCACACGAGGCGCGTCATAATAAGACTCGAGTCATGATAAGGGTGAATCATTATACAGTATGATTAGACTCTAAGTTATGGTCATAATAAGACAAATATTTGATATAATATGATTAGACTGAAATTGATAGTATTTAACCCTTTTTTTTTTCTTTTTTTTTTCCCCCAAAATGAGTTGGAAGAATCAGTTTGTTAAACTGTGACATATGTGGTGTGATTCTCAACGTATGTCAGTTTTCCCCTGAGCAATGTTCCCCCGGCCCAACGCAAGCCCGGCCTATAAGGTCCACCCATAACTTATATTACAAGCAAGCCTGTCTTGGCTAAAAGCCCAAAAAAACGAGTCATACTAATCCTTATTCTCGAACTTGTATAGTTGTACCACAGAAGAAGAAGAAGAATAATAATCGAGAAAAATGTAAAATTAGTCCAGGTAATTTACTTAATTTGTAATTAGTTACTTATTATACTAAAATGGATTTAGAAGTTCTTGAAATTTGTCAAAAAAATAATTCACTCTATACAATCAAATTATGTCCACTAACTTAAGATATTTAAGTTAATGTGTCAGAGAGGCTTAAGTGTTTGTCTTGTAAAGTTTATATTTATGCTTTTTACTAAGCCAGATCCTTCTGGCTTAGAGAGTTGGAGAGTCCTGTTCCTTATTTTGAATTTGTAAGTCTATGGGCTGTTTGTAGTATTAATGATAGCATACGCTATTTTGTTCAAAAAATAAAAAAGATATTTAAGTTAATGTGATACTAATTATAATTTTGTTGGTTCTGACATTAACTTAAATATTGCACTAGTTATAATTTTATTGGTGTTATATTATTGAAACTTTCGACGTGGCACACTAAGTGAGGATCCTTATCCATTTCTCGCATTACCGTTTAAAGTATTGTCAAGTGGCGCCAATAGTCCAAGGTTGACTTGCCGTTATGACCTAGAAAACCCTCCCTTTGTTTTCCCAACAACCTTCAGCGGTTAATCCCCTGAAACACGAAACCGATAGTCCCTACAAATTTATTTTTTTGTTGAAAATCCTACCCACGATCACTAAACATAGTACTATCTGTCTGTGTCTGAGGCCTAAACCTAAGCAAATGGCTGAGGTGTTTGCAGGAGTAGGAGCTGAGAGGAAGGTGATGGTGGCCATTGATGAGAGCGAGTACAGTCACTATGCTCTCACTTGGGTGCTTGACAATCTCAAAGAATCCATAACAAATTCACCGTTTGTGATCTTCATGGCTCAGCCTCCTCCCAGAAGTAGTTACACCTTCTCCGCGCCTCTTGGCTCTGCTCGCATGTACTGCCCTGTTTCAGCCAGTTAAGTTATTTGGCTCTTTTATGCTTTTTGGCGTTTGTTTTAGTAGCAGAGAGCAAGCGATGATTCGGTATACCTATTTCTGTTTAAAGTTTGATTTTGAAGAGAAAAAAAGAAAAGAAAAGAAAAGTGGGTTTGGGTTTCTGTTTAAATCCTTTGTGATTTCTTTGTTGTATGCATGGATTTTTGAAACCATAATCGGGATGTGCAACAAACTGATATTAGCTACTTTGTTCTTCTTGTGTTTTGCAAGCCAAACCCTTGCTAGCTCATAATGACATTTGTTATCAAATCACCGATTATTCCAAAAGCTTAATAAAAAATAACGCACATAATATTTTAATTGAAATGGGTAAATTTTAGGAGCTGGGTTCGAACTCAAGATTTCTACCCTCGTACATGTTAAATCACTACTTATTTCATAACCCGAAGCAAATGGGAAAATTGTGAATTTAATCCACTATTAGTTGTGTGATATTCCCCAATTAGGAACTAAAGAAGTAACCATTTTCATGACACTTATCGTGCTTCACTTTTGTTTCAATTGAACAGAGGAGGATAGTTTTGTATCTTAGAATCAGAGCATCCACCTCCTACTTAAGGTTTAATGTAGACTCCTTATGTCGAGATGAGACTATTTGTAGCTGAGAAGTTGGGGCAAAGGTTTTCCTCTGCTGATTTGGAGAGCTGATCCCATTGCCCTTCTTCCCCGTCTTCTTCTTGTTTTCCATTTTCGAATAGTTAGTATGCTTGCGGGATGATACAATGAGTGAAAATTCTATTTGAGATGTTGGAGTTTCTATTGATATGTTACATTTGTTTGTTCATGACAGCTCCGGAGTTAACAAACTCCATCCAAGAAAATCATAAGAAGCTTACATTGGCTCTTCTGGAGAAAGCTAAGGATATGTGTGCTAGTTATGGGGTACGTCCATGATTAATTTTTCCTTTCTTTTCTAAAAGTTCTAATATTATTAAGGTAGTAGAAATTTATGTATTATTCAGTCCAATTTGGTTTAGATGGTAATTTTACAGGTACTGGTATTGGTAGTCCGATATGGAGATACCAATGTAATAATATCGTATAAGGCCTTGTTTAAAGTTAACTGAAAACTTCAAATTGACTTATCTCAATTCTACATGAAACAAGGATGATTCATTCGAATTTATGGAGCTCTAAACACCTCTTTGGACTCTCATAGCAGGTTCTTTTTCTCTTAAAATCATCTACAGCATAAACGAGTACAATGGTGATACTGTCCTATTTATTCTTCTGATTATTTCTTCCAGGATTTTTTCTCTTCCTTTGAAAGCTTTTGATACGGCCAACAGGAAAGTTCCTACACCAAAGAGGGGGGTTGAGGTTAGGAAACTAGGGGGAGGGGGATTGGAATGGAATGTCATGTTTGTGATAGAACTTACCTAGACAAAAGGGTAATGACAAGTGTGCATGTTGATGGCTCTCAACTACCCTTTTTCCCAAAAGACTTTCTCATTTACTTTATCAAATGCATAGCAAATCAGCAGTAAAGATGAGCAGAAATGATGATGAAAACTACACCCTTAAAGGCTGCGAAAAAAATTAAAACATTACAAAGATAAAGTAGATACTAATTATCCTCAATGCCTTCTGTCAAATGATTACATGGTGATACAACTCCTGCAGTAACAATACAGCCATTAAAGGCTGTTCAGAAGGTATGATCCCTCATATCTTCTTGTTGGTGCTACCAATTTTTGCCACATAACATCAGAAATTCAGACTTGTTGGGTCTCTTGAACCCTTTCAGTTTCATTCTTTTACTATTTTCTATTGCTTTATTGTTAGATCTTTCCTCTGAATGCCTACTGTTGCACCTATCAGGTAGAAAGTAAATACCTTTTTGCTATATCAAGTAGATCTAAGCTTCTTTTCACTGCACCGATGAGAATGCTTGAATCATTGATATATCATTAAAAGTTGGGAAAGATGAGGGAAACATCTTGAATGATGGCTATATGCGGAATACATATACAGTGCAGTTTCTGTGGCACATGTTCTGCACTTATCTTTGTCTTGGGACCATCCATTTGTGATTTGCCCCTCGTTGGTCAACAGAAAACATAAGCCTTATTCAACGTTAATGTGCAACCTTAACAACTTTAGTCAAATAAATTTGTTTTAACAATAAATGAATACCTACATCCAAAATAAACTATTTAATCTTTCAATTATGCTCATTCTAGATACCTCACATTTAAGATATAGATCTATGAAATTTCATATGTTTTTTCCTTGAATCCTTTTGACCACACCGATGAATAAATGCTGTTTTTTTAGGTAAAAGCGGAGACAATTACAGAGGTTGGGGATCCTAGTACGGTCATATGTGACGTGGTTCAAAAGTTTGACATCACTTTACTTGTTTTGGGTGAGCGTGGCCTTGGAAAAATCAAAAGGTTAGTGTCCATTAATCTTTTTCTGATGCAATGCTGATGTTACCAATGATGCAATCAGCATCCATACAGACAAATGAAACTATAGGTTTGCAACTCATGTTGATGTATCTAAGTAGAACTACATGCCAAGATCGATGGATGGTAACATTTAAATGTTGGGATCATCTAAACATAGATATAGACGCATCAAACTCAGGCAAACACAGAGGTTCTGTTTACAGAACTGCTGAAATTGAAGTTCATAAGCTAGGGGAATATTTTCCCTATCTCACTTAATTAACAGTGAAGAGGACATAAACCCTTTTCCTTGCAATGTAGTACGCACACTTGAAAGCACCTGTTGGTCACATAAGTGCAATAGATGTATTACATCCTTGCCATGGGCCCTCCTATTTTAATTCATGTTTATTGAAATATGATTTTATCTCCAGACTTGTACAGTGAGAAGCGACGAAAATACTTTATTCCGCATCTTTGCCCTTCTTATTTTTTATTCTTGTACAAATGGCTGTGGGATGGATTAGTGCTCCATTGCATTCTGTAGCGCATAAGATTAGATTGGCAATTAGGAATATGCTTATCATGATGCATACTATTGCAAAGAAGGCCATCCCATTATTGGCCACTGATACCCTTGTGTTGATACAGGGCTCTTCTGGGGAGTGTGAGCAACTATTGTCTTCAGAATGCAAAATGCCCCGTCCTTGTTGTGAAGAAACCAAAGTAGCGAGTATGCTACATTTCCGATCTTTTGAGTTGACTTATGCTTCTTTTCTTTTTTAATTTTTTTGTGAAATGTTGTTTGATACAACTCAGAATGTAAATGCAGTGAATGATGAGAGAAGGGAAGGTGACCTATTTGACAAATTTGGATTTATTACTATATATATATATATATATAGTGTTGTTTCATCTATATTAGTGTTATTTCCATTTATTACTATATATATATATATATATATATATATATATATATATATATATATATCAAGCTGCAATTAATGAGAATAATCTGCTCAAAGTTCCTCCGAAGCAGCTGTAGCCAGAAAAGTGGAAGATTACTAGAAGAATGATGTTTTATATCTAAAGAAGCAATGGCTGCAACCTTGTTTCTTATTGACACTGATTGACCCCCAGAATGGTCTATAGCTTCAGCTGTGTGCTACTTAATCCCATAAAGCATAGAAGAAATGTGTAATCACTTGAAAAAGTAATGGTTGAGAATTGCTGCCAACCGAACTCCAGCTTGGGCCAACCGCAAATTGACTATAGGTAACCGGGAGAGGAAATATTCATCTGCAAACAGCTTTCATATTATTTCCCATATGCTGAAGATTGAAGAACAAATGAACAAGCACAACTGGTGAACTCATAAGGATTTACTGGTTAAATTACCTTCTAAAACTGAACCTTCAGTCACACCTTTGTATGCCCAGTCGCAGGCTGCTTTGATGCCTTCAGATGCATATCTGCAGAAAAGTTGACCAATTTAATCTAGCTTTATATAACCATCAAGTTGATTATGATAGAGTAATCAAGAAGTGCTAAATATACGATCTACCCTAAGAAAGAAAATCAAAATACTAGGACCAAGTATTAAAGTTGAAAGAACTAGTGATACAAATCATACAAATAATAGCAATGTGTTGAAACATGTGAGTGGCCAGGAAGTACAGGAGACAACATGTCCAATTTGTACAGATGCAGAAGTGACTACAACCTTATCTGCTTTGGTACAAAAAAAAAATGACATCTAAGACTAAAACCTACCTTTTGTAAGAGATTACCTTTATCAAGAAGATATGGCATTAGGTTCAGGAAAAATCTAAAATGTACAGCCACTGTGATAGTTCATTCAACATATTACACAGAAATGAACTTGCTCATAAATACTAGGTTAATAAACTGTGGTTGTGAAACATACACGTTTGCACATGTTGTATCAGTATAGCTGCAGTTCTCCCATGTCTGAACTTGATCTGCCCATTCAGTCTGTAGTTGAAATATATTTTAAAAAAATAAAATTAAAACACATTAGGTTGATGATGACTGTATATAAAATATACCAAATCTAACACTGGCATACTAAGCAACAAATAAGCTACCGTAATATTTTTCTGAATTGCACCAATCATGTCATCCACATTAGAGTTGTAGAACCTTTCTTGAGCTGTCTCTATTATGTTGTCGTCCCATACCTGTATGCATCAGTGTGAGTTTATAGGCAGCTCTTTGTAGAAGGCAGATTAAGAGTTTGTTTAGTCCTGCGATTTTGCTAGCTTAAAAAAATCGTGGGAAGTATTTTGTTTGCAATTTCATTTGAAAAACATGACCGTTTAAAATTTACCTTCTAGTCTTTTTCAGATCTCAGGTAAAGCCGAACTGTGATTTTACTGAACATTAACTGCATTTTTAAAATTACATTTTCATTAACTGTGTTTTGAAATCGCTATTTTTTTCAAATCGCATGTTCTGGAACCGCTAAACCAGACGGACCCTAAGTTGGCTCCTAGACTCACATGATGAAGATTTTGCTTCCTCGTATACCAGTGAACATCAATCGTATTGCCTCCCTTGTCTGAAGCAAAACCAGCGTGTAGAGGCTGCAATAAACAAGTACTGTAGTTAAGAATGCATCAGTAGTTGGTGATGATAACGTAGCACATCCAGACACGACGTCTATATGTTTCATACCTGATGAATGTCTCCCATAAAATGAGAGTAAAATAGAAGTGCTTCTGTGAGGTTTTCTGATATTTACAAACCATTGTATTAGAAACACAATTTGGTTAGCAAAGTTGCATTAATGGGCAGAACATCCATAAAAGAAGCACTTTATGGTGAAAGAAACAGTAAATTGTAGTTTTTGTTCAAGAATTTACTCGAACTCTCAGCATTGCTGCCGATGGTTAAGAGCTGCTTGGTGTAATTTTGGACTGCCCCTGCAACGCACCTTCCCTTCTCTCCACTTTCATCCTTGCAATCCCCTGAACATTGAAATGACTGTTTAGTATGAGACAATATAGTATACTTAGAGCTTGACAGTGACTATGGCTCACAACTTTTGACACAATTTTCGAACCTACACGAAAATATTAAATTAGGATGAGATGTCTAACACATTTCATTAAATGTGTTGGGTTTGGGTCACCTATATAGTTTTATATCTATATCTCGATACGACCCAAATTCGACACACGACATTTAGGGCTGACAATTTTTGACAAAACTTGCAAACTCAACATGAAAATTAGTGGCTTAGTGTTGAGGGGTTTAACTTGTTTAATTAAATAGGTAGCGTTAAGATTGACTTATATAGTCTTTAATGCATACCTCGACACGACATGATCACAAATTGTCACCACTAACCTCTAAATGTGACTTTCTAAAATTCAAGGATCAAATTATAATTTCATATATTTTTAGGGTACTATTATAGGTGTTCGTTGATGTTTAAGAACTTATATGTGTCCATGATACTGCCATGCTAGATAGATTAGCTTTCCCTTCGTAGCCATATACAATCCTGCTTCTATGGAGGATAACAGCTACCCTACCAAGACTCCAGGAAAAGAAACGAAAGAAAAGAGGGATTTCGGGGAAAGGAGAGAGAAAGGAAACTCACTGTCGAACTGGTAATTGCAAACATCAGGGGTATTCACGTAGTGAAGGGATCTGGACCAGGGATAATGAAACTTGATCTCATCTGCCCATGAACACACACTCCCCAACTCATTCTCTGCAGATTTTGGAAGCAGCTTTTCCACTATATCTGCTGCTGCCTTGTTCAAGCGTGACTGTTTATTACAACACAAAAACACACACATGGAATGAATATTTCTGAGAGAGACAGAGAGGGACAGAAACAGAGAGGATCAAGTACCTGCGCAATCTTACAGACTATGTGATGCCCATCAATTCCCCACGCATTAATGACTGGGAATAGAAGCATCAGTGACACAATAGCCACCATCTCGGCTCTGCGGCCCTTCATCTTCCTGCCCTTCAAAACCATCAACATCACTGCAACCATTTTATGTTCTTTCTCTTGCATTTTCAAGTATAAGAACAGAGGACCCAGAAAGGAAACTACAACTCAGGATGGTTTGGTGTGAACTGTATGAATAACCAAAGAAATCATTCTAATGATTGTTTGGCAAAAGTATCCATGCGTCTGTCAGCTTTCGTCCATGACATCCTCTTAAAGTAAAAAGCGAAAGTGATGGCTAGAAATGAATCTGTTCATATTGAGCTTAATCTAATGGGTTCATTTGGAATCTTAGACATGCCTGAGTCTTGCTGGTACGTGCTTGAAAAGGCAAGGAACTAAATAGGATATTCGAACTGACGGATAAATGTGGTGTGGGTTTGGGATTGTAACATTACTTTGACCGTAAAAATGGCAGAATCTAAAGTTTACGTTATAAAGATCCTGCACTGTCAGTACAATTACTATATGGAAATTAAGATAATAAGGTCTGGATTTTGCATTTAGTGAGCATATATATATGATGTCATATGATGTCAAAATTCCACTATAGGAATCCATTCTACATTTTGGCATTGTGTCAAAAAGATTATACTGCTCAAAAAACATGGGGGGGGGGGGGGGGGGGGGGGTGGGCAGCTTGGGATGATTTTCTTAGGCTTGATCAATCTGGCCCCATAAGATAAGGGTTCTCAATTCCCAACTTATCTACCAAGGTAAGTGGCTTTAGATATAGCAGATTAAATCTTTTTGATTTCGAGTCCATTTAGCCTTGCAATTTTGCACTTCAAAACTCATTTTTAAACAAAAAAACAGAAAGTTCGTACAAGATTAAAGGGAACCAATAACTTTGCTTGTAATGGAGATGGAGAGGTTTAAAGAGAGAAGAATGACTAAAGAAAAAGTATAGCTCTAGATAGAGCTCTGTACACCTTTTCTTCACTTTCGGAGGTAAAATCGAAGTCCTAAAATTCATTACAAGAACAATAATACTGAAAACTTAGAAGAGAATAATCATGCAAAGATGAATTTCTCATTCATGAGAATTTCTTACCAAAGTTGCAATGCCTTTCTTCACAACTTTTCTCCACTCTTGGAGGTGCTTTTTTTCTTTTTCTTTTGTTTTTGTTATTTGGCTTCACACTAGCTTGAAAAGCCTCCAAAAAAGATTTATATATATAGACAGTGGGCCTAGGTTATGTGGTAACAATCACTAAGTTTATCACATGTCAAATACATGTATCGTATACGATACGAAGAATGAGTAGTTAGGTACGTCAAATACACGTATCGTATACGAAGAATGGGTCATTAGTTTATACATTATATTAAAGAATAATCGTTATATCAATAATGTGGAGTACAAGTCATACTTTCGAGACAATTTATAAAAAGAACACACCCGAATCAACTCAATAAGGAAACTTAGACCTGAAGCCTTGAGAACAGCCATCGTCATCGATTTTTAAGCAGTCCTAATCCTAAATTCTTTTTTCAGCCACTTAATAAATCTGTTAGTATGTACAAACTGTTAAAAGCATTTTCCAAATTAATATGTATATATATTTATTTTGTGTCTTGGGAATGTTTTAAAAGGAATGTGTTAAAGAGCATTAAATAAAGATAGTCTCACATGAGAAAAAGAGAAAGTGTAGTTGGCATTTATAATGCCCAACACACTTTAAGCATTTAAAGTAATGCTTGGGTGTATACTCTAGCACCGGATGCACATGCGTGCACATGTAGCAGTGGGCGCTAGTGGCACTTGTCCCGAAGCATCGGAGCAATCTAATCATGACCTTTTTAATTTTGGATGGTCATGATCAATCAATTTGGTGGTTTGATTTAAACCATAAGATGCTTCTTAGGTAGATCCAAAGATTGGATTTACTAGACCATCACTAAAATAAATTATAAGGTCAAATCACATTTGATCTAATGGTTGAGATTAATTAATAACGATCTAATGGTTATTATTAAATAATCATTGACAGTTATTTGATCTGATGGTCAGAATTAAGTATATGTTAAAATAGTAGTTTATGACTGTTACTTAAACAGTTATGGAAGGTTGGATTAGCAGTTGTTCAACATAATATATAAGTTATTAATAAAAAGGTAACAAAGTTTTTTTTATCTTCAGTGCTTTTTCTGATACCTTCTGTATTTAAAATTACAAGTCTATGTTTGTCTCTTGCTATAATAGAAAAATCTGAAAGTGTTCTAGTTTAATTTTCGCTTGTGCAAAATGCAATTAAACAAACAGATGATTCTAGACTCCATTGTATCCTGAAGAAATATTTGTTGTAATCCTTTGCATACCTTTTTGGTGAGAGCAAATAATTTCTTAAGGAAAGCGACGTTGTAACGCGCATTTGGAGCATTTCGTTTTTCTTCTTTTGTTTACTTTTTCTAACACAAACAGGACTAACTTGGCCTAAGTCAACATTAAACATGCCCAGTGGGCTCCAATGGGGCAAGCACCGAGAGATTTTAGCAGTGAGATATAAGATATCAAGTTTCAAGAGTTACATCTAGAGTGCCTGTTATTTGAACTTCGAATTTCCCTAGTGACCTTTAAAATCGGATGAGGATTGATATACCCAATGTGATGGGTATTCAAGAAAAGGGAGATTTGCAGACAAGAATGCAAGGAGAAGGAAGATAAATGCGGAAAGATTTCACTAGAAGAAGATAGAGCTCTTGGAGAGGCCTAAACTCTCGAGGTAAAGCTTACAATTTAATATCTCAATCCACCTTTCTTCTTACTATAATATTTTATATAGAGATATGATTTTCTGCTAACTTTTCACACAACTCTCTTATGTGGCAGAGAATTATAGGATGGTTGTGATTTTCTTTTCTTTTTTCAAAGAACTTATGATTCTTTGCCACATAGGATAGTTGTATGAAAAGTTGGTAGGGAATCATATATCTTCTATATACAGGCGATTATGTCGGAATCAATCCAACAAAATGGCATCCTCTTTCTTTCCTCTAACGAGCTAAGGAATAACAAGAAAACAGAAATAGAATCTAGCAATAGAAAGGTAAATGAATAATAAATCAACGATCTTCGAGAACTTCCTGAAATCATCCTTCAGCTGAGTCACAAGCTGTCCCACAACCACCACGTTCCATGTCATCTTTGCCTACTCCCTGGTTGTGGCTTAAGATAAGCATGGCAGACCCATAACACCCAACTGCCATCTATCTCGAGGTTCATGGGCCCGATGATAGCTAAACCACTCACTGTTGAAGGCCCTATAAAGCCCGTCTACCAAAGAGTTTGCTAACCTATCAAAGACACTAGGGCCAGCGGGCCAAAGAGAAACTCATCATTCAGGTCCAAAGACTTATCATTTTCTGAAACAAGGATACACATATACCTTGATGGGACGCATCACAACAAATTTCCCCTCTCGCCAGGTCAAATAATTGTTTTGCCACACTAGGAAATATTGGTGGATTTGGGGGGGGGGGGGACCTCAACTCTTAAGAAGAAAAAATTTTAAGGTAAAATTATTTTTTTAAAAAAAAATTAACTAGGGTTTTTTGCATTTTGGTCCCTTCCCTTTTATCATCGTTTTAACTGGTTTCATATCAATTGAAATGATAGCTTCATTGTCAAAACTTTTTCCTTTAATATTTCACGAATAGCAACAGACATGTCTAAGAAGGGTAATAATGGAATGAATTTTACAAAGTTGTAGAGGTTTTGTTTAAAGTAAATGAAAAAGGTTTAGTAAAGCAGTTCATTGGAAGAAGACAGGTGTTGATTCGAGAAGTCACACGCTTGACAAAACTCTATTTCCTAAGGATGCGTGGCAAAGATAATGTAAAATGGAGATTCGTTTCAATATAGCAAAATTGAATTAGAAAAGTCTAGAAAATATGCGTTTCATTTGTTTTGTATTGCGTTTAACAGAATGTGTTTTATGTAGAATATAGTGTGCTTTGTATAACAATTAGTCGCTACTGTGTTAGTTAGAGTGGGCTCTTCTAACAAAAGAAGCAAGAGAATATTAGCTTCAAAAGCTATGTCATTCAGGTAAAGCCTTGCGAGAAAGTCGAGAAGCACACAATTCATCCAACTGAAATTTCTCAATTTCAGTATAGAAATTGAGACATTTTTTTCTTTTTCTTTTTCATTTTTTGAATCTTTGGACAGCAATTTTCTTTACCTTTTTTTTTTTTTTTCCCAAAAAGCTCTTTTCAATTTTCCTTACTGATTTTTAATTTGAAGGGAATAATAAAAATATCAAAATTAGGTTATGTTTAATTTACTTAAAATTTACCTTTATATATATATATATTGGCCGCCTCCCATTAAAATATCTAGTTCCGTACCTACTACGAAACCTCCCCCAATATTCGTGGTTGGAATCATCCGCGCCTAGCCTTGAACAAAATTTGAGCGGAGTTCCCCAATGTCCTACCCTTATCAAGGTATGCATTTTATACACCTTTACTTAGGCGCTGTTAATATACTTCCTCTCTTACCTTCATTGGGTTAATTATAAGCATCAAAAGTGGTTTTGTCGTGTCTCTCGAGGACCTCTCTAACCTACTGTATTTTTTTTATTTTTTATTTTAAATGTTATTTGTTTGCATTAAAAAAAAAAAATGTTTATTCCTTATACTTTCAAAAACATAGGAGCTATGAGTATGAACTATATCCGTACTCCTAAGTATACAATTTGTTAATCCCACTCATCAAAGTTTACATAATTAAATTGTGATCATTTCATCCTCCTTTTAGATTAGCCCATTTGAACTGTAAGTGATGTTATATTAATAACAGAATAAAAGATAAAGTTTTTCTAAAATATTCTAGCATATTAAATTGATATTTATCTTTAAATTGCTTTGAAATCACATCAAAAATATGTAAAAATCATATGCTTTAAGGGAATTCTTCCACCGGCACCCCAATTAAAACTAAATGCGTTGAGTTAAAAGAATTTTCTCCCGCCCAATTTGGAGAAAAACTTTGTATAAAATAAAAATACAAAGCGGAAAACAGAAGCAAAGAAAGATGAAATGCAATACATTAAATTATGCTCTTATTTTAATTTGAATCTCCCTGTGCTATGCCTTTCATTTATTCTGCAATAATTAGAGCATGATTTCTGTTTACAAATTAAGAACTTGTCCAGAGCCGAAATAATGTACAGTTGATCTCTATAATTGCTTTACTTTATCCTTTTCTTTTTGTTGTCAAGTGGACATTTAATGGAGGACAAATAGCTTATTGGCATGTATGGAACAAGAATAATTCGTTAAGATAAGGAAATTAGGTGCCTCACCTTACCTTTTCTTTCTTTTTGGATATGCATTACGTCTCTGTTTTCGATACTACACAAGAAAACCAAAACCAAAACCAAAGAATTCTTCAACTGCACAAATTAACTTTATAATGCACACAACGTTGATTGAAACATTTGGTTAAACTATTATTAAAAAAAAAATTAAAATTAAAAGTTTGTTGGGATTATCACGTTAGAATTGTGGGATAAAAATGTAATTTCTAACATAATTATTGTTCAAATATCATGGGATGAATTTGGATATTTGAGTGTTTTGCCGAGAGCCATTTGAGAAAATGAGATAAGTAGTGATTTAATATAGTGGTAGAACAAAGGTTCTGACTATAGTTTATCATCTTTCAATTAAATATTATGTGGTGGGCCTCACTTAATGAAGGAGAGTTTGAACTCATATGTGAAGAGGAGTTTTAAAATATTAACTAAATAATTAAATTTAGAGAAATGATCCCTACACTCATTTCTCACAACAGCTTCACAACAAGCTGACGTGGCTGGTAATATTTTATTATTTTTTTGTTTTGTTTTGTTTTCTTTTTGTAAAAAAATAATAAAATATTACCAGCCACGTCAGCTTGTTGTGGGACTGTTGTGAGAAATAAGTGTAGGGATCATTTCTCTTAAATTTATCATTTCTTATTGACTTAAATTTTTAAAATAAGAGTTGATTTAATACACACATTCTTAGAATCTTAACGTGAAGCCGTGTATGATATTCTGTGAGCATAACCCTTGAAGATAGACCAACAATTTCAAGAAATTTTTGTTCCCCTTAAATCTAGATTTGATAGTTGGTGTACCCAAGAATAATCTCCTTGATAGGGGGTCCCTAGGCCCGAGATAGACCTAATAAGACTCATATGGCAGGTAACGCTACAAGCAAGCTAGACCAAACTAAACCCGACCTCGAGGAGCCCAATAACTCGATATACAATGAGTTTAAGAAAAAGTATCATCTTGCCACGTTGCGTCATTTCAATCACTTTTCATATTTTCGGCAGAATATCAGACAACGCCACACATTGGTACACATGACATACCTTAGCTCCTTACAAAAGTAGCATGTGTCATTTAATTCAACACCATTACTTCATCATAACCGTATTGTACCGAAGGCGAGGCATGTCATGTGAACTTATTCGTTAGGATTAGTAAATAAATACCACACTGAGTTAGGGCATTGTTCAATGAGAAACGCTAAACATCCTAACACTTTTTTTTAAAATTTGGTTTCAACATGATGTGTCACAATCCTATGAGATTGTGACACATATCTCCAAATGATATATCTCATTGAATTGTGACACATCAGATTAGAACCAAATTCTAAAAAAAAATGTTTGAATCTCTAGCATTCCTTTTGTCCAACCGTATGGAAACACCAAGTGAGGTTCATGCAAGTAAAGAAACCCATCACGTGAAGAAAATGAGATATCAAGAGGTACGAAAACCATTTATTCTTTATCACCACATATCAGTTTCCTCACTTTATTACTCCTTTTTCTTAAGCAAACATTAACTTGAGCATTAGAGTGTTCTTTGGTCGGTACACCCAATAAGACCACTTGTACTTATTCTATTCTCTTATTGCAAGTTTTGGTGACTGAGAGTACGGTATCCGATGAACTGATTGTGAAGTGGTAAAAAGCATTTGATATAACAACACCAACACGAAAGCACAATATCTCATAGTATAGTGGCAATTATCAGTCATCTTTGAGAAGAAAATTAGTGAGTACCAAACATCCGGCCAATTGGATATGAACCATCGATCACCCTATGCTCAACCAAATAAATATAATCTCCTACCTAATACTGAACCAACAAAGTGGAACCCACCCACGACATTTTTCCTCAAGTATAAAATTATAAAAAAGCATCATGTCCTGGTTGTGGTTGCCCCACCGGCCACCGGCCACCCTTCAATCATTAATCTTATTTGCACTATTCTTCAGTGGCCAGTGAGTGTGTGATTTACGTGGATAAAATGGTTGGTCACATCAACTTAGTCACTTTAATTTGCTCATTTCAACATGGACGGACGAGCAAAAGGGCACGATTTAAATTCACAGTTATTTGTTATTTAAATTCGAATGATAAACGTGGAGGAGTCTTTACAAAATTCATATGCTTGAATTAATTTCAGGCTAATAATTTGAGCAATAAAATTATTAAGAATCTCTATCTCAATCTCATAATCTCGAAATTTGACCCATTAAAATTAAGACGTGTCTCATTTCCGGGCTAAAAAGAATACATAGTCATGAAATTGGGCAACTAATATGACCACTTTACGTTGGGGTGGAACTTTGTGTTACTTTGGGGGGTTATCAGGCTAATGTCTCCCTCAAACTTTTAAAATTACTCTTAAAATATAGGATTTTTTCTTTGTATGAAATGTCTCTCTAAATTAACTAAATTTTAACCTTCTAATTTTTGTTTTTTAAAATTTTGTCCCCCCCACCCTTGAAGGCCTGGTTGTGCCCCTGACCCTACGGTATAAACACTGGGATTATATTGTTTAAAATCAGAAAGCGAAGTCTACGTTTCAAATTTTGCTGGTTTTGGACCACTCAATATCTGAACAGAAAGAATAAGATAAATAAATATAATGTGAAAAGAGAAAATGATCGGTGGAAAAGAATAATCCATATTAATTCACATGATTCATGATTTTGGGCTACTACTATGAGTCTATGCCCTCCATACGAAGAAGTTGTTTGAAATCAGGAACTATGTCAAATTTTCTTGGTTTGGACCACTAAAAATTTGGCCATAATAACGCCCACAATTTACTAGATCATAACTTTGTCATTGTGGTGGGGAATGACATAGACTAATCATCTAGAAACAAACAGAGCCGTTAGGGTTTCCAAACTTTCATTATAAGTTTTTTTATAAAATGACGTGACGTGACCTTCACTAAATTATAAATTTTACTGTTTAAATGACGTGAACTATAATTTATAAAGAATATTATAATAAAAGTAATGGAGCAATTACATTCTTAATAGGATAAAAATATAATTTATATATATATTTTTTTTTTATGTTTTATTATCCCAAACATTTTTCCAAAATAAAATATTGAACCAATCAGAACTTAGCTGTCGCCGCGTGTCAAGATCCGAGTAGTGGAAGCGTCACTAACCGGACCACCACAAAATTTGGGACCGGATCATCATATGTTTAGAGGATGAGATCCTCTGTGTCTCTCTGAGCATATGACATCATGACTCAGAGCCCCATAGGCCATAGTCGCTCACTCCATCATAACTAGACGCTGACTCAGCCAGCCCAATCTATTCCTCGTTCCAAAAAGCCCGCTGCCCTTTTCTGACGTGTCGCCAGGAATTCTATTCCAGTAAGCCAACCGTTATCCTGCACGTCACCGTGAGAAAACCTGGAATCATTTTTTATCATCTGCCTTTAAAAAGCCCACGCCCTCTACTCTCCCAAACCTCCACTTCTTCACCTACCTCTCTCAAGACTACCATTTTCTCCGGCTCAAAACTCTGTCGTTTTGATGGAAGTCCCAGTGATAATCAACAGGCTGAGCGATCTCGAGGTCTCACTGCAAAACCCATCGCTGCTTTCTCGGTTTATTTTGCTCTCCAAATGGGGCGCATTGATTCTTGCACTGGTCGCGTCTCTGAGCACCATAGTGAACAGACTCAAGGTTTTGATCGTCAAGCTCCGGAGACAGAAGTCGATAGCTAAAGAGCCTCTTTTGAAGCTCGCCAACGATGATGATTTTGACAGCGAAGACGAAACTTGTTCTTCATCGTCATCTTCTTTAGGAGAAGACCAAGAAGAAGAAGATGACGATGATGACGACAAACCCGAAAGGGATCGGTGGCGATCTATGGATGAAGTTTTCCGGGTTGCCGGTGGGCCGGGTCGATACGTGGAAGGTGAAGGGCATAATCGTAAAAATAAGTTCCGGAGACGGTTCTCGTGGGCGGACTTCGCCGGTGGTAGGAGCGTCGTGAAGCTGTGGGACCATCTGGGCTTAGGGTTGGATTTTGACGTTGACGACGATTCTTCGGAAAGTTTGATCTCCGTCTATGACACTAACAGAGAGAAGGGAATTTGCTCCCATATTGGCGGCAAACAACTTTTTCCGGCAGTGTCCACGTCGTCATCGCCGCCGGTAATAGTGACGGCTTCGAGGGCTAGCGCTTCCGGGGGCGTGTCGCTGCGCGTGTGGGACACACGCGTTCGGTGTCGGATACCGGCGATGCTAGCCGAGTGGACCCGGCGGCCCCAGCTCGGAAAGATAGTGGGCTACGGCGGATATGGCGGCGTCGAGAAGGTCTACGTCAGGGATGACACTAGCGGGGACCTAACAGTTGGGGACGTGAGGAATGTTAGCTCGCCGTTAGCGAGTTTAACGGGATCCGACGTGGACGCATGGTGAGACGCTGATATCGTTATAGTTCCGGAGGAATAACGAATTTCACGACGAGTGAGAAACGAAGCGGGGAACTGAACTGACTCGGTCGTGACTCGCTGTTAATTCGCGGTTAGGTGTCTTGGCTGTTGAAGTGGCCAAAGGCCCAAAACAACGGAAAATTGTGAAAATTTTAGTAGGGGGGGGGGGGGGTCCACTTTATAAATATTTCTATTTATTTTTATTTTCGTATGTATTTAATTACTTTATTTTTCTTTTTTCCTTTCTAATCCCTTTGTATTCTATCACATGGCTTGTGATTCAGGAATAGGCCAGGATCTTTGATTCTTATTGTGGGAAATTAAAAAAACAAAAAAGAAACCATTATGAATAATTCTTTCCTCAAACAAACGTGTTGATTTAAGAAGTGTGTGAACTAAGGTTGGTGTTTGGCTGTTTGCTGATTCGAACAGTGTGAATGTTGCAATAATTTGTTGACAATTTCAAATTATTAAATTAAGGCTGATTTCAACTCCAATTACCAAGAAATTTCAGACACGAATCACGTGCCTTAAACGATAGTTTATCCATGGTAATCTCAAACTTTTCATCAACCACATGCTTGAATGGACTTGTACTATTTTGGACCAGATTGATGTCATGTGTGGACAAAAGTAAAATACAGAGAATTAATTTCACATATATATAATATCACATCATTTAAATATAATATAATATTATTTAAGATTTTAAATAACGTGACAATATATAATATAATACAATTATTTCAATTTAAAATTACTTTGATTTTATTTTATTCATGTTCAAATCTTTATTAATTCTTAAGTAACAAGGTTGATCCGCCTTAAAAGAAGTGAAAAGAAAGAAATGGATATCTTAATAAGGAGCCTCAAAATAGAAATCTAAGTTAAAATAGTTGAAGTCAATGTGGGTAATTAGTTATTGCTTCTACATATGAAATTAAACTAAAAAATCAGCTGATACAGAAATAATAACCAAGGCCCACTTAATTAAAGAGCTGTAAAAAATTGGAGTTACGTCCCGAACTCGAAAACTTTCTATATATTAAATAGATATATCAGAAAAATTTATCCGACTTAACTATCGAAGGCTTCCCACTTAACACTACCCCCAAACCGACGTCACACCAATGATCTTTTTCCTTATTTACAAGTTCTTATCATTCAATCCGACCGTACAAAAATTCACTTCAACATCTGCACTTTGTCCTGGTTTCAAAATTAAAATTGAATAGAAAAATAAAAAGTTCTGGACTATCCATAATTTTCAGTTTCATCTTGTTTTGGGTGGGAAATGGTGGAGTTGTTTTCTTTGGGCTGAATTTTGGCCCAACTGTGTGCTTTTATAGATAACTCCAGCCCATGTTCATCTACATAATCAGAACTAGACAACTACTGTGTTATTGACATTAATATTCCATCCAATAATAATATGTGTACTAATACATTGAAACGACCTTCCAACCAAGAATAGATTGCAATGTTGAGAAAATTTTAGAAAAGAAAAGAAAATATTACGCAAATCTGGCCAAATTTTCTTTTTTTAACAAAACAAAAAAATTAGAGCACTAGCAGCAGACTCCCTACCATTTTCCCTAATTTAGAGATAATTTAGGGAATCAAACAACTTTTTTTTTTCTCCATTTATAAAAACATATCACAATAGCTTCCTTTTATCTTTTTTTATATATTAAAATATTATTTTTTTACGTTTTACAATATTTTTTTGTTTTTAACTTTAATTAGTCTCCACTCTCCAGAAGCATCATCTTCATTCTTTTGTCTTCTCTCCCATTTGTCTTCCTATCCGATTCCATCTCTCTCTCATCTCCATCTTCTCATCATGTGAAGCAAATCCACAAAGAAAAGTGGATTAATTGTCCCGTTGTTTCCAAAGAAAAGTGTAACTCGTCGAGCTTATTTGTGTTGTCCAGCCGTTGTCTTTCCTTTGTGTTTCTACGGTGGGGGTTTCCGGGATTTTTTTCATGGTGGGTGGGTTTTGTTCTTAGAGGGATCTCATATCATGGTGTAGATTCTGGAAATCTCACATCATGGCGTAGATTCTGGAAACCTAGGGCAAGGATTTCATGTTCCTCTTTGTTGAATTGGGGTTTTCTTTTCTTGAATCAGTTTGGGTATTTTGAAGTCTGAGTTGGGCGAGGGGTTTTATTTGTTGAATTGGGGTTTTTTTTTTTTTGTGGAAGCTTTCAAACCACAAAGAAAAGTGAAGAATTGAATGCTGGTTCGTGTCTGTAATTCATGTTCTTCAGCAGTTGTGGACATGGTGAGACGACAGGAAAACAGAGAGAAATCTGTGTGAGGACAAGTGCGTGAAGTAGAGAGGAGAGATACGTTTTTTTTTTATTTATTAAAATAATTTATTGGGTAGCTACAGTGCTACCCAGTGTATTGGGAAGCACTGTAGCTTCCCAAGGAGGTGCATGAATAATAGGGTAATTGCTGTGGTGTCATTTTTTGCAACTTTTTTGAAATTTTCCTTATTTTAGGGAATAGAACCATTTATAAGGCATCTGCTACTAGTTCTTTTAGGGACAATTAATTTTTTTTTAAAAAAAAATACTATAATGATTAGACAGATCCTATATTGGTATATATATATATTTTGCTACATGGTAAATATATTACCATTTATCACGTTATTTAAAAATTTTAAATGATGTGACACATTATACACCATTAAATGCTATAAGAAAAATCAGAACCGTAATATAGTTTTTTTAATTTTTATTTTTTTTAATTTTTAATTTTTATTTTTTTTATTTCAATTTCAAGTGAAATGAAAATTGATCATAATCCGTTTGAGAAAAGGACAGGTCTGATTTTTTTATTTTTTGAACGTGTAGCATGTGTTACATCTATTGCAAAGCAAAGCCATAAGGCATTACAGAGACAGACAAGAGGTACAAAGAGACATCTACATCCTAAGCCAGAACCAAGTCTGACTTAAAAGCAGCTGCCTAAACAAAACACAAAAATTACAAGGACACACCCTTTTGAGCCTCTCTTTACAATTAGGAATACTCTCAAAAAGAAAGATGGCTGATCTAGCTACCACAACAAAAAAATCGCCCAGTAAAATTTGTGCATTACATAGACACACTGTGAAAATGAAGATACAAGAGAATATACAAAACCAAAAAACCAACACTGACAGCATCAAAGAAGAAGATCACATCCTACTAAGGTGGCGCGTGCATAACACGCGCCGTCCCCTTAGGCTCCCCAAACAGCAAATATCCACCGCCAACTACCAACCACCACCAGCTATGGCCTGAAAAATATGGCGTAACCCACACACGCCTATCCGTAGAAAAAGATCCCCTCATGTGCAGACCACGCACCAACAGGAATGAGCGGCAAGACCACCAGCTTAAGACAGCCGGACTAGTTGACGACAGTGAATACAGCTGAGAAGCACGTATCATGAGAAACCCAGTAGAAAATTACAGATCTAGCACATAAAGAAACGATCTGTTGAAGCACGACTAGAGATCCACCGGAGATACGATGGAGAGCGGCCGATCCTCCAAACCAACGCTGCATGAAGGCCTTTCAGTCAGAAAAAAGAGAAACAAGAACACAAACTCCTCAACCCATAAGGGTTAGGACTTAGGAGAGCAAAACCTCCACCGGAACAAGTCTGGGTGGAACAAAACTCTAGCCTCCAATGGAATTAGCCATGGAGGAACAAAAAACATCCTAGAGACTAGGAGGACCAAGGACCGGGAGGAGGGAGGCATGGAGCATGCCTCCCCCGGCAAGCAAACTAAAAACGAAAGCTTTCTCTCTCTAGAAGATTCGGGAGTCTCTATCTCTAGAAAATCACGAAATCTTCAGATAATCTTTTGACAGGCCTAATTAAATTGCCCCAGATTTTGGAAAGTCTGGTTGAAAAAAAGAGATATTTTATGTCCCGGTTATGCATCCACTCTAAGAGCACTAGCAGCAGCTTCCCAATCATTTTCCCTATATTTAGGGAATAAAACCACTTTTTGTTTCCCTAAAAAAAACACCCCACAATAGATTCCCTTAATTTTCCCTATATCAATTAAATATTATTTTTTACTCTTATTTTATTATTTTTTCTCTTTCCAACTTTTATTTTTTTATCACTTTCTTTTCTTCTCCCACTCGTCTTCTCTCTCTAGACTCTCTTGCTCTCGTCTTCTCCGGCTAATCCTGGATGAAAACCAAATGAAAATCAACAAATCTGGTTCCACTTGAAGAAGAATGCCAACAAATTCCCAAAACCCACAAACAGAGCAGAAGCAAAACAAAAACCAGCCCAGTCCTCACAATTATTAAATCTAGTACCACCCACCGGTCGATCAACCGAAGACCCACCGGAAATCACCCTCTACTTCGCCGAAAATCGCCTCACCTGGGTTCACCGGTGGCGAGTCTGGCGACCCACCGACGATCGGCTCCTCTGGGTTCGCGGGAGATGACGTGGAGAGAGATCGAGGCGAGAATGAGGTAACCCAGAGAGAGATCGATGGAGACAAAGAGAGAATGGGATTTCTGTGTGAAAAAATAGAATTAGTGTGAGGAGGTGAGGCGACGGTGCTTGAACCAGTGAGGAGGGGAGATGCTTGAACGAAGAAGAAGAGGAGGAGGAGATAGGGATTGCGATCTGCGTGTATTGAGAGACGTGAGAGGAGAGAAAACGAATTTTTAGGATTATAATAATCCATTGGGTAGCTACAGTGCTACCCAATACATAGGGAATACTGTAGCTTCCCAAGGCCCTAATGTATATTTAGGGCATCTGCTGTAGGAGCTATTTTGTAGTTTTTTCTGAAATTTTTCCTATATATAGGAAAGGGAACCATTATAGGGTAACTGCTACTAGTGCTCTAAAAAATGAAAACTATGCCTTGTTAGTTTTAGTTCATAAGTATTTTCACATGAAAATGATCAGCCTAGCTAGCTAATCATTACCTAAAAACAAATGTGAATTCTTGATCAAACGGGCATCGTTTGAAACTGTATTTGACGTGGATAAAATTAAAGCTTATTATATAGGTCTCAGTAAAATTAAAAGTCCAGTCTTACAAAAGTCCCAAAAAGTTCTTAGGGAGCTTCAAATAAAAGACCCATTATCTCCAAAACCTAGGTAAGTCTCCTTCTTACTTGACTGTCGGAAGCTCTCCCTCACTGGCTCCAGGCCATTGTCCCGTCCGACCGTGCAAAATTTGGTATAATCATGCATAGTACATCTGACCACAAAATCCACTAGCTTGCCATTGCATGCGAGTAACTTAAAATTGTTTCTGGGAAAACACCGGGGACTTTCGAGCTCGTACGTACATCATGCCATTTTATAGGGGCGTTCGAAAATGGAAAACTTCGGTTGAGGGAAGTTAATTCTTTTGGTCCATTGAATGAGATGTGTCGATGTGAGTTGGAAACCGAAATATGGAATAGGCGTCGCAGGCAACTGATCGAATCATCCATTAATAACTTGATGAAGTCGGTTGGAATCAAATGGCCTTTGTTTTGAGGAGCATGGAGCAGGCCGGGTTATTTTTTAAAAAGTTATTATGGTTAAGATAAGATTTCCATTGATAATTAAAAGATTACAGAGCTAGAGATTGGAGGCAAGCCATGTCATTGATTGATCATCAAGATTAAACTACATAAATGATTAATCAAATTGGTGTTTCAGTACTAGACGATCCTTGTAGCATTAATTAAGTTTTTCTCTAAATAAGACCTGCACCCACTAGCATATTTAATTAGTGTGCTTTTTAACTAGCATTATCCTTAATTACATGCTCTTTCAAGAAGAGTAATATTGCTAAAAACTACATTTTTATCATCATGCTCTTTCAAGAAGGAATATATGTATATAAAGAGATACGACGAAAGCTAGATCATCAAACAAAAGCACTAATTAAACTTATTTATAGGACATTAATAAGTACCATACAGACCAGGAGAGAGATAGATCAATTTTCCCTTTGATGGCCAACGAATCAATTAAATGATCTTATAATTCACAACGGATGCTAGCTATATATCTAATTAATCTCTAGTTGATCCATATCCAAAACATTGGAGACGTCAAAAACAGAAACAAAAACAAAATAAAAAAAAACATAGAAATTAACACCAATCTATGTACAATGCAGGCAGTAAATTAATTACTGCTAAACCCTCAAATATATGTATCTCAGTATTCTGGTAGTCCTTTGAGAAACTCGAAAACAGACGGTGACATGGAGTTACCCACGTTCGGCGACGCGTACGACGAATCAGGATATCTATAAACAGGCCGAGGCGAGCAGAAGAAACTGCTCGAATTCGGGGTAAACAAAGGCATGTCAGCAAAATATTGATTGGTTTGGTTTTGGTTTTGGTTTAGAGTTGGTAACAAGGACGACGAGCTTGCCTTGCCGCCGCCGCAATTCTCATCTGTGAGAGCGGAAGACGAGTCGTTGTCATCGTGGCTAACAGGCTTCATGTGACGATCATTTCCACCTTCCATAGACAAGCTGATCTTATCGCTATTATGGGGATGATGATGATGATGATGATCAGGCTGTGCAGTGGCTTCATCCTCGTTGGGACGCGACACGCCGGTGAGCTTCTGGACGAGAGCCATGAAATCCCGAGCCTGGGTGTGGATGATCTTGGGAGAATGAGTGTATATAATAACCGGTCGCCGCTGTTGCTGCCTGACCGGAGCAACGCAATCAGAAAGTACCGAAGAGATTGACGTTGAAGAGCTCGAAGATTGCTTCTGAATAAAGTGGGAGCCCTTGTTGATCTTCAAGGGGGACGGACGTGGACCTTTGATGTCCCTCCCTGAATGCTCATCATCATCGTCGCCATGAAACTTTGCAGGGCTCATGCTTAGAGATTCTGCTTCTTCTATATTCGTATGTCTTTGGGGATGAAGAGGAAGGGAAGGAGAGAGGTGGGGATATATAGAAGGGTCGTTGGGGGGTGAAGAGGGTTAGAGATAGACGAGGATACGATAGCCAGCGATTCTGACCGTTGACATACATAATAATATATATATATAGAGAGAGAGTTGTATATATATAAGAGATTCATATATATATATATATATATAGTTGTATATATAAATGATTCATCATACGGTGTTGAAATGTTTAGGTTTAGAAGAAAGAAGCTGTTAGACGTTACCATTAGTTGTTCTCTTTGGCGTCTTTGTCGGCTGACAGCGGACGGCGCAGTTGGCGGGAGGGCAAGTAGTTTTTTTTTTATTATTATTATTATTTATATTTTAAATAGGTGCTGTATATGGTTTTTTTCTTCTTCTTTATTTAGCTGTTTGTTTTCCTTGTTCAAATTTTAGTTATTTATTCTATTTTGTATCAGTTAATTAGGTTGCTAAACAACATGTCAAGCCAATTATATATGCAAACCTAAATCTGCGAGGACGTTTGATTTATTTTGAATCGTGGGTAACCAATTAAGAATCATATTTAGATAAGCATATAGATAGGCAGTTTTCTTTTCAACCAGGTTTGAAGAATTTCCTCAAAATTAACCTATTAAACTAATATATGTTCAAAATATATATATGTGATTTTTATATGCATTTTATATTTTTGAAAAACATGTTAGTTTAATATACTAAATTTGTGAAAATCTAACAACCTAGTCTGAAGAAAACTTTATTAATTAACTTGTGATCAAGAGAAATGATCGATTATACATGTGTGATGGAGTATTGTAGTTGGGGCTTTTTTTATTTTCTTTTCTTTTTCTTTCTCATATTTTTCCCGGAACTTTAGGCATGAATTTATCTAATTAGGTTGAAGAATGCAAAAAAAGGGGGTTAGGAGTGAAGAGTGGGTGAATGGACAATGCGGGTTCAGACCATTTACAAAGTAAAAATAAACTTAACTCTTCATAAGTCATAACAAACAAGCATAGAATGTGGAAGGGCTTGAATGCTCGATCCAAATGAAGCATATGTGCGCTTAAACTTGCAAAATAATGCAAATCTCATGTCTCAGCTCGGCTTTCTTGTCTTACTCTGTTAAATATAAGGAAAATGCTAAGATACTACATAATTAATGCTCTTGTGGGTACGTGAAGAGTGAAGAGTGAAGAATAAACATGCTTAATTATTTTTCCAATATAGATTAGCACGTTAAGTTTATAATTATAATAAAATTTGTAATGTTCATTAATAAAGATTAATAAAGAAGTCGACTGACAAAGATCCTCTACAAGGTTTGGCACCTTGATGTCGGCTCTTCGCCATCTAGAGCTATAATATGTTCCAAGGGTTGGGTTGTTTGCTCATTAAAGCGGTACGTGAGCTGATGATGAAATTTGTGGTGTCAACCTATAGAGTTTATCGTTTTTACAATTTATTTCCTAGTAAAATGTGAGAGATTACCTTTTGATTTACCATAAGCATAAGAAGAATCAATAACAGGCTATCAAACAGAATATTCGGGCATCAAATTTGGTTTATTTTATGTTGCTTCCTATCGATCCATTTCACTTAAGATTTTTTTATTTTTTTTATTTTTTGTGTTGCATCTAACTGTGTGTTATGTTATATAATTTAAAATTTTTAAATAACATGATAATGTATATTATGTAAACCATTAAATATATAAGTAAAATTTTGACCATAAATTATTAAATGACTCCCTATGTAAAATGGAGAGGGTCTTGTTCCTATTTGGACAACTATTCCAGTAATGCTGGCGATCAAGTCAGCTCGATCTTCAAGGCTCATATCCTGCTATTTGACTTTGAGATTTTGACTCCGATTAAATTTGAAACTTAACGTGTAGTTAATGGATGTCACTAAAGTCAAAGTTTTTGAAGTTTTATTTATTATTTAAAATAGTTAGATCAACAGCTAATTAACATAAAGGATTTAAAAACAGCTATCCTAATTTTGTTGACTAATTAATAAAAAGATAACTGTGAAAAAAATTAATAAAAAGATAAACAAAGGCAAGTTTGTATATATCAATTTTTATTCTTTACAAAAGTCAACTGAAGCTTATATAGTTGATGCCTTGCGCTTGTTCATAATCTTCCTAGCTTACCAAAAGCAGGAGCCGGGGGTCAGTGGAAGCCAAAGCCAGCTCCATTGCCTCCATTGATAAAACGACCATTCCTCCAACTGTCGTTCATATATATAAAATGTGGAATTCTCTAAAAGTACAAGTAGAAATGGATCAGGATTCCTTACAATTTTAAAAAAAAAAAATTAAGATTATCAAATTATGTAAATTTGGGTCATTTTATGCATTGAACGATATGAAAATTGTGACATATTAAAAATGTAATATGTTAACAATAAGAATTGAGTATATTTTTATCAGGTTTTTACACTTTATGTCGTATAAAAGTTTTAAGTAAAAAACTGTCTTTTAGTTTAGTAAATAAGAAGCGTCTCTTCAAAAGTTAAAAAATAAAAAAAATAAATGCCTTTTGGAAAAAAAAAAATTTTTGCCTCAATATATAACATGTCATATCTTTAATGTGTAATATTTTTCACGTCATTCGATGTAAAAAAAATGGCTTAAATTCACATAATTTGAGAATCTCAAAATTTTTTAAAATTGTAAAGGATCTTAATCCGTAGCCACATACTCTATAGGTGATTCTCTTCCCTAAATATAGGAAAATTTTGAAAAAAGTCACAAAAAATCACCTATATCAATTTTCCTATAGAGTAATATTTCTTGCACAATTCTAACAACTTTTTGTTAAGATCAATTATTAAATATTAGGACCCATATGTAGGAAAACAAATCCAATGGTTGATCATAAAATTTTTTAAAAAAAAATTATTTAGAGTTGTGCAAAAGTTATATAAGAGTTGTGCAAGAAACATTATTCTTTCTTATATTTCTCCTAAACCTTTAGGTAGCTACAGTGCTACACAATGAATTATATAATGATAAAATGACAAAAAGTAAAGAGTAAAAAATAGAATAAAATAATAAGAAAATGTTTGTTTTACAACATGTGCACAACCCCCCTCACATGAGGGTGGGCCCCACTGTGCTGGACCCCACCCTCATGTGAGGGGGAGAGTGCACATGTTGTGCACTTTCGTAGTGCAGCAATCATTGCCCAAAGTAATAATAAGAAAGAGATTTGATTCATACACAACACTATAGGGTGGGCTCTACACACTGGACCCCACCCTATGTGAGGGGGTGTTGTGCAGTTATTGTGGTGTTGTTGTAAATCTATCGTTTCCCAATAAGAAAAGAGTATTTAATTGATATAGAGAAATATGAAAGAATTCATTGTGAAACATTTTTTTGGAAAATGATTATTACACTCACATTGCACAACTTTAACATTCACACTAGATACAAGGAAGTGGCAACTCTAGCACTCACACTTGATACAAGGAATTGGTGTGAGTGCTGGAGTTGTAAAGTGTGAGTATAACAATCTCTCCTCTTTTGTAGTCAAATTTCAAGAACCAATTTAGCAATTTTCTGTTCTTTCTACACGGAGTTGGGTTGAATTGCTTAAGAGACTTCAAACCACGGTTAGTCAGACAATCGTAGTAGTACGCATCCCAAAGTTGCCGATGTTGACAGATGAAATCTCAAAGGTATAATGGTCATCATCCATCATCCATCACCCTCTAATTCACCATCAATAGTATTAGTCAAATCCTTGAAACAGGAATTTTAATAAATGAAACGAAATGTATATCCATTACTTTCAAAACCATTCACAATTTTAAATTGACGGTCACGTCCTCTTCTTCTTTTTCAGAGAGAATAATTGGAAAACTACCCTTGTCCTCGAACAAAAAAAATAATAATAAATAAAATAACTTTTCAAAAGCTATAATTTTGAATGGTAGGTGATGCCAAACTAGTCCTTAGATGAAACTTCCATTCGGATGGAAATCTTTTTTTATCATTTTTATCTTCTTCTTTTTTTTTCTTTTTTTTTTCTTTTTATCAAAGTGTCACAATTTGAAATATTTCTATTAATTTGTTGGGGGTTGGATCGTGCTAGAAAGCACAAACAAAAGATTAATAGAGATGAGCGAGGTTTGACCTTATTTGGGTTGGTGACTATTTTTAAAGGATGAATAGGTGACTATTCAATTCGTGCAAGTTTCTATATCACAAATGCCGTAAAACAGTTGAAATGGAGAATAGTCAATCATTTACTTTTAAAGATGTAAAATTATTTAAAAAGAGAAAAAGTGAATAATTTTGTCCCTATATGCTCTTGTATCTTCTCTTTTCCATTTCAAATGAAAGGGTGATAATCCTTCTTTCAAATATTGGTTTGTCACGTCAATTTGTAATAAAAATATTATAAAAATATTGTAGCTTATCTCTTGTTTTCTATGTTTTGAATTTGTATTATTGCTGATGCTTCCCCCTCCATGCCTCGTGTACTTTGACAACCAATCCCACGATTAAAAGTTTTCTATTAGCAATGGTTATTGGTGAAGGTGTAGGTAGAAAAATTGCTCCATTCTCTTCTGAGTTTTCACCCATAAATAAAGACCGAGTATTTTTTTAATTTTTGACAATTAAAAATTGAAGTTTTGACCATGTGCTAAATATATAGGTCATTCCGTCAATTTTCTTTCAATTTTTAATGGTAAATGTGTAAGCTGAAATATTGTCCATGTAAGACCAATGAAATCGCGTTGCTTGTAAAAAGTCTTGTCACCAATAACCACGTCATGTCTCCGGAAGATTTAAAAAAGAAGAAGAGAAAGAGCTGAATAAAATAAATAATAAAAAAATAAGAGAGGGGTGGATGGGTTGGATCTCCATCCGTCTCTGGGTGAATCTCCATCCCATCAACCGAGAGTAATGCTATTTGTACATCAATTTGGTGTACACACGTTAATGCATTTTGATATGGGTCTTATGCTGTCAAATTAAAATACGATAGATGTACACCCGATTGATGTACAAATATAGAATTACTCATCGATCAGTGGAGTGGTGAGGGTGGAGTTCCATCCTTGCCTCCCTCTATGGGACGGAGGGGTGGGTTGTAACGATTTGCGCTATCACCCCAGAATGATTAATTAATTTGGAGCGTTCTTAAAATCCCTTATAAAGCAGCTCAGTTTCACCTAGTAACTAGGTAATGTGAGACTTAACACACATAAGTATCTTTATAAACCACTTATTCTATGTGACCTATTCGTCTCTTCTCAATATAGAGGGTTACACTCACCTAAGCAAATAGGGCAAATCTTATTGCACTCGTGCATGAGGTGAAGTCACCTCCTTCAACCCTGCTAGGGGTGGAGCCACCTCTCCATCCACCTTTTTTATCATTTTTTTTTAAAAATTTTAAATGTATACTTATTTTATTTTATGACATATGGAGCACGATGACATGACTTTTAATACATGTGACACAACTTTATTGGTCTAATGCGAAGAAGATCGATACCAGCATAAACTTTGACACTTCAAAACTAGATAAAAACATTAACGAAAAGATCTAGTTTCACAGAGAGGTCAAATTAAAATCCTTAATTGTCAAAATTATAAACTCTAGTCTTTATCTATCACAAGATCAAAACTCTGAGGGAGGTACGAAGCAATTTCCTTATATTTAATTTGACTTTTCTGCTTTTAATCACTTCCAGATGTACAAGGCAGTGATTCGTGGTCAAAAATCAACCAAAGCTGCTTTCTCACTCAATTATTTTCCTAGTTCCGACCTTCCTTAGGTTGTTTTCCAGATGTAATTATATTTATACGAAGAAAAAATCATTATGTTTTTTCCAACTTCTCGACTCTGCCGTAAGGCAAATCACAGCACATTGTTGTCAAATGTCCATTAAGGAAGCTATTATGATAATTATGCTGAGAGTGAATTTCAAAACAACTGTTATGATAATTATGCTGATGTGATAATTTATAATTATTAAAATAATTACGGTGACTAACTTGTCAACTGTACACTCTTAATTATTTCGTTAATTATAAATTGTCACGTCATTTTATAAACAATTTTGCTGCATCTCAAGCATTTTCCATAATTAGGAGTTATGTTTTCTTCTCTCGATATTATGAGTTTGTAATAGAAGTTGCAGTATTTCAAGGATTTTCTTATTTTTTAAACAAAGCAATGCTCTTCGATCTTTTTCTTCTTCTTTTTATTTTTTTTATTTTTTTTATTTAAGGGATCTTGTAATATCATTAAGAAACTGGCAAGATAAACTCAGAATTTATAAGTCCCGACAGACATGTCGGATAAGACTCAAACCACACTTTATTTTACTCGTATGAAATAGTAAATTTTGCAAGAGTGTGGGCTACCCTATTACCTTTACGTCTAACATGATTAATATATAGCATAAGAGCCAAAACCATTAAGCATATTACGAGTAAGTCTAATGCTCTTCTTCTTCTTGCTCCTCTTTTTACGTAGCCATCAATAAAATGAACTATTTTCTCTAAACAATAAAACAATAATGTTTTCAATTATTAATAATCCATCCATCGCGAACGTTATACTATTGTGTCTTTAATTTTGGGTGTGTTTGTCACTAAATATATATCATTTTTTCTATTAAACCCAATAATTTTTTTTTTAAAAAAATATTTTATTCATCATATTAATAAATTAATTTCATCAGTTATTCTTCAATTCAATTCAAATTTTTTTTCGTTCTTTTATTTCAAACATTTATATGGGCCTAATAGTAAAGTACTTCCAATTTGGAGCTTGAACAGCCCAAATACGAGCGAGCAGTCGGATTTGAACCCTTTAATAGTAGGCCTCGCATCTGGGCCAATGTTTGTGGACAGCTGTGATGGGTAATGATAAACACACCTCTCTGGCTCAGAAGTCAGAACAGCCAAGTGCAAAGCAGAATGAGCTTCAAATAAAATTCGTTGCTCTTTTCAACCAAAAAATAAATAAAATTGGTTGCTCGAATTGCATGCAATTCCGGCAATTTCTCATCAGGGCAGGTGTGGATCTATTTGCTCCGGACAGTTTAGGGTTTGAGACCCATTTGTTGTCTCTCTAAGATGTCCATGTAGATCAAAGCATTCTCAAATTATTTGTCAGAATTTAAGAGAATTTAGGTAGATGATTGTGAAAAATCACTTATAAGACTTACCTGATCAAATAAAAATTGTGTTATCCGACTATTTATTTAGTTAGATAGATTTCATAAATTGTTTCTCACAATTACTTGTTCGAATTCTATCAAATTCGAACAAACAATTTAAGAGAATTCTAATCCGTCCATGCACACCTACGAAGAGGTTATCCAAAGCTGGACAAAAATTTATATAGGTACTAATTATGAGACTTACCTGATCAAATAAAAATTGTGTTGTCCGACCGCTTATCTGGTCAGATGGATCTCAAAGTAATTTCTCATAATTATTTACTTAAATTTTATTAAATTCAAACAAATAATTTAAGAAAATTCTAATCCAACCATACACACCTATGAAGAGGTTGTCTAAAGCCAACAAAAATTTATATGGGAACTCTCTCTAATGAGTTGGGCCAGGCCAGGCCTAACAGTTTTATCACAAAAAATGTTAATTATATTTCTGAAAAGAGACAATCTAAGATCTTAAGAGACAATCTACTTATACATCCACGCAATGACAAGATAGTTAATTACTCACAACATTAGAATTTCCTGTTATCGGTTACTAACCGACTACTTACTATTTACGTTTGCTAAATAAATTTACTTTTTATTTTAACTATAATATCACCTCTTTTTCTTTTTTATTTGAGTTATCTATTTTTTCAAAGTATTTACATTGGCTCTCTATTTTAATTATTCAATTTAAATATTATTTCTCAAAGATTTCTTTATTCTTTCTTTGTTATTTATTGAGAAGAGGGAAAGTTAAAGATTAAAAAATACTTTGTTTTTACATTTGGTGAGTGGTGAGTGTTGTTAACAACTAACTACATGTTACTCCAAATTGCTAAGCCAAATCCAGCTCATTTTACTCCAAATTTAGCATCCCTACTAACCCTAGTTTAATGAGAATGCTAAGAGTACTCATATTACGCTAGTTAAAATCGAAATAGCTAAAAGGTTAATTTGGCTAATCCTATCGCAAAAGATATATAAAAAAAAAAAAAAAACTCTTCATCCGACTAGTCACTTTGATTAAAGATTTGACTTTGTTATAGTACTCACCTCAACGATTCATAAGTTAAATTAATAATAATAAAATAAAATCAATCTAATTTTTTCACTCCTTCGAGAATTGTGAAAATAGATAAACAAATAATATTTTAGACGAATAATAAATGCTGAGCTGGGATATGTGATTTGAAAAAATTGAAAGCTAAAATAAATAATATATATATATATATGAACATTTGGTGAGTGATTGATGTAAATGAAATGAGTCATACGTTTGCATAAGTTGTAAGGAAAAGACTGTATATGTTGTCCTGTATTATTTGCACAAGTTCCCAGGAAAAGAGTATGTTGATGAAGCAGACACGGGGCTTGGGGAAACATAATGACATGGGAAAGCTGGGTTGAGTTTAAAGCAAACTAGGAGGAGTTGGTCAAATTGAGTCAACATAGAGGACAAAAAGAGTGATGATTTACATGATTAGTAAAATTAGCATGCAAATTAAATTGCAAACCCCGCAAAGGCTTTCATTGTTGTTTGTAAATAAATGCTCACAGCATTCTATAAGACACTAGTAGTAGTGTTAAATTAAATATATGGGCTGTGACACTGAGTTATAGGATCATGCGCAAAGGAAGCGCACGCGAACTGCGTCCCTGCCTTTCTCGATGCTTTTGTCTTTCACACACACACACACACCACCACTCCTCGGATCTCCCGTTCACCCTTTTTCCATCAATTCCCTTTCTATTCATTTTATTTTTTATTCTTGATCGAAGCAACATTCTTAGACAGAGCTGCATTAAAACCAGCATGTTCCAGTACTCTTTTCTTTTCTTTTTTCTGGTGGGAGGATTGGAGGGTTTTGGGGCTGTTTAGCCGAGCTAGCTAGTCAGCCTCTTGGCCTTCAGTAGATAGATACTAAAGAGGTTTAAGAGCCAGCATCTCATCATATCCCAGCGTGACTTGCCAGCCACCCAGAGGTTGCAAAGCTACGATTAGCCGATCGAGCATATATATATATATATATATATATATATATATATAAAACAGTTCCATTTGGACCACATTGGATACATATTCTGCTACTCTCATTTGGGGTTGCTTTGTTTTATCAAATTCTGCACGTACATCCTGATCATAACTTTTCGACAACCTTTCATAGCAAGCCAAAAACACTGCAACCTTGGACAACCTTCAAGAGTTCTCAAACACTCATCCCCGTGAGCTGTCAGCCAGCCAGCCATCCAGGGGTTGTAATAGCTATGATTAGCTAGCTAGCCAGTATAAAATAGTTTCATTTGCCCCATATTTCTAATTAATTCCTGGTCTCCCAATATTAATTTTAAATGATTAAGTCTACCGTTTGGTATTAAAGCAAAGCAAAGGTTATGAGTTCGAATATTGTCTTCATCATTCACGTACACTCTCATTTCAATTAAATATTTTACGTGTTATGTCTTACTTGTTGAAAATAGAGCTTTTCGTTTACATTTTAGAATAATCAGTGATTTAATAGATTCGTTCCTATGCTTAAATCATTCCGGCTTTATTCACCAATGGTATGTGTACAAATTTTTTAATTGCAACTTCATCATAATTTAATTACAACATGTTGGTTGAAGGCTTAGTGGCATGTTTTCTAATGTGCTCTGAACTGTGATCCATAAGTGAATGTAGAAACATGCCTGCCTGCCAGGGTAATTATAATACGTATGGGTTTTGTTAATTACAGGTACCTCATTGTCCATAAAACATAAATAGTTTTCTAAAAAAAATTCATGCTTCTTTGTGCACATGCACCATAGCATCTAGTATTGCATTTTGTGCTTGGTGCAAGTGGGGAATTCAACAAATTGAGACGCATGCTTCAATTCATATATAATTTAATCACAAAATAATAATTAATAGTAGTAGTTCATAGGAAGATTAGCGAGGAAACTAGTTTTGTTTATATGAACTGTAATAAATTTCGGAGTTCACGTAGCTAGAGAATATGTAATGATTCCAAATTTGCACTAATGACTACTCCACTTACCAAGAAATTTTATTTTTTATTAAAAAAAATTAAAAAAAAAAATCATTACAAAGTTTTTGAATTCTTTATCAACTTGCAAGCTAAGTTATAGATTTTAAAAAGAAAATTCGTACAAACATCATAAATTGTGAGTTTCTATTTGTTCATCCTAGCATTGGTTATCAATTCAATCGAACAAAATAATTAAACTTTGAAGGGCTCGGAGAAAATGTCTCCTTTAATTATACCATTGCAGACAGGACAGACCCGTCAGATTATATTATGGACGGAATCATGCATGGGCCGGTGGCCATGGCCCTCTCCGGTTTTGATTTTTGAGCTAGTACTACTTATATATGTATGGTAGAGCTCAATGAAAAATCAATTCACCCGCCTGAACGGGCTAAACGTCATGCATGTTGATCAAAATGATCATTTCAGGTTAATTTGCATATATAACTATTAGAAGATAGAATGATTTTCTCAAGGACAAAAATGAAAAACAAAAAACAAAAAATAAAACAAAAACAAAGTAGTGAGACTTTTGCTTCAAATTATGTGTACAAGTGTTGGTCACTTGAAAGCTGTAGGGGCTGATGATCGATAAAAGGGTCAAAAAAAAAAAAAAAAAAAAACAATTATACCTATGGTTGCTTATGTGATAGAGATCGATCACCTAATGAGACTATTTCTGCAACAAAAATATCGTATATATTACGATTGCCACTATTATTCAACGTCATAGCTTCTTTTTCTTCTTTTTTTTCCTTAACCAGACAACATTATACGCTAGCTGGAGGGGAAAAAATTAGGGGGATTAAGATGACCAATACGAACAAAAGTCACATGGCCGGGGAAGAAAGAAGATGGAGATGGGTTTCAGAAACCGGCCAAAGTGAAAATGACCCATTTTGCCAAATTGATTATTTGAGCCTCATCAAAATGAGCTGTACATATATATATATATATATATATATTAATGGTAGATGAGTATAGAGGCCAGGTAGTCCAACCTATAATTGGAACCCTGTTCAACGTCAACTCCCACTACACCACAATCCCATATATATATATATATATATATATATATATATATATATATATATATATATATATATATATATATATATTTAGCTTATTTTCTTCCAAGAGATCGAAATTAATTATCATTCACAAAAATGGATATCAGAAGCCCAAGTCGACATTAATTATATGATATATTTGCATTGCGGAAGGTTTTTGTCTATCGATCTATATATCTCTTCCCAACATTCATTCAACACAAAAGTACGTGAATTAATTGGGAGTTCGAAGAAAAAGGGCTCATACAACTTCAAATCTATTTGAACAGTTAGATATATATATTTCAGAAGGCAAGAGAACAGTTCTTGTGATCATCGATCGACCTGAAATCGGTGATGCATGTATGTCACATTTCTACAAAATGCACATGCAGTCGCCAACTTTGCTACATGATTTGTTTATCAGTTGTCAAAGATATGAAAGCACGTCTCTTTTGCTACAGAGAGAGGGAAGGAAAAACTGACAAAGAAAAGAATCATAATAGAATGACAGAGAGGTTGGTTGTAAAGGTTCAACCTATTCATTATTCTTGAGAATCAATCAATTAATTGATCATTCTTATATATATATATATTAAAGAAAAAAAAGAGTTCAATCAGTTTCAAACCAAGAAAGTAATTCGGCCGAATTAAATAGCAACAGATAGTAACATAAAATCCAATAATTAAAAGGTTGTTTCATATATACAAAAAAAAAAAAAAAAACAATGAAGCAAAAGTCTGAAATCTCCCGTGAATACAAACTGAGATGGAACTATTATAAGGTCAAACCTTTCTCAAAAGAGATTTCATTCAACCAACAGAAAGTCAAGGTACACCAACGAGATAAACGGGGACATTGAACATCCCACATGTGATATACATACTTTAGGTCCCCACTCCTTGCCCAAAATCTATGACCAATCTGCAAAATAGATGCCATAAATCTAGGGGGAAAAGTTAATTTATTTAGTCTTCAGGTTTTTACATGATTTCAAATTAGCCCTTATGTTTTCAATTTTGACAATTAGATTCTTATTTACCTTAGTTTCAAATATATATGTCTCTCAATCAACCTACTATATATATATATATATATATATATATCCAATTAATTAACGACATGCTACGTCAGAACACTAAGTTGATAACACATGGCAAGCATCTAACATGTCATGCATTCACTGTACATTAATGTACCATAAATTACAATTTTTTTTTTCTAAATTAAAAAACAGAAGGGCAGGTTTAAGGGAAGACCTATCTTGCATAGGTAGTCGAGGCCACCCCTCACCAAATCATGAGGTGGCAACTGCTTGCCATACAAAGGGCGGTCACCCAGCCATGAATGGCCAACACACCTAATCAGTAAAAGCTCTCCCCCATTTTTTTATTATTTACCTCGAACGCTCATCTTCATATTTAGACATCTTAATCTTCACGTCATTGTAAATTATATCCTAATATTAGACGTACTGCACACCAAGAATCTTAATCTTATAAGTGAACCCTAATCATACGACTAAACCCTAACCATGCATTAAAAATCCTAATCATACACTTATTGCCAGAATCCAACGATCGATTATCGATGATCGATCATTTGGTCATATGCAACAACAATAAAAATCTAAGATTTAACTATAAAGTCCTAGTCTCATGCGATAATCCAACTCCTAATCATCACAACAGCCCTAATACTCATCCTCTACCATGCAGACACATTTAAATCAAGCATAAACCCATTCATTGTTTAAAAAACGTAATAGATTATAGATTTTGTTTTCATGATCAAATTTCATTGTAAATCAATCATGTAAGAGTGTTTGAAGTATTGTAATACTGGTATCTAGTTGGCGCCATTAGTGCTCTTTTTCTAATGTATGCATAGTTTTTGGGTGGATCCTACAAATTCAATATATGATAAATTTGAAAATTGGTCATACGGAGATAGATAAGAAATGGGCGCGCGGGGATGAGTTTGTATCATTTTTTTTTTTTAGTGTTTTAGAGGTTGTGTACAATTTAACCGTATTAGTAAGTTGTATATATATATATATTGAACATAAATTATATATAAGTTATGGATGAATGTAATCATGTTTTAGTTTTGGTGCTCTAGTAATTGTCTTTACAATTTAAGTTTAGTTAGTAGTACTTAAGTTAAGTTTTTCAATATATACATATATATCATTTTCCAATCCATTGCGTTTTTGGTAAAGACAATTATATATATTTCTGATATTATTTAAAAAAAAAAAAAGATATTTATATAAATTTAGTTTCTAAAGTCATTGTATTTTTGTCATTTTACTTCTTTTTTTTTTTAACGATTTTGACTGATGGAGAGAGATATTTGCTAACGATTGGTAGTTCAATGTAGCTGAGTGCGACAAGTTTTAGTTTATGAAAGCAACTTATAAATAAGTGTCAGTTTGAAAGAGTAAAGGTAATTAATTAACAAAAAAACAAAAAACCAAAGAATTTAGTACATAGTCTGAAGTTGATTTGAATTGACGTGAAATGTGGGAGGTGTAAATTGGGTGCATGAATTGATCGAAGTTAAGCCATGTTTTATGTGGGAATAGAATTAACAAAGTTTAACTAGTATTAATTGTGCATGGTATCAAAAGGTTGGTTTTCCTGATCGATCGATATTTGGCTTCACACCAACTGTAGTATTAAGCAGAATGTTTGAGGATTATATATATACACTATATATGAATATATGTTTCAAGCTAGATGTGAAGATGAAGGTGTGAAAACGAAATTTGGTGCAGAAGAAGTTAAAAAACGGCATGCTATCTGCGGCTGGAAAAGAAAAAGGCAAAATTTGTAACATTATGTGCCTGATCGACGCTATCGACAAAATGCAAGGATTGTCCAAAAACCATAATACATTTAAGAATTAAACAGAGTCGACAAAAATTGGCAAAAATGTGTGTTGCTGTGCTACTGTGGTTTGGTTAATTTGTTTGTGCGGGAGAGTTGGTCCCAATCTGTGACTAATTTCCTAATTCCTTCCCCAAAACTGTGTCCTGTCCCAGCCAATACTCTTACCAATTGATCGAGGAGCTCCCCCCCCCCTCCCCCCCCACGCCGATGATCTAAATCCAATTTTCTAGAAAGAGAGAGAGAGAGAGAGAGCCCCCAACAAAAATATAAGAACTACCAAACTACTAAAGAGTAGTATAGCTGGAAAAGGCTGGAAAACCTACTCCTCCAAGAAAGGCCTCACAATCTTCACGCATGGCTCTAACACCTGCTTCTCCCAAATTTCAGACCACCCCTCCGCTGACGTCATCACCGCAATAAACGCTTCCGTGGCGTCAACCCTCCTCAGGTCCCACCCGGCTTCCCTCAGCTGCACGATTTTCCCTATCTGTCGCTTCGCCAGCTGACACGTGTTGTCCTTTATCTCCCTCACCGCCTCCTCGTATGCACTATTCCGCACCAGATCGGGAACGGAGGATGGGTACCTTCTGAAATACCGCTCCAACTCTGGGACTCCGATGGCTTTCCTCAACCCGGTACGAGGGGACGTGTTTTCGGACTCGGCCGGGTCGTAGAATTCGGCCAGCTCCTCGAACATCCCCAAGTCGAGCATGTCGTCCACCCGCTTCGACAGGTACTCCGACAGCACCATGAACGACACGTCCACCCAGAGAAAACAACAGTTGTATCGCAGCTCCGACGAGACCAACCCCAACCCGTCGAAGACGTTTGACTTGGGATCGAACCTCTCTGCGACCAGCGCATGTACCAACGAGTTGGACCCGCCGGCGATGAGGGGCAGCTTCCTTCTCGAAGTGATGTCGGAGATGATGGACCCCCCGACTTGGCGGAACTGGGCGGGGGTGAACTCGCCTTCGTCCGGGTCGACCTCGCCTAGGAGGTGGTGGCGGACGCCGCGCCGCTCGTGGGGTAGGATTTTGTTGGTGGTGATGTCGAGGCCCTTGTAGACTTGCATTTTGTCGGAGTTGATGATCTCGCCATTGAAGCGGGTGCCGAGGTCGATGGAAAGTTTGGATTTTCCGGTTCCGGTGGCCCCCATGATGACGACGATCTTGTCCTTCTTGCGGTGGCGACGGAAGGTGGCGATTGGTGTATTGATGGTAGACCCCATGCGAGGCCAGCGTGGTCTGAGGGGTTTGGAGGCAGAGAGGACGAAGACTTTGTGGGAATGGGAGAGGTGGGCAGGAGGAGGGGATAATGGGAAGGGATTGAGTCTCATAGGGAGGGACAAGCACTGGCTGGCGTGTTTGTGAGCTGTGCACCGTGCTGAATCTGCTGATAATGAGGAGGCATACAGGACTAGTATGTACGGAATACCATTCAGAAAACCAACGGTCACTCCCCCTGAGCTGATGTGCGCCTGTCTCTCTGTATTAATAGCGCTCCGCAATAGCAATCAGCACTGTACACTGCTATGATTGTGTGACGGGTGACGGAGGAGGGAGGAGGGAGGGGCTTTTTTGTTTTTACTAAGAGAACGGCATTGTTGCCTCCCTCTGGTTTGCTTTGAAATTACTTTCTTCTTGAATCTTGGCGCTAGCTGGATGCTTCTTTCTCTGTTGTATCTCAGCCCTGCCGTTCTACTTTGGCTGCAGAGAGGTCTGATTTCCTGTGATCCACAGTAGGGTCTCTAACATATATATCCCCACACATATGTGTACATATATATGTATGTATATATATAGTCAGTGTTTGAAGATGGGTTATTACGTGCGTCGTCGTTTAAGTGGGATACTATTCATTTAAATCTTAATTACCATGAAATTGATTCTAAACTAATTAAACCTTGCTCAGTGGATTTCGATTAATTTATGGTATGTTTTAGTTGCTCTGAATGTATTCCCCTTAATTACCATTAAATTGATACTAAACTAATTAAATCTCGCTTAGTAGATTTTGATTAATTTGTGATATGTTTCAGTCGCTCTGGACGTACGCCTCTTAATAACCATGAAATCAATACTAAACTAATTAAATCTCGCTTAATAGATTTTGATTAATTTGTGGTATGTTTCAGTCGTTCTAGACGTACGCCTCTTAATAACCATGAAATCAATGCTAAACTAATTAAATCTCACTTAGTAGATTTCGATTAATTTGTAGTATGTTTCAGTCCCTCTGGACATACACCTCTTAATTACCATAAAATCAATATCAAACTAATTAAACCTCACCTAATAGATTTTGATTAATTTGTGGTATGTTACAGTCCCTCTGGACGTACATCTTAATGACGTACATCTTAATGACGCACGTCTCCAATGTCATTTCCCCAAAAAGAAAAGGATTTATGCTGCCATGTTTGATATATGGAAATAAATTATGGAATAGGAAGGCAAACGACAGTAGCATTTATCTTATATCCAAATTTTGTTATGTTGTACAATGTATTATGTTATTTAAAAAAATGGCATAACAACTTATTCATTGTATTAAACAATGTGGCAAAGCTTACAATATCTGTGAAATTAAATATGAAATGATCGAATTCTTTTAAGGAGTAGTTCAATCGGTTGTGGACTATGCCTCATGAAGCGGAGGTCACCAGTTTGAATCTTCCCTCATTTTCTTATGTGGACAGAAATTTCCTACAACCCAAAAATTTTTATTCCTCTTGTGTGGACATTTCAAAAATAAATATATATATGAAAAGTATCGTTAGAATATAAATGATATTGTCTCATGAGAATGTATGAACCTATTTAATAAAAACTGAGTAGCATAAAGGAAATCTTTCTGTTAAACCATATAAAATGAGAGTTTGGAACTCTAGCATCCCTTTTAATTGAGCCTTCCATATTAAGTTTGTTGTAGTTTGATTGGGATCTAATAACGATTTTTACTGTCATGTCAAAAAATATACACTTATGAGCTGAATAACCGGAAGAGAAATTTGTTACATATTTCATTAGAATCAGCAATTATCTTTTTATTTTAAAACCAAAAACTATTTACTTTATTATTTATTTAGGTTATCCTCAAGGACGAAGCCATTCTATTTATTTGGAGAGGGATCATATACAATTCTAAATAAAATAAAAAAATATATTTTTTTAAAAATTAATTTATGGCTATTTAAATCTTAAAAAATTATAATATAACTCAAAAATGCATAGAAAAATACATATTGATCAACTTTAAGTTCATTGATGCAAAAAAAAAAAAAAAAAACTTTAAGTTCATTTTTTTTTAAAAAAAAGCAAAAAAAAAAAAGTTATATTAATTAAGGGAAGTCGACGCTCCTTTATTTTGAAGTTTTGTTTTGACAATATTTGTAACAAAAGAAGCTGACTCAGTAGTTACTATTGAAATTAACCAAAAGAATCAAGATTAAGAGTGAGTTTGAGATTGCGATTTCGTAGAGAAAAAATGCGATTTTAAATCAAATCGCAGAAAATGAACCGTTTGAAAACTGCGTTTTTAAAAAATTACGATTTGAAAATGTAGAAAACTGATTTTTCAAATCACAGGCAATGTAGTGCTTTTTTGAAAACACATAATTTTAAAAGGCTAATCTGTGATTTTAAAGGTCAAACTACGATTTTGCCAAATGCTTAACTGTATTTTTAAAAATCAATTTTTCAAATCGCACATTTTAAAATTGCTATTCTAAAATAACATTTTTTGAAATCGTAAACCCAAACGGACCCTAAAGCGATTCAGTCCAATAATCAGATAATAAACTTTTGACTTTTCGATTTTTACGATTTTCACTAATGCTTGACATAAATCAAAATTGCAATTATCATTTTATTTGCAATTTTATAGTTTTTTTCACCCAATCAGATTTATTTTTCTTATGAAAATCTTTTTTCTTTTTTTTTAGTGGATGGGTTTTCTTGACTCCTTGGACAGTAAACATTAAAAATAAATAAAAATAAATAAAATTTAGTCCTTAGATTTTTTTGTGATTTCAATTTCAATAATTAGGCCTTAGAATTTTCTCTAGTTTTAAAAAAATCTCTCTCAAACTACTATTCAATGTATTAACAATACGTCATATTAGACCAATCAATTAATGTCACGTGACGCTCGTTTGACATTTCATGTGCTAATTATATGTGCCACATGGCACAATTAGTTTAAATTAAAAATATACCCTAAATAAAAACATTATTATTTTTTTATTATAACTTTTAAGGGTATATTTAATTTGTAATTTAAAGTAATTATGTTATGTGGCACGTACAGTTGACATATGACATGTCAAACGAGAATCATGCAATATTAATTATTTGGTCTAACATGACATTGTTAATAAATTAGAGAGCAGGTTGATGGAGGGACAATTAAAATCAAAGAAAAACCTATATATATAAGGTTCTAATTGTTATATAAGGCCTACGTACATTTGATTTTTTTCCAAACAGATAATTGAATATAAAAAAAAAAAACTTGGATAATGGTGAAATTAATTAATAGTTACTTAAAAGTTAAAAGAGTGGCTTATAAGAATCAAATCTTTAAAAAGGTAATTAAAAATACAACATATATAGATAAGAATACATTACAAAACATCGGGCTTCTCATTTCACAGCACGGTCGTGATGATCGATTTGTGATCACCATGGGTCGCAGCCTCCACGTACAGCAGAGCTAGGCAAAGGGATCCCTTCCACTTGGGTCGCATATAATAGCGGCACCGAAGCGTGGGCTTGACCAAATGTAATTGGTGGTGATCAGACTTCTCGGTTGTGAAGTGCTTAATTGTGACAGTGGGCGTGGCTTTCTCACATGGCTCCATAAATTTCTTATATATATTTATGTTGCACCAAAATTTTTATCGATCACTAGCTAGTAGTCTACTTCCATGTCTCAACCTTGTTTTCCTTTGTGCTATATTCACCCAACCTCACAAATTAATGTGTCCATGCTTGTGTCTTATTTTAAGAAAAGGTTCTCTCTCTCTCTCTCTCTCTCTCTCTCTATATATATATATATATATATATATATTATATTGTTAAAACAATTTTTCGACATCTGGACCGACGAGAGGCTACTTGCAGATTAAAATAGAAAAAATGGTTACCGAAAATCCGCCAGTCCTAAGGGGTGGGAGCATTAAAATGCTTAAAAGTTAAGTCAATACAATATTTGACAAAATAACTTAAGAGAAAAAGTTTAGAGAGAGACTGAGAGTGTATTTTTTAGCGTCTTTCCCATTTTTTGAGAGCGGCCATTTTTAATACGATGAGAGGCTTTTGAAAGCGACCTACATATGCTTGATACGTGGCGGACTAAAGTTTTCTAATCAATGGTGTAGACTTGATCATTCTCTATGTACTGGGCTTGTGCAATTATTTTTCATCCACGTAGTGGACTGTTTGAGTGGGGTCAAGTGATATATATAAGGGACAAATTTTCTTTTAAATTAGATTGGAGGAAATTTCTGTAACTCTATTAAACTTGCAACTATTCTTAGAAGATATAATTCTTACATGTATTTTTAATAAAATTAACAGAATAATTAATTCACTTAAAAAAACACATACCATGTAATTTTTACATTCAGTTTTTAAAAATGCATGTAAGAATTACAAATCCTAATGACATATGTCAATTTAATAGTTTGAATTCGAGAAAAATTTTATCCAACTGAGTTTGAAGGAAAATTTTATCCATAAACAAATGATCTAAATTGGTGTAAAATAATTGTCTTTAAGATTTGCTAATAGATAGAACAAAATTAATGTGAAAAAATATTGTCGGAATGAAACAAGAGGTCGATTGGAACATTTCTTTCACATCCTTTACTCTTTTTTCTTTTCTTTTCCTCATTTTTATTTTTTATTTATTTTTTATTTTTACTTTTGTTTCAAATTTATTGTATATTGAAGAAAGTTGGTCTAAAGAGTGTGGGTTCTAACAGCATGCGCTGATCTTTCAAAATGTTGAAAATTGAAAGCAAGATTCACGTTATATATGATCGATCAATTAATTGTAAAGAATATGTCAAATTCTATACCCATGGTTTTTTTTCTTCTTTCTAAATTGTGCATAAAAAAAAGTGTAGTAGATTTGAAATGGTAGAACCATGGCCGGTCAAAAGATAGGATTGAAAGCAAAGTTAATCAAGATTGTCATGATTTTATTTGGCGTACGTACTTAGTCGCAAAATCTCACCATCATGGTAATAATCAATTAAACTTTATGATTATTCATCTGGTCAGCATATATCTTATATTATGTTTAGGAGTTTAGAAATTAAAAGAAAGGAGAAAAGATTGACTATAGGAAGCTAGAGAGGAAACAGTTGTGAGATTTTCTCTCCATTTGTTGAGATAATGAGATCGAAACAAGATAAAATTGAGTTAAATTATTACTTTGGTCTTTTATCCATATTTACTTTTTTTTTACCCAAAATATAATAAGAGAGTTTGCAAATAATAAATATTTTTAATGAAATAGAGCATTAATAATTAATAATGTTTCTAAAATGTCGTTAAGTTGGCCTAAAGAGGTGGTATCAAATTTGAAAAAATATTAAAAAAATAATAATAATTAGAGTGGCTCGTAGCACCATTATTTTGATTTTCCATTTAGTTTGCTGCATCTTCTGTGTTGATTAATCTGTGACCCCCCCCTTATAGAGTTTGTGCCGTTCAGGGGACGTAAATCTGGTGGCCGGAAGCTGCTGATCGAAGGGGGGGCGGCTGTGGACTCTTTTACTGTTCCTGATGATGACAAGAAGACAGACAATATATACATATCTTTTATTTAAAACCTCTTACTGCATAACAAAAACATCATAGTATTTAATTAGTCATGCATAACATCTTAATCCCCTTGCTTAAACTTTCATCATTTTTAACATACTCTTCGTACTGACATCCCACATTAATGGAAACATATCGTCCTGATATCATACAAATAGTAATAATACTCTCCGCACTCATTTCATACTTGCCAACGTAGTATGTTTTAAATGGCTTTTTATTTGTTTTTTTAGGTGATTGACATAAAAAGCTACTTAAACATGCCACATTAGTCTATGTAAAATGAGTTTGATAAATGAGTATAAAGAATATATATATCATTACTCTTCATTTTAATGTCATATGCTAATTAATTGAGGGTGCAATTTGTAACGAGAAATGTTATATGCTACATGTTTATTCTACAACTATTTCACAATATTTATGTAACAGTCTCAACCAATCCTAGACTGATTGAATGATTGGTTGTGACTGTCACTCCAACAATATTGTGAGAGAGTTGTAAAATAAATAAAATAAAAATAATTTATAGAATTACTCAATTTGTAACTATAGTAATTACAAAGGATCAAGTATATTTTTTTTAAAAAAAGTTTGATCGTCAAATGACCACAAGACATGATACACAAATATCTTTTGTACTTATCATGTACATCTCATTTTTAAATTAACCATTTAATCTGTAGGACCCATACAGATTCAATGATTGATTTTTTTTTGAACAAGTAACCATCTTTATAAATAGGGGACCTTAAGGTCAAAAATTAGGGGCGAAAAGACTCCCTAAAAACTATGTTACAGACTTGAAGTGGAGTTTCCACCAACCATGTTGCGTTCCTAATATGAAGTACAGCTATCTTTGTTAGAGCATGAGCAGCAGAATTTGCCTCCCTTTTCACATGGGATTCATGAAATGAACGAAGGGAATGCAATTCTGATTTAATATCATCTGTGAAGTATCCAATTATGCTCAGAGAAGGAATGTCTAAATTGATTTAATTCAATTATTGATTTAAAAAATAACTGTACAAAATATGTATAAGAGATGTAAAAATATCATTTTTCAATGACCACCGTAAGTGGTAATAAGAAGAGATATGATATATAGGGAAGAGATATGAATAAAATATTGGACGGAAGTTTTATAAAGGTTATAAACGTATCATACTCTAATAAAAAATACGTATTTTTTTTAAAAAAAGGAAATGAGCAGTAACCCTAGAGAAATGCTAGGGGTACCAATTTTTTTACCAAGAGATGGGTACTAAAATGATGTGAAACTTATTCATTGAAAATTATCAAATCAATTAATAAAAGAAATGCTATGGGGACTAACGAATAAGCTCCACATCATCTTGATAAAAAATTTGGTACTTCTAACATTTTTTCGTAATGATATTATGATTTAATATCATAACTGAAGTGTCCGATTCTGCTCAAAGAAAGAATGTCCGAATTGATTTAATTCAATGATTGATTTAAAAAATAACTGTACAGAAGATGTATAAGAGATGTAAAAAGATTATTTTCAATGACCACCGCAAGTGGTAATAAGAAGAGTTATGATATATCGGAAAGAGATATGATACGTTTACAACTTTTACAGATCCAATGGTTAGTTTAAATTTTTTTTGCTAGAGTTGTGTTAAGAGTTGTATAATAATCATTTCTCTATAGGAACAAAATTAAGTTTTACAAAGGTTGTAAACGTATCATATCTATAATAAGTAAGAAACATGTAATTTTTTTTTTTTTAAAAATAAAATGGAAAGGAGCAGTAACCCTAGAGAAATGCTAGGGGTATCAATTTTTTTGCTAAGAGATTGGTACCAAAATGATGCGAAATTTATTTATTGGAGATGATCGATCAAATCTATTAATAAAATAAATGTTACGGATATCAATAAATAAGCTCTAGATCATCTCCTAGTACTTCTGACATTTTTTGTAAGCCTAGCTAATATATACCAAATGGCAAAGATAGATTAGTCACATCAACCAGTTGCCGCGCGCATGGAAACTGAATTAGGAGATAGAGATGGCGACGGGTTAATTAAGGACTTCTTTCCCACGCACAACTTATCTATAAAATGATTAGCTTTAATTGTCCGCTGAGTTATATATTGACATCCGGTCATCCGGTGGGCTCTTTTCAGATTTGATATGGTGGGGTATCAAACTAGGCCGGAATTCAAACATGCCAATTCTTTCCAAACGTGCAAATTTTCTTCACGCTGGTCACAGTCAAGCCCACATTCTGCGCGTGCTCTATAAACATGCACTCGCATTCTTTGCTTAAACAAGTCCCCGCCTGCGATCACTTCGATCTGTAGATGACTAAAATGGCGAAAGAAGGAGAAAATGATGATCATATTCTTTTTCTTCTTCCAATGGAGATCGAGGATGATCAGCATGGACCTACGTACCTTTGGTGTTCTTCTGGTTGCTGAGACAAAAGGTACGGTGCCCCCATTATTCAATGATCCATATGTAACTTAAACCCTACTTTTGACACAAATTCTCCCACCAGATAAAAACTTTGATATGTGATAAGTTCAAATTAAAGTTCTAAAGTTAAAATATTGCTTGTCCCATAATATCTTTGACGCGCGCACTTTGCTTAATTTCTATTTTTCTTATATTGTTTTTTTGACACTTGCAGCATATGTATGATCGTGCTACATGAGAGTGAACCTTTGGGATTAACTTCTCTGGAAAAGCTACTTTTGATCCTGGCATGGTGAGCTACTTTGGAAGAAGATTTTTTTTTTTCTTTCAAAATATATATATTTAAATCCACATGCAACAACTTAATTTGGCCGGGTAAAGACAGAATTCTCTGCTTGCTCTATGATATAATATATACCAAAATATTTTACCAAATCTACTAGTTGATATTTTTTTTTAATTAAATATATATATATATATATATATATATATATATATATATATATATATATATATATATATCTTTCCGTCTTTGATGTACTAAAATGGTTTTCTAGTACACCCTTTCTGGATTCAAGCGAATTCCGGGAGTGAGAAGGATTGAGATCGAGTTAAAAGAAATCTTATTATTATAGACAAAATGTGATTGGTGTCATTATTTTACACATTTATTTTGTATCATTTTTTTCAAATCTATCACTAAATATGTGGGACTTACATGTGAGTTCCACAAATTCAATGATGGATTTACACATCTCTCATACGGAGATGGATACAAAATGTGTAAGAGAATGAAAATAAACTTTTCTCTTGTTAGAAATATGAGATATGGTATTTTTACAAATTTTGTACATCACTAACAATTTTTTTTGGTCAAACTAACCATTAGATCTGTTTTCTCACATATGGGTCCTACATATCTAATTGTTGATTTTAAAAAAAGTTGGTGAAGTTGTACCAGAGTTATATAAAAGTTATAAACGTAACATATCTCTAGAGAGATTGACATTTCAGGGATCCACTATATTCAAGAAACTCTTGTTCATACGGCTCTAATACTATTTAGTAAGGAGATGAACACATTAAAGAGTCTTTCGTGAGACCATAATATAATATGTTGAGATTCAACTTAGTACAAAAGCTTGTTTATGGGTTTGGGCCGACTATGCTTTTTATGTTAACCATTCACACTTGTGACATCTTTCTAATTTGGAATTCAATTTTTTTAAACTCACATGTGTATTAATAATGCTACATAACACACAAATATCCCACAAAGCTAATGTGATAAGGTCTAATAGCCTTTGCTTTATCCTGTGGATGTAGGTCGTAAACCAAACCACATGAAATCTCTTCTTTCCAGTTTATTATTTCCACTGATATCTTTATTTTTCTATATGTTAATCTTTTCTTTCATGTATATATATATATTCCATGGCTACTAAACATTGTCATTAACTTTGTGAGATATTTGTGCGGTATATAACATTACTCTTTCACGTGTACGTATATATACTCAACACATAAAATAAAATTAAAAAGAAAAAAAAGGAAGAGTTTGAGAAAAATTATATATGGAAAGAAGAAGATAAAATAGATACTGATTTGTCCTAATTAGATTATGAACCATATATGACACATGCATAGAACTATAGAAGCTAGATGCATGAAACTCCACATCTCGCTTTCTCAACGTAAAATATAATCAAATTTTTGTATTCAATAACAAGTGATAAACTAGCTATAGTTGCTTACTCATCGGCTCTTGTCCGTATTTTGTGTGAGGATGCTTGCGCCGATTCCTATATATGGATGGGTCTAAATCTCCATATATATGTTAATTTCCTACTGATAATGACGTACTGCTGATCACTACATTACCTCTTGACAACTGGAGGATAATTTTGAATTTGTATTCCTTTTAAGCAGATGATGTGAGATGTAGTCATGTAGGGTTACCAACTTAATTACGACAACCTTATTTATTTATTTATTTATTTATTTTTATGTTTAATCTGGAACATTACAAACTGTCAGCAAATTAACTCATTTTTGTACTCGATTTGTTGTCAACTCTAGCTTCGATCAACTTATTTATTATTTCAATTAACTATAAAGTATATTTTCTATCCAAAGTATTAAATGTATTAATTTAAAAGATCTACCTCATTTATGTTAACCCAAAATTTTCAAGTGTATAGAAAAAAAGATTGTACAGTATTTTGTAATTGTACCCGCATTGGCTAGAGATAGTACTGATCGAGGTCAGTCCTAATTTAACTATAACTTGAGTGATGGAGAAGAGAGTTTGCTACCTAGCCTTTGCACTTTCAACCGATCAGCTAGTGTACGTAGTACGTACAAAAACCCTAGAGCCTCAGTAAATGTCTCGATCGACCAAAACACTTCGACGTACTTTATATATATAATCAACTGAATTAGATGGCCGGCCGTTCCAGATGATAATTCAATGAAAATCTAGCTGTGTAAAGGTATTAAAATGCTCATTAATTTAGGTGGCTATTAAGTGGGATATAGTGGTTATGGTTGGTGATCGATCATCATATTCAATCAATATTGGACAATTAATTGAGATGAGCTCGATCAAAACCACTAAAAATATGAGTACCATATTGTCTGTTGTTTTCAGCTTGCACTTATTAGTTATATATATCAGATAATCATCAAATCATCTTAAACACTAATATATAAACTAATTCAAAATTCATGGACGTACATGGGTGGGAATGGGACTTTTAATAACTTCTTAATGAGAATGATCGACTGAATGAGCTTCAATTCGTGCCACACAATGTGGATTAACAATAGACCGGCACTCACTAAACTTATGAATTGTCGGCCTTTAATTCACTTATTTTTACACTTGGCCATGGATATATGCGGCTAATGCATGTGTGTTACTCGATCGTGGGAGTAGTTCTTCGAAGATGCAACAATTTAATCCTCAGTGTTAAATCATTTAATTCTCTCATTCTCTAGGTGTTAAATTACCACTTACCCTAAAAGCTTATATAAGTTGATAAAAAAGTGTGAATATAATCATTTAATTAAATTCAGATCTTATATTAATCATTTAATATGGTATCATAGCTCGTGGTCACGAGTTCGAATTCTGACTCCACATACAATCCACCTCTTATTGAATTTCACTTGTTGATCAGGGAGAGATCAGTACGTTTGAGCTCAGATGTGAGCGTGAGTGTTAAAGCATTAATTAAATGATTAAATTCACACTTTCCTATCAATTCGATCAAGCTTTTGAAATAAATGGTGATTTAACATTCTCGATCTTTGTAATTTTTTTTTTTAAAAAAATAATAATAAAAAAAATCTCCAAAACAAACATAATATGTTAACAAATAAAGCCTTATCCGGTCTCTATGATTTCACAAAGTGAATCTGAAAATTAACCATCAATTCTAGGCCGGTTGCACACAAGTTATGTTGCAGCTATTATTGCATGGATTTGCAAGAGTCAAGCTGTGTTTATGGTTCATAATTACTTCGGGTCAAAAGTAACGTCGATCTACTTAAGTGGGAGGAATTTCAAAGATTTGACAAAGGGAGTTTGAAAAACCTTTCTGAATCCTGAATATTTTCAAGGTGAAGCAAATAATCTCGTACGTACAATATCTAGTAGTTGACTTTTGTATCAGGATCTTATAAACGTAATGAACTAAGTGGGTCATATGTTCTCCAACTCACTTTTTAAAAGAAAAAAAAGTTTGAAACGACACATTTTATCTCATAAGTACTTTCAAATCATATTCTTAAGTTATACGTTTGGTATATTAGAATGAGTAATGTACATTTTTATTCTATAATGTTGATATAATAGGCCAAACCAACCCCTAATTAGATCATTCTTAAAAAAAAAAAAAATGTAATAATAATAATTTTAAAAAAAAAAAACAAAAAAGCTTAATTTGTAGAGAATGCATGGGACATTATCTATGCATGCCATTCAAATTCCAAAGGATTCAAGTTTTCTGGATATTTTGCCACTAAGATATGTTCAAATATTATGTTCATAAGCCATTCAATTTTCAAAAGGTACATCATTATGACCGGATTACTTACTTAGTTGGGATGGAATCATATTTCAACTAATTTTTTTTAAAATACCTCAACTATAAAAAAAAAAATAAAAAAAAAAATCGTCTCTTTATTTATTTATTTTTTTTTTTTTTGGTACTAAAAAAAATATATCCCCCTTGGGTGGCCGACCACCCTAATTAAGAAAATAATGGGATTCTTTTTTCTTCTTTCTTCTTCATTTTTTGTTTGGAAAATGATATTCCATTATATATGGGGAATAGCTAATTAATTAGTTATCTATTCTTTTCCTTTTTTTTTTTTTTTTTCTTTAGAAGAATAGGCATTCTTCATTTTAGGAAAATGTCCCAATAAGAATAGCGTAACAAAATAGCTATTTCATTTTTGGGTCTATTCCTATATACTGCTAAACGTGTCTTAAAAACGCGATTAATGGATATCAAATAAATAGCACATCAATTTGTATATTTTTGACTTATAATAAAACTAATTATGTAATTAATGTTTCTAGGATCATTCATTTCAAAAGTCATTTCCGCATCACATCGTTGTGCAAATCACTTCGTTTGTACCGACCATCTTGGGCCAAAATTTCTATAGATGAAAAATGTGAACCAAACCATTTTCGGCCGACTTTTTTTCGTCATTGGTTTTCGGGTACATTTTTGTATGACTTTGATAGCTTCAATACTTCGAATCATGGAAACCGTATGTCGGGGCATCAACAAATTAGACTAGTGGAATTTGCTTCATTTTATTGCTTAGAAACACTCAAGTGGTGTAACATCATTTCTAAACAAGACTACGCTTTTTTACTCTCAAATTGCCTCCTTTTTCTCTTCGGCAAACCCTAAAAGTGGGCAATCAAATGTTATGTGGGTCCGAAAAGACTGCACCCACCGCCGCCTAAAAAATAAAAAAAATTAAAAATTAAAAAAAAATAAAAAAAAATTAGAAAGTGTTTTTGGGTGCCGGTATTTAGAGTGGAGATCTCGCTACAGTCGATTTTATCAGACTATGATAGTTTTATTATTCTCATTTCATATCCGTTGACGTAACGTGTTTTAAAAGACTTTTCATGTCAGCCATTTAAATCACGCTATGTTAGCTCGTGTAAAATTGAATTAATGTGACAAATGGGTATGAAGAATAACATTATTCTTTCTTCCAATATTTTGATGTGAACTCGAGTTTTGGGCATATATATATATATAAACTTAAGTTTTGTAACATGCATGTGGATTGATCGGATTTGCCTTGTGATCTTTTCCTCTTTACTGGAGGGTTTTTCATGTAAATTTGGCGTCTTGTTGTGTGTTGCTCTTTTGGTGCATGCTTGATTAATTGTACCCTTGTATGTGATTTTCCTTAATTTTACTTGTTGCTAGCTGGAGTTATTAATTTAATTCACACATAGACAAAATAGTTTAGCCAGCATCAAACACTTCCTAATTAATTATTGGTATATATATAAATGGGCCTATACATTAACTTCGTTTGGAAATTAAACTAAAATGTAGAGTTCACATGCACAACAAGCACGTCACATGTGTGTATCTCATTGAACAAAAACCTGCAATCATCCATTAATGGGGCAAGGGATGTGCATATAACTTTAAAATAAAAATAAAAATCAATCAAATAGGTAATTAATTCAATATTTTTTAGTATAAAATAAAGTATTCCCCAAGGGGCAGTTGCATATACTTGCATATGCATATATACATATAGTACATGTGCCTTAGCTTTAGATTCACTAGGGTCACTGACCGACTTCATAGTTCATCAAAACAGTTCAGATCGAGCTATATAACCAGTCTTAATTGGTGAGTTAGTTCATTTAATTTCCTCGGCAAATAAAATTAGAGTCCTAGTTCATTATTAATTATTTAAGGTGGCTCGTTATACTCTGCCAAAGTACCAAGAATCAAGTTGACTATGATATATATATGCCTGGCCACCAACTACCACTAATATTTCTAACCCGATCGAAGGGTTTAAAGCTTATAAGATGAGGCTTAAGAGGCCGTCATTAATTAGAAAATCATTTGAAAGAGACATCAATGAGATTAAGCTTCTAATAAATTAAGTTTAAAAAGGAATAAACAAAAGTTGCTTTAGATTACACTACTCCACTTGGCATAAAACACTACTCGACATCGCATATCGGGCCAGGTTTTGAAGCCGCCAAACTCATCGACCATCGTCACGATGAAGTAATTATATATATATATATTCAGCTTTCTTTATATATAAAAGAAACATAATTATAAATAATTAAGTGAACTTAATAGGTACAAAAGCAGGTATATTAGTACTGTTAGTTTAAGGAGTTTAGGAGATGGGTATAAAGTTATTAAATTCTTGTTAAGTATGAGAGCTGTTGAGAGTGGAACCCACGAATGTCATCAACATGGAAATGGTTTTCAATTATTGTCCTTTTCTTTAATGTGCTTTTCAAAAGTTTTTTTTTTTTAATCAAATTTTGAATCTTATTGATAAAAGACCAAAAGGTCAACATTGAGGGACAACACATTCCCTATAAACAATGTTATAGATAATGGAAGAAGTTTCCTCTAACCATATAAAATCTATGACATGAGTTACAGCCGCTTAAGTTAAAAAATGAACTGTTGAATTTGCCTATTTACGCATATAAACAACTTAAGAGGATTGCAAAGAATATAATGCCGATCTTATACCCTCAATAAAATGCCCAAATCTGTTTAGAGGCTAGCTATCTGAATTGTTTGCTTTGACAACCTCTATATCACCTTCAAGAATAATGTCAAACTTCCTAATTTCATTAATAAAAATAACCGCATGAAGAGCTGCCCATGCTTCTGCCATTGTGGAGTAAATGCTAGTAGAAATAGTAGTACTTCAAGCAGCCAACACATGCCCTTCAATATCCTGAGCAAAGGCCCCAAAACCTACACGACCCAATTTCTTATCAATAGCAGCGTTCCAATTTTACCTTAATTTTTCCTGCGGGGGAACTGCCCACGTTATCAGCTGAATTGGAAGAGAGGGTTCTAAAATTTCCAATTTTACTGTATTCTCCTTATGAAATTCCTCAAGTGAAGCCCGAGCCCCTAAGCACTTCCAATGGAGGTTTAAATAAGCCTCCATGGATAAAAGTATTCTTGCGTAGCCAAATGTTGTGTGCCAATACTGCCATCGGTTCTAATTCTTCTATAGTGCGCCGCTCCCTCAGTTCTTCAAATAAGGACTGGAAACTTTGTTTATTAAAATTAAAGGCCTTCAACATTATCATGTCTCTTTCAAGAAAAAGAACCTTGTAAAAAAAAAAAAAAAAAATACTAGCCAAGCTGTGCATGCACATGTGACAGATGGCATGTACGTGTGTCTGTGTACGAGAGAAAGAGAGAGAGTGTACGTACTGTTAACTTATTTTGCTGAGGGACATTCAAGAAAACAAAAGAATAAGCAAGAATCAAGACACAAATTACAATGAACAAAAGAACAGTCTGAGCTTTCATAAGACGAGAGAAAGGAAGCCCTGTTCATTGTATTTTTCCTTGATACTAGAGAAAAATAAATATCATTATTGCCGGGGTGGAACTTCATGACGGTACACCCCCCCCCCCCCCCCCGCCACAGTGTCCTCCAAAATATATATATATTTTTTAAAAAATAATAATAATTTTATAATTCTTTTATTTTATTTTTAAAAATTTAGCTTTTTCATTTTTCATTTTTCATTTGGTTGATATTTTTCTTGTACGAAGTCTAACACTAGCTACGTACCCCATTCCCCAAAAGAAACCAAAAGAAAAAAGAAATGCATAAAAACGGCTACCTGTCTGCCAGTCCAACAGGACTTGCCACCTCCATAGACAGTGTTTATGGGCCGATCCATGAGCTGAGCCCAACACCGTTGGAATCCAAGTCCTGCTTCTTCAAGGATAGTTTCCTAAACCGCCAAGTTTCTCATTTCTTCCTTACACCTTTGTGCCTGCTGTGTGGTGAGCTGGGAGAATCAGCAAGTCACCTGAAATCAACCGTATGACGTTGTCCTGTTTTTGAATAATGGCCAAAAGAGGGGAAAAATGAATTACAAATTTATTAACTGCCCGTTCAAGGCGACTGATCTTCTCCATCAGAGGATCGGACGGCTGTGGTGGGACGTATGGCACTATCTGATTCATGGGAGTGGGAGCCAAGGACACGGCCGGTACTGCAGGAGGCTTTCTTCGGATCTCTTTCTCGTAGCGATCCACAGGTTCAGGAACTGCGGGCCGATTCTGAACTGGAGGGGGTACTGGGTCTACAGGTCTAGCATCTGCTACTCTTGGTTGGCTTTGTCGTTGTGGATCTGTGTCCCTGAGCCGGGGTGGTAGATGGATGGAGGGTTTGTTCCTTGAGCAGCAGGTGCAGCCAGGGTATTTCCGATGGCTACCTGCGAGGTCAATTGTGCTAGCATCCGGGCAATCTCAGCTAGAAATTGAAGACGTTGAAAGTGAATAATTGGTAAAGGTAGAAAACTGAATGTAATAAGCTTCAGTCATCCCAGGAGGGCATAGAAAACTAACACACACAAATCAATAAATTGGTATTCATATCAAAGAAAATACAACTAGTGACAAGAACATCTGGTCCTATACCACTGAGGCATGGAAGTATTACCTGGTGCAACTATCTCCTACCATGGGCTTTAAGTCACAAGAACATTGTAGCCTCCAACAATACCCAGCTAGAAACTTTTAACATATTGCTGTGCAAATCACACAGAAGCAACCATGACCACAATATAGAAATTGTTTAACTATCAATGTTAATTATAATCCTTGAAAAACAAGCTCCAAAGATAAAATAAACAGAATTTTTGCTAATACCTGCCTCACCCTAGGCTAGTACCCAGAACCCCAATTCAGGTTCCACATCCCAATTAATTTTTCCCATCCATATCCATTCCAAAGAAAAGAACAGAATGGTGAGACGTCGGGGGCAAAAGTGTTACCTCCCGTGGTTTGCTAGTAATGTGCATTGCCTAATTATTCAAAAAAACAGCCCGAATCATCAAATTCAGCTAACTAAACCTACCCAATAAGGCCTTTGAACATAGCTTGAATCTTGTGACTACAGAAGAGATTTGGTGTAATCAATATGCTTTCCAAAACTGAGGAGTCGTTGCTGCAGCTTTCTTTATGAAGCAACCATTGTCCAATCACTATCCCAAAGAGAAAATGTATATCCAGATGAAAATGTTTGAGCGATGCCATTTCAGCTGAGAGGAGGAAGCATAGCAGATTGAAATGATTTTGTGGCAAATCAGTCTATTTGTTTCAAGTTACAGGATGATATAAGATAAGTTCGTAGTGCTTGTCTTATCCCTCCTTTATCTTTAAGTTCCCTGCCCAAGCTCGAACAGGTCTGATACATATCCAGATGACCTTAACAGCTTTGTCAACCCCCTCAAAGCTCCGTATATTTCCTCTCTCTCAGGATGCCTCTCATCTAAGGAATAGAACTCAACAACAGAATCATTGACCTCAATCAAGCTACATCCTGGCAATTTTCTGAACCCAGTATCCCTCATTGAAACTTTTAAACGTGCAACATCTTTCCATCTCCCAAGATCCCCATATATATTTGAAAGCATGACGAAATTTGCAGGGTTCTTCGGTTCAAGTTCGATAAGCCGTTCAAGAGCCAGTTCAGCCAACTCAATGTTTTTGTAAATTCTACATGCCCCAAGTAAGGCAGCCCATATAATGGCATCTGCTTCCATGGGCATCTTCCTCACAAACTCTACAGCCTGGTCTAAAAGACCAGCTCGTGCAAGCAGATCAACCATACAACCATAATGTTCAATTTGAGGCACAATTGAGTAATCATCAACCATTGATTGGAAATAGGAAAAGCCATCTTCAACTAATCCCATGTGCGTACAAGCGCACAAAATTCCTATGAAGGTGATTCCATCTGGTATTTCTCCAGCATTCTTCATCTGGCAAAACAAAGTTAAGGCATCACTCCCACGTCCATGAATTGCTAAACCATTGATTATGGTGTTCCATGTAATCAAATCCTTTGTACCCATGCTCTTGAACACATCAACTGCATTTTCTACAGTTCCACATTTTGCATACATGTCAATCAAAGCATTCCCAACGTAAAGATTTCCCTTATATCCATTACTTTCAGCGTATAAATGAACCCACTTACCCAAATCAATAGCTCCTAATCTTGCACATGCAGACAACACGGTCACGAGTGTGGCATCACTAGGACGCACATTACCCTCAATTAGCATCCTTTTGAAAGTCTCCATAACTTCAAAAAAATGATCATTACGTGCATACCCTCCAATTAATCCGTTCCAAGAAAAAATGTTCCTCTCAGGCATCTCTTCAAACAGCTTCTCACACGCCTCGACATCCCCATTATTAGCATAACCATTCAACATAGTATTCCAAGACATCACATCCCGGTTCGGCATCTCATCAAAAAGATTGCGTGCAGCTAACATATCACCCAATTCAATATAACCCGAAACCATGGTGTTCCACAACACAACATCTCGCTCGGGAGCCAAATCAAAAAGGCGCCGTGCAGAAACCATCTTGCGACACAAAATATACCCACTAATCATCGAAGTCCACGCAACGACATTCCTCTCAGCCATCTCACCAAACACCTTGTAAGCAGCTCCAATCGCTCCCCCACCGGCATACATATCAATCAACGTAGTTCCCACAAATGGGTTTGCTCTAAAACCACCCTTTATTGCTACACCATGCACTTCTTGGCCTTCTACGCATGCCTTAACTTTCCCACAAGATTTCAAAACAATAGGGAAGGTAAAGCAATTGGGCATTACGTCTGAGCTCTTCATTTGACTAAACAAAACCAAAACTTCCCTATAAGACTCATTTTGAGCATACCCTCTGAACATTGCATTCCATAGCGCAATGCCCCGGTCTGGAATTTGATCGAACAAATGGCGGGCATATGCTAGTTTCTTCAGCTTCACACATACTGTGATAAATCTTGAGGTAATGTAGTCGTTGTGTTTGAATCCGTGGGTGATTATCTGGGTTTGGATTTGGTGGAGGTGTTTTGGAGTCTTACATGACTGCAAGAGCGAGATGAATTTGTCTTCGAGAAGTCTTTGTGGTGGCTTTTGGGCTAAATTTATTAGGGCAATTTTCTCTATCTTGGCAGTAAGCTCGATATTGTAGTGTGGTAATGGTATGGTCCTAATTGTTGAAAGGTTTTAGGTTGAGCTCAATTTCCACGTGTTTGACAAACTTTCCTGCCATTCCTTAACACTTCACAAGAAAATGACGCAGAAGACTGATCCCTGCACAGCAAAATTGTGCACAACCTTATTATGTAAGAGCACTATCACTAGATTTTTAACTATTTTCTCTATATTTAGAGAATAAAATTACTTTTTATTTTCCTATAAAACAAATACCTCACAATAAATTCTTTTACCTTTCTCTATATTAAATAAATATTATTTTTTTACTCTTATTTTATATTTTTTTCTCTCTTTCCTATATCAATTAATTATACTTTTTTTATATTAAAATAATACAAAAATTTCTTAAATATAAGAAAGGAACCAATATAATATAAGGTAACTATTACTCGGGTTTTGACTCATGTGACAGAGCCCTCTCGTAAGTCATTTCTCGGAGAACACACACACATAGGACAATTTCTTTCATTTTCCTTTTTCCTTTTCCCAATTTTTCCCACGTGATCCATGTGGACGCTCCAGCTAGTGCTAGCGTGCTACGTTGGGAAAAGGAACAGTGCAACACTGCAACTTGGTGGCGAGCTTTCTGAAAGTTGACTGTTTTTCACGAGTCTCCGTACTCCGTACCCATGGACCTCTCGCTCACCCTGAGATTCCAATCACCGGAGCTCTGTCTTTTGCCCAGGAAATCCATCTCTCCGATCAACTTTCCTGGAAGGCAATACCAACCCATTATTCCCCGTAACAAAACCAACCCAGAGACCGCAGTTTCAGCCCCAAAGCTTCCCCTTATAGTCACGGCTAAGAAAAGGTCACCAATCGAAGGCGTGAGCGAGGAGCTGAATGCGATAGCTTCTCAGAACCTGGACAGGGCTTCCGCTCGCAGACGGGTCCGTTTGGCCTTCGTGGAGGTCCAGCAACAGCTTGATCATTGCTTGTTCAAGGTTGGTTTGGTTCCATCATGATCGTGGTTTCTTTGCGTTTGGATTGTAATATTATATCAGTTTCTAATTATTTGGTTTTGTTCTTTTTTTCTTTTTTGGTATTTTCTTGTGAATGTCAATGGGTTTTGATTGGTGGGTAGATGGCTCCTACTGGGATCATAACAGAGGAGGTAAGCTATGCTTCCTGTCTGGAACTGTGACAAAATCTTCTTTTGCGTTAATGCGGACCCAAAAATTAAATTAAAGAAAGATCCACTCAAAATAAGCTGAATACGTGTGGTTCAAATGCTTGCTTTCTGTTTGATTTCTCAATTTTCTTGGCAAATGGCAACTAAGTGGAGGCTAAGTTTTAAAGGCTAATGAGGTTCAAAATTGTAATTAGAGAATTTGATGACTATTAATGGTATTATAGTGGTACGAGAGGAACTCGAAGGGATTGGAAATTTTCTGTAAAAGCTGGATGCCACAACCAGGTGTTCGCATCAAAGGTGCTGTGTGTTTCTGCCATGGTTATGGTGATACTTGCACATTCTTTTTTGAAGGTTTGTGATTATATTCGTGTAAGAACGTGGACTAGAACTATATCTTATGTTTCCTTCTTTTTGTTTACTCTACTATGGTATATGCCAGCCGAATTTGAAGGCTTTTTCTTTTATATATGTCGAATTTGGAATTTCAGGTATTGCCAAGCATATTGCTGCATCTGGATATGCTATTTATGCTTTGGACCATCCTGGTTTTGGCCTTTCTGATGGGTTGCATGGTTACATCCCAAGCTTTGATGAACTGGCTGATAATGTTATAGAAATGTATACAAAAATCAAAGGTGCGACATTCAAAACTACTCTCAGAATCAGCATCACCATCAGTGAAATTGCATCCTTATTAGATTTGGTGAATTCAATTGACAAAACTGTGTTCCTCATTGTGTTTTATGTTTCAATTGGAAGGAAGACCTGAATTGAGAGGATTGCGCCGGTTTTTATTTGGACAGTCCATGGGTGGAGCCGTTGCTCTTAAAGTTCATCTAAAGGAACCACATGGATGGGATGGAGTCATCCTTGTGGCGCCAATGTGTAAAGTAAGCCCATCCCTACTCCCTACTGTTCATGCCAATAGTTCAGGAAATCCATGGTACTGGTTTCTGAACTTTTTGACAATCTATGAGCCTTTTGAAAAGTTATAAAAGTGTGAAGGTCTGTATCATTCCTTGGTTTAAATTTCGTTATTTCATTAGAATATGTAGAAATTCTTTATTCTGGAAACGAGCCTGCTAATTTTGTACCTAATTAATCTGTGCAAACCTGGTTGATCTGGGAAAGCGCATTTAAGGTGGCTTGTTCATTCTTGTGTGAATTACCGTGTAAGTTCCTCTTTTGGGTGTCATAACCTTTTAGCGTATTATGGGTAGTTTATGTAATGCCTAGTGACTTCATATAAGCAATTAGGAATGTGCAGAAGCCTACAATATGCAGTCTCCAAGTATTATTCCTGCGGGTTTTCAGGTTGTGGTTGCCAGGTGAGAGCTATCTTTGGAGAAGAAGGACCATAGTTGTCTATTTTGGGTGTGGAGAGACAGGTAGAGGACATGTCTCAAAAGGCCTCTATCCTAGCCACCAAGTTAGGACTCTTGAGTCAGTCTGTAGACAGTGGCTGTATCGATTGTACTTGTATTATGGTGCACTGTGTTCATGTAGGTCTCCTTACCTCTGCATGTTAATTTACTGCCTTTTCTCTTAGTGTACCTGGTTTTAGTAGTCTTAGAGACGTGATATCAACGTATTGATATTCCACCTTGGGGGGATGAGCTGCCCCCTGTGGATCAACACTGGCAATGTATACTCATGGTGACTACATGTAGATATTTTATGTAGTTAGATAAATTTTCTACTCAATGGGATGAAATGCCTCTTCTATACTGGTACATACACTGAACATGCCCGTGTTAGCAACTTACTTCACAAAAATGATGTCGACAATTTGTTAAAATTTGTATAGAAGAAATATGACTTGTTTTCTGAATTTTATCACTCATTAGAAGATGCATTCTGATACTGGAAAGATGAAGTAGCCATAAAATTTTCATCTTTTAAACAAGACTAAGCAATTCAGGGGCGGAGCCAGCTTTTAGACTTTGGGGAGCCAAATTTAAAAAAAAAAATTGAGGGGGCCAAAACTAAAAAAGAAAAAAAAAATTAGGGGTAAAACTTAATTTTTTTTTAAAAAAAATTATTTTTTTTTTGGGAAAAGCTTGGGGCTTGGGGGGGCCATGGACCCCAAGCCTTCACCTAGCTACGCCCCTGCTAAGCATTACATGTCTGCATGCACGCTAACATATGAGAGTATGTATATCTTGGGCAATTACCCAAACTATTACAAAACATTTGATTCAATAAGAAAACATCGTTTCTTTACTAATGGCTGGGGGGCATATTATGTGTTCTTTATTATTCACAGTGAATGATGATTATATAGTGATTTATGCGTGCATTTTCTTTCTTTCTTTTTTGTTTGAGAGGGGAAGGGGGACTGTTTCGTGTGCTTATACTGAATTATTGGGATTTTCAGTAAGTTACATGGTCAAATCTTGTACCTGGACTAATATACTCTATCACTCACCTAATGAAAAATCTGCTGACTATAAGTTGCTGCTAAGATTGCAGAGGACGTGAAACCTCCAGCTCCAGTTCTGAAAGTATTAACCCTCATGGCCAATGTCATGCCAAAAGCAAAGCTCTTCCCACAGAAAGATCTAGCTGCGCTAGCCTTCAGAGACCTGAGGAAAAGGAAAATGGTTTGTCCTTTTTTACTCTCGGATATAAATGCATTTGTACAATATGTAATTTGAACAGGCTTTTGTGTTGTACTACACTGTGGTCCAACAACTGATTGAACATTCAGAAGTATACAGGCCTATGCGCCAGATCTCAAAAGACACTGAGCATGTTAGCACTGAAATGTAGATGAATTGAACCTTTTATATGCCGGTAAATACAAGTCTAAAGGATATTGCTAACTATAATAGCATTTAAGCCCGGATGAAGAGGTGGAATTGATATGGAAGATAATCAGCTAGATTGAGGGCCGCTGGAGTGTCCTACATATTTATCAATTTTCAGTAAAGAAACAATAAGCACTGAATTTCAATGTATTTCTCTTTTTCTTCTTTCTTTTTGGCACATGAACTTGTTATATTTGACAATATGTAGCACGCTGATGAACAGTGCCTGTCTCAGGATGCTAACTTCTCCATACCTGATAAACCCTGGAAAATTCATTTTCACCGTGCTTGTTACATCACTAAAGCAGCCATATTTCCTCTTCCCAAACCTGATATAAATTGATGTCTCCTAACTTTTGATCGTTAGAAAGAAAAAAAATGATTGTTCCTTTAAATCATCTGCCTCATACATAACTGACTTTCTTCCACAATTACCATCAACATTTTATTAACTAGCATTTCAGTCAATTTAAACCATTCTAGTAACTATTTTTCTTTTCTGCTTTTCTAGATTCTAATAGCTTATTTATTGTTACCTGCAAAGATTATTGAATAATAAATTTTGCATTTTTGTATTGTAGGCTGTCTATAATGTGATTTCTTACAATGGTCAAACGCGGTTGAAAACTGCTGTGGAACTTTTGAAGGTGACAAGTGAAATTGAGAAGCAAGCGGAGAGGGTCAGTTTTTTTTTAGTGTTTTCTTCTTTGTCATCATCTAGAAGAGGATATTATCATCCCATTGTTATTACATGCTATATCTACAACATTTAAACAAATATGGAGGTGTTGCAGGTTTCATCTCCATTGCTGATTCTTCATGGAGCTGCAGATAAGCTGACAGATCCGTTAGTAAGCCAGTTTCTTTATGAGAAGGCCTCTACGAATGACAAAACCATAAAACTTTATGAAGATGGTTATCACTGCATTCTGGAAGGGGAACCTGATGACAGGATATTTGCAGTACTTAATGATATTGTTACATGGCTTGATTCCCAATGTTCCCTTAACTAGAAGCTCCCTTTGATTTCGCGTTCAATCATTGTTACTTCTTCTGCTGTATGCTGTTATGCGACATAGAAGATCCTCTTGTTGGAAGATGGTGGGCTTACACAAACACACACTCACAAACACCCAGAAAGGAAGACAGAGTGGAGAGGGAAGTAGACTAGAATAACTTTTTGTGGATCAATAACAGAGTTACAGAGACCACATAATTTTTTTGTCACAATGGCTGTGTACAAACAATTGATATGTGATGTGCCATGACTGAAATTGCTACTGGATCAACGTCTAAAATTTAAAGGGAAAATTTGTTTAAAAAACCAAAGGTGACAGAATTCGTTAATGTATTACTTTAGCATCAATTATAGTGTAACACGACTTATATAAAAATTCAAAAAAAAAAAAATTATAGTGTAACACTTGTTATTTGCAAATATATATATTTAAAAAGAAAATCTGTATATATATATATATATATATATATAACGTAGCTGATAATTCAGTCACCATCTTCGAGTCAAGTGCTGCTTTTTCATTGCAGAAGACGATATTCAAAGTTTCAATAACCTACCATTTTACCTCTAGGTAGCCTCTAAGGATCAAGAGCACAGATGACACATTGAAACTAAGACTTGTGTCCACAACAAAGGAAACAAAATTGATATGGCTAGTTAAGATAAATCGCCACTGCAACTATATCTTTGGCTTACATATAAGAATGTTTGTGATTGAAAAAAAAAAAAGAGAAAAGGCCAAGTTTGAGAAACTATGTTGCAACTTTTGGATTCAAGAGAGAATATTAAAGGGTGGCCGGAGCACCCAATGGCTTTGGATATTGTCATCAATCCAAGGATAGATGACATAGGGGCGAACTAAGGGCCGATAGTTATTATCATATTAATCCAATAAAATGATGGTGGAATAAAGGTATAATATGTAGCATTACTCATAACTTGTGTCCAACACAACCATTACAATTAATAATAAGGTTAAATTAGAGCTGTAAAGATGACGCTCTTTGGCTCCACAATAGCTTGAAGTAATGCACCACTGTTTCCATAAATAACTAAATATGGTAGAAACTGCATTTAACTCCTCTAATTACTTTCATTTTTGTAATGTCTTCATAATTTTTCAATTTTTGCAAAGTCTCCCAATTTACCATTTGGAGTTGCAATGTTTCCATTATGCCGTTTATTTGTGCGATTTAAAATGACAAAAATACCATCCATAAGTATTTTTTTTTAATCTTATGAAAATCATTTTTGTCATTTGGGTCATAAAAGGCGGACATTGCAACCCCAATAATATATATGGGGGACATTACGAAAAGGATAGCGGTTAGATATGGCAAATATCGTTAGCCCTTAAATATGAAAATTTTGTAACAAGTTGTCAAGTTAGAGGAAATTCCTCTAACCCAGTCTAATAAATTAACATTTATTTTTAGAGCATGTAATATAAATTACATTTTTAATACGATTAACAGAATATATGACATAAGTCCTAAGAGTATGTGATTAAAATGCATATAAGAATAACATGCTCTAAGGACATGTCAACTTAATATGGTATATTAGAAAAATTTATTTCCACCCAATAAGGAGTTTTTTTTTTGTTAAAAAAAATAAAATAAAATTAAAGCCCAATTTGGAGAATTACTTGTGTCCATGGTTGCCTTGCCTTATTTTTCAGAACTTGCTCTAGCACTAAAACGAGTTTTGATGAAACAAAAAAACGAAGCCAAACAGCACTTAACCCCCGAGACCATTTTGGTTGGATCGATCTTGTAGAAACAGAGACTCAGAAAAGCACTTTCAGACTTGACCCTTCCCTACGATTGAATCATAGAGAAAGAGAAAGAGAAATCCTCCTTGGATCATACATTTGGCGGAGGCTTACCTTTGCCGTTTATTCACCAATGTCACTCTTAAACCAGCTCTTCAATAGAGGTGTTTTTGGCACAAAATGGTCAGTTATAGCATTATTCTTTATCTCTAAAACCTCAGATTTGATCAATTTCTGATTTTTATTTATCATCTGTAGTTAATTTATTGATCTCTGTATATTTGTTTGCTAATTGTAGTTTGACTTCTTATTGCTTTTATAATCTGGGTTGGCCAACTTGTACTCTGGCACCTAAGGTTTATGTTATGTGAAATTGTAGATTTAGCGAGGGTTGTGTCTTGCTGCAATTCTCAGTTCTATGAGATACCCAATATCCATTAATGGATTTTGGCATATGGGTTCCGTTAAGTTGAGAGTTTTAGTTAGCAATATATATAAGAAAAAAAGTTTTAATTAGCAGTACTTGAACAGTTTTCTTTTTCCTTTTTTATATTAATTAAGGGAGCTTGTTGCTTCTGGAAAGTGAGCTGTTTCTAGGAAAAGTCTTGATCCAAAGTTCATTGATTTCGTTGCCCCTTCCAAGTGTGATTTTAGAAATTCCCATTAAAGTTGACTTTTATGCTTTACAATTGAATGACTGCATTCTTTTCTTTCTTTTTAAATTTTTATGGGTTGCACATATCTAATGTTGTTAGGGTGGTTTTGTAGCAAAACATGCGTGAGCTTGGCAATCTCACGCATCAAATTGCTGCAAAACAAGAGGGATATGCAGCTCAAACATATGCGTAAGGAGATAGCCCAGTTTTTGCAGGCTGGCCAGGAAGCGATAGCTCGAATTCGGGTACCACTTCAAACATATGATTAGTGGCTGCTGATTAATTTGAATTTGTTCTTTATAAAACTGGCTATAGATTTAATTTGTGCTCTTTAATTTGGTTAGGTGGAGCATGTTATAAGGGAACAGAACATATGGGCTGCATATGAGATATTAGAGCTGTTCTGTGAATTTGTTCTTGCACGGGTTCCTATAATTGAAAGCCAGAGGTAAATCCATTAATCACTACCATATATGTACTATATACTTACACATTTTTTTTCCAAGACAGCATTAAAACCACGTGTCCTTTCTTGTAACTTAAAATGGCAAAGCACTAGAGCACTATGTTATATGAAACTCCTCCACAGACGGTTGCCTAATCAGACTTTACAAACATGAGTAGCGCCAGATGTCTCCTCAATGTTCCTGATAAGATGATGAAATACTTGAGAGAAATCTTTAAAGATAAACAAAGATCACCAATGATCTTGGGATTTTTTTCTTCTTTTTCATTCCATTCAGAAGACCTTGAAAAGCCCCCTGCAATTTTTGTTACTAATTATTTGATATAGAATGATCGAGTTGAAGTTCTGAAGAGTCTTGGAATACCATGAAACTAGATTATGGTCATATTTGTTCGTTTGAGATTCTCAGATTTACATTTGACGCATTTAGACTTCCATACATTTGTGATTAACTAGTCAGTTAACTTTCTTACAAGCATTGATTGCCATATGATAATCAATACATAAGCTATATTTTGTTGTTCTGTTCAATTAAACACCCTCCACATCAGTCTCCTGGCTGTGCAACTTCTGACCTATTAATCTGGGGTACACCTTTTTTGAAGATTTGTGGAACCTTTTTCTAATGGTTTGTTGTCTGTCATCTCGCTGGCAGAGATTTCAACAAAGTATTTATGGGGATAATTTAAGACTTGCAAGGATCAACAAACAGATGAAATGCAAAATATTCTTGGGTTAGTAGGAGCATAACTTTCTGACCAACTAATCATGATTGAGGTCTGATGCAGATGATATTGACTGAAATCACATGAGAGAGTAACTGGAAGACCATGATACATGATTAACAATTTAAACAGTTTCATACTCAACAACAACAAGAAAAATCCACTTTTTCACGCTTGTGTATTAATCTTTAACTCCAGTGACTCTTTTGTCCATTGGTTGAGTTATACCCTATCTTTATCATTTAAATATTAAAAACTTTACTATTCAATATCTTCTTCTTTCAAATAGAAGGTTTATTAAGAATAGGGCTTCTTGGGTTAATGTAATTATTTTCCACTCTTTAAACTAGTTCTTAGATGATCAATAAATAAATAATATATATATATATATAAACTCGTTCTTACATGTATAATGACTATATAGGTCTTGAGTTAGCCGGTAAATAGTAATTTAGTTTTGAAAGATTTCTAAATCTTTAGTTTGTGTCAGAAAAAATATTTTTCTTGTAATCGGGAGTTAAGAGTTGTGGTTCAATGATTTAGTCTAACAAAATTCTTAATTGGTTTAAGCACTCAAGCTTGATTGTGTAGTGTGATTTACTATTTGTCTAATTGGTTGGCTTCTCTATCTATCTTTTTATTTTTTTTAAAAAGTTATGTTTCTTTCTTGATTCTTTGAATCTGTCCAAACACTTGAGTATATGTCCACAAATCACAGGATTTAAGATGCCAGGCTAAGCTATATGGCAAACTAATGTCTATCTGGTAAGTCTGTTTTAAACATTCTAGCATATACCTCAAAACATTAATTTTTAGTTCATAGATACTCGGTTCTAGGTCCATGTTGTTTAGTGATTATGTGGTTAAACATAACCATCTCCAGTATCTGCACAGGATTGATGAAGTAGAGAGGTGCTTGTAAATTTTTATATAGTTGCTGAACTCATTGAAGGGAAGCAGATGAGACTGCTACAAGGCTTCCCATATAAGGTTAAGAAACAGTATCTATGTAAAATGAGTATGACTGAACTGAGAATGTTAATGGTTGTGGCAATGTAATGAAAGATAAAGCGTTGTAACCTTGGGATTGCACTAATTGTGCTGAAGATGATGAATAGTTACATGAGTTGGTTTGGCAATGTACAATGAAGGTTAATGACTGCAAGAGTGTGGACTAAATTGGTAGAAGTTGGAGACTACATAAAGACTAGAGGAAAGCTAGAGCCTTGAAGAAAAACAAAGTTTTCCTCTATTAAACTGACATGTGTTATTTCTCTGCTTGCTTATAAAAAAAATGAGTCCAAAATGCATGTTGAGAATTAAAAATGCATGTGAACATTTTGGACACATTTCAGTTTAATAGACTGCATTGGAGAAAAATTGTCCATCGAAGAATGTGGGTGAAGTTGATAAGCAAAGACAAAAGACAGCATCGCCTGATATATCTGAATGGTTGAGTTTATTAATTAATAATATATTCACGTGCCCTTCAAATTTATTGTTGAACTAATGATCTACCAAAAGAGATTAATTGAAGAAGAGGAAAAAATAGAAAGATCTACTGAAGGGGCCCATCAAATAGTGGCCATGTTCTCTTTTCCTATGTTGAGTCGGCTATTTGTGTTGTATTATAACTTAAAATTGAGTGGTACAGCCATTGTTTCTATCCCATATTTTTTCTTCTTCACTTGTTTTTTGAAACTTCTTCGCTTGTATTTTGAAAAATATTGATTGTTTCAACATGGAAATTTTTTATTTCCTTGAAGTGAGACAAGGATTAATTGTCTACCATAGTCAAAATCTCTCACGATAGAATCATTGTTGACATCGCTAACTTCTATAGACAAGGTAATAGTAATGGGAGTATAGACTAAGGTATAAATAATCTTAAAGGTTATGTTACTTCTGCGGTGCATGATTATTAAGTGTTCTTCATTTGGGGTTCTAGATAATTTTTTTTCTTTACAACTCAAGTACACTGGAAGTATACAAGAAAAACATCTAACTAGAAAAAGAAAAAAAGATTAAGAAAAAAAGCATGAAAATCAAACACATTAGGAAAGTGTAAAGCAATTGTCCAGAGGTAAAGAGTATTGAAGAAGAAAGACTTTAGTTCCACCATTATCCTCTCGCTGTCTTCAAAACTTCTATTATTTCTTTCCCTCCAAAGACACCACATAAGGCAATCAATTGCTGCTTCTAAGAGAATCAATTTGTGTGACAAATTTTAATATCCTAATTTAGTGCTGTCCATTGGTGGGAGCAAACATGGGCACATAGAAATGCTTTTGTAGTACTTTCTGGAGTGTTAAAACAATGTGGGGGTATAATTGCATTTTTCCTGCTGAAATGTTCTATTTCCTCATCAATACCCTAGGTAGGCCCAGCTGTTCTTCTAGCTTAACCAATATCAAGGGACTTCGGTATTTGAAGCACTTTTGTTTGCTTTAAGTAGGAGATTTATTGATATCTGTGAAACAAGTATACTTATACAATTTCTGTATGTGAGCCAATTTTGTAACCAATCCTTTTTTGTATGGCAGGGAATGTCCACCAGAATTGCGAGAAGCTATCTCGAGTATAATATTTGCAGCTCCCAGATGTTCAGATGTGCCAGATTTGCTACAGATCAAGAATTTATTTACTACAAAATATGGCAAGGAATTGGTCATGGCTGTGTCAGAACTTCGTCCTGACTCTAGTGTCAACCGTACAGTTTAGTGGCTAGCACATTTTGCAAGTGTGATATTTCTGCAGGAGCAGCCATTTGTGACTTGAATATATTGATATACCTTTTTCGTTTTGTTTTTTTTTTTTTTTTTTTTGCAGATAATTGAAAAGCTTTCAATTAGTGCTCCTGCTGCAGAGGTAAAGCTCAAGGTATTGAACGACATTGCAAAAGAGTACAATCTGGAATGGAATTCTTCAAACACAGAAGCAGAATTCAGTAAGAAACATGAAGATCTGCTGGTACTTATACCAATTTGTGCTTCAGTTTCTCTTCATATATGGCTAGGCATAACTTTATCTTTTGATGCTAGTAATCGGTTCCTGACAAGATATCTTGATGTCATAGTTTTGTGATCATTACAGAGAAACTACTTGATTTCTATGATCTTGCATATTAGTGGGTCCTGCTTCCTGTGTTTCCTGCACTAAGATTTTATGGGAAATGGCTTCGAAATTTTAGGGAACTTGCTTCCCGAAGCAATGCTTCCTTCATAGAGAACTGTTAATTATGTGTTCCCCAAATCTCCAATTTATTTTGGCATAGTTTTTTTGACGATGTTCCCATAACACTGAAGTGAAATTTCAAGATATCTAATACAATTTTCGAGATTTGGTGCATTTTCAAACAGTTGTCTATTTAGGAATTCTGAATGGCTCTCAGTTAATTAGCATTTTGTCTCCCTCATTCCCACGATTTCGCATACCTTGACATTTCCTGTGCCAATTCCTTCCTGCTCCTTAAGGTTGTAACTATTGGTTCTTGTTTACAGTTGCCCCTACCATAAAATTTATAGGTCTAGCTCAGATATTCTTCTCAGTTTAACTCAAGAAAGCCTTATACATTGGCTTCGTGAAACCCTTTCCATCATGGAGCCTTGTCTAACTCCCCATTTGCTTAGGGCATTGTCAGCCAAAATTATTACCATCAAGGATGATATCAGTTGATCTGATTTTTAACTTCCTCTGACATTCCAAATAAACTTTCCATTATCTGTAATAAAAGGTGTGGATTCAGAGTTTCTCTTGGTAAATTTTTTGCCATGGCATAAGTAAATAGATATTTAATCAGTTGTTTAATCCTCATAACTACTGAGGGAAAATGATTTATGTTGTTAGCATGCACATTATTAAGATTGGTTCATCAAGAATGCACATTATGAAGATTGAACATCAAAACTTCTGCAATAGGACTCCGAGATATAGCAAGATACTAGGCTCGATTCAGTTAGGGAAGAGATTGTTAAAGGTATTAATGAAATAGATTAGCCAAGCTCAATCTCATCTTAGAGCCCTCTGATTCTTCAAGCATGCTCAAGCAAATTATTACTTGGCTTGCTAGGTTTGTTAGTAATTAAAATATTCAAGCAATTTGAGCTTGGGTGCTTTGAGCCTTGTTCGAGATTGTTTGCACGAGGCTCAATCTTGATTTGGAGATTATAGACTTTCAAGTTAATCTTGAACGGCCAACTTCATGACTCCTCATGGCTTGGCCCTCCTTGCAAGACTCCCTCATCAATTACAATGAGATGAAGTAGTAATACATTCTTCCGTAAATGTTATTGATTACTTTGAGATCGATGAAGTAGTTTCATGTTTTTTTTTTGTTGTCTGTCATTGACAGAATTTCTCTATGCGCGTGCGCACGCATGATTGCACGTAAACTGTGAACTTCTTGGTTGCCATTCGGCCTGTAACCAATTGTACCCCCTTTCATTACTTAACATGGATTTATTGACTTAGATGTGAATTGCTTTGTGCATTTGAATTAAATGATTGTGAACTAACTTTAAACCAACCAACTCTCTTGTAATCTATTTGTAGCCTTTTGATGTTATTTATTGTACAGTTCAATTAATTCTGGCCTCTTGACCTTTAGGGTGGATCAAAGCAAGCATGTGCTGGAGTTGGACTCCCTCAGGCTCCCAACAAACGAGGCTCTTTTAAATCTTCTCCTTCTAATGGGGCACAATCTATTATACCTACGAATACTAAACAAGAATCTCATCAGCCTCAAGCTCCTAGTGCTTCAAGCAATGCACCTTTTTTGGGTACTAATGAAATAGAACCATCAATAAAAAATTATAATGCAGGACTAGTTAGCGATGTCAAAAGGGAGACAAGACCCCAATCGACTGAGATCCTGGAGAAAGCTCGAGCTGCCATTGCCTCTGCAGAGCGTGCATCTGCTGCTGCTCGTGCCGCTGCCGAGTTGGTAAATGTTAAGTTTGGGTCCTTCAAGCTGGAAGAAAGCAAGTCTTCTTCACAGCTGTGATGAAATGGATATGTGAGCTTTGTGTGCATTCTTGTGAATCTATGGCAGCAGGCTTTTCCAAGATCCATGGAAGAAAAGTGGCTGAAAAAAAAAAAAAAACAAGAGGAGGAGAACGTGTATATTAAAAATAATGCACTTCTTGTTAAGGAATATTACAAACCGTGTCAGTGAATATAACTGCATGTCCGTTGTATTACAGAGATGGCTGAAAACTGATTTGTGTATCCACATAGAACTTGGGAAGGCACATGCAGTAGCTTTCCAAGTTCTGTATATTTGCAATGAGACACCAAAAGATATGCATGGCACCAAAAGCGATGTATGTTATTTATTTATATTTTTCCTTGAGCGACACCAAGGAAAAATCACGTCTGTAGGGAAAAATTATGTGAAAGAAGAAGAATCATTAACGAAAATTGGCTTTGAGGTGGGTTACGTTGAATCGCTTCTTTAAAACAATATTTTACCCCACTGGATCAGAGTTTGCTACTAGCTCACTGGCAACTCGATCGTCTCCAAATACAATAAAGCCCATGAATTCTACCGAATTTTACTTAAAATTGAGAGGAAAGAGTTAAGTGAGAAATTTATAGGAACACAATTTTTTATTTATAGATTTTGAAACGACCATTATGAAAGGTCACAGCTTTTCAAGTTTAATTTAATTAAAAGAGTCATTGTCTGAAAAGTTATTACTTTTCATAAATTAATATATTTTCAGTGATGAGACACCGTAAACAATGGTAGAGCCACGTAGTGACCGGTGAGGGCCATGATCTCTACAAAAAGTTCTTTTTTTTTAAAAAAAAGGGTTAAATGCATTCTTACCCCATGTGATTTGCAAACTTTATTTTTTGTCCCTTCAGTTTTATTTTTTTATTATAGGTGTACCTATGCAATGAGAAAAGATGCAAATGATACCTCCGTCTATTTTTCCATTCAAAACTAACAGAAATCGACGTCAGCGCCACGTGATACTGTTCAAAATACAACACGTGGCCATAATATTTTTTTAAAAAAATTTTAAAGGCTTTTTTTTAAAAAAAAATAATAAAAATAATAATTTTTGGGGTGGCTCCTTTTGGGCCACATGAGGGTGGCCGACCACCCCCATTTGGCTTGGGGGTGGTTCAGCCACCCTCAAGGGCAAAACGAGAAGTCAAAAAATGTGAGGGTTTTGCCTTGGGGGTGGCCGAACCACCCCCGTAGGCCACATGGGTGGTTCGGCCACCCCCAGGCCAAATGGGGTGGCTGGCCACCCTCTTGTGGCCCAAAAAAGGTGGCTGACCCACCCCTACAATTTTTTTTTTTAAAAAAAAAAGCATCAAAATTAAAAAAAAAAATTAAAAGAAAGTGTGGCCACGTGTCGCATTTTGAATGGTATCACGTGGGTTTCTGTTAGTTTTGAATGAAAAGATAGACGGATGTACCATTTGCAAAAAAAAAAAAAAAAAAAAAAAAAAAAAAAAAAAGTTAGTCTTGAAGCAATGGGTTGATGGCACTCCCTCTGGGATTGGGATCCCAAGCACTTTTTTTTTTTCTTTTTTTCTTTTTTTTCTGTGAGACAGTCTTTTAATTTTATGTAGAACAAAAGCTAGAGGACACAATCTTGCTTTCAAGTCTTTTAACTTATATATACGAAGGGTGATTGTATTAGCATTTTGTAAGGTAGTATAAGCGATAACATATGCTTGCTTTCAAGTCTTATTTTGGTAGATACAACTGTACAATGTTAGAGCTATTAGGTAATATAGAGAGCTCACATTTTCGAGCCAAAAAAAAAAAAAAGCTCATAGCACAAGTTTGCTTTGTTTATATTTTTTTTTAAAAGAAAAAAAAAATCTAGCAAACTTTGTTTATTCTTGTACTACTCTTATTTCTTTTTACGCACTGCAATCACAAAATTGAAAGTTTAAAACACTAAATATCACTCTAATTTCTTGTTTGGACCGGAGTTCATCTCCACACCACATAAAATTAATTAGTAAAGTTTTTTTCTTCTTCTTATTTTTATTTTATTTTATTTTTTTATCAGTGTCTTTCTCTACAAACTCTTTATTTCTTTTTATTTCCTCTTTGTTTCTAAAGCCGTTTGAATCACTCCAATTTCTTGTTTGGCTGTTCATCTCCACACCACACATGAAATTAGTGAAGGTATGAACTTAATTTTTACTTTTTTGCTACTCTTGATTGTATTAGAAATAATAATACAACTTTTTTGTTGAAGAGGTACGTACACAGTATTAAAAAGTAACATGCAACTTTAATTTTCTCTGAAGGGACACCTGTTTGTTAATAACTATAATTAATTTAAACAGAAACCTCTTATATCATACGACCTACACTCTTACAGCATTATTATATATGTATAGAGAATGTGATTCTCACGTGAACATTTGAAAATGGACAAATGAGAGTTTAATAAACTAAAAATTAAAAGATGCTACTGTGACTACACCAAAAAGACAGGAGATTTCAGTAAAATCGGGCTAGGAACACAGAACTGAGTAACTTGAAGTGGCAAACAATGATTGATTATAAGGCAAGAGTATGGATTAGCAGTGAAGCCAGAACCACAAAGTTTCAAATCAGGACAGAACGACCAAAACATTCTTGTTTGTATTAACAGACACCTCGACCTACATACACTCTAGATCTCCACTGAGGAAAGGCTGAGCCCCTCCCAAGTAGGGTTCCATTTAAGAGCTCTAGTGCCTAGCTACGTTACGTACTATTTTATTGAATGGAAACCCTTTGCGCAGGCAGAGACAATTAAGTTTGTATTACCTGAATGAATGCATATATTTATAATATATAATCACACTTCTCAACGACATCCCTCTCTCATGCAACACAAAGCCCACGTCTCTGTTTCACAAAAGACACAGCACAGTCAGCCCTACCTATGGTCGTGCTTGAAACTTCAGCAAACAGTTCTGTAAGGCACACTAGCCGTACAAATATATATATCTCATATATTCATTCACAGAGAGAGAGAGAGAGAGAGAGAGAGAGAGAGAGAGATGTCTGTTGGGTGCGTGTGAGTGACAAAGATGTAACGTAGGGTTAGCTGGAACAAGACCGATAAACAAAATCTGGTGTTAAAATGATAGCATCCCAAGAGAGGGGTTCAAGCGCGTGATCTAGACCGAGGGCCCGCGTTGATTTTGATGAAATGAGGAGTCGTTTTCGTCCTGATCGAATTTCGTTTTGACATGGAGATGCTTTCATTAATTGGTCGGTTTAACATCTGCTCCTTCACTTATTTTAGTTTGTGTTTTTCACTAAACCATCCAAATAATTAAGCTTTCCCCTTTTTTTCATTTTGCCTTGATGTTTTTGGTTAAACATTTTTTTCTTTTATTTCAATCAACCAAATATATACGAGTACAAAAGTACATATGGTGATCACTACGAGTGCACAACTCTAAGGTACATTAAGGTGGTATTCACACATATGAGTCTTTCTAATGTGTCTTGGAGTTATGCACTTGTAGTGCATGTATCACTACTCTAAATCTAGTAACGATTGGAGTCTAGTTCAATATATCAAAAGGAATTAAGTAAAATATAAAAAAGAGCACGTAACATATGCTACAGATTACTTTCTCATCCCAACTTCATCCCTTTAACAAAGGCTGATGAGCATTGTCTCATCAGTCTAAAAGCTTTTTGCCTCTATTGTGCCTAGTTGCATGTCCATCCATTTAGGTGGACGGTATAGATCCTCATCCTATACTGTTCCACCTGGCCTATAAGAACTCAAAAACAATGACTTTGACACATTTTTAAGGACTTTTTCAATATATGCTTTGTTTTTACCACCTGAAACACCCAAAAAAATTAATAAAAATAAAAATCACCTTTTTATGGCACCCATAATGTCGTTGCATCACCACTAGATATAAACCGATAGTTTATCAGGCAAGAATCTGCTTTTAAAAGTCATCACCTAATTGCTGAAAATGGCATTTTTATAGTTAAATCAAACTGATATTAAGCATAAGAATTATGGGAGCAGTTGCTCCAACTATTTCAATAATATGGAAATTAGATAAAATTCTACTACAATCAGATCATCATAGTGCTTTGAGACATACATATATAGTTGTATTAATAATGTGCTGCTTCCTCGGGATGTGACGTTGAAAAGAAATAGTCAAAAAGGGTCTTTGTTAAGCGAATTCAAGTTTTCCTCTCCAGCTCGATCGCTGCAGGGAAATTAGTGGATCGAAGTATCGAACAGAAACCATCATCACAATTCCCAAAGTAGATAGATTGTTTTATTTCTCTTAAGTATTAAAGTTGTGAAATTTTAATTTTAGTCTTCCCTTTTCTTTTTTTAAACACAAATTGTTAAACCAACGGTTTGTTTCAAGAGCTTAAAGAATTTAATCGATCATTTAATTAATATTCTAACACTTTTCTTCGATAAGTGAGTTCCAATATATGAATTATTTAACTTAAATTTGGGTAAATTGCAAATTAGAGTTTGAACTTAATGCTCTACTATCACGTTGAAATATAAAAATAAAAATTTTCATTTAAGCGAAGACAGCATTTTGGAGAATATAGAGAAATGAGATAATAAACAAAAAATTACGTGATTCAGTCTAGGAGGCTTATGTCCATATGCTAATGCCCAATAAGGATACATTTTTATTATGTTAAATTGTTTATAATTGTGTAACAATGAAGTGTATTTATAGAAAGAGTACTGCTATATGCAATACTCTTATCTCCTTTTATCCCCTCAATTATGACATAGGATAATATAGATTTGTTTATTGTATATAGCATTAATCTTATAAAAAAAAAACTCAAGCTGTGCCACAAAAAGCAAAATGGTAGTTGAGATGTACTAGACAAGTCAAATACGTACGTAGTAAGGAAAATATCTACTTATTGCGATATTAGATAAGTATAGAAACAAATCTTATGCATGGATTCTAATTAACATAAAATAGAAGTGTATGATTGTTGTTGGGGGCAATGGGAATACATGAGAAATTGACCATACGGGCAATTTTGTCATTTCATGACCACTTGATGAGATTTTTCTCTTTAGGACTGCCTATGCATTGTGTGAGTTTTGCCTCACATAAGTCCCGCAACCCGTGCCTTGAACCTTGCACCACCATTTGTGACTAAACTCGGTACTCGATATGGGTTACCCTGTTCAGACCTACCTTGCTCAGGGTGTTGGAACTTGTTAAGGTACTAGACGTGGTTAGAATCACACGCAAATAGTAATTGATTAGTGTGTCTGATTGTAAAAGGACTAGGGGTATTCAAAGAGGACGATTATAACTACTTTACAATCGCTAAACGGCTTATAACCAATAATCACATAGGCGGAGGAGGTTAGCGGTTATAAAGGTTGCGGAAAGTGGTTAATAACCGTTAACCAATTATTTATATATATATATATATATATATATATATATATGAAGTACCAAAAGGGATCGTGAGCACTATGACGGGTAGGAGGGGGTGGAAGATAGACATTATTGTTGACTATTTTCTTTCTCAGAATACTCCAGCGCTGCTGAATCCAGCACAGCTAGACTGCACCAAATGAAGATCATCTTCCCAACAACATAACAAGACAACATGCTCTATTGGCCTGAGCAAACTCTGCATCGCAGAATGTAATCTTAGTAACATCAAAAAGCCAAGCTACTGATTATTACCAACTTTTTCGCATGCATTGTGTGCTCAAACTACAAACCCATCACCAAAAATCTTTTTGGCATCCGTTGAAGAAATACAAACCCATCACCAAAAATGACTCCGAAAACTCGAGTGAAAGATGATGGTAACATCGGTTTACAATTTCAACTGCAGGAAGAACTTAAATTAAGAAAGAAGAAAAATTAAATAAATGAAATTAAAATTTTTATTAATTTAATTCTCAAAGTGATACAATCAAATTGAACAAAACCAATCCAAAACTGGTCAAAAGCCCATATTAAAAAGCGGTTTTAAAACCACGGTTATAAACATAATAAACACTAACTGGCGGTTAGCGGTTTTAGTTAATAATCGCTTGTTGCAACCGTTTGTACACCCCTAAACAAGACAATGACATGTACAACATGGAAGTGGACGTGCATAAAGAAAGAATAGCCATTTAGGGCGGAACGTGGAGGCCAGCTGGCCAGGTGCGTGCGTGATCGTAAAATCTCTAGATTGCCGTCAAACTACTAATCGAGTCTCAAGGAGGTGGACGGTATGCTACATGAGCAGGAAAAACCGCCAAAGGATGCTCTGATTGAGAGATCCAAGTACGGGCAATGAGGAGGAGATTGCTAGAAGCCACAGAATCACGGCTCTCCTACCATTTTGAAATATAAATTAAAATAAAATAAAATATAAGAGAGAGCAGAATGCAGAAGTATATTTTGTGAAGAGAAGAAAGAGAGAGAGATAAGAAATTGAAGAGATAAGGGTAGGTGAAGTATGTTAAAAAAATTGAAGAGATCGATCCTGAGAATTCTGATATTTAATACAGATAAATACGCATGATAAGAAAATCCTCTAAATTTTAACATAGAATTTGATGCTTAATAAGTTGCAAAAACAAGTCATGGTAGAAATATAGATGTTTAATCTAGTTGGTTAATTTGCGTATTCCCATGAGCGAGACAAAGCATAGCTAGAGGCTGCTCTTTTGGCATTTATGAAGCCCTTTAGGTGCACGGTGAAGACTGAATAATGAGACAGTGCGCACTAAAATATTTTGGGTTTTAGTACAAAAGGGCAAGGTTCTTGTTTCTTTCTCATCAGATAGAGATTACCAAAATAAATGAAAAAGTACGAGCAAGATTCACACAATGACTGCGGACGAGAGTTAGTGGCAGAAAACCTACTGTTAAAGCTGCAAAAAGATAGAGCTATTAAATTGTGAATTAAGGGAAACATGTGATTTTTTCTTTTCTTTTTTTTTCTTTTTTTAACATGTAAAATAAAGATATATTAAAAGATTATAATCAAGTATAAAGCTATGCAGCAGCTTTAAACATTCCCTCATTCGTGATTGCACGAATAAGCTTAGTCTATAGGCGTCTGCTTTTCCTGCGGCTATTATTGTATTTGTTTTTGCTTCGTCTCTCTCTTTCTCTGCATTCAGTCTTGACAGTTGAGATACAACTTTTTTAGTGTAGTTCTGACCCTCTATATCACAGAGATCCATACCCTCACTGCGCGTACTGCCCTCTCTCTCTCTCTCTCTCTCTCTCTCTCTATAGTGCAATCTTCGTCAACCTACAGTCTCGTACATTTCTTGAATATGTCTCGGGATCGCACCGGGGGGAGAAAGAGAGGGAGAGAACACAACAGTCACTAAACGACTGTTACAGTCTTACTGCGCTATGGTTCTCTTTGCTGTTAAACAGTATACAACTTTGTTCACTGATTTATGGAAACTAAACTGAGGTTCATAAATAGCTACGTTGAAACCTTATTCCAAACCTAAACTTGTTGAGATACCATTAATTACAACGTAGTTCCTTTTAACAGGGCTTTTAATTAATGCCGCCTACAACAATTCTTTTATAACTTGTTGATATGTGATTGCGTGTTATTAAAGCACGTCAGTTATTAAATTTCTTTTTAACATTACTTCTTAATCACATGCTTAGTAAGCTGTAAAAGAATTGTTCGTTTGGCATTATTCTACCGGAAATGTTGTGTCAAATTGAAGATCTTCCTTGAGATTTTTTTTTTTTTTATTTTTTTTTAAATGAAAAGAAGATTGGTCCTGCTTTTGTTTGCCATATTTATCGATCGGACTATAATTGGTAAAATTATGTCCATTAAGTATTATGAAAATGTCTGGTTTTAGGGTCCAAACCAGACATTTTGTACCATGCTTGTGAGCTTTACCACCAAAGCACTTTTTAGTCCTTTCCAACATCACAACACATGCTTTAAACTTGTTTAAAGCAGAATTGTTCTGTTGGTAAACCCTTGCTCAATTATTTTATTTTAATTAAAAGATTATATATAGGTCCAGCTAGGTTTAAGCAGCCGGCCAATAAAATCTGGTGAAGCAATAGCAGTACTATGGGGAAGAGATATATGTAGCTCCATTAGTTGACAGACTGATACTAAATTGCAACCATTGGTGGATATGTTGCAGTGTAGCTTAACCTACACGTCCCAAAAGTCAGTACCCTGTTAGGGCTAGGGTTAGAGTTAGGGTTACTTTCATAAATGCCAGATCTCATGAGCAAATCTATCTCTTCCCTAGCTCCTATATATATATATATATATATATATATAGTCTCCCTAATCCATCTCCCTTCAATCACTTCAATTCTTGCACTTTTAAGCACCTGAAGACCTAAACTGCTTCAGCAAACATGTCCAACATTTGGCCAAAAGTTGAGTTGGTCTAGTAAAGCTCCTCTGGGCAGGCAGCTATATAGCATTAGAATGTCAAAAGATTCTTAGGGTTAATTTCGTTAACTGGCTCTAGAACCCGAAAGTATGAATAGTTTAGATATATAATAGAAAATATATACATCCAAAATTTGGATTCGAGTGTAGATTCTCTTAGTTCGTCTGGTTCAGAATTCCTAGTCCAATGATCGATCCATAATGAACTTGGAAAGTCAGAAGCAAAATTAATATGCAACTGAAACTGCCTCTGCCTAATCTAGAGGATGGTTTTATACATATTTCATTTGTTGAGGAGTATATTCACTTTAGAGCATCCACAATGATTTATGCATTTTAGATTTCTATGTAAAATGTCTAACCAAACCCCTAAAAATATCTTTACCGATTCTCTAAATCAAATGCATTTTGCATTTCATATACAATTAATGCTTACCCAAATATAAGGAAACATTGTAGCTATATGGATAAGTTCTTAATTACTATTTCTCTACCTTCCTCCCTATCTTTCTTTTATTCATTTCTTTCTCACATTCTCGTCCTCGATCTCCCTCCTTTTCTATAAGCAGAATAGAAAATTATTAAATATATTATTTTAATAGAATGGAGAAAGAATTTAGACAACGGATATATGATTTTTTTTGTTTTAAGTGACTAGTTAAAATTGAAAAAATAACTTTTGATTAGCTGTTTTGAATAGAAATTTAGATAAGCCAGGATGCTCTTAAGGAAGCCATTAATGCAGACTGGCAGTTGGTTAATGCAAGAAGAAAGAGAGTAGAGAGGTATGGTTACTTAAGAAATTCTGTTTCTACTATTTCGACTTCAATGTGCAGGATTTTGGTTTATATGGGACAAGATTAAAAGAAAGGTTGAAAAAAATGGATTTAAAAATATTAAAGAGTATAACTAACGAAATAAATAAAATAATTCAATATTATAATTATCATATTTTATTAATTACTACATTATCATATTTTATGTTCTTCGTCGTTAATTTTGTTTTACACATTGAACAATGTATTGCCAATTTAATTTTCTTGTATATTTGAAGTACTTTCTCACTCGTCTTAGAACATTTATAATGAGCTATATATAATATGAGAATTCTCTTGTATAATGTTATATTTTCGAAATAAAATTGAAAATTAAAAAATACAAATAACAAAACTATTATTTTTTATTTTTTTTTTAAAAAAGGAAAGATCTGTTTGAGGAAAATTAAGATTTATTTTTTATTTATTGTTTTAATCTCTCTTGTTATTGAAAATGGAACCAAACATAACCTTAATCACATAAAAGTTGAAATTTCTATTTCTGAAATTCTTGAAGGCGAGAGCAATATTAATATTAGCCGAAGTAAAGGAAGACTTATATTAAAAGATATCAAAAGATAGATCGAAGAGGAAAGACTGCCCTAGCTTCTTTGATATACAATAGCATAGAATGTATTGATTAGCTAGAATAAACTTTTGTAAAACATTTTTATAATTGACATTCACTGAACGCGCGATGCAATCAATAGGAAAAGGGGTATATATAGCATGTGATTTTTTCCTTAATTAATGGCGGGTCATTTGGGAATGTACCTTTTAAACTAATTATTGTCCTCCGGAGAGGAAAAGCTTCTTCCCAAAGCTGGTGATTTGGTGTAAACCCATTATATATAAATGTAGAATTTGTGAGGATATTAGTTATACTGTTGGTTGCCAAAAGAAATGGAATAACTTCAGCTATCTAGCTCTTCTGGTTTGACCCTTAGATATCTTTCATGACACTAAAATTCAAAAGTTAAATCGTTCTTAATTTCTAATCTATACATGTTAGAGGTTTTTCTTTCTCATTCTATTTTTTCTGTAGGCTTTAAAATTTCGTTTGGTAATTTCCTTCTCTTTTCTTGAGATGACATCTATTAATTTCCAATAGGTTTTAGGATGTATCATGATTTTGTGCAATAGGACAGTCCATGTGAGAGTCTATCCAAGCCCCCACTAGAGATGTAATTTTAGATTTGTTATAACCAGTCAGAAAACAGGCTCCGGGTAACCGGAAAACCGATTTGGTATAACCGGGTACTCGAAGCCGAAGCCGGCTATTTATTTTCTAGGCACCCGGTTATAATAGGATAACCAGTTCCAGGTGTATAATATATTAAAAATAATAATAGATTACCCCCTACCCTTTACCCTAATGTTATACCTGTAACACCCCTTAACCCTTTCCTATTTCCATTTTTCGCATTTTCTTTTCTCTTATCACTGCCTATTTCTTCTTCTTCTTCATAAAGACACAAAGAACTGAAAGTCTGAAAGATTCGAAAGAAGACTTTTTCTTAGTTTTTCTTCACACTATCACGCTCTCCATTGTCATGCTCTTCGACCTTAAACAGTTGTAATGAACATCTTATTTTCTGGATAAGGGTAAGTTGATTCGAGCCCAACCTAAGCTCCAAAAGAAAGAAAACAAAACAAAACAACAAATTGATCCAAGTAATTTCCGTACTGAATATAGAGGACTACTTTGGCTTATAAAGCCTTGCACCAAGAGCTAACTACCTAACTTCTAAACTAACTTTGCAACTGAATTCAAACTACTGTCTTCAGTCCACGTGCATGCTTAGTTTCTGCTCCTTTTTGTATTGATTGCTCTTCCTTAATGACCATTACAATTATATCCATTACATTACCCCCTCCTTCAAAGCACCTTGTCCTCAAGGTGCGGGTTAACAAGAAAAAATAATACCTTGCTCCTCATCTGTAGTCAAAGCGTTATCAAACAGCTACCCAAAAGATCAAAAAAACATTCAACCATTCACCATTCAACCCACTCACCCTAAATGATCTTTCCAGATTAAAGACATTCTCAACCCTTTTTTACAACCATGTGCCACCGATTCAGCTGTTGAAACCGCACCCAATTCTCGATGCCCCATGGCGATCGCCACCATGAAGATTTCCAACGCCATCTATGTTTCCACATAAGAAAAATCACACAATTTTTAGTCACGGATTTAAACACAAAGGAGCTCAAAACAAAAATATTATGTCGCATCTTCAATGGCTGGATTAAAGGAGGAATTAATATCGACAAATGATTCGTGATTCCTGGATCAAAACTCCATTTGCCACACCAAAGGAAGAAAATACCATCCTCTAAATTTCTTTCTAGCTTTTTAACAAACACATTCTCTGCGTCACAATACAGCTCCTCCCTGTCTAAAAAAAAATTCCGACATCTTGCTCTAACATATCTTCAATCTTGATTTCTTGATTTTGTGCATTGTCAACACCCAATGAGCTCCAGATATGAATCGGCTCCTTCTCCTTTGTCTCCACCATCAGAGGCCACTCTTCCACTACCCTAATCACTGTGGACAGATCTGTAATGGATTCTTCTACATCATCTTGTAGAACACCTTTCGGTTTGAGATCTAAGAGACTCCGATCCTGTTCTACCCTTTTGATTTGCTCATGCAGTGCTTCTTCGTTCTCGAATTCATGCACAAGTTCTTGCATTGAATTGGGACCAAAACGCAATTGGATAACCTGTTCAAGGGCTTCCCAAGAATCGAGCAACCCCAAAGCCGATGCATTTCTAAACCAAACTAATGCATCACCCTCCATATAAAACGAAGCCATGGGAATCTTATATTCGGTGGGAACATTGCTAAAATCAAAAAATTGTTTGACTTTAAACAACCAACTTGAAACATTTTCGCCATCAAAATGAGGAAAATTCAGTTTAAGGCTTCTGTCATGAATATCCGGACCATTACCAAAACGAGTTTTTGGAAAACCGAATGATGATTCTCCCATCTCCTGGGTATGCCGACCCTCCAGAGGACCCTGTTGCACAAATGTCGGCGTTTCCATTCCAGGAACCGAGTTCCGTGCCAACATCACCTCCACGAGTTGATCAATCTGATTCTGCACTCCGTGTTGATTAATCTGATTCTGCATCTGCGTTTGTTGACTTTGCAATTGAGCTTGCTGGCTTTGAGAAATCTCCCACATCCCCTTCGCGCTCTCCATTTGCTGCTGCAACTCCCGTACTCTTGTACCTTTCGCCATGGATTGTACCGCTCTGATACCACTTGTAATGAACATCTTATTTTCTGTGTATTTTCTGATATAAGGGTATGTTGATTCGAGCCCAACCTAAGCTCCAAAAGAAAGAAAACAAAACAAAACAACAAATTGATCCAAGTAATTTCCGTACTGAATACAGATGACTACTTTGGCTTATAAAGCCTTGCACCAAGAGCTAACTACCTAACTTCTAAACTAAATTTGCAACTGAATACAAACTACTGTCTTCAGTCCACGTGCATGCTTAGTTTCTGCTCCTTTTTGTATTGATTGCTCTTCCTTAATGACCATTACAATTATATCCATTACAATAGTATACACCCCTTCAGTTTTTATTCTCCTTCGGCCGAATCAACCTTTGTCTTTGATCTTTCGATTTTTTCTCACCCTAGCTTACTGACTTCGTCTTTCTCTATTTCTCTACAGGTCTGGTGATTTCTGAAGCAGACGGAGCAAAAGAAGCAAACGGTTAGGTTAGATTTGGTTCATTTTTTTTAGATCTAGCTAGTTCATTTTCGTTCTTTAAATCTAGTTCATTTTTAGATCTGTTCTTTAAATCTTTTTGTTTTGGTGCTTGAGTGTGTTATTGCTTTATAATTTTTGCATTAAATGATGATAACTGAATACTTTCTCACATATAAACTTTACATAATTCCAAATTCATTTTGCTATCATGATCTAGTTCACATATAAACCAATCTGGATAATTAGTTTCACCCAGGTAACTGGGTAACTCCCGGTTAACCGGTGTACTCGGTTTCGGAGCAGGTTATTAAAATTCAATAACCGAAAACTCTAGAGACGGCTCCGAATTTACACCCCTAAGCCCCACCTCTTCGGGTTGCTCAAACACCCATACAAATAGGTGGAACCCGAACAAACTCTCAAATAAAACTGCCCTATTTCACACAGGATCCTCGTCCCTTTAGAACCCCTTGTCAGTGCACACAAACACATATTTTGGAGGCACATCTACCAGATTGGCTGCCACGTACATGATACATCATTAGTGAAATTAATAGAAGCTTAATTATTGGCTTTGTGGAATATTTTCAACCAAGATCGGGCCCTAAATTTTTTTTTAATTGGCTCAACTATCGGCAATATTTTATCAATACCTGGATACCTTGTGTTAGCAACAATTTATTGTGTTTGTACAAAAAAATTTAGAAAATCGAAATCATCGATCAATTAATTGAAAGGTGAAGTACAAATCCATTGACTTTTAGATCTCTTGCCATTAATTATTCCTCTTGAAAATTCTCTTGCTACTATTTCAGCCTCAAAGCAAAATCGATGCCACTATTTAATAACGAAATAGAAGTGAAAATCTATGAGTGGTATTAGCCTACAGAAAGTACGTAGGTAGTAAAGTGCAAAGTTATAGATATTGCTACACAGATCAATTTCATTTACCAAATAATAAGGAGAGAGAAAATTAAATTATCCCTGACTTTGTACTAGCATGCATCGATCGTTGCTTTCAGTTACATGTAAATTATAGTGAATATTGTATAGATCGATAAAATTGAAAAAAGACAGGGTTTTATGGAAGAATTGAACAGCTGATCTTACAGACTTTCTGGACAGATCGATTTGATGTTTCTGGTCAGGAAACTTTTAGCAAAAAGTGCCGAATGGAATTGCAACTTCTAAATAGGTCGTTGCCCCTATTGTGCAAGCATCTTATGACACTAACTATAAATGTTTCGAGAAACCATATAGATGCCCCAATTTTCCACGTTGTGGAAAGGTAGAAAGAAACAAATCGACCCCCTCGTAAAAAATGTAGAAAGCACAAAATATTAAACACGTACAAAAAAAAGAAAAAGAAAAAGAAAAATGGCAATTGATCGACAAAATAAGAATAATAAAATAAAAAATAAAAAAAGAGAAAACAGTGGCATGCAAAACGAACTCGGTTGGGAAGTTTCAGTTCAAATCTAACTTGTTGTCCCAGCAGGCCTAGTTGCACCTTTTTCAACAGTGGGGTTTAACACACCAATGCAAAATCCCTTCAATATACCCATAGAGCTCCATGCCAAAGTAGCTGAGCATATACATGAGCTCAAAAGCTGTCCTAATCCCTGAAGAAAATCCAAATACCTCTCTCTCCTTCCTTTCACGACCCCATCTGTCAGCTTGTTAAGTCTCTCTCTTTCTCTCTCTCTATGACTCTATGTTTGTCTTTGTGGGTGGCGTGTCAATGTAGATTAATAGTAGTACTTCAAACTATCACTCAAAAAATCTCTCTTTAGAACCCATCTTGAAACCGATTGATCGGCGGTGGAGGATCCAATCGTTGCTGTGTCGTCCCTGAAAAGCTCCGGCCCCAATTCAATCCCTCCTCCAGATTCTGCAGTGACCCGTCTCTACCAGAACCTCCCTCTCCTCCTCCTCCTCCTCCCACTGCCGATCCTTGCAAGTCCGCGCCCGGCCGGCTGCCACCCGGCGGAAACCCTTGTCCGACAGGTGCACCAATGCAAGTGTAACTAGAGTCTGCTCCGCCATAGTTTATGTTGGGGTGGCTGCATTGTTGGTTACTGCTGAGAACATGGCCGACATAGTAATCGTTCATTGGATGTTGAGGATAAGGTGTAGGAAAGGACATGGGGCGCGACGGAGAGGAGTATAAATATGGTTGAGGTGGTTGTGGTGCTAACTGGGTGGATGGAGAACCGGTGAAGAATCTCGGGAACCTGAGAGCCATTGTTGGGTCTCCGATGTTGCCTGCTGGATGGTAGCCTCCTGGTGTGACTGGTTGGCAGCAGCTAAGATCACAATATCAGGAGGGCATCCTTAATTAATTACTTTACTTGAAGTAGCTAGAATAACAAGAAAAGATTAATTTTTCATTGGCCAAATTAAAACTTTCTTCCTGTTTGATCAAATCAAGTGAGTAACTCAAAATAGCATATGGGTCATTTGATTTGTCTATTCTTTTCGCCTTAAAAATTCTTATAAACAAGAAGAAAACGATAGAAAAGAGGAAGTGAAGAAAGAAAGCGATGGGGCATTATAAAATATGTACATACCTCAGGTGAGGAGCCCCTTGGGCGACCAGGGTATCGGTACTGAAGACCAGCTGACGAGCCCGGTTCAGTGTCTCTGTCTCCCTCTCTGACCATCCAACACACAAATCAAATCAAATCAAATCAAATCAAATTCAACAGCCTCACACCAAGAATTTCAGCAAACTTTCCCGACTTTGTTTTCCTAAAGATTGACATGACCACGCTTCATGGGCAAATCATCGTCTCAAAAATATATATAATAAAAACACTAGCTAGTAGCTAGCTAGTAACTTTGCTCAACGGAAAGGAACTGAACTGAAAGGACTTGCCTTGGCGGTGACGGTTCATGTGTCCCCCGAGAGCCTGGGATTTGCAGAACTTGAGGGAACAAAACCTACACTCATAGACCTTCCCACACTCGTCTTTTCCATCCTTTCCGCCGCTCTTCTTTTTCCTGTAGCCTGCAACCAAAACGACCAGTTAAAGTAACTTGGAAGAGACCCCCCTTAGCCCTAAAGCCCAACCCTAATTACCCAAGTCGCCAATGATACCAACAAGTGTAATGTTGAACCAATGGTCTTTAGCTCCTATTTCAAAATAGAGAAGAAAAAGAAAAAGAGGAAACTTTCCTTGATTTTATGTTTATTATGTTGCTAAAATTAAAGAAAATGGGTATTAATTAGTTTGAGGGAGAGAAAAAGAAAGAAAGTAGTACCGGATGAGGAGCTGTCGTCGAAGGCCTGTTTACCATGATCTCTAAAATCATCAGGCAAGTTGTTTAGGTCCAAGGGGTTCCCCTCGGGTCTCCTGCAAAACAACAAAGAGCAAAAGCCACAAAAAGAGAGAGTTAAGAGAACATTGGGTAGTAGTAGAGGAGAAGATAATTAGTAGTTTGAAGCTCATGTTGTGGGGAAGACCTACATGGTACCGACAGAGAAAGACAGAAAAATATGAGGTTAACAATCTTTCAGATGGGAAGATAGCACTAAAGCTTTTAGAAAAATTATAGGACTTTCAGTTTGAGACTGCAATATAGAGGCTAGTTGAGTGATGGTGGTAGAAAAAGAGCTTTGAAAGTTCTCTATCAGTTCCTCTGCTCTGCTCTCTGTCTCTCTCTCAGAAAATTGAAAGAACAAAGGGACAGTGGGTCTCGTGACTTTAAAAAGAGGCAAGTGTGGGGGCGGAGAGAGGGCTTAGATATTTGGTATATATGTGTCATTTGGTTTGGTTGAGACGGGAGGGAATGAGAGGGACGTTGCTTTAGTTTTGCCTTTACTCGAGGGGGGCTAGGTCTATTGCTCTACAAACTACTAGTATCTTGTCCAATGATATCCCCAAATGCATATATTAGTTATCAGATCGCCATAAAACAATTTCACCAGAAGATGGATCGCAATCAAATATTGCTCATGTCCTTTTTGTACATCGATCTGATCTATATAGCATTAAAGCAAACTCCCCCAGCAAATGAAAGATGGCATTTATTATATACCTTAAGGGCCGATGAAGACAAACCTTGCCTTGCAGACATATGCTGCTGTAGTTCTTTTCATGCTTGAGAAGAGCATATTGCAATGCTAAAAGATCGATTGTGGTCCACATGCATGATACCCTGAGATTGCCACGGATCATGGAAGTGTTACTATCAAATTCTAATTACTAGGGTTTTTCTCATCTTAGCTACAATGGACTCACTCGATATCCCTCGAATCTGTTTGTTTTTTTCTTTGGAAGCTTTCCCGGTTGCTTCATCAAGGACATAGTCGTTTTCAATCAATTTGAACACCAAGTGGTTTTATTTTCATTTCCTTTCTTTTCTATTGCTATTTAATTTGTCTCTTCTACCAATTAATAGCTGTGGTTTAAATTGAACATCACGTGTATTCCCAGAGTATCCAAGTATATGATTCTTACAATAGAGATTGTGCACAAGCCCGCAACAAATCTCCTTCAATTCATTCTGAGCTGATCGAACCAAGCATATATAATATATATATATGACAAACTATATACTTATTAATTATATAAGTAGCCTATCGAGTGAAGTATCCGGATGCAGCGCAGCTTGTTCTGATACCAACTGATCATGCAATTTTGCATAATAAGAAGCATAATCTGCCAACATAATAATTAACTCATAAATTTTTATAATTTTTTTTTTAAAAAAAAAAATAAAAAAAAATCTAAGAATTATATGGAATAGGGGAAAAAAAAATCTTTTAATAGTGTCTCTTATTCATAAAACTGAAAAATAACATCAACTAAACAAAACTGGTCGGTCAACCTGCCCTTATTATGCTTAGATAAGTTTAGAGTTAATTCAACCCTAAAAGTAAAATTACAAAAATAGCCTTTTATTTAAAACTGTCGCAAATTTGCTCGAGCGAAGTTTATGTCTTGCGATTAGACGCAATCTCGCTCAAGTGAATGCCAAGCAAACTTCCTGAACCAAATTTTTGTACTTTTGCTAACGGCCAGTTTTGACCTAGTGAACATTGAAATTAGAATATTTTTGTCAAATACAAAATTGTAGCCATTTCGGTAAGCTTTCTAATGCCATCAAGCTTGCCTTCATATAATATCGGAATCAACATATATGGCCATTTTATTGTGCCTAGCTAGTTTGCTTGTTTTCATGCTTATCGATCAATTTGCTATAGTTGCATGAAGCTAGCTAGTCACGTGCAATCTGATATGCATCATTATTCCCAAGTTGAAGAGAACTTAGCTTTGAATTCGAATAATCTTTCCCTCGATTTTCAGATCCCCAATCGATACCTTCCATCTTGTTCTTCTCAATAACAAAAGATGAACCACCACACCAATCATCTTTCCTTTCGTTCGTAATAGAAATGGTGTGGAGCAAACTCAAATGCACAATCTATGTGGGTCTGATTGATATCAGAGGAGAAAAACTTACAATTGACCATATATAACATGACTCTGATGAAATTCTTCACACCAACTTGAAATAAATTAATTTTCACATGTTCTATATTTATTTTCATCGACTCGCTTTCCATAAAAATTTCCCAAAAATAATCAATTATTTCTTGACCCCACGACAAATCAAATTTTCCTCTAATATTTCAAAGCCAACATCAAGATTTTAGTTTGAAAAACTTGATAGAAAATTTTCAACCTCAAAAAAATTGACAAAATTAATTTTTCAAGAGCCTATTATGGTACTTTACTCTTTGGACTTTCATCAAACATATGATATGTATCCCATTTTTTGTCAGCTTATTGATTATATGACAAAGAACTTATCTTCGCAAAATTTCCACCATTGAAATCAGTATCATAGATTAGTAGGTAATTCCAATTCATTGAACATTGAAAAGGATCATCAAATTCCTTCATGTTGATCGAAACTCCCCATCGACAATATCCTCGCCAATATCCTCCTTCGCGAAAACCGGATTTGGTTGATGGTGATGCCCATTAACAACGGCTAATTAAGGTGACAATTAATCTGATCAGCCAATTCATTGAACCGTTAGCCAAACAATTCAAATCGATCAGAAAACAAACCAAGTCACTCCTTCATTCGCTACTAATTAACATGCCTCTGGTTGCTCATCACGTACATGCATGTTGTCTCATCGTGTTAATATATACACATCACCAATTGTTGCATGTCGATCTTCCCCAACATGATCCTCTGCGTGCAGCCATGATAGGAGAGTAGTTATATAAATATGCTCCAATACCAATTGATGTATCTACGTAGTGAGAAGCAAAATCTGCAGACATAATAACTCACAACTTCTATAAAAATCCTAGAAAAGTCTAAGATCTATATGAATTAGGGGAAAACTCTCTCAATAGTGTTTTTTATTAATAAAACTGAGCAATAACATCAACTAAATAAAGCTGGTCAACCAAGCCACCCTAATTATGCTTAAATAAGTTTAGGTTTCCAACCCCGTACGTAAGTAAATTACAAAAATAACATTTTTTTTTTATATATATATAATTGTCACAAGCTTGCTCAAGTGAACGTCGCACGAGTGTTAATCGAATTAAGTTTCAAGGATGATGTTCTTTCAAGAAATTAAAAGATACGGTTGTTTCAATACTTCTAATTTTTTTACCAAGAAAAATTATCATTAACGTTTTTTAGAGGCTTATAATTAAGAAATGCATCAAATACATTAAAACTCATTAAAAAATTACAAACTCTAAATATGAATATTCATTTATGGATTTTAGTTATTTGGTAATTAATAGATAAATGTTGAGCATTGAGTGACTTAAAGAACTATAAACTTTCAGTTAGACTTCAAAATTAAGGACTTGAATTAATTCGTGTTTAAATTATAATTAAATTAGCCTGGGCCGGGGTTTCTTTATATTAAACAAATAACTAATTCCACTTGGATTGAGGGACCATTTTAGATAGATAATACTGTACGTGATTGAAGCAATTCCTTAGGATCATCCAATTTCCAAAAGATATACGTTCAAAAAAACAAAAAAAGTTTGAGGACTTTAATTTTGGGGAGGGCCATTGCCCCCCAGCTCTAGCTCAACGTGGCTCGATCGGCTAATCAACAGTCTCAATAATTAATGGGGCAACCTTTAGTACTTCGGGCTTCTAGTAGTTTGAACTCTTTTTTTCTTTTTTCTTTTTTTTACTTTTCCAATAAAGAGCTGGACCACGAGCAACTCTACTTACCAAAGACAGAACCGTCATAGAATCATCAGCCATGCCATTATAATCAGCTGATTCATGGACCACTCTACTTCTGTTTAGCATGATACTTAGGTTGTCCTTACCACATTTCAAGTAGTAAAACTTCATGCCTAGAAAAGAACAACAAAAGGTTGTAAAACTTCATATTATAAATTACAAAGCATGCATAAAAATAAAATAAAATAAAATAAAATAAAAACGAAACAAAACGTATGAGTTTAATTGCATGTAAGGGTGGAAATTGTTTGATCCATCACACCTAGTAAAACATCCACCTTAATTAGATTATTGTGGGATTGATCAATTTTAGGTTAGGAATAGAGCTAATTAATTCCTTGCGTGGGATTAGGTTGATTCAAAAAGTAATTAACTCTAGTCCTTACTTAGGTAAGGCCGATTGGTACCGTCAAATTAGCATGCAAAGAGGGCTAGTGCCTAGTGGTGGATAAAAGTGTGGCTTTTACTATTACTCTTGAAAATTTGTCTAATTACTTTGATTAATATTAGAAACCTCACTTTTATCTAGTCACTATCTCACACGGCTAACGTTGCAATTTCAATTATTCTTTTTCTCCTTTTTTTTGTTCTTTTTTTTTTAAAAAAAAAAAAACCTTATTGATATTGCTACGTACATTAGCACTTAGCAGTGTGTGATATAGTGGGATAGAATCGTGGTTTTTAGCATTAATCATTTATTTATGTGCACGTAAAATACTGTACAATACACTTTTATCTCAAAATGTTAACGTGACAATTATAACAAACTCTTGAAAATATATATATAACTGACTAAAGGTTTGTTGAAACTACTGTATTAGCATTTTAAGATAAATATAAAATAAAAATGTAGTTTATAACATTACCCATACATGCCGCATAGCAAGTCTAAATGGGCTGCAACTCTCTTTCGTCAAACGCTCAAAGCTGCCTTACACAAATGTCTTTATGCATGCTTTGGATCTGGGTAGCCACCCAGCTTCTGTTTCAAGCCATGCTTATTATCCATTTTCAATCAATTTTTCTTCTCTCTCTTTTTACAACTTAAATGCTTATTAGCCATGCTTCCAAGGTCCTCTCACTTTATCCAATAGTAAGATGATCGATGTCTAGTAAACTGGAGGATTTTGGGCCTTCTAGACTCTTCATTGAATGTAGGCCCAATAAACCTTGAGGCTTCCAACTTAAATTTAAGAGATTTTTTTTTTTTTTTTTTCCTAATTAGATTCAAGAGATCGAGAGATTGTACCCAAAATTCACTAGTTTTTGATTATTTGATAGATAAAGACCTGATTTTATAACTTTGACAATTAAAATTTTGAGTTTTGGTCGAAGAAAAATAAGTCCATTAATTGTCAGATTTTCCATTGAGTACTTTCGCTCGATTATTGTACACACACACAAAGTTGTGACGTACGTGAACAAAACGCCAACGTTCTTTTATTTTTGTTTACTCCCTCTCGGTAGCTGCATTTCTTTTTGTAATGTTTCAATATTTACAATGTCCCTCGAATGTATTGTTGGAGTTATAGTGTCTTCCTGCTTCTGCAATCAAAGTTAACAAAAATACAGTCCATAAGTTAAAAAATTGCTTACCTTTTCCTGAATTTTTTAACTTACAAAAACGATTTGTGATCATATTTTAGGTCACGAAGTAGGGATATTGCAATCTCAAATTTTAATGGTAAATTGAGAACGACTTGCAAAAATTGAAGCATTACAAGGAAATTGAAAAAATGATGGTAGATATATAGAGGTATAAATATACAACTATATAGGTCAACTCTTATCTAACCCATTTAATTAAATAAATCAAATCCATCAACCATGACTTGACCCGCTTAGTCCGCTTAATAAACAAATTATAGTGGGTTAATCTGAGCACGGCCTTTTTCAAGCTGTTTCGATCGATATTTAATTATTTAGAATCATAATTAATAAAAATAACCTAACTTTTCAGCATAATATCTAGTCATAATATTACAGTCTAACAAAGCTAATTCACGTAAACAAAAGTTTTTTACATCAATATTAATTAATAGAATGAGAAGTAGATAGAGTTGAAATATAATTTAAATTTACAAGGGTTATGAGGGTTAATTGTAGGTTAAGTAGGTTAACCGGCGATTAACTCATTTATTAATTGTGTCTAATCGATTTGACTCGATTTAACTCGAATTTTATTATACTAAATTTTAATCTACTAATTTTATGTCCGCTTTGAGATTTGTGTAAAAAAAATAGTCAGCCTTAGTTAGAGGGTGTAAATGTAATTTCACATTCCATTTTTAATTGTCGACATGGCTCGACTTGATTCGTTAGTACCATGAACACAGGCGAAAACGACCGTAGAGGATCCATATCATCTACCGCTATCCGTTGGACACTGGGCAACGCAGGCACAACCCACACCAATCGTCCATGGCAACTCTTCTCTCCCTCTCAACAACACTCCCTCCCTCCCCATTCAAGGTCCTCTCTCTCTCTCTCTCTCTCTCTCTCTCTCTCTCTTCCAAGCTCTTTGTCATTGCTTAATGGTTACCATAATCATCATCTTTTTCTTGTATTGCAGGGAAATGTGATGAATTTGAAGCCAAGCCCATGTCAGTTTCAACCACTCAAGTTCCACCTCGGAAGGGGCAGCGAAAGAAGGCCCTTAATCGTGCTCAATGCCGCCATGTCACCCGTCGTTGGGGCTGAACCGTCCGGCGTCCGGTTCCGGCTGGACAATCTGGGTCCGCAGCCGGGGTCGAGGAAGAAGGCGAAGAGAAAGGGGAGGGGCATAGCTGCGGGACAAGGGAACAGCTGCGGGTTCGGTATGAGGGGCCAGAAGTCGAGGTCCGGGCCCGGGGTGAGGAGGGGGTTTGAGGGCGGCCAAATGCCGCTTTATCGGAGAATACCCAAGTTGAAAGGGATTGCGGGAGGTAAAAATAGCTGTTACTTTTGGGTTTTAATGATTGGGTTTGTGTGTTTGATTGGAGGGCTATGTTGGGTTCTTGTTAGAATTTTAAATTTGGTTGCTTTGTGTTGGTGAATTTGGTAGATTTATATTGTATAGTAAGTGTTTGAGAAAATGCTTTGTTGGGTATCGTAATATGGGACTTCCGGGTTACAGCAAACTCAATGCTCGTTGGTGTGGCTGGGAAGTTGTTGGAAATTTGGCTTCTTGATCATACGGACTGATTCGTAACTGTAGACCACTTCTTTATGAATGGTGGACTTTACTTTGGTTCTTGGAGAGAAAGAGAATAAGGGAAGAAGCCTTTTCTTGCGGTCCTTTTCTTCCCATCTTTCTTTTAAGAACCAATTAGCTTTGTTAGGAGTGTACCAGAAGTGTCTAGATTATATATTGTGTGTCGTCGTCCTGCTTTGGTGGGCAATTCTCATCAACTACAAATGTTTTAGGGTTGAACTTTGTCTTTCAAAGAGAGCAAGGCAGCCATGATAATTGGGGTAAGAAAAAATGGAGATTGCTAAGTAGGAAGAATAATGCGCTGTCTTTCTGTCCTTCACATTGTAAGGAACCTCAAAGATGGGTGGGTATAGGTTGAGCTCTAATCCAGTTATGTTGATAGGAAGTGGAAATTAGTGAAATTAGTGATGTTCATAGCAGTATTACCAATCATTATTAAACAATGTTTGTGATTCCACCCTGTTATGTAGATTTTCTCTTGATTAGCTTCCCCACTGGACATGCACCTTGACTTCTTTAGTAAGCCCACCCGAAGAATCTAAAGCAATGCAGTAATCGTGATATGACACATTGTCGGTAACTTTTTTTTATTTTTAACACGAAGCACAGCTGTGTGTTTGTGTGTGTCAGTGTGCAGAAATATGTACATTTCATTGACGTATTTCTTTTTTATCTGTTTTGACAAGGTATGCGTGCTGGTTTACCTAAATATGTCCCGGTTAACTTGAAGGACATAGAAGCTGCTGGATTTCAAGCAGGTGAAGAGGTGTCTCTTGAGACATTGAAGAAGAAGGGTTTGATTAACCCATCGGGAAGAGAAAGGAGACTCCCTCTAAAGGTACAAATGATACTTGTATTTTCTATTGCACTTTCCATATAGAAATAAACTTCTACCCTCTTTTCTTCAGAGCGCCTTCCTAAACTTTGTAGAAATTATGGGGGTTGCTCCATGGTTGTATAATTTTGAAAAACATAAACAAAGGAGTAGATTTTCTTAGGCAATGACCACTATTAACCATGGTTCACAACAGGCCCCTCTCTCACCATCAGCCAGGCTGACTTTGATGAAGCACTGACATAGGTTGAGCTATTTGTTAAAACAATATTACGCATTCATAGATAATGCTGCAATTCATAAAGTACACCCAATTGGCTGGGACCATGCTTTGCTGATTCAGACAAGGGGGAGTCAAGCATCTCCTGTATTGGCGCGTGTCAAAGTTGCCGTCCACTAAGTGGAATTTCTCTTTCGAGATCTAGGTTACTTGATGAGAACGTGCTTTTGGGTCAGCACACAGTTTCAAATGCATTGACCCTACAAAACTTGATCTTCCTGGGTTGTTGGACAATAATTTACAACGTGTTGCATTAAGATCCGGAGATGAGGTTTAGTCCATTAATTGATGCCACTGAGCAATCAATAATACCGGACACTTGAAAGCACTATTTCTTCATTTATTAATATGAAAAGGAATTTACTAACATCCAAGAGAGTAAAGATTATGTCCTAGATTTGGGGCCTCCTATACTGGGTACCATTCCCTTTCTCTCTAGGCAAGCTCAAGTTCCATAATTCATCTGTTCTTTGTATCCTACATTTTGCCTTTCCAGGTGATAGTCTCCTGGTTCCCTCATGAAATTGGCCTTTGACCCCAAAAAAGGAAACTCACTTTTTGGTAGAACTTTCCTTATCGATGGACTATCTAATTTTAAACGCCTTTTTCAGCATTTGATGATTATGCTTCTGCTACCCTTGAGATTAAAATTTGAAATGAAAATAACTTTTTTTCTGACTCTAGATTTACCCATTTTGGTTTAAAATTTGACCTTTTTTTTAGCTGATATGACTGGATTCTTTTTCCTGCTCAAAACAAGTATTCTGCCCAAATCAAGCGTATGAGAATCTCTTTATACGGTCCTGATCGTTACGTGGACTTTTATTGTGATTTGTCAAACTGGTGTAAGGATGGATGCAGATTGGCACTTCAATTTGCAGTTTTTGACTGTTACACACTTAAGCTCCCTGATTAGGTAATATACAGAGGTAGTTTCCAATGCAAAATATTTAGCAGATTGTGACTTTTGAATCAACCTTCAAATTTTAATCATATGGTCACACCGTGTCACATGAATACCCTTAAGCTCCTTGCTTAGGTATATGAAGAGTTAGGATTTGAAGCTTTGATAATGTAACCTCAAGGGGTTTGTCTAAGTGGCTCCTTGACTTCGGTTTAGGATGCCTTATGAAGCTTTGACCCAAAAATCCAAATCCTACCACATCCCCTTTGGTGGCCATCCTCAAGGGTTTTATTTTGGTAATTACCTGGAAGGTGTGAATGGGAAGTAGATGTGCTGGAGATTGGGTGCTCAAAGAGCTTTGACCCCCTCATCAGCTAGAAATGATAATAACAATAATAAAACTATGATTAAGTTTAATTAGAAAGGACTATAACATCATTTCAGTAGTTACATTTCTAAAAGAATTCCATAATGTTGGCTTCTTCTTAACTTGCATATAACCAACTCTCTATGCAAGGTTCATTCACCAAATACATTCAGTCTCTTTCATGCCTCTTGTCCAGTTTGGCCTAAAAAGTGTTGATTATTTCAGTTATACAATTTCAAGAATCACTGCCCCCTGCTGAAAGACAACAACATAATCCTTATTGTGTTATCTATTGTAACAAAGAAACTAGAAATCATGCTTATTCTGATATCAGAATCGCTATAGTAATATTTGAGGATTTATATGTGTATTCTACTTTTTTTTTTCTTTTGGTTTCAGGTTCTAGGTGATGGGGAACTAAAAGTGAAGCTGAACATAAAGGCTCGTGCCTTTTCAGCATCAGCAAAGGAGAAACTTGAGGCTGCTGGCTGTTCCCTCACTGTACTTCCTGGCCGAAAGAAGTGGGTAAAGCCATCAGTTGCAAAGAATATTGCACGTGCCGATGAATACTTTGCCAAGAAAAGAGCTGCTGCTGCTGCTGCAGCATCATCTGAACCAGCTTCTGCTTGAACCACCGGTGAGTGACTGCATTCAAAATTGTTCCTTCAAGAACCGTGTAAAATATGACATGGCAACATCTTACAGGGTGTTCGAATCCCCACCCTCCCCCCTTTTTTTTCTTTTTTCTTTTTTTCCCCTTTTTGAGTTTTTATCCTCGAGTTTTTAGACAGTATTTTCGTGTAGGGGTCTTATTGTCAATTTCTTGTGAATGGTGGAAGTGCGCTAATTTTGGTATTTCTTGCAAGTTTAGATGGCCTGAAACATGTAATGGTAAGTTGTGAGAGCACCATTTGTTTTTTAATGGCTTGTGAATCCACTTTCTTACAGGAAGAGGAGTAAGTGTTTGAGGCAAAATTCATGACGTGAGATTAAGCACACATTCTTTGTAATAAGGTGCAAGGGTTCTAATTGCTATTTTGCAACAATCATAAAGTAGACGTTGAATATTTTATGGAACAAAAAGAAGCATTCAATAATATTTTATCCTTTGTTTTCTTCTTGTAGCTATTAGTGCATAAATTATAATAGGGAACAGAATCCTTGCACCTTAATTTGGTAAGATCCAAATTGTTGGTATCCCAAATCAGGAATCTCGTATAGGATACAATCCAATTGTGCAATTTAGATCTTTGTCGCATAATAATTGCTCATTCCACCCTTTTATTGATTCTATCACACCGTGGACATAAGTCCTTTGCAGAATAAGATTCTCTTCATTTTAAATGAAATGGAGAGGGGATATTTCATCGCCAAGATTTCTTGTCATTGTATTTAACGGTATAGATGATGTCAGTGATAAATATGTTGGCACATTATTCAAAATATATTGCAAATGACGCAAAAAAATACCATAAAATCAATGACATGGCTTTTTTTATTGACATGTCATCTCCCTTAGCATTCACCCACCCTCATGTGAGGGATTGTTGTACAGTTGTTGTATTGGTGTTGTAAATCTAACATTTTTCTTCATTTTAACATGAGAAATGATCCTTACACTCATTTCTCACAACAGCCCCACAACAAGCTGACGTGGCTGGTAGTATTTTATTATTTTTTTACAAAAAAGAAAGAAAACAAAACAAAAAAAGTAATAAAATATTACCAGCCACGTCAGCTTGTTGTGGGGCTGTTGTGAAAAATGAGTGTAGAGATCATTTCTCTTTTAACATAGTGAAGTTGGTTGTGCAGTGTACACACCCTGTGTTGGCAAAATTATTAGATATGACGTGGGATTTCGTCAAAAAAGTTAACGGAAGTGGAATTTAGGGAGTGTTTTGATAACGGATTAAACCTTAATTATTGATTTGATCTGTTTTGAACTTTCGGTAATGATTTGATAAAAGGTCAATGATGGCTTATGTGTCATGCCTGAATTCGGTTGTATATATGATGATGATGATAAAAGAAGGGGCATGGGGGGTGGACTTCTTTCCCAGTTAGCCTAACGAGTTTAGATTATTCCTCCAAAAAGGCATAGGCATAAAGATGGTCACACCAACCAAAATTGAGGGCATCACGAGGGTGTGGTTAGCATTTTCTGCTTAGACAAAGGCATGTGGCAACATGATTGTCACACCAACCATAGATTCGGCTTTTCACATGATTGCAAGGCCTAACGTCTTATCGAGGAAAATTAGGGCAAATTGGTAGGCCACGACATCAACCATCTAATGTTTGAATCTTTCTTTTGGTCATCCTCCTACGGGCTCTTTGTGCGGACTGTGTTTCATTGACTATATTCAAATGGACTTTATTACCTGCCTTTTGCACATTAGCCAACCTTTCTCCCTTGGCCGAAGCTATTCTTTGGCTTCACAGAGGAAGCATTTTAACTTCAAGTTTGTTGTTTGAGTGCAGTATGTTTTGTGGTGTTTCAGATTTTGGGCTATTTGGGTCCCTTTTGATTGAATTTTACTATTTTGGGCAGAGTTTTGGAGTTTTGTTTATGGGAGATTTTGGTGGGTTTGGGTTAAGGAGAGAAACTGAGAAGAGATGCCAAGGAGGAAGAACAAGAATAACAATAGCTTTAAGAATCAACATCATTAACGAAAATAAAAGTTTAAGAATCAAATAGACCGTAAACTTCCAAGAAATTTTTCTCAGTTTTGGCTTTTTGATGTACCAAAAATTCATTTACGAAAAATACAATGAAGTGGCCGAGGAGACTCGGATTCAGATCCCTAACAATTTGCAGTAATTCAGATAATAAAGGTAAAAAGTTCTTATGAAGTTCACTTGTCCAAACAATAAGATAGGTTGCTCGAGACCTGTCCAGACAGATAGAGACCCACTTATCGGGACAGGTTACTGGATACCTGTCTGGACATATGAGTTTCATAAAAATTCTTACATATTCATTATATAAATTGCTAACGATATAGACAGTAAAATTAGTGAAAAATATCTATCTATTAAACTCAAGCCGTTTAGGCCATGTGTATGTATCAAGACCCATGAATGGAGGGTAACCAAAGTGATAGGTAATTGACAAGGATCCGGCTTTCATGTGGTAGTTTAAAACTACCGCATGATGCTGTAGTGGAAAACGGTATTGTTTTCCACTTAAAAATATTTGCAAAATTTTTAATAAATTTAAAAATTATAAAAATAATAATTATTAAAAGCCAAAAATATTTAAAAAAAAAAAAAAATTAACTTAAGGGGTGGCTGGCATTGCCCAAGGAGGTGGCCGCCCACCCCATTATTGGCCAAGTGGGTGGCCGGACCACCCCCTTGGCCGATCTGGGGTGGACGAACCACCCTAGTCGAATTTGGGGGTGATCCGGCCACCCCCAAATCGGCCGTATGGGGTGGTTCGGCCACCCCTAAAAGGCCTAGAAACCAAAAAAAAAAAAAAAGGTTTGGGTTTTGGAGGTGGTCGGATCACCCCCAAAGGCTTTGAGCAACCCCCAGATCGGCCATATGGGGTGGTCAAAACCACCCCTAGGAGGCTAGGACCTTGGGGGTGGTCCGGCCACCCTCCACCCCCCAAATTCCAAACTTTTTTTGGTTTTGTTTTTTGGCCTTTTAAGGGTGGCCGGGGTAACGCCGGCCACCCCTTAAGCTTTTTCTGATTTTAATATTTTTTTATTTTTAATTATTATTATTTTTATAATTTTACAAATTTTTTTAAAGTAAAAAACAATACCCTTTTGTGAGAAACAGTAACATTTTTTACTACAGCAGCTATGCGGTGAAAGTACCGCATGGAAACAGATCCAATTGACAGGTACATAGACGAGAGAATCAGATAAAAGGTACCATATATAATACATTCGTGGACGGAAGATATGGCCAATGTGTCTCGCAGTAAGAACCTTGACAGCTAAAAAGCGTTTCCTTGTTTTCCACGTGAAAATAAAAGAAATAAATGCATGCCACCCACAACTAAGCATGAAGCATCTTGAATAGGGAATTCAATATTTATAGTAAATGATCAAATTAATTAAAATAAATGAATTCACAATTATATCGCAGAAACGAAGAAGTATCCTACTCATCTTCGCCATCCCACGACTTATCATTTATCAACATTTTTTCTTTTTCTTTTTCTTTTTTTTTGTGAGAAGTGGGTAAACTCCATCCTTTATGCTTTTAAATTAAGTACCAAGAATAGACCCAAGAATGAAATAACTTTTTTCATGAATAGACCCAGCTTGCCGCTAGTCACTACCCAGCCTCGTGATATTTTTCAAGTTGGAGCATTACACGGAAACATTTCGACCCAATCGTAATACTTTGTCTTCCTTACGTCACCTCGGACGCCTAAGTTGGGTTGCCTGTTGCTTTTGACGCGGTGAGAGATATGTAACCGCCTTCAGTCCGTGTTGAGCAACCGATTGCTCGATGGCACGATGGGGCGCATGGCATTGCTCTGGTCGTCTGCCCAGTTGAATATGGGACTCGGGGTATATGACTAGCAGCTGCCTATTGAGACGAAGTTTGAAATACTTGGCCTTACTCTGACCGATTGCCCAATATAACATGGGTACATGATTGTGTTTTGGCCAATTGTCCGATAGAATATAATGCGGGGTAAATGATCATGTTATTGGGACCCCTCAGCATTGGCATATCGGCTGGGCCTCGAGTCTCCAGCTCTTGGTGTTCAGCGAGATTGCGGTCGTTTAGCAACAATCTCTCTGGAATTAGGTAATTGAGTGGGTTGAACATCAACCATATTCGATGTGGCCCTTTCGTACACGATCAAGTCCATACACGTCATATCATGCTGAATTTAATGCCTAGTTACTCATTCTGGTAATAGGAGATTGGAGATTTCCGATCCCTTCTTTTATATATATATATATATATATATATATATATATAGGTTTGAGAAAGAAAAAAAAAATGGATCTTTTTGAAAAGTCCCTTCATTTCCTCAAGAAATAACTATTTCCATTGAAATATTTCATAGAAATAAACAAAATAATAACTATTCTATAGAAATAGGTATTCTATAATAAAGGTCTATTCAGAATACCAAAGAGTTAATTAGTTAGCCCTTGGTTTCATCTTTGTACTACCATAAGATATCATAGCTAATAAATATTGGATTGATGGAATACGTTTAGTTGTGGTGATTTAAATCTTTCTTTTTATGGCCTTATAATAACTAAACAAAAAATAAAAAAATTATAATTAAGAGAATTCACATCCAACTCAGCAATTTTTTTTTTTTTCAATTTTATCTAAAAGAAAAATTGTTTTTTCTTTCAATTATTTTAGGTATCAACTTTTTCTAAAACTCATGTATCTCACTCTCTAATTTAGTTATCAATTTTATTTTTTTTTGTTTTATTTAAATATTATTTATTTTTCAAAGTACTTGCATTCCAAAGTCATGTGCATGTTTATTAAGAGCCCCCCCTTTTTTTTTTCCTCTTTTTTATACAAAATACATTTGGTGAGCTGCTGTGCTATGGTGAGCACATAACAATTCATTAATTTTTTAGTTTAAGTGATTTGATTATGGCATCTTTCCGATAAAAAGGAAGAAAATGAAAGACGATTGCATTTGATTTTAAAGATATGATACATTGTCATCTCAAGATACAACTCTTAATCACTTTTGTCAACTTGGTAATTTTTACTTTTTTTTTTTTTAATAAAAAAAAAACCTTAACATTAGCTAGATACCTCTTTGCTACATGAATAAAGTGGTCAAAAATTATGTCTTGAAATAACAAAAGATTATACCCCTTGATTTTATTGGATGGGTGGCTTTATGCAACAAAGAAAAATTGTGGCCGGGTTCATATCTCCATTTATAAAACAAATATTTATATGAAAGAAGATGTACGGTGTCCAATAATTTTGACATAATTTTGAGTGTCATTCACAATTAATAAATAAAATCAAAATTTAAAAATATTACGATGATTACAAATTGTTTGCTTCATGACAATTCTCTTGGAAAAATTCTCCTCTATATATGAATGGTGATGACTGATGGGTGACAAGAAAGAAAAATGCTAATTTCTTTTCTTTTTATTTTTATTTTTCTAAACAACATTTAAATTTAATAAGCCCAATTCCGTTACCGTCTCATGTTCTCATCTGGCCCTGTGGGTACAAAGATTGTGAAAATAAAAAAAATAAAAAAAAGAAAAATAACAAATGCGTGCGCCATAAATAGCAATGGCGACCACGACCCCAAACCTTTCACACGGTTGCGAGATTGGAGCTGAAAACTTAGCGACACGTGTCGCCCGGCCTTTGACGCAAACGACTTCAGCTGGGCAGATCCGTTGATCTTTAAGATATTTTCAATAAAAAATTAGTAATAAATTTATCTTTCCCTTCAGGTTGGTTGGGGTGTGAGTACCGATGAGATTTCTCGCGGGGGGCACCGCCTGCGTGAGACCAATAAAAAAAACTTTTCTCACATTATTCATATCGAGATTCTTTTATTATAGGAAAATATATTGTAAAGATTCTTAAGTTTAATTTTTTTTAATCAAATTACTCTAATTAAATAAATTTTTAAGATATGCTATGTTATTAAATTAATTTTCTCGTATATTTACTGTTAAAATTTAACAAAAATTATGATACATAAGCATAATATAATGTCAGACTCAAAAAAATAACTCTACGTGTACATATGTGTTACTTCACCTTGATTATATCATTTTTTTATTTTTAATTATTTTTTAAAATTAAATAATAAAAAATTTAATATATGAGTATTTTTTGCAAATTTGTTAGTTGATGTTTAAATTATTACTTATTAGTCTTAAATGATATTTGTCATAAGGAATAAATCATTGACTTGATATATATATATATATTTTAAGAAACAAATACTTGATACTTACCTAGTTACCTTTACGTTAATATGATATAATGTTTATTTAATTAAATATATGATAGTTTATTTTCATTTAAAAAAAAAAAAAGACTTTCAAGTTTCAACCTAGTTAGAATTGGAGGAACTTTCTGTAGAGTGATGTGCTTAAATTGATTTTTTTTTTTTTAATTTTATAGATATGTGCTTAAATTGATTATTTATGTAAATTGTGCTCGATTCTAATAAAAAAATATAAAAGAAAATTGAAGGAATTATAGTTCGAAATTCTAGAAATCTAGCCAAATAAATAGCTCAAGCCCAATCAGACTATAAGAGTGCAAGGCGAGCTTCTCTGCCTAGCTGTGCTATTACGGTGTTACCCATTTCCCAAACCGCTTTTTCTTTTTCTTTCTCGTTTTTTTTTTTTTTTTGGGGGGTGGGGGGGGGGGGTTATTGTGTGTGGCTGTGTAGAATATAAAGTCACGCGGAACCTCTTCCTAGCTAATCCTTCTTTGGGTTCTTTCGTCTCTCTCTGTATCTCCGGCCTAACCCTTGCCTAATTCTCGACCTTAATTATTATTATTTTTTTGTGTGTGAATAGTGATTTATACTTTTCGGCAAGAATCATCCTTCGGAGGAGCTCTGTACAGCTGAGCTTAAGGTATCTCTCTCCTCTCTCTCTCTCTCTCCTATGTGGAGCTTTGGTTTGTTGAATTTTGCTACTGTTGCGTCTAAATCCTTTGAGCTCTTTCTGGAAATGGTTTTAGCTTTCCAGATCTACCGAAATAGTTTCATAAGTTTTATTAGATCCATTCGTGTAGAATCAGAAATCTCTAATTTTCCTTTTACTTTTTTTTTTATTTTTATTTTTTATGCGTTTGATGAAATTTCAAACACAAGGAGTTCTTCGTGATCGTAAGCCTTGCTAGTTTTTCTTTTGTTTTCCGCGTAGACGGTGTCAGCTATGTGGCTGGCGATTGCGTTAGCTTAGTCTGTTTTTATTTGATTTATTTATTCATATATATATTTGACCAGATCTTGATCTATAGCCGTCCATAAATGTTATCCACGTTCCTAGATCTGCAAAAAACCTGTTCAAACTTTGCAATCTCTCTCTCTCTCTCTCTCTCTCTCTCTCTGGTTCTAATCAATTTACAACAAATTGCGCCAGAAATTGAAGCAAAAGATGAACCACTGTGCGATCCAACAGAACGCCTTCGCAGGCCGTGAAGAGATGCGAAGAGAACACGTGATTTGTCCCAAACCTCGCCGTCTCGGTCTCTTGAATGCCACCGTAAACGAGCACCCTATCAGATCCCTTAGATGGCACCTCAGGTAATTTTCTCCTAACACCTGCTCTCGATTTTTATTTTTATTTTGTCAACTTTTTATGTTACTAAGCGTTTATTTGATTTTGCAGCCACCAGGCGGAGCTATGTGATTCAAAAGCTGGGATTGATCTTTTGGATATCATCCTCACAAAGGTATGCTTTTCTTTTTCCGAAAAAAAAAGTTATGTTTTATTTTTTTTATCATATATTTATTCTAGGCCCGACGTGCTTGATCTATAATAAATTAAGTTTGGGTTTGAGTTCCTTTAAATGTTTAAAACGGTATCATGTTTTTGGAACTTTTCAATTTTTTCCCACCTCAAATGAACATAATCTGAAAGTAGTAGGACTATGACCAAATTAAAAAGTGGAGGATTATTTTGTAGTTTAGCAGACTAATTGTTTATCAAAATGTAAACAAATTCAACTGGGTACCAAGTACCATAATCAATAGCGACATTTCAACAGAAAACACCAGCATATTTGTGGAATATTTTGTGATACAAGGTCGGTGCCATTCTGTTTTTATCTAGAAACAATTTGACATACACGTAGTTTAAGAGTGATTTCTGTCTTTGTTTCTTTCTTTTCTTAATTAATGTGAGTTTTGTTACAGGGTGGTGGTTGTGGTGTGGAACAAGCTCCGCCACAGGTAGCCTCGTCGCCCCCATTTTTTTGCGGGTCACCGCCGAGCAGAGTAGCTAACCCATTAATTCAAGACGCTCGATTCGGGGATGAGAAGCTCATCCCACAGTCGCCGTTGTCCCCAATTCCGCTACAATCTGGCTCATCATCATCTCCGTCCTCATCCGCGAGGAAAGGAAGCTGTGTTCGGGCCAGTTTTGGGAACAAACCATCGGTGAGGATCGAGGGGTTCGATTGCCTTGACAGGGATAGGCGAAGTTGCAGCATCCCTGCGCTTGCTTAGAACCCAAGTTAAACCAACAAGAAGAGTGAGTACATAGTAATGAAGCAGTAAAACAAAAGTTACACAAAAGTTAATTGCATGAGATGAATTTTCAAATTCTCATAGAGGGAAGAGGTAAATCCTTTTGCGTTGGTGTAAATATGTTTAAAAGGGTCTTGTGTAAATTTTAGTGCAAGTGTCTTTGTAAGTAGATGAAATGTTAACCAAATAATGGAAGAGGGGTTCTTCGGTGTTGGAGGGTTGGTTTGGGTTGGGCAAACAATCCGTGACCACCCTCTTTTCTTGTAAGTAAAAGAGTCGGATTTTCCATTTTCATTTTGCCTTTTTTTTTTTTTTTTTTGGGGGGGGGTGGGGGTCTTTGAAATTGAAGTTTCATTGAGCGGCTTTCTTGTGAGGGAAAACCTGTACAAAGTGAAGTTCCTATTAGTAGAATTTGTAGACTTTTTGTTATTCTTGTCGTTTGGCTGTTTCCGCGTTTTACTGTTTACTTTCGAATTCGAATCTCAGAAAGTGATTTTTTGTGATGTGTTATTGTTGCCTATTTATCACGCCAAGAAGAGAGGGGGGGGGGGGGTGCCCTTTTTTCAAAGTGAATGAATTAGTCAGTTTTAATTGAGTTTGGAGTTCTACCAATATTCACATGCACCTTTCTATGGCATGCTCAAAGTAATCATTCTCTCACCCGTTTTTCTCCATTTATTGTCTTTTGGGCCTATATTCGTTAAAATGATAATGATGTTTTCTGAGTCTCCTGGCGTGTGTTTGTGTGACTACAACTTGGTCCGCAAGGTGGTTGAAAGCAGGCCAATCAAATCAAGGGTGATTGGTGTCAAAGGATGAGGACCGGTGCTATGACTATGAGGCTGCTCATTACATTGTGACTTAGGGCAGCCGGCTGACAATTTTCTACATTACTAGAAAACTCGATTTAAAACCTATTCCAAATTAGAAATTTATGGGGGAAGACTTTTGCTCGTTTAATTAAATTGCTTGTGTTAGAACATTTAAGGCTGCTAATTTTTAATGCGAACTTGACATGAAACTAGCGAATTAGGTTTAAAAACTAGTAAGTTGAATTAGGATTGTCTTCTATATATATATAAAAGGAACATTTTTAAATCCTCTGCCCTTGGTTCCGTCTATCTGATTATATTCATCTCTTGTAAATATGAAGTAGATGGGTGAGGTGGAAAGTTCATGTGCTCTTACTAATAGAATCAGTAAGGCGAGATACAGTGGCATGTATCATATCTTATTCACTAGAGACATTTGATTCTTTAGGATGTGATTAGATAGGAACTTTTTAGGTTTGAATTTTAGATTTTGAATTGTTTCCTAATTAATATTTTGTTGCACTCTATATAAATTTTACATGAGTTCATCGTAATCATCTGATTCTGAATCACATCAATAAGATCCCTATTTTAAAAATCTTAAACAAACTATTGATGCTACTCTATAGTCTATATGGTCTAACTCAACATTGCCGTATTGTATGGCTGAATTGGAATCCGTCTTCACGACATGTGCTACACCATGTCAATTCAATTTCAAATAAATTCCTCCCCAGATTTGCCGGTCAATTAATGCTCCGTTTGTTTCGGTGTAAAATGATTTCAAGAAAATAATTTCGATATTTTACGGTATTTGGTAGGGACAAAAATAATGGTCAACGAAAATCATTGTCGGTTTGACCGTAAAAATTTCTTTAATTTTTGGAAAATGATTTACGGTTTTTAAAAACGTAAATCGTTTTCCAAAATTAAACGCTTAGTCCTTGCACGCATGTTTGATATCTGATTGACGAAATTCAGCAATGGTCGGTTGTCGGAATCCAGGCAGAGCCGGAACTCGGCAACATCCGGCGAATGAAACACTAACGACGCTGGAATCCGACAACATCCGGCCACCATCGCCAGATGCCAGCGGACCAAATTCTGGCCGAAACTGTTCGGAATCCGGCCATGGTCAGAAGCCAGCCGGAATCTGGCCAGAACTAACTGGGATCCGGCCAGATCTAGCCAAAATGACTAGAATCCAGTTGGATGTGGACGGATCCGGCAACTGATCCGGCCGGATCTGGCCAAAATGGCCGGGATCTGGCCGGATGTGGATGGATCCGGCCGGATCCAGCCAAACATGTTCATTGGAATCCGGCAACGGCGACCGAACGTCACCGGATTCCGGCGACAATTGAATTTTCACCTTTCGTAATTTTTTCGTGTGCACCAAACATGGAAAAATATTTTCGAGAAAATAATATTTTCTGAAAATGATTTCGTCGAAAATATTTTACGGCAGAAACTATTTTATATCGAAACAAACAGAGCATAATTGACAACATACCACCACCCTATCCCCACCTGCCCTTACCGGCCTTAAATAGAGAGACACCCTTCATTAGCCAATTGAGTGGATTTCCTCGGTCAGCCCCACTTTCGTATGATCCCTTAAGTGGTACACCACGTTAGCGCTCCTTGTAATTTAGTTTAAAATCGCACTTATTATCTACGAAATCGCAATTCGAAACGCACCCTAAAGGAACTTGAACTTGCCTGGAAGAAAAAAAATATATAGATAGAACATATATATTACAAGACATACACCTAAGAAATACTAAACTTTGAGATGCACTCCCCAAAAAAATAATGCAAAAGATTTATCTCCACTTTAAATACAAAACAAATGGATCAAAATACTGCTTTTATTAACATAAAAAGAGAGATTTTCTTAACAAAATCATAGAAAACGGAAATGGATCTTCGGTTGTCATGTTCATTCAAGTTGTATCCAAAATTGCTCAATATTCTGGTGTGGGTGGAATGGAAGCGACAGAGCCAGTAACCTAGGGGGTCTATTGGCAAGTGGGTTTAGGTAGCCAGCCACCGTTGGGGCAGCCTAACAGAGGCTACAAGCCTACAAGTAAAAACAACTGAATGGCCGAAAAAAGTGAATGCACAACCAATTATTCCATTGAAAACTAGTAGGGTGTTGGACCAGCTCGATTGATTGCTCGTTGAGGTAACGATAAAGAATTTAAAAAGAAGAGATTGTTGGAGTGAGCCATCGGGAAATACTTTGATATTTAAGTTGCTATGAATTAAAGGGAATAATCTCAGAAAAATCAAAGATAGTGCACAAAGAAATGAGATGAAAGTCCCATTTTATCTGATGTATGCAACACTTTATAGCAAATTCTATTGTAACCGTCTGCCACATGTTACATTTTTATTAGAGTCTTTCATGTTGTAAATATTTCCTACATCTCACTACTCCAATGGTGATTTAAGAATCACATCAATTTTGAAGGACAAAAGGGAAATAAGAAGATAATACGTAGCATTATTCCAATTAGCGTAATACCATACATTTATTCTCAAATCGATCAACCGAATTTCGGGTCCTCCTCGCACCCAATACGAGGAGGACCCGAAATTTGGTTCGAATAGCCAAGTACTTCTGGTTCGAATATTAAATATGAGAAAGCTTTTCTAACCCGACGGGAAACTACTAAAAAGGCTTGGAGATGGCTTCCCCAACTTCAAAATGTTCTCTTTCCTCATTCAGATAAGAACTGGTAAAGGAAATCTTAAAAAGGAGAATCCATATAAAAAGTAGGCTTTAGGAAAAAGAAACACTTTACTTATCGTTATACTCAAGGCCTGGAATCTAATTCATTTTCACCCAGTTTGAAAAGTTCATATAGGTAAGGAGAACTTTAGTCTAATGTGTAGCTAGCATAACCTTTGGATTTATTCAACTAATAAACTAACTTATTAGGTAGGAAAATATTTGGTACGCTATAATTTTTATTACAACTCCTTAAGCATCCCTATCGAATGCTTTAAAGAGGCGTCTCTTTCAAATTTTAAAGGACTGCACCTTTTTTCTTTTTTTCTTTTTTCTAATTAAAGAATTGCACCTTAAATATACCTTTGATCCGTTTTAATGGAAATGCTACAGTAATATGAATGATCCCTGTGTATTCTTTATATCATATTTGATTGATGAGTAATAATGTAATATTAATACTCGCACTCGTTTTACGTCACGTTAGCCAATATAAATTGAATGTAAAGAGTGGTATTACTTTTTGTTAATTTCTCTCCCCTTTTAACCTAATAAAAAGTAAAACTTTTTCTCATTTCTCTATGATTTCCCATTACGTGTGATCCATTCTTCAAAATAATAAAAAAAAAATAAGTCATTATCTTTTAAAAAGAATGAGAAGTAGAGCGTTTTTCAAAAGGGATTAGTCAAAATGGAAAAAAGAAAAAAAATAATGGGATTATATTCTTCAAAATTTGAAGAAAAATTTAAATAATTCATGGTGGATGCCCTTACAAATTTCACATTTTATTGAAGTAAGTGTTACATAGGTTAAAGCCAGGTTAGACCGAGCTGTTTGAACAACAGGAGGAGAATCGGTCTGATCTCAGGTGAACCACAATCAGAATTATATATAGTTGCGACAAAACAGAGAAGAAATGAGTGATTGCAACATATACTAATTCCCCAACAGGAAGATATGAAGTATCGAAAGACCAGGTCTATCTCTGGATCGGACAAGCAATCTAACCGCACAAAGCCTTATATATATATATATAATATAGACGAACATGCTTCCTTTTAATGATGGACTACTGTGGGTATGTAGACTTCAATGTGAAATCTACTACTCTAGCTATTAACTATAACATCGAATAATGAATCTACTGTGAAAAGTCTTAGAGTTTGTTTGACAAATGGTTGTAATTGTGAAATATTTATTTGAATAGTAGTAAAAAATTATTGATATGATATAAAGTATAAAAAAATTTGAAATTATTTTATAAAAAAGTGAAAGAAAAAAAATTGTTTTGTAATAATTTTTTTTTATTTGGTAATAATAAAAAATTAATGATACGATATAAAAAGTGAAAAAGAGAGAATATTTTTTATTTGACTTTTTTGAAAAAAGTAAAAAAAAAAAAAAAAAAAAAAGAGAAAAAGTGAGAGTTATTTGCCATAAGACCCCTCACTTTTTCTCTTAAATATCATGGGCCACAAAATTATTATAGCTAGGGTTCTCATGAGCTGAACTAGCCGCAGTTTTGCAAACAGGTGGAGCCTCAAGTTGGTCATGGTGATCGCGCGCATACGGTATAGTTTTTGTCTGTTGCAAAAACTATACCGTATAAGGCTATAAGCTGTCAATGGCTGCACAGGCTAATAATAAATACCATCGAAGCCCAACTGTTTGCTTCGTTCTCGCACTGACAGAGTCCCAACCTCCAAAGAACATGTCAAGTTGTCAACATTTCAACTTTGTCCCCCACAACAAGGCAAAATTTAATTGGATCTTCAAAATCTTTTCTTTTTCTTCATCATTGAACAGGGCTACATACCAAGTACTGGGTCAGACGAAGAATTAGCCTTCGTGTCAAGCTCAACTGCTTGCCCTTTGGGCTGCTCAAGGGTAGGTTTGGCTTTGTCATTATTTTGCATCAAAAGGGTACAAGGCAGTGGCCACGTGAATGTGGTTCACAAAAGTTCACAATTGCTCTTATCACAAAGCAGTCCAATTTCCAAAACAACTCTCTCTTCCCAACCTAATAAATATCATCAATATTTGCTTACCGTGTCATTTACGAAGCCGCCCTCTTTTTCAGCTTTATAAATTGCCAACTTTTCTCTTGACAAACGAAACTGCACCAAGAAAATTAAATGAAGAGGCAAAGAAATGTAGAGGGGGCTGCAACAAGAACGGAAACGGCGTCAACAATGTCAATGACAAAGAAGAAGGCCAAGAGGGAAGTTGAGAAGAGGAAAGAGGAGGTGGGAAAGGTGGAGGAGGAGGAGGAGAGGAGGGAAGGCAGATATCAGTCCTGGTTTACGGTGGCAGAGAATGATCAGATGGGTTGGGAGGAGTACTGTCCGTGGACGTTGGGTGGTGCTGTGGATGAGCAAATGTCATGGGGCTCCCTTTGGCTGCCGTTTTGGGACGTTGAGTTTATGTGTGAAGCTTATAGTACATTCTTTGGCGATGTTGCTTGGGATGATGATATTTGGAACGTGAGGGGTATCATGGAGGTACCAAAACCATGAGATAAACAAGAAAGAGAGCTTTTCTTTATCTGCCTTTTTGTTTCTTTTCCCTTGTGCTCAAGTCTTGTTATACAAGAAATTTCTAGTCCATGGAGAACACTGAATCCAGATCTCGCAATTTGCTGTCTGATCGAATTACTGGTATTTTAGGCTGTAAGAACACTTATAAAGCCCATGCCACCTACCCAAGTAAGGAAGCGGGCAGCGGCCCGGGACCTGCTTAAGCAGGCAGGCTTTATAAAATTGATAAAGATCTATATCCACTATAACCATTGTCATAGTAATAATTCATTTATATATGTACGTGGGATGAATTATGTGTTATTCTAACAAATAAGATCCTCTACATTTCAAGTGAAAAAGAGAAGAGTCATTTTATAGTCTAGTATTTTATTTTATTTTATTATATTTGACGAAGTATATGATGAACATATTTACCGGTACTCAGCATCGAAGTACAAGTACCTGTTAGATGCAACAATTAACAGCCCCTGCCACCTTAACTTGAGCTAGGATCATTATTTTCTACCACTACTTTTAGTATGGAGGGGATAGAACAATATCGTTTAGTTGGTAAATGTTTTTGGAACAACAGACACAATTACGCATGAGCTCCAACCATTATTATACCTTGTTTGTCTCTTCTAGTGATTGTGTTTAATTTCTACTGATCGCACACTAAATTTATGGGGTATCTAGTAGATGGAGAAAAGAAGAACAGATGAAAAACTGCATCTTTGTATTGATACCAACAAAAACATCAAGAATGTTTCCACGTTTCACATACATTATACACTCATACATCTTTGCTCAGTTGGAGATCCGACAAAATTAAAAACAGAATTCAGAAAATGAGAAAGAGAAAAGAAATCGAGTTTCTGAAATGAAGGATAAAACAAGCTAGCGCGCGGAAACCATAAGGAAAAAGTGAAAAAGGCTTAGTAGCCGGGAGGCTTGTAGGCAATGAAACTGACGCACTGCACCTGGCGGGTGTTGTCAAATCCGATGATACGGATGAATGCGGCGGGGTAAGCTTTCTTGCACTCATCAAGCTCTTTCAACACCTGGGATGCGTCGCTGCACCCAAACATAGGGAGCTTCCACATGACCCAGTAGCGACCATCGTAGTACCCAGGCGACGAGTTGTTCTCACGGTAAACGAAAGGGTGCTACACAGTACATGCACGTACAACAGGATAACTTGTCATGTATATCTAAATTCACAGGTATAACTATCTCTTTGTGTATATGCCTCAATCAAACCAAGCCGAGCTAAGTATTGAATATTCAAATTTGATTCGTTTAATTTTTTATGAACGCGAGTAGAATTTGAGCTTATCATCTAACCAAATAATTTATTCAAGCTTTATTCATTTATTTTTTTAACGAACTCAAATTTGTCCCCAAGCTACTCAATTAATTTAGTTATTCGATAGATAAAGTAAATTTCGTGATTGTTTAATATTTTTTTTTAAAAAAAAATTAATACTAATTATTAGTTACTTAATAATGATTAAGATTTATTGTTGGAGTAATTAGAGAAATTAACTCAAATCTTAAATAATCTAATCTCAATTTTATATGTTTATCTTATAGTATATATATGCATTCATATATACACAGATACACACACAAATGAACTTATATCTATGTCCAGGCTCACAATTACAATAATTTCAAAAATGAAGTTATATGAGCCTATACGAGTCGAGCCGAGCTTATATGAGTCGAGCCTGAATTTTTTGTTCAAGCTCTATTCATTTAATCAACAAACCGATCCCGAGCCGAACTAATCCGAGCCGAGCCGAGCCCGAGCATGTTCACGAGAGTAGCTCTCTGTTCACTTACAACCTTACCTGCAACAAGTGTGATCAGATGAATTTGGAAGATCCAGATCCAGAAGCAGTGGATTTAGAACTTTTTATGGTGTAAGAGTTTTATGCTTAGCAAAATAGAATTTTCCTTCAAGAATTTTCTGAAACCTTACCTCTATGTGCAGAAATAATGTTAAAAACTATATTTTTATATCACAACTATTTCACAATGTTGACATGACTATGCCAGCCAAACCTTGGATAAATCAATGTTAAAAAATAAAAGGTTGGTTCAAACTATTGTGTCAACATTATGAGATAGCTATGGAATAAAAATGTGATATATAACATTACTCTTGAGGAAAAAATACACATCATTTTCAAACTACCAATTAATTGTCAATGTCTCCCCACACTATCAATTTTGTCAATGTCTCTCCTAAACTTTAAAAAAAAAAAAAAAAAAAAAAAAAAATGTCAATGTATTCTCATAACAAAAATACCCTTCATAAAATTATAAAATCTCTTAAAATAATAATAATAGAAAAACTATTAAAAAAAAAGTATAAAGTAAAAATTCAAAACATTGGTCTTATTAAAAAATTATTTTTATTTCATATCTATTTTGTAATGCTGATGTGATAGTCCAACCAACTCTTAGATAAATTATTGTTAATAAATAAATAAATGATTGGTCCAAACTATTACACCAGCGAAATAAAAATGTAGTATAGGTTTAATTAGTCATGCACGTGAAGAATGGTTAAAGTATTAATTATAAATGATTAATCTGCTTAAGCTTTTGATAACACTTTCCTTTTCTCTTTTTCATGTCTTTTGTGTGTGGTTAGCTGCCGTTGCTAAGTTGCTAACCAAATAAACAAACCATTTCTATCAGCAATAAGTAATAACAAAGCAGCGTGCAATTCTAGTATTACCTCCAATTCGAACTCCAAGGAAGGAACCCATTTATTGCGAATAAGGTAATCAATTTCCTTGGCCAATTGCTCGGGACTGCGAGCAGGTAGGTAAGAGAGAGTCTCAAACTTCTTCCTTCCAACTGGAGGCCATACCTGCACTCAAATACAGTTTTTGGAAACATATTTCAGCAAATCACAAGTCAAAACTGCCCATTGCCCACGTATATATATATAAAAGCAAAATAAAGTTTTCTTTGAAAGTCTTAAAAGTACCTGCATGCACTGAACTCTTCCACCGTTGCTGGCTATGGAGGTAATGTCATTGTTGAGCTTGCGGGTCATTGGGAGGGTCGAGGTTGACTTGAGCCCCGTGAATGGTGCAACCGTGGTAACTTGAGCCGGAGAGATACGGTTCACGGAGGCAACAGCCGCGGACGAGACTATGGAGGAAGCCATTGGGAGGCTTCTGATCAGTTTTGAGAGGGGTTTGCTCTGTTGCTGCTTCCTACTTTTATAGACATGAACCGACCGACACTCTTCAATCTTGTGGCCTCCAATTCATTTAGCAGTTTCTTAGATATTTCTTTGCCCACTTGTGGTCACATTACATCTTGATAGCAACAGATTGGGGAAAATTTGAATCCCAAGCCTTATCGTCTCAGGACCCCATTCTTTGCCACGTGGCATTCACCCATTATCTTATCTCGACCTAAGAATTAGACTGGTGACTGGTAACTGGTGGCTGTTGTGTCCTCTTCTGTTTAATTAGCCAAAAGAAGAAAAAAAAAAAAATCTTTAATGTCTTCATCTGCAACTTCTGGTCAATTTTTTTTTCTGAATCAACCAGTTATGTTTACGTGTATTTGGATAGTGGTTAATGGATAAACTCATAAAAGGTGCTAATTCATCAAAAAAAAAAAAAAAAAAAAAGTGGCCAGCAGTAATACTCATATTTCATATATGTATTAAGACTATCAAACATAACTTGAGACATTTGCCTCAATCTACTACATTGTTAAATTATCAATTGTCTTAAAAATTTAAGTTCATTTCAAAAGTGACATTAATGATATTATTTTAGTTATTTTAGTCTTTATCACTCACACTCAACCTTCATGGACTCTTCTGGGGTAAGCCTTCTTGGACTCCTCTGGCTCTAGCTGCTTCAAGACATGGAGTGCTCCCAAACATGGGGAGCTTCCACATTTGTCCTATAATGGCCTTTTGTATACGGACATTTCTTCATCAAACATTAAAAGCATAGGCAAATAATGGCCGGAAACTTTCTTTTGTTGTTGCTCATCAATAGGGACCACGAACCATACGAAATCTTCTGTTCTTTGATTTATCACTTTTGTATGAGAGCAGAGGAGTCTTTTCATTGCCTTTGGCTGGGGTTATTTACAACAAAATGGTGATCATTGGGGTCCATTGGTCATAGTTTCTTATGGTCATGACAACCTCTACCTCAGAGAAGATGATAACGGGCTAAAGCATTTGAACCACAAAGCTCTTGTCCCTCACTCACTGTCACTGCCACTGCTTTGCTCTGTATATTAGGCGCTTTCACTTCTTTTTGCTTCCCAATCCCAAAACTGGAAGAAAACAAGTCAAGCTGTCTATTTATCTGTGATTTGGTAAACATTATCTGAAGGCACTTCAATGTTTGCCATGCATAAACATCATCCTGCATGCCGCTCAAACCTAAAACTTTTCTGCAACTTTTCTTGTTCATAATATATATGTAAACACTGCCTAGCTAGTTAAATATATGCCACCTAATTTAGTTAAAACTTATAAGCCTTGTGATGCAAACTAGGTTTAGATTACGACTTTACGAGTATTAATGCTCCAAGTTTCTGACTGACAATTCCTAATTGATGAAATGATCATTAAGCAAAAAAATTAACTTTTCAATTCGATAAGCTAGTAACTCATTAATTTGTCAACCATACAATCTTAGTCATTTTACTATTAATGAATTGTCATATCAGTTTGTAAGAGAACTGTAGTACTCCAAACATTTCCTTTAGATTGTGATTGGTATGCTAATATCTAAAAGCATTCATATCCGACTTAACAAATTTGCCCTTTAGTTTAGTCAAAAAATTATATTTTAACTACTCACTCTTTCAAAGCAGTTACATCCAGATCTTTATTTTAACTATATCTATTTTCAATATTTTGTCTCATAGATTTTTTTATTTTATTTCTTTATTTTTTATTGAGAGTAGAGAGAATGTTATATATATTTGCATTTGATAAGTGAAAAGTGCTTATCAAATATAGTAAGAATTGTATAGCAGCTCACTAAATTTTTTTCATAGTTGCTGAGCCGGATACAATTCCTTTTACTCTCATATATATTAGCTCCCGGGCTAGTCAAATAATATTTAGCGAGTCAGATGAAAATGATGTAATAAGTTTTAAAAATGATAACAAATATCTCAATGATTGAGAAATAGAAAAATCCAAAATCAAATTAATAATTATCCCCTAACGAATATCCAAATTGGATATGTAGCCTATTCGATCTACTGCAGATTTGAAGTCTATGTATTTCCTAGATCTGAATATATGACTAAATCAAAGAAATAGCTTACCCCAAGAGACGACGACTGTTGATCTTCACATTAACCTTTCTTTCTTTCTTTCTTTCTTTTCTCGATTTCTTTCTTAATCCAAGCTTACACCTTGATTTTGGGACGGAGATGATAGAATATTTTTAATATTATTTAGTCTATAAAGACCAGTGTAATATAGTCTAATATATTTCAATACAATTAAAATGTAACCGCTTCATCGATCAATCTCTTCTAGATCTCTATTTGCTTCCGCTCTCTCTTTCATATTATATATGGCATTATATATTTTTACACTCGAAAGTAACGACATAATAAATAGGAATAATTGTACCGTTGATCCCTGTGGTATGCCATAATTATTTTTCACTCTCTATGGTTTAAAAAAGGGTATGGGAGGTCCCTGTGGATTACAATAATTACGTTTTACTCCCTAGGTCGATTTTCCGTCCACCAGTTTGACGAAATCTGTTAGCCCTACACGTCAGCGCCAAGTGTCGCCAATAAGATGGCGACACGTGTTCCTCTTAATAAAAAAAATATAAATTTATTAAAAAATAAATAAATAAACTTTTTTTTTTTAAAAAAAAAAAAAAAAAAAAAAAAGGCCAAGGGTTGGCTGGGCCACCCCCGGCCACCTCTGGGGGTGGCCGCGGCCTCCCCAGTGGCCGGGGGTGGCGCGCGACCACCCCCATTGGCAAGGGGTGGCCCAGCCACCCCTTGGCCTGCCCTTTTTTCTTTTCTTTTCTTTTTTTTGTTTTTTAAAAAATAAGTTTATTTATTAATAAATTTATATTTTTTTTATTAAGAGGGATACGTGTCGCCATCTTATTGGCGACACGTGGCGCTGACGTGTAGGGCTAACAGATTCCGTCAAACTGGTGGACGAAAAATCGACCCAGGTAGTAAAACGTAATTATTGTAATCCACAAGGACCTCCCATGCACTTTTTAAATTATAGAGAGTGAAAAATAATTATGGCATACCACAGGGACCAACGATGTAATTATCCCTAATAAATATTGCTTTAGCCTTTTCAATAAAGATTAACATATATATTTATTATTGTTATTATGATCGTCTCAGATGGTCTTGCACAGTATTTTAACTTGAAAACCACATTAAAGAAAAGCACAACATGAAAGTTTGTGAGTACGTTTCTAGTCATTATAGCTCTCATAATTGGTTGCTTAATTTAAGGATACTTACTGCTTTGCCTGTATTAATTTTTTTTTTAAAAAAAAAAATATTTTATTAATGTTAGCTTAATTATTAATCCTCTGTTATTAAAAAGAAATGAAAATCTTCATCGGGAGAGTTTGGCGGCTCCAAAAAGTCCTGACCAGAAATCTATATATATAGGGATAATTACATTTTACCCCCCGATTTTATATACGGAGTGATGATTTACTCCCGAATGTACCAAAATTGTTAGATGACCCTCCCGAACTTGTCAACGTGTAGCAAGTTATACCTTCCGTTCACTCGCCCGTCTGTTTGGACGGAAAGTCGGTAACGTGCGTTGCAGGTGACCTTTTAACCAAAAATCATTACAAAATTGCCCACCTATTAAACTCAGCGTTTCGGTAGCCGTTCACGTGAAAATCGTCTTCAAGCTTTCTATGATAGGTGGAATGGTACGGTTTTAGGTATCTCAAAGTCGTGTTCAGACTTTCTACCCCCTTGACCAGGCTCTTACTGCACAAGAACTCCTCTGCGTACATCTTCTCCACCGTCCGATCACCATCGTGCAAGAAAACGTGAGTCTTACCGGATCCCTTCCTGTTCCTTGCCATCACAGTCGCCGAGAGTATCACACTTATCCGACCTAGCGCCTCCGCGAAGTACCCACGCGGCGCATCGATCATGATCAGGTCCCACTCCCTCTCGTGAACCTCTTTGGGCAGGTTGTCTAGGGCCAACACGCATCGAGTGTTGCCATGGAGTATCGCATTCAACGGCGAACACTGCCCCATTCTATACTCTGTAACTTACTAGGTGGAATGAGTACGAAAGCTTAATAGGTGGAATGAGTATGAAGGTTTGATTGGAATGAGTATGAAAGCGTAATAGGTGGAATGACTGCAGAGTGGTTCCATATAGAAGCCGAGCAGCAGGGCCTCGATGTGGCCTAGACCGACGATATCCAATCCTTCCTCATCAACTCGCTCTCCGAGATGCCCAAGAGATCCAGTAGAGGACAAAGAGATTCATCTCATTTAACCAAAGCAAAGAATTATCCCAAAACAAAGCAGGAGAACCTGCAACGTGGGCTTGAACAAAGAAGAGGAAGAGAAGAGCCCAGAAGCCCCAGGGTATATAGGTAGTTGCTACGTGGCAGTTGACTACCTCATGCACCTTAAAGAACATAACTATGTGGCATTTGATGATGATAAAATCAAATTTACCAAAGTTGGCCAATAAGTGTTGTTCCGGGTTGCACCAAGCAATGATAACAAGTGTCAATTCTTCTCCAGCACAGCAATAGGTTCAAATTTGAACTCTCCCAACATTGTTACCACCACTGTGAGCCCAATTGAGTATGAGCATGTTCTTCTAATACCAAGGTTTGGGACTACTTATCACAGAGAGGTGATCATGAGAGTCTTTTGCTTGCTCCTCCAATGGCTAAGGAAGTAGCAAATCCTTAAAGAAGTGTTGTACTCTTCGCTGAAACACCGATGGCGTTGGAAAGAAGAAGAGGATGAGAAGGTTGAAGCGAAGCTGGCCTAGGAAAAGGGTGTTGCTGTCACTGAAGTCGAGCGAAACATGCAAGGGACCAGGTATCCGAAGGGCCGAGCTGGGGGCGGAAGACTTGGACCGGACCCAGAGTTTTTTCTCTTGTTAAAACATGCAAATTGAACATGCACAAGGAGGAGGAGAATCTAGAAGTTACAGAGTATAGAAATGGGCACGAAAGCTTAATAGGTGGAATGAGTACAAAAGTTTGATTGGAATGGGTTACGAGTCCTTCATGAAGATCAACCAAACCCAACAACATTGTTTCATATCACAAATCTCAGAAGCCAGGGTTGAACAAGGACCTCTGTTTTGGTTGGTTTGAACAGAGGTAGGTTAATGGGTAGTGAAAAACAACCATGGAGACGTACTCTGACTTGGCAAACTTGAAAGCGAGGCGGAGGCATCCAAAAAGAACGGAGACCCAGAAGCAGGCGTCGCAGAACGTGTCCAGTTCCGAGTAAAAGCTTAAACCCCACATCTGCTTCCTTAATCCAATATATCATGCTCAAGTTGCCATAGTAATTTGGCAGTCATTTTTTCACCAAATCTATGGACTAAAGATATTAATGGACGTAGGGCTTGACAGTGTCTTCGTTAAAACCTTGATGGGTTCCAACATGTACATTTGAGTAACTTCATGTGAGATCAACTGCAACACTCGGGTCACTATGGATAACTCGCTCTCAGTGCTATTCGCATATGCATTTGCCAGTGGGCTTGACACATCACAAGCAAGAACAAGACGGACGTTTTTTTTTTCCCTTTTCTTTCCGTCGATTCACGTCAGCTCACTGCCCACCCCTCAATTTCTCCGGTAGCTATATTGGTTGCTGGTACCTCGCAGAGGAAGAAGATGTTCTACCAAGAATGAAGATGCATGTTGCGCGGGGGGTTTGAACTAGATATTTGGTGGGTTTGAACCATATAAAGGTTGATGGGGACAGGGGTATTTTGGGAATGATTTATGCTTAAAACGTCACGTGCAACACATGTGAACGAATTTCCATCCAAATTGACATGCAGGTGAGTGGACAGATAGTATTTATTGCCACACGTTGACAAGTTCGGGAGGGTCATCTAATAATTTTGGTACATTGGGGGGTAAATCGTTATCCCGTGGATAAAACAAATGGGGTAAAGCGTAACTATCCCATATATATATTTAAGGAAATACTAGACATTTCAAAAAAAAAATTCAAAAGTTTGTTCTCAAATGATGTGTCACAATCTCATGGAATTGTGACACATTATTTGGAAACCAACTTTTAGAAAAAAAAAAATAAATTAAATAAATATTTGAGATGTCTAGCATTTCTCGTATATTTATATCTATTGAAACTGATTACACGGTATTAATAAGGTTGACGCCACGTAATCAATTTGTCATGTCATAGGTACCATGGAAGTGTTACGTGTTGAAAGAATAAAGTTTTTTTATTATATTTAAGGGAAACTTAATTCATAAAACCTTCTTGAACTTTCCAATTTAAAACTATTTTCAAAGTTTAAAAACTCTCAATTTCACATTTTAATCTTTGAATTTGTTGCAATGTCCTCTCTCGATTAAGTTTTTCTATTAAATCCTAATAGATGCTGAATAATTACTAAAATATCCTCACTTTGTTTTTTTCTTTTCATTTAAAAAAATGGGTTGACCGGTGGGTCTGGGGTGACTTTCCATTTAAATAACCGCAACCGCAACCGGTTGTGGTTAACCGGTAATCAGTTTTCATAAATTGTTGATTTTTTTTAGTTTTTTTTTTTTAAAAAAAAAAAACCAATATTAGAGAATCTTTTATAGTTGATTAGAATTATTTATAGTTGAAACACATAATCTTTTCGAAATATACATACATAATTAATCGATTAATCTTTTCTAATGCTTCATGTTCACCCTCTACTGCCTCCCCGAACTTAAATCCCCTAGGGGCAAGAGTCAAGGACTCCCTACAGAAGAAATGGGCCACTGTGTAGGGCGGCAAGAGTAAGAATAAAAAAAGTTTCTCTCCTGGAAGGGGTAGGAAAGGATAATCTCCTTTGTTGAGTTGTGTTCTCTCTCCTTTTCTAGTTCCCATATATTTTGGTTGTTGGAACATTAGGGGTCATTGCCTTAATGGACCCCATGAAACAGAGAGAAGCAAGGAAACTAATCAAAGAGCGGGCGACCGCGTGACATGCAGTTAGCACTAAAAGAGGATGAGAAGAGAATTAGGTCAAAAACTCATAATTAAGTTATATATTTTTAATTATTTACATTTTTTCATTTGTAATATATATATAAACTGGTTACCTGATTATTAACCGATTTCCTAAAACCCTATAATCGGTAACTGCAATTGGAGTATCCGGTTGCGGTTATTTCTGATTTTTTGATTATCCGATTAGCAGTTGTTGGGGATTTTCGATTATTAGCAGTTAATAACTGTCCCGCTTGTACACCCCTAATGGTGACATAGCGTGGGTCGCAGCATGACCCACCAAGTGACCCAGCAATGATTGCTGAGACCAAGGTTGGGTTAACTTAAAAAAATTAATGATTTTTAATTTGAAATTAAAGGTAAATTTGAAATTTAATAAAAATTTCAGGGACATAAAGATCATTTCATCCCTTTTGCCATCTGATTTAACGTCAAACCCTAACGTATGTGGGACATTGAATCAAATTTGACTTTTGAGGGGTAAAATTGAAAGCTTTTTTTTAACCTTGAGGAGACAGTTTTAAATCAAGTGAAAGTTTTAGGAGGTTTTGTAAAGTTTCTCCTTATATTTAAGAAAAATAAAATAATGTAAATAAAAAAAAATGTGGTCAACTACCCCAAAAACGAGGGTGGTCAAACCACCTTCTAAAATCCTATCAAGGGTGATCGGATCACCCCTTCTTAGTATTTTGAGGGGCGGTGAAACCATCTCCAAGATGGGAAGGGTGGTTAGACACTTAGACCAAGATGCTTTTCGCTGCTAATTCAATCTATTTGTACCGATCGAAAAGCCTCCCAAATGGAGGTGAGCGAAGAACACTAGAAAATAAAAGATTCATCGCATTGCACTGAATCAATGATTCTATTATTGGGTAGTCGAACCACCCCATCAAAGACTTTGGGATGGCCTGACCTTCCTCTGGATTCTTTAAGGATGGTCCAACCACCATAAAACCCTTTTTCAATTTAATTTTTTGTGAATATAATAAAATGTTTTATAATATGTGGCACTTGTGACATAGCAAACTGATTCGTACCATTGATTTTATAAATGTCATGTCAGTTTTCAAAAGAAGAATCGACTTAAAAAATGCAAATTACCCAATGAATGAATTGTCAATATTTTTTTAAAAACTTATAGAGTACATTAAAATCGCAAGAAAGCAGGGGATTAAATCTGAATTTTCCCTATTATGTTTGTTCAGAAGTGAATGTGGCCATAGATTGCATGAACCATTAATGGATTATTCTAGGTTTTTTGTTTTAACGGAATACACAAAAGTATATATCTCCACGAACAAGATTCACTATATTTTAAGTGAAATTGAGAAAAGTTATTTAATGGTTTAAGTTTTGAGTAATTATATATGTTTAACTCTATGTCCTTTTTGTGTCTTTTCAAAATTGACGTGACTTTTAAAATTTTTATTAGATCAAAATTCAATGGTAATTTCATATATATATATATATTATTGAAATTGTCTATCTTTATTTTACTTGGAAGGGAGATGATCTTTATGGTAGGGAAGAAAATAAAAAATTAATCGGCCCATAAATTATCCACCCTATTTTCTTTGCATTTGAATCCTCTTCATTTAGTGAAATTTTAGAAATATGAATATAAAAAGACAACTATATTCTTAAAAATCCACAAACCGAAGAGTCTTGTCCATTTTCTTAGATGCATGCGCGGTTAAGGCTGTTTTAAATGGGGGAGGCCTCATTACACTAAGACCTTTCTCCTTTTCATACGTCCTCAGGGATCAACATGGTTTTTGGATCAACGCTCTTGATTTATCTAACAGGCCCTGCATTTGTGGCCCACATACAAAAGGTAGAGTCCTTGCCATGGCCCATGCCTCGTTGTAATTGTATGCCCATTCTTTTTTTCTTTTTCTTTTTCTATTTATTTTTGAAAAAAGAAAAAGAAAAAAGATTCATCTAGTTACCATTGATTTAGGGGATAAACTAGACACTTGATCCCAAATATAGTTTATAATTTTTTATTATTTTTTTTTTTTTCAATAAAGTGGCGATTCATCACATTTCTTATGATATTTTATTGGGCATTTTATTCATATGAACTTTATTCTAATTTTCACATAATAAATAATTCAAATCTTCATATATATATATATATATATATATACTTTATGAAACAAAATTTATAAATCAAAAAACACTTTCAAAACCATTATCAAACACGATTTTTAAAAAATTTCAAGATAACTTTTGTGGATAGAAAGGTCTTACTATAATTTTAATTAGATAATTCAAATGTTGATATCTTAATTTTTATGATTTTGAAAAGGTTTTAATTTTTTTTTTAATTCATTTTAAACTATTTATAAAAATAATATTTATATTTTATTCCAAAGCACCTTTATCCCGCCTCGTCGTACTACAAGCTTAAATACCCACTGTTCTGTCCTGGCGTTTCAACAACACCTCCTCACCACTGACAACCAGTTTACTCAACTACGAGTCCCGTGCGTTTCAAAGCTCTCTCCCTGCGCGTGGGTCTAAGATTCCAATTCTTCTTCTCAACACAAACATTCACTGTTTCCCACTCCACTGCGTACAAAGTAAAGTTCTCAAGTGTCTCTCACACATTTTTCACACTGCTCAGGTGCTTCAATCTCTCTCTCTCTCTCGCTGAGATTGTGCTTTCTCTCTCTTTGTGAAGAGATGGGTGAAGGAAAGGGCTCGACCCTGGTGCACCTTCTGGTGGTGGTTCTAAGCTTGTTAGCCTTTGGGTTCGCCATTGCTGCTGAGAGACGAAGAAGCACAGTAAGCAAAGATTTCAACTTTACTTTCAATTGTTACACCTCTTGTGCTGTAATTGCAGTTGGGTTTCTTCTCATTTTACATTGATCTCTTTCCCAGTAAATTATTTGCTTTTTTTTTTTTTTTTCCTGAATGGGTAAATGATTTGTTGGGTTTCTGTGATTTGTTCAAATAATAGAGATCTGTGTGTTTGTGGATGTGTTTGTTTAGTTTTTTGGTTCCTAATATTTCTGAATTAGGATTTAGTATCTCATTTTCCTTTAGGAATTCGTCTGTTGCTGGGTAGCAAAAAGGTAGCTTTTCGTTTCGACGGATTGTTCTCTGAATTTTATTTTTGGATGAATGATTGTTCTCTGATTCTGGGGTGTACTGTCACCACAAAAACATGTGACTAGTTGAGCGATTGAATCTTACAGTGGGTTACGTAGTGACAATAGCCAGTGCTTGATGCAACATTGTTAGCTACTAAAACGATAAGCTCAAAGATAGTATAATCTCTCACACATCTGTCAACTGTCATTGAGAGAGGTCTTTGTATATTAACAATTTCATACACGTGCAGCAACAGGTGCTTTACGAGTGATAAGATACAATTTCAAATTTAAATGTTATCTATGATTTAATCCTTAGATGTTTGACTTACCGTGGGTTCTTGGCTGTTCAAGCTTATCTCTTTCTTTCTGTTGGTTCCATTCCTGAGTTGAAGACACACACTCGATCATGCGATCTGTCCATCCGACTACATTCACTGGGGGGTGGGGTTGTCGAATTTTCGTTGCTTTGATCCAGAATTTTCCTCTGTTCATGGTTATCACAAACTGTCTTAAGAGCTACAAACCCATTGGGGTAAGATTTTGGGTTAAGGTGGTATCCCAATATGTGGTATCCCCACATGTGGTATCAAGCCCTTACAAAGGACTACTCAGCGTGTTAATTCTCAACTTGCATAAACCCAAGATCCTTGTAATTGATTGAGATTCTCCAAATAAGAGGTCTTTCCTACTCTTAGCTTGCTCCTACTAAATTTGAATTCCTTTCAATCCGGCATTTCATTTCTGAAATCATCCTCACGTTAGCTCACTAAAAGTTAATTGACTAGTTCAAACGTTATTTCGTCCCTTGATTTATGCAAGCTTCATTGAAGTTTAGGTGCATTCTGTTGTACCGTGGATTTCCTGCAACAATGGGGCAAGAGCTAGAAATATGTTATTGCAAGAAAAGCATGCTTCTTTTTATTTATTATTCATCTACTCAAGAGACTTATACTTGGAGTGCTTATGATTCTTGAGTAACCAAATGAAATTTCATATGAAACGTATATATTTAGTTTGGTAATGATGTGGTTCATTGGGACATTATCTTCATCATGTTGGTGCATGACTGGGAGGTGGACTCAATGTCTTCTTTCTTCAATGTCTTGTCTTCAGCTAGGGTTGGTTGGGGACGAACTGATAAGGTATATTGTATGCCCTCGAAAAGAAGAACTTTGAGGTTAAATATTTTTACAAGGTTCTTCTTCCCAACGTTGATTACTCTTTCCATTGGAAGAGCATTTGGATGTCTAAGGCTCCTTTAAGGTTGGCTTTTTTTTCTTCTCTTTTTTTTTTTATTTTTTATTTTTATTTTTTTTTCACTTGGACAACATCCTTGGGGAAAATTCTCACATTGGACAATCTCCGCAAGCGTCACATCATAGTGATAGGTTGGTGTTGTCTGTGTAAAAGGAGTAGGGAAACTCCGAATATTCTTCTTTATTGTGATGTCGCGAGATATTTATGAAATATGGTATTTAAGATGTTTGGACTAGAGTTGGTTATGCCTAGATGGGTGGTGGATTTCATGGCGTGTTAGAAAAGAAGGGTTGGTCAAAATGATATCGATATTGTTTGGAATGTAATCCCTTCCTTCTTAATGTGGTGCATATAGAGAGAGAAAAGAACACTTGAAGCTTCGAGGATCGCAAGAAAACGAGCTTGGATCTACATATTTGTTTTCTTAATTTCCTTTTTGAGTGGATCTCTGTTAACGCCCTTCTCATTGTCTCTACTTTGCATATCTTTGTACTTTTTTTTCTAGTTCTGGATTTTTTGAGTGTTTTTCTCTTGTTCTTCTTGTGTACTTACTTAGGTTGCGCCCCTTGCGCTTTCAATGAATTTACTTATAAAAAATATTTAGCTTGGTATAGTGTAACAACTCAAGGAAAGTGCTAGCCATATCTATGCTGTTACTCCAAAAAAGACTAGTCGAGTTACAATAAGGCTCCTTAGAAATCACTTAAAAAGTTCGGTATCAACTAGTAACCCATGAGCATCTTTTTTTTTTTTTGGATGAATAAAACCCTTTATAAAACCAAACAAAGCTTTACAACACTTCAGTCAAAACTGGAATCAAAATCCCAGTAGGGATAACAACCAAACCCCAACAACTCCCAAAACAAAACCCCAAAAAAACAAGAGGCAGAAACTCAAACAAGAACCAAATGCAGAACAGCAACCAGTTCAAACAACCAGCTCAACCCAAACAGCCTACAAGGAAAATCTGGCTATTAATTTCACTTTAACCCCCCAATGTATCTTAGAAAGGATCCCATCTTCGGTCTTAGGAGCCCGGCCGTGAAGAAGGGCATTCCGATTCAACCACAAATTATACACTGCAGCAGCAAAACAAAGTCTCCTAGCCGTGGCTTGCAGCTGCTTACCTTACATGCACCCTAAACTCCATTGAACAATCGAATCTCAAGAAATTGGGATATCAATCATCCTACACTCAGCCATAAGAGACCTCCAGATTCTTCTACTAAAGCGACACTCAAAGAATAAGTGGTCATGGGACACTTGGCTAGCATGGCAGAAGAGGCATAGACTGTCCCTACTATAGCCCCACCCGCAGAGTTTTTCCTTAGTAGACAAAGCATCATGGAAAGCAAGCCAAAGAATAAAAGCATGTCTAGGAATAGCAGCAGAAAACCAGACAATTTCATGCCAAACAACCTCCGGTTTCTTAACCCTAGGCCTCTCCCAAGTTTCAGCACTAGAAAAAATACCACTCTTAGTGTCCCAGACCGGTTGATCAACCTCACCACAATCAATTTCAGGCAACCGGCTTTGAATATCAGCAATAGCCTCCGATCTAGCAGGAGGCCAGGACCAATCCCTACTCTTGATAATAGAAGACAGCATAGGACCAATAGAAGGACCAGCATCATACACAATTCTATAACCAAAAGTATCAATCAATCTACCTGTTGGATGCCAGTAATCATGCCAAAGGAAAATGCTACTCCCATCGCCAATCTTGAACTTAAGGAGCTGCTTGGCAAGACTCCTAAGATTCAGGATTTTCCTCCAACTCTAAGGACAATGTTGAGGGATGGGAACCTCCCAAAAGCTCCGCCCTTTCAACCGGTTGTGCTGAATCCAAGTAACCCAAAGAGAACCAGCACGAGAGAAGAGATTCCAAACATGGTTTAGCATGGAAACCTGATTCCAAATAGCCAACCTTTTAAGCCCAAGACCTCCCTCCTTAGGCACACAAACTTTCTCCCAAGCCACTTTAGCCCGAGCCTTCTCATCCTTCCCATTCCATAAAAAACTTTCTAGAGTGTAACAATATTCCCTACTCAAATCCCTAATATCCTCGTTAGGGCCTATCTCATGCAGCCCAAAGAAGCGGTAGCCACATCTACGCTATTACTCCAAAAAGTCTAGTCAAGTTACAATGTAGCTCCATAGAATAATTTATAAAGCTAACCTTACTTAGCAAGCAACCAATGTGAGATTTAACACTAATGTGAATCTTTATAACCCATCCACTAAATGTAGGGAATTCATTTTCCCAATGCGGGACTAACTTGATGGGGTGTCACACCTAGGTCTAGACCTAGCAAAGGTAGCTAATTTTCCAGCTAAGCAAAATTAAGGTGAAGCATCAACTTCACCAATAGCCAGATGTTGCATTTCGGATTTGTGCTTCCATAGTTTCTGGCCAAAGCTTCAAGATCTGGTATTTGTTTGTGTAAGGTTAAAGGTCTCAAATGGTGGAAATAACAACTCACGCGGGTGAAAATGGAGGAGTGAAAATGGAGGAAGAAATCAGGGAAGACAATGAAGAAAATGCACTGGATAATCACTACTGGTAGCTACGGGCTCTTGGGAGAGGCCCAATCTCTCTGAAATTACAGCTATCTCAATATTCTCTTCTTACCTTTCCCCCCATAGCTCTCTTCCTAAATACCCGCTGAGATGGTATCGAATAAGAATCTATCCTCAGCCAAAACACAGCTGTCCTAACAGAAATTGGAATAACAAAACGGTTTTCCAGCATAGGCGAATGCTGTACAGGGTATCAAACGCCTATAACCGAATACATAAAGGAAAACAAATGAAACGACAGCTAAAATAACCAAAACGCAGAGAAGTAAACCAGCTCATTGTTCTTCTAGAAGCTTCTACCCTCTTCTACTACTGAAGATAGAATCCAGCTCTACCATACACGTTATCTATGGGATTCCACCGTGAGTGAGTGGCAGCTCCACCCCTACCACCGGTATGCCCATAACAGTTTGTTTGATGGTTTGTACTTACTAACTGTAGACCTCATAATAATGATTCTCAAGTGTGGGGACGCATTGCCATATTGCCATGTTCTATAAATAGCTTAATACGTATAGACATCTATTTGCTTATTTCCATCCTAGTGATTCATGAAAGTATGTGTCAAATGGTAGCATAATAGCATCATAACTTCAAATCGAATTTGCAGTTGATGGCAACATTTTATACTTATGACAGGTGCAACAATGTACTGGATATGGAGTTTGTAAAACTTTTTATTCAGTGATACCAAAGCAAGTAACTGAGCATTTCTGGGATGGGTAGTTATTTAAACATTCAGTAGGGACTAGTCTTTTGAGCATTTGTGAGTGAAGAGTGGAAGCATGTTGGCATCTGCACATACTCATACATACTAGCAACAAACTAAATTTTGCCCAATGTGCTTAAGCACTGCAACTTTAGCTTACATTTCAATTATTATCTACAACTTGTCACTTGCAGTTTAGCAATGCGTACGCACAAACTATGCTTTGTCGGACAATATTGTTAATTTCTTGCTGATTTTTTTGACACTTCTGAATACTACATGCCTATTCATTTAGCTAAGATGTGGCATTAAGACGATTTTTCCCTTCGAAACAGGGCCATACAGTACCAGATCCTCGAACAAATGAAACTTATTGTGTTTACAACTCAGATGTTGCAACTGGTTACGGGGTGGGTTCTTTCTTGTTCCTTCTTTCAAGTGAATCTCTACTTATGGGCGTGACAAAGTGCATGTGTTTTGGGAGACCTTTAGCCCCTGGTGGGGACCGAGCCTGGTCTATTATTTATTTTGTCTCCTCATGGTGAGAATTCTGGTTTACCTAGTTAACACTTGCTCTCTTATTCTAATAACACCTGATTTAAAAGCATCATCTTTTCAGTTGCTTCTGGACTATTTGGCTAATGTGTTTTGTGGCTGATACAATCTCTCACTCTCTCTGGATTATAGTTCCTTGGAGGAGTTTTGACTTTTAACTCCTCTATACCTGCCATTATGATAAATCGCTGGAGCGTACTTCTCCGATTCACATGATGTTCTAATTGCATATTATGCATCTCCAGGGTGACTTTTCTGGTTGCGGAAGCATGTCTAATTGCAGGGGCGACGAAGAATGCTTACCACACTAAGTATCGGTCAATGATTTATGCTCAGAACTTCTCATGTGAAACATTGCGGAAAGGCGTCTTCATTGCTGCTGCAGTGTTTGTGGTTGCATCAATGATTCTCAACGTGTATTACTACATGTACTTCACCAAGGCAACTACTACTCCGGTGGCCCATAAAGCAAATCGAGCAAGCTCAACTGTTGGAATGACTGGATACGCATAGAACTTCATGTAATGAGACCAAATAGCGTCTAAGTTTTGCATGGTGATGTTGTATACGTGTTCCAATGCCTCTCTGATTGTTATACGCTATTTTACTGAACATTGTGCGTATCTAGTGATAGATGTGCTGTTATGGGTCCTAGTTTTACTGAATGCATGGTTTAGAGAATCAGAAATATATCGTGTCTTCTAGAACTGCGTTTTCAGCTTCCTGATGATTAAGTAAATGGATTTATATCCAAAATGTTAAGGAATAAATCATTTTCCTCATAAAACTGCAAAGGTTTTACTGTCAAAACATGTTCTTCTGAGTTGTTAAGTTGGTATAAAATGCGCGTTCAATAGATGGCTGGAAATGGAGATTTGAAGACTTCGATCACTAATTGGGTTGCAATTCGATCGAGTGAGCCAGTGCGATCAATCCTTTGAATATATGTAGCATATTGATCTTGAAAAAGTGAGGAAGAGAGTTGAGGTAATGGGTGAAGAAGGGCAGAGAGAATGAGGATAAAGGATAAAGGAGAAAGAAAAGGGAAAGAGAAAGAGAAAGGAGGCCAATGGAGGAATAAGTGAAGGAGAAAAAAGCAACAGGTAATAAAATAAAGAACAGCAAGAGAGGATAAAAGGGTGGTGGTAGAAAAAGGCAAAATGGAATAGTTAAAAGGCAACCGAGATGATCGTGTACAAAGTCCAAGTAGAAGCTGAAAGTTTTTCACTTTATTGCCGGCGGAGGATCAGGATTCAGAGTCGAGTGGGAATCCTTTTTCTTTTTCAGAGACACACCAAAACAAAACAAACTTTCTGATGCTCTTTATGCGACCCAGACAATAGCAGTTCCAACTTCCAACTTCCAACTCCGAGGTCGGTCACAAACGTTAACGATTTTCCTTGGAACGGCGAGTGGCCTCACATGGACTACTCTCTCTTATAGATTTTTATTTTTATTTTTTTTATTGAGAAATATTATAAGCACTCTCACTCTTGTACTTTCAAATTTACATTCTTTGACGTGTTATTAAAATTATGATTAGATCTAAAATGCATTAACGATCCATTTAAAATTTAATTGAAATTTTTAGTGTCACGTCGTTTAGTAAGTATTTGGGAGGGTATAAGTTGGAGCATTTGTAGCATTTTTCTTTTCAAATTATAGCATTCATATGGCCTCGTTAAATTTTAGTTAAATGATTTTTTTTTTTTTGTTGTTGCTATTTTAGTTGCTCACATTTTCAAAGCATTTAGAACATGTTTATGATTACGTTGAAAAATATAGTTTTTCTTTAAGGAAAAAGCTTGAAAAAGTTTTTTTTTTTTAAAAAAAATCATTTTCAAGCTTCTCCCAAAATGCATTTTTAATCGTTTTTTGGAGCAAAAAACTCTGAGAGTATCTCCAACAGCATGACTAAAATACCAAATTCTGTAAAATTTAGTTAATAAGGGCTTAAAATCCACTCTAACAGATTATGTTCAGAGAGTAATGCTACATATTACAAAAACACCACACAAATATTTATCAAAATTGAGGTGGCAAGGTTTAGTAACTCTTTGATTAGCTTTATAAAATATTTTTTGAATTTTTGTGTAGTATGTAACCATTTTTTTTTGTTTTACGTAGGAGTAGCTTATACGCTAACATTTCCCTTTCACATCAGCCAACTTTTTTTTTTTTTTTTAACTGATTATCGAGGGGTGTTGTAGCCGTTCTCATATGAATGGCTGACCCATCCCTTGGAGATAAAGGAGTGGGAGATGATTGGGGTACAACTCCTTTGTACAACTTTGGCACAATCCACTCACAAAGAGGTGGGGCCCATACACGTGGGCTCCACCTCATTGTGAGTGGGGGTTTAGCCAAAGTTGTGATGGGGTTGTATATTTATCATTTCCCTAAAGGAGTGGTGAGTCACCCCAAGTGAACTTCAAGGAGTGATCACATCATTTTCAATGCCATCAAAGAGGTCCCAACCACCTTTAACAAGGAAAATTTGCTGGTTGCAACCGATTGGTCAGATTTAAGAGTCTGCACCACCACCGCTCGTGGTGGTCGGAGATGATATGGACCACCAAATTTAACAACTTTGTGAAAATGATTTTTTATTGACTAACATTGCGGTATCAATTACTATTTACTCTATTGGTATAATCGCTAATACTCTATGATTTTTTAAAATACTCTTATGATTTTTTATTTTTTATTTTTTATTTATTTTGCCTGAAATTACCCAACGCGGAAGGCATATCCCGACTTCGAGGCTTGAGTGAGACACGGGGAGTTACCGTACGAACAACAAAATTGATTGTTCTTTGTTTTTAGTCGGGTCGGATTTTCATATTGAAATGACATTTCTTTTAATGGGTGTCCTCCCTCTCGTAAGTTTCCAAGGACACTGATTTGACAATCCTGTTTGCTTTTTTATATTCAGAACTTTGTATTGTTTGGCCGTTTCACCTCAAATTTAATCCCAAACGAGGCAAGCAGATCCAACTGCATGTTCTGTGGAGTAAAATAATTCCATTCCCCCCATAGGATCCTACTTCAAATCTTGAGATATCATTTCATTGCTTATAAATTAGATTTTGTAATAAAGTATTTTTACCATTTTGAGTTGCTGAAGGAGTACATGGCAATTACAATAGTAAATTTAGTAGGATGCATTAATCAAATTGAAATATTTTGAAATATTGTAAATTGAGTAATAGATCGAGGAAAATAAATTCTAGGGATAACTTCACAAAAGGGTATCCAACTATAGCGTTTTTTCACTTAAGAGTACTAATGTAGCAAAACGTTCAATCGAGTGTATGAATTTATCAAAACCATTCAATGTAGGGTATTCTGTCAGCCTCCGTTCTAAATCGATGACGGAAGTGAAATCACTTGACTTTCACGTGATTTTTTAAATAAATTTTACCTTTATGCCCCTCTACGAAGAAAAAATATATTCATTTAAATTTATTATCCTTCTTATCGAATCTCAGGTACTTGGACATTTCCAATACCAATGAAGATGATGACGAACTTGAGCAAATCAAGGCCTTCCTAAGAGCTGCTGATGAAATGGAAGAGAGGACTCCTCAACTCGAGGTGTGGGTGAAGCAGGTGAGAGATGTAGCTTATGATATTGAAGATGCTCTTGATGAGTACAGGCTTCGCCTCACACTTCAACCTGGCAATGATTTTTTACATGCCTCTCTTACTAAGATTATAAAGACTTTGAAAGCTCGCCATCAGTTTGCTTCAGAAATACAACGCATCAAATCTAGAGTCGTAAGTATTTCGGAGGGACGGCAGAGATTCCGGGGCGAAACTACACTAGTTGACTCCAAGACATGGCCTGATCACCGTCGACAGGACGGCCTTCTGCTAGAAGAGGCTGATCTAGTGGGCATCGAAAAGCTCAAAAAGCAGCTCATCAGCTGGCTTCTCCAAGGTGACACTGGACGCGAAGTGGTTTCGGTGGTCGGCATGGGTGGGTTGGGCAAGACCACCTTGGTAAGGAAAGTGTATGATGATGCACAAGTGAAGCTACACTTCAAATACCGTGCTTGGCTATTTGTTTCTCAATCCTTTAAGATGGAAGAGCTCCTAAAAGACACGCTTCAGCAACTCTACCGAGTAAAAAGGAAGCCAGTTCCTCAAGGAGTGGAAAGCATGAGCGACGATCAGCTAAGAACGAAAATCAACAACTTCTTGCAGAACACCAAAATGTGCATATCGATGCGGGGGGTAGTTTGATTAAGCAATACGAAGTCGGTGAGGTGGGGTAGTTTGACTGTAGAGAATGACAAGGTCCTGTTGGCGTTATCGGCGTCTGTGTTGGAAAGGATGTGCTCTGTTGAATAGGGTGCAGGGGTGAGGTTGGTGGCTTCTGGGCACGAAACGGCCATGGCTCCTGTTCTTTTTCTTTTTGCAGAGAGAGAAAGAGAGAGAGAGTCAGAGAGTCAGAGAGGAGTTCGAGTTCTTCCTCGACTTCGAGTTTGAACAGCTTTGGTTACGTGGCCGCTTTGGCAGCTTTGCATTGAGGAGTTTGTAGCAGGACGACACGTTGGGCGGCCGAGAGACAGAGAGCGTCTTTGAGAGCCTGAGAGGACATAAATTTCCTCAGCTTGGAGTTGAGAGACAGAGAAAAGCAGACAACGCCAGCGAATGAGTGAGGGGCATAATCGAAAGTTTCATTTAAAAAGTCACGTGAAATCCACGTGTTTTGGATTCTGTTATCGATTTAGAACGGAGGGCGACGGAATACCCTACATTGAACGGTTTTGATAAATTCATACACTCGATTGAACGTTTTGCTTCATTAGTACCCTTTTGTGAAGTTATCCCTAAATTCTATTATTTCTTCATAAAATTTTAACACCCTCCAATCACATGTTAACAAATTATAAAAAAAAAAATGTCATTTTATAGGGGTGTAAATCTGGCTGGTAACCGGTAAACCGGTTTGGTACCTGGTTGGAAATAACCGGTAACCGGCTACCATGAATCGATTATCGGTTTTAGCATTTTAATATACCTGGTTATAATCGGAAAATCGAAAAACGGAGTATATGTATTAGGCATCTTTGTAAATTGGAAATTAACCTTGAAACACAACATGTATCACTAATTGTTAAGGACGAAAATCACTTAACAATTAGTGATTAGTAATTTTTCAATAACTAGCTACTCTAAAGTTGGTTATCGATTTTAGCCAATAATCAAGAATCGGCTCCGAATTTTTACCCAGCAATAGAAGTAGCAAGCAATTTTCTTTAGTCTTCATCTATAAAAATGTATGATGTTGTATAAATTGAGTAATCAGAATCATTTGGAAATAAAATTATGTTGTAAATTGCTTTGTTTTGTAAAATTTTAAATACAAAACATTTAAATATTTTTTATCTTTATGTCACATCAAAACACGTTTTCAATTAAAAAATAAAAAATACCTTTCAAAACACATCAACAAGCATAATTATTTATTTTTTTTTTTTTAATAAACTTTGTATAAACCTATGTTAATGTATAAACTGCTTGAATGTTTCTCCTTTTCACCAACTAAAAAAGATCCCACGTTTATGCCACATTACTTAAAAAATCTATCTATCCCATCATGCCTTCGAATAAGTGTCATCTAACAACCTCAAACTCTCTTTAATATATTAATTAATCCTTTTCATCAACCAGAAAAGACCCCTTACGTTTATGTCATACTATTTTTATTATACGACGCTACCAATCATAAATCAACCGTTATATCAATCTTTATTTTAAAAAATAAAATATAATTACTGATTAACAATACCAAATCAATAAAATAAAATATAGTATATAATAATTTTCTATTAAGGATTTGTCCTTCCATCCCCATGAACATGGCTTTGAATAAGTTTCATAGATGCCCATCAAAGATTTACACATGCAATGGCTCTCACAAATTCACACCAATTATTTGAATTTTGGAACTCGAACTCGGTCAATGGCCTCCCATTATATTAAAATTATTAATTAAAGATTAGGCATTAGAAAATCACAACTCTTTCAGACTGCATCCAAAAATAGATACCTATATCGTACGGGTTGCTTCATATATATACGTTTCCCTGTTACGGACGTCAACATGCACAACGTGTCCAACACCGGCGCGAGATTCCCGGCCGGCCTCCTCGGCTATCCCCTGCTTGTTTCCCTTTCATGTCTTAATCTTAATTAATTCAAAAGCCGGACATTGCATGTTAGTCCACACATGACATTGGCGCGTTGTTTTGACCATCTTTGCTGGGTGGGCCCGCGTCCTTTGTTAATAAATTCATGGAATACACCTCAGTCCTCTCAAAGGCAGATAAGATAATCGTAGACTCGCGTACGAGGCGCGTTGATTTTCCTTCCCCCACCTCCTTAACCGTGTCACCGACATGAAGAAGCTCTTGCTTGTGTTTCGTAGGCAATGGCAGTTCAGTAACTCCACAGAAACCAAAGGGCCAAAGTACAGAAAATGCTCTTCAAGCTTAGTTAGGGGTTCTATACTTCTATAGGTCCCAAGGCTTATTTTATTAAAAAATTTCAAATTTATGTTTATTATTTTAACATTAATCAATAACACCTTCTAAAGGTAATAAATGCTCAAATTTTAAAAATTTTAAGTTATTTTATTAAAAATAATTTTAAAATTTTAAGAATCTTATCAAAAAATTATTTTAAGAAACCTACAAATTCATAATTTAGTACTATATAATGTAGGGAATGTGGACTTTGGTCATTTATTAAAGTAATAATTAAATGAATTAATTACTATTTTCTATTAACTTAAACTTTTAAGAGAAATAATAATTTTGCTCAATCCATCAACCTACCCAGACAAGAGCATCTAAACAGCTCCACTGAATTCTTCCTAAGCCACGTCAATAATCGTCCCTAGGACTCTTGGCATGAGGCAATATATATGAAGGAGATTGTGGGGTGTGTGAAATATTTGCAGTAGGAAAATCTCTAATGAAAGACGTGACAGACGATTATGGCAAAATTTGTTATAAAAAAGGTAGACATTGGGTAGAAAATGAATTTTGTCTCATTCCTTTTGACATTTATCTTACTTTTCTAACTGTTATTTTCTTTGATTCATATTGACTTAAATATTGGAGTTATCTATTGCGAGCTTGTTCCAACAAGCTCTTTTGCTAATTTGTCCTCTCCTTTCAAACGTTTATGATCATTATCTCGACACATAGTTAATTGTTCTAGCATATAAAAACATATAGTAGCGATCGAGCTTTACATTGGGATTAGGATCATTTTTACATTTCAAATGAAATGAGTATGAGTCATTTAATTGTCACATGGTAAATATGTATGTTATATTGTCGTAAAGAGGACCATATTCATTTACACAAGGCCGACTCAATAGAATTTGAGGCCTAAGGTTATAAATTTAAGTAATGCATTTCATCTATTTAAATATTTATATTAATTTTTTACTTTATATATATTTTTTATTTAAAAATTGTTCTTCAGACTTTTTGCCTTGAATTTTTTTTTTCTTTTTTTTTCCAAATGACGTGTTGAATTCATCTATGTTGTGAGACTTTAAATTTTAAAGGATGACATATTGTGTGTTGAGCTACATATAATTTTTTTTTTTTACAAATAATTTAATTTGCTCAAAATGAAATTTACTTTATTCTAAATATTATTTAATGAACGAATTTAACTTAATTACATGTTGGTTTTAAGTTCTGGAGAAATTATTAGTTTAGTTTTTGCTTCAAAACTAGTGTTATTGATGTGACTTTCCAATATCTTAAGATTCAATTTGTTGAAATTATTTTATTGAATTTGGCTTATGAACTGTAAAAATAAATTACAGCATATTAATTGTAGTTTTTTCAATGATTCATATTAATATAAAGTTCTCAATAAGAAAGAGAGAATGAAATTAAATATGAACAATTGAAAATAATACAACACATATACTCTAATTTTTTTTTTATATTAATTAATAAGAACTTAATTATACTAATGTTATTTGAAACCTTATTTCACTAGGGTGCGACGTCGGCCTAATTTTTCTAGGCAATAAGCCAACCGTGCCTTTACATTGATAGTGTTATTTATTAGTTTGTATTTCTTATCAACAGATTTCATTTGTATTGGTTTTAAAAAAAAAAAAATTAATATTATATCCAACTGTAGTATAGATAAAAGATGCATTAAATATACAAAACATTTTGCTTCCCGTGTGTGTCTATATATAAATATATATATATATATATATATATATATATATAAAGAAAAAACACAAAAACTGCAATAAGATATAATTACATTTGAGTAAATATGTAACTTAGACAGCAACTTTGTCGATTGTAATCACGTGGGCCACAGTGTGGGGTCTGGGGCTCCATCTATCACACTCTCTCCCCATGCCCATGATAGCCGTCACTTGTTTGCTCTCATAAGTCATAGCTTGGAGAGAGAGGGAGAGAGATAAACACGGTAAACAAACAGCCGGAAGCCTCATTTTGTCAATACCGCCAGCGAAATCTCTTGAGAAGAGGGCATCAAAGGCATTTGAAGAAAAGAAAAAGGCTCTTTTGATAGGTTTATGCGCGTCTCCTTGCAATGTCTTTTGCTGGCAGCAGGAGACTCATGTCCTCTACTACGGCGGTGCTGTTGATCGTCTCGGTGTTACAGATTTGGGTCTGTTGTGAGTACCCATGCCATGCCCGGGCAATTCGGATACTGCCGGGAAATGGAATGCCGGCGAAGGTCATAGAGGAAAGCCGCCAGCTGGGAAGTATAGATAAGAATAGCAAGGAGGAGCTGTTCCGTAAGTATTTCAATGCAACTACTTTTGGTCTCAACAAAACTGACAGTGGATTTGAGGAGAGCAAACGAAGAGTACCCAGTTGCCCAGATCCTCTCCACAACTAGTAGAATTTTCGTCTTCACTCTCTGTTTTTTTTTTTTTTTTTTTAAAAAAAGAGATTTTGTTGAATGTCATCCAAAATACCCTCGTTTTTCTCACCATTTTTGTGCAAGTAGTTTGATGGTTTCGTAGTTTATGGGGGAAAACCGGGGGTATTTTGGTATTTTAATTCCTTTGATCTTTTGAATGGAGGAGGAGGATATCCAAGAAAATGGACGATGATGATATGTATAGTAGTGGAGAGTCTAACTTTACAGTGACCACAATGGTACTTTCTATTGCTAGAATCTCTGTATGTACTTGCTTTAGATCCTTTTTGGTTTAGCTTTTCTCTTGAGAACAGGAAGAGTAGCAGACAGTAAAATTAGAAGCAGAGATTCATATCTTTTCACTGCAACAGCACAAAGAAGTTGTTTTTATCACTGCTCCTGCGCCTGTATTTCTTGTTGTTGATCTTGTTATTTGATTGGTAGTAATATATTATATTGTTTATACCAGTTTGAATGACAAGTGCAAGATTCGTGGCCAAAGATTTATATATATTGCTATTCTCAAGTATATATGAATATGATCAGCAGAATTCTGAACTTATTGAATGTGCAGTAGCTTTGGTATCTATTCAAGTTAATTATACAAGAAATTTGTTGATTTTACTTTCCGAAACTAGTAAATGTGATTGTTCACACCTTCTCTCTCGTCTTTCAAAGCTAGCAAAAACTAATTGAAACATCCCATATGCTGATCCACGTTGATCTGACCATCCCTGCGCTGCCTTCACATATATGGACTTAAATAGTAAGTTTCGTTGACTCGTAATAATAGAATAGTTGATTTAGACATCTCTCTCTCTCTCTCTCTCTCCGCCCTTAAAATTGCTCACGTTGATGAGGACGGAATTCAACTAGCTAAGCTTTACTCGTGTGTTTAAAATAGATCAATTAACTCCAATAAGTGGAGGCTTAATTTCTTAGCTTATTAACACATTAAAAAAAATGGTGCAGAGAGAGTATGGTGAAGATACTGATATATTCTTAGTTATTTCATGAAGTGGGGTACTTCTGTTTAGAAGAGGACCAAGGGGATTTGATAAACAAAATATCTTCGGGCCAGCCCGGGTTGAAAATGCAGACCCGAGAACTCGCAGCTTGGACCAGTGCAATCATTTTCAAACCACGAGCCCAGATCGGGCCATAAGAACTAACGTGCTAGTACAACAGCTGCTTTAATTACAATTCAAAACGTGGAGCAGGAGATAGCAGCCTTAGCTTGCCAGCAGGCGAAGAATCGAAGTGATGCTCAGCCATGGCCATACCCTATCAGTATGCAACACCTGACCAAGACCATACCCCATTAATAGGCATTTCACATAAGGGAAGACAACGTACATGCAACTAATTTAGGTACATTAGTATGATCATTTTCACTATGTACAATTCTTGTAACAATTTTTTTCCGAACTTAAAGCATCGAAGATTTCTCAGGCCGACATCGATCCCTCACACGTCTCCAATCGATCTTACTGATTTTTGCAGGTTTCCGTTGCTCAAGATTGACAATGCCATCAACTGCAAGATTCATCTATAGTTTAATTAACACAAGAAATGTACCTTTTAAACAGTTTAAATGTGGTTGAATGTTAGATGGAGTTTAGTCCTTGTTCGTTTTTGCAAAATGGGAAACTTTTTACAGTGTACAATTTATTGCTTTCTCCAGGCTCCAGTAACGTTTTTGTCTGGATATAAAAAGGGTGAGAGAAAACAAAATACTATTGAGTGCAGAGAGAGAAAAGGGAGGTGGAATAAGTGAGAATTTGATAGGTTTAATATATTAGGGTTTTGTTGTTTGTATTTAGTTAAAAAACTGAGTCTCGTATTCCGGTCATTTGGGCGTTTGTAAGGATGGAGAAACAAGCAGCGAAACCTATGTGAGAAAGCGCCACGTATTGTGCGGCGAGGAAGATGTGAAAAGCTGCCGGTGATTCGTAGCCCACTTACTTTGTCTGCTAGCATTTTGGATTTGGAATCAAATTGACTCTCCCCCTTCATTCTCTTCATAAGGACAATTTAGCTAAACCAATGCTTACATATTTATTACTTCTGTTTTTTTTTTTTAAAAAAAAAAAAAATTTAAATATATATATATATATATAAGTGAGATTGCATTAATTAAGAAAAATAATAGAAAAGGAGGGGTGAATTTTGAGGTAGTCTAGTGAATGGGCTGTACTACGTACTATAACTACAAGTGGACTAGGTAGTCCTTTAAACAAAGTGCAACTATTCAACTAAGAAAGTGTGTAACAATAAAATGTACTTTGAGTTTTGATTTTTCTCACATTTTATAGTGGCACTTTGTCCTTGGTTATTGATTGGTAAGTCAATAATTAGGAGGATTTTTATTTCTTATGCGAGTCATTTCTGATTCGACAGAAATTTACTGCAGATCAATTTGTAGTAAGAGTGATATGTGTCATTTAAACATGTGAGAATGCATATATATATATATATATATTTTTTTTTTATTAATGCTATTAAAAAACCATATGAGAAGCACATAATATTAAAACAGACACATATACGTCAATATTATATATAGGTTATATAAAATTTCTTACAAACAAGTTTGTAGAAATTTTTTATCCTTTCCATTTGGGGCGTATGCAAGCGGAGGGTTCCAGCGCGTATGTTGCTTGGTGATCAGTCCAAGTCTTGGGCCTGGGTCGAATCTGCTTCTGGGCAAATGGGCCTTCGGTTGGGCCAAGTAACCCTTTTCTACATTATGGATATTTTAAGGTGAGATTATACTTTATATGCTTACATATAATTGTAAGGGATCGCAGTTAAAACTATAGCAAAAACTCTTTAGTGGATTACCATAGTCTCATTTGCATAATCGGGATGAATTGTCAATTCCACATGACCATTCACCAAAGAGTTTTAAAAATGAGACGTTACTGGTCATGTGGGTAATTGACAATTCATCACAATTATGTAAACTGGTTTGGAGTTTTTAAAATATAGCCTGAGACGAAGGTAGACAGCAATATTCCTCGTCTATTAATTGCTTGTCAAGGAGGCACATGGCTTGGTGGCTGGGCCAGCGTAGAGACTAACCAACCACCCTTGCCGTCCACCAATGATTGATTGATTGCTTTGGATTGAACCCTACCTGAAATTTGATACTCATTATTATTAGATAAACATAGAATTCAGAAGATGGGTTTTTTCTTATTATTCATATGATGATCAGATCGATCACCTTAATAATTTATTTATACTTGGAAGTTAAACTAATCCAATTCAATTATAAGCATTTTATTTTTCAGTTTTATCTTTGGGTAGTTCAGTTGGTCACTTCTTGTTGTTGAGTTTGATCTTGAGATGACTTTTTGGATTTATCCTTGGATGAGTAGGACATGGTGGTGACCGAAGAAAGGGGGACAGGGAACACTCCCATCAAAGTACCCAATTAAACAGTTGTTGGCCCTTGCGATAAGAAATTATTTGAGCTCTCTTGTTGCTTCTACAGTGTTAATAACTTTTTGACAATTAATTAAGATTAATTGGTAAAAAATAAAAAAATAATAATAATAAAAAATTGAGAAACATATTTATCGGTGAAATGTAATAAACATTTGTCCTAAAATATAATCTGTTTAATTAAATACCAATAAAAATTCAAAATTAAGTGTCATATTAGTAATTCTTATTAACACAAAATATGCAAAAATGAGTAGCATTAATTAATTTCCCGCCCATAGATATATAGCTCGTGCTTGCTGATTTGGTTGTATTGCCTCTGGATGCGGACTTTTCTCAAACACATTCGTTGTAATTCTCTATCGCTCGGCAGCGTAGAACCGAGCTTGAAACAACCCCAAGAAAAGCACCCTACATATATAACGAGAGTACTTTAATGTTTTTTTTGTTCTTTCCGAGTGCAGACAGAGGAAAAGACAGCACTTGGGTCTTTTAGGCCCAATGCTAGTCTAATGTTTTGGTTTTTTTCTTGCATGCTTAGAGTAGACCAAGACTCAAATTCTCAATCACACGTGCATATTGAAGAGGTCGACCAACAGATGAAGTCTCAAAAACAACCTCAACAGACGCAGCATTTGAACGTGGATAAGGAAGTAAAAGCCATGCCAGGACACAAAGGAAGAAGATTGTAGCATTACTCCTTGGGATAATATATGCAACTGAAATGATGACGTACATAACAATATTGCACAGATATACATACAAATATTTATACGGAAAAATACACATATTAACTCGATCTATTTAATTAACATTTAATTTGTAACGTCTTTCCGAGAATTTTTAATTACAGCAATGTTCTCCCAAACTACTATTGGGTTGCAATATACTTTTCTTCCATACAAAAACAACAAAAATATCATTAATAACAAATTTAGAAAAAAGACAAAAAAAATCATGAAAAATGATTTTTATTTTTATTTTTTTTTCTCATTTTTTTCATTTTCTTTTTTTAAGAAAAATCTCAAGGGTACTTTTGTTATTTTCTTGTGCAGAGGGGATAACTTGTAATTGTAATGTAGTTTGAAGGAACATTGCTATAATTGAAAATTTACGAAGAAGATTGCAAATTAATTGTCTAGTAGTTAGATGGGGTACGGTTATGTGTACATTTCCCATACTTCTATAAATAAATTAGGGAAAAATTATGTTTAGTCTTTAGATTTTTATCTGATTTGAATTTAGTTATTGGGTTTTATAATTTCAAGAATAATTTTTTTAAAATTAGGGGTCTTCCGTTAGGATTTTCCGTTAAATCCTATCAAAATTTCAAAATACCCCTATGTTTATTTTTTAAAAATAAAATTATAAATTTTTTCAAAGAGTCATACATGGATATTTTTGTAAATTCTATTAAATTCTAACCAACACCTAAATCCTAGCATTTCTTTCTTTTTTCCTTAAAATAAAATGGTATTTTAGAAATTTTGATAGGATTTAAAGGAAAATCTTAACAGAGGACCCCTAATTGAGACTTTTTGAAAAATAAATACCTTAAATTGAGACGTTTTGAAGTTCAGATACCTTCTGTCTGTCAAAAAATATGAAAGTTTGGTACCCTTACGTAAAATTATTTCTAAATTTTTTGTAGGTTTCAATTAGGTTCATCTATCACTTGAACATCAAAGGCAATCGGTTTGTCATCTGCCGTGTGTTTCTCATTTGAGAAATGCTACATATACCAAATCTTTTACAAAGAGAAACTTACAACCTGACGTGGAACCTCATATAAGCATCCACGTCAGTTTGATGGTCAAATTTTTTGAAACCAATAGACAAAAATGCCCTGCCCTTTCTTGTTGAAACCAGCCCCGACCACCGGTTTCCCCACCCACGCGGACGACCATCCAGCCATGACCCGGACCCCCCGACGATCGGCGACCCTCCAACAGAGACGGCGACATGGAATCCGGCCGGTCTCAGGATTCCTTTCGAGAGATCTGGCCGGGATTCTTTTCGGGAGATCCAGTCGGATCTCTCAAAACCACGCCGGTGTGCGTGGGTTTCCGGCGTGGGTGGGTTGATTTCCGGCCGGAAACCCACACACACCAGCGAAGGTTGGTGGGTCGGGATGTGACGGCGACATGGAATCCGACCGGTCTCTGGTTTCTCTCTCTCTTTTTCCGTTGCACGGTGGATTCTTGGCCAGATCTCTCAAACCCACGCCGGTGTGCGTGGGTTTCTGGCCGAAAATCAATGCACCCACGCCTGAAACCGACGCACACCGGCGTGGGTTTGAGAGATTCGACCGGATCTCCCGAAAAGAATCCCGGCCGGATCTCTCAAAAAGAATCCCGAGACCGGCCGAATTTCATGTCGCCGTCTCTGTCGGAGGGTCGCCGATCGTCAGGGGGTTGGGGTCGTGGCTGGATGACCGGCCGAAGTGCTGTCCAGTTTTCCTATGTTGCTGGTCGGAGTAGATTGACGGGATCGGCATTTATTGACTGTAGCTTTGTTTTGAATTTAAAGGGCATTTTTGTCTTATGGAGAATGCCACGTCAGTTTGTAAAGGTCTCTTTGTAAAAGTTTTGGTACACCTAGTATTTCTCTTCTCATTTAACACATCGGTATTTAAAAATCTCAATACTGATGTTACCTCAGCAAATGCCATGTCATCCATTAAAAAGAAAAAACAAAATCATATAATTTCTGCTACAAATCTTCTATTTTTTTATTTTTACCCGTGCTACAATATCTTCTAGATTATGTAATAAATGAGCTAAATCTCATTTTGCCTCGGACGTTGTTCTTTATGTATTTAGACCATTAATTTGGTGCATGAAATACGAATTGATCGAGCTTCCGCACACGAAGAATCTACCATTACAAAGTCGTTTTTTTTTTTTTTTTTTTTTTTTTTTTCTTTGAATTAAATTCCTTCGGCTTCGGACTCCCGCAAACAGGGAACACAAATTTGTCAAATTAGGAAGGTTTTTACAAATTACAGCTAGCTTACAAGCATACGCGGTGAACAGAGCGTCGTAATATTTCATGCATTTGGAATGCACTTAATTACACCCTCCCCCCCCACAAAAAAAAAAAAATCATCCCTTTTCGTTGTGTAAATTTACAAAGGAAATGCTAAAAATCCTCCCCTCATCCTTCTTTTGTCCACCTCTTTTGCTTAAAAAAATTGATTTTAAGCAAAAAGGTGTCTCTGATCACACTACTCTTTCTTTTTGTTTGTTATGCTCAGTTTATTTTAACGTAAAATCATTTAGGAAAATCATTTTTTAGAAAAGTATTTTTTGCAAAAAATATTTTTTTGTATTTGGCACGTAAATAACAAATATTTTTATATTTTCATTTAATCATATTAATTTATAAATCAATTTTCCTTCACATCATAAAAATATTAATGTCAAATAATATAAAAATCATTCGTGACGAAATTTCATCACTGACCAACAGGATTTCGGCCACTTTCACCAGATTTTGGCTATTGTTGCGGGATTCCGACGATAAAGGTAAGAATCCGGACAATTTCATCGAAATTTGAGTTGGCCGAATTCTTGCGAAGGTAGTCGGAATCCGACCAGAACGATTGGAAGCCTACTATTCTGACCGGAATCCGGTCGTTCTATATTCTAATGAGTAATGATATGTATTCTAATGAGTAATGATGATGAGAATGATGAGAAGTTGATTGCCTGACCAATCTCGGACTAAGAATGCTTATGAGAGAGAGATTGGAGGTAAGTTTGGAGACTTGTAGAATAGTTCAGAATGCGTGTGCACACACACAGCACGGACAAAATATTGTCTTCCCTAACATGTATATATGTAGAGTGTTTCTTCTTCTTACATGACTTTAGCGAGGTGTCATCCATTGATGGGGGTAGGACTTGGCTAGGCGTGGCATTTGATTAACATCCTCTAGTGATCGAGGTATGTTCTTTGCCAAGTGTTGGTCACTGGTGTGCTACGACCTTGGCAGGGTAGTGACATTGAATTTCACACTTCATGCGACCATTATGATCAGGTGTGCTGTAGTGCTACGTACGTTTAAGTTGGTAGTATTAAGGATGGTGCCTGATTCCTTGCCAAGAATATTGGTACAGGTGGAATGAGGTGGCAAAGTGATTATTCCTAATTACAACGCGCTTACCTTCGTTCTTTTGATATACGTATGGCCGGCCCGTGAGCTTTTGTAGTTCGGCTCTAATTGCTTGGCCCTCAGAGGTCTTTTCAGCTCGGGTCCAGTCGGGTGGATCGATGCAGGTATATCATTATCCAATTATTTATATGATTGAAAGACTTATAAAACTTCAATTTTTAATTCACCATATACTATCGATCCTGATCAGTATTAATATTGTTCTTTTCTTTTTCATATATATATAGGGAATACTCAGTATTGTTCGGTATATATAATCCGGTGATTTGAACCTTTTTTTTTTTTCTTTTTTTTTTTTATAGGTACGGATTTGAACCTATTTTGATGTGTTTATTAAGTCCCTTAATTAGAAGAAGGCCATTTGGATACTGTGGAAAACAAGAAGATCAGGTACACTTGCAGAAAGGGCAGATTTGTAATAACAAAGCTGCATGTGGGGTTGTTGTTAAATGAAGAGAAAGCCAAAAACAATAAAAGCGGTTTTACAGAAAACCTACCAAAAAGGAATAACATGGAAATTAATTAAGGAAACCACAGCGTTCACCTCTGAGATTCTAATATCAACCTGACCTACCTACTACCACTGCTCTTAAATACTCCCCTCCAACTCTCCGCATCCAAACATCTAATCACTCTTTCTGAAGAGAAGCAATAGCTGGCCATGAGGATGAGCTGCAATGGCTGCAGGGTTCTTCGCAAAGGCTGCAGCGATGACTGCACCATTAGGCCCTGCCTTCAATGGATCAAGTCCCCTGATTCCCAAGCCAATGCCACTCTCTTCCTCGCCAAATCTTATGGCCGTGCCGGCCTCCTCAACCTCGTCAATGTCGGCCCCCAACACCTCCGCCCTGGTAATAAATTAGCATTTTTGTACGTACATGTATTCACTATTAGTTAGCAACTTGGTTAATTAATTAATTAGCATTTGTGTTAATCGGTATTGTTCGGATTGGTTTCAGCTATATTCAAGTCACTGTTATATGAAGCTTGCGGTCGGATTGTTAATCCAATCTATGGCGCAGTGGGGTTACTCTGGTCCGGGAACTGGGCCAAGTGCCAAGGCGCCGTTGAAGCTGTCCTCGCAGGGTCACCGATCGTGGGTGGTGATGAGGCTCATCTCAAAGCCTGCGACATACGCGGCGTGCCCAAGGAGGACTCCATCTCCGCCGCTTCTCGTGAACTTCACAGGGTTAAAACCCGGGCAGGGTTCAAGCGGTCCGTTATCAGGTCCAAGCCCCAAGTTGGCTCGGTGGTTTCAGAGCATGTCAACGCGGGGCAGAGTAGTCATGACTCGTGGCTGGGAAATGGGTATATTAGCCAAGAAAACGAGAGCATGTTATCGGTTGAGACCGTGGAGGCCTCCCCGGCGAACGGCTCCAAACGTGAGCCGGTTTGGGAATTTCACAGCCAAATTGAAGATGGTGAGGTTAGCTTGGAACTGACTCTTGGGTTGGCGCCAGTTCACGCCCATTAGCATGCACGGCTGAGGGATCGAGTAACTAAAGTCCTGTCAATTTCTTTGGGACCGACCACCTACTGTGACTGTGCTGAGGTTAATCAGCGGCTCAGAAGTCGGAAAGTTTTTTAAGTGGACTTATAGCTTTAGGTTTCTTTATCTTTCAAATTTAATGGGAAGAAAAGAGACTTTTGGCTTAATTGATCATTTTAATTTGTCTCAGTCTTGTTCGCTTTTCTTTGAGTTTTCGTTAATGTAATTTGAAGTGAGTTTTGTGCGTATGCATAGAATACAACAAGAGATATATATACACACATGCAAATGGTTTCTGGAGAAAACACGCTGTTTTCATATCTTCACCCTAAAGAGGGAGAAGATATCATGATGAAAACAATTCCTCGGAGATCTCTCTGTTGGTCTCTTCCTCCAGCTTCTTCTGTTGTGGGAAGTGATATATGAACGTATAGATTGTGTGAATTGAAGGATACTGCCAAACAAGCACTCGTTAATGTTTTCGTTGGCACTGAGTAGCCCACGCGGCAAGCATCAGGTAGTGAGGTAATTCCACGTAGAGCAGTGGCAATGGCAATGCAGATGTTTCAACAGCTGCCATTCATGCACGACCCTCGGACTTTGTGAGCTTTCAGGTTTCATTGCATGTATTCCCTTAAAGTTCAGGGCTGCATAGGATTAAGATCTAGTACAATTATATCAAAGATTTCAAATTATGAAATTTAAGTCGTTTTTAAGCATTAAAATACTTTAAAAATACCACATATAATAAAAGTGGCATATTACAGTTAAAAAGTTAAGTGCAGGAGTCGTGATCTGGCCAGGAATTCATGAACTTTGGGAGTGTATTGCAAACATATATAACTTATAATTTTATAAAGGCATGCAGTAATATTGGACAACATACGAAATAAGTACAAATAGGTCATTTATCAATTGATATATGTAAGTTTAGGCAGGTTTTACCCTGAATCTCAAGTGATAAAAGTTTTGCTAGGGAGCAATCAGGATATATTCGAGATCGAGTAAGAGTTAAATTCAAATAAACAAGTATCTTCACCAACTCGCCCGGGATTGGTTTGAATAAGTTCGACTCAAATTTAGTTCATTTAATATGTGTATATATATATATAACCTAGCCAGCCATTTGTTGATACAAAATTATATTTAAATATTAAACGATATATATATCTATATATATATATATATCAAGTGGAAAAGGATTTTCAGTGGAAAAGTCAAAAATGGGAGAGTTAGATGGTATATATGAAAAAAGTGTTCCATTCTCAATGTCATACCTTTCTATTGGGTATTGGGTTCTTAGACATTGGTGGGCCTTTCTATTGTGTGAGACTCTTTATTAATTGGGCCCCTAAATTATTTATATGCAAAATAAAATTAAACAAATTGATCTTACACTTTTATTGCACAAATCAATTCGGCTTGATAATATTCCTTTTTATTAAAGGGGACCCCACGTGCATGTCAACCACGAGCAACAGAGACAAAAGGCCGAGTCTGTAGTTAATGTATGGGCCAGTCTCATGGTCATATCCCATCTGTCCTTTTTTGAGACGATAGTTATATCTTTCATTAAGAGCATTACTAGCAGCTTCCCTACATGGGTTTCCTTCCCTACATTTTAAGAAAAAATTTTAAAAAGTCATAAAAACCACACCACAGCAGCTTCACTTCCCACTCTATTGTTTAATAATAAAAAATAAGCCTCTCTCCTCTCTCCTCTCTGCGCATTTCTTCCTCTCTCTCTGCCATTACTGCTCATCTCTCTCATCGCCATCTCTCATCTTTGCTCCTCATTTCCTTGTGCATCTGTTCCACCGCCACCCCCCACCACCGGGATACCCCCTTCATCCACCAGCGCTGTCCTCGTGTCCGGCACCGATAATCCCCGCCTTGATGGCCCTGATCTTGTTCTCCTTCATTGAACACAGCAAGTACAGAGCCGTTGACGCGTCCTTTTTCACGTTGAAACCTCCAGTCTCCAGAAGGTTCACCAGCTGCGGAATCGCTCCCGACCGTCCGATTGCGATCTTGTTCTCCTCCAGTTGCGAGAGCCGGAGCAAAGCACACGCCGCGTTCTCTCTGGCCGTCCAAGTCCCCGTCTTGAGGGCTCGAACCAGAGGCTTAATCGCTCCCGACGCAGCTATGTGCTCCTTGTTCTCGTCGCAAAGCGAGAGATTCAAAATCGCCGTGACGCTGTTTTCTTGGAGCTGCGGATCAGCGGAAGAGACCAACGAAATCAACGGCTTCACCGCACCGGCTTTGGCAATTTTGAGCCACAACATCAAACCTCCAATTCGTACTCTCACAGCATCAAACCTTCCCGGATGGCAAGCCGATATGTCTATTTCCAGTAAATGTCGAATTCGGGTTGGTTTATGGCCTGGGCCGTGAGGGTGAGACTAAAATACCCACAGAGAGAGAACACTGGACTATAAAATACCCATAGAGAACGGAGAAGATGAGACAGGGAGAGAGAGAAGAAAAGAGACGAATAAAAAAAAAGAAAGTAAAAAGTAAAAAATAATATTTTAAGGATATAGGGAAAAATGATGGGAAGCTGCTGTGGAGTATTTTTTGATAGGGAAGCAAAAAGTAGTTTTGTTCCCTATATCTAGGGAAAATTGATGAAAATGGAAGGGAAGCTGCTAGGAATGCTCTAATAAAGCTAAGAAGGGTACATAAGACCACCATATTTTTGTACATAACACACCATCGTAAAAGTGAATACTCTACACTGAATCACAAAAGACTGACCATTATAGATAGTTGGTAAAAATAAAATCTAACCGAACAGAATGATGCATCGACGTTAACATAAAATTTTTCTTGAACATAGAGTCAATCACATATTATGAGCTAAAATCAATAACTAAGTTGATTACAACATAACAAATTGCCACATAAACAAACAACAATACAAACAAATAAAACAAAGCAGGAAGCACAACCACAAATCCACCTCCAGAAAAGCCACTGTCTCCTTAGGCACCCAACAGCAAGACGTACACCACCAAGTATCGGGCATCACCCACTACGGCAAAAATAGACGGTGCGTGACCATCACGCGCAACGAAATAAAGACAAATAAAATCGGCGCATGCTGGCCACGCGCCGAGCACAGAAAAACACCATGGCCGTAGAAGGCGAACCCAAACCAGAAGACAACGTCGAAAACAGCTGAGGGATCCGGCCTCAAAATAGGAGGAAAATAATCACATGGCCAGATCTCACTCCGTCAACACAATCGGAAATGGCCACTCCCCTTAAGCACATCTAGAGAGATTCTTCCTGCCAGTAAACCACAAAAACAACAAACAAAACAACACGACACTCCATAGTCCTAAAAAGGACTAGGAGACTAAACAATCACTACCGAATCTTGTCTGGCGGGACAAAACTCCATAACTCTAATAGCTAGGATACTCTAGCCTCCACTAAGAATAACTCAAGGAGGAAACAAAACCCTCCATTACCCCTAAAATCTTGGAGAAGAACCAAAACCAGGAGGAGGGAGGCATGAAACCCCCCTCCCCCGGCCAACAGAAACCACAGTGGAGACGAGCGAAAAGAGCGCGCTCTCCCATCTGTCCTTTTGAATTGTTCTTTTTCCAAACAACTTGTTGGATATTTGTGGGAGAACTTTGCATCGTCTTTCCGAATAGCCTTTTCCATGGAACTTTGCATTATCTATTTTGTTCCCTATGGAACATTTTTTTTATTTCTTTTGCGCTATGATTGTCGGTTCTCGTGTTTTTATCGAATATATTTACCTTAGTACTTGTTGGGCCAAAATATTGTCTTCGTGTGAATTAAATTAATAAACCAAATAACAAGTCAAAGAAAAATCACACATTAGTAATTAATCAAACACCAATTAAGAAAGCAACACATAAGAACACGTCAAATTTATGCTCAAAACTTGACTTCGATCGTAACAATTAAATTGAAAAAATACAACTCTCTTAGCTTATATATATAATTAATCGCACGACAAGCCACCCTAACTGGTGAAACTAATACTGCATAATATCTCCAGTCTAAATACTTCAACTTCCTATAATTATTGTACTCAACATTACATGATCAACATCTCCATCTCACTTTGATGCCAACGTAGAGAAAAGTAGTATAGTCACGGAGCTCATGTAGTACTTACTAGTGGGAATCCTCTTCTTTTAGTGTTGTGGGGTAGATTGGGACCTGACACAAATTCAGACCCAGATGGGCAACCCTACGACAATCTGCTATTTTTGCATGTATTTTCCATTTGCTAACTGAGAAATAAACAAATCCATGGAGAAAGAAAGAGACAGAGATTCATGAATGAGAAATATCAATTTATTGATTGGATCCTTATACACATTCCAGTTTATTAGCGAGTGCAAAGCAAACTGGCTATGTAGGCCGGTTACAGTTACTTGGCGAGTAAAGGAAAAGCAGGTCCTGCAAAGGATGTCCTCTTTACGAACCTCCCTTTCATTCGAGGCCTCTTCTCCGCATTCAACTTCCGAACCTCGTATCTTATTTTCTTTGAGAAGAGCCGCGTTCTTCGTTTTTCTCTGTACCTCGATACTCTTGCTTCTCTCCCCCCGTCAGCCATTGCCGGGCTTCCCCCAGTTCCCCCAAAATCTCCGTATGGATGATGAAGTCCAGTGCCCTGAAAGAGTCGCACAAGTATCTAGTTGTTAGTGTCAACATTTTGATATTAAACGGACAAGTACCAAGCAGCGAGAGAATCACTGGCAGAATTTGCCACGAACATGTGTGTATATATATATATGTATGTATGTATGTATGTATAGGCATGAATTCAGAGAAAACGTACCAGGCAGTCTGGCCAACATTCATCAGGGTCAAAATCCGGACGTTCACCGGAGGCCCACGGAGACCCTTGGCTAGCCCATGCCGTGATGACGGCCTCATAATCAAGATTCAACAATATCTTCTTCTTCTTCTTCTTCTTTGCATCGTCTGCTGCTAGTCCCCCACCATTAATCTTATTAGCCACCACCTTCTCATCTTCGTTCTCACACGTGGCAGGAGAATCGTAGTCGAAGCTCAATTCAAACGGTTCCCTCATCATATCAATCTCAGTATCATCGACCCGGCACGCCGCCGTAACAGCTTCCATACCCTCTTCTTCCTCAAGCTTGACCCTTCCACTGCTCAAAGAACCCTCCTCCTCTAATTTACAATCCATTAGCCCCAACCCTTCCATACCAAAACACTCATTCTCAAACCCCCTACCCAGTAAGCTCTCGACATCAGCAGCAAACTCAGCAAGATCCATGTCAGATGGAAGACACCCATGTAAGTTATCCACATCATGACCATAATTATTACCCAACGAGACCTTAGACTCGCTTCCATTAATAGCACTAGTTTGTCCCTCTGCAACCGCTTCATCTTTCGAAGTCGCGGTACTCGAGCATAGCTCAGCAAGAAATGGATCGAATATCGGGACCCTATAAAGAAGCTGCTCTTCCTTTTCTTCGTACGACGTCGTCTCGTCCGCACCGACTTCCGGCACCAGAGAAAATGGGTTTCTTACAGACTCTACTTCGGATTTCGGTGTTTGATGATTCACGGGCTTCCCGTGTCGTGGCGTCCGCGCTTTTCTAGTGAACCCTCGGTGCCATGATGGTTCGGAATCTCCATCCAAGGATTTGAGCGATGCCGTTTTCAAGCGAACCCTGTCATGTCTACGCGCTAATGGGTTAGCTGAGTGAACAGACAAGTCACAAGCTTCGCATAAGAAAGCATCGTCGGCGGCACAGTACCACCGAGCCCGTTTTCGTATACAGCTGTCGCAGGCTCTAGCCGTCTTGCCGCCGACGGCGTTTGCCAAACTCTTGTCACAAATCATCACCAGCACAAAAGAGTCAGAAAAAAAAATGTGTTGGGAGTAAGTGAGATGAAATGGTGCAATTATTTCGTTGTAGGGTGGGGGATGACCCACAGGCAGCGCTTTTGCAGTAGTATTTAACAGGCAGGGGCTCTGGTGTGGGATTGCACTTTTGGGTCCACAACAAGGCCTTATCTGGTTTCTAATTGGTCGAAGTTGGAAAGTCTCATCCTAATCTATGTCTTCTCATTGGCTGCCTCGCTAATCAAAGGGATTTCTTGCGGGGGCCAAATTCTCAAAAGGATGAGCATGAGCGCGAGCGCTAGCTAAATTGATTCCGTATCTCACTCGCCCATTTGTCCACTTTTTTCCTCACTAAAATTTCGAAGGAGACCCATTTGTTGCTTTATATCGCTACTCCATTGTCCACGTTTGAAGTTTAGAGTCGCGGGTGCGGTCCCCAATATTCTCCATCTCTATCCCTCCCTCTCTCCTTGTCTATTTAACTTTTGGCTATTCTCCGATAAGTCATTTTCTAGTAGGGTTTTAAGGCACTCCATCGAATCTTTCCACATAAAAAAGGCCTCCGGGGTGGTCAGACCGCCCCTGGCCTGGCCTGCACTTTTTGTTGGGGTGGCCGACAACTCCGACCCATATTTTGGAAACTTTTTTTTTTTTTTTTTTTTTTTTTGCCTAAAATAGTTTTTTTTTTTTTTTTAAAAAAAAAAGAAAAAAGAAAAAAGAAAAGGAAAATAATGATTTTTTCGATAAGTATTTTTTAAAATTATATTTTGAACAAAATATGGTACAATATTTCCTGTCAAAAAAAATTGATATTTCTGTTGTCACCTAAGGAAGAAAATGGATGGTCACGGATTAATTCAAATGAAAGTTGGAAAATAAGCCACGTTGTATAGCTATATTAGCACCATTTGTTCAGGTCTTTGTTCCAAAGTCACGATATGAGATTTTCTTTCCAATTAAGGCCATGTATGATAGAGTGAAAGATTATTTAGGAATAAGAACGTGTATTATTCGGAATAGTAATACTATTTATCATTTTCTTAGCTATACTATAATGATGTGGCATGGTTAATTCATTATTGATTTTTTTTTTCTTCTTTAATTAAGATTGATCTGAGAGTATGTAGATTGCACATATCACGTCAGTTGAGAATGCTAAATAGCACATGAATTGAGCATGCCACGTCAGCTAGGAATGTTAGAAGAATGCTGGGAGAATGCTATATAGAAGAATGCTGGGAGAATGCTGGTCCAAATGTTAATTAAGACTGCTAGTACGTTTATCACGTTAACATTGTAGGATAAAAGTGTAATTTATAACATTACTCATTCTTAATAAAAACTATGATTTGGGTCAGCTCATAACAATTCAACAATTCCTATAACAGTCAATATTTCTCTTTAAAGTGTTTGAATAAAAAGAATTAAAACGCTAGCCGATATGAAATATGTATGATAAATAGGTGTGAAGCGTAGTTAGCATTACTCTATTAGAAATTTGGGCCAAATATAACTCAATTCCCGATAACAATAATAATAACAATAATAAAAAGGTGAAAAGAAAAAGGTGATTCATGTGTTATCACCAAACGAAGTAATATGAATTTCATTTTTAGTTCATTGTATTTTTAGTAAAACCAGTGCCAATTCTTAAGAATAATCATTCCAATGAACCAAATATATAGCCTTTGTTGAAAAAAGAAATTAAAAAATCATAACGTACAAATGGATCTGAACAATCCCTATGCCACCAGACTTAAGGTGTGTATGGCAAACATTTGTGATTGTAAAATTTTTGTAGTAAAAATTTTGAATAGTAGTAAAAAGTGATTGATGTGATATAAAATTAATATATAAAAGTTTGAAATTGTTTTATAGAAAAGTAAAAATGTTTTGTTTTCTAGTAAATTTTTTTATTTGAATAGTAATAAAAAAAATTATTGATATGATATAAAAAGCGAAAAAAAGAAAGAAAGAGATAATGTTTTGGATTTGATTTTTCTTGGAGAAGTGAAAAAAAAAATAGAGAGGGAGTTGGAAATGTTTATCAAACACCCCCCTTAGATTTTCCAAATCCCATTAGAATTGATTGACTCTTATATCATGATTTGTTTATTTTCATTGCCGAGAAAATGTCATTTTGGATTTTATTTCTGAAGTCTCTATGCCTCATCTCAATTGCATGACTCGAGCTAGGCAAGTTGTTCAATTTTCTGTCTTCTTTGACGTGTCTGTTGGCATTAATTATAATAGACATTCCGATCATTAGGTAAGAGTTTTGGACCGATTAAAAAGTCAGGATCCTATCCGTTCTAATCAAAATGGCAAGAAATTATTTCATAATTTATATTAGATTTTATATTTTTAATTGTACGTACGTGTATAAAATAAAAGTGAAAATGAATTAAAGGCAGGAGCTTGACAAATAAAAAAGAAAAGCATTTATTAGGTACCCATGACCATGAGCATTCTGGAAGAATGATATATAGTAGATAAAGCTGATGTGGTGGAGACCCAATCAATTCCTGTCACAAACCCATTAAGAAAATTTTGGAAGCTTTCATATGAAATATTTTTGACATGTTCCTCGGCCTGAAAGGTACTGACCAGCCGTAGCCATCCACCTCTCCCCCCGCCCATCTCTCTCTATCTCTCCAATCTCTATTAGTATATATAATTTCGAATCTCATTCTTAAAATTCGTTAAAAACTTCTTTTTCCACATTATTTCCAATAAATCTGCTATTGGACGACTTTTCCATTATTTTATAGTTACGAAAAAATGAAAAAAAAAAATAGTTCATTATCTTTATAGATTTTTCACAATTGGACTAGACCGTAGGTATTTACAAAATAAGCTAGAGAAAAAGCAGCCATCAGAATAGCGGCCGAAGAGCCTCTCATAATTAATTAAACCAGTAAAAAAAATCATCATAATAACAAGAGACGGAGAGAGTTATAAATGTCACGTAGTAGGCTCTTAAACTTTTATAGAGTGAACTTTTTTGTGGGATAAACCTTTTATTAATTGGGCCCATAAGTTATTTATATTGGTATCAAAATTCTTACAATAATTACAAAGTATTGGGTAATCTATATATTGAAGATAAGTACCATAATATAATGTATTCAAATGCCATTCAATCTAAAAACTTAATTTAATGATCAGTTTTGGTCTAATCATATTATATTAATTTTGTCACTCACACACACACACACATAAATGTATGATATTAATTTACAAAAAGAAAAGAAAAAAAAAAAGGGTATGATATTTAGGTTTGGAGACTAATTGGAGCATATCAGGAACTGAACTGAACCGAACCGCAGCTTTGAGGGCATCAGGCCAAAACCAACAGAGTAACAGATGGCATGAAATATTGTTTTAAGTCAAAGAAAAGAAAATATCAATGTTGAGATATTTTGTTTTGGCAATGATATTTAGTACAATCTCATTCAATTCCAGGATACTTCTTATATAACCTTAATTGTGAGTTTTGATATGACATGCATTAGTAACAAGTTTTAACGTATTGTAATTTTCTAGAAAACTAGATTTTGAGAATTGGATTGATTTTCTCTTTGTCGATTTCCAAAATGATTCAGCATCCACACGTTGGGTTTGGCTTCTTCTTTTAAAACTTGTAAAAGAGAGAGAGGGGTTGTCAGTAGGCCGTTAATCCTCTGATCGTAGACACTTCGACTTCCAAATCAGTGTTTCTGAACTGAGGGGGCTAGTTTGGCAACCTGTTGTCATTCTCCCTCTATTTCTTTTCACTTCTTCCAAAAATATCAAATAAAAAATATTCCAACTTTTTTACACTTTTTATATCACGTCAACTATATTTTATTATTATTCAAATAAAAAAATTCACTACAAAACAAATTTTTTACTTTTCTATAAAACATTCTCAAATTTTATATCATATCAATCATTTCTTATTCTACAACACACAAATATTTCACAATACAATTACTTACCAAATAAGCCCAAGCCCAATGTATTGAGGGCGAGGGAGCTCCTTCTAAGGGAAGGAGGCCCCCCTCTAGAGAGTGCAGAGAGAATGAGTTTAGGTTCAGAATAGTTTTATCGAGAGGGAGGAGACCTTATAGGCCCTTCTTGGTTCATTCTGGGCCTTTGTGGCCACGGGCCTTCCTTGGGCTCAAATTATGTTGTTGAGCCTCCTTGGGGTCTTAGAAACAATTAGTCTTGTATTTGATTGAGTCCTGAAAAAATCCTGACCCACAAATTTATTGAAGAGGCTGAACAAAAAAAAGAAAGATCCACAAGCAACCCCTCAAAACTAGGACAAGCAAAATGGAGAGAAAATATTTTATAGTTACGAATTTTATGTAGTTACATCTAATGAAGTACATGATGTCATATTATTTAAAATTTTTAAATGACATAATAATATATTTATAAAGTGACATTATGTAAATTGTTATATCTGAAAAATAAAATATTAACCACGAAACAACTTGTCTTCATTTACTTTTAAATGAAGAGGGTTTTATTCCTCAAATACAAGAAGGACTAAAAATCAAAGGGGACTAAACAAACAAACACCTACAAACATACAAACATGAGCAAATAATTTTTTTTTTAAAAAAAAACCCTAGGACCCAGCTAGAGGGCAATTAACAGGATAATCACAAACTCCGTTAAAAGAGTTTCTTTTAGATCTAATTCAAAACAATATACCTATAATTTCTATTACTCCTACAAAACAATCTAACATTTATCTCAAGTAATATACTATAGCCAACTATTTGTGGTTGTTACGTTATAAGGTTGTCGTACAACTTTGGTTTTGAAAAACTAATGCTAGAGAGTAGAAACTGCACTTTTATTTTATTACTATCTTACTTTACTGACGTGATAGTATATATCAATTATTGTTAAAAAAACAAAAGAATCATATCTAAAGGCTGATTGACACAACCACATCATGTTGGGATAATGATAATAATAATAAAAAAATATAAGTTTTAGAATTACTTGGTCCTGAGAAAAACTACACCCCTATTCCGTTATCATTTTATTAGACTAATGTGATAATGCCCGTCGATCTTTAAATTTCTTAACAATAGTTAACCTAAAAGGTTGATGTAGCCGTCAAAAGGTGAGTTGGAGGTATAGTATGCAGCCACTAGCCAGAGTGGAAATTGGGCCAAATATTCATTGAAAGCCCAAAGCAGAATACAACCCAAGAATAATACATGGGCCGAAGCATGAACAAAAAGGCAAGTTTCGTAGACTTGAGGTAAATTCGTCATCCGGAGAAGTTCCATCGGCATGTAGGGCAGCGAAACGAGAGAGAGACACACACACACACACACACTGTTCCAGTCGGAAATCGGAGGCTCGCCTTGACTGTTCAGCTCTCCATCCCTCCCCTCTTGTAAGTTATCCGACGTCGATTCCATCTTCCATAAGCATTCTGATATTATGGGTTTGGATAAGGCGGTGGTTTAGTTCTAATTGTATTTAAAAGCAAACTGGAAAATCAAACTTCTTGTGGTGATTGTTTTGGTTTATAGAGTGATACAACTCATGATTGGGGTTGTGGTAGGGACTCCAGTATCGTTTTTATTGAACACCAAGACCGTATGGAGGTCTATGCGGATTTGTCTCTGTTAGTATGTATCTCCTGATTGACCTAGTGTTTGGGTGTACCAGTGTAGGACAGTTTAAGTGTTCGGGTTTGGCATTCGTACCCGGCTAGCAAAAGGTTATTTTTGGCTAGCCCGGATGCACATTTGGGTGAAAATGTAGCTGCATCCGGCTAACTACTTTAGCCAAAAAAAATTGGTGAGCTGCTACAGTGCTCACCAAATATAAAAAGGAAATACTTTTTGACTCTTGATAAGAAATGGACATGACTTTGGAATGTAGGTGGTTTGAAAAAATGGGTTTCAAAAATAGATAAATATGATTTTTCAGCTAAAATGGAGAGGAAATTTGCTGAGCTAGATGTCAATGCTCTATTAATCCTATGGTTAGCTATGGGTGCGGAGGTTCTCCTCGTTATCCAAAACAAAAAGGAAAATAATTGTTTAGATAATCATTGGGGATTTTCTCATTGACAAAAGATTGTGTTTTGTGAATGGTGGTCGGAAGGTTAATTGGGTTGGTCATGTATGGTCCTCTTCTTTGGAATTTATATTTGAATAGATTACAGTTCCATATACTAGACAATGATTCATTCATTAAGAAAAATTGGGAAAGATAGGGCTTAAGAAATCTGGTGGTCTATGAAAATAAGAAGTTGTTCTTAAATTCTTTGAATCTTGAACTGCATTATGATGACAGTGAGTCAAGTAAGCATGGAATCAATAGAGAAGCAAGGATGTTTCAAGACCTCCTATATATAATCGTATTTGAGCCGTGTTGTTCCTTGGGCATAGCATCAGATTTCATCTTGTGCATTTCTTAAAGAGTAGCTTCGATTATATGGAAAATGATCCTTATCCTGTAGGCGACGATGACATTGTATATGCAGGAACTCGAGTATGGCAGGAAGAAATCGTATGCCTCGTCATCCTGAAAATTTCCGTGGTTCACGTGATGGTCTTCGGCCTGTTGTAAGCCGTGGACCAGGACCCCTGCCTTTTCACCCTGCAGCTTTGAAAGAGGAACTTGAAATGCAAAATAGAGAAATGAAGGGGATAATTGCAGAGAATCGGGTTGTTATTGATGATAATACACTTCTTCAAAGAGAATTAAGGGCTGCGAAAGATGAGATTCACAGATTGGGGCAGGTCATACCCAAACTCCAGGCTGAGAAGGAGGATCAGGCCAGGGAGTTGATCGAGAGAGGATTAAAGCTGGAAGCTGATCTTCGTGCTTCTGAGCCTCTGAGAGCAGAGGTTACGCAGTTAAGAGCTGAAGTTCAGAAATTGAATGCTCTAAGACAGGATTTGTCTGCCCAAGTCCAAAGACTCACACAGGACGTTAACCATGCACAAGCTGAGAATCAGCAACTGATTGACATGAGAGGTGATATTGATGGGATGCACAACGAGCTTATTGAGGCCAGGTTTGAAATAGAATTCCTGACATAATCAGTTTTATATGTTGCACTCTATTGCTGCTCACTTTTTATACATTATCTGTGAAGGGGGTTTTTTGATAATGGATATGGGGACCATTACAAAATTTATTTTCTGATACTACCTAAAAAGTTACTTTTCTGTACGGTTAAATTGATCATGTGACACTTTTAGGAGGGCTTATGAGTATGAGAAGAGAGCCAAGGAAGAACAAATTGAACAGAAGCAAGCAATGGAAGAAAACCTTATTTCCATGGCTCGTGAAATAGAGAGGCTGCGAGCAGAGCAGCTGAATGCAGAGAGGATAACACGAGGACTAGGTGAACTCTCTCACTCTCATTATTTTTATTGATATAGTAGTATCATTGGCCCGAATGTTGGGTTATTGTAATGTGCTAAAACTGTGGAAAGCAAATTGGTTTGAAGCCTCTCTTATATTTGTCTAGGTGGCAGAGGTTATGGGATGTTGGATGGAGGCCTTGAATCGAGATATCCAAGTGGTGCATTTGGCGATGGCTATGGTGGTGGTTGGGGACATTATGATAAGCGTGACCGGCGAAGTGACCTTCTTCGACGTTGACCTTTCACAAAGGTGTCTTGAGGTACTCTGGTGTTGGGTTTGCATGTAATGGTCTTAATTTCTTGGTGACTGAGCATATGGAGGTCTTCTAGGTGAGAGGAAGAATACAATTTGGTTCAAGAAGAATGGTTCTCTCTCACTTAACTGGTTTAGATTTTGTCCCCAGCCTTCTGGCTTCTAGCAACACTTTTGGTTACTTGACTGGAGTTGAGTTGACGTGTTATTGTTATAATTGCCGGTGGTACACAGATCTGTTTGATGATTGGTCCAAAAAACTAAAATCAGGTATATGCAGACTGCGGGACTACCATGTTGTATTATGCCTCGCATAGTGCGAGTTACTGGCTTACTGCATAGGTTTATCCATGTCAATGTCTAATCCGCACGCATCCATGGTTTTTTTTTTGCCATAAACTATCCACCCCCCTCCCAAAATAAAATGGGGATTTTAACCATGAACTTGGCTTCTTTACTGCCTTTGTTCATTCCTGTGTTTTTCCGCTCAGGGGTTCCCATAGGCACCCACGTTAGAGATAATTTTTGCCTTGATTAATCAGGGTTTTGAGATTTCGTTTCTAGATGGTGATGGAGTCACTTTTCCTTTTGATTTTATACTTCATAAGTATAGTTTCTAACACGAGTAATATTTTGTAATTTTGTATAAAATTGCACATTTTGCCTGCAAAATCGGAAAGTCCAATAGGCTTGAAAGCGTGAATTTTTTATTTTTTATTTTTATTTTTTTTTAAATTCAAAATTGTCAATTTTTTAACTGCACTCTCAAACTTGACACTTTTCTCAATGATGTTTAAAACCGGGCGTTTGGCAAAGGCCAAATGCAACGCACTCTAAATCTTGAAGAGGTTTACAAAGAAAGTCCTGTAATTTAAGACAAAAGTCTCAATCATCATCCAACAAACCCCGAACGTGCAAAATTGAAATTGATTAAAAGTAAATGGATTTGTTCACGGTAGACGGTAGTTAATTTTGCAAATAGCGATAATGAAACATCCCTATGCAAAATTGACGGCATTCTTGTTCTTAGATGAAGATATCCCTCCTCTCCCTTTCCCTCCTCTCCCTTTCTAAATGAGTAAAAATCTATGGGTTAAGATAGATTGAATGGGCAGCAACTTAAAGAAGCGTAGTTTCTTGGTGAAAAGTTCAAACGATGAAATCAATAATCAACAATCCTCTTTGCTTACGACCTTTCTTTTAAAACCTTTGAAATGGCTTGAATGGTGGAAGGTGTTGTCCGACAGCAGCCTCCGATGAGTTTAGCTCCGGCATCACGCCATCTTGTTGCAAACAATTCAAATTTGTCATCGCCAAAACACTTAGATGGCTGTCAATCAAACCACAACACAAAATTGGTTAATACATAAAAATTTAGGATGTGAATAGTCGTGCGTGCAAAATAAGAGTAATGCTACTCTTTAAACCAATTTCACACCGGTTGAAGTGGCGTGTTTTAAGTGATTTTTCATGTCAGCTAATTTTCTATTTTTTTCTAAAAAATAGCCACTTATAAAACGCTTCATCAACTGGTGTGAAACGGTGTGAAAAGTAGCATTATTCGAGAAAGAGAGAGCATAACAATCTTAACTCACCAGCCATCTCTTAGCTCTGCCATCCCATACCTCGCCACTATTGGGGTAAACAACTATTGCCTTCTTGGTTAACTGGAGACCAAATTTTGTACTTCAATCACTCTGAGTACAAAATCAAATGCTTTGTGTCTGTGTAAATCAATTGGTAATTGTATAAAGTTAAGCAATTACCTCCTTAAATTTGGATATAAGGGCTTCAATAAAATGGGGAGGTGCACAGTTTATTCCCACTGCATGTACTTTGTTACTCTTATTTATTATGTCAAGGCACTCCTTAAACCTCTCGCCTGATGGGGCATTCTCACCATCTACAGAGCTAAAACAGATCCAAGATGGAACTTGGATGTTTTGTTCTTCAAGCAACTCAACACAGGCCTGTAAATTGTTTTAAAAAAATGAAGATACTGTCAAGCAAAAACACAAAGGGAAAAATTAACAGAAAAAAGGAAGGTTCAACTTTAATGTTACATAAGATTACTATGAAGAACATAATTTTGGTTCAATGTCATATTAAGCGATCACGAAAACGTACAAGTAGAATTTTATTTTCAGAGCAGCCAATAACATATTCAAGTGGAAATGAGATGGTTTACAAGACACTAAAAGAAAATTAAAGAAAAAAAGATTCTCATTTTGGTTTCCTTCTCTAAGAGCTGCAGCTTGAAATTATGAAAATATCAGTTCTGATAACTGATAGGATCAATGATGTTAAACTGACATCCTTCCACAACTCATACAATCAAGTACAAGGTCGCTTGAATAGTTAAGGTTGATGATTATATTGTAAGTTGTGTATGATGCTTTCCATGAATTATCAAGGTAATTGTCAAACTTCAAAAGACTGTCCCAAGAGCATTAAACAAGAAACTAGGGATATTTGGTGAATATGTAAGAAAATGATGAATTAAAGAGAGAATTGCACCTGTAAACAAAATATATCACAAAAGAAAGTGCCCAAGAATACTCCTGAAAAATTCCTCCCTCACAGCATTCGATAGGATCGCTAGCAGTTCATAAAGTCATATTCTTGCACATGATTAATGTTCTGAAACTATTATATTATTTACTCAAAGTACTTCAGAGTTCCTTACTGTTCCACAGAATGCTTTGCTCAAATAATAGCATCTATTATCCAGAAAGACAAAATTGGTTAAGGAACAAACCTGAGCTTCAATTTTATTGGGAATGGTCTCAAAGGCAAGTAAATCTGGACCTGCTTCCACAAGAACTTGCAATCTGCGGCGGTGGAAATCCTTCAGCTTATCCAAATTCACATCTGGTCCATAACACCCACTGGAAGCAAAAGACATTGACATATCCAAATAATACTAACTATTTAGAATATGATTATGTGATTAGAACAGTGGAGATCATTAACTATCAGCTTTGTCTATAGACTGTTAACAGGCACCTGTATTCTGAACCATCAGCAAGATAAGCTCCATAGCTTCCAATAGAGGCTGCAACCAACGCCCTGTTATAGTAATGTCCAGGAGTCCTTCCCACAGAGTCCCAGAAACTATCTCGAGCTTCAACAGCCAACTTGACGCTCTTTTCTAGTAACAACTCCCCTTCTTCAAACGACAATCCTCTGGACAGAAATCCGGGAAGGGTGGCCTATAAATATAGAACGAACAAGTATGGTAAATAGGAGGTGCACTGACTACAGAGAATAGGAGATTACTATGAAATATTTGCTGCAGAAACATTCCAGAGATCAGCTTCAGGGAGATAAAGAATTGATATGCATACTAACAAAGTTCCCTTCCAGCTTGATGCCAACATATTTGATGGAAAAACCCTTACAATGTATCAAATTGTTTGAGAATAAATTAACAATGAACAAGGTTCATTTATTTATTCACATCTTCTTTTTTAAATGAAAAGTGAGGAAAAGGTTGCCTTTCTGGTATTAGACGACACCAACATCCATGTTCAACGAAATCTATGCTATCAATTAACAGAACTTGACAAGTTGACAACAATGGCACATAGCAGCTATATAAATATCACACATAGATTCACATTCGCATTATATTTGAGCTAGCAAATATATCTTATGTAAACCGTTCAATAGCTAGAGAATCAAATAACTATACTTTCCATGACAGCTTGAACAAAATATAGTACATGGATCAAACCCAATTAAAGCAAAGGCATTGCACTGGAAAATAAACAAATAAGCAGAGACCTGGTAAGATGAAGTGACCAAAATATCAGCACCAGCCTCCAAGTATTCCAAGTGGACCTAAACACATTTCAACAACCCACCAAAACTTGGTCAAAGTTTCAAAACCAAAAGTATCCCTTTCCCATGAAAGAACGAAAATGGCAGAGAGAGAGAGAGAGAGAGAGATACCCGCTTGATGAGATCAGGGTCTTTGATGAGACAGAGAGCGCTCCAGAGAGGGTCGTTGATGACAGCACCGTGTCTCTCAAGCTGCGTAGCGAAGCCTCCGTCCACCACCGCACAACCTCCCGCCTTCTCTATCAGATCCTCCAATGACGCCGGCGTCCCCTTCTCCTTCCCCATCTCTCTCTGTGTAGAGGTCTATGGAGGCAAGCACGTTCGAGAGAGAGAGAGAGAGAGAGAGAGAGACTTTTGTGGCGCCGGTGGGAAAGGGCAGTATGTTGTGTTGGAGGGTCTATTTGTGAATGTGGACAAAATACCATTCAGGTTCTTTACTTTGTCTTGACTCTTTGGGCCTAAAACCCTAAAACCCTCCTTTGTTTTGGTTTGGTACGATATTGGTGCTTTGGTTTTGGTTGGTAGTTGGTACCAAGTTGTACTTTTGAAATAATTTTCGAAATAACTTTTTTTTTTTTTTTAATATAATTTTACATTTGTTTTTAGTTTTGAATCCGGATAAAAAGGTTCGTTTGGTAATGTTTTTTTAGGGTGGTTTTTGTTGTTTATTTAAAAAATTATTCTGATGTAACATAATTATGAAAAGCTTTAAATGTTTTATAAATATTTTATATTTTAAGTTATTTATTAATATTTTTATTTTAAAAACAGAAAAAAATAAAAATAAATAAGAAACATTCGAAGCCGAAGTTTCTTGGCAAAGGAAAAGAAAAAGGGATAATTGAGGCCCTAATGATGTCTTTATATGAGCAAAGCTCGGCCCAAACTTGTCCATGAGGTGTCCTCAACTATGCAAAGCCTAACCAATTGATCATTCCAATTCACAAGTGACAAAATGGGATCAAGACCCCAAAACAAAGAAGTAAAAAAAAAAAAAAAAAAGATTTCAAATGCGAAGTTTGTTAAAATATTAATTAAATAATTAAATTTTTTATTTTTTTTTATCTAATTATGAAATAAGTCATGATATATATATTTTTTAAAGTACATCAACAAGAAATTACAAAAAATAAAGGGGCTAGACAACTCAACAAAGAGTCCCAAATTAACCTCATTAGTGATAATAAACAGAAATTAAAAATGAATACATCAAATAAATGACGCGGCCTCGAATCCGTCCACTTATTGAAATTAGTCGTGATTTAAAAGTAGGTTGGTTCAAATCATGATAAGGACTGCATTCACTCGCAAGTAAAATACAAAGTCACTCCCTTTCTCTGAAACTTCCTTTTATGAAGTCTTAGCTGCCCTCCTTGCCATTCGGCTGGCCGCTTCTTTTGGTTGTGGCTCCATTTTTCTTGAAGGGACTCACTCTTTTTCATCTTGACCATCAACAAAGGCTACATTTTTTTAGACTAGTCGAGTGTCCTTATTATTGAAAATTATCGTCAGCAGCTCAGCCACTTAAGGTGTTTGGACCGCTTCTAAGGTTTTTAAATGTGTCAACTTTGGATACATTTGATTGTAAAATGAGCCGCTTCCTACTCACTAGTTAGTGTTTAAAAGTATTTTTAAAAACTCTTATTTTCAAGCTTTTTTTAAAAAATTAAGAGCGGCAAAAGACCATCCTCTTATGTATTATTTTGTCTCCCTTTCCCCTTTCCCGAATCGGAGAAAAAATAAAATAATAAGACGATGCTTCCAAGGAAAGGGAAACGGGGTAGCTGTGGAAAGGGAAATGGGGTTTGGTGAGAATAGAAATGCATTGACTTGGTTGCAGTCTACTCCACCGAAGTAATGCCACGTAGCCCGTGTTCCATCTCTGCGCAGCATCCTACAACTACAAATTGGAGATAGTCTTGCTACTATTTATATCCTTAATTAATTGATATTTTAACGATGTCTCTTTGTGTAAAATGGGTGTTAATTTGTCTTCATATATCGATTAAGTTCGGATGTTGTTGAAATATATTTATAAAATTATATAAGTCAATATTAATTCAACACATTTAATTAAACGAGTTAATTTTTTTAATAATCATACTCTACTAATTTCGTATTGAGTTTGTGTGTGGTGTTCAAGGATTATATCAAAAATGAGATTTGATTTCTGCATTGCACTACCATAACAAGTACACAACACCTCTTCAAATGGGGGTAGGCCCCACCCCCATGTGAGAGAGTAGAGATTTGATTCTTACACTACACCATCACAACAACTGCACAACAATCCTTCACATGAGGGTGGGCCCCCAGTGTGTGAGATTCACCCTCATGTGAGGAGTTGTTATACAGTTGTTATATTGGTGTTGTAAATCTAACATTTTTCGAGGGAGTATTGTACACTTGTTGTGGTGGTGTACAAATCAGGAATCCTTCCCAAAAATAAATATTTCCTTTTTGGGATAGCCGTTAGTGGTGTCCTGTAACAAGTCGATATAGAGATGTGGCAGTGGTAGGGATCTTTTGTCCAAGGGTGGTTGGGCTTAGGTGCAGATCTGGACAGACTGACGGCTTTGGGGCCTCTTCTTCGTACATCCATCTTTTCTTTTCTTTTCTTTTCTTCTTTTTTTTTTTTTTTTTTTTTTTTTTTTTTTGGATTTGTTTCAATGTAAAATGTTTTCTATTATAAAATATTTTTTAACAAAATTAATTTTAAGGAAAATGATTTTAGTTGAAAACAATTTTTGGCATTTGATTTGTATGAAAAATCAGCTACTGCAACGGCGATGATGGCAACTTTCAGTAAACTCTGATGGCAACGGAGAATGAATTGAGAGAGAGGGGAGTACATGCGAGAAAGAGAATCACAGACTCAAAAAATAGTTTACGATTTTATTTTATTTTATTTTTTTTAAAAAAAAGAAACAATTTTACAAGGATTAAAGAAGTTTTTCTTGGTCAAACGAAAAAAAATGTTTTTTGTTCAACCACGATTTTCAGTTATATAAAACACCAAGAAATAAAGAAAACGTTTTTAAAAAAACATTTTATGTCGAAACAAACGAAGCTTTAAACCTACAAAAGGTGCTACTATTTGAGAAATGTTTGACATCTCAACATTTTTTTTAAAAATTTGGTTTCAACCTAATGTGTCACAATCCTATGAGATTGTAATACATTTTTCAAAATGATAGATCTCATGAGATTGTGACACGTCATGTTGAAACTAAATTTTGAAAAAAAAATAAAAAAATAAAAAAAATTGGATCCCTAGCTTTCCTCGCACTCTTTTGGGCTTGAGATCCACCTTTCCCAGCCCAAGTTTGACGTAAGCCTCTTGGCGGTGAAGCTCTTCCAAGTTTCAGCCTTCAGGGGGCCTCTCAAACTGGCGTTGCAAAAGCGTATTATATATGGATCGAGTATGGGCCAAGTACTGGCAACTAATAAATCGATTTTGAACGACAAAAATAGCAAATTAAAAATCACTTTCAAATTTCAAAAAATTTAGTGCCTCTTTGATTATTTAATGAATAATCAATTATCTCATTTGGTTGTCATTTTATCAAGTTTTAAGTTTAAACAATTTTTCTCTTATTTTAACTTTGATTAACTATATTCTATCTTCAGACTAAAAAATAAATAAATAACTAATTTCTGAGATTTAATTCATATGAGAAATCCAAACCAAGCAGACAATAAACAAATATAAAAAATGATCTAAAACCAATTTTTAAGACCTGAAGCACAAGGCAAACCCCCCTCCCCTAATTTTTACAGGTGTTAGAATATATGAAAAATATAATATATAATATATTTTTTAATATATTCCATATTAGGTCATTATCGAAATATTTTCCGATCCTTACGGGAATTGTAATCAATAAGAACCTTGTGTCGCGTTAATTGTGATTAAATCTCAGCCACCCATTTGTTTTACAGCACGGTGCTGTAGTTTTAAACTACAGCACCCAAGCAGGATCCGTGTGACGTTAATTGTGAATACGATCAATTAGGACACGACTTTATAAAATTAACGGCTTCCTTAATTTTATTTTATTTTTATTTTATTTTATATCTCCTATTTTCACTTCTCAAAATAAGAATATTAACAAATAGCTAAAAAAAAAAAATAGTTTTCATATTTACGTAATATCAAAACACATTTTTTCACATTAAAAAAAAAAAAAGCACATTAACAAAGATAATCACATTTTTATTTCCATTTTCATTTTCCAAATCAATTATGCATTTACTTTAGTAGGCCCAGTTATGGTGGAAGCCTGAAAGGTCATTAATTAACCTTATGGTTTTATATTTATTATTTTGTCGTAACCTTACCATGGTCGATCCATGAATAATATATTTTCCTTATTGTCTGCCATGAAAATGTCCAGGAGGGGACCCCTTATTAAATTTCAATAAAGTTGGGTTTTCAAATTAAATTTCTAATTTCCTCTTGCATGCATATATGAGTTACTCACATATCTGTTCAATTCCAGTTTTCTTTTAAACTGGGGGTTGATATATATATATATATATATATATATATATATATATATAATCCATTTTATTCCACTTTTACATGTATTTAAAATGTATGTGATTTTTTTTTATATATATTAAAAATGTAAATGCATTTTAGACATAAGTCGACTTAATTTTAGAAGATAACCGTCCCTATATAATACAAGGCTTTAAGGTTGTGAGTACGGGAATTTGCGCTTCAATTATTCATCCAAAAAATAAAAAAAATAAAAATTTGCGCTTCAATTAATCATGGCAGTTGTGCAACTGAGAAAGGAGAGGAGCAAACCAAATATGAAGATAGAAAATAACTGCATGTACGGTGCTCTACGGTGGCCCGTTTTTGAAGGGTTGCTTATGGGGATGGCGCGTGGACTCCACTGACCGTCTCTCCGGCGACGGAATTTTTTTCGACAGTGGATCTGTTGTTTGAGTGTTTTTTGTTTTGTTTGTATATTCTAGTTGTCTATTTCTACAGTCTGTCTTTATAATACTCAATTGCTACTGGATTATTTGTTGGCTTGGGTAGCTAGATCAGCCACTTTTATGTTTTAGAGTGTGCTTAAATGTTAAGAGTAGCGCAAACGGTGTTTATGTAATATTTATGTATTGTTTAGGCAGCTGTTTCAAGTCAGAGCTTTTTCTGACTTAGAGTATAAAGAATTTTAATTCTCTATTCTCTGTATTGCCTTCGAGCTTTTTTCAGCAATATACGGTAGCACGTGTTATCTGTTAAAAAAAAAAAAAACTGCATGTACCAGAGTCTTCTTCTAAAATATTATTTGGGCAAATGGGGGACAGGGCTATTAAAAAGGACGTACTTCTCCATCGTTGAGGTGGCAAGGGACAATGGATGTGACTTGAGAAAATAAAATCGACTCATCAGAGCAAGAGCCAACCCAGGCTAAAGACTAAAGAGTAAAGAGGAGTGAGAGTGACAAATGGAAATATCATAATTTACTTACTTCCTTTTTTTTCTTTTTATGGAAAAATGTAATAATTTCATTAATACACCCAAATGGTAACATAAATACAATCAGACTAAGTCAAACTCAGACTAGTACATGAACTCAGAATAATACAAATATCAAATTTCAGTTACCACATAACTCAGATCATACCGACAGTTGTTACAAATAAACCTAGTTAACAAAAAGGTGTATGTGCGTTAACATATGAACATCTACTTGCACTATGAAGTCGGTCACAAACAGTCTGTGCTAAGAAGCAATGACCAGGCTAAATCTAACACAGAGCAAACCGTCAAATACAATATGTATACAAGAACAAGAAAACACTCAAAACAGATGCTGTCGTCAGAGGAAAGCACCATCGGAGACGGCGTGTGTAGAACACGCGTCGACACCGAAAGATCCCCTGCAGAAGCCAAACACCATAAACCCCCGAACTCCACCAAACACGGCAACAGAGACAGAACGTGACCATCACGCGTAGCCCAAGGAGTGAAAAACACCTTGGCGCGTGATGACCACGCGCCGTTCACCTGTGAGCTTTCCGACTTTAACAAACAGCGGCAGAACAAGAGGACGACAGCGAGCAAGGCTTGGGGACGAGTGTCGACCATAGGACAGCGGAACAGAGCAGATCTAGCCTTGAAGAATGATAAAAACTGGAGCATGCCAAATCGTTTTGTCGGCGACACGAGCGGCGGTCTCTCCCCCTCTGGGACCTCTCTTGAGTGTTTTCTTGCCAAAACAAAGGAAACCTAAAAAACTAAAAAACCAAGCCACACTCCATAGTCCAAAAGGACTAGGAGGACTAAAACCACCACCGGAATAAGGCCGGGGGGACTCAAAACTCCACAGCCCTAGTGGCTGGGATACTCTAGTCTCCACTGGAGCAACCCAAGGAGGAACAAAAACATCTCTAGCCCTAAAAGGGCTAAGAGAGGAAACAAATCCGGGAGGAGGGAGGCTTGGAGCCCCCTCCCCCGTCAACCCACCACACTGTTTAGAAGAAAAGTTTTTTGGAGAAAAGAGAGAGCTGTTCCCCTTCTCCATAACGCTTTTTATAATTTACTTTTATTGTGCGCATTGATACGTACCTATTGTGTTTGTCATATAATTATCTACTACCAAATGACCCCTAAGTTTTTGTTTTCTATTAAGAATATGTTTGGAATTGCGATTTTGTAGATAATAAGTGCGATTTTAAACTAAATCGCAAAACATAAATCATTTGGGAACTGCGTTTTTAAAAGTTACGATTTGAAAGCGTAGAAAATTTGCCTCTCAAATCGCAGGTAATATGGTGGTTTTTTGAAACCGCATATTTTAAAAGGATAATTTGCAATTTTAAAGTCTAAATTGAAATTTTGCTAAACGCTTAATTGCGTTTTTAAAAATTATTTTTTTCAAATTGTACATTTTAAAATCGTTATTTTAAATCACAAACCCAAATGGATCATAACTTACACTTCCAAATGCACATTTTTTGAAGTGTATCATTAAAAATTATCAAAAAGAAAGCGTGAGTAATATTTATCAAAAAAAAAAAAAAAAAAAAAAAAAACCAACACAAGTGTCGTTTCTAAAAATTTTGGCCACCACTCTTATTGGTTAGTAATAATAAGGACTAAATAAAAGCATATGGTGTTGCTGTGGTGTAGTGGTTATCACGTTAGTCTTACACACTAAAGGTCCCCAGTTCGATCCTGGGCAGCAACACATACAGCGGTGGTTTTAATTTTAAAATTAAAGGCAGTTTTTAGAGCAAAGTGGGCTGCTAAAGTCTCATTAATTGGTGGAGTGGCTGCATGTAGCAAAGATAATATGACCCACAATTTATTTCATCTAAAATAATCAACCGATCGAAAATCGTGCATTCTGCAGCTGAGAATTCCTGAATAATTTTCTGCCCCACCAACAAAACCTTAAAATTATTACTTTTTTAAAATGACTAAATATAATATTGTTCTTCATTTGTGGCAATTCTGGTATGAAAAGTCCGAATTGCATTGAATCCTTAAAAATATTTGTAAGAGGCTCCTAAATCCGGATGAAGCCTGCCTGTCCGAAATGACGTGAATTCCCGGCAATCCAATAATTCCAAACCCCAAAAGACTATTATTAATTAGGAATTCAATGCAGTTGTGGAGTTAGTAATGAATTATTTGAAAAATTATTATTCAATGAATGAATTCATTTGTGGCGTTCAATTAATGCTCTCACGGAACACAAGGACCTTTGGATTCAAGGCAGCTAGCTGATCGATGAGTACCATTTGTTGCAACCACAAATAGAGCTCTCCATTTTTTATATTAAAATAATATTTTAATTTATTCTTTTTAATTTTTTGTTTATATAATATATTATTTTAATATTAAAAGATAGATAGGAGACGCTTGTCCGTCTCCTATCTATCATTTCCCATATATATATATATATATATATATATATATATGTAAATTATTGATTGAGGCTATCTCATCCTGATCATCTCTTCATTTTCTTCTTCTATATGATCTTTTTCCTTCTACTTGATTATTATAATAACTAAATTACGATTTATTTCAAAAACTCCCCTTTATAAACCTTAAATATTAATATGGTTTGTGCTTTAATTTAATTTGTTGTATATATATACACACCACCCATATATATATATATATATATATATATATATATATATATTTACAGATCGAAGGGGATGTCACTTTAATTTAATTAGTATTAAATTTTTCTTGTTAAATCTTAGCTTCAAATTTACGCATTCACACTTTTGGGACACTTGTAGCCCTAATTAATATAATTAAGCTTTTTGCTGCATTTATATATGAAGCTCTTTAATTTAATTGCCTCTTTTCTAGTTGATTCCCTTTCTAGTTAGTGTATGGACCCCACCAATCCAGCAATAGCAACTGGCTTATGAAAATTACATCGATCGAACGATCACGTCTTCATAAAGCAAAGAAAAAAAAAAAAAAAATTTAAAAAGAATACAAATTAAAATATCACTCAGAAAAATTAAATGAATTTTAAATTTCACTCTTTTTAATTTATATATTTCTGTTGAAAATAAATAGCAAAAACTTTAAAATGAAGTGTTTGATGCCAATGACGGGGGGCGGGGGCGGTGGGGGCATGGCCCCCTCAACTCTTAAGAAAAAAAATAAAATAATAAAGATAAAACAAAAAAAAAAAATTAAGGTATTTTTTTTAGATGAATCAAATAAATGTTTTTTTTTTTCCCTATTGGCCTTAGCAAGATTTTTTTTTTTTTTCCTTGACCCCTTACCTTTTATCATTTATTTGTTTAACTATTGTCAAAACTTTTTCCTTTAATATTTCACGGGTAGCAATGGACATGCCTGAGAAAGTAACAATGAAATGATTTTTACAAAGTTGTACGTAGAGGCTTTGTTCAAAGTAAACGAAAAGGGTTTAGTCAAATAGTGCATTGAAAGAAGACATGTGTGGATTTGAGGAGTCACAAGCTTGACCAAGCTCGATTTCCTAAGAATGTGTGAAAAAAATAATTGAGACTTTTTTTATTTTTCTTTTTTTTTGAATCCTTGGACAACGGTTTTCTTTACTTGTTTTTCTAAAAACTCTTTTCACTTTTGCTTATTGATTTTTAATTTGAATGGAATAATAAAAATATCAAAACTGGTTATGTTTAATTTACTTAAAATTTGTCTTTATATATATATTTTAACCCTTACTTAAGTAAAAAAATTATTTGGCCCCCTCCCATTAAAATATCTGGCTCCGTCCTTGTTTGATGCTCTATTTGTTTATGTTTTGTTTTTTTGTTTTTTTTTTCAAGGGTGTTTGGAGCCGATCGATCTTTGAACCTTTTTCTCTGCTAATTAGAGCAAAGACCAAGGTAGTGGTGGCTGGATAATGCCGGCCGGCCTTTTATGCTCAGAAAATGGGGGCTTTTCTGTACTAATTAATTAGAGCAAAGGGACCATTGTGGTGCTGGCATGGCTACAAGTATTAATGCCTTTTCTGTTCAGAAAATGATGGCTGTACATACACGTACGTAGGGATATATAAGTCATGAGTAATGCTTTGCTGCTTCTCCATGGTATACTTGTAAATTTGTAATTACAAGTATATAATAATTACAAGTATACCATAGAGAAGCAAAATTTTTGGATGAATTTCAGAAACTTTGCTTCTCCGTAACACTGCTCATAAGTCATGCAAGAAATATGAAAAAGGAAGCCGCCTGATCGCGGTCTACTACTTCTTAATTTCACTATATATATATAGAGAGAGAGAGAGAGGGGGAGAGAGAGACACGTACACACACACGAGGGTTGATCAATACTGACCCATAAATCTAATAAAATGTGGTGTAAGACGAATGTGTAGTATATAACATTTCACTTATTAAAAATGTAGTAGTGCTACATACTACATTCTAATATCCTACTCCCACATTAACCCCCATTAGATTTATTTATTTATTTATTTTTAAAAAAAATTAAAATAGCTGATTCAAAGGTTGATGGACATTCCACATCCGCCCAATGGAATGTGGGTCACATGGGTGTAGTATATATATATATATATGTAGCATTTCTCCTATTAAAATTGGAGTAATGTTATATATATACTATACTCTTATTCCACTGCCACATCAATTTAAATTTAGTGAGTAATACTAAGTATTGCTACACCAATATCTTACTAGGCTGATGTGACAGTTTCCATCAACCTTTGATTTTTTTTTTTTTATTAGTTTTAACAATAGCTAATCCAATAAATTATGGGCACTGCCACATCAACCTAGTGAAATTAGAATATAACATTTAACATTGCTCTAATTAATAGACTGAGTTTAAAAATTTAATAGACCGAGTTTAAAAATATTTCTCCAACTTTGTGGCTTGTGCCATTAATTACCATGCTTCCATTAATAAAGCTTTGTGCCATTAACCTCTTTTACCGCCATTAACGTACATTGTGGCTTGTGCCATTACCATAGTTCCATGAATTATAAAGCTTTGTGCCATTAACTTACTTCCATTCAAATAGGGCCGTGCATCCATAATGAAGGTCGGGGGATATATAAGAATGATTCCACATGAAAAATCGGTGGTAGTTGTCCCAATTAATTAACTTTTTCTTGGAGGCCTAGGAACCGACATCTCTAGTTAATAAAAAGCAATGGAACTTGTCACAAGATCATGAAAGATCGATATATATATAGAGAGAGATAAATGTTAAAGTATATGGATCTCCTATCAGTTTACACAGCCAGCCAAACCTCATTGAAGGCAAAATGTTAAACAAATCCAGAGTCCAGACGGAGATGGAGGAGTTGAATTATATATATACGTACATCTGCAGAATACAGTAATAGGTCTTATTTCTTAACCTACCGCACATACAGAGGAGTATGTGGAATTCGTATTTGTATTTAAAGTTCACCATTTTTCCTGCGTACGTACAGTACACATGCAGATTGCAGACAGCAGTCAAAAACAACAAAAGGGGCTTTATTTTAATTTCGACACAGCTGAAATCTTTTACACTTTGATAAAATATTGTAGCGAATCCAGTAACAATTTTGTCACTTGCTGCATTTCCCATCAACCTATGCTTGCTTAATTATTTCAAGAACTAATTAAAGACTCTTGTATCCATGACTACTTTTTTCTTTTTTTCTTTTTTAATTTTTTTTATGTATTATGGTTACATAGATGACTAATTACGAGTACCCCATCTAAATTAAAGGCAAGAAATGATCAGAGTAGTGACGTCGTGACGAGATACATGAAATTAAGAAGCAAATGCATATCCAGCAGCCTGGTTTTTGAAGCAACGCATATCAAAGACCAGCAGACTAGCCTAGAGCTTCACAATCTCAGGAATATGAACAGGGTATCGATCAATGCAATCAGCCCACGGCCCATCGGTTGGTGCCTTTATGCTTCGGTTGCACTCCCACACTGCACTGTTACACTTGAAACCACTCCCAAACGCTATCTGCCAAACCCTATTCCCCTTCTTCATCCTCCCCTTTGCCTCTATATACCCCAGCTCATACCACAGCGACGAAGACGACGTGTTCCCGAACCGGTGCAGCGTCATCCTCGAAGCCTCCACGTGCTCCGCCGACAGCTGCAGGTTCTTCTGCAGTTCGTCAATGACCGCACGGCCGCCGGCGTGGATACAGAAGTGCTCGAAAGCTTGCTTGAAGTCAGGGATATAAGGCTTCCACTTCTTGCTAAATACTTTTCGGCCAATGAGGGTGAGAAGGAAAAGAAGTTGCTCAGAAGCAGGAAGAACAAGAGGCCCAATGGTTGTGATGTTTGATTTCAAGGCCTCCCCTGCTATGGCCATGAGATCTTTTGACAGAGAAATCCCTACTTTGCCCTCTCTGTCTTCTTCTTCGTAAACACAGCGGTAGGCTTTGTCGTCAGCTCCTTTGTGGGTTCTCACCACGTGTACTAACCGGTATTTGGCTCGCCTTCGCTCTGATCTTCGGTTCGATAGAAGAATAGCAGCTCCACCCATTCGGAAGAGACAATTAGGAAGAAGCATAGCTCTCTCATTTCCTTGGTAATAGTTTGGCGTAATGATCTCTGTGCTCACAACCACAGCATTTGAATTGGGATGAACCTGTCACGATACAAATTAAATGATTAAATTCTTCGGTTCTTATAAATTTAATTTATTAAGATAAATAATGATTTAACATAATATTAAAATGAATGTTATAAGTTTAAATTTGACTTCACAATTCGCTCTTTCATTTTGATAAAATACTTTATGTGTTGGATCTTAATCACCTAAAAAATTAGAATTTGAACCGGAACACGTAAAGAAGAATATTAGAATATAAATTAAATAATTAAATTCATAACTTATTATTAACTTAAAATTTTGAGATAAATGACAATTTAATCAACCTGAAGAAGATCACGCGCCAAGTCGATGGAGATAAGTCCGGCACTGCAGCCCATCCCAGAGAGGTTAAAGCTCCTTATGTTGCTTCTCAGCTTGTACTTGTTGATCACCATGGCCGATAACGAAGGGGTTGGCGAGAAAAGGCTGCAATTCAAGATAAAAATATCGATGTCTTTAGGCTTAAGCCCCGTCTTCTTGAACAAAGAATCCATGGCCGAGAAAATAACGAGCTCGGCCTCGCCTCTCGCCGCCTCCATGGTTGGTTTGGGTGGGATGTAATGGATCGCAGGAGGCAAACATGTCTCCTCCCCAAGACCAGAGCGCTCGAGGATTCTCATCTGGAACTCAACGCTCTTTGGGTTGTCCTTCAGGTTGAGCCTCGAGTGTTCCATGAAGGTTGCAAAGGGCACCCGGCATGTGACCGGGGGCTTGAAGCAGGCGTAGTCCACGAGGAAGATGGTCCGTGGCTTCGACATGAAGTAAACGGTGGTGATAAAGATGATGAGGAAAGAGGAGCACAGGATTTGCACGAGGTCGACTTGGAGGGACCTCCAAAGGTTCAATATTTCGCCAGGGCCCATCCTGAGAACCTCTATGAAGATCCCAGCAATGATCGGTATTAGCGTGAGTGTGAGAATGTGGTTCACGAGATATTGGTACCCAAGCTTCACATACTTTAGCTTGACGGAGTTGGAAAAGTCCGGCAAGATTGGAGGCATGTTTGCTCTGAGAGAGAGAGAGAGAGAGAGAGATAGCTAGAGGAGGTTTGGTTGGGATATAACCAGGTGGTGCGAGGAAGGGGGACGGTGGGGATCGATGATTTAAAGGGCAGTGAGGGAGGCAGATGAGAGGATTAAATGAAGGACTCCACGTCACTCAACGCTCACTTAACATGGTTTTAATATTCATTTAACTCCCCTTACCACTTGGAACCAACCCCACCACGGGATTGGAAATGATTTCAAATAAAAGATTAAATTCTAACCATGTATATAAAGCCATTGTTAATACATTTTTTGTTAAATTCAAATAATATGAAATCATGCATATCAAGAGATGTACTAATTTTAAATTCTAATTATAAAATAAATTGTATCATTTTCATTTGAAATGTAAAGGACATATGCCAACTAACACTACCACCGGGATACCCATTTTTTTTGGTGCTCTTTTATGCCAATTTGTGCTTGCTTCCTTTGTCATATGACCCAATAATGGCCTTCTTGCTTTTTGCTACCCTCAAAAATATGGCAGGAACATCGAAGAGGATAGACTGTTTCTATATGTGATTTGGCTTATATAAGTTAGGGTTGGAAAAGATTGACATGCATGGGATCATATCACTACACAAAAAAAAAAAAAGAAAAAAAAAAAGAAGAGAATTATTGATGGTTTTTTTAGAACTGTATGTAAAAAGAAAAAAAAAATTTGTGGACGATTTGGACCAAATCATTTGTAACTATTACAGACGGTTTGGTCCCAAACCGTTTGCACATATTGTAAGTTCAATTCTTGCATTCATATGAACACAACTTCAATTCAATTTCTCCCAAAATATTTTTGCACACAAAACTTGCTGTCTTTCCCTCCTCCCTTCATCTCCTCTCTCCCTACACACGACCGAAAAGGAGACCACCAGCTACCAACGCCAACACAACAAAGCAACCATGAAGAATTTAGATCACTAGCTCGATCAGATCGGGTCACTCAGAGTTGCGTGTCGTCAACTCACATAGAGGCCCCGTTTACTAACTCCCTCCCCTTCCCCTTCCCTTCCCTTCCCTCCCTTTACTTTTACCTTTCTAAAAAAACATTAAATTCAAAACATTCTTTTCTTTTTTACTTTTTATATCACATCAATAATTTTTTATTATTATTTAAATAAAAAATTCACTACAATACAATTTTTTTTTTTTTCTTCACTTTTTCATATAAATTCTTTCTACTTTATATCACATCAATCACTTTATATTTTCACACAACAAAAAAATTCTCACAAAGGGAAGGGGAGGGGATTACTAAACGGGGCCAGAGTCATTGTACTCGCTGCCCGGCTTTCACTCGCCGATGCGATCCAAGCTCGGCAACATGTCGGAGACCCCGTCCTTCGAGTCACTGGAGAACTCATAGGGGAAGCTTGCCGAAAACTCCAAGGCGATCGTCGCCGTTGACAGGTTCACGCAGTACTCGCCACTTCCGTCGCCGAGGGACCGCCAGAAAAGGCCGAAGAACACGAAGTTCCCGTCGCCAGTGACAGTGATCAACCGGGCGAGGAGAGAAGACCTTTCGTTGTCGATGACGAAGGTGGGGCCAATTGCCGGCAAGGAAGGCCAGAGATCCGATTCGTAGGGGCGTAAGATTAAGAGGGAGGAGATCGATGGTGAGGAGGCTAGGGTTTAGATGCTATTAATATTAATAAATAAAAAAATGATATTAATATAAAAAAATGATATTAATATAAAAAATAATAATAATTAATGATTCTAGACGGTTTTGCCCAAACTGTCCGTAACCCAAATTTCATACCCATATTTTTGGATTGTTTTGAACCGTTCAGAATAAACCGTCTGGACTTTGTTCAAAACGGTTTTTTACCATTTCTAAACGCTTTGAAATCATTCAAAAATTGCTTTTTTTTTCATAATTATTTAAAATATATTATATTAGTAAATATAAAATAATTATGATAATAAATTAGTGGTAAGAGTAGTATTAATCAACATCAAGTTGGTTGAGGAATTATTCATCGCATCTTCAAGATAATTGTTATGGAATGTAATTAGATCCCTTTCCTGATGCGTTCCGACCGAATGGATTCAGATTTTATTTTTATTTTTATTTTTATTTTAAGTATAATGGATTCAGATTGATACCATCAAAGGGGTCACGTACTCACGTACGTGAAGTTATAATTAATGAGTTGACGATAGTATTTGACTTCTTTCATGAATTTAAAGGTTACCATAAAACTAAAAAACAAAAGTCAGAGTAGACCAATCTTTCTTTTTTAATCATTTCCTTATCTTGGTAAGTTGGGGGTTGGGGAGAGAGTGTTTAATGCAGTGGTGTGATGGTGTCCCAACTACCGCGACTCAATATTTTATATTGTTTTTTTAAAAAAAAATTCATTTAAACTTATTTACTTTTATCATTTTTACGATCTCTCTCATAAAGTTAAAAAACTCCCAATTTAGTATATCAAATTTTAAAAAAATTATAATCTTACCATTTTCTTAAAAAATTTTGTTAAATTTTAATAGCACTAGTAGCAAATTCACTATCAAGCACTTTAAGCTAGAATAGATAAAAAAAAAAAAAAACCCAAAAACATCTTCCATCAGCTTACCTAAAAAGAAATTCAAAATGGGTTTGTGTACGGTATCACGCCACATGACATGATAGTGTTGCTGAATGCATCATTTTTTATTAGGAAATGATCCATGCACTCCTAGTGTACGTACTATTTTAAAGCACATTAGGGGTGAGACTCATGCTTTTGGGTAATGCACTTATCGTGCACTACGAGTCTTTTTAGCATTTCCCTTTCTTATTACTCATATTTTCTCTATCTTTTTTAATCTTTTTTTCTCACCTCCTCTTTCCTTGCGCCTTCTACCATGGACGAAAGGAAGTCCAGCTTTCTCATCTTCTCCACCCTAAAGCCATGGACGAAATGAAGGCTAGTGGACACTCATATACCACCAAACCAATTTATCATATTCTTTACCCTAAAGCCATGAACGAAAAGGAAGACACTTTCCTTCAAATAAGCAGCAAAATCACCCAATTTTATTTCGCAGAACCAAATCACCCAGTATTATACAAGTCCCAGATATTATTCTTCACCCTGATTTGGTTCTTCTGCGTTGATTTCCCTAGCCTGTTCCCCTTCTTCATTCTGTGCCGTTTGGTTGTCTAGAAAGAAAGGGAAACTAGAAAAAGTTTGAAGAAGAAGATGAATTCTAGCTATGTTTGTTATTGTTTTCGTTTGAAAGGTTGAAGAAGAAGAAGTTTTTTTTTTAGATGAAGAAAAAGAACGTTTTGTTCTGGGTTTTGGTTGAATAATTTTTTTTTAAAAAATGATTATTTGAATAAAGTAGAGAAAATTTTAGATAAGCCGTTGGATGGAGTTTTGAAAATTAGTCATCTATTTTGGCTCAAAATTTTCATAAGCAGTCTGGAATGCTTTAACTTAGGGGTGACAAATTCTCAAAGTTCCCTATTATTTTTAAACAAAAATTAATTATAATTTTATAAAGTTTGAACAAATATAAAGATTATTTTACTATTTGACCATCTGAGTTACCCTAAACTTTGAAGGGAGGGATGAGATTGTAAAAAAAAATAAAATTTGATACACTAAATTAATAGTTTTTTAACGTTATGAAAGATATTGCAAAAGTGATAAAAAAAAAATAAAAAATAAAATAAAATTAAGGAGTTAAGTAAAATTTTCTTTTATTTTTATTATAGGAGATATATGTTGTAAGATTATTGGTATTGGCATATTACTATGATAGTTTTTGCCAAAAGCTTGGATGAAAGCTGATTGCATAGACTTATTTGTTAATTTTACTTGCCACTAGGCGTTTCGAATCACTTTTTGTACCATCAATAATCATTGATTTTGCATTTTTTTTTTCCTCAAATCAATACCTCATGTTTTCTTCCAAATATAAATTTGAAGCATGGGTTCCCAATTTCTGGGGCCTATCGTAGAAAAAAAAATTGCTTAAATTTATTACCAATTGTTTATGTTTAACTGCTACTTACTTATTTTAACTATGCCCTTCAAATATGATTAAAATATAAATCACTAGAGATTCTTCATTGTTTATTTTTTCACACAGAAAAATGTCCAGTGATTTTTTCACCGGAGGTAAGCCAAAAAATGTGTTTCTATTTTAGGAAAAGATATATATTAGCAAGGTTTTAAAATGAAATATTAGACCACTTATCTTAAGAGCCCTTTGGTACTTCTGATCTCTTTCATTAGACGGAGGTTGTAAAAATGACGTGTCATCTCTTGATTGGCTCGGATACAAGAATCTACAAAACAGTAAAGGATCGCCGGAAATTGACCGGCGGAACCTCCTCCAATGCTTAAGTCCATAGAGAATAGCCAGGAAGTGTAAAATGAAACCAGTCCTCTTAAATATCTGCTTAGTAATCTATTTATAGGCTCATTGGATTGGTTGGCGTGTATGAGGGTCCCTAATTTTTTGGGATTACTGACCATCGGATGGATATGTGATGAACAATGATTTGGTACAATGTGAATAGTGACTCGACATAGTGCTCCAACACCCGATATGGCATAGAGAGGTTATGTGTGCAATCCTGACACCTAATCAGGTCTTTGACCTGATTTGACCATACTAAGTGTCTATATTAATAAATGCTGAAAACTTTAGTCATTGAACCCTCCATACCTGTCAAGATAGGTGTACTTTGTATTGCGAGTCTCGGATGCATCCTCGGTACAACCATTCATTCGCTTGTACTGAGATCCCAATTACCTCTATGGTTGGTAGTACGCTTCCATCTCGGTGATTGACTCACTTCCGACATTGAGCGGCGCACATACCCGAATGTGAATGTCCGGCATGTTCATCTCCTACCTGACGGATCGGGTCAAGTACAATTTGATCATGGGCTCACTTGAATTTAGAGAAGGATAATTTTTCCAACACATTATGGGCGTTTCAGTATTCCTTGTTAATTACCACCCTTTGCACCTTTTGACCCCACTGTTGTACGATGTCATATGGCTCATTCATTTGAAATTTGACTGAACGGTCCAACTAAAATGTATTGTGTCCAGTGCAACACCACGAGATCAGATCTCAATTTCTTCTTCTTCTTTTTTTTTTTTTTTTTTTTTTCTTTTTTCAGTTACGAAATTTATTGTTAAGATATTGTACGAAATCTCAATGTACGTGGAAATGTATTGTTCGTACACAGGCCTCATTGATTGATTATAACTCACCAACTAATTCTAGCTTTACATGTTATTAAGAATAGTTCAATCAATTGAGAACGTTACGTTTTATGAAGTGAAAGTCACTGATTTGAATTTTTATTTTCTCTTTTGTAGATATAAAAAAAAAAAAAAAATTCTAGCTTAACATGTGTGTTATCGTTTGTGTAGACTTTTGGCATTTTGCCTGTGTTATATAAACAAAGCTTTTCGGGAAGCAACTGTTACCGTACAACAAAATTTATTTGCTCTACTTGTGCCGATCGACAGCAAATAAATTATCAGGAATGATCAAATTTAATTTTAGGGTTAAATACCTATTTGTCTATTGTGCTTTACGATCTTTATGTTTTGCCCCCATCAATTTTACTTTTTATTAAATTTGGTACCTGTGGTATATGAAAAGACGGAAATGGTACATTTGTCTAATTTTCCGTTCAAAACTAACGTCCAGCCACGTCATCTTACAGGTGTCGGTGTACATGCGCGACACCTGTCCCCATGGCACACCTCAGCGCTGACGTGGCTACCATTTTTTTTTTATTATTTTAATGATTTCTTTTATATATATATATATATATATTAAAAAAAAAAATCTGGGGTGGCTGCCACCTCCATTTTGGCCAAGGGAGTGGCTGAGCCACCCTCAAGATATCATTTCTGATACTTATTCAAACCACAGGGAGCACATCATGAAATTTATAAAACCACAGGGGTATATATTAGAAAGAAAATTTGTGTTTAAGTAACAAACATTTGGTTATTTTTTTGGGTTATATCAATTGGTCACGCATATAATTTTTTGTTTCTAATTGTTATACATGACTGATTGTGTTTTGTTTTTATTTTTTTATTTTTATGAAGTGTTCAATTCTTGTCAACATGTTATTTTGATACACGACAGGCATACATGTTACTTTTGGTTCAAACATGCATACCAAATATACCAATATTATTTGTGTATAAAATATCATTTGTAATATAATTACAAAACTAAAGTATCATTTCTGGTATTTATTAAAACCACATGAGGCACATCATGAAATGTATAAAATCACAGGGGTATATATTGTAAAAAAAATTGTGGTTTTTAATTTTAAGGTTTTTTTTTTTTTAAAAAAATAAAATAAAAATTATAGGGGTGGCTGGCCAAGGGGGTGGTTCGGCCCATGTGGCCCAAAGGGTATATATATAAAAGAAATTATTAAAATAATAATAATTTTTTTTAAAAAAAAATAACCATGTCAGCGCTGAGGTACACCACGGGGACAAGTGTCGCTTATGCATGCCGACACCTGTAAGATGATATGGCTGGACGTTAGTTTTGGACGAAAATATTATTTTCGCCTTTTTATATACCGCAGGTACCAAATTTGATAAAAAGTAAAACTGAGAGTGCAACAAATAAATGTCGTAAAGTACATGGGTGTATAGGCTATTTACTCCTTAATTTTATTCTCTTCACGGTTCCCATATATATAATCATTTTTCAATGGCAAATATGCTATTTATCTTTCTTCAGTTCTGGGAAATTAACCTAGGGTGATAAATCTACTGCCATTGCTCTTATTCCAAAGGTTCACATTAATGCTATATATATATTGCTACACTCTTTTTCTATTATCCAAAAAAATAATGCAAAAAACTACATTGTTATTATTACACAATTATTTCATAACGATGACACAGCAGTCTTAATCAGTTCTTTGATCAATTCAAATCATTGTCCAAAAGTATTTATCAAAGCATTTATAGATGCTTATCTACAACATTATCAAACACAATGGCAGAGCCAACGGGTCAAGGGGTGGCAAATGTCCGCTGTGCCCGTCACTGAATGTCGGAGAACATTTTTAATCAATTTTTAGTTTTTTTTTTTTTTTTTTTCCCCTATAAACATAAATTCTAGCTCTATCACAAATCAACAGAAGACCCTAAAAAGAGTTGCATCCTTGTAATTCTAATGGAGTAATTCGGGAAATTCTCATTTTCTTCCTTTAAAAATAAAGTGACTTTTTAAATTATTATTTAATCTAAATTTAATATTGATATATCACAAATCAAATTATAATTTTAAAAGCCATATTATTTTTTGAGAGATACTCAATTCAGTGTATAATTTGGTTCCTTTTATGTATTGTCCGACTCAATTCCCAGAATTAATTCAAGAAAATAAAAACACAGAGAGAGAGAGAGAGAAGAAGAAGAAGAAGAAGAAAGAAGAAAAAAGAAGAAGCATAACAGATCCGAGGCGAAGTTGGAAACTAAACTTTAATGTTTATGTCTAGGAAATTCGGTATTGTTCCTCTGCACCCATTTGCAGTTTATTTGCAGTTGACAACAAAGCTTAGCCTTGGAATATCGAACATTATTGGAAGAAATATTTATAAGATTAGCCTTTTCTCTATTTCTTGGTCAATAAATTAATTTTACTGGTAATTGACATATCGAGGAAATGGTATCAAATGCTACAACGATCATGGAATTTCAAAAATATGATTATTGGAGAAAGACAGTGGCAGATTCAGAAATTTACTGTTTTAGAGGCCAATTAAAAATATGACAAATGCAATTTAAAAATAAAAATGAATGTTTATCAACTTTAACCTTTGAGATTTTAAATGATGCTCTTTGAGATTTGAAGTTTTTATTAAAATTCAATAATATATTACTTTTTGAAATGTCAACTTCTTTTCTTTTGAATTGATAGTTTTTAATTTCGACATCATTCATGAATTTAAATTATAACCCCATAAGAGATAATCAAGGTTGATAAACTACAAATGAACAATCATAGAATATAAACAAACATATTTATAAGTTGTCTAAAAGAAAATAATCATAGAACAAATCATAGAATAAATTGATCATTGGATTAATCCTTATTAAAAAAAATATATATATTCAAGGTTTGGTTGAAACTGTCGTGTCATCATTGTGGAATAAAAATATAGCATCTGACATTACTTTCTAGCTCTTTTCATTATACTAATATCTTTTGAAATTTTTTATAAACTAATTTCATATTTATCTTATATTATTCTCTAAGTAGAAAGTAATGCTTAATGAAACTAAAATAATATAGCCCACCATATATAAAAGAATATGGTTTTCTAGCAATATAAGCTTTCTTAATAGTTTTTTTTTAATAAAATAATAATAATAATAATAACAAGTATGATGGCTCATGTGAGTTGAATGTTAGGTCTTTATCAGTTTTCTTTCACTATTAATATTAATTAATGATCCATGTGCGTGCCAACGTATTACGTATAAACAAGGTCGATGCTTGACGAACCAACGTCCAACGGCTCACGTTTAGCATGGTGTAAATATAATTACAGCATTTGTAGTGAAGTCGTCAAAATTTTAGCAAATTCTGACGAAAAATATCACTTTTGTTATTTTAGCTATCTAGTTTTCAAAAGCTCCAAATATCAAACTCCTTAAATATTCCATACTTTAAAATAAATACTATTTTTTATTAACCTTTTAACCAACCAACCAACAAAAGACATAATCCAAACTTTCACCAAACCCAACCCTACTTCCACTGGACCTAACCTTCGACGACCAACGACTTCACAATTGGTGGAGGCTTGACAGCTTGGCTGTTCATTGCGAACCGGCTTCTTCGACAACCGGTGAGGCTCAACGACCAGTGAAGGCTCAACCTTCTCTGCTTCGGCGACCAGTGGAGGCTCGACTTTCTCTGCTTCTAGATCCATTGGAACCGACTTTCCACGACGACCAGCTTCTTCAACGGCTAGCTTTTCCTCATAGCTGACACCTTCTCGATCAATTTTGCCCTTTATAGATTTCCACCTTTGACCAACGACCTTCACCCGCGAAATTGAATAAAATATTGCAAAAAAATAAGAGACGATCGACTTTTCCCTCCGCAGACCAGACAAGCCATTTCAGCTCTCACCAAATTTATTGTAACAGAGACGAGTTTGTTACAGACACAATTTTGATGAAACTCGGCTGATTTTGACTATTTCCTCACTTTGACGAGCTCATTACAAATGCTCTTAACACGGTTTTATTATAACATCATATGTGTATCAAATTTTTAGGGTTTCAAGTAAGATCGAGTTTGTCTTGACCAATAAATGTGCGACTGAATTAGAATTTAAGGAGAGGAGACAAAACTTAAAAAATATTGGGGGAAGTGGCGTTGGTGATTACACCCATGGGGAAGGGGAAGGGGCGTTCTTTTTTCTCAGAAGAATTCTTTCAACTTTTTAATTTAATTTAATTTTATCTTAAGTTAAAAATATTGACTTGACTATCAAAGGCTTTCCCGCCGGTTATGGGCCAACACCACTCCAATTGCTCTTTCATTGTTTGTTCTGAAGGTGATCCACGGCTCAATTCAAACGTGCAAAATCTGGTATCATCAGCGGTGAAACCTCTGTCACATTTGATATTGTACTTCCATCATGAGCAATTATATTAATACATTAAGTGTTCATAAAAAAATGAGGTGGCTTTTTTTTTTTTTTTTTGACATGTCCACACAATAGGGGGAAGGTGAGGATTTAAACTAGTGATATCCGCTTCATGAGCCGTGGTCTTCAACCGATTGAGCTACCCCTTGGGACGAGGTAACTTTTAAAATCACCATTAGACATGTGATTTATCAAATGATAATTTTGATCAAATGACAATTTTTGAAGTCACTTTTTTTTTTTTTTGAATACTTAATGAACATTTAATGCCCTAATCAAATTACTCATCGATCATTGTCAAAAAAAGACTTTATGTGGCTCTTAAAAACGCAGGGAAGAAATGAGTACAAAACTACAGTTATAAATTAATGTGGGTGTTCTTTTCAAAGATTCAATATGGGATTGGACATTTGGACCAACCAGCGCCCAACAACCCGGTCTTTAAGTTAGTTTAAACAATTAGGTTCCATTTCAACCTAATTGGCTTAAACTTTAAGCTTTTGATTCTTTTTGATTCTTGCCTAGTCAAATGATTAATTAATTGGCACTTAATTCTTCAAGGATGATGTTTATCTCAATCAAGATTCATGACATGATGTCAAATAAGTTGCAAAATGCAAAGTCCCGGTGTTTTAGTTCTTCGTCTAACAACATGTAGTTGGCTCTTAATACATCTAGCTTTTCAGTTGCTTGCGATTTAGGGTTCAATGCCACCCGTCTGTTCATTTAAGTAAATAGCCTACTTAGATTGTGACACCAAATTAAAAGAAGATAGAGAAATATATGCTAGCGCTATCAAATATATTTTATCAAGAGATGAATATCAAGATGATGTGAAGTCTATTTATTGATATATGTAACATTTCTTTTATTAATTATTTTGGTATTTTTCAATGAATAAGGATTATATCATCTTGGTATCCATCTCTTAATAAAAAATTTGGTACTTCTAATATTTTTCAAAAAATATAAGAGAAGTAGGGGTGAGCAAAATATCTGATTACCACCATATATCAATTGTCAATCGCTTCCCAAAATAATTGAAATTTGAAATAAAAAATTTATACCGAAATCGGATTGGGTCGGTAATCAGATTTTTTTCCAGCCGATTAACCGACCTGACACAGGTAAAAAAAAAAATCGTTTTGATACCGAGTAAAACAACCATTTGATCCCCTCTCTCTATCACTTTAGCATCGGAGAAAGATCAAAAAAGCATATGATATGCGCAGTCGTGACTCGATCGTGAGACAGGCTTTTGAGGTCAATCTCAAATGGCCCTCCTATTAAATGGACCTTAAGCATGCCTTTCAAGGGGACCTAAGAAATTCAGACGAAAACAAAAAGAGGTATGGGGCAAGCATAAGGATCCTCTTCAGCTGAAGAGCTGGTCCTTTATATATAAGGATATTTTTATAATTTCACATATTATAAAATTACAAAAATGTTTTTATATATAAAAGATCGGCTCCTTTTCAATTCACCGATGATGATCCTACTTTATGGGGGCAAAGGATCTTTCCCAAAGCATTTATTACTTCTTCAAGTTATTTTCACTCTTTTTTATTTTTTATTTATTTAAACAAATGAAGTTAAGTATGTTCACACTTGTTGGAAATATTCTCAACAATTAATAAATGGGCTTATTTATTACCTACAAGCCCATCTATTAATATTAATCCTAAGAAAGGCCAGCTCCCTGATCTACTGAATGACAAGTCAAAGCCCATCTAAGAACAACGTACAATAAGTCAAAGAGATATCAAATCCCGAAATACCCGAGAGTACCTCAGAGATACTAAGATCCCGAGATACCCGAGAGTATTATGGGTGTTACAATCCCACGATGCAAAAATTTGAGGGATTCCAAATATCCCAAAATCAGTCCCATGACGCTAGAGTCGGAGGGATTCCAGATATTCCGGGATCACTTCTCAAGATCAGAGAATCGGTTCTCTTCATATCCAAAAGAAACGGTTGAAGTATCTCTATAAATATGTACAAGCCTCTAGGATTAGGTATTCTCTAGTTGATATTATCATTATTGATATTTGATATACACTCTCTCCAAAATATTGACTTAAGCATCGTTGTGAGACTAGCTGGCACTCCAACAAACTCATTTACCGATCTTCATTATTTTACAAGAAAAAAAAAAAGAAAAAGGTTTTTGAAAACTTGTGTTTTCATACCGAAAACTTAATTAACAACATTGTATGTTGCCAAGAACCTACTTAGTTCTTTTTGATTTGCATCGAGGTAGTCACTCTTGTACCTGCTGAGCCCATTTGGCAGGTCCAGCCGTACGTGCACATGATGGGATTAACCAACCGGTCCAACCCCTTCTACGGGACTTTGGTTCGGAGCTCCACCTCAATCGCATTCATAGGGGCAGAACCAAATATTTAAGGATGAGGGACAATTTTAAAAAACAAAAATTTGAAAATAAAAATTTAATTTAGTAGAGACATTTCATAAAAAAAAAAAAAAAACCATATATTTTAGGAATTTTTAATTTTTATAGTGCTAACTATCCTGACACGGTTTTCATGCCGCCCTCTTGCTTCTTCGGTAGCAAGCAAGCTCTCCGGTAATCTGCATCTACAATCATCACTCAAGAATTTCTAGCCAAAAAATATTGAACCGTGTCCTTTTATAACTCATTTCTATATATTTTTGTTTGTTTTTAATTCGGACACTATATTTTCTATTTAGGCATTATTATAGGAAGTTTATCCTCAGTTGCGGAGCTAGAATATTAACTCAGGGGGCAAGATTAAATGAGTTTTTTTTAAAAAAATTATTACAAATATTAAAAAATATAACTAACAAAATTTATAAATAATTTAATTAATTATCGTTTAAATGTAATTTATATTATCACAAATAAGCTATAAGCATAATAAAAATATGGGGTAATTACATTTTCCCCCCATCAACTACCAGTCATTGTCAACATGCCCCCATGAACTGACACATCGACCAAAAGAGAGCATCAAACTACCAACTTTACACACTTTGCCCCATTCCGTTAAGGAATTCCGTTAACTTGGACGGAATATTTCATTTTTGGGCGTTAATTTTGGTTTAAAGACCAAAATGCCCTCCAACAGTAATTAATAAAAAAATATTAAAATTAATATGTTTAAAAAAATTGAGGGCATTTATGTGTTTTTACGAATTAAACTGACGGAATGGGGCAAATTGTGTAAAGTTGGTAGTTTGATGCTCTCTTTTGGTCGATGTGTTAGTTCATGGGGGCATGTTGACAATGGCTGGTAGTTGATAGGGGAAAAAGGTAATTACCCTAAAAATATTAATTAGTTCTCAAATCATGTTTTTTTTTTATATATATATTAATTACCATAATTATTACCTTTTCAAAAATTTGTTAAATTTACTCCAATAGAGGATTTTTTTTTTTTTTTAGTTAACTCCAATAGAGCTATGGTAGGATAACTTGTTGATGATTCAAACCTAAATACATAATAATAATAATAAATAAATAAAAACGCATAAGACAAAAAAAAGAAAAGTAAAAAATGTCTCAGGCAAAAAAAACTTTAAACTTTTTAAATTGAGCGGACCCACAAGCCAGTGAAGAGACAGAGTGTGATTAACTTTTTAAAAACAAAGTGTGTCATTTTTCTCTTTAAGAGTCAGTATTAATGAAACGGTGCGTTTAAGAACCACTAAAATACTAAAGCTCAAATGCACCGTTTGAGTCTTCTTCTTCTTCTTCTTCTTCATGAGGAGTGTTATTTCTTAATTAACCTAAATTTCTTATAACTCTGAAATTAAAACAAAAAAGTCTGCAACAGTGAAAAAATTTTGTAGGTTGAGGGGGGCACTTGTCCCCCCTCGCTCCGCTCCTGCCTATCCTCTATTATTATTATTATTATTATTATTTATTTTTGGAAGAACTATTCCTTATTATTAGTTTCCTTGTAATCCTTTTTCAATATTGAATGAAAAAATAATAATAATAAAAAAAATAAAATTGAAAATTCAATTGCAATGACTGGATTCAAAGAATTTGTCCACGTAGATTAGTTGTACTCACCTGGTCGGCAGGGCCGGCTCAATGAATTTTTAGGCTTAAGGCAAAAAATTTAGGTGGGGCTTTTTTTATATTTAAATATTTAATATTTTCTGAACAACTTGTAAAATTTATTTTTTACCATAATTGGGGCCTTAATTAAAGATGATTGACTAACATTCTTGCCATAGTATTATTTTTTACCATAATTGGGGCTTTAATTAAGGAGCATTGACTAACTTTCTTATCGTAATTGATGCTTTAATTTTTTTTATAAAAGGAAATTCAATTATATTATTACTATTTGGGCCTTATTTAATTGGGGCCTCGCCTAATTTGCCTATACATATGAGCCGGCCCTGCTGGTCGGTTGGTGAATAACTAATTTAAAAATGAGCTGACGGCATTGAGTCAAGTGCTAGAATAAAATATAACGTATTCATAAATTTCTCAGAAACTTTAATCTTGAAATTTGAAAAGGTGGCCCATACGGCTAATCTTGACCAGCTATTTATTTACAAGAATGTGGCAGCCAAATGCGTAGGAGGAAGGTGTTTGGTAATTTTATTAGTTTAATAAACAAATTTCGACTTCCTTTTAGAGATTAAGAACTAAATTCTCCCTTCAGTCCTTCACTATAGGTAGGGGAGCATAAGCATTATAGTTCCATCATGTAACCCCACCTTTAAACCTGCAACTAAAACAATTATAGTAATAAGTTGTGAAAGAATAAATTAAATAATTTTTTTTTTTTTAATTTTTAATGAGTTTAAGTTTTTTTTTAGATAAATGATAATTTAAAATTGTATTAAAGTAAATCTTTATTAATTATTAGTTCAAACCCTAACTTCAAAATTTGTATAACAATCTACAACAATTTATTGTCTAAATTACTAGTAATTTAGGTAGCACATTGTGTGTGAGAGACAGAATCATATAAAACACACCTTCCTAAATAAATTTTAGGTTGTCGAGTCTCTTACAATGTATTACTCAAATTTCTAACAATTTGAACATCAAATTGTTGAAGATCACAATTCTTGCAATTTACCCAATAGAGTAAGAGCTAAGGTAGAGTTTAAACTCATTGAAGGGAGTATTAGCGGGGGAAAAGTAAAGAAAAATGCTACGTGTACTTTTAAACACTTGTACTCTCTAATATAACAATAAAAATTACCATTGATATATTATATATAAATTACCCTGTTCAAAATTTAATGATAATTTTAACTGCCTTATCGAAAAGTACTACTTGAAAGTACTTAGCGGCATTTCTGATAAGTAAAAGGTCAAAAAAATCCCACCTTATGGGTTGAATGAATCATCTGCCTAAAGTGAAATGCAGAGTGTGTGACTTTTGTTTAATCTTTTTAGTCGTTGGAGCCACTGAAATCACCTTTATAAGACGATCAATGAATAGAAGTTCCAAGCAAGAGAGGGAGAGAGAGAGAGAGAGAGAGAGAGAGAGATGGCAGAGTACTGTGTAACAGGGGGAACAGGGCTGATAGCCGCTTATCTGGTGAAGGCCTTGCTAGAGAAGGGACACACTGTGCGTACAACGGTGCGAGACCCAGGTATGTGCAACAAGATGTTCAGTCAAGGCCTCAAGCTTCTTCTCCATTGATCCAACATTTTTTTCCTTCTTTCACAGGGGATGTGAGAAAGGTTGGTTTTCTCTGGGAGTTGAATGGAGCCAAGGAGAGGCTTAAGCTTGTAAAAGCTGATTTGTTGGTGGAAGGAAGCTTTGACGACGCAGTGCAAGGCGTTGATGGGGTCTTTCATACTGCATCCCCAGTGCTGGTCCCATATGATGATAACATTCAGGCAAAATCTTATCATGTTAAATTACAGTTTATCCCAAAACTTTAAACTAACAGGAAATGATACGGTACAGGAGACTTTGATTGATCCATGTATAAAAGGCACACTGAATGTGCTGAGCTCCTGCTCCAAAGCGAGCAGTGTGAAGCGAGTTGTGCTCACCTCTTCCTGTTCTTCAATAAGATACTGCGATGATAACCGGCAGGTTTCTCTTCTCAACGAGTCACATTGGAGTGACCCCGACTACTGCAAACGCCACAATGTATTGAACGTAAACTATATATAAACTGCAACTTTCTTGATGGGGCATACATTCTTGACACTGAATTCTTGCAATTGCCGGTCTGCAGCTTTGGTATGCGTATGCAAAGACATTTGCAGAGAAAGAAGCGTGGAGAATAGCTAAGGAGAGCGGGATGGATGTTGTGGTCGTGAATCCTTCTTTCGTGGTTGGTCCTTTGCTAGCACCGCAACCAACCAGTACACTGCTCCTAATATTGGCCTTAATTAAAGGTAAGCTTCCACTATCAGCAATTTCTTTTTCGCGGGGGCTTAAATTCTCCCTTAATTTGTTTTCTTGTTAATTAAGTCCCAGAACATCTTTGCTAGGTGCCAGAGGAGAATATCCAAATACAACGGTTGGGTTCGTGCACATAGACGATGTGGTAGCTGCGCACCTGTTAGGCATGGAGGAAAAGAAAGCATCTGGCAGGCTTATATGTTCAAGCTCAGTGGCTCACTGGTCCCAAATCATTGAGATGCTCAGGGCCAAATATCCTTCCTACCCATATGAAAGCAAGTGGGTGAAAAATGTCAAGAAACACTTTTTAGTTTCTAGCTTGCTCTCTTGTGGGTAGTGAAACATTCTGCAAATATAATCTCTTTTTTAGTAATTTGATACGACTTTTATGTGATTGCTATGGCATTGTAGGTGTAGCAAGCAGGAAGGAGACAACAGCCCGCATAGCATGGACACCACTAAGATTACTCAACTGGGGTTGCCTCCATTCAAGACCCTCGATCAAATGTTTGATGACTGCATCATAAGTTTCCAAGAGAAGGGATTTCTCTGAAAGTCCATAATGTCTTCTGCATGCAGACGTTTTCTTTTCCTATACGTTTTTCGCAAACAATTTATAAATGGATTCTATAGGAACAATCAGCTTACAATAATTCAGTGATGATTCCATTCCTATAACTGCCAAAGGTACAAATGAGGTACAAATAAACTCAGACACTACCGTCTTTTCCTGCAGTCATTATATTATAGCTTCTTTTCGGTTCCTTTAGGAATATGTAAGAGACCTATTAATCTCTTAGGAATTTACGGCGTTGAATGAAGGTGAATAAATAGCAAATGAGATGTATTGTATGAAATCTATTATGAAAATAGGCATTTGAGGTGACTGGCATCCGTGAGTAAGTGTTTCGAGGTACTCCACTCCTCTTGGCTCTTACAATGTAAAACTGAATACATCTTGAATGCCTAATACATTTTTTGATCTTCTTTATAAAGACCTTTACAACTATTAACCAAAGCTATAAACTTATGGACCATATCAATTATAATATGGTAAACTTATTACAACTCAAATGCCTAAATTACCAAGGCCAAATGCCCATTAACCTAATATACTCGTTACAGAGTCTCAACCAGTTGGTAAAGAGTAATTTGTTAAATTGGTCCGTGGGGTTTGACCTTGTAACAAATAAATCTTTGTGGCCACCCCCTCTAGTCTATTATGAAGTGGTTAAACCAAATCTAAAGTCCACAGAGAAGGGGTGGCATCCCAGCAGGTTGGGATGGCTGAAGCCCCCTTCGATCGATTATGGAAAAGATTGACCAAAATACATTATATATATATATATTTAAGGATAAATTGTTAATTTAAAACTACTGCCTTGGTTTGACTTCCTATGGTTAATGCAAGATCAAATAATAGTTAGCTTCATGGAAACAAAGTGATTTGTTAGGTCCATAACCTATTCTAAATTTCTAATGCCTTCCCTAACGGACGGGATTATCATGTCAAGAGATCCTAAAGTGAGCTTTTCGTGAGGCCATTAGCAGTTGCACCACGTGGAATCAAAAGCAAATAATACGTGATTCTCATTTCATTTTTAAACGAGCATGTTATGCATACATTTTATTTTATTTGTTATTTTTTTACATTTTTAGTTTAATTCATCTACCCATTCATCCCAAAAAGGGGAGAAATAACTATTTCTCCATGAATGTGAAGAGAAAAAAAAAAAAAAATAGAGGAGAAAAAAAATTCTTTATGGGTGGTCACTAGTCAATCACCCTAAGGAGTGGTTGGCGACCCAAACCAGAGGCATCGAGAATGCTCGCTGGTGCCAATTGAGGTGGCCATGACCAACCCCCATGGCTTGAGGGTGGTTGTGGCCACCCCCAATGCGCCATCAAGGGTGGTTGCACCACCTCTAGGGCTTCTTGTTGTGGAGACTATTTTTTTCTCTCTTTTTTTTTTTTCTTTAAAAATGACTTTTTAGAGAAATTATTTTTAAAGTAGTGATATTTTAAGAAATTTGAAAAAATTATTAGAGTTAAATACATTTTATCTATGTAGTTTAAAGATTTTATTTTTTACCCCTTAATTTGTATTGTAGTGTAAAAATAAAGTCTCTAAATAACATTGGACAAAAAGGTATTCAATCCAAAATATTATTCAAATTTTAATTAAAAAAATTAGTTATATATGTTTTGTCAACAAACGAAAAAAAAAAAAATAAAATAAAATCATTCCGTTTTAACTTTTAACTTTTTGTTTTAGCAACACGCCTCCCTAGTCCTAAGAAATGACTATTCTTCCTAAGAAATGCCTTGCGTGACTCGTCGGAATAATGAAAGGGATAATTGCACCGTTGGTCCCTATGGTATACCATAATTATTTTTCACTCCCTATGGTTTAAAAAGTTCATGGGAGGTCCTCGTGATATGCAATAATTACAAATCGATCATTGGCGTCAAATTCTGTTAAATTTTTTAACAGATTCCGTCAAATGCCACGTCAGCGACACGTGTCGCCATCTTATTGGCGACACGTGTCCACCGTAATAAAAAAATATAAATTTATTAAAAAAAAAAATAAAAAATACTTATTTTTTTAAAAAAAAAAAAAATTAAAAAAAAAAACCTGAAGGGGCCGGCCACCCCCAGTGGCCGCAGGGGTGGCACGCGGCCACTCCCAGTGGCCGGGGGTGGCGCGCGGCCACCCCCAAGCCACAGGGGTGGCACGATGGCCACCCCTGGATCTTCCAGGGGTGGCCATCCCCTTCAGGTTTTTTTTTTTTTTTTAATTTTTTTTTTTTAAAAAAAAAATAAGTATTTTTTAATTTTTTTAATAAATTTATATTTTTTTATTACGGTGGACACGTGTCGCCATCTTATTGGTGACACGTGTTGCTGACGTAGCATTTGACGGAATCTGTTAAAAAATTTAACAGAATTTGACGCCAGGGATTGATTTGTAATTATTGTATATCACGAGGACCTCCCATGAACTTTTTAAACCATAAGGAGTGAAAAATAATTATAGTATACCACAGGGACCAACAGTGTAATTATCCCATAATGAAAATCCAACTAAATTTGGAGGGGGGAGATGTGCATCACAATTATGACTATTTACTCCTGGTTCTGTGGAGAGCACATTGCTTAATCTCTGCTTGAGCAGTGCTACACACTAGCAAAAATTTTTGATGTAATTTGAAAATTCTGCTTCTTCCAAATTAATTAAATAATTAAATTTATAACCTATAATATTAATTAAATAATTAAATAATTAAATATATTATTTTTAATAAGTCCAAATTTTTAACACACACACGTAAAAACTATGATTAAATTAATAATTAAATTTATCATTTATTTTTTATACTTAAACTTTTAAAATAAATAGAAATATACCCCAGTAAATAGTCTAAAACGATTTGTTAAGAGACACGGCCTAATTTCTTCAAGCGGCTCGAGAGGTACCCACTAGGATAATTAAGAGGAAAACAGCAACCACCTAAACAAGAGAATCAATTTGGACTCATGATAATTTGATGTCAACACGTAATTAGATGACAACCTTACACTAGAAAATAATAATAATAAATGAACCTCCCCCCACTTTCTCCTTGGATATAGCTAGGTATAGCCCCTATAGGACCAATATTCCTTGTAGCAAAAAATCTATGAAAATGTTCATAAAATATTATCAAAATATCTTTTCATAATTTCAACAAATAAGATAAAACCTTCAGATTTGGATTCTGTATTAAGTTAAAAGAGGATGAGCACCACATTAACATCTATATATATATATCCAATAAAATAACATAAATCACTCTAGAACGAGGATAACAAAATAAGGTACCTTTAAATGGGATTGGAATTGCCGATAATTGAGTGTCTTTTTGGTGCGTTTGAGTGTTGAATATTTTGAATATGAATAATATTTTGAATCTGATTGCGAATTTCAAGACAATAAAAATGTGTTTGGATGTTGAATATAATTCATATTCTTTTCGAATAAGTGTTTGGGTGTTGAATTTTTTAGATTGGAAAAAAGTGTTTTATAATGATAGAAAGTGATTGGATTGTATGAAAAGTTGTGTATAATGATTGGTGTTATGAAAATAAGTGTTAATTTTTAGAAATTAAAAAATAATAAAATTAATAATAAAAAATTAAAAACTAAAAATTTATTTAGTTTTATTTTTATTTTTGTTTAATATATATATATATAATATTTTGGGGTGGCTACCGACCACCCCTTGGGGAGGGGGGTGGCTCGTAGGCCACCCCTGGATCCATTTGGGGTGGCCCGAAAACCACTCCTAGTGCTCAGGGGGTGGCGCGCGGCCAACCCCGGCCACTGGGGGTAGCTGTGCGGCCACCCCTAAGCCTTAGGGGTGGCTTTCGGGCCACCGCTGGATCCATTTGGGGTGGTGCGCGGCCACCCTCGGCCCCAGGGGTGGCCTTTCGGCCACCCGTAAGGCTTAGGGGTGGCTTTCGGGCCACCCCGAAATCCGCACGCCACCCCAGGAGGTCGCGAGGTGGCGCGCAGCCACCCCATTTTCTAATTTTTCTTGAAAAGAAAAAAGATATGATGGGTTTTAAAAAATATTAAAATAAGAGAAATTGCAATAAGTAAAAAAAAATAAGCGCCGCATCCCTGTCCAAAAACCAAGTCAGCATCACCTTGAAATCTAAACTACATTCAAACTTTATTTAAGTGGTCCATGGGTTTTATTCAAGTTGGTTTCGGGTTTGGGTTTTTGAATAAAAATTCAGTTCGAATATTGAATACTCATTCGAACCAAACACTAAATTGTTAGAGATAGGCCATGTAGTTCGGAGGATTCTTCGTTTCTTTAGATATGGGTCAATTAGTGTGTGTATATATAACTATGATTCGTAGAATTTTTATTTTTTCTTAAAGCATATTCTTAGTATGCTAAAACCAATTATCAATCAATCAAATTATGATTTTATTTATTAAAACAGGTATAGCTATTAATAATCATAAAGGTTTTCACTTGATTATTTTAACCAAATGACCTTTTTCTAATGGGTAACCGTATTGACAAAGATATCCGACCAATAGTGATAAAGTCAACCCGATTAAAGTAAGAATTATTTGGTTTATTTAGCTTAAAACTTCAAATCCAAAGCTTTAATTAATGACTCAGACCTCATTGGTTAATTGCGTGGTCCATCTTAAGATACCGTCTATATTCTCACCCTAATGTGAGCATATATGATTCATGTCTTATTGTCACTCGGGACCCATTCTCAAAAATATACCTTTTTTCTCGCCTGCCATATGTATTTTATTTTATTTTTTTTATTTTTTTCCTGCCCAAATGAAAGAGTTCCTCTTGGATGATTTTTTTTTTTTTGAAAAAATGATGTGATGAGACTTAAAGGTTAATGAAGTTATGGGTGTTTTGAATTATTTGTTAATTTCTTTGTTTTAAAATAATAATAATAATTAAAAAAAAATAGAAGAGAATAAAAAAGCATTAACAAACAAAGCTATATTATTGTCCCATTGCACTTTTGTTTCCGTTGCTAAGTTTATTTATTTTTTTATTTTTAAATAAAATGGAATAATAGACTAAGCAATAAGAGCAGTATTTCCCTTCTAAATTTCTATGTTACGGTTGTGTGCTATCTGGTCGGGATAATTTTTAGTATTCTTTGAAAAAAAAAAATTAAATTAAATCTAGATTTTCAAGCTTCATATTCTTAAAATGTGAATGTCGAGAAAAAATGTTAGATTTTTCGAACCAAACATCACGTTAAATCAAAGAGAGAGAGAAATATATACCATAATACCACTTCACTACGACAACCATGTAGGAAAAGTATGATACCATTGTATATATATATATAGGGGTTTGATTCCTACACTTCACCGGTACAACAATTGCACAACACTCCCTCACATGGGGGTGGGCTCCACACACTAGGTCTCACCCCATGTGAGGGGGTGTTGTGTAATTGTTGTGGTGGTGTTGTAAATCCATCATTTTCCATATATATATATATATATAAGATAAAATAAGATGAAAGAAAAGAGAGAAAGCGGAAATGAAAAGACACGTATTCACTAATTGTAAGTTATTAGCCATATGTTTTAAAAACTAAAAAAGTACAACCCACATTGCTAAATCTGTTTTGCTAGCAGTAAAGTATGAAGAATTATTGATAATTATGTGTTTAACAGTTAACCAGTCAGTTCTAGTCTTCCAGATTAAAGGATTCTATTATTATGTCTTTTCTTTATTAATATTATGACCAAGGTATCCAAAGTTTCACCCGATTAATCTTTCGGAGCATTCACAATTTCACATGCTGCTAATTAAGTAAAATATAATCTACATTTTAGTTAAAAAAAAATAAAATAATAATAATTATTATTTTATTTTATATTTAACTATTCACTTTCTCAAAACATTTACACGTCTTTCTTCTATGTTAGTTGCTCAAAAAAGATAATATAAAAAAAATAGTAAAATTTTCTCTATAAGAACATGTTTTTCTTTGGCGATAAAGTTTTATTTGCAAGACCGTACGTTTTTTAAATAGTTAAACCAAACGAAACATAATATAAGAAACAAAAGAAAATGGTAAATTCGAATCTTTTGTTTTGTCACCACTCACGAAGCAGAGAGTCTCCATCTGTGGTGCGTGGAAGAGGAAAGAGTACGTGGATACAAGGAGAGCAAATGGCATACAGCTGGCCCAAAAAGGAGTCCAGACGCCAGAGAGATAACCCCATCTTTTGCTGCCTCTGCTTCAAGATATGCTTTGTTTGGTAAAAGAAATCCGACTTTTGGTACAACCTTGTGTACGTCTTTGGAAGAATAGAACCCAAGGCACGGGGGCAGGGGTCCAACTTCACTATTTTTTTCTTCCCATCCCCACACCACACACACAGAATATTAAGAGCAGCTAAAGAACAGAACAAACTTCATCCAGGAATCAAAGAATTAGATACATGTAATTTTCAGTCTCAACCATAACATCCCCCCCGAAAACACTTTAGGATGTAGCACGAGCTTTGTGCTCTCATTCAACTGACACAGATTCAACCGCCCATATTTCGTCCAGCCCTTTGAATATCTCCAATTTTAAATCGCCAAAATTATTGAAAATACCATTTAAAAGAAATTAAAAAGAACCCTTTAAAGAAGAACACAACGAAAATACCATTATAATGGCACCATGTCTGAGAGCACCAAAAATAAAAAATAAAAAAAATGGACATTTCAAAGATGCAAATAGCAGAAAATTGATTTCATTTCATACTCATATAACGATATGATAGAAACAAAAGGAGATGCCGAGGAAATGAGCAAAACTTTTGACACTCAGCAACAAGGAAGCACTCTCTCCCCCTTCTAGAACCCTTGGACGGCTCTTATAGCACAGGAAAACCCAAAGGACTACAATGGTGGCTCATCCCTCCCCATCTCTCAACAGCAGAAACAAATAAACCTAAAACCACTCAAAAAACCACTCTCTCAGGAACAAATCTTCCGGTTCCTAAGACTCTCAACGCTATTGAACGAAAAACAAAAAGGAACTTACAATAACAGATACTAATAGATCCTAAACTGCAAAACTTAAAGGCAGGGTATATTGAGGGGTTCATTCATCCAACCAGTAATGTCATCGCCAATCTCACCCAAGTCCCAGTCAGGAAGCTCACTAGGTTCACCGTCCTCAAACCCACAAACATCGAAGCCGTCAAAAAACTGCCCAATATTATCAAATCCGAGGGAATCGAACTCCGGCACAAAACTAAGCTCTTGCTCAAACGGAACATCGCCAAACAGACCAAAATCTTCGGGTATCTGAAGGCTTGCCAAATCAATCTCAGCATTAGTATCAACACCCTCTTCTTTTACTGCGTCAGTGAGAATCGCATTGGTGTTGGACGCAGAGGTCTCCAACTCTAGCACCGAAGCCGGAGAGGTGTGTGACAACACGCTCTCAGAGTCATCTGAAGAACCCAAATGGTGGCTCTTTGACTTAGAAATCGCAGCAGAAGACGACGACGCGTTGTTGCTCTTCTCAGGGGCGGCATCGGAAATGGCAGCCAGAGCGGCTTCGAATTCGAGCCTCTTGCGCTCGTAAACCGCAGAAGCCTCTTCAGGAGTATTGTAAGTGCCCAACCAAATCCTTGCTCCTTTAAACGGGTCTCGAATCTCAGCCGCCCATTTGCCCCATTTCCTTTGCCTAACCCCTCTGTATTTTGAGGATGAGGGTCTTCTATTACCCATCGATGGGGTTTTAGCCAAAACCCTTTTCTTCTCAGGGTCTCTGGCTTCAACGTTACTATCCTGGGAAGAACTCTCTGTCTCAAGGGGCTTCGGTGCTTGTTTTTCAACAACAAGAGGAAGAGTGATTTCGCGGACGAATCGTTTAAGTTTCTTGGGCCTCCTATCGCTTCTCTCAGACTCATTCTCGCTTGAAGATGAGTCGGTAGCGTATGGATCTGAACAGATTACACGGACTTTCCTCATCGTTTTGGACTCTACAACAGGACCTGTAGGTTTCTTAGTCTTCTTGCAGATGTTCAGATTGGCAGGTCGTTTCTGTGGCTCTGACATTATGACAAACAGGAAAAATCTCTTGCAAACTAACCCCTCAAAATACCCAGGAAATTTTCAAGTACAATGCAAAAGAAAATCAGAGAAAGCTAAAAAAGAGGGCAAAAATCTCTCAGAATCTCAACGATATCAAGTGAGACCCCCTCTGAGGAACAAGAAAAGGAAAGAATATCGTTTTATATGAAAAGCCCCAAAGCACTCCACTCCAGAACAAGTCCTGCAAAAAAACCAAAATCACACAAACCCATCTCAGATTCAGCCCAGAAAAGCACCAAAAACCCCAGAACTCAAAACAAGGGTTTAACGGAGATTTATCAAAATCGCAAAAAGCCCATACCTCTTGGACCTCAAACGCATCGAAACGGACGGATTCACCAGATTCAATCTCTGCCAGAAACAGCAGAGAAGCATGCAATAGCAAGAGCAGAGAGCAAAAAACGCAGAGAAGATCGCAGTAGAGAAAAGCCAGAGCTGCAACAGAGCCCCAATCAGCACCAAATCAAACCCAGCCGACATAAATCCGCTAACCCACAACCTCGCTTGCTCCTTTCCACAAGCCAAAACCCCTCTCTCTCTCTCTGTTCTATTACTCTAACAGAGAACAAAAAACCAGAAACCAAAAGCAAAAAATCGTCCTGTGAGATACTAAATATAAGCAGCAACCAAAACCCCAAACCCCAAAAGAGACTCAGAGGATTAGAAATGTATGGCCAAGATTTTCCCTCATAAAAGAGACAAAGATCGGTTAAGAGTTATCAAGGTTTAGCAGGACAGTGATATAAACTGACTATATACTCTACAACCATTGAACGCCGACGCAAATCTCTATAGAAACATCGTCAGAAAAATAAAAATAATAATAATAAACAAATAAAATATCAGACATAAAATATTCTTAAAAAAAAAAGAAAAAAACAATTTTCTCGGTAATCGAAGACAAACAAAAAATTCATAGTATGTTATAGTCATACTACCTTTATTTGGCGTCTCTATCTCTCCTCCTGGCACACACTGCGTTTCACACACTCTCTCTCTCTCTCTCTCTCTCTTTAAGCCATTCACTTTTTCCCAAGCGGTCAAAAATAGCATTAAAAGAGAGGGCAAGTAAAATTAATATAAAAGTCTTTCTTGGAATTAAAATATTTTTGGGGATGGGTTTGATGAGCTGGCATGGCCTTCAAGGCAAAGTACATTCATGGAGCATGACCATCCCATCCCTCGTGCCATACATATCATGCCGTTGTGGGCCAGTGGAGTTTGTTTCTCCCACGAGTCCTTGCCTCACGCTAACTTATCCCGCGTGATACGCACTCTCTAATTGAACGGTGGTGGGGACTTGGGTCTCGCGGGTGTTGTGTACTCGCTTACGGGGAGCGTGGGGTATCTGATGTTGACGCTTCATTTAGGAAAGACACCGCCGCGATTGGCTACGTATCAGAGAGCAGGTTCTGTCTACTACTACTGCGATTCCCTCGTCAATATCAGGACCGGAATTGGTGATATTTACGATGATGACACTGAGAAAGCCTTGGTCCCCAAGTCTGCTACAGAAAAGGAAGGTTCCTATTGGTTCTTTTATTATTTTGGTAAGAAATCAATAATTTTTATTTTTCTTTAATTCGTTTTCTTTTTGGAAAAAAAATCGCGGTATTGAAATTCCTTAAATTAAAACATGAGAAAAAAAAAGAAGAAAAACAGAATAGAAGAATTCACAGCATATGAAGGTTTCCTTTTTTGCTTATGAAGTTGCTTAAATAGGTAAATTGCTTTTCTTTTCTTTTTTTTAGGCTAGCCTTTTTAGGTAGGATTCTTATGCTTTAGACGAGTATGAAGGCTGCATTAACTTTTCATTTTAAGATTAAACTTTACATACATAATGGTATATATATATTATCACATTATTTAAAATTAAGTAATAATATTTTTTGGACTCATTTTATACCGATTAATGTACCGTATTTTAAATGGCTTCCCATATACCTATTTTTTTTTTTTTTTTTATAAACAAAACACATAAAATATGCTACATCAATAATGTGAAAAATATAATTACTTTTTAAAATTTTAAATAACGTGACACTATACTCTTAAAATGGAAGAAAATAAAATCTAAATTATAAAATAAACCTGCTCCAATTTAATGAAGACGATCCTATTTCTTTGTAAATTAGGTAGACAATTTCAAATATGAGAATTTGGTTTCTCCATTAATTGCCTATGTGGGACTCCATAAAGTTATTAGAAGAGACATAGTTAGTGGGTCATTGCGAAAGTCTAATATTCATTATAAAAATGACAACGGTCAAAGTTGAGATAAGAAAAGAAAACACAAATCCTTCAAAGTTGAATGATTCCAGATTTGTTGAAACAACTGTTTTAGCTATTTTGCTGGTCGAGAATTTTAATGTACACACAAATAATGATGTTTGCATTTTGGTAGGAACTGAATTTGTTGAGATTAAAATGCATATGCATCGCAAAATAACAACAAATACAAACGAGTTCAATTTCAACCCATCTGAATTAGTCTAAAGACCCTTCCCTATTATTTGAAATTTTTGGAGTTATTTCAGGGGAACTTTGACCATGAGATATCAGATAAGTGTGGAAGATAAAAAAAAAATAAAAAATAAAAATTCCCTTTCTCCCTCTCACCATTTGAATAGAAGATTTTTTTTTTTTTTTTTATCGTTATATCATATAAGATTCATCATCCGACATCCACCCACCGACCGACTATTAAGCTTTGCTCGTTTATTGAAACACTATATATATCTATTACTCCATTATCTATTTATTTTATGGGTGACTGTGTCCTAGTACTTCTCTTTTTATTATTATTTATTTATTTATTTAAGTGTACTTTTCTTTTTAAAATGCGAAAACAAATGCTATTTCAAGAACAGCCTCCCTGCACGTGACCATGTTTGCCTTGAGATCTGTAAATGGTTCATCTGACGGCGCATACTGTGCCAACCAACCGTACCCAGAGTCGGTAGACCAACACTCCAACTAGCAAAAGTCTCAGCGAGTGCGGTTCACTGTTTCCCTTACCCTCCGCTATATATTTTAGTGTAATGTTTAATATAGCAGTTTCAATATATATATATATATATATATATATAAGCACAGCTCCCGTGGCCAAACGACTATTATGTATGATGGCACAATGGGTCGTCCACATTATCATGGAAACATGGGCATGTATGTGTATGCCCCGCATGTCACATGAGGTCCTGAGGAGGCTAAGTGGATTACGCAAATGGAGATGAGTGGACCGGGAGGGTCGCTTCGGTTTCCCGCCAATGGCGCCGACGTGGAACCCACCACGCGCCTCTTTTTCGCGCCAAAACGCCCACTTTCCCGCGCTGACTCCGTCGGAGAGTGAGACACCTGTTTCTATTGGGGACAGGTGTCTGCCACCTGTTGGGTAGTTGATGATGACGAGGCCCATGCGAATCGAGTGAAGTTGCGTGGAAAGCGCCGGCTTCACACCAACTCTTTTCCGCTTTTTTTCTTTTTCTTTTTCAAGATTTTCTTTCTCCATATTTGGGAGGTCCAATCAAATCTCCGCGTAATGATTTGCAATTGGACCTTCCCAAATATAGAGAAAGAAAATGGGTTTTCACCTATTTATATATCTTTTTATTTTCTAATCTACCTTGAATTTTTGACCGGTTCATAAAATACTTGTTTTTCTAACGTACCTGTCCACAAACTACCTCCATGGATAACATTAAAAAAAAAAAAAAAAAAAAAAGGTCTTTTGGTCCCCTCTCTCGAGACGTCCTAAATTTTGTTATGGGTCCCCAATTTTGTAGGCTGTTAACAATGTTTTTAGGTTTTAAAGTCAAAGAGAGATATATATATATATTTCCAATTTTGCTTGAATTTCTAACTAAATTTGTAAAAGCACAACCCTACAATAGAATGCCATCTCAAAAAAAAAAAAAAACCAAATGAGGTCTTGGAATTCTTATATAAAAATGGTAACAGGAAAGAGTTTATTTATTTTTACAAACTTAATTGTCTAAAATTGATTTAATTCGATTTATTAAATTAAAATACGTTGATAAAAAAACATGATTTTCACATGGATATATATACTTTTAAAATTTAAGTGAAAATTACATGTTTTAAAGACATGATTAATTTATAAGTTAATGGAAGAAATTTTGTAGAAAACGTTATTATTGCATAGGGTGGCATGTGTGCCAATTATTAAGTATTAAAATTTGTGGGTAAGTAATGTTGCCCGGGATAAAAGGCAGTTGACAGAGTCACAGCGAAGAGGATAGGCGTTTAGAGTAGAGCAAGAAATAGGAATTATTGCATTTCATGAGAGGGTACTGGTTAGCTCTCCATCCATTGATGGGGGGGGTTAAGTAAACGGATGAAAGTAAAAAATGGCCATAAATGCATTAGTTATTTGGCAATTTCGTTTGCCGTTGTGCGTACAGACCATTTACAGCGGTAGTTAGCCTGCCGTTGCACAATAATAGTTATGGCAACCTACTTGTACATCAGTACATAGTACGACGAAACTCTATTTAAGAAAAATAAGAACAAGAAAAAACACTTGCTTTTTACATGTTCTTTAAGAATACATAATAATTTTATAGATTATGTAAAAAAATATTACTCCAATCTAGTTTTAAAAAAAAAAAAACAAAAAATTATGAGTACAGTTGATTGAAGATAGAAAGATAGCATTAAATGATTACTTTATCTGTAACTCTATTTATTTTTTAACTCCCATATTCTATCACTCTTTCATCTTACTTTTTGTCCATCCTACATTAAATTTTACATATTATTTCATTTTTGCTTTCTAGTCAGCAAATTAACCGTATACTAATAATATGACGCATGGTTTAAATAAGACCGCCGTTTAACATATATTAGGTTTGAATAGAAAAAATTTCAGATTATTTATGTGATATTATTTTGTTAAAACAATATGCTATATTTTAATAATTGAGTATTAAGAGTGGTACAACTTTATTCAAAATGATCAAATTTCATTGTTCTATTGTTCAAAAAGAAAAAATTGTCCCAAAAAAACAAAAAACAAAAATAAAAGACTTTTTCAACAAAATGTCAAAACCCATTGAAGCTTCGATGCAACTTCATGACTGGTCAGAGACCTCACCTGTACTTTCATTCAACTGTCGTGGCTTAGGTTTTGGCATATTATTAAAGCATTTCTTTGTTTTGAAACGGCTATGTGTTTTAAAAGTATTTACCTGAAGTCAACTAAAGTCGCCATTTAACATGTCAAAAAGTGAAATTTTAAATAAAATTACCAACAGTCTCTTTTGGGAGTACATTTTAAAAAATGGCGGTTGAAAAATCATACAGGTCAGACTAGACCAGTCACAATGAAAAGATCATGTCTTTTAATTCTGACATGACAATTTTTAGTAGTGCTGAAAAGCTTATTCAAAATGCTACTTCCAATGTTTACTAATTTAAATCGGGTTGTAAATAGAGGTTCAACAATTTAGTTTGAGAGAGCCTCTATCAAAGTTAGGGCCGAGCATGCGGGCGGGAAATGCCCTTTATTTATTTATTTTTTATTTTTGTACTCCATCTCGGAGGAGTGCGGGTTTACAAATTTACACTTATAAACTGCATAAAACAGTGACAATCGTGCGGGGCGGGGGATGTGGGGTTTGTGGGTTGTACATGTATTCTAGATTCAGGCCAAAACATGAAAAAAAAAAAAAAAAAAATCAAACCAAAGCCAGATTCAATATCCATATTTAATAGAATCAATACCTAGATTCAAGCCATATATATTCATAAAGAAATAATAGCAATAGAGGTCAGAGAATGAGAGAAACACCAACCTATGGACGATGATGCAATTGCAGAGCCACAACCGGTATTGAAGCCGATCTTTCAGGTCTTGAAACTGCATGTTCATGATGTCCCCACAAGCCATAGGGTCGGCGGAGCCAGCGAAGATGGGATCGATCGATCAAGGCAGTGGCGTTGTGCAGCATAGGGGAAGAAAAGGGAAGACGGAGAACTTATGGTTTTTTTCTGGGAAAATGGCATCTTCCAGGGCAGAAGGGGGTGAAGGAGAAAAGGAAGAAGAAGAAGAGTAGGTGACCACCACGCAAGAAGAAGAAAATAGAAATGATGAAGGGTCGGGTAGCCAGGTAGGATTTTTAGAATTTTAGGTTTTTAGAGGGTCAGCGGGGCAGGGCGGGTCCCCAGAGTTTTTAAAAACCCCCAACCCCCCCCCCTCCCGCCTCGCACGGGTATATCATTTTTGGACTTGTATCTGCAAAAAATCAACTAAAACCTGAAATTTTAGGGGTGGGTCTGCAGGTATTTGATCACCCCTAATCAAAGTGTTGGTCGGTCTGCGATCAAACGAATTGTCCAAAATTGAGACCAATACCGAGACCGAAGGCATTTGAACTCGATTTAGAAAAACGAGTTGGCATGTTAACCCGTTTAATTAATATAGTAAAAAATGCATCATAAATGTGTCACAAACAAGTTGACGGGTCATAAATATGTTATAGTCTAAACTCAAATTCTATATATTCGTGTCGGATTCTCGGATTGTATCAAAATTGTCAAACCTAATCTGAACACTATCACGGTCGCATCCCGTTGAATTTAATACCAAGTTTCGAGGCGTTCTATTGAAGGCTCATTCGACCGAAAGTATTCATACGGTTTTATCGCATTTCTAATTCAAATGAAAATCGCGGCAGACTGTTTACATTTCGTGTTTTATAGGTTTATGACTATTTTAAAAATAAACCCAATAAAGACAGCTTAGGGCCTATTTTATGTTGCATTCCTCTCAGTTTTTCATAAGAAACACTCTAGGAGTGATTTTTCTTAAGTTCTTAATTTTTCTTGGTTTTGCTGAAAAGTTGTGAGTTGTGTTTGTTAATCTTGTGACTCACTACACTATGCTACATCAAAAAATGTAGAAAAAACATACGTTTTCAAATCATAGGCAAAATGATGCATTTTTAAAGGCCAAACCGTAATTTTAGCAAATGCTTAACTACGTTTTTAAAAACTATGTTTTCAAATAGCTCGTTTTGAAACCAGAAAATCAAAAGGAAATGTAGTACGAATCGAGAACGAAACCATGTGTGCGTGCAGGACGGGAAGGGAAGGGAAGAATTAACCAATACGACTGAACACGAAGAAAGATATAATTTAAAAGACATGAAATTTGCATTGAAGCTACAACATGAATGGCGGGCCTTTAAGCAAAGTAATGTCGATATAAACCTCACTCTCTTGGCTTGCATGCATGAAAAAGGATGAACACTTATTAGCTCATCTCCTCTCCATCAAGAACCCAAAAAAAGAAGATGAAAAAAGCATCAACAATCAGAAAGAGAAAAGCAAAAAAATCCTAAATAGGCAGTCGAAAACAGAGCTAAGAACCTCTTATCATCTAATCCTCAGCCTTTCGTCCCCATTTTCCAGGAAATGGCGAAGTTCTTTCCTACAGCGAGTGACAAACCACTAACCTCTACCATCACACTCTTCTTCTTATCATCTCCATCTTCCAGCTCCCTGAGGAACTTCTGCTCTGTTGCGGTCAACTCTATGTTTGAAGCACCTGTCACCGGGTTTCCATCAATCTCAAGTGCAGATGCCCCTCCACTTCCATCCAATCCCAGCACCGCAATCTTTCCAATATACCAACCCTTACCTAAAGCATACTTGCTCTCCTGGACCTGTGACCAGACCTTCACAGTTCCCTTAGTAAGGGTTGCATAAAAATCAACATAGGTGGAGTACCCATTTCCAAGTTTCATTTCAGGCAGCTCATCATCATCAAGGAAAATGTTCCCTTTGGCTGCTCCTTCAGTGGCTCCGGCCGGGAATGTCACGATCAGGCTGAAAGGTGTCATTCTAGCTTCCTTTGAAATCAGTCCACCCTGCTGCATTGGTAGAATGGTATTCTGATACAAATGCACATTAACCACGTGCAAAGGTGCATCCAGTGTGACATAGCTCCCCTCTTTTGATGCAATGGTTTGTGTCATATCAAACAAACTGTACCAAGTACCGGGGGGAAACAGTGCTTTAACCTCTGACTTTCCTTGCTCAAGAACTGGCGATACCATGAGACTGCTCCCTAGCAAGAACTGGGTGCTCAGCCCATAACACTCGCTGTAACTTGGGAAGGAGAAGAAAAGTGGCCTGGCAATTGGGGCTCCACTGATATGAGCCTCGTAGCTCAAGGTGTACAGGTAAGGCAGGAGCTTATACCTCATACCCAGAGCATTTCGAGCAGACTCAGCAACTGACTGCCATTGATAAAGCTCCTGTCTTGGGGAATAGTAGTTTGCATGATCCCTTGAGAAGGGATAGAAAGCACCAACTTCAATCCAGCGGTTGCAAAGTTCTTCTGTAGGTTGTGGATAGAACCCGCATATATCTGAACCAACCATTGGCACCCCAAAGATACCAAAGTTGAGCATAGTGGAAATTGAGTACCTCAAATTCTCCCAAGTGCCTTGATTATCACCTGTCCAATGGGCAGCATATTTGCCCGAACCAACATAAGTGGAGCGAGATAGTATGAATGGTCTCTTGCCCTCAAGTCCTTGAAGGGCTTTATTAGTTGCAACGGTTTGAGAGAAACCATAGAGACTGTGAGCATCATACTCCAAAACACCATTGTAGTGAACTGCACTAGTGGCTATGGTTTTATACCCTATTGGCACCTGCAAACCTGAAGCATTTATCTTGTAAGGTGGATCATCCCATCTTGTCTCCGTAATGTTCTTGCAGTCCAAGCAGCATATCCAACCAGGTCCGGTACCAGTTGGGCACTGCTTGCCCTTTGGGATTTTGCACAAGCCAGTGCAGAAATTTGAAACTTCATTCATGTCAATCCATAGACCATCAACAGGGACAAGTTCATGAAAACGTCGGATTTCATCACCCCACCATGAAACGGTTTTTGGGTTAAGGAAGTCAGGGAAGTTTACAGCTCCTGGCCAAACTTGAGCTAAGTAGGGTTCACCCGCATACTTGATGAAAACATCATTGGCAATGCCCCTTTGATACACGCCATAACTGGAATTAACAGCAATTCCAGGGTCAATAATGACAATGTATTTCATACCAATGCTATGTATTTTGTCTAGGAATGCTAAAAGCTTTGGACGAGGGTAGTTGTTGGGGTTGAGGGTGAAGTCCTTTTTTCCATCCATGTGATCATCATCATTCCATATCACATCAAGAGGGATTTGAGCCTTTTTGTAGTTTTCAACAACATCTTCAACTACAGATAGGTTATGGTAACCCCACCTGCATTGGTGGAATCCTGTAGCATCAAATATAAATGATAAATTAATATGACCTCTCAATTTCTTTCTACAAGCAGTTCCAAATGAATTATCTATAAATCAGCACACCATTTGATTAAATGTTGGGAAGAGGAACATGCAATGCACAGGGCATGATGCAGAGGTTTGACATTTTTTAGCAGCTAGAGGTATTCCTAGTAGTGGAACCAGGATTCTTCAAAGGGGGGGACAAAGGAAGGTGTTTGACAAACCAAAAGATACTTGGGTGTTTAGAGGGGAGGGGTGCAATTCCCTTTTTTTTTTGGTTAGGGCTAGAGGGTACAAATACTTCATAGTGAAGGGGAACATCAGGGGCATCATGCTCCCCCCCCCCCCCCCCAAAAAAAAAAAAACCCACTCCATATTATGGAACTTTTAGGAAAATATTAGCATTTGATTGGAAGTTCAAGATTTTAACAAGCTAGATTTCAAGAGAGAATAGGTTCAAGAAACCCAAGATTTAGGTCCTATCCCATATTGTTATTAGCAGGTTGAATTTCAAGATGATAAAGAAGTGGAATAAATTAAGTAAATAAATTTTAATGAGGTAGATAGGAGAACAAGCATGTCTACTTGCAATGAATAGAAAAGCTAGAAACTTGACAAAGAAAATGCAAAAGCTAGAGACAACCAACCGGTCCAATCAACTGACGAAAGTGATGGTCAATATAATCATTTAATAGATAAAGAAAATTCTAATGACTAATTATCATGAATTTTTAGTCTATCTTCCTCAATATGAAACAAACATTAGCTCCACATTCTCCATAAAGTGAACAAGCAATAATAGTTAGAAATGAACTTGTAACATTGTCAACTAAATTTGGAAACATTAAATGAGTAACCTCTACAGGCAGACAGCAGAGTGGCACCCCATGGGCCAATGCCAGTTTGCAAACTAATTTGTCCTGAAAATTCATTTACTCCAAAGATTTTTTTATTTTCTTTTACAACTGTGTTCAGCTACAAGAAAAGCCCACGTTTAAGAAGGCTTTATAAGGTGTAGGGCAATGGCAGAATTATTATTAACGCTTTCTAACCAAACAAGGTAACCATTTCTCCTACCGACATGAGAGTAGCTGTAAAGCAAGGGGACAACAATCACACGGTATACATTCCCCACGATCTACAGCAGTCTCTCCTCACAAGACATGGCAGTGGTAGATGCAGGGTATTGGGCTAGGTACAGGAGTGCTTATTACAAAAATGGCCGCCTAGAATTGGTATAATATGGGTCCCAACCATGCAATCATGGCGGCATTGTGATTGAAGAAGGACAATGATCATCAATTTCCACCTCATGTAGGGAAGATGATTTTAAAAGGACAACATGGTATGCAAAGATTAAAGTAACGACTAACGACAGAGCTTTAAGGGGTCCACAACTTATTTTGTCCAACTATGTGAAAAAGTTTGAAGATTTTTGCCCTTGAAAAGTTAAGCCAAAATGCAGAAAGAAACTAAAGTGAGAGGAACTAGAGCTTCCAACTTCACGTATTGCCGTATCTTTTATGTGGACATTACAATTAATTTTTCAGTTATTTATCAAAGAGATAAGATATTTGCAGACCTAAAAGTTGTTTCTGGAGATTAACAGATTAAGAAATTAGAATAGAGCCTTAAAATAACACTAAAGTGAAAAAATATATGAGACAAACCCACCAACCCAAATTATAAAATAACAAAACATCCCTATACTACAGTCTTGTGCATATACCAAATGTGCATATACAGCCTATTGATCAACCATCAATAGACCTTTTCCAACATACCAAACCAATCAGCTGGTTCTAATTTCTTGGATATCCTAATCATCTTATAATATCAAGGCTAAAGGCAAAAAGTCATCGATGAGGGGATTAAGACAAAGAAGAATATCATATTGTCTGTAGCATGATTCTACACACTATAGTTTCTAAAAATGAACCGAGTTTATTAAAACCTACTAACTAAAGAGAAAATCACTTTTTTTCTGATCAGACCAATTCCATCATTGGATTTCTAAAAGATCTCATTCTCGTCACAGCAACAAATTGAATTAAGCACACTAATCACAAAAACTTAAATGTAAAGACAGTGACTTAAAACACTACCAGATCGAAGTAATAATCGACGACAATATGTGGTGGAAGAAAGAGAAAAGGGTGAGAATTTAATCATACCCAGAGACCAGTAAGGCATTGGAGCTGGCCGGCCAATGAAGGAAGTGTACTGATCAACCACACCCAAAGGTGAGGGACCAGGAAAGAAGTAAAAATCAAAGACACCTCCAATAACCTTGTACGTCAAAGAAGTCCCACGGTAGAACACGTCCATCCCATTGCTGTTGAGCAACAAAACCGCGTGCGCAGAAGGCTGCCCACCATTGTTCCTAAGGTCCATGTAAACCGGGTGGGAACCATACAGATCAGTGTTAAGAGTGATGGCCGAAACATCAGTGGTGTACAAAGTGTAAGGATCATTGGGATACAGTTTGATTCCGTGCGGTTGGGTGTTCTCTCCGAGGCCGTACAAAGACGCGTCTTTGGGTAACTTGGTGGAAATCTCCAGGTACTGGTCCTTGAAAACCAAACTACCAAATGGGTCTGACCCATCCGCGCTTGAGTTGAACAGGGTTTCCCCGTTTGATTTCCTCCTCACCGCGAACCCAAATGGGTCAGCGATGCAGCTGAAGATGAGCTCCGAGCCAGAGTACTCTGACACCGTCACTGAGTTCTTTCCTTTTCTCCCAATGGTCTTCTGCAACCTTGGAGGTTGCTCTCTGGGCAAGAGATTGTACGGTACCTCCCACCTCTGCGTCTCCGCGTCGGTGATATGGACCCTCAAACGATCCTCAGTCTCATGCCTGTGCAAAATCACAAAATAGAAAGATCAAAGGGTTATTCAGAGGGTATACAATAATGTAGCCTTTAGACTGTAGTAGTAGTAGTAGTACATACTTGACAAAGAGCTGCAAGTGAGGGAGATCAGGGCCGTAGATATTGTTCTTCTGGTTGACTATGAGATGGCCCACAAGGCCCCCATCAGGGATCTCTCCGAGGGAGATCAGACGGTAGCCATTGCCAATCTTGGTAGGAGGGGTGGAGGAGGAGGAGGAGGATGAGTTTGCTCCGGCGGTACATAGGAGCAGAACTAGAAGAAGAGAAGCGAGAGTAAGAGAAGTTACCATTGGTTAAAAGTTACTGCCGAGTGAAAGTGAAGAGTGTCACTTGGGACTGTTGGAGCTTGGGTTTGTTCGACAGATATAGAGGCCGGGAAGTGTGGGATTGTGTGAAACAGTGAGAAAGTGCATGTGAGGAGATGAGGAAATCGTGAGCATGTGCAGATGTGCTGATGATGGTGAGTGGGCCAAGACTCCACTGGCGTGGTCCACCATGCACCGTCGTTTATCTTCTTTCTTGTGTGGTGTGGGAGGCACCCTTCGATGTCCCAACTTTATAATTAAATGGTCGGGATCGAAATTCTGACCGTTCCCACAATTGTGGTCAGTTGGATAGAAGAATCATGGAATATCTCTCTGAGTAATACACTTTCTATCATCTAATGACCCATCGATCACTCAGCCAAATGGCTTTTGATTGCACCGACGTGACTTTGAATCCTAAAAGGTTGCACGAAGTAGGTGGATAGAAATGTGAATTAGGTGCAGCAATTTGTGTTTCCTTTATTGTGATTGGTCCAACCATATTTATTAATTTAAATATATTTTTTAAATCTTAATTTATTAATTTTGTATTGAATTTATATCAAATTTACGAGTCATGTAAAAAATTGTTAGACTATTTAGTTGTATGTCGAGTTTGAGTCAATATCAAAACATGAATAATGTGATTTAAGTTACCTCTAACTTTTCTCTCGACTCTAATTTATAGTTTCTTTTTGTTTTAATAATGACATGTATTTTTTTATGTAAAAAATATATATATTTTTAATAACTTAAAAAAGACACGTCTAACTTCTAAAAATTGATTTATATGAATTACTTAAGGACTAATATAATAAATTTGTGTGTTTTGTTTTCGCGTTGATTAGTCTAGACTCTAGAGGTGTGTAAAAAATGGACAACGCCACTGTGAATGGCGTTGTCAGACCTGGAAGCCAGAAAGTCCGATCCCCATTCCGTGATTCTCGCTGATTTAGTCTCGTTGATTTGATTGATTAATTGTATTAATATGATGACTAGGCCCCGTTTGTTAACCTGGGAGCTTAACATAATTATATTGTCAAATATGCAAGCATTACGGAAGATGTCCGTGTGATCATTCTAAGAGACAATCTTCAAGCAATCAAGAAACCAAGAAGAGAGTTAAGGTTAAAAATTATATTTTTATTCTATATTGTTGATGGGTCAGTATTAACCCACTTTTAAATTAGTTATTATTAAAAAATAAATTATAAATTTATCAAAATTGTCACATTAATATTATAAGATAAAAATATTATATTTAAGATTACTTTGAACTTGGTACCCATAAATACATTGATATTGGGCAAATGAATAAGAATATATTATATAATAAGGTCTAAATAGAATAAATAATCTGCAGTATAAAAAGGACAGTCCGGTGCATGATTTTGTCTGATATCGTATGGCCTGCCGACTGTTCGGGGCCAGTAAAATATTGCCACTTCTCTACCCGTCCGACGTCCGTGATTAGTCCCAATGTTGTTAGCTGGGATCCAAAGGTCTAAGGTTTAATTAACTAAATTTTGTATTCAATAATTATAGGTTCAATGGCCAGGCTTTTAACAATTAGTTTCAAAAACAAGTATATGTCAAGATTTCAAGTCACCCAAGAGCTAATCTATAAGTTGAATTAAAATGTGTTAAATAAAAATATTTTGGTATAGAATTAACTGCAATAAACATCATATTCGAAAGGTTAATGGAATGTGTTACCGTTTCTAATGATTATTAATAGTTTAACCAAATCAATACGCACCAATTTTTAAGACTTTTGAATTAATAATAGTTAGCTCTTAACATATCGTTGATATTATCGCATTATGTTTTTAATTATATTGGATAATATGTCGATCTTTTTTAATAGGCTAGAAAGACAAAAGCGAAAAAAGAATTACGACAGGCGGAGGATCGAATGATCTATTATGCCACTATATCTAATAGGTGATTGCAGCCCATTTTCTGTGGCAAAAGCCCAGTCATGTTACAAGTAATAGATTCTAATTTTAATTTAATAAAATCTACAAGATTATGTCATTTTGAATTTATTAACTTCTTTTAGACCTTTCTTATAAAAAATTATAAAGATTTTAAGACTTCTTTTTTTTTTTAAAAAAATAAAATAAAATAATGTCAAGTTATTATTGGCCTAAATAATCGTTAAATAATTTATAAAATTAAGTATAGAAAAATAATTCTCTCCCATCTTTCTTTAGTGTTAGAGCTGTATGAAAGATGTAGGAGAATTATTTTTCTTTAAATCATTTCTTATATATATATATAAAAGAAATGGTTCAGTTACACTTGCTATACACCTCTCCTACACTCAGTTCTACGTGGTGCCCATTTTTAATTTTTTTTTCCTTTAAAAAATTCCGAAAACACATTTGGAAATGAGTGTTACGTAGGATATATTGGGTGTAAGAGAAGTGTATAGCGAGTGTAACAGAATCATTTTTAGATATCTTAACATCTCTTTCGATATTAAATTTAAGGAATGTGTTATTTTTACATCACATTACCCTACATCAATCCTATACACCAAAACATATTGGTTGTGTGACCCATGTATATGTGATCCACATATATGAGACTCACATGCATGACTCTCACATTCTATGTATTTTGATGTAGGATTAATGTAGGGTAATGCAATGTAAAAATATATATATATATATTTTTTTAAATTTAATAGGTTTATATTAAACTAAATCCTGCACAAATATTTAAGGGGGTGTTTAGCATTATTATGATATTATATATTTTCCGCAAAAGATTCGAAAGGAAAATATGAGAACCTAATTAACGAGATATTGAGATCTATTAGGAGTTGGGTGCATCGTTATTTTATTTGAATTAAAAACGCACGGAGTTGTACGTCCTGGCATGGCATGGCATGGAAACCAGATTTTCTCCGAAGAATTTTGCAATATTCACATGCATGGAGTAGAATCAGGAAAACCTACCTGGGAAGTGGGAATATTATTATACTGATCGACTACCATCTATTTGATATAATCTAATCAAATTATATACTTGTACGCTAAAACATGGATACGCTTAAACATGTTTTTATATTAATTAGTGCCCGGAACACTGAGCAAATACTCAAATTAAACACATTCGGACACCAAGAAAACTTGTTATAAATTTTAGTAGATAAGTATGATAATTAAATTAATGTACCATCAAATCTGATTATAATCATATCTAGAGGAGATAACAATAATTACAATAAATTTCTTATATCAAATCCTTTAATATACTCTAACAGTTTGTTGATATTTTTGTAATTGAGTGTTAAGATAATAGTCGATTGAATAAAACTTAATGAGGCCCATACGTATAAAGTAGGTACCTATTCAGATTAATATTGTTCGAGCACATGAACCTCATTAAAATTTCCTTTCATAAAAGTGCGAAGAAATTACAATTTGGCCAAACAAATTATAGTCAATCATAATTACAATTTGGCGAACAAATTGCAATCAATCCCGATTCATAATCGTCTCTCTCTCTCTCCCATTAACTCATTTAATTGAATACAGTATTTTTGGGGGATGGACCAAATTTTGTATGAATCTCTAGCCCAATAGAACAGGTCCTGGTCCAGATCGACTCTTGGACTCTAAGCAAAGGTATGAATGAGGGCAAGCTGACAAAACTTGGCCATGCCACTCCAATCTCTCATCAGTTTGTTCTGATCGCTAAAGATTTCTTAAGATGCTTTGATGGGCACGAAATAAAAGCACCCTAGGGAAAGGATTTGATTTTGATCCCTAGCTAGCTCCCTCCATTAATTGCTTGAAAACAAAGCCACGTGACGTGGACCACCACAAATACAATAATGGTCCCGCGCGAGATCGAGTTGTTTTCCATATTACATACCATGAGTTTATACTCAAATTGTCTTTTTTTAACCTAAATATGAGTGCCAACTTATCCCAAGTCCCAAGACCTCAAAATAAGACGATCGACCACATCCACATGATGATCGAACCCATCAAAGTTTCATCTTAAATTTGTTATTTCATCTTTCATTGTTCAACATATATATTTGAACAAAGAATTCATGTACACTTTAAAAGGCATTTGTTACTTGCATTCATACTGATCCACTTGTTGCAGAGATTGGGTTCCATTGTAATCGGTTATGCTCTGTAAAAATTCAGGTTTGCTTGACATCATACTGAAAGGAGATGTCTTGCAACTAGTGAATGAGATTAACTCAGAATTTCCTTCTCTAAGCAAAATTGGACACTTTATTTATGGGATTAAATCATAACTAAACCCCCTTCACTCCTTTAATGTAATTCAGGTGAAAATAAACTACTCATGTTCTAGCAAAAATAACTGTGTTTAATGTCATGAATACAATATGGGTGAAAGAAACTCCACCTCATGTTTCTGGTAGTGTTTTTAGGGAGTTTTTACAATCCTAACTATTGACCTTAAGGTCTCTTATTTATTTATAGAGATGATTTCTTGTTAAGAAAAAATAATAATAATGAATTATACCACACCACTCATCAACATTTGAACATCTACATCTTTAATATAAGGAAAAGATGGGCCCTGTTGAAGCTCGCCAAATGCTTTTCAAGTCCAACCATTCCCAGAAATCATGGTTGAGGTTTGGCCCATTAGCCGAGAATTCTCTGAGATTGAACCTTTGACGTCACAAGCTGCCACCGCATCCACTTCTAAAAGAATCTTCCAAAGTTGACCTCACTTTCACCGTCAGATCATATTTGAATAGATCCGAAAGCCCAAATCAGAGCTTGCCACGTAAGACAAGGCATTTTGTCTTGTAAATTATGGGTAGGTGGCATGAGGTGGTTGGCGGACGAGTCTATTAGCCGAGATCTGTTGGCTTCTACCAAAGATAATTAGGGTTGTGGTGGCGCTAATGAAGGAGGTGATGATCAATCGAAGATGAAAGTGAGAAGAGGGAAAGGGAGATTGGGGCTACCGGGAGTTGTAGGAATGGGCTATTTGGGATGAACGAAAGGGGAATAAAATTCTTCCCAAAACTGCACATTCCTCTGATTTCCGGTGGTTCCTCCCTTTCCATTCCATCTCTACATGGGTTATATATATTCTACTGCCTTCATTTGTAACCAGGCCGATCGAGTACGAGGAGGTATACTTTCATGTTCTATCTTTTTTCTTCTTTTGCATAAATGTACTTGATAGCACTACTACTCATCCTCATTGAGAGCTTTTTGAGTTGTTATCTGATCCATCAGTTCGTACTAAACCTCAGTGACTGGCGGCGGAGCTTGGATCTTTCCTTTGGGGCCGGGACTATAAATGGCATCTTCGTCCCTTGTCTTCTTCCGTTTCTCGCTGGTGACTAGCCATGAGAGACTTTTGTTCCACGACACAGAGCGGTCGGGAGTTCTGTTCCATCATCCATGCTTTGGCTAACTCATATTTTTAGGGGATATAAATTCTTTTTCTCTCAAGATTTTTGGCAGATTATTAAGTTAACGTTGGAAATATTATATGACTGGTTTTGTTTCTGAGAAGATTATTAAGGCGTAGTAGGCTAAGTTTACAAAAAACATGCCAATATAACTTTTAATTTATTCATCTACAGACTACAGGCCAATATAAATGTATATATATATATGGAAAGCTACGTAGTCCTTCATCGGTTCATCCGATACTAATTATTGTGCTGATCAATTTGTTTGGTCGGTGATATTAATTTATTTTCAAGAAATTAAGGGACAGATAGATGGAATTTCATTGGATTAATTTGTCGCCTTCCATACTTTCATACACAAAAAACCGTCAGTCACCAAACAACCTTCCTAAAATGACAGGAATTCGCATGGTGATTAAGCCAGAAGGACCACCGGCCTTGTAAATCTGCCATCACATATATTAAAACCATCTTAATTCGTCTCAAATAAGCCGGCCGGTGAAACGAACAGCAATCAATAGTATTCTTTGTCTCATAAGGCCCACCTTCCTGAGATTAAGACTCAACACCAAATTCATCTCTAACACATCTTCAAGCTTTAAGGTTCTGTAAGGACCAAACACAAGTATTTAAGAGTGACCTTTGGACCACGTACAGGAATTTCTTAGGGACAAGCTAGGACAAGTAATTTCTCATTGTCGTAAATGGTTAATTGTTTATTAATTTCTCATGGGAAATGAATAAACAAAGAGAGGGACCTTTGAATATCCATGGTCTAGCAAAAGATTCAACTGAAAACAATAAACACCAGGCCAGACAAACACAGCTTTAATATCCATGTGCATAAAACCAGACAAAATCATTTCTTGAGAGTATTGTGGGTTTGTGTCATAAGTTATCAGTGAAAGATTCCTGGTTGTCTTGTGAATACCTTTTAATTAACTCTTTGTTGAGATGTCACGTTCATGAATTTTGTTCTTCTTGATGGTTGAATGCGACGTCCTTTATTGGTTCTCTGCTAGCTAGACTGCTATCAATCTAATGAAGTTAATTAAGCAGAGAAAAAAGAAAACATTAATTGATATGTTGATCTATTCACATGGGGTGCTTTTGCTTTTCGTATGTGTCTTCTGGCTTACGGGGCCACGACTTAATGTTTTTCATTTTAGAAAAGTTCTTCCATCACTAAGTATATATTAATGGGTTTTCCATCCATATATGAAAGGTGACGATCGACTCTCGATCTATCTGTCCCTTTCATGAATAAATATCCATAGTTTTGAGCTTTCTCAAGTGTTTGTATTCAGCTGCGCGCAGGGAGTCAAGGACCAAATTAAGGGCAATTGGGTAAATGTAAAGATGTTTAAGTAGTACTTCACAAGAAAAGTAAGGGCAAACCTAACGAGTTAGCAGCTTGATTAGCTTCAAAAGCATGTTCATGGGTGGAGCTGCATGAAACTCGGCACTCATGATCAATACCAATTAACTTCTCCAAAACATGGGTAGCCTGAATTAATTAGTGGGCTTTCTGTTTAATTTTACATGTTTATGATCTTAAATATTGAATAGAGCTTCTTAATTGGTGATCGAAGTATATATTTGTGTGAGTTGTCATATTTTGAAGCTCACGAAAATTGACTAGATATTGCTTTTCAAGCCCAACCATCCCCAGAAATCATGGTTTGGCCCTTTCGGCTAGAATTCTCTACGATTGAAACTCTGACGTCACGTCAAAAGCTCTACCGACTACTGACATGCCAGTCTGCCACCCTAAGCATTTTTCTTTGATGGTTTTTTGAGCTGGATATTTCCTTAAATTGTAACACCTTTTTTTCCTCATATCTGCTTCAAATCCTTTAGTCTAGCTTGTGGCCAACTTTGTCACGTGTTTACAACTTACAAAACCATTCTAAAGTACGCATGTAATTTATATTAATTAGCTTAACAGAAGGAATCAATCATGCATGGAGAGTGGTGATCATGGTGGTTAACCCTTGATTCTCTTCAGTAAATCATAGCCGCTCATTCCGGTCATTGAGTAGTTTGTCTTTGTCGCTACAAAAAAGAAAAAAAAAATATAAATGCAAGGTTTAAAAAAAGTTTGTTGTGTATATTTGGAATATGCCGTGAAAAAAAAAAAAACTTGACATGTGATGAGTTATATATATACACTAGGAAAATTTTCCATGTATACAATATACTCAATGCCAGGAATGAGTACACTTTCCTGGGGTATATATGAGTCATGCATGGACAAGGATCCTCTATAGTTTAAGAGCCAATATGTATCTCAATTTTTATTTTATTTTTCGTATTATTCATTATTCTTTACATGGTAACAACATATTTAAATTTACAAAATTTACCAAATTGTTCTATCATATCTTTGCTTTATTTTACAAAATTAACAATAATGTTTGGGGTTGAAATGGATTTCTAAAAGGATATTGCGACAATACATAGCATTATTCTCCTATAATCCTTCACTCTCTCCCACTGTCTTTTGTTCTAAAGAGAAATTATATATAAGAAAGAGAATAAAGTTTTCTTTTAAATTGAGTTTGAGAAATTTTTTTCAATTCAGTCTATTAATTAAATAGTTTAAATGTTATGAGGACATGTAAGTTTAATAGACTATATTAAAAAAAGAAAAGAAATTCTCCAACTTAATTTAAAAGAAGACTTTGACTATTAATTAATTATTATAATGCAAAAAGCAATCCCAAATATTGAAATTTCCCATTAGAAGACATTACTTATAAGCTAGCTGCAAACATTGTATATATTATCCCATCAATCTTTATCCGGAATAAATCAATGAAAATAGTTATTGCATCTGTAACATTTATTATTTAATTGCTGAAGTGGCCGGATAAGAATTGCCGCACACCATGATTACACATACATATTTAATCAAATCCCAAATATTGATTTGAGGGAATTGAAAGGGGTCTAATTCTCTCTCTCTCTCTCTATTGAATTCCTTTGAGCTCTCGGAAGAAATAATATAATTAACCCGCCAAACGACATAGACATGCATCACACCAATTATACGGGGCTTTTAGACTTATAATTCTCAAACTCGTGACACTACCGATGCAGTAACTCAATTATACAACAATGGTAGATAATGTGCACCTTAATCACATATTTAACTTAAAAAATAACCCTAATTAGTCAGATAAAATTAGTTAAATACATAGAAATAAAAGCCTACATATGATCAACATATAATTGAATATCTGCTCTTTGTATGTCTGCGGAGACAATGCTTGAATTCAGAGCATGTATTGTGTTTTGGTTATGAATAATAGTTAGAAATCACACTCACATTCATTAAAGCGGTAGGACGTACTGAAAAGTAAAGAAAAGAGAAAAAGTGGGCGGGGTTGCACATGTTCCTTTGTTTTTCAAGAAGTAGTGCATAATGCATTCAAACTTCTGATATTGACAGAGAAAGATTCTTACGTTTGGCTTTTTGGCTTATTTGGAAAAAGGGTGGACTGGAGTGTTGTTAAAGATTATTTCCGCATAGGGATAAAGACTGCCTTTTTCTCCTTATTTTTTAACTTAATTATCGCAAGAAACTGCACTGCTTCTGATGGACTCCTTTTTTTTCTTCTTCTTGCTTTTGAGAGAGAGAGACGTACAGAAGACTTCAAAATGACGACATGCAGAAAACTAACAAGCAATGAAGGAAGGAAACCTCTTCCTTCAGGCTTCTGCTATATATTTATTTCTCTCACATATCAACCTATATATATATAGGTCTTCCAAGTACATTCAGACTTTTACAAAGACTGCGTTTGCTTTTTCCTATTTCGGAAAATAGAGAGAACACAAACACATGGCTGCTTTGGTTGTGACCGGGTGGCGTTATATTGTGATTCGACTTCAATTCCACATCATCTAGCAAATTCCACATCATATATAACGCTATAGGCCACATATAGCGTTATATATGTGGCGTTATATTGTGATTTTGATGCTTTAAAATGTTTGTTGAGTGTAAATTTGGTAAACCTTATACTTAAGTGACTCATAATAGGGAAAGGGTCCAATTAAATTAAAGGAAGGACCAGATGGCGTTATCATGGCTTCCATGTCTTTTCTTTATTTATTTATTTGAAGTTATGGCTTAAAATAAACTTCAGTATTATTGTTATATTTTGTTTGATTAAGCTAAGCAATTTCAGCCATTGAGACGTTCCCACCAATACCATCCAACGTACGGTACTCTTCGGGAATCATATCATCTCATGCCCAATTATGCCAACCGGATACACACGTACTTACACAGAGTCGAGAGAGAGAGAGAGCTTCATCCTTTTCACAAAAAAAGAAAAAGAAAGAAGCTTAGGTAAAGAGAAGAATCTCCCCACATTTGAATGGGGACAAACGAAACATCGATCGGTGCATGTTTGGGTGGAGTGAATTAAGGACAAGGAAGCAACATAATTGAGAGATTTTTGTCTATGAATTATTTGATAAAAGTAATATAAAATCATATTGAAAGTTAAAAAAAAAAAAAAAAAAAAAAAGAGAGAGAAAAGAAGAAGAAGAAAAGAGAGAATGTATTTGATACTTTCACAATATTAAAAGAAAGAAAAGGAAAGAAAAAGAAAATCTATTAAATTAAACATGTCTCAAACAACATATATTAGTTCACATGGTAGAGTATGCGGTCTGCCAAACAGGTGGTGCAACACAGGCTATTATGGATGATGGGTGATGGAGAATTTATTTTTATTTGTTGCACCTAACGGAAGATTAGGTTAATTGCTATATGCTTATTGTGTATAACATAGTAACACGTGTCGTCATTTAATTAGTGATTACATAGTACTATTTAACGAAATTCGTCAAATGTTTTAACGGAATTTGACTCCGAGATATGTTAACTGCGCAACAATTTTAAACAACAATGCTGATTTGTTTAATTTTTTTGTCATACTCCTGGAACATGAGAATTCACTTTGAAACGATAGGGAGCAGTTTGTAATTTAGGTCGATCACATAGACTAATTTTACATTTTTTTTCCTTTTGTTAATTTTTTATTTCGTTTTCTAGTTTTCTTTGCTTCTATATTTATATATGTTGTTGTCCTTCCAACAGCTGGCGTCCTTAATAAAAATAAAAATTGATCTAATAGTTAATTAAAAAAAACAGCATTATAAAATAATTAAATGAGCATTACTTTCTCAATATTCATTTGGACCACTCGTGACTTTATCATAGCAGCCATGCATGCATTATATTCGTCTTATCTCTATTTTCCGAAATAGGAAAAAGCAAACGCAGTCTTTTGTTAAGTAATGAGTTAGGAAAAACACACACTATCTCAGAGGATTTTGCCAAAAACACACGCTCTATTATTGAAGTGCTCTTATAATTAAATAGGCTGGTCCTTTCTTTTTTGTTTTTTTTATTTAATTATAAAAAAAAAATTAAAAATGTTTAAGTTAGATGCCGTTGTCGCATATATATTTAGGTGCCTTGGAATGCAAGTCATTTTTCAAAGCTCGATCATCTTTATTTTGAGAGAGACATATTATATATAGCACAAGTACTACATACATGAATTGGGCAAAAGGCACGAAAAGCACTATCTTAGATTCTACAAACGTTTAGGGAAAAAGGATTCATTGATAATTAGATTTCTAGCTATTTCTCTCTCATAAAAAAAAAAAACCTAGATAGGTTGAAGTACATTCAACTATTCAAGAGTACTTTACAATTAATTAGCACTTGTCCATCTCCTGGTCCAGCCCTTTTGGATCTTTGGTATTGTATGATGCATGGAAGCGTGGCGGTTAGCCATTGGGCATTGGACGCAAGCTAGGTGCGCATATATATATATATATATATCACACTACACTTGATAGTTGATACTTCTCAATACAATAACTTCGATAAATAAGAAGTAGACACAACTTAATATATAGTTGACGAGTTAAGCCTTAAGATAACGGTTACATTAATTACCAGAATAAAGTAGAAAAGTGCCATACTGAGGCAAATTAAATTAATAAATAGAAAGAAGAATAAGATCAAAAGGAAAGAAAGACACCATTATGCTATTTCGTACTCAATCTCAACCCGATGTGCAAGCCCTAGCTTAATTACCCGATGTTTAAGTTAGTCCTAACTACTTTTTCTATGTGTAATATTATTTTGTTAAGCAAACCAGCTGGAGAAAAAGCTAAGGCAATCTTTATCCTTATGCGGAAACCATCTTTCACAACACGCCAGTCCACCCTTTTTCCAAATAAGCCAATTGCAAGCACTACAAAATATTAAGGCATTTACATCTTTTTAAAAAAGTCTCAAACCAAAGAAAAAGGACATTCTTTTAAATACGGCTCTTGTGAAGTGTAGTTAAATATGTGACTAGCTGAGGTGCACATTATGGACCATTGTTGTATGCCGTTCTAGATCATATAATTAATTACCACTTGTCGATAAACAAGAAGTTGACACAACATGACTAGTTAAACCCCTCATTGCATTCCAGCCCTTTCTTTGACGTCATTATATTAAACATGCTTATGTATTCTTGAATTCATTGAGATCATGAGGTGTCAAACCCCAAGATTCTTCAAGTGCCCCCCACCTTTTCTTCCTCTCTCTCATGAACTAGATGCTTTCTGCATTTCTATATAAACCACGCTCATTGATCATTTTTTTTCATCTCATGAACTAGTGTTCCTTCTCGATCTACTTCCCTACACTAAGCCAGTTTTCTTCTGTATATCTTCTTATCAGTAGTTTTCTTCTGATCATTTTGTTTCATTCGTGTCTCGCTCTCTTGCTTGCTAAGCTAAAAACGGATCTGTGTTGCTTAACGGATCTCAATCTCATAAAGATCAATACCCCACTTACGTACCCATGGCGTCTCTATTCTGCCTCCTTACCATACTGACCGTCATCAACCACTTATTCACCTCAGCATTAGCACAACTTCCAACCACCAGTACCCCCTCCGCACCATTAGTTCCATCTCCAACTCTCCCTCCATTGCCATCCCCTTTGCCACCTCCCCCTCCAATGCCAACATTAACTCCACCAACACCTCCTAATCTCCTCATGTCTGCTGAGATATTTCCCAAACCTTTTGGGGTTGGAGTATACTCTATTCGTATAGGGCTAGGTAACCCTCCGCTCAGCCAAAATATGGTTATAGACACAGGGAGTGACGTTACATGGTTTGAGTGTAAACCATGTAATTGTGACCAAACCCCAGGACGCCTCGTATTCGACCCACTAAATTCCTCATCTTTTTTCATGGTACCTTGTGATGATGCCGCCTGTAATCACTTCGGTTGCAACAACAATCAGTGTCAGTACGAGGTGGACTACATGGACGGCTCCTTTACGAAGGGCTCTCTTGTACTCGAGACACTCACGTTCGGAAGGACCACTGTTCTGAACGTGTTCACTGGGTGCGGGCACTTGAACCAGTTCAAAGTGCCTGGAAACAATGGCTTGATGGGCCTTGGAGGTGGGCCATTGTCATTGCCGTCTCAACTTCGGCTCCATGGATTGGCTGACATGTTCAGCTATTGTTTGCCGCCGGTTTCGATTTTTGGGTCACCAGGTTGGTTGAATTTCAGCCTTCCAGGTGCAGTGGTACCTGCAAACACCGCATGGATCCCCTTGCTCCGCAACTCAAAAATGCATACCTATTATTCTGTCAAGCTCTCGGGCCTTGGGATTGGAGACATGCGACTGCCCATTCCCCCAAACAGTTTTACAACGACAAAAAAGGGCTTTGGGGGAGTGATTATTGATTCGGGTACGACGTATACCCTCTTACCGATGCCTATTTACGAGGTTTTTCGTAACGCTTACGTTGCAAAAACCGTAAATCTTCCGCGGCTCTCCTTTGTGAACTCTATTTTTGACACGTGCTACAACTTATCTGGCTTAGAGTCGGTTCAGGTTCCGAACGTGTCATTTTTCTTTTCAGCCGGTCCAATCCTGACGTTGAAAAGAATGAACATTCTAGTTAAGGAAGAATATGTTTTTGGGGATCAGAGCATTTTCTGTTTGGCATTTCTCCCAATCAATGATACTAAATTCATTATTGGGAACACTCAACTAGCGGGAATCCAGACAACCTTCGATCCAGCTGCTGGATATATGGGGTTTGGTCCGAGAACTTGTGGTACTCCAGAAAATTCCCCACATTGTCATGGGCATTGGCCTGCTAGGAGCATAGCCTTAGAGAATTCTCCAAATCCATTATTGTTGGTATGTTTATTTACGTACATGTTTTTTATTAGTTAATAAATACATGTGATTGATCAAACTTGTAATTAAATAAAAATTCCAAAACGGGTGCGCCCTTAATGCATGTTTCCCATCTTAATCGAGATCTAGATGCGCAGTACTCATTTAAGAGACTGAATATTTGTAGCCAACTATAAATTGCCTTTTATTTTCATCAAGAGGGACATTAATTGAGAATGGCATCCTTAATTAATTGTCAGTGATATTGGTATATATAGTAGACCACTTGCTTTACGTGGCATATATATATGCTCATTCGGATTTCTGGAATAAATTTACCTACCAAATGTAAAAAATGCATGGCCTATATATCACTGGAGTGATCATGTGATTAATGCTATCAAATCGATCTTTCTTTGAACTTGATACAAAGAATCGATATTACATAAGTATTGGGCGGTGAGGTGTCCATCAGAAGCTAGTATATATGCAGAAAAGTTTGTTGCGATAGGTTAAAAAATAAGGAGAAAAAGGCAATCTTTATCCCTATGCGGAAATAATCATTAACAACACTTCAGTACTCCACCCTTTTTCCAAATAAGCCAAAAAGCCAAATGTAAGAATATATCTTTCTCTGCCAATATATATCAGAAGTTTGAATGCATTACGTACGCACTACTGCTTGAAAAACAAAGGAATTGAACATGTGCAACCCCGCCCACTTTTTCTCTTTTCTTTACTTTTCAGTACTCCCGCTTTAATGAGTCATCCAGTCGGCCACTAGAATGTGAGTGTGATTTCTAAGTATTAAAGGAGAATAATGCTATTGTCGCAATATCCTTTTAGAAATTCATTTCAACCCCAAACATTATTTGGTAATTTTGTAAAATTAAGCAAAAAGATTTGATAGAACAATTTGGTAAATTTTGTAAATTTAAATGTATTGCTACCGTGCACAACAATAATGAATAATATGAAATCGAAAAGAGAGAGAGAATTGAGACAAATTTTCGTGGTTCGGCATTATACATACATTCACAGGAGTGTGACTATATTTCATTATGTGATTTAGGGTTACAGTCTAACAGCATAACATATTTATAAGAAAACCCTACGTTAACTTCGCTCCGCTCCGATAACTAGCACTACAAAAAAAAAAACTGCATTTAGTACCGTTATTTTAATGCGTTTTAAGCTATATAAATGGCACCAAACAGTTAGTGTCGTTTATATACATTGTTGCTGGTATGTTTATTTACATGTTTTTTATTTGTTAATAAATACATGTGATTGATCCGCTAGAGACCACTCCTCATGAAATGGAGGTTACTAGTTCGAATCCCCCCTCGCCCTCTTGTGTGAAAATGTTTAAAAAAAAAAAAAAAAAAACATACCCGTCATTGATCAAACTTGTAATTAAATAAAAATTCCAAAACGGGTGTGCCCTTAATGCATGTTTGATGTTTCCCATCTTAACCGAGATCACTCATTAAGAGACTGAATATTTTTAGCCAACTATAAATTGCTCTTTATTTTCATCAAGAGGGACATGCATTGATAATAGCATCCTTAATTTGTCAGTGATATTGGTATAGTAGACCACTTGCTTACATGGCATGCTCATTCAGAATTCGAATTTTTGGATAAATTTACCTCCCAAATGTCAAAAATGCTTGGCCGGCTTATCACTGGAGTGATATGATTAATGCAATCAAATCTTTCTTAGAGTCAGGTATGTTATATACGTTGCTTAAGGAGGTTAATTAATGAGAGATTATAGCTAGGAGTCCTATTACTATTTCTTTCTGCAATCATATTTACAAATGATTTTGGCAAATAGGCTTGTCCCTTCTACTTTTTTTTTTTGGCTAGACTTTAAAGTTTTTTGTTGTCTATGTAAAAATATGGTGTCTTTGTGTTCGTATTTAAACAAATTAATCCACTAATAAAAAACTGGCATTCAGGGTCATTTAGTTTTATGTCATTTAAGTCAAATGACGCGTAATAAAAATTTTCACTTCGTTTGGTAAGGAATGACGTGAAAATATTGTTGTTTAAATTAAAAGAGTTAAATACGATATTGGTATATGTAGTTTTACTTTTTTTATTTTTTATTTCTTGTGCTTCAATTTTTATCACAGATGGTATCTAGACCATACAAAAAGACGGAGATGGCCGTATCTCCGTTTAAATTTCCGTCTAAAAACTAATGTTAGTCCACGTGTCACTCTTTTGTGTTGACAAGTGTAATATGCATTAAAAAAATTAAAAAAAATTTAAAGAAAATTGAAAAAAAGAAAAAGAAAAAGGAGTGGCCGACCAAAATGGGGTGGCTTGCCACCCCATGGGTAGCCGAAACCCACTAGCCATGGCACCACACAATCCCTGCACTGCCACCGTCGCCATGGAATCTAGCCTAAAATTGCACCCATTATTCGTTAAACCATGCTCATCCTTATCCTTTTTACCCAACCCAACTTCCTTCACCAAGTTCCGAACCGCTGGCACAACCTTCAGTGGCCTTCTCCGCCCATTTTTCCTCCATCCAAAACCTGCATTCTTGTCTTAATCATATCTGGGGTGGTTTTGGTTGCTCGGTTGAGTGCTTGTTACAAGGGGTTGGGGCCAAGGTGGGGGTTTCAATGTCAATGTCTGCAACTACCCTTATCCTTTTTGCCAAGTATAGTACTTGTTTGTATTCACCTGCGCGCAGGGAGTCGGGGACCAAATTAAGGGCAAATGTAAAGATTTATAAGTAGTACACTACAAGAATTTTATCATTTTGACGCGTGTCTACAGTACTGGTTACTGTAGACACGCGTGCAATTTGACACGTGTCCTAGGAGACACGTGTCAAATTGTAACACATCAACAATTAGGAGCGTGTATGTTATACACGTGTCAAAATTGGACACGCGTATTAAGTACACGCGTCCAATTGGACACGTGTATAGAATACACGCGTCCAATTGGACGCGTGTAATAATACACGCGTCCAATTGGACACGTGTATTTAATACACGTGTCAAAATTGGACACGTGTAATAATACACGTGTCCAATATGACGCGTGTAATAATACACGCGTCTAATTGGACACGTGTATTTAATACTCGTGTCTAATTGGAAGCGTGTATTATTACACGCGTCCAATTGTGAATGTGTTACAATTTGACACGTGTCTCATAGGACACGTGTCAAACAGTTAATTTTTCAGAAAAATAAAATTAAATAAAAAATGTGTTGTGTTAATTTTTTGAAACAAAAAATTCAAAGAAAAATACTCCTTATCTTATTAACCATACAAATCTGTGAAAATACGGTGTACATAACTTATACACATAAAATTTTCTTTGAAAACTATATGCTATATGTAAATTCTATGCTTGTAACTTATAATTTTTAGGCTCATTATTTATATATATATAGTATACTAATAATTACGTAAACCCTAATATATATAGTATATATATATATATAGTATATACGATTAGGGTTAGGGTTTATAGGTATATATAATATATACACTTAGGACTATGGGTTATAATTTTGAACTTATATATATATATATATATATATATATATATATATATTTAAAATTGTACAATAATGACACGTGAAAAATATATTGACATTATTATTCATAAAATGTAAATATAGTATATACACTTAAACTTAGGATTTATAACTATATATAGTATATATACTTTGGGTTAGGGTTTATCGATATATATATATATATATATATATATATATATATATATATATAGTATATACACATAGGGTTATGGTTTATAGCTATATATAGTATATATGCTTAGGGTTAGGGTTTATCGCTATATATAGCATATACACTTAGGGTTAGGGTTTTAGGGTGTATATGTATATATAATATATACATTTAAAGCTATGAGTTATAATTTAATTGATTTTATATTTTATGAATAATAATGTCAATATATTTTTCACGTGTCATTATTGTACACTTTTAAATATATATATATATATATATATATAATCATGAGCAGTTGAAAATTAGATTGTTCCGATGTATATAGTATATATACTTAGGATTATGATTTATAGCTATGTATATAGTACATGTACTTAGGGTTAGGGTTTATCGCTATATATAGTATATACACTTAGGGTTAGGGTTTATATGTATATATAATATATATACTTAAAGCTATGGGTTATAATTTAATTGATTTTACATTTTATGAATAATAATGTCAATATATTTTTCATGTGTTATTATTGTACACTTTTAAATATATATATATATTAAATCATGAGCAGTTCAAAATTAGATTGTTCCGATATATATAGTACATATACTTAGGATTATGATTTATAGTTATATATATAGTACATTTACTTAGGGTTTAGTTTTATAGCTATATATATATATAGTATATACTTTTGGATAGAGGATTAGGGTTAGGGTTTATGACTAGATATAGTACGTACCCTCATGATTATAGTTTATAGCTATATATAGTCTAGCACTTAGGGTTAGAGTTTAATTTTATGGTTAGGTTTTAGTTTTTATTTTTTATGGTTTTAGGTTTTAGTATATATACTTAGTGTTAGAGTTTTAATTTATAGTTTACGTACAGTTTAGTTTTAGGGCTGCATGGGCTGCATGGGCTGCATGGGTTTGTATTTGTACTTACTTGAATAAATTATATATATATATTTATTCATATATTATTTTATATAATATTATAATATAATTTTTTTTTTAAAAAAAATCTATAGTATATACATATATACTTATATATATATATATATATATGTATATACTATAGTATATATATATACTATATACTTATATACTTATATATATATATAGTATATAGTATATACTTATATACTTATATATATATATAGTATATACTTATATATATATATATATATATATATATATATATATATATATATATATATATATATATATATATATAGTATACACACACACACACACACACACACACACACACACACACACACATATATATATATATATATAAGTAGTATATACTTTTAGGGTTAGGGGTTAGGGTTTATGACTATATATAGTACGTACCCTTAAGGTTATAGTTTATAGCTATATATAGTATATACACTTAGGGTTAGAGTTTAATTTTTTGGACCATTAAATTATTATTTTTTAAATAATATATATATATATATAATTATTTTTTTATTATATATATATATATAATTATTATTTTTTAAATTAAATACAATTTCTACTATGGGGGACGTGTATTTTAGGGTTAGAGTTTTTTGCTATATATAGTACATACACTTAGGGTCATGGTTTTTTGCTACACAAAATACATACACTTATGATTAGGGTTTATATGATGAGTTCTATATATATATATATGGTATACTCATAAGTACGTAAACCCTAACCCTAAATTGACATATTGTACTATATGCATAATTAAACCAACTTTGTGAAGCATATATGTAGACCCAAAAAAAAAAAAAAAAAAATTTTGCAACATGAGTTTATGTTTTAGTTTTAGGGATTAGGGTTTATCAATGTGTATATGCAGTACATGCACTGCATGAACTTAGGGTTGCATGGGTTTATATAAAATAGATATAATATATATATATATATAATATATTAAATATATATATAATATATTTTATATAAATTTATAATATTAGAAAAATATCATGTGGAGACGTGTATTTATATACACGTCTCCAATTGGGCACGTGTACTACGTACACGTGCCCAATTGTTTGGCCAGCTGCTGCGCGGGAGTTCTCCCGCGCGCCACCTGGCCAAACGTGTATCACATATATATATATTATATATGTTTAAAAAATATAATAAATTAAATATATATTATATTATTTAAATTATATATATATATATATTTATATATAAGAAATGGGTAGCTTCCAGAGGAAGCTACCCATTTCTTCTCTCTCGCTCTCTCTCTCTCTCTCATTTCTTCTCTCTCTCTCTCTGTCTCTCCGGCGAGTTCAGCCGGCCGGCGTGGTGAGCTGTCTGCCGTGTCTCCGGCGTCGTCACCTCTCCCTCTCACCGACCGTCTCCCTCTCACTGACCCTCCCTCTCTCTCGCTCTCCCTCTCTCACAGCCGGCTGTCTCTCTTTCTCTCTCTCTCTCTCTCTCTCTCTCTCTCTCTCTCTCTCTCTCTCTCTCTCTCTCTCTCTCTCTCTCTTTCTCTCTCTACTGGGACGTCCCTCCGGCAGCTTGGCACGGCCGTCGGTTCCATTTCCTCCGATCCGGTTAGTGTCTCTCTCTCTCTCTCTCTCTCTCTGTTCAGTGGCCGGTTAATTGATATATGTTCTTTAGTGTTATATATATATACATTTGCTAACTTTTTTTTTCTTTCTCCATAAAATAATCCGAATATGCAGGTATATATATATAGAAGGAGCCCTAAATCCACAAACCGGCAGTGAGTATTTTGCCCCTTAAATTTGTATTTCATTTTTTGTTCAACATGTAAATTTGTACTAACTATATATATATTGTAAAACCTTTTATTGTAATAATTTTTATTTGTTCTTGATTGATAATTGTAATAATTTTTAGACTGTGTTATATTTTTTTATTGCAATGTTGCTGAATTAGTGTAATTTGTAAGCTTATATTTCTGTTTTTTTTTTTTTTTTTTTTTTTTGGGTTTTCATGGACTAGGTATTTCATTTTTGCTATAGTTTGTGTTTTTGTTTTTAACAATGCTGCATGTATTTTTGTGTTAGTACACATTTGATAATTTGAAATTGTGTAGGCGTTTGTATTTTTGTGTCATTTAGTATTATATGTATTTTTATTTTTTTGGAAGCCATGTTCTTTTTTGCCATGTTGTGTTTTTATTGTTTTTAATTTTTCCTGTCCTAATTTTTTATTTGAGAGGTTATATATATAGATATTTTTGAATGTGTTATTATGGATTACAATGTTTTTTTGTTAGTCAAACAAAATCAAACAATGTCCGATATTAGTTTAGCGTTATAAACCAACGATGACACTTTTGAAAATAATAAATGGGACAAAAAAATAAAATGGGTACGAATAAAAAAAGAAAAAAATTAAAATTGACCGTCTAGTTTTTAAGAAATACTTAAACTCCAACCTTAAACTTTATATCCTAAAATCATAACCATAAAACCAACACAATAATAAACCCTTAAATAAACTCTGAATCCTACACGTTCTAAAAAAAAAACCCCTACCACCCTAAACCCCAAACCCTAAATCTTAAAAAAAAAAATTCCTACACTTTCAAACCCTAAAAACCCTAACCCTAAACCTTAAACCCTAAACCCTAACAAACCCTAAAGCCTAAAAAAAAATATCCTACACTTTCTAAAAAAAGAAACCCTAACACTAAAAACAAAAATCATAACCTTAAACCCTAAACCCTTAAACAAAAATATCCTACATTTTCTAAATTTTTTTTTCCTAACACTAAAAACAAAAATCCTAAACTTAAACCCTAAACCCTAAGAAACTAAAACCCTAAACCCTAAACCCTAATCCTAGATCCTTAAAAAAAAAAAAAAAAATTATCCTACATTTTCTAAAACCAAACCCTGACCTTAAACCATAACGAACCCTAAACCCTAAACCCTAAAAAAAAAAAAATCCTACACTTTCGAGTAAAAAGAAACCCTAACACTAAAAACAAAAATCCTAACCTTAAACCCTAAACCCTAAACCCTTAAACAAAAATATCCTACACTTTCTAAATTTTTTTTTCCTAACACTAAAAACAAAAATCCTAAACTTAAACCCTAAACCCTAAACCCTAAACCCTAAACCCTAAACCCTAATCCTAGATCCTTAAAAAAAAAAAAAAAAAAAATATCCTACATTTTCTAAAACCAAACACTAACCTTAAACCATAACGAACCCTAAACCCTAAACCCTAAAAAAAAAATATCCTACATTTTCTAAAAAAAGAAACCCTAACACTAAAAACAAAAATCCTAACCTTAAACCCTAAACCCTAAACCCTTAAACAAAAATATCCTACACTTTCTAAATTTTTTTTTCCTAACACTAAAAACAAAAATCCTAAACTTAAACCCTAAACCCTAATCCTAGATCCTTAAAAAAAAAAAAAAAAAATCCTACATTTTCTAAAACCAAACACTAACCTTAAACCATAACGAACCCTAACCCTAAACCCTAAACCATAACAAACCCTAAACCATAACAAACCCTAAACCCTAAACCATAACAAACCCTAAACCCTAAACCCTAAACCTTAACCCTAAACCCTTAAGAAAAGAAAAAAAAACAAAATCCTACACTTTAAAAAAAAAAAAAAAAAAACCTAACCCTAAACCCTAACAAACCCTAACCCTAAACCCTTAAAAAAAAAAAACACTTACACTCTCTAAAAAAAAACTAAAACCCTAAATAAAAATATCCTACACTTTCAAAACAAAAAAAAACCCTAAACCTAACAAACCCTAACCCTAAACCCTAAACCCTTACAAACCCTAACCCTAAACCCTTAAAAAACAAAAAATAAAATAATCCTACACCTTAAAAAAAAAAAAAAACCCTAACCCTAAACCCTAACAAACCCTAAACCTAAACCCTCACAAACCCTAACCATAAACCCTAAACCCTAACCCTAAACCCTAAACCCTCACAAACCCTAACTATAAACCCTCTTTTTTTTTTAAAAAAAAAAAACAAATTCTTACACTTTCTAAAAAAAAAAAAACCCTAAACTCTAACCATAAACCCTTTAAAAGGGAAATAAATTCGTACACCCTATGTTGCGTGACATGTACAATTTTTTTACACGTTTATTTGTTTGACGTATGATTTGTCTTGTCCTCTTAACCCTATACAGAGGAATATGGACAAGTCTTGGTTGTCAGCACCTAGGGGTACGACACGGTATAACGACGGGTGTAGGGCGTTTGTGGCATTTGCCGTTAGTAACTGTACGGCCGGCGATGGAAAAATTCACTGCCCATGCAAGTATTGTCGAAATAACCAGCGTCACCCTCTAGATTACGTTCTTGCTCACCTGACTGGAGGTAGGGGAATGAATCCGGGATACAATTTGTGGTATATGCACGGTGAGACTACGACTGGGTCCGCTATTCCTGGTCAGTGTTCGAGTTATCACAGTGGCACAGATACCGCTGCCTGTAGCACTGCACATGGTGAAGTCACAGAACATGAGGGTGTCGCCGTGGAACAGGATGATAACATGCACGCCATGTTGCGTGACGCCTTCGGCGTGCACGATGTTCCTGAAGCCGTCAGTACTCTTCCGCAACAAGTTGATGAAGATACCTCTTGCGAGGACGCATTGAAGTACCAAGAGCTGTTAAAGACCGCCGAGAAGCCCCTTCACCCTGGTACAAAGCATAGTAAATTGAGTGCTACTGTACACATGTACAATTTGAAGTGCGTTGGAGGTATTAGTAACAAGATTTTTTCAGACATTCTCGAATTTATCAATCAGTTGTTGCCTCCTTGCGATGAGGCATTGCCAGATAACACGTATGAGGCGAAAAAGTTCCTAAGTGGCATGGGTCTGGGGTATGAGAAGATTTCGGCGTGCCGTAATGACTGTATGTTATTCTGGAAAGACAATAAAGAATTAGATTCATGTACCGTATGTGGAGAGTCTAAGTGGAGGGCTGATACACATGTAGATGATGATGGTGAGATCATATCAGCGAGAAAAAAAAGCCCGGTGAAGATCTTGAGGTGGTTTCCACTCATCCCACGGTTGCAGAGGTTATTCATGTCTGAGCATACTGCACCCCATATGAGATGGCATACAGAAGGCCGCACTAGGGATGGCGTATTGAGGCACCCGGCCGACGGTGAGGCATGGAGATCGTTTGACATTTTACATCCAGATTTTATGGCAGAGAGTAGGAATGTCCGGCTTGGTTTGACAGCAGATGGATTTAATCCATTTGGGAACATGAGCACATCCCACAGCACATGGCCCGTAATGCTTGTGCCGTACAATTTGCCACCTTGGATGTGCATGAAACAGTCGTCCTTCATCCTTTCCCTGGTTATCCCTGGACCAAGCTCACCAGGTATGGATATTGATGTTTACCTTCAGCCATTGATTGATGAGTTGCTGGAACTGTGGAATGTAGGGGTACGAACATTCGATGCTTCAAAGAAGGAAAATTTTATTATGCGATCCCAGTTGATGTGGACGATAAACTACTTGCCAGCGTATGTAGATTTATCTAGTTGGCCTAACAGGGGTGCGAAGGCATGCCCTTGCTGTATGCAATCGATACGTTCTGTACGCTTAAAGCACGGATGCAAGTGTTGCTATATGGGGCACAGGAGATACCTGCCGTCTGAACATCTGTGGCGGCTGAACAGGAGAACATTTGACGGTACTGAAGAATTTGACAGCGCGCCGATTGTGCCATGCGGAGACGAGATCCTCCAACAGTTGGACGGAGTTGCGTTTGGGGATGAGACCACGGGTAAGAAGAAGAAGCGGAAGAAGGGTGCAGGGAGTTCCGATGTTATATGGAAGAAGAAAAGTATATTTTTCAGATTGCCGTATTGGAAAGACAATTTGCTTCGGCACAATCTTGATGTTATGCACATAGAGAAAAATGTCATGGACAATATACTTGGCACTATTTTGGATATAAAAGGGAAAACGAAGGACAACTTGGCAGCTCGGCTGGACTTGCAGGAAATGGGGTTAAGACCTAAGTTGCATCTGTTCACGGCCGCCAATGGTAAAACGTATATTCCCGCTGCCTGTCACACCATGTCTAGAGAGGACAAAGAAAATTTTCTGAAGGTCCTTCGAAATGTGAGGGTCCCGGACGGATACGCCTCGAACATTTCATGATGTGTTCGGCTCAAGGACCGTACAATTTCCGGCTTGAAGAGCCATGATAGCCACATACTGATGCAACAGCTTCTCCCAATTGCACTGCGTAAGTCATTGCCTGATAAAGTTGTTAGACCTATTGTGGAGATTTCTGCATTTTTTAGAGGCATATGCTCAACAAAGCTATCACAGGAAGATATGGACCGACTGCAGGGTGACGTCTGTATCACTTTGTGCAAGCTAGAACATATATTCCCTCCAGGGTTTTTTACCAGCATGGTCCACTTGGTCGTACATCTTGTGCGCGAGTGTAGACTTGGCGGACCCGTGCAGTATAGATGGATGTACCCGGCAGAGAGGTAAAATTCGGCGTAATATGTAAATATATATTTTGATTTAATTGTAACCCTAATTGACGACAATTAAATTGTCGTGTATGTGTGTACACCAGGAGTCTGGGGAATTTCAAGTCTAATGTGCGCAATAAAGCGGCTCCTGAGGGGTGCATTGCGGAGGGGTACATAGCGACCGAGCTGGTAACGTTCTGTTCAAGGTATCTGAATCACGCACCAACATTCCACAACAGACCTGAGAGAAATCCTGATGGATCCAAGGGGGCGGGCACGCGTGTTACCCTGAACCGGTTGATAATGCACCAGATTCATCGTTATATTGTGTTCAACTCTGAAGAGTTTCACAATTTGCGGACGTAAGTAGTGTTTATATATTTAATAGAATTCGAATAAAAGTATTAATAACAATTACTACATAATTGTATACGCTGAATGTAGGATGCACAAAGATGCGCTTAGACGATCATGCACTAGAGGTCGCATTACGGAGGCTCTTATTGAAGCACAACATCATGAGTAGTTCTGCGAATGGTACCGTGCATATGTAAGGAAATAGTTGTAATTTTGAAATTGGATAAATTTATGCGGGTTCAATATAATTACCCAATGTGATGTTTAATATTTGTAATTATAACATAGGTCGATGGCCTTGACAATCAACGTAGGGAGGAATTGGGCCACAACTTGGTTATGCGTTGTATAGGGCTGAAGGAGACAGCGGTCAAGTACAACAGGTACGTGGTAAATGGGAAATTGTTTCGCACGCTTGCCCATGATGTGGGAAGGAGGACTCAGAACAGCGGCGTATGTGTTCCTACCGTTGAAGGCAAAACGTACTACGGGCAGTTAACCGATATAGTTGAGGTCGAGTACTATGATAGGACTACGTACGTCCTATTTAAGTGCAATTGGGCAGACCCCACGATGGACAAAGGATTCACAATAGACGAGTATGGCCTAGTGTTTGTCAACTTCAATCACCTCGTCCACAGGGGAGAACTGATTCAGGACGAGCCGTACGTGCTTACATCTCAGGTGGATCAAGTATTCTACGTCGAATATGGAAGGAACCCAAATTGGGTTTGTGCGGTTAGGACCAAACCGCGCAACGTGTACGACGTTGGCCAGGGGGATGGGAGTAATGAGGATGGTACAACCTACCATGAGTGCGTACCGCTCGTACTAGCCACTGATGACCTACCCGATACGAATGATGAATTCGAGTACGACAGGCCCGACATTGATCCGATTGAAGCTCCCGTGATACAATGATTGATGTATTTGTTGTGAGTATAATTAGCTTCAACTCAACACACTTGACTGATATATATATTGTTTGTACAATTCGCTTGAACTCAATACGAATTTTTATTATTTGCATAAATTTCGTTGTATAATTTGCATATTCATTAAAAATATATTAAAAAAAATATTCTAATTAATTTGTTTACATTTGTTCGCAGGTATTGATGGACCAGAGACTCCCTCCTTATGCATATCGGGCACCTCGCCCACCCGTGCCCCCATGACCACGCCCACTGATTCGACGGCATTATATACTGCGGCGTGGCCACACCACCCAGACGGGGCTTATAGAACATTGTTGCCGGGTACGGTGGCCGTGCCCACGTCAGATCACGGGCAGACCAGCACAGCTGGACCTTGCAGCTCTCCATTGTCAGAGCTGCCGACATTATCTCAGATAGGGTTCACCCAACCGGGTAACGCCTATCGATGGTGGGTGCGAGAGGGGATGGGGCCACAGGGTTATGCGCCGTACTTTCCGTATACGTATAGTGTACCGTCGACGTGTAACCCTGATAGTGAGACGCAGGATGGTGGATTTCCACTGTCACAGACCGGGGAGATGCAGATGCCGGCTGTGGGGTTGGGACAGATACCGGCACAGGTTGCGATGTAGGGCCAGATTTTGGGGGCGAGACAGATGCCAGCATCGGGGGCAAGTCAGGGCCCGGGGCATGTAGAGAGCCAGATGCCTTTATCTGGTGAGAGCCAGGTGCCACTTTCCGTTGAGAGTCAGATGCCAGATGTGGGGGGGAGCCAGAGTACCCATGAGGAGGACGTTGCGATGTTGGTTACCGATTAGTTGGCCCCCGGTAGCCCCCAGGGTATGGATTCAGATGATGATCAGCAGCCTCCACCAGCCGGAGGGGTTGGCGAGGAGGTTGCAGGCGACCCAGCGACCCAGCACATAGGGATTGGGCAGATTCGGTTGATGGGTAAGTACATATTTAGACATCCTTAAAACTCATATTATGTTACCAAAATATATTTTTTTTGTTTGGAAAAAAATAACTATTTGATTACAATATATATATATATATATATGTTCTTTAGTGTTAACCAATTAAATGTTGAATATTTTTTTCATTAGGGCACAACCCAGACGGGACCATTTATTATGAGGTGATTGACGACCCAGCGAGAAACTGGGTGCTCCCGAGGGGGAAGAAGGTTGTATTGCAGTACAATGCTGCTATACAACCTGTAGGACGAGCCTGCAATCGTTTTCGACGGGCAGAGGGCAAGCTGATCAGGAGTGGGTCCTACATACACATGCGGGACGAATGGGCGAGGGTAAATAAGCAGATTAAGTAGGTAATATGGGACGCGCTGATGATATGTTTATGAATATAATTTAATTATTGATTTAAATTAAATTTGAGATTAATGTTTTTCTTGAAGTTTTTAAACCTATAATGCTTTGATTGAATGTGCAAGAGGAGTTCTATCTACCTGTATCAGTAGACGCGCGCAGGGCACAACAGGAGGCGTGAAATGATATTGGCCGTAAGCACCGCTCGTGGAAGTCGAGGTTTAAAACCAAACTATGTATTGGAGACGGTGACACGCCCGAGAGTATCCGTGCGAGAATGCCAGACAATTTTTTTGAGTATGATGCAGCAGATGTAGAGTTCCTGCTGAGAGATTGGTGCAGAGAGCATAAAATCGTATGTAAGCAAAAAAAATGTCAACTATTTTTTAATAACAGTTCATTTAATTTTAGTTTTATTTTAAGTGTGTTAATGCTTACATTTTTATTTTCATGTTCAATGCGTAGACAACCTCTGAACGGATGAAGAGGCTGCGGGAGCAGAATGACCTTCCCCATTGTGCGGGATCTAAAAGTTATGCCAGATTTAATCACGAGGAGGTATGAAAATATATATGTTTATGTTTTTAATATTTGTTGGTAATTGTTTTTCTTTTTCTTTATACTATTTTTATCGCTATCTGTTTGTTATATATGTCAACTGCATAACGACAGACATGTACATCTGGCACGCCCCCCACTCGCGCCGCGTCGTTCGTGAAGACCCACACAAGGAAGGATGGCACTTACGTGAACGAACGTACACGGGTCCTATGCGTATGCTACTGATTTAATTTACTAATATTTTTAAATTATGTGTGATATGTCATTATTCAATATATGACTTTTTCATGTTGACGACGTACAGGAGAGGATGACGCAGAGTTTATCCAGTGATCCAGCCGCCACGCAAAGCGTCTCCGCAGACACGGTGCGTTGGGCACCGAACGACGCTTACGAACAGGCGGTTGGGAGGCCTGAGTATGCAGGGAGGGTTCGGCAGGTTGGGCCGAATGTCACACCTGTTTGAGGGACATGTTTCTCATATAGGCCTCGGTCACAGGGGGGACCATCTCAGGGCACGTCTCGGGATTGGGCCGAACAGTCTCGGAAGATGGAAGAGATCCAAGCGGAGCTACAGGCTGAGCGAGCGAGGAATGACCGGTTGGAGCAGCGCGTGCAACAGTTCGACGGCATAGAGCAGCGCATGCGACAGTTTGAGGTCTTCATGTCCTCCATGGGAGTATCAGCACCATGTCTTGGTAATCAGTCTTCACCTGCACACGTAGGTAGTACGTCGTCTGTTAGTAGTGCATCTGCAGGTATGATTTATATTGTGTATAGGACGGCATTAATTTCAATTTGTTTTCATTACCCCTTTAATTTTGCAAGTAATATTATATACTTTAATTGTCTATATTATTTGCAGGTAATTCGACAACGGTTGGTACGTTGTCGCCTGTTGGACGACAGCTGAGCCAGTACTCCACTGTCGCTACACCTTCGCCCGCTACACCATTCATTGTGCAGCGATCGCCGGTTGGCGAGAACACGCTTGGGACGGTACCTCGTGATTCGCAGGGACGCCCTTCAGATTTGTAGATATTTTGTGTAATTATTTTTTGTTCGTAAATATTTGCTTGTTAACGAATATGTTATTAACTATTGGTTTGTGTAATATGATTTCGTGTTGTTTTTGGGTAAAATAAATATTGCGTTATTTGTGGTCGGAAATTATAAAACTTGAAAAAAAAAAATTTAATTAACCCAAATAAATTTTAAAAAACAATAACAAAATTAAATTTAAAAAAAAAAATCCAAATTCAGTTTTTTATTTAATTATTTAATTGTATTTTTAATTTAATTAAGAATACAATTAAATAATTAAATTTAAATTTTATTTAAATAAAAAACTGAATTTGGATTTTTTTTAAAAAAAAATTCAAATTGACACGTGTATTCCAATACACGTGTCAATTTGGAATACACGTGTCAAATTGTGCAGTTAGTGACATGCACATTTGACACGCGTCTATATGAATACACGTGTCAAAATTGACACGTGTATTCCAATACTCGTGTCAAAATGTTTTGACACGTGTATTATAATACACGTGTCAAATTTGACACGTGTATTCAAATACACGTGTCAAATTGTGCAGTTAGTGACATGCACATTTGACACGCGTGTCAAAATGAACGTGTCAAACTGTTTGACACGTGTACGACACTGTACACGTGTCAAATTGCACGTGGCAAATTAAAGTGATTTTTGTAGTGGTACTTCACAAGAAAAATAAGGGCAAGAGTTAGCAGCTTAATTGATTAGCTTCAAAAGCATGTTCATGGGTGGAGCTGCATGAAACTCGTCACTCATGATCAATACCAACTTCTCCAAAACATGGGTAGCCTGAATTAATTAGTGGGCTTTCTGTTTATTTTACATGTTTATGATCTTAAATATTGAAACACGATATTAATTAAAAACATGGAATCAGAGCTTCTTAATTGGTGATCGAAGTATAACTTGTTTAAGTTGTCATATTTTGAAGCTCATGAAATATTGCTTTTCAAGCCCAACCATTCCCAGAAATCATGCATGGTTTGGCCCTTTCGGCTAGAGTTCTCTATGATTGAACCTCTGACGTCAGGTCAAAAGCTCTACTGACATGCCAGTCTGCCACCCTAAGCATTTTTTTTTTTTTTTTTTTATGGTTTTTTGAGCTGGGTATTTCCTTAAATTGTAACACCTTTTTTTCCTCATATCTGCTTCAAATCCTTAAGTCTTGTGGCCAACTTTGTCAAGTGTTTTACAACTTACAAAACCATTCTGAAGCACCCATGTAATTTATATTAGTTAGTTTAACAGAAGGAATCAATCACGGAGAGTGGTAATGATGGTGGTTAACCCTTGACTCTCTCAATCAGTAAATCATAGCCGCTCATTTCGGTCATTAAGTAGTTCGTCTTAGTCACTACAAAAATAAAAAAATAAAAATAAAAATCTTTTGCAGACGTTTATTATAAATGCAAGGTTAAAAAAGTTTGTTGCGTATATCTGGAATATATATGCCGTGAAAATATATATATATATATATATATATATATATATATAATATTCTTGGCATGTGATGAGTTATATACACTAGGAAAATTTTCCATGTATACAATATACTCAATGCCAGGAATGAGTACACTTTCCTGGGGTATGAGTCATGGACAAGGATCCTCTATAGTTCAAGAGCCTATATATATGTGTCTCAATTTTATTTTAATTTTTTTTCTTTTCGATTCGTATTATTCATTATTCTGTACATGGTAACAACATATTTAAATTTGCAAAATTTACCAAATTGTTCTATCATATCTTTGCTTAATTTTGCAAAATTAACAATAATGTTTGGGGTTGAAATGGATTTCTAAAAGGATATTGCGACAATACATAGCATTATTCTCCTATAATCCTTCACTCTCTCCCACTGTCTTTTGTTCTAAAGAGAAATTATATATAAGAAAGAGAATAAAGTTTTCTTTTAAATTGAGTTTGATAATTTTTTTTCAACTCAATCTATTAATTAAATAGTTTAAATGTTATAAGGACATGTAAGTTTAATAGACTATATATATTGAAAAAATAAAAGAAAATCTCCAACTTAATTTAAAAGGAGATCGGACTTTGTCTATTAATTAATTATTATAAGGCAAAAAGCAATCCCAAATATTGAAATTTCCCATTAGATGACATTACTTATAAGCTAGCTGGAAACATTGTATATATTATCCCATCAATCTTTATCCGGAATAAATCAATGAAAATAGTTATTGAATCTGTAACATTTATTATTTAATTGCTGAAGTGGATAAGAATTGCCGCACACCATGATTACACATACATATTTAATCAAATCCCAAATATTGATTTGAGGGAATTGAAAGGGGTCTCATTCTCTCTCTCTCTCTCTCTATTGAATTCCTTTGAGCTCTCGGAAGAATTAATATAAGTAACCCAAACGACATAGACATGCATCACACCAATTATACGGGCTTTAGACTTAAATTCTCATATGCGCGCCTTGTCAAACTTGTGACACTACCCATGCAGTTACTCAATTATACAACATTGGTAGCTAATGTGCACCTTAATTAGCTATAGTCAGATACAATTAGTTAAATACATAGAAATAAAAGCCTACATATCAACATATAATTGAATATCGATCTGCACTACTCTTTTTATGTCTGCGGAGAGAATGCTTGAATTCAGAGCATGTATTGGGTTTTCGTTGTACATAATAATTCTTAGAAATCACACTCACATTCATTAAAGCGGGAGTACTGAAAAGTAAAGAAAAGAGAAAGAGTGGGCGGGGTTGCACGCGTTCCTTTGTTTTTCAAGCAGTACTGCATAATGCATTCAAACTTCTGATATTGACAGAGAAAGATTCTTACATTTGGCTTATTTGGAAAAAGGGTGCTGGACTGGAGTGTTGTTAAAGATTATTTCCGCATAGGGATAAAAACTGCCTTTTTCTCCTTACTTTTGAACTTATCGCATGAAACTGCACTGCTTGTGATCGATGGACTCATTTTTTTCTTACTTTTGAGAGAGAGAGAGAAAGAAGACTTCAAAATGACGACATGCAGAAAACTAGCTAGCAAAGAAGGAAAGAAACGTCTTCCTTCAGGCTTCTGCTATATATTTATTTATCTCACATATCAACCTATATATATAGGTCTTCCAAGTACATTCAGACACACAAACACATGGCTGCTTCGTTGTGACCAGGTGGCGTTATATTGCGATTCGACTTCAATTCCACATCATCTAGCAAATTCCATAGCACAGTCTCTGTCTCTTCTCGATGACCTTGTCATGCGCCTTTAAAATGTTTGTTAAGTGTAAATTTGGTAAACCTTCTACTTAAGTGCCTCATAATAGGGAAAGGGTCCAAAGGAAGGACCAGATGGCGTTATCATGGCTTCCATTTCTTTTATTTCTTTTTTATTTTTTAAGTTATGGCTTTCATTATTGAGCTTGATATATATATATATATATAATAACTTTGGCTTCATTTATTTCAACATAAAATATTTTTTAGATTTTTTTTTTCTGGTACGACTGAAAATAATAGTCAAATTAAAAATATTTTTGATTTGACTTAAAAATCTTCATTTAGTTTCGAAAAATTATTTTTATTTTTAAATTTCGTAAATCATTTTTTCGAATTTGAATTTCTCTTTCTCAAACCGTTGAATCACCACTAAGATAACATTAGGCCACCATCAAGCCATCCCACACTACCACTAAGCCATCATCAAGCCACCCCCGACCACCACTAGTCTATTGTTGTACAACCACCTAGCAAGCACCGGGCAATCGACGCTAGACCACTGCCAAAACTCAAGTTATTAAGTTAATTTTTTTTTAATTATTTTATCTTAACATTTTTATGTTGTGAATGAAAATTGACTTTTACAGGCTAATATGATTAAATGAAAATATTAAAAAAAAAAATGTGTAATTTTCTATACGTATCAAACACCGAAAATATTTTTTGACGAAAAATATTTTATTCCAAAACAAACGAATTGTTAAATATAAAAAAAATGGACCAAGAGCTGCCAAAACGAACTAGGAATTTAACTTAGAGCATTTATAGCAGGATTGCTATTTTAACCAAAAAGTTAAATTTGACTAGTTTTGTCTCTTTTTCTTTTCCTAGTAGAGTAGTCATTTTAATTTTTTTTCTAACTTCATGAACAGTGAATAGACACTACTGGCTATTCACTGTTTATCAGTTATTTAATTTTTTATTATATTTTCTCTTTCTCTCACCCTCTCCCCCACTTCATTCTCTCTCTCTCTCTCGCTCACTTCTCATCTTCATCCCTCTCTTTTAATCCCGCATCTCCCCCACTTCCCCACTTAGGGTTCGAAGAAAAAGGAAGGAGAAGAATCGGAGAGAAGGAGATCTGAGAAAGGTGGGTCGACCGACGAGAGGCGCCGATTTTTTTCGGCAAGCAGAGGCGCCGAATTTCCTGCAGGTTGTCATCCAGCAGTTGAAGAGTGATTTCCGGCGACTTTCAGAGGTGATTTTCTACGACTTCCAACGGTTGAAAGGGGTTTTTCTGTGAATTTTTCCTTAGTTGGCCGATTGGGTGTGTTTCCTGTAGCAGCGTTAGTAATTTTGGTTGTGTGTGTGTTGGCTGTGTTGTGAACATCCGGCCGTGTGTGTGTGAATCTCTTGTTGAATTTTAGACAAAACCCATGAGATTTGTTGGGGACGATTTTGTAATCCCTATTTATTTTGAGAGAGACATGTATCGCACATGTACTACTTGCATGAATTGGGAAAAAGCCACGAAAAGCACTATCTTAGATTCTCCAAACGTTTAGGGAAAAGTGATTCCTTGATAATCAGATTTCTAAGGTTTAATTAACTAAATTTTGTATTCAATAAATATAGGTTCAATGACCAGGCTTTTAACAATTAGTTTCAAAACAAGTATATGTCAAGATTTCAAGTCACCTAAGAGCTAATCTATAAGTTGAATTAAAATGTGTTAAATTAAAATATTTTGGTTTGAAATTAACTGCAGTAAACATCATACTCGAAAGGTTAATGGAATGTGTTATCGTTTCTAATGATTATTAATAGTTTAACCAAATCAATATGCACCAGTTTTTAAGACTTTTGAATTAATAATAGTTAGCTCTTAACAGATTGTTGATATTATCACATTATGTTTTTAATTATATTGGATAATATGTCTTTTTTAAGGCTAGAAAGACAAAAGAGAAAAAGAATTACGACAGGCGGAGGATCGAATGATCTATTATGCCACTATATCTAATAGGTGATTGCAGCCCATTTTCTGTGGCAAAAGCCCAGTCATGTTACAAGTAATAGATTCTAATTTTAATTTAATAAAATGGTCAAGATTATGTCATTTTGAATTTGTTAACTTCTTTTAGATCTTTTTTTTATAAAAAAAATTATAAAGATTTTATGACTTTATTTTTACAATTATGTCAAGTTATTATTGGTCTAAATAATCATTAAATAATTTATAAAATTATGTATAGAAAAATCATTCTCTTCCATCTTTCATAAGTGTTAGAGGTGTGTGAAAGATGCAGGAGAATTGTATATATAAATTATAAAATTATAACCCTTGCATAACTATCCCACAATCTCAAAACACATTGGGTGGGATCCATCATGAGTCCCATTTAATATGTTTTGGGATTATGGGATAGTTGTGTATGAATCACTTCCCATATAAAAAAATGGTTCAGTTACACTTGCTATACACATCTCCTACACTCAGTCCTACATATATGGTGCCCATTTTTAATTTTTTTTCCTTTAAAAAATTTTGAAAACACGTTGGGAAATGAGCATTACATAAGACTGGGTGTAAGAGAAGTGTGCGAGTGTAACAGAATCATTTTGAGATATCTCAGCATCTCTTTCGATATTAAATTTAAGAGATGTGTTATTCTTACATCACATTACCATACATCAATTCTATACCTAGACACATTGAGTGTGTGACTCATGTATATGAGACCCACATGTATGGATCTCACATCTTATATCTCTTGATATAGGGTAATGTGACGCAGAAAAATTATTTTCCTTAATTTAATAGGTTTATATTAACTAAATCCTGCACAAATATTTAAGCGGGTGTGGTGTTTAACATTATTATGATATTATATATTTTCCGCAAAAGATTAAAAAGGAAAATATGAGAACCTAATGAGATATTGAGATCTATTACGAGTTGGGTGCATCGTTATTTTATTTGAATTAAAAAAGCACGGAGTAGTACGTCCTGGAAACCAAATTTTCTCCGAATTTTGCAATATTCACATGGAGTAAAATCAGGAAAATCTACCTGGGAAGTGGGAATATTATTATACCGACTACCATCTATTTGATATAATCTAATCATATTATATACTTGTACGCTAAAACATGGATACGCTTAAACATGTTTTTATATTAATTAGTGCCTGGAACACTGAGCAAATACTAAAATTAAACACATTCGGACAGCAAGAAAACTTGTTATTTCTTATATATTATTACCTAAATTTTAGCTAATCCTTTAAAACACCTCCTCAATTGAACTCTCTTAAGCTAAAGTATTTTTACATGTTGTATGGCAATTGAACTCTACAATGCCTCCTCATCCTAATCACCTTTTCGCCCATCTGGGAATTTAAATGTTGTATTTTGATGTTGATTTTGATTCATTTCAATTGCTTCAAGAGTAATAATTGGAGATGAATTAAATTTCGGTTTGGCCTTTTCTATTGTAATTTCTTCGTATGGAATCATTGATTGTTCTATAGTGAAAATTCTTTTGATAACATATCGGTTTGCGAAAGAAAAGATAATCACGTAGAAAAATAAAGATGTTAGAGAATTATTATTCTCTAAAACCCAAGTAAGCAAGCCCGCTACAGAGGTTTGGACCTTACCAGTGGCCCGACTAAACCTTGACCCATATGCTTATAATTCAAAAAACCCTATCAAGGGAGGAATGAGCCTAAAAGGCCAATTAAGGCCCACCCCTAATCCACAAAGAAGATCCATCGATAAAGTCCAAAGCAAGGCTCAGTCCATTCTGGTTAAAAGACAAGAAGCTACATAAATCCAAGATATTAGGCCATGATCTGTGCATGGGCAAAACAGGTCGTGGGTTTGCCTAGTAGTGGGTGTATACTCTTCGGATCACCGGGGGATTTATCGCCCAAAACCATCTCACCACATCTGAAAGATAATCACGATCGAACAAAAGTTCTCCCTCAACTCAAGGGATTAACCATCTCAACCCTATTTGTACCTCCAGGTATTCTCGAGCTGAAATTATTATTATCGAGGCATTTATACAGATTATCCAACGAATTAACTTAAGCATTGGAGTGGAAGTACCTGGATCCCCCACTAAATGCTCTTATTGTGATTGTTATTTTGCATAAGGAGTTCATTATAATTTTCAAAATAGGCTCATGTCACCTGATTGAAAATTGTCTCGACAAAAGACAATAGAGAAAATAAAAAAAATAGATATAATAGATTTTACGTGGTTCGGTCTATAATTTACATCAACAGGATAAAGTTCAAGGTGCTACATTATACTCTTATTTCTCTTAATGAATTCACAAAACATCAAACTCCTATTTATAAGAGAATTAGGAAGAGTTTTGATAGATAAATATGATAATCAAATCAATGAACTATACAATTAAATCTATAAGAGATAACAATAATTACAATAAATTTCTTATATCAAATCCTCTATTATACTTTAACAATTTGATAATATTTTTGTAATTGATCGTTAGGATTGTAGTCATTTGAGAAAGGCTTAATGAGGCCCATACATACAAAGTAGGTACGTATCCGAATTGTTGGATCGAGCACATGAGCCTCATTAAAATTCCCTTTCATAAAAGTGCGGAGCAAATTACAATTTGGCCAAACAAATTATGATCAATCATAATTACAATTCAGTCAACAAATTGCAATCAATCCCGATCTATAATCCCCTCTCTCTCTCTCTCTCTCTCTCTCTCCCATTAACTCATTAAATTGAATACAGTATTTTTGGGGGATGGACCAAATTTTGTATGAATCTCTAGCCCAATAGGAGAGGTCCAGACTCTTGGACTAGGCCTCAAACGTACGTGGACTCTAAGCAAAAGTATGATGAATAAGGGCAAGCTGACAAAACTTGGCCATGCCACTCCAATCTCTCATCAGTTTGTTCTGATCGCTAAAGATTTCTTAAGATGCTTTTGATGGGCACAAAAGAAAAGCACCCTAGGGAAAGGATTTGATTTTGGTCCTTAGCTAGCTCCCTCAATTAATTGCTTCAAAACAAAGCCATGTGACGTGGACCACCACAAATACATTTAATGGTCCCGCGCCCGCGCGAGATCGAGTTGTTTTCCATATTACATACCATGATGTCAACTGGTGCGTATATAAAAAAGTTTATACTCAAATTGTCTTTTTTAACCTAATTATGAGTGCCAACTTAATTATCCCAAGTCCCAAGACCTCAAAATAAGATGATCGACCACATCCACATGATGAACCCATCAAAGTTTCATCTTAAATTTGTTGTTTCATCTTACATTGTTCAACATATTTTGGACAAAGAATTCAACTACACTTTAAAAGGCATCGATCTGTAACAAGCATGGTCTTTAGTCTTAAAGACCAAAAAAAAATAAAAATTCCAAAACAATATATATTATAAGTTCAGTTTGTTAATGTGTTTTGATGGGTATCTTTTATTTTTTATTTGAAAATAAAAAAGATTTTGATATGATGTAAGAGTAAATTTTTTTTTTTTTTTTTTTTTTGTGTGTGTGTTTTTAAGAATGTGTTTCGTTGATATGACATAAAACACTCGTCAAGATTTGAACGTCTACATTTTTAATATAAAGAAAAGATGGGCCTTGTTGAAGCTCGCCAAATGCTTTTCAAGACCAACCATTCCCAGAATTCATGGTTAAGGTTTGGCCCATTACTCGAGAATTCTCTACGATTGAACCTCTGACGTCACAAACTGCCACCGCATCCACTTCTAAAATGATCTTCCAAAGTTGACCTCACCTCACCATCAGGTCATTTTGAATAGATCCGAAACACCGAATCAGAGCATGCCACGTAACACAAAGCCATTTGTCTTGTAAATTATGGGTAGGTGGCATGAGGTGGTTGGCGGACGAGTCTATTAAAAAGCAGAGATCGTTTGGCTTCTACCAAAGATAATTAGGGTTGTGGTGGCGCTAATGAAGGATCGAGGTGATGATCGATCGAAGATGAAAGTGATTAGAGGGAAGGAAAGGGAGATTGGGGCTACCGGGAGTTGTAGGAATGGGCTATTTGGGATGAACGAAAGGGGAATAAAATTCTTCCCAAAACTGCACATTCCTCTGATTTCCGGTGGTTCCTCCCTTTCCCTTCCATCTCTAGCTACATGGGTTATATTCTACTGCCTTCATTTGTAACCAGGCCGATCGAGGACGAGGAGGTATATTTTCATGGTCGTCTATCTTTTTTCTTCTTTTGCATAAATGTACTTGATAGCACTACTACTGATCTTCTCTGTTTTGTGTAAGAAGACAGCAGAGAAGAGGCTTTCCTCTCAACAGAAATCTCTCTTCTTCCTTCTTCATTTCACCCAGTTCAGTATAAGAAAAATAGAAAAGGAGAAAGCTCACTTTCTCTCAAATTCTGTCCTCTCTCTCTCTAGTTTTCATTTCTTCTTCTTTAGTTCAATAACTTGTCCAGCAGCAAGAAAGGAAGATCAGAAGACAGAAGGAAGTCTCTCTCTCTCGGACTCTCTTTCTCTCCCTTTCTCTTCACCGTCTCTCTCGGGTTTCAGCTGCTGTATAAGAGAAATAGTAGGACAAAGAAAAAGAAATGATAAAGGAAGAAGAGGAGAGTCTTGGTCAACTAAGGAAAAAAAAAAAGAAAAAAGAAAAAGCAATAGACAAAGATAAAAGAAAAGAAAACAAGTGTGTACGGTGAGGAGTCTCTCAATTCTCTCATCTCTCTTGGGTCCACAAACAAAAGGGACAAAATAAAGTGATAATATATATATATATATATATATATATATATATATATATATGTAAAGGAAAGAAAGGAAAAGATAAATTCATAGCTAGTCCCTTTAATATTTCAAAATACCACTTTGAGATATTTGGTAAGTTTCTAATTAAAGGCTTTGATTTATTTTATGTAATTTTTAAAGTTACTAACTTTGTTTTAATATTTGGTGATTTTACAATTTTTATTATCTAACATTTTAAGTTATGTTTTAACAAGGTATTTCAAGTGGTGTATTTAATTAATAAATCACGTCGCTGTAATGCCCGAGTAAAAAGTAATATTTTACAAAAGCGCTGTTATGCCGTCCAAAATTCTAAAAGTATTTTTAAGCATTAGTAACACTAATGCCGTTATTCCACCCAAATTTTATAAGATTAAAATAAGAATTATTTATATTGTATCGCTTGTGTACTTTTAAAATATAAAATCCATTAATTATATTAATGGAGTCACTATGTCAATTTGGTATAAAAATAGATAAGTTTTTATAATGCCGTTTTACTTAAAGGGTGTTATGGATATTAATTAATAAATGCCTTAATAATATCCGTATAAAATATGTGGTAATATAGTTAACCTATTTTATGCTGTTATAATATCTAAGCGGCATTAGCAATGGGTTAAGTGGTTTAAAAGTCGAAAGTGATAAAAATGTCAAAATAAGTTCTTAGTATTTTATACTAATTTATTATTGCATGTATATAATTATGCAGATATCATTTCTTTGAATACTTTCTGAAGCAGGAAAGAACTGTGAGTGATCATACGTGGTTGTTTTCTATAATGTAGTGATTTCTGCTTTATTTAATTATATACATAGAAATAGTATATTCATATTGTTGTAAAAATTATGCAGGTTTAATAACAAGTTGGTTGTTGGGATGACCAATGGACAGGCATACCGCCTGTGCGAAAAACAATAATAAGTACAAGTTGGCTGTTGGGATGGTCAATGTGTTAGGCAAGTTATGGCTACTTAATTGACTGTCGGGATGGTCAATGTACTTGGTTGTCGGGATAACCAATGTACTAAGTATGCTACTTTGACTACTAGTGCGAAAAAGCTAAGAAAACAAGGTAAGGGAGTCTGTGCTCCAATAATTAGCAGCTTAAACGAACATGGATTTAATGACCCTGGTATGAGAGGAGTGCAAGAAGAAAATAATTAAGACTGTGCATATAAAACTGTCATTACATCATATCATTGCATCATATATTGTTAAATAAATCAGTAATCATCATATTATTGAAAACAGTGGACTCACTAGGTATTTTTGTATTATTGTTTCTCTCTGTATTATATATTAATACAGGTTATGAGGATGAGGAGTATCAAGATTGTCCAGACCATTAGATGATCTTGTTGGCAGTATTTGAGGCTAGGATGCATTCCATTTTTGTGGACTACTATGTTTAGTCCATTATTATAATATCCGGAGAACAATATTTATATTTTTGTTGATATGTATTAATGATGCTATGAATATAATGTTTGTAAATTATCTGTGCCATACATGGTACAAATACTATTTTAATGTGTAATTATTCAATTACACTCTTTATATATATTTTGAAGTATTTTTGTTAGAAGCTCTGATGTGTTATTATTAATAAAGAAAAAATACATTCTGCTGCCAATTTATAACTCTGATGATGTCGTAATGTCACGTGGAAATCGAAATTTTCACTTACGCCTTTTTGTAAAAGGCGGGGCGTTACACAAGATGAGCCGAGGGTCTCCATCTGGTCTTTTGGATTTTGGTGGAAATTCGAAGAAGAAGCCAGGAACTAGACGGGGTTGGCTTCTCCTTCTTTTTGGGCTGACTCCTTTTTTCTTCTCTTTGTATTTTTTGTTTGCTCTTAGGCCAACCTGTTTGGGCTTACTAGATCAAGCCCTCTTGGGTTTAAAAAATCCTACCCAGACCCAAGCTTAGAGCCAGAGTCTCCTATCTTCCTTTGGACTTCATTTTTCTCTTGGTGTTCAGAGGAGCTGTGTAGCCGAAGAAGGCTAGTCACAATTTTGGCGCTACACGGCTTTCAAGGGTGTCACTGAGAGATGTGGATCTGCTCCTTTTAGTGCAGATAGAAGATACCTGAAGCCTTCTCTACAAGGTTGATGCAGATCTGACTCTTGTTTGAGATATTTGTGGATCTCGTAATTTTTTATTGTTTCAGAAATAAGCCGGATCGATCATCACCGAGCAAATCATTGAATTTGTAACTGTACACCCGTGTTAATTAAATTCATTACCTCTGAGTGTAGGTCTAGTACATTGTCAGCACCGATTTGGTGTGATTAAACTCCGATCTGAGATTTCAGACTTGATTTGATCACGTAGTCACCGTTGCGGATTTTTTTTTCGCAAGAACGATTCATCGTTCCTACAGACGGCACCAAATTGTTGGTACAGTTTCCGGTACGGTGAGGTGTTGCCTTGTGATTCGTCGTCTCCCTTGATAATAGCTCTCCTTGCAATTTGCAAAATAATAAACGACTAATCTGCAAAATAATAAATGACTAGTCGGGGGCACCGACTACGCCCACTCTGATGATTAAGTCAGTACAAACTTTATAACTTTCAGGGAGAACTAGAAGTCTCGGAACTTAGAGAATATATCTCAAATACCTGACGTTGTAGTCTTACTTATAGGCTTACAATCCACAGTTATGAAACTGCTGGAGTGCGTGGAGCATAATCTAATTAGGAGTCTTTTGTCTTATCTTCATAAGCCTTATTTTCATAGAATTTGAATTGGGTAGTAGAGTCCAAACTGAATAGGACACTACATCTTCATCTGACTCCATATTATTAGATACCTTATCCCATATTTGATGGGATATGAATCTATCTCGATATACTCGGGATAGGAGTCTTTTTGGAGATAACGACGTGTCCTGTACTTAATTCTGATCTGGACGGATCGACCCGATGGGCTCGGCCCCCGATACTACTTTAGGCCTACATGTCTTTGGAGCTAATTATTTCCTCAACAATTATGAACTAGTGTTGCACCACTTGAATACTTGCTTTTAATTTCCAGTATTATGCAAATTAATTAATAAGGATATTACCAAAATCCTGATTTGAAGAAGTCAATTACCAGCTTTAGCAACTGCTTTTTCCAATACGTGTAGAGAATACTATATCAACTAAATAGGAATACACGGAAAATATAATATATTTTCTAGATATTCTAACATATCTTTAGAACATATATATACGAATAATGCATGTGAGAATCACGATCTCAATTTAATTAATAGACTGAAAAAGAAGAATTTTCTCAAACCTAATTTAGGCTCCGTCTATCTCGACAGTCAGTTTTCCCTATTTTCCAGTGTCTGCAAATTAATAAGGATATTACAAAAATCCTTATAATTTAAATAAGTCAATCATGACCAGCAGCATGTAGCTCTAGTAACTGTTTTTCGGGCAAAGTTTTTCTCCAAGCTGAATTTGAAGAAATTTCTCCATATAAATTGACGTTTGTCTTTAGAGCATATGAAAAATGCATGTGAGACTCGAGTGTTTTAAGGACAAATATCAATTTAATAGATTGACTTAGGATTTAATTTTTAATTTTTTTAAAAAAACTTGCTTGTGATATGTTGGTCATTTAGTTCAAGCTAAAAAGAAAATGTGAATATAACTAAGTACGAGAAATGCTAGGGGTACTTAGGAACCTTTACAAAAAGAGGCTTACAAACCGAGGTGGAGTCTGTGTGGCATTTTATCAATTAAAAAACTTAGACACGTAGGATTCCAAGTAAGTTCGGTGTTTCATCAATTAAAAATTATAGACAAGTAGGATGGAGTCCGGTTGAACTAAGCACACCGGTCGGGAACCCACCATCTCCATCCTCCCACTACCACAGTCCAGCCTATTGCAAGAAACCCACCCCATCGGAAGACACATGCACCTAACCCTCCGAAAGACAGCAAATTGCAACTGCCTAAATACCCATCCACTCAAATACCCAAAAACAAATCCACCCCCAACCAAAAATCCAAATCCAAAGCACCACTGCACCGGCATCAGCCAGATAGCAAAGCTACCAACCTTCGCACCGCCTCCTTGTGGCATTGACCCACGAAAAAGGACGCCGGCAGCACTGCAAAAGCCCACATCGCCGATTTGTGCCTCGCCACCATCCACCGAGCCGGCCCTGTCGAGCACATCTGCCACCCTCTCTGGTGAAAGCGCTGACATAGATAATAAAAGGCGAGGGGATCGGGTCAGCAACCCACTCGGGGGGGGGGGGGGGCTTTGGATCCGAGGCGCGTCCATTCCTGAAGGCCATGGACGGCCGCGACTAGAGCTCGGGAGAGGGGATAATGGGCGGGGAAAGGGAGAACGGTCGGCGTGTTGGATTTCTTGGGCTGGCGAGAGGGGAGAACGGCCACGACCACAGAGAGCCTTGGCGACCACCGGGGAGCTCCCGCTGGAGGACTGGCCATCCGGCAACGGGGAAGAGATCCTGCGACAGAGAGCCTCGGTGCTTTCTAGAAAGAACAATGAAGTTTTTAATTGAAAAAAAAAAAAAAAAAAAAGAATGACGTCAAAATGCCACATAGACTCCACCTCAGTTTGTAAATCTCCCTTTGTAAATGTTTGTAAGTACATGTAGCATTTCTCATTAAGTACATCAATTTATACGTTTCCATTAATCCATCAACAAACACAAGTCCACATTCAATAAATAAAAAAAATCCTAAATCATATTAAGTCCTCTAACATTACTTGGAAAGGATACAATGAATTTATTGAATAGAAAAGTAACATTTTAAATGGCCAAAATCTTGAACTGGAAAGTAAACCTTCGATCACTATGTTGATAATTATGCATAAATCCCAAACTTAAAAAACAAGCCCATATTCAATAAAAAAGAAATCCGTAAATCATATTAAGTCCTCTAACATTAATTGGAAATTAAAGGATACAATGAATTTATTGAATTGGAAAGTAATTATAAGATTTAAAATGGCCAAAATCTTGAATTTGAAAGTATACCTTCACTATGTGGATAGTAATCCTTTATTATTATTATTATTATTTAACCCATATGAAAAAAATGTTTCCTTGAACTTCTCACTTCATCCAAAATGTTTCCTTAAACTTCTAACTTCACCCATAATCATGTTTCCTTATTTCTATTGTTCAGCAATTCTTTTAAAAAAATTTTAAAAAAAAATGAAAGCTCTTGCTCTCTGCAAGTCTCAACAAATTAAAGCTGCAGAAGAAAAAAAAAATAAAAATTGAAAAGTAACAACAATTTTGGACCACATCCTCCATGAAAAAACCCTACCTTCAATATAATCCTAAACATTTACAACCTCAAAAACCCTTCCTTCAACATAATCCCAAATATATCAACATTAACAATTAACATCACAACAACAATGAATAATTTGAATATGATGTGAAACTTTCATGTTAAGGCTTACAAACTCTCTATCGTAATTAATATAGAGATGTGCATGTTATACATCCGTCTCTTATTATTTTTCGTTAATGTGACATTGTCAGTCCACCTTTAAATCAATCTTAATTAAAAAAATAATAATAATCAAAATGGTGAATTGACAACGTCACATCAACGAAGAATGATAGAAGAAGGGTAATAGAGAATACAAAATAGCATTTTACATCTCATTAATAGAAAATACAAAATAGCAGGTTGAGGTTAACGATCGATTCGTTGGGTAAGAGTGACACATGTTATCATTTTATTGGTGTTAACGTTGACACTAACAGAATCCGTCTAGTATTTTGATAGAATTTAACTACAATGGCTAAATTGTTATTTTTCACCTACCTTGAATACCTTCCTTTTTTTTTCTTTTTCTTTTTTTTTTTTTCCAGTTTTTAAGAGAATAGGGGTATTATAGAAATATTTCAACAAAAATAGTCTTTTTGGCACACTTTGATAGTTTGATGGGTCACATTAGTGCACTTCAAAATTCAGAAGATTATTCTAAAATCGAGTGTTAGTTCATTGGACTTTTTTATATTTTTTCCTATATTTTAATTGAACACATTTTAATTCAACTTAAAGATCGATTTGCTATTCATGACTTGAATCCTTGACTTGATACTTGTTTTTAAACTAATTATTGTTAAAAGCCTGACATTTAAAACTAGAATTATATTATTAACCTTAGTCCTTAGCAGTGGCGCCCGCCCCTACAAAATCTTAAAAAAAAAAAAAAAAAAAGTTTTACCCAATAGTTTTTTTAGGCCTCCCTTACTTCTCCTCCTCCGGCCTTTACTTCTCTTCCTCCTGCACGATCAACCTTCGTTCTTCTTCGACAGTTCTTCTTATTGATATATAGCTTTTCTTCTTCTTCCACAGCTTTTCTTCTTTCACAGTTTTTGCTTTACCGTTTGTCAAGTGTCTTTACTGCCCTTAGCTACCACGTGTTATCAGATGAGAGGCCTCATTCCAGACAAGAGACACATGTCTCCTATTAACGTGCCGTTGGTAGCATACCCCATTTTTTCGTGTTACACTACAAAAAAAATTGGTTTTTGCCACTTGCAATTCGCCACGTGTACAGTCACTGTACACGTGGCGAACTGTTAGCCACGTGCAAGTGGCCACGTAAATACACGTGGTGAATCAGATCAACACTAATTGCACAATTAGCCGTGTGTATAATAATACACGCGGCTAGTTAGCCGCGTGTCTAATAATACACGCGGCCAATTGGCCGCGCTTAGCCGCGTGTATAATAATACACGTGGCCACCTGTTGGCCACGTGTATTATTATACACGCAGCCAAATGTGGAATTTTTTTTAAAATATTTAATTCTGTTTTTTAATTTCTTTTTAAAATATATAAAATTCTCCAAAATTATTTTATTTAAAAATATCACAAAATCAAATTACACAAATTAATCAAAACAACAATATTTAAAAATTTGAATACCATGTACTAATAAATGTATTCGTTACTAACAACAATAACTTACACAAAAATATTAACAAATTTAAAAATCTTGATCTAATAAAGTTATTCGTTACTAACAAAAAAAAATACACAAAATATCTACAAATCTGGAGGACGTCGCTGCGGATCACGAGGTGCAGTCCCGGGCGTGAACTCGCCAACCGGCGATTGTCCCGCAAGAGATGGTGTAACGGACGATGGAGTCTCGAGAGGGGATTGTTGGCTCAGCAATTGTCCAACAGGCGACACCGGACCAATCGTTGTCGCATTACCTGCAAGTTAAAAAAATAATTAACCTATATAATATTATATGCAAATTTAAACAAGTAATGAGAACAAATTAAAAATAAACCTAAGTGTATACATAATATGAACCATACCTGCAGGCGCACTACTAACAGACGACGTACTACCTACGTGTGCAGGTGAAGACTGCTGAGCACCAGGGCATACGAACGATAATCCTGTAGAGGACATGAAGGCCTCAAACTGTCGCATGCGCTGCTCCACAGCATCCAACTGTCGTAGGCGCTGCTCCATGCTGTCAGCCCGCTCTCTCTCGGCCCGCACTATGCCCTCCAACCCATCATTCCTCTCTCTCTCGGCCCATAACATGATATCCATCTCCGCAATTTTGTTGGCAGCCCAATCCTGAGATGTGCCCTCGGCCGGTCCCCCCCGTGTCGCCAGGTGCCCAACGCACCGTATCTGATGAAACGGATTCTGTGGCAGCAGGATCAGTGGACAAACTCTGTGTCATCCGCTCCTGTACATCGTCAACATACAATACACTGATAATTAATAAATATTTTATCACACGCATAACTAATAAATATTAATAACATAGAACAGTAGCATACGCATAGGTCCCGTGTCCGCTCGTTCAGATAAGTGTCGTCTTTCCTTGTGTGCATCTTCACAAACGACTCGGCGCGAGTAGGGGGCGTGCCAGATGTAGTTGCCTGTCGCCATACAGTATAAATATATAACAAACATTGGATATTCATTTAATGTTATAAAAGAACAATTACGCACAAATAAGAATTAAAACATTTACATATTGTTTCATACCTCATCGTGATTAAATCTGGCATAACTTTTGGACCCCAGACTATGGGGGATATCATTCTGCTCCCGCAGCCGCTTCATTCGTTCAGACCTCGCCTTTGCATTGAACATTCCGAAAATAAATGTAAGAATTAACACACTTATGTGCTATGATTAAATGAACTGTTTATTAAAAAAAACACAACATTATAATAATACATTCAAAGACCTACATACCTGATTTCTTTTTGTGCACCACTCGTGCAGTACGTCCTCCACATCCGTTCGGTCATACTTATCAAAAAACGTATCTGGCATTTTCGCACGTATTGTCAATGGCGTGTCACCGTCTCGAATATTTAGCTGGGTCCTCAACTTCGACTTCCACAAACGGTGCTTACGGCCCATATCACCCCAGAATTCGTTCTGTGCGAGACGCTGGTCGACGGATACGGGTACAAAAAATTCTTGCTGCACATTCAATTTAAGGAATAATTTTAGCAGTTCAACAAAAACTTAATCTTAACTTTAATTTCACTAAATACATATATTAGTTTCATACACATACCATTATGGCATCCCACATTGCCCGCTTAATCTGCTTATCTACCTTTGCCCATTCGTCCCGCAAGTGAATGTGGGACCCCCTCCGTAAAAACTTGCCCGCAGCCCGTCTATAACGATTGCATGCTCGTCCCACGGGTTGTGTTGCAGCATTGTACTGCAACACAACTTTCTTCCCCCTCGGGAGCACCCAATTTCTCTCTGGGTCCTTAATCACCTCAAAATAGATGCTCTCGTCTGGGTTATACCTGTTGTGCAAATATCTACCTGAATAAGTAGACAAATATTTGTACGTTTTACTCGCAAGTGCACAAGATCAAAACGATAGTATAGTAGGCAAATACGAGATCATTCCCACGAGGATTGGTAAATTATGCTTAAAAAGAATTCCTTAATAATTGAGACGAGTGAAAAGCAATAAAAATATTAATCAGATCAAATAAGAGAAGAGATAAAAATATTAAAGAAATATAATATGAAATAAGGTAGGGCTTCGATATCCACCGCTAATCATACTCAATTAAGATTCACAATGCCAATGCTGCCATCATAACTTGATACTTAATGCTTACCAGCCACAAGGGAATGATATCTTCTCCTAAAGCTATTGATTTCCCTGAGCAACGAGTTAGGCATGGTATCTACTCTAACTCTTTTCTTCATTGAAGGATTTAGCATGGTATCTACTAAGTTGTTCTTCAAGAAAGCATAAATTTATGAAAATCGGTAAACACACTCAGATTGAAACATGGTGTCTATTCCAGTTGTCTTTATGTTGATTAATCCAAGAACCTGTGTCGGGGTTCTTTCGTTACTCTATTATGCCCAGGACTCGGTCATCCAAATTGACATAAATAACAAATCCATACCACATGCATGTGATGATCAAGCATAAACATGAGAGGAATTCAAGAAAATAGGAAATAATCAAGTTAAGCATCAATATATGAATTGTAGCAAAGGCGCCAATTGAAAACCTTAACGAGACATAATTAGGGCTTCAATCGAGCCCTAACTAAAGTGTTAGTTACAACTAATATAAACTAAAATTATATACATACAGAAAATAAATAAATAAAGAAAATAAAAACTAAGAAAAACCTCCTTCTTGATGTAGCCTTTAATTCTTCCTCAAAGCTTGTGTGTCTTTTCTTCAAAGGCTAGAGGCCTATTTATAGGGATTAGAGAAGCTCTAGAAGCTCTAGAATTCCTATTACAATTCTAAGTAGGTCTTCTAGTCTAAATAGAATAATTACAAGTCTTTTCCTTTTCTGAAATTTCTATCCAAGTAAGAAAAGGATTCCAAAATTCGTACAGATTTGCGGTCTTTTATTGCGGGGCTATTTTGGCATAGAAAAAGTCCGAATTAGGAAAAACCTATTTCTAACATATTTGTTTCTTTTCTTATTAGTTTTCCAATGCCACCAATTTTGTTGCAATCTGATACTTGAGCCGAAAGTTATGATTAAATTACTGAGACGTGCTCATTCTGGATTCTTTCCAAAGATAACGAATTTTTGCCAACTTCTATTTCCTTAAATTCAAAATTGATTTGGAGTTTGAATATATCCAAAAGTGAGTTTGCTGACTTCATTATAATCTTGGAATTTGATCGGTTTTTCTTCTAAAACCTGTAAAATACAAGAAAACATAAAAACAACACAAAACATCAAATTATAAAAAACTAAGAGCTTAACATATGTAAATTAAGGGGCTTGAATGTGTAACATTCAGCACTTATCAATACCCTAGTCAATAAATATAAAACGTTAATATATTAACACTAAATAACTTAATTATATTAATATATTAATAAATTAAAAATTCAATTTAAATATTATACGAACTTACTAAATTAAAATATAATGATGTATAAAAATGTACTTACCCATCAGCCGAATATGGTGGGTCGCTATGAGCTCGGTCACTGGGTCGCCAGCATGCTCCTCGCCTACCTCATTTGCCGGGTGAGGCTCATCATGCTGATCGTCATCCGAAGACATATCCTGGGGGACATCATGGGCCAACTGATCAAGACCCAACATCACATCGTCCCCCTCATGGGGCATCTGGCTCTCCCCCACATCTGGGTCCTGACCCTCCCCAGAAAGCGGCAACTGGCTCTGTCCATATACAGGCACCTGACTCTCCCCAGGTGCCGGGCCCTGGCCCCCTGCCGGTGCCGACATCTGTCCCGACCGCATAGCCGGCAGAGGCATCCTCCCCCGCTGTGACAGCGGGAATCTGTCATCCTGAGTCTCACTATCAGGGTTCACTGGCATAGATGATGTAAGGGGGTATGGATAGTACAACGAGAATCTGCTCAGATCATGACACTCTGCCGCCCACCATCGATCAATATGACCCGGTGAGGTCAACCCCAACTGCGAGAACGTCGTGTACGGAGAAGGAGAATATCCAGATGAGCTCGTCTGGCCGGGATCTGACTTGCTCATCCCCGCCGTACCCGGGGGCAATGGTCTATAAACGGCGTCCGGGTGGTGTGGCCACGGTGTAGTCTGTAGTGCCGCTGACATCGCCGGGGTCGACGTAGGCGGGTATGGAGAAGGAGAATATCCAGCTGCGCTCGTCTGCCCGGGATCTGACCTGCTCATCCCCGCCATACCCGGGGGCAATGGTCTATAAACGGCGTCCGGGTGGTGTCGCCAGGGTGTGGTATGTAGTGCCGCTGACATCGCAGGTGTGGATGTAGTCGTGCAAGGCACGGGTAGGCGTGGTGCACGATGTGCGCAAGTAGGGGGTCTCTGGTCCATCGAAAACTGCGAACAAAAATTTAGACAAATTATTTGAAATTCGTATTAGTTTTGATATTAAAAAAGAATATGCATATTATACAATGAGCTCTATACAAAATAAGAAAGTATTTTGAGTTTAAGCGAATTGTACCAACAATAAATATTGCAATCATTGTATAACAGGAGCTTCAATCGGATCAATGTCGGGCCTGTCGTGATCGAATTCATCATTCATATCATGCAGGTCATCAGTGGGTAGTACGAACGGTACACACTCGTGATATGCATTATCTGCATCACTACTCCCTTCCCCCTGACCAACATCGTACACGTTGCGCGGTTTAGTCCTCACGGCACAAACCCAGTTTGGGTTCCTTCCATCCTCGACATAAAACACTTGGTCTACCTGAGATGTAAGCACGTAAGGCTCGTCAGTAAGCAGTTCTCCCCTGTGGACGAGGTGAGTGAAGTTGACAAACGCTAGGCCATAATCGTCGACTCTGAATCCTCTGTCCAACGTGGGGTCCGCCCAATTGCACTTAAATAGGACGTACGTTGTCCTATCGTAGTACTCGACCTCAACTACATCGGTTAATTGTCCGTAGTAGGTTTCGCATTCAACGGTTCGCACACATACGCCGCTGTTCTGAGTCCTCCTTCACACATCATGGGCTAGCGTGCGGAACAGTTTCCCGTTCACCACGTACCTGTTATACTTCACTGCTGTCTCCTTCAACCCTCTACTGCGCATAACTAAGTTCTGCCCCAATTCCTCCCTACATTGATCGTCAAGGCCATCAACCTATGTTATCATTTCATATATTAAAAGAATACATCGGTTAATAGCGGCATATTGTCGAACCCTATCTTAAAATGACACAGAACATAGGTAAATATTATATACCAAAATACCACTATTTCCTTACATATGCGCGGTACCACTCGCAGAACTGCTCATGATGTTGGGCTTCAATTAGAGCGTCCGTGATGCGACCCCTAACGCATGATCGCCTAATAGCGTCTTTGTGCATCCTACATTCAGCGGACATAATTAAAAAACTACTTCTTATCAATTATATCATTTGAATCCGGTTCAATATGTAAACACTACTTACATCCGCAAATTGAGAAACTCTTCAGAGTTGAACACAATATAACGATGAATCTGATGCATCGTCAACCGGTTCAACCTAACTCGCGTTCCCGCCCCCTTGGAACCATCAGGATTTCTCAAAGGTCTATTGTGGAAGGTTGGTGCATTTTCTAGATATCTCGAATAGAACGTTACTAGCTCGGTCGCTATGTAACCTTCTGCAATGCACCCCTCAGGAGCCGCTTTGTTGCGCACATTCGACTTGAAACCCCCAAGACTCCTGGTGCACACACATAAACATTAAGGGCTTGTCCCCGTTTAATGCCACGAGTTACATGAAAATATATATATATATATATATATATATATTTTACCTCTCTGCCGAGTACATCCACGTATATTGAACGGGTCCGCCGAGTCTACACTCGCGCACAAGATGCACGACCAAGTGGACCATGCTAGTAAAAAACCCAGGAGGAAATACCTGTTCCATCTTGCATAGTGTGATACAGACGTCACCTTGAAGTCTGTCCATCTCAGCTTGAGTTAGCTTGGTCGAGCATATGCCTCTGAAAAATGCTGAAATATCAACGATAGGTCTGACAACTTTGTCTGGCAGTGAATGACGCAATGCAATTGGTAGAAGCTGCTGCATCAGTATGTGGCTGTCATGACTTTTTAACCCTGAAATTGTACGGTCCTTCATCCGAACACACCGTGAAATGTTCGATGCATATCCGTCTGGAACTCTCACATTTGAAGAACCTTTAAAAAGCTTTCTTTATCCTCCCTGGACATCGTGTGACAAGCCGCGGGTATATATGTTTTACCGTTTGCGGCGGTGAACGGATGCAATTTAGGTCTCAACCCCATCTCCTGCAAATCCAGCCGAGCTGCCAAGTTGTCCTTCGTTTTCCCTTTGATGTCCAAAATAGTGCCAAGTATATTGTCCATGACATTTTTCTCTATGTGCATGACATCAAGATTGTGCCGAAGCAAATTGTCCTTCCAGTACGGCAATCTAAAGAAAATACTTTTCTTCTTCCATACAACATCATCAGCACCCCGTGCACCCGTCTTCCGCTTCTTTCGTCTCGTCTTACCCGCGTTCTCATCCCCAAACGCAACTCCGTCCAACTGTTGGAGGATCTCGTCCCCGCAAGGCACATCAGGAGCACATTCTAACTCCTCAGTCCCATCAAACGTTCTTCTGTTCAGCCGCCACAGATGTTCAGTTGGCAAGTACCTCCTGTGTCCCATGTAACAAAATTTACAACCGTTCTTCAAATGTTTAGAACGTGTCGAATACATGCAACAAGGACATGCCTTCACACCTTTGTTAGGCCAACCGGATAAATCTGCATACGCCGGAAAGTCGTTTATTGTCCACATCAACTGAGCTCGCATATTGAAATTCTCCATCTTCGCAGCATCTAGTGTTCGTACCCCTACACCCCACAGCTCCAACAGCTCATCAATCAGTGGCTGAAGGTAGACGTCGATATCCATACCAGGTGAGCTCGGTCCGGGGATAACCAGTGACAGGATGAACGACGTCTGTTTCATGCACATCCAAGGGGGCAAATTGTACGGTACAAGCAATACGGGCCATGTGCTGTGGGATGTACTCATGTTCTCAAATGGATTGAATCCATCTGCTGTCAGTCCAAGCCGCACGTTCCTACTGTCTGCCATGAAATCCGGATGTAGAGTGTCGAACGATCTCCATGCCTCACCGTCTGCGGGGTGCCTCAATACGCCGTCCCTAGTGCGGCCTTCTGCATGCCATCTCATATTGTGCGTAGTGTGCTCCGACATGAATAACTTCTGTAGCCGTGGGATGAGTGGAAACCATCTCAACACCTTCACTGGACGTTTTTTCCTCGACGATATTACCTCACCATCCTGATCTAAATGTATATCAGCCATCCACTTAGATTCTCCACATACGGTGCAGGTATCTAAGTCTTTATTGTCTTTCCAGAATAACATACAATCATTACGGCACGCCGGAATCTTCTCATACCCGAGACCCATGGAACTGAGAAATTTCTTCGCCTCGTACGTATTAACCGGCAAGGCCTCATCGCAAGGAGGCAATAACTGACTGACAAGCTCAAGAATATCAGAAAAAATCTTGTTACTAATACCTCCCATGCACTTCAAGTTGTAGAAATGTACAGTTGCACTCAATTTACTGTGTTTTGTACCGGGGTGAAGTGGCTTGTCGGCAGTCTTCAACAACTCAAGGTACTTCAATGTGTCCCTTGCAGGGGTTCCTTCGTTTACTTCTCCGGGCTGGCCAACATGATCGGTTTCACCTACTTCGTGCACGCTGAAGGCGTCACGCAACATGGCGTGCATGTCACCACCTTGTTCCAGTTCTCCGCCTTGTTCTCTGACTTCTACAGGTTCAATGCCACGGAGAGCCGTATCTGTGACATTGGGATGGTCGTGACCCCGAACAGGAGCAGCAGGGTTTAGGGTAGTCTCACCGTGCATATACCAGAAACCGTATCCCGTGGACATTCCCTTCCCCCCTGTCAGGTGGGCAAGAACGTAATCTGGGGGGTGCTGCTGGTTATTCCGGTAGTTCTTACATGGGCAGTAAATTTTCCCATCAGCAGCCCTACAGTTACGAACGGCGAATGCCACGAACGCTCTACACCCGTCGTTATACTGTGTCGTACCCCTAGGTGTTGACATCCACGACTTGTCCATATTCCTCTGTACGTGAGTTAACAGTCTGAAACGAAATATGTTATTTGATTACAGCAAATAAAGTGCTTGTTTGTTTAATGTTTGTTTTAAACAGTTAACTCAAAGTATCGTTTTTTCATTTTTTTTTTTAGGGTTTAGGGTTTTTTCTTTTTAGGTTTTAAGGTTAGGGTTTAGGTTTTTAAGGGTTTAGTTTTTAGGGTTAGGGTTTAGGGTTTAGGTTTTAATATTTGTAGGGTTTAGGGTTTTTAGGGTGTAGGGTTTTAGGGTTTAGGGTTTAACTAAAATAAAATAGTAATAAAAAAAAAAGAGATCTCGAACCTTTTTCTTTTATATTTTTTAATATTCTTCTTTCATTTTTTAGGGTTTAGGGTTTTTTTTTTTTTTTTTTTAGGGTTTAGGGTTTTAGGGTTTAGTTTGTAGGGTTAGGGTTTGGGTTTACCTCACCATAAAAAAGTAATTAAAAAAAAGAGATCTCTCCCTTTTTAATTTTTTTCTTTTTTAATATTCTTCTTTATTTATTTAGTGTTTAGGGTTTTAAGTTTTCTTTTTTTTTCGGGTTTAGGGTTAAAAAGGTTAGGGTTTAGGTTTTTAGGGTTTGGGTTTTAAGGTTAGGGTTTTGGTTTTAGGGTTTAGGGTTTAGTTTTTAGGGTTAGGATTTGAAGGTTAGGGTTTAGGTTGTTAGGGTTTAGTTTTTAGGGTTAGGGTTTTAAGGTTAGGGTTTAGGTTGTTAGGGTTTAGTTTTTAGGGTTAGGGTCTTAAGGTTAGGGTTTAGAGTTTTAGGGTTAGGGTTTTAAGGTTAGGGTTTACGTTGTTAGGGTTTAGTTTTTAGGGTTAGGGTTAAAAAGGTTAGGGTTTAGGTTTTTGAAGGTTTAGTTTTTAGGGTTAGGGTTAAAAAGAATAGGGTTTAGGTTTTTGAAGGTTTAGTTTTTAGGGTTAGGGTTAAAAAGGTTAGGGTTTAGGTTTTTGAAGGTTTAGTTTTTAGGGTTAGGGTTTTAAGGTTAGGGTTTAGGTTTTAGGGTTTAGGGTTTAGGATTTAGGGTTTAGGTTGTTAGGGTTTAGGTTTTTAGGGTTAGGGTTTTAAGGTTAGGGTTTACGTTGTTAGGGTTTAGTTTTTAGGGTTAGGGTTAAAAAGAATAGGGTTTAGGTTTTTGAAGGTTTAGTTTTTAGGGTTTGGGTTTTAAGGTTAGGGTTTAGGTTTTAGGGTTTAAGGTTTAGGATTTAGGGTTTAGGTTGTTAGGGTTTAGTTTTTAGGGTTAGGGTTTAGGTTTTGAAGGTTTAGTTTTTAGGGTTAGGGTTTTAAGGTTAGGGTTTAGGGTTTAGGGTTTAGGGTTTAGGTTGTTAGGGTTTAGTTTTTAGGGTTAGGGTTTAGGTTTTGAAGGTTTAGGTTTAGGGTTTAGGGTTTAGGTTGTTAGAGTTTAGTTTTTAGGGTTAGGGTTAGGGTTAAAAAGGTTAGGGTTTAGGTTTTAGGGTTTAGGGTTGAGGTTTTAGGGTTATGGTTTTACGGTTAGGGTTTAGGTTTTTAGGGTTTAGTTTTTAGGGTTAGGGTTTTGAAGGTTAGGGTTTAGGTTTAGGGTTTAGGGTTTAGGGTTAGGGTTTTACGGTTAGGGTTTAGGGTTTAACTAAAATAAAAAAGTTTCATACACATACAAAAAAATTGTCACTCTTTTTTATTTTTTCCCTTTTTTAATATTCTTCTTTCTTTTTTTAGGGTGTAAGATTTGAAGGTTTCTTTTTTTAGGGTTTAGGGTTAAAAAGGTTATGGTTTAAGTTTTTAGGATTAGGGTTTTAAGGTTAGGGTTTAGGTTTTTAGTGTTAGGGTTTTAAGGTTAAGGTTTAGGTTTTTAGGGTTTAGTTTTTAGTTTTTAGGGTTAGGGTTTTACGGTTGGGGTTTAGGGTTTAACTAAAATAAAAAAGTAATCAAAAAACATAAAAAATGTCACTATTTTTTATTTTTTTCTTTTTTAATATTCTTCTTTCTTTTTTTAGGGTTTAGGGTTAAAAAGGTTATGGTTTAAGTTTTTAGGGTAAGGGTTTTAATGTTAGGGTTTAGGGTTTAGGGTTTAGGGTTTAGGGTTTAGGGTTTAGGTTTTTAGGGTTTAGTTTTTAGGGTTAGGGTTTTAAGGTTAGGGTTTAGTTTTTAGGGTTAGGGTTTTACGGTTGGGGTTTAGAGTTTAACTAAAATAAAAAAGTAATCAAAAAACATAAAAAATGTCACTATTTTTATTTTTTTCTTTTTTAATATATATTTTTTTCTTTTAGGGTTTAGGGTTAAAAAGGTTATGGTTTAAGTTTTTAGGGTTAGGGTTTTAACGTTAGGGTTTAGGGTTTAGGGTTTAGGTTTTTAGGGTTTAGTTTTTAGGGTTAGGGTTTTAAGGTTAGGGTTTAGTTTTTAGGGTTAGGGTTTTACGGTTGGGGTTTAGGGTTTAACTAAAATAAAAAAGTAATCAAAAAACAAAAAAAATGTCACTATTTTTTATTTTTTTCTTTTTTAGTATTTTTTTTTTTTTTTAGGGTTTAGGGTTAAAAAGGTTATGGTTTAAGTTTTTAGGGTTAGGGTTTTAACGTTAGGGTTTAGGGTTTAGGGTTTAGGGTTTAGGGTTTAGGTTTTTAGGGTTTAGTTTTTAGGGTTAGGGTTTTAAGGTTAGGATTTAGCTTTTAGGGCTATGGTTTTACGGTTGGGGTTTGGTTTTGAGATTAGAGTATAGGGATTTTTTGTATTGGTTTTGATTTAGGGTTTGCACGTATTGTTTAGACCTTTGTTATAAATTGAATAATAAAATAAATTATTATAAATGGTGGACGGTGGCCAAATGTAATTATCAGTATCTATTCAATAATTGTTGGATACGATCATTTTATTATAAAATGACGGCGAGTTTGCTTTGAAATGGTTTTTTCTTTTTTTGTGTAAAAAAATTACCTGAAAATGAACAATTACACCTTTTTTTTCTTTGTTCTTAAAAAACCCAAAAATTGTTGAAATAGTGCGGCATACAATGGTTAAAATTTTATTGGTTTGCGTTATTGATTTTATGATGAAGTTAATAAAATAATGGCGAGATTGGTTAATCTGTTCAAATGTTTTAGCATAAATTGCCAAAAAAAAATAATCGCCACACCAATTCGTAGTACAGTAAAACATATTACAAAAAAGAAAAATAACACAACTGTAAGAATATTTTCCATGCATAACAACCAACCACATCAAAACACATAAAATTACACAACAATAAATATTCAAACCCAACAAAATAAACAGCATTGCACGGACCATTATTAATTGCTAAATCCACAATTATTATATGAAACTATTAAAACAATTATAAACAGATTTTATACAAATTAATTTAAATGCACCAAGTTCATTATAGCAAAAAATAAAGAAAAAAAATTAAGCCCAAAAATACTCACAAAATTTTTTATGGGGTGTATTTTCTGCTCCTTAGCCAAAATGTACCTGCATTAAATAATTTTAGTCCCAAAACAATATCCCAAAAAAATTCCCAAAATATCAATCACGTACAAGGTAGAGAGAGAGAGAGAGAGATGTAGAGAGAGATAGAGACAAAGAGACGGATGTAGAGAGAGAGAGGTCCGGACTTAGGGTTAGGGTTTAGGGGTTGGTTCGGTTAGAGAGAGAGAGAGAGAGAGAGAGAGATAGAGAGCTAGAGAGAGAGAGAGAGAGAGAGAGAGAGAGAGATGTAGAGACAGAGAGACGGATGTAGAGAGAGAGAGGTCCAGACTTAGGGTTAGGGTTTTAAGTGTGGTTCGGTTAGAGAGAGAGAGAGAGAGAGAGAGATAGAGAGAGATCGAGCTAGAGAGAGAGACAGAGAGAGAGAGAGCATATAAAACCTTGGGTATACGCACGCGTGGTGCAGTGACGGCCGGAGAAGACAGCGGAGCTGGTGGTCGGTGTGGACGTGCGTGACGGAGACAGAGAGGGAGAGAGAGAGAGAGAGTGAGAGAGTTGAGGGAGAGATTTCAGTGAGAGAGCTGAGTGAGAGAGTGGAGTGAGAGGGTAGCTTCCAGAGGAAGCTACCCTTATTTTTTTTTTTTCAATTTTTTTTATTTAAAAATTATGCCAGGTGGCGCGCGGGAATTGTCCCGCACAGGTCACCTGGCATAAATTTGGCCGCGTGGCGTAATACCACGCGGCCACATAGAGACGTGTATACTAATACACGTCTCTATCTGTTTTTTTTTTGAAAAACGAACAATTATATATATATATATATATAAAAATATATTTGTATTTGTAATATATATGGTGTAATAAAATTATATATTTGTATTTGTAATATATATATATTTGTAGTTGTAATATATATGGTGTAATAAAATTATATATTTGTATTTGTAATATATATGGTGTAATAAAATTATATATTTGTATTTGTAATATATATATATATATATATATATTTGTAGTTGTAATATATATGGTGTAATAAAATTATATATATATTTGTAATATATATGGTGTTTAGGTTTACGTAAACTCTAACCCATAAAACTAAACCCTAAACGATAACCCTAAAACTAATTCTTAAACCCTAATGAACTGTTTGGGTACAAAAATGAATAATTATTCAATCCGGCTTTTTTCTAAAACCCACCCACCAGCCCAAAAACCCGGATTTTGACCCGAATTTTGAGATTACTGGTGGGACCCAGCGCAGAAAAAGTTGACTCAAAAAAATATTAATATTAATAATTTAAATCAATATAAAATAAAAGAAATTAATATTAATAATTTAAATAAAAAAAAATAAAAGAAATTAAAAAAAAAACAGAGGGGTGGCTGCCGGCTGGCAGCCACCCCCTTGGGGGAGGCCGCGCGGCCTCCCCCGAGTACTGGGGGTGGCCGCGCGGCCTCCCCCAACCTCCTCTGGGGGTGGCGCGCGGCCACCCCCATTGCCTGGGGGTGGCCAGGCCACCCCCAAAGGGGTGGCTGCCAACCGGTAGCCACCCTTGCTTCATTTTTTTTTTAATTTTTAATTTTGATTTTAATTATTTTTTTTTAAAAAAATTATTTATTTTTTTTTAATTAAATAATCAATATATAATAAATTATTATTATTTAAATTATTATTTCACACAACTTTTCAAAATACCAATCATTATACACAACTTTTTAAACTATCAATCATTTCTTACCATTAAAATATAATATTTTTCAATCTCAAAATTCAACACCCAAACACAATTTCTTACCTCGATATTTGTAAATAGAATTAGAATTCAATTCTAATTCTCAAAATTCAATACCCAAACGCACCATAAAAAATTCATAGCAATATATTAAATAAGGGAATCAAACAATATTAAAATAATTATTAAATTATACATTAAATGCTAAGCAGATGGGAAATAGAAAATAACCATTCGTCTCCTTTACACATTTAAAATGGGAAATGAAAAGCAGTAGCATTACAAACTTATTCTCCGACATTCCATTCTTGAAACAGGATTAGAATCTCTTATAATTTTAAAAAACGGCTCGATTTCAAAGAAATTTGAAAATCTCAAATTTAAGAAATTTGAGCATATAATTCCCTCATATGAATCTTTATAACAAAAGTACACGCATAAAATAGGTTGACGTCAATGTGGAGGGACTCGAAATAAATATGAAACCTAAAAAAGCAGATGACCTAATGTTACCAATTGTTACGTGAATGATTTTACAAACACATTAAGAGATAATTTGATAGGTTTCGAGTGAACCTAGATCCTTTAGATTCGTTAAAGAAAACCTAAACATTTTCAAAAACAAAGTTTGAGATTAATTTTCTGCATGCATTTTCATTATTCCATTACACTTAAATAGAAAATATTACAACCGAGAGAGGTGTAAATAAAAATAAGTATGATGATCAAATTATTTGATTTGATTATCTTCAATTATAATCATTGCAAGAACATGTAATTATCCTATAAGGTAAGTATCATACAATAACAGACATCAATCCTAACGAGAAATGATTCTCTTACATCTTTCATTGCATAAAATTATATTCTCGTAACATTTCTTTCCTTTGAAACGGACCTTGTCCTCAAGGTCCTAAAAATCTTGCTCTTGAAATTGCATATGTAGATCAATAATACTTAACAATTATTAAAAATAAAAAGGAAAAACTTCACTTATAACCCTTGATCGTTCATTAGTTTTGAAAAATGTTATCCAAACTTTAAAAAGTGTCAATTTAGGGTATCTATCTTTCAATCTTTTTCAATTTCAACCCTCTATTAGAATTTTTCGTTAAATCCTATCGAAATTTTCAAAATACCATTATGTTTATTTTTTAAAAAAAATTTATAAAAAAATTCGAAGATTCAAGCATAGGTATTTTTGTAAATTTCGTTAAATTTTGATCGACACCTAAATCTTAGCATTTTTTTTTTCCTAAATAAAAAAATGGGTATTTTGTATTGAAGAATACTAAAGCTCATTTTAGTGTTATTCTGGTGTCCATTTGGAATGACATAAATGTAATAAAAAAAATTACAAAATTACATTCATGTCATCCAGAAGGACATAAATGTAATTTTTTTATTACATTTATGTTATTCCAGATGGATACCAAAAAAATACTGAAAAGAGCTCTAACATTCCTCTTTTGTATTTTTGTATTTGATAAGCGGTTGGCATAGGACTCTCAACTGGATAGAGAGTGCTCCTAAAGTCCAAAGATTCCCCAAGGCTTATGCGTGTAGGGCTCTTTAGTTTACTTGGGCCTTTTCACTGTTGGACCATGTTTGGGCCTTGGTAATAGGCCATAATTAACGCTTAGTCGGCCCAATTCTCAAAAACATGTATCATTAGTTGGATGCATTTATTTTTTTCCTATTTTGAAAGATAAAGATGAGACATTATTTTTGAAGATAGAGAAATCTCGTTCTTGGAGAATGTACATGTGATGGTTCACAATCAATATCTTTTACACTAAACAAGTATTTTAAAGCATGACAAAAGTCATTCAGAAGAGCAATATCTTTTACACTAAACAAGTATTTTAAAGCATGACAAAAGTCATTCAGAAGAGCAATAGATGCTGTGAAATTTTAGTGTCTCGATTATCTTTAGTAATTTTCCGTTGAATTGTTAGATGATGTGAAATTTTAATCAATTTCTAGCAATTTATTGTTTGGATTGCTTTTGACTGCTTATCTAAGTATAAATGTGTATATATGTTTCGCATTTCCCTTTTCCTCACTTGAATATAATTGAATATTCAGGACCGAATACTTCATAGGACTCATGCACCTCTTTTCTCTCTCAATCAGATTACACATGCTAAGTGACATAAGTTTCCCTTAGAGTGGTGGACAATCCAAAAGCTTAAATGCACGGAAACACCATGCAAGTGGAATTAAAGCTACGTGGACCTTCATAATTAATTTGGAAGCACTGAACAAGAATACGAAAGAACGCGTGAACCTACTTTTTCTTTTCTTTTTCTTTTTTTTTTAAAAAAAATGTTCAGTACATGCACACCTCCCTAGAATGACACCAACAGCTCACGTCCTTGATAAAAACAGATGTAATAGTTAATTAAAAAAAAACCATTATAAAATAATTAAATGAGCATATATTACTTTCTTAATATTCATTTGGACCAATCGTGACTTTATCAAAGCAGCCATGTGTTCGTCTTATCTCTATTTTCCGAAATAAGAAAAAGCAAACGCAGTCTTTGTAAAGTCTGAATGTACTTGGAAGACCATTCCAACCTATATATATATATATCAACATATATATATATATATAGGTTGATATGTGGGAGAAATAAATATATAGCAGAAGCCTGAAGGAAGTGGTTTGAAGTTTCCTTCCTTAATTCATTGCTAGCTAGCTAGCTTTCTGCATGTCGTCACTTTGAAATCAATCTTCTGTCTTCTCTTTCTCAAAAGTAAGAAAAAAAAAAGGGGGAAATTCCTCGCTCGATCTCATTACCCACGGGTCCCGCATCCCAACCCTTTTCAGTTTTCATGGATTTGCTATGCTTCTTTTTTCAAAACTTTATATATAAAATGAACAGTTGGGAAAAACACACGCAAAGAAACATCTCAGATTCTCCAAACATTTAAGGAAAAAAGCAAATATCGATCAGTGAACTTAAGTTGATAGAAACGCATGAACGGTCCCCCCTAGGCTGGTCCTTGTTTTTTTTAAAGTCGATCTTTTCGTGGGAGATCAAAAACCGAAAAAGCTAAAGGTTATTATTGAATTGCTCTTTACATGTAAATAGGCTGGTCCCTTTTTTTCTTTTCTTTTTTTTCCCCTCTTCCTCTTTTTTTTTTATCTAATTATTTTAAAAAAATTAATATGTTTAAGTTAGATGCCGTTTTCGTATTCTTAGAAGCCTTGGAATGTGAGTCCTTTTTCAAAAGTGCTATCAAAGCTCGATCATCTTTATTTTGAGAGAGAAATAGCCCAAGTACTACATGCATGAGTTGGGAAAAAGCCACGAAAAGCACTATCTTAGATTCTCCAAACGTTTAAGGAAAAAGGATACCTTGATTTCTATATTAAAAAAAAGAAAAGAAAATTATTATTCCTGCATGCCCTCTCACTTACGCATTGACACTAATAATTTTCAAAACTTATTAATTTCTCCCTCTCTCTCTCACACACACACCAATAAGGAAAATATTAAATTTACAACACCAATACAACAATCCTTCACATGAGGGTGGGTCCCACATACTGGGGCTCACCCTCATGTGAGGGGTTGTTGTACAGTTGTTGTATTGGTGTTGTACAAGAATCAAATCCCCACCAATAATGATTCCAAACTAACAGCTATGCACGTAAAAGAAATTAGAGAAAAGTACATATAATCCCTTCAAACTACCACTCAATTGTCAATGTACCTTATAAACTACCAATTGTGTTAATGTCTCCCCTTAAACTACAAAAAAATGTCAATGTCCCCCCTAAGACCAACAAAAAGATAAAAATGACCCTAATTTTTTTTGAATAAGACAAAAATGTCCTCATAAATTCAAAAAATTAAAACTAAAACTAAAAAACTTACAAAAAAATAATAAAAAACTAAAAAAAAAAAGAACAAATTTTTTATTCTTTAAAAAAAAGCAAACAAAAAATAGCAGAAATTTATTTTTATTTTTTTAAAAAATAAAACAAATAATTAAAAGAAAAACCATTTTTTATTAAATTAAAAAACAAAAAAGAACAATTTTTTTTAAAGAAAAAAAAAAACTAAAAAACAAAAAATAACTGATTTTTTTTTCTTTTTTTTTTTTAAAAAAATAAAACAAATGAAAAAAAAACCAGTTTTTATTAAATTAAAAAAACGAAAAAGAGCAATTTTTATTTTAAAGAAAAAAAACGAAAAAAAAAAACTGATTTTTTTTAAAAAAATAAAATAAATAAATAACAGTTTTAATTTTTTATTATTTTTTTGGAATAAAATTTTGTTATTTTCTATTTTTTTAATAATTTTTTTTTAGTTTTTATTTTTTTTAATAATTTTATGAAGGACATTTTTGTCATTAGAGGGGCATTGACATTTTTTGATAGTTTAAGGAGGGGACATTGATACAATTTGTAGTTTGGGAGGTACATTGACAATGAGATGGTAGTTTGAGGGGGTTATGTGTACTTTTTCCAAAAAATTAACATAACCTTAACCCTGTTAATTATATATATGATACATCACCTATATTACAGATAATTAAAAAAATATATTACAGATAACTGATGATCGACTTTCTTGTGGTTGAAGTATTTGTGATCAAAAGTCAAGATATTATGCTAACTAGCCGGTAACCCGGCCGCTGCTCTATGTGCTGTTTTTTTTTTTTTTTTTTTTTTTTTTTTTTTTTTTTAATTATCAAACTGTAATGAACTTTCTTGTTTTTGGATTTTGTTTATGTATTTTGTAATCGAAAAGATAGAGAAAAGAATGGAAATTGAACGAAGAATACGTAGACTATTGTATTGAAGATAGAATAGGCTGATTCGAGCTCAGCCAAAACTCCAAGAATAGATGATTCGAGCTCACCCAAAAAAGCTCCAAGATTACAATTCCTAAGAAAACACTTCAACACTTTCGATAACCTTTCTTTCCTATACATTGAGCTTTTTATACTCTCGACTTACATCTGCTAACTAACTAACAAAAACTCAACTATTTAACTAATAAAAGTCTAAAGTCTTATTATTACAATTATATCATTTATACTATTATATCCCTTACGCAAACAAAGGACTTTGCAAGCACACAGATAATCTTCTGAGCAATGATGCATTCTAAAATCGATCTGGTGGAAAATATTGAAGGTACGTAGAGATAGAGCCACATATGCTTTGTGATAACCATGTACATACAGAGTCTTAATTACTTCATTCAAGATTTAAATATTATTATTATTATTAATTTTTTTTTTTTTTTTTACAGAAATCGAGGAATCCTTTTTCCTAAAATGTTTGAGAATCTAAGATAGTGCTTTTCGTGGCTTTTCCCCGACTCATGCATGTAGTATTTGTGCTATTTCTCTCTCATATCAACCTAGCTTTTTCGTGACGAGTGGTCCAATTCATATCATCAACACAGGTTCAAGTGCATATATCCCAACCCGATGTTTAAGTTAGTATAATTAATTAGCACTTGTCCATCTTCTCGTCCAGCCCTTTTGGACTTTGGTATAATTGTATGATGCATGCATGGAAACGTGGCGGTGAACCATTGGGCGTTGGGTATAATTGTATAAATCACACTACGTACAGTATCAAAATCAATACAATAACTTTGAGTGGACACAACTCGCGTAATAGTTACCGAGTTAAGCCTTAAGATAACAGTTACGTTACCAGAAAAAAGTAGATCGAAAGGTGCGGTACTGAGGCAAATTATTATTATTTTTTTTTTTAAGAAAAAATAAAAGAAGAAGAAGAAGAAGAAGAAGAAAGACCCCATTATGCTATTTCGAGACTCAATCTCAACCAGATGTTTAAGTTAGTCCCAACTAAACTAATTAACTACATTTTCTATCTGTATTATTTTGTTAAGCAAACAAGGATAAAAAGGCAATCTTTATCAATTATCCCTACGAGGAAACAATCTTTCCCAACACGCCAGTCCACCCTTTTACCAAATAAGCCAAAAAGCATTGCAAGAACATGTGCACTTTTCGGTACTACTCCCGCTTAAATTAAATGAGTGATCCAACCAGTGGAAAAGGAGTGGAACGTGCATGCATGACTGTGATTTCTAAGTACTATTATATATATATTCATAACCAAAACACAATATATGCTCTAAATTCAAGCCTTGTTTGGCAGGCTCACCAATGATGCAGATATTCGATTATAGTTTATTTCTATGTAATGTACATATTTAACTAATTTTATCTGATCTAATTAGGGTTATTTTTTTTTAAGTTAAATACGCGCGTGACTATGCATGGTGCACATTATCGACCAATATTGTTGTATGCCGTTCTAGATATATATAATTAATTAGCCCTTGTCGATAAACAAGAATTTAATTGACACGTACAATATTGCACGACTAGTTTTATGATAGTTGCCGAGTTAAACCCCTCATTGCCATCCCTTTCTTTGACGTCATTATAACAAACATGCTGATGTATCCTTGAATTCATTGAGATGAGGTGTCAAACCCCAAGATTCTTCAAGTGCCCCCCCACCTTCTCTTCCTCTCTCTCATGAACAGATGAACTTGATGCTTTCTGCATTTCTATATAAACCACTCTCATTGATCATTTTTTTTTTCATCTCAAGTAGTGTTCTTTCTCGATCTACTTCCTTACAGTACTAAGCCAGTTCCTTCTTTCTATCTTCTTATCTTTAGTTCAATCACTCTCTGTCTCTCACTCATACACTCTCAGATACAATCTCTAACGTACCGCGCGTTGTACCATTGTTTCATTCGTGTCTCTCTTGCTTGCTAAGCTTAAAACATATCTGTCTTGCTTAAAATTCTTCCATCTCTCTCTCAATGGCAATCTTTTATAGTGGAGTCACCATGATCCATACGTTTCTTATGTTTTCTCTTTATTTCTCAGGTACACTTTTTGTTTTTACTTTGTGATTCTGTGTTTTGTTTTTATGTTTTGTACGATTATTTCGTAGCCAATTGGCTTCTCTAGATTGATTAATCCATTAATTTTCATTCGGCATTCTCTGTTCATTAATTATGAAGCTAGCACTTATTGTTCTCATTGCTTGTGTTTATACAGACTTCGGCTTTTTAAGAGTCAACTCACTCGGAATAAACTATGGTTGAGTGGGTGATAATTTGCTGCCACCCGAGAAGGTAATCAATTTGCTCAAATATCTTAATCTCACAAAAACAAGGATTTACGACACCAATCCCCAAGTTTTGACCCCATTTGCCAATTCCAACATTGAATTGGTAGTTACGGTCGAAAACGAGTTGCTCCCTCAGTTGATAAACCCAGTACAAGCCCTTCAATGGGTAACCGCCCATATTAAGCCGTATTTTCCTGTTGTTAGAATCACCGGGATAGCGGTAGGAAATGAGATCTTCACCAATAAAGATACCTTATTGGTGTATCTTGTCCCAGCCATGGCCAGCATTCATGGTGCTTTACTCCAGTTAGGCTTAGACACATACATTCAAGTCTGAAAATATTTGAGAAACTGTTTTTTTGGAAGCTTAACTTAAGCAGTGTGTATTGTATCAGTATATATAGACCATTACATTCAGCAACAAGATACAGAGAAATGGTTAAGGACCAGAATACAAAGGAAAGAACTAAGCAAAGATTACACGTTTGTCTTAGGAAGTATGGGCTGTAGATTGTCAATAAAGCTAAGAAAGGTTCCTGTCCCTAAGCAGGGTTGCTGTCACAGGGATCAGAGAAGTAGATAGAGGCTTAGAAATGGACTAAATCTCTTGATGTGTTGATTGCTGGATCTTCTGATGCCGTGTTGGTAGGGCTTGCTGTCATAGTGTTCTGCAATGGTGGCTTGCTGTCATGGTGTTCTGCAATAGTCTTAACACCCCCTTGCAAACTGATGGGTGCACAAACCCTCAGTTTGTCCCTCAGTAGGCAGAATCGGTTGGCTGGCAATCCTTTGGTGAAGATATCCGCAAGCTGGTCAAGAGTGGATAGGCCACAAAGTAAAAACAAAAAGTGTACCTGAGCAATAAAGAGAAAACATAAGAAAGATTGCCATTGAGAGAGAGATTGAAGAATTTTAAGCAAGACAGATCTGTTTTAAGCTTAGCAAGCAAGAGAGACACGAATGAAACAATGGTACAACGCGCGGTACGTTAGAGATTGTATCTGAGAGTGTATGAGTGAGAGACAGAGAGTGATTGAACTAAAGATAAGAAGATAGAAAGAAGGAACTGGCTTAGTACTGTAAGGAAGTAGATCGAGAAAGAACACTACTTGAGATGAAAAAAAAATGATCAATGAGAGTGGTTTATATAGAAATGCAGAAAGCATCAAGTTCATCTGCTCATGAGAGAGAGGAAGAGAAGGTGGGGGGCACTTGAAGAATCTTGGGGTTTGACACCTCATCTCAATGAATTCAAGGACACATCAGCATGTTTGTTATAATGAGTAATGACGTCAAAGAAAGGGCTGGCAATGAGAGGTACGTTTAACTCAGCAACCATCATAAAACTAGTCATGTACGTTGTGTCAACTTCTTGTTTATCGACTAGTGGTTATTAATTATATCTAGAACGGCATACAACAATGGTCCATAATGTGCACCTTAGTCACATATTTAACTTAACCCTAATTAGTCAGATAAAATTAATTAAATACATAGAAATAAACATATAATTGAATATCGATCTGCATCATTCGAGAGCCTGCCAAACAAGGCTTGAATTTAGATCATATATTGTGTTTTGGTTATAAATAATAGTAATTAGAAATCACACTCACGTTCCACTCCTTTTCCACTGGTTGGATCACTCATTTAAGTGGGAGTATTGAAAAGTGCACATGTTCTTGCAATGCTTTTTGGCTTATTTGGTAAAATGGTGGACTGGCGTGTTGTGAAAGATTGTTTCTACATAGGGATAAAGATTGTCTTTTTCTCCTTGTTTGCTTAACAAAATAATACACATAGAAAACGTACGTAGTTAGTTTAGCATAATGGGGTCTTTCTTTTTTTCTTTTTAATTTTATTTAATAATTTGCCTCAGTAGAGCACCTTTACATATACTTTATTCTGGTAATGTAACTGTTATCTTAATGAAGGCTTAACTCGGTAACTATTACGCGTGTTGTGTCCACTTCTTGTTTATCCAAGTTATTGTATTGATTAGTATCAATTAAGTGTACGTAGTGTGATTTATACAATTATACCCAATGCCCAATGGCTCACCGCGACGTTCCATTTATCATACAATTATACCAAAGTCCAAAAGGGCTGGACGAGAAGATGGACAAGTGCTAATTAATTATATCTAGAACATTTGTGTTTGGGATATATCATATATGTACTTGAACCTGTGTTGATGATATGAATTGGACCACTCGTCCCTTTATCAAATTAAAGCAGCCACGAGAATAAAAGCAGTCTTTGCAAAGTCTTGAATGTGCGTACTTCAACCACGAAAAAGCTAGCTAGGTTGATATATATGAGAGCTAGAGAAATAGCACAAGTACTACATGTATGTGCATGTGTTGGGAAAAAGCCACGAAAAGAACTGTCTTAGATTCTCAAACGTTTAAGGAAAAAGGATTCCTCGATTTCTATTAAAAAAAAAAAAATTATTATTATTTCTTGAGTGAAGTAATTAAGACTCTGTATGTACATGGTTATCACAAAGCATTTGTGGCTCTTTCTCTACCTTCAATATTTTCCACCAGATTTTAGAATGCATCGATCATTGCTCAGAAGATTATCTGTGTGCTTGCAAAGTCCTCTGTTTGATAATGGAAAAAATAAAACCTGCACATAGAGTAGCGGGTTACAGGCTAGTTAGCATAATATCTTAACTTTATATCACAAATACTTCAACCACATATATAGAAAGTCGATCATCAGTTAATTATATGTAATATAGGAACACGTGGTCAATAATTGTGATCTCAAAAATTATTTTTTAAAGTCTTGAATGTACTTGATAACTCCAACCAAACGAAAAGTGATCATCAATTATCTGTAAGATATTTTTTTAATTATCTGTAATATAGGTGATAAATAGTTAATAGGGTTAATGTTATATTTAATCTCTTTTACGTTCGTAGCTGTTAGTTTGGAATCATTATTGGAGTGTGTGTGAGAGACCAAGCATGAAATAAGCTTTGAAAATTATTAATGTGGGAGCGAGGGCATGCAGGAATAATAATAATAATATATATTTTTTTAAATATAGAAATCAAGGAATCGTTTTTCCTAAAACGTTTGGAGAATCTAAGATAGTGCTTTTCGTGGCTTTTTCCCAACTCATGCACGTAGTACTTGTGCTATTTCTCTATCAAAATAAAGATGATCGAGCTTTGAAGTTCGAATGCACTTTTGAAAAAGGACTCACATTCCAAGGCATCTAAAAATACGACAACGGCATCTAACTTAAACATTTTAATTTTTTAAAATATTAGATAAAAAATAAAAAGAGTGAGGAAGAGGAAATAAAGAAAGAAAAAAGGACCAAACTATTTACATGTAAGAGCAATTCAATAATAATAACCTTTAGCTTTTTCGGTTTTTGATCTCCCACGAAAAAACTTTAAAAAATAATGCAAATATATATACTAGAAGCTAGGGGGACCATGCATGCATTCATGTGTTTCTATCTACTCAAGTTTATTGATAATGCTTTTTCCTTAAACGTTTAGAGAATTTGAGATAGTACTTTTCGTGTGTTTTTCTCTTCTGATCATTATATATATATATATTTGAAAAAAGAAGCATATCAAATCCATGAAAACTGAAAAGGGTTGGATGCGGGACCCGAGGCCGGGCCTAGGGAAATGAGAGCAAAGAATTTCCCTTCTTTTTTTTTCTTACTTTTGAGAGAGAGAGAGAGAGAGAGAGAGAGAGAGAGATAGAGATAGAAGACTTCAAAATGAAAGCATGCGGAAAGCTATTGAATCAACAATTCATTACACAGCTTTTGAGGATGCAAAAATGCTGTCTGTCAGCGAAACCGATTATAGTAGCTCATGATAATAATTTGTCAATATCATAAACGACACCTAAAAAGTTGTAATTAGCTTCATACATCTCCACCTTTGACTGTAAGTCTGTAAGACAACCGAATATAAATAGTCGATCTCGAACGTTTGTCGTTTGATTTGAAGGTTCGATATGTAAGATTTTATCTCCATATATGGCCTATATGCCACATAAGGAAGCATTTATTAATAATTTAATAAATGAATAGTATATACGGTATTACGATTAGGTAATTTAATTAATTAAATTACCGTAATGGAATCGATTAATTGATTTAAAATCAATTAATCGATTGTTTCCTTGATGGGAGGAACAATACGGTACTAACCATATTTGAGGGTTCCTGACCTAGCTTATAAATAAACAGCTTGTGTACACCATCAGTACGGCAATACAGTCATAGGCATAGGTTAGAAGATCCCTCAAATAACCTTTTCTTGTTCTTCAGATGGATCGTAGAAAAGCTTGAGCAAATATGGCTAGAGGTAAGCCTTGAATCCTGTTTTATTCATTTTCCGTTGCGCATGTTAGATTAAGTAATATGTTGATTATATCTAACACGATCTTCAAATTACACAGCCATTAAACTTGTATATAAATGTGAATTGCGTCTCATAACTAGTTTACTATCAATTAAGCAAATTTTTCTGTCCATGGCTCATGTATGGACAAAACAAAAAGACAAACACTAAAAGAACCAGGCCAAGAGACATGTAATATTCAATCCTAAATATATTGAGAAATATGAGGAAGTATTGGGGCATTAAGAGTAATTTATTTTTTTATGCAATAATATAAAATATTAGTAATAGGAGCAAGTATTCAATCCTGAATATTCAATTCTGTTCAAGTGAGGAAAAGGAGAACGGTTAACATGAAAGAAAAAGATAATCACGTAAGAAATTAAAGACAATAGCAAAAATAATAAAATGGCAAGAAATTTTATGTGATTCGGTCTATGACCTACGTCTATAAGATACATTATGCTTTTATTCACTACAAAAAACTCTGCATTTAGTGGTGTTACTGGCGTGCATGTCTACAATAAATTACTTTTTGACACTTCACTAATTAGTGCCGTGTTAAATCTTATACCTCACTAAAATCATTAGTGGCGTGTTGGATTTAAACGCTACTAAATTAGTGGCGTGTTGGATCCGGCACGCCACAAAGACTGACACGCTACAAATTTGTGACATGCCAGTCAGATGGGCCACTAAATTTCATAGAACCGCGCACACCTGCATAGCAATCTCCTTTTCTCTGCAACAAAATTTTCCCTCTCTCTCAGCTACGCCGGCTGCCACATCAACTTCGTCAACAACTGCACGGTATGTGTTTCCTCTCTCTCTCTCTCTCTCTCTCTCTCAATATCTCTCTTTAGCTCTCTCTCTCTCTAGCTCTCTCAATATCTCTCTTTAGCTCTCTTTCTCTCTCTCTCTCTCGCTCTCACGCCCAGCTCAGACGCCGGCCACCCACAACCGCCGAAGACCACCAATGCCGTCCACCCCCAACCGCCGAAGACCTCCGACGCCGTCCAGCCGTAAGGTTAGTGACTCTCCATTTTTTTTCTCTCTTTTTTTTTTTTCAATTATATATTAATTATCTATTTATATGTTCAATATATGTAAAATACATTTATTCTTTTGTGTTGTGTTTCAGTTTTTGATTTTTATTATTGTTTTGAATTGTATACGTTTTTGTGTTGCTTGGTTTTTTATTTTTGTAATTATAGTTTCTGTGTGCTTTTAGTGTTTGGGTTGAAGGAAAAGACTGTGTTCGGGATGAATTAAGAAATATGAGTTAACAATTTTAGGTAGATATTAGATTGTGGTGGCTGGAGCTGAGTTTCACAAAAAGAAAAAAGGACCATAAACTTCGAGAAAAACAGCAGCTTCACAGCATGACAATAAAGGGTAAAATCACAATTCAAAGAATTTCGAATTCAACCTTTATTGATTCATCATTCATACTATTTCTTTTTAATCTTTTTTATGACCAGTAACAGTCAGTAATTTGCCATCTCATAAAGAAAAAAGAAAAAAAGAAAAAGAAATTATATATAGAGATAAATGAGAAGTAATATTAATCAGCAACTTGGAATTGATCAACTTGACATCTTTTCTATGGGTCTCCTGAAAAGAGTACTGGCTATCAATCAGAATCGTAAAACTTGATAAATAAGAAAATGAAACAGTGGTCCTCACTCCTCAAGAACAAAGTAGAAACAAAGGTGAGAGAGAATATATAGGCCGGTAAAAGAGGACTAAGCCATAGACTTAGGCTAGAGAATCCACTTTTAAGATCAAGTAATAAATGAAATTTTTTTTTTTTTTTAAACAAATAAGAACATTTTTTCATTGCTGACTGTTCAAAGAAATACAACTCATATCTCAATAATCGAGATCTAGGGATGAATCTCTTTCTCCCTAAAAATCAAATTAGAGATGCAATCTGAAACTTCTTCCCTCCGACAGAAGTTTAACTTATGCACAATTGCTGTCTTTGCCAACACATGAGCAACTTCATTTGACTCTCTCGGTAATATATGTTAATTATATAAATATCATTTACTGTTAAACATAAAACATGTCAACTCGGCAGCATGCGCATACCTTGAGTTGCACTAATGACAGAACAAGAGATCTAATTAATAGCCGCACTGTACTCTATGTTCTACAGCCTTATTTGGGTCCCAAGTTTCACACCGAAAATAATTAAGTTCTTTGTTTTTAACAGAAAAATTAAGCACTAAACCCACCAAATAAATTATTAAGGGAAAAAACATAATATATAATATACCATACCAAGGGAGTTTCAATTCTTAACAATTTCTCTTTTCCGGGCCTAGGAAGGTGTCTTTTTATTTAATTATTTTTTGTGGGGGAGAGAAGTACGTAGAGAGATCTAAAGAAAAGAATGTATGAAAGTGAACTACATATTTTTATGTTAAAAAACTATGCAGAGACCAGACTTTAGAGTGAGGTTGCTGGTTCTTGAGTTCAATCTCCTCCCCAACTACTAATTTTATGGCATGTCTATTTTGGCTGCTTTGTTAAACTTACTAGAATAATAATTTAAATGGTTAAACTTTTGTTTATTATTAACTTAAACTTTTATAATAAATGGTAATTTAATCTGGTGGAGTTTTGCGTACTCATATTGGAGAATGAATTCTTAAAAGGTTTTATTAATTTTACTAGATTAAAATTAGATCCGTTAAAATTGGGATCGGTGTCTTTATGAAACACATATTCCAATGACCTAACTAAATTGAACTAAATCCGAAAGCGTTTACACTTAAGAGATCACATTATGCACAAAAGTCAGTCACAAACAACTCACATTTTTTGAAAGAATGAAGGCCTAAAATATTACTCAATAGTCAGTCAAAAAAATAACGACCTTCCTAATATGTTGTTTACTTTATTTTGTTACTATTTTGTATTGTACGTAGAGAAAAAGATGGACAAGACTTCGATGACAAAGTCTAGGGGTACGAGGGAATACAGAGATAGGTGTCAATTGTTTGTTAACTTTGCAGTTAGTAACTGTAGAATCCCCAATGGAAATATACACTGCCCTTGTAAGTCGTATCGAAATAACTAGCACCACCCGCCCGGTGTCGTACTTGCCCACTTGACAGGGGGTAAATGAATAATGACTACATACACTACATGGTTTTGGCACGGTGAGAAGCATGTCCGGGGTCCTGTTGCAAGTTCTAACTCAAATCGCTCGGCCGCAGATGCAGCTAGTGGAAGCACAGAACAGGATGATGACATGCACGCAATGTTGCGTGATGCATTCGGCGTGCATAAAGTTAGAGAAGACAATTGTAAGCTTGAGGTTGTGGTTCAGGGAGGTGAAGAGAATGTGTAGAATGAAGAATCAGCTGAAGGGGATGCTCAGAAGTACTACAACATGCTTAGAAAGTCGAAGAAGCCACTTCATGAGGGTACTAAACATAGCAAGTTGAGTGCTATTGTAAAAGAGAGATGTGTATGCTACTCACCTTTCATATATTGTTTTACTTATATGTGTGATAACTTATTTACGATGCACATTAGTTTGACGCACCAACATTTAATATAACATGCAAGAGAGGATGGTGATGCTAATGCCAATTGACTCTGCCGAATCGTCAAGCATGACACAAAGAACGGTACGCTGGAGACATGCCAACGTGTACGCCCAGGTGCTCAGCAATAAGCCAGAGTACGCCGGCAAAGTTCGGCAGGTTGGGCCAAATATTTGGCCTGTGCGGGGGTCCATACGCTCATACCATACACCATCACAACCACAATAACAGAATAAGGGCACGCCGTCTTCCCGCAAGAAATGTTCGCTTCTGAGATGGAGAGAGCATTCGAGGTTGAGCGGGCATGACACGCTTCTGAGATGGAGATAGCACTCGAGGCTGAGCGGGCACGACAAACTTCTGAGATTGAGAGAGCACTCGAGGGCGAGCGGGCACGACATAAGTCACAAATAGATGAGGTGTTGGCGGTACAGTCTCAGATTATGTCCTGTTTTAGCCAAATGGAGTCATTGTGGCGCCAGTCAGTATCCGTGCTCAAAGTCTCTAATGATAATGCAGTGCCAGACAAAAATTTTGCACATCATATGAATGTGATATCGTCTATTGATAGCAGATCAGGTAATAATTAATGACTTTTTTTTCGTGGTATGATTACGTTTGTTTAAATTCACATGTTGCTTAATGCTTAGGACTTGATATGATTCGATCATATTGTTTGCTAATTATATTTGTTTTATCATTCACAGATCCTACGGAAAATGTTGTGCAGTTACCCGATCATGAAAATCTTGCTGACGACTGATATTGGGTAACATTTAGGTTTATTTTAGTTGGTGAATAGGTACTTACATTTTTTGTTCCGGTTTTGTTATCAATCTATGACAAAGATTGATTGTATATTTTGTTTGTTGAAACTTTTGTTTTGATTGTTATGAATCTATGAAATATGTTTATTGAAACTTTTGGAATGATTTTTTGGTATCAATTTATGACAAAGATTGATTGTATATTTTGTTTGTTGAAACTTTTAGTTTGATTGTTATGAATCTATAACATATGTTTAGTGAAACTTTTGGAATGATTTTTTGGTAGTTGTGATTGTTGATTATTGATAAAAATTAAAATTGTTGCGATTGTGTTGATCATGGATCGATGGAAATGTAATAGAATAGGGTTTCAGAATTCGGATTGCAAAGTTCGGATTGCGGAATTTTCATTTTTTATTTTTTAAAAAATTGCCTTAATTAGTGGCGTGTCAACCATTGACACACCACAATATATATAGTGGCGTGTCGTTTTAACACGTCACAAATTAGGGCCGTGTTAGAATGACACGCCATTGTATATAGTAGTGGCGTGCCGAAAAGACACGCAACTAATTTATGGCGTGTCAATCAATGACAAGCTACAAAATCAGAAATACTAATACCCTGATTAGTGGCCTTTCTAAAAGGCCACTAATCACATGTCACTATTATTTGGTGGTCTTTCAGGATGCCTGAAAGACCACTAAAAGTCAATCACAAATCACTTTAATTTTTGTAGTGTATTATTTGATGAGTTTACAATACAAAATGCTCTATTTATAGAGCTTACAGATTAAATATAATCATAATTAATCCTTTAATTTAGGGTGATTCAATATCATCAAATCCTTAAATTCAAGGTAATCTAATTTTTATCAAAGGTAATACAATTCTCATCAAATTCATGACTTCAGGGTAATCCAAATATACTCTAACATCCCCCTCAAACTCAAGGTGCAAGGATTCTAGAACCTTGAGTTTGCAATAAATTCTTCTTCTTCTACTTTTTTTTTTGGAGATGACAACAATCGACGACGGTCGACGGCGATGACTAGAGGCGATAAAAAACGGTGATTGGAGATGCGCCTTAAATTTCAATAGGCCATAATCAAAGCCAACTAAGATCGTGACCTGCGCAGTGTGGTCCCAAAACATAAAGGAATAAAAGATATAGAAAAAAACAAACTTAATTGGAGTCTAGAGAGAAAGGGACCAAAGGGTAGGGAGGGAGAGAGATTGGTCCCCACACTCCCACTGCAAATAAAGCTTGGAGATTATCTAGTGTTGTCGATGGTGATGGTGATCCTTTATTTGCTTTCAAGTGCTACCAACACCAATCAAATTGTTAATCTGGATTTAATAAAAAGGACGACTTATAAGCTCATTTGTATAAATTATGATTTATATAATTTTATATTATTTAAAAAATTTAACTATATATATATATACTTTGTAAAAATATAAAACTATAAAACAAAAAGAAATAAGCTTGTTTGGTTACTGTTTTGAAAACAGGTTTTCTGTCTTCAAAATAGCAAAACATGTTTTACTACCCTAACTAGGTGTTTGGTTACTTGTTTTAAAAACAAAATCAGGGAAAACAAAAATTAGAAGAAACATGAAAACAGAAACAAGTTCAACTTGTTTCCAAAAACAGGTTTGATATTTTTTATCGGAACTGATCAAAACTCGTGAAAACGAATTGAGAAACCGTTTTCTTTTTAAGTGTACAGTACTCTATAGTCATCAAGGTCGGGTGTTCGACTCTTTTGAGCTTTGCTTTCCTTTTATTTCATTTTAACGAACTCACGTTTGACAGAAGTCACAGAACCCACCTCCCTTCTCCATCTCCATCGCACAAGTAGGCAGAGAGAGAGAGAGAGAGAGAGAGAGAGAGAGAGAGGAGCTGGTGCATTCCAACTAGGAGGCTCTACCGCCTCTACGGTGGGCTCACAGTTGGGAGAGACCACATCTAGGTGAGATTCTGTTTTCTTTCTTTTTTATGATTTTGGTATACCCAATTGATTTATAGTTAATAAAGTTGTTTTGGAGATTTATTATGATTTGGCCGATTGGGTTGAGGTGGATTTCGGCTCCTCCTCAATGAATGGGTGTTGGTTGCCTTGTGAGATTTATGTTTGATTGGTTGGTTAAAGAAGCTCTAACCGAATGGGTGTTTAAAGGAAAATATTGTGGTTTGTCTATGATTTTGATTTGTCCCCTGTTTCAGTTAGAGATGACCTAATTGAATTAAGGTTTTGATTTGGAGATTTTTTGGTATTGATTTTCAGTGGTAAGGGCCAGTTATGGCTTGATCGATTGGTGTTTTGTTGTTTGAGATTTTGGGTTTTCTTGGTTGGTTATGTAGCTAAAGTAGTGAGGATTGATGAGCTTCCTCTTGGCTTGATTTCGGTAGCTTGATTGTGTTGCGGCTGAATGAGGCTAAGGATTGAAACAAAGGAAGCTTTGTTAGGATTGAGTTATGCGACGTATCACCCTCTTATCCTCCTTTTGCCCCCCACAAAATTGAGCTACCACGTGTACACATGTCTCCTATTAACGTGCAGTTGGTAGCATTCGCCATTTTACGTGTTATCAGATATGATGCAGCTCTAGCACCCGTTTTTTGGGTAAAGTTTTTCTCCAAGCTGAATTTGAAGAAATTTTTTAATTTAAATTGATGTTTATCTTTAGAGTATATGAAAAATGTATGTGAGATTCACGTATTTTAAAGACAAATATCAATTTTAAAAAAAGAACTTGCTTGTGATATGTTGGTCATTTAGTTCAAGCTAAAAAGAAAATGTGAAATATTATTAAGTACATCAATTTTTCCGTTTCCATCAATCCATCAACAAACACAAGTCCACATTAAAAAAAAAAAAAAATCTTAAATCATATTAATTAAGTCATCTTAACATTAATTGGAAAGGATACAATGAATTTATTTAATTGGAAACGTTAAGATTTTAAATGGCCAAAATCTTGAACTGGAAAGTAAACCTTCCCTATGTTGATAATTCGCATAAATCCCAAACCTTAAAAACAAGTCCACATTCAATAAAAAAAAAATCGTAAATCATATTAAGTCCTCTAACATTAATTGGAAAGGATACAATGAATTTATTGAATTAGAAAGTAATTAGATGATTTCAAACAGCCAAAATCTTGGATTTGAAAGTAAACCTTCACAATGTGGACAGTAAACCTTTATTATTATTATTATTATTATTGTTATTATTATTATTATTTAACCCATATGAATAAAAAAATGTTTCCTTAAACTTCTAACTTCACCCATAATCATGTTTCCTTATTTCTATTGTTCAGTAATTATTTTAAACTTTAAAACAAAAAAATAAAAAAATGAAATGAAAGCTCTCGCTCTTTGCAATCTCAACAAATTAAAGCTGCAGAAGGAAAAAATAAATAAAAATATATTGATAAGTAACAACAATTTCGGACCACATCCTCCATGAAAAAACCCTATCTTCAATATAATCCCAAACATTTACAACCTCAAAAACCCTTCCTTCAACATAATCCCAAACATATCAACATTAACAATTAACACCACAAAAATAATGAATAATTTGAATATGTACAAGAAACCCAAAAAAAAAATAGCTAGAGAGAGAGGTTATTAGAGAGAGATATAGTGATTTACCTGGAAAATGCAAAAAAAAAAAAATGAGTGAGAATGAGCGAGAGAGAGGAGAGCTGCGAGGAGGAAAAAAAGTAAAAAAAGCCTCAAAGATCATACCTCTTTACTCATGTGAACACTTTATGAATTCTCTCATATTCTTGAACATACATGGTCAGAAATTACTTTACTAACCATTTATCCTTATGTATGCCTCAAGATAAAATTACTTATTTAGAAGAGAGAATTCAAAAATGAAATAGACCAATAATGACTCAAAATCTCAATCTTTAGGGACTTAAGTTAAGGTATAATATCATTCATTCCCATAATGGGATTAGAAACACTCAAATGAAAAAGTATATTAATCTTTTTCCAGTCAGAAAATATTACCATAAAGTATTGGAACATAAAACTACCAAAGTAGAGTAATGAGAATAGCTGCAATGACCAAGAAAAATAAACAAAAGAATACTTTAATGCTATGAAGTAACTTTATTTTAAATTAGCCAATGCCAATTTAAATAATAAATTTCAACCTACCTGTGGGCAAATGTTGCATCACGCATGAAATTTACCCTTTATTAATAAGACTAATAAATTTAAACATTAATAAATAAAATTCTCCGTACCTGTGGGCCTAAGAGAAACTTTACTTTTAATGCTAAATTTGTTATCTTATTCTAATTAAATCGTAAAATAAAAACGTCCCTGTGAGGATAAGCAATCAAATATATATATTAGTCGGATCTGTGTTGCTTAACGGATCTCAATATATGTGTCATCCACTCTCATGAAGATCAATTTTCAATCCCACTTACGTACCCATGGCGTCTCTATTCTGCCTCCTTACCATACTGACCATCATCAACCACTTATTCACCTCAGCATTAGCACAACTTCCGACCACCAGTACCCCCTTCGCACCATTAGTTCCATCTCCAACTCTCCCTCCATTGCCATCCCCTTCGCCACCTCCCCCTCCAATGCCAACATTAACTCCACCAACACCTCCTAATCTCCTCATGTCTGCTGAGATTTTTCCCAAACCTTTTGGGGTTGGAGTATACTCTATTCGTATAGGGCTAGGTAACCCTCCGCTCAGCCAAAATATAGTTATAGACACAGGGAGTGACGTTTCATGGTTTGAGTGTAAACCATGTAATTGTGACCAAACCCCAGGACGCCTCGTATTCGACCCACTAAATTCCTCATCTTTTTTCGTGGTACCTTGTGATGATGCTGCCTGTAATCACTTCGATTGCAACAACACTCAGTGTCAGTACGAGGTGGACTACATGGACGGCTCCTTTACGAAGGGCTCTCTTGTACTCGAGACACTCACATTCGGAAGGACCACTGTTCTGAACGTGTTCACTGGGTGCGGGCACTTGAACCAGTTCAAAGTGCCTGGAAACAATGGCTTGATGGGCCTTGGAGGTGGGCCATTGTCATTGCCGTCTCAACTTCGGCTCCATGGATTGGCTGACATGTTCAGCTATTGTTTGCCGCCGGTTTCGATTTTTGGGTCACCAGGTTGGTTGAATTTCAACCTTCCAGGTGCGGTGCTACCTGCAAAAACCGCATGGATCCCCTTACTCCGCAACTCAAAAATGCAGACCTGTTATTCTGTCGAGCTCTCGGGCCTTGGGATTGGAGACATGCGACTGCCCATTCCCCCAAACAGTTTCAAAACGACAAAAAAGGGCTTTGGGGGAGTGATTATTGATTCGGGTACAACGTATACCCACTTACCGACGCCTATTTACGAGGTTTTTCGTAAGAGTAATGATTGAATACCACCCAAAGATACAACTTTTCACCACCTTGCCTATGTGGCAAGGTGGTCCCCTACCTTAATTTATTTTTTAAAAATAAAAATATTTAAAAAGTAGTGGGGGACCACTTTGCCACATAGGCAAGGTGGTGAAAAGTTGTATATTTGGGTGGTATTCAATCATTACTCTTTTCGTAATGCTTACGTTGCAAAAACCGTAAATCTTCCTCGGCCCTCCTTTGTGATCCCCTTTTTTGACACGTGCTGCAACCTATCTGGCTTAGAGTCAGTTCAAGTTCCGAACGTGTCATTTTTCTTTTCAGCCGGTCCAATCCTGACGTTGAAAAGAATGAACATTCTAGTTAAGCAAGAACATATTTATGGGGATCAGAGCATTTTCTGTTTGGCATTTGTCCCAATCAATGATACTAAATTCATTATTGGGAACACTCAACTAGCGGGAATCCAGACAACCTTCGATCCAGCTGCTGGATATATGGGGTTTGGTCCGAGTATTTGTGGTACTCTAGAAAATTCTCCACATTGTCATTGGTATTGGCCTGCTAGGAGCATAGCCTTAGAGAATTCTCCAAATCCATTGTTGTTTGTATGTTTATTTACATGTTTTTTATTTGTTAATAAATACACGTGATTGATCAAACTTGTAATTAAATAAAAATTCCAAAACAGGTGCGCCCTAAATGCATGTTTCCCATCTCAATGGAGATCTAGATGCAGTACTCATTTAAGAGACTGAATATTTGTGGCCAACTATAAATTGGCTTTTATTTTCATCAAGAGGGACATTGAGAATGGCATCCTTAATTAATTGTCAGTGATATTGGTATAGTAGACCACTTGCTTTACGTGGCATATGCTCATTCGGGTTTCTGGATAAATTTACCTCCCAAAAGTAAAAAATGCATGGCCTATATATCACTGGAGTGATCATGTGATTAATCCAATCAAATCGATCTTTCTTTGAAATTGATACAAAGAATCGATATTGCGTAAGTATTGGGCGGTGAGGTGTCCATCAGAAGCTAGTATATATGCAGTAAGGTTTGTTGCGATAAGGTAAAAAATAAGGAGGAAAAGGCAATCTTTATCCCTATGCGGAAATAATCATTAACAACACTCCAGTCCACCCTTTTTTCAAATAAGCCAAAAAGCCAAATGCAAGAATATATCTTTCTTTCTCAATATCAGAAGTTTGAATGCATTACGCACTACTGCTTGAAAAATAAAGGAACATGCATGTGCGACCCCGCCCACTTTTTCTCCTTTCTTTACTTTTCAGTACTGTACTCCTGCTTCAAAGAATGTGAGTGTGATTTAATTCCAAGTCTTATATATTCACAACCAAAACACGTACAATACATGCTCTGAATTCAGGCATTGTACAACAAGATAAATCGCTTTGATGACTTACGTAATTATGCTATGAAATTTGGAAAAAAAACTTAGGATCACTGAACTGAAGGTACGTACAACAAGATAAAATATAGATATACACCAATATTCCTCACATGCAAAAGTTTTATGCCCCAAACTATGTGTTTAATTATCAGAGGACGTCTGAGATCTACTAGTAACGTCCCCAAACTACCCTGTTTACGTTATGAATTCTCTTAATAAATAAATAGAAAAGCTAATTATATTTTGTGGATTAATGTGTACGCATATATATATATATATATCCATGATGCTCAAACTATTAATTACTTTCCTGCATGCTTGCAATGTTAGAAATAATTCATATTAATCTGTCTTACTTCATAGCATGCATGTGGAGAAATAAAATATAAGCGTACTTTCATTCTTCCAAAAAAAAAAAAAAAAAAAAAAGCGTACCTTCATTGTTTGATGATGAGCTTGACATCTCTGATTTTTCAACCATTGTCATGTTTGCAGTGTGTGTGGAAGAGTCTAGTTTCTCAACCCTAATTTTCAAATGACCTAATTAATGAAGTCTAAAGGGCCAATAGGTCCAGCCCATTCTGAACCCAAAATAACAAGGAACTATGCTAGTCCACCCAAAAGGAATAAATATAACAATCTCCTACTTGGACATCATAAGTCACTTAAACACAAAACAAACGCAAATAAGCATTTCAAAATACAGTCTGATTCAAAAGTGTTTGTAAGTGATAAGTTATAATACATCGAGAGGATGCATAACATACAATAAGCACTTACAATCATGTGATCAAGACATAGAATGCATAAAATTATATTCTCGTAACATTCCTTTCCTTTGAAACGAACTTTGTCCTCAAGGTCCTAAAAATCTTGTTCTTGAAATTGTATATATAGATCAATAATACTTAACAATTAATTATTAAAAATAAAAAGGAAAAACTTCACTTATAACTCCTAATCTTTCATTAGTTTTGAAAAATATTACCTAAACTTTAAAAAGTGACAATTTAAGTTAAGGTATCCATCTTTCAATCTTTTTCAATTTCTACCTTCTATTATAATTTTTCGTTAAATCTTATCGAAATTTTCAAAATACCATTGTGTTTATTTTTTAAAAAAAGTTTATGAAAAAATTCAAAGATTCAGGCATAGGTATTTTTATAAATTTTGTTAAATTTTGGCAAAAACACCTAAATCTTAACTATTTTTTATTTTTTTGTTTCCTAAATAAAAAATGGGTATTTTGTATTTGATGAGCGGCTGGCGTGGGACTCTCAACTGGATAGAGAGTGCTCCTAAAGTCCCGAGATTCCCCTAGGCTTATGCACATAGGGCTCTTTAGTTTACTTGGGCCTTTTCATTGTTGGACTGTAATTGGGCCTTGGTAATAGGCCACAATTAACGCTTAGTCGGCCCAATTCTCAAAAACATGTATCATTAGTTGGATGCATTTATTTTTTTGCTATTTTGAAAGATAAAGATCGATGAGACATATTATTTTTGAAGATGTGATTTGACGTGAGATGTTTTTACATCTTAGAGAAATCTCGTTCTTGGAGAACACGTACGTGATGTTTCACCATCAATATATCTTTTTTTTTTTTTTTTTAAGGGACCATCAATATATCTTAACACTAAACAAACATTTTAAAGCATGACAAAGGTCATTTAAAAAATAGATAAAGAGACAGATGCTTTGAAATTTTAATGTCTCAATTATATTTAGTAATTTTCTGTTGAATTGTTAAATGATGTGAAATTTTCATCATATTCTAGCAATTTATTGTTTGAATTGCTTTGAACTACTTATCTAATTAGTATATATGTTTATGTTTCGTGTTCCCTTTTCTTCACTTGAATAGAATTGAATATACAGGATTGAATGCTTGCTCCTATTACTAATATTTTATATTATTGTATATATAAAAAAAAAATTATTCTTTAATACCCCAATACTTCCTCCTATTAATTATTTAATATATTTAGGATTGAATATTGCATGTCTCTTGGCCACTTATAGCATGATCTGGAGTTGTGGGTCTTTTAGTGTTTGTTTTTTTTTTGTTTTGTCCATATATAGGCCATGGGCAGGAGATTTTGCTTAATTAATTAATTGGTAGTAATTAAACCAGTTATGAGATGCAATTCACATTTATATACAAGTTTAATGGCTGTGTAATTTGAAGATCGAACCCTTCAAATCAAACGACAAACGTTCAGATTACACATGCTAAAGTGACATAAGTTTCCTTTAAGAGTGGTGGACAATCCAAAAGCTTAAATGCACGGAAACACCATGCAAGCGGAAAGTTAATGGTCCGTTTGGGTGTTGAATTCGAATATTATTTGAATTCATTGCGCGAATTACGAATTTTGACTTTGTGAGATAAAATTTAAAAAAAATTGATTTTTTTTTTTAAAAAAATTGAAGAAAATATAATTTATTTTTTAAAAAAGTTGAATATTATTCAAAACAAACACACTATAAGCTATACGTGGACCTTCTCAATTTAATTTGGAAGCACTGGACAAGAATACGAAAGAACGCGTGAGCTCACTTTTTCTTTTTTTCTTTTTTTTTTTTTTAAAAAAAAGAAAATTGTTCAGTATATGCACACCTCCCTAGAAAGACACCAACAACCGACGTCTTTAATAAAAACAGATGCAATAATTAATTGAAAAAAACACCATTATAAAATAATTAAATGAGCATTAATTACTTTCTCAATATTTATTTGGACCACTCGTCATTTTGGGCTTGTTTGGTAAGAGAAGGGGAAGGGAAAGAGAATTGGTAGTGAGAGTTAGAATTGATAGATGTGATATAAAGTAAAAAGAATTTGTATAGAAAGTGAAAAATTTTTGTATTGTAATGAATTTTTTTATTTAAATAATAATAAAAAATTATTGATGTGATATAAAGTTGGAATGTTTTAAAATTAGTTATTTTTGGGATAAGTGAGGAAGGAGAATTCTTTACCAAAGCAGCCATGTGTTCGTCTCATATCTATTTTCCGAAATAGGAAAAAGCAAATGCAGTCTTTGTTAAAGATTATTTCCCCATAGGGATAAAAAGATAGATAGCATTTTTCTCCTTATTTTTTAACTTATCGCAAGAAACTGTACTGCTTCTTATGGACACCTCACCGCCCAATAGTTGAAAGGACGTGCTCTAACCACTCCTTGCCAGAATAGATTAGTACTGGGCTGTTATAAGGAGAAAACTTCATATTTGTAGAAGATATTTAAAATGTTGGCCAGAATGCATGATGGTAAGGGGAGTATTAAAATTCAAAATTTGGAGAAAACTTTACTAGAGGTGCAACAGAAAGGGGACCCGAGAAAAGCAGAAATTGAAAAGCTTTTAAAGGAAGAGTTGGATAATCTTCAATAAGGGAAGTTGTTGATTTGAATGGTAAAAAGTGGTCTTCTCAAAAGGGTATTGAAAAGGCCTTTATTAGCTATTTTCAGTGGTTGTACATGGCTGACATAGACAAGGAAGTTGATGTTTGCACCAGAACCATCACTCGGAAGGTTACTCCACAAATGAATCAAAGTTTAACTACACCTGTCTCTATGGAAGAAATTCAGATAGCTCTCAATCAATTGGCTCCCCTTAAAGCCCCTAGTTCGGATGGATTCCCAGCTTTTTTCTTTCAACAAAATTGGAAAATTTTGCATCAAGAGGTATGTGATGCAGTGGGGTATTTTTTTGAAACTGGTAGAATGGATACCCATATAAATTCCACTTGTATTGCTCTCATCCCTAAAACTAAGAATTCTATTTCTGTGAACGAATATCGGCCTATTAGCCTTTGCAATGTGGTTTATAAGGTTTTATCAAAAATTCTTGCAAAGAGGCTTAAGATTATTTTGCTTAATATAATTTCTTGTTTTCAAAGTGCTTTTATTTCTGGCCGGCTTATCACTGACAATTTTGTAGCGGCCTATGAGACGATGCATACTATGCAAACTAGAATGTGGTGCAAAACTGGTATATGGGTATAAAGCTTGATATGAGTAAAGCTTATGATATGGTTGAGTGGTCTTTTTTAGAAGCTGTAATGTCTAAGTTAGGTTTTGCAGGTGCTTGGATTAAATTAATCAATCATGACTTGTGTTAGATCTGTTAACTATTCTATTGTGATTAATGAGAATGTGGTGGGGAAAATTATTCCTTCTAGGGGGGATTAGACAATGGGATACTATTTCCTCTTATTTGTTTGTTTTATGTGCTGAAGCTTTTAGTTCTCTTTTACAACATGCTCTATTGAAGGGAACTATTTCTGGTGTCCCCACTTCTAAAAAAGGCCCTAAGATTACTCACTTATTTTTTGCTGATGATAGCTTGATTTTTTGCAAGGCTAATCAAGTGGAATAGAGAAGAATTTTGAATATTCTTGATGTCTATGAAAGAGGGTCTAGCTGCAATACAAGCCTCTCACTACAAAAATTTATGCAATTCGCCACATGTACGGATACTATACACGTGGAGAACAGTTAGGCACGTTTAAATGGCCACGTGTTCGGTGCGTGGTAGATCCGGTTGTAGCGAATTGTACAATTGGCCATGTGTACAGTGAAACACGTGGCCACAAAGCCACGTGTTTTATTGTACACGTGGCGAACTGTCAGCCACGTGCACTACTATACACGTGGCAAAATTTTAGAAATTTAATTTTTTTAAAAAAACTAATTAATTTATTTGTTAATTTATTTTTGTTAATTTCTTTTTAATTTAATTAAATTTTTTTGTTAAATTCCTTTTTAATTTAATTTTTTTTTCTTGTTTCTTAGTTTTGTTAAATTCTTTTTTAATTTGGACAAACGGACAAGCTGTGCTACCATAGTGTTCATAGCTTCATTTCACAACTACTGAACCCTAACCGGTGATGTACTGGACGGCCGGAGTTTGGAGAGATAGAGAGATAGAGAGGCAGAGAGAGAGGCAGAGAGAGATACATAGAGAAATACAAAGAGAGAGAGAGAGAGAGAGAGAGAGAGAGAGAGAGAGATATTAGAGAGAGAGAGTGAAAGGGTACTGTTGTCTTACCGGCCGGTGATGTACTGGTCGGCCGAAGTTTGGAGAGAGAGAGAGAGAGAGAGAGAAAGCGAGATATTAGAGAGAGAGAGAGAGTGAGAGGGTACTGTTGTCTTACTGAATCCTTTTCCTACTTGGATAGAAATTTCAGAAAAGGAAAAGACTTGTAATTATTATATTTGTACTAGAAAACCTACTTAGAATTGTAATAGGAATTCTAGAGCTTCTCTAATCCCTATAAATAGGCCTCTAGCCTTTGAAGAAACGACACACAAGCTTTGAGGAAGAATCAAATGCTTCATCAAGAAGGAGGTTTTTTATAGTTTTTATTTTCTTTCTTTTCCTTTATTAATTTCTTATGAGGATGATTTCCATCCAAATTATGTGTAACTAATACTTTAGTTAGGGCTCGATTGAAGCCCTAATCATGTCTCTTTAAGTTTTTCAATTTGCCTTACTACAATTTATATATTGATGCTTAACTTGATTAATTATAGTTTCTTGAATTCCTCGCATGTTTATGTTTAGCTAGCATATTCTTGTGGTATGGATTTGTTATTTATGTCAATTTGGATGACCGAGTCCTGGGCATAATAGAGTAACGGAAGAACCCCGACACAAGTTCTTGGATTAATCAACATAAAGACAACTGGAATAGATACCATATTCCAATCTGAGTGTGTTTACCGATTTTCATAGATTTATGCTTTCTTGAAGAACAAATTAGTAGATACCATGCTAAATCCTTCAAGGAAGAAAAGAGTTAGAGTAGATACCATACTTAAGTCGTTGCTTAGGAAAATCAATAGCTTTAGGAGAAGATACCATTCCCTTGTGGCTGGTAAGCATTAAGCATCATGTTATGATTGTAGTATTGTGCATATTGCGAATCTTATTTGAGTATGATTAGCGGTGGATATCGAAGCCCTACCTTTTTTTCATAGTATTTTTAATTCAATCTTTTATCCCGTTTATTCAACATATCGCTTTTAGGAATTTCTCTTTAAATACTATTTATACCAATCCTTGTGGGAATGATCTCGTATTTGCCTGCTATACTATTGTTTTGATCTTGTGCACTTGCGAGTAAAACGTACAAATATTTGCCTATTTATTTAGGTAGATATTTGCACAACAACCAACGGCGTTGCAGAGAGTATGGATTTTTTTTTTCTTTTTTTTTTTCACTTTTTTTTTTACTATTTTTAAAATTATTATAAATGAGGTATTTTGATCATATTTTTTCTTCCTTGTTAAATCCTAACAGAGGGGTAGATTGAAAAGGGCTGAAACATCAAACACCAACGTTGCAAATTTTGATAACTTTGAAGCAATATCGCAAAAGTTATGACAATTCGAGGTCAAGGTAAGTAGAGTTTTATAAGTTTTTAATTTTAAAAACTAAACAATTTAGTAATCATTAATAATTATTTAATTTTGACAATCCATGTGAAATGCGAGATGATTGTATCCATTATTTTCTTTTGTCTATGATGTGAAACTTTCATTTTAAGGCCTACAAACTCTCTATCGTAATTAATATAGATGTGTTATACATCCGTCTCTTTTTTTTTTTTCCTGATATAACATTGTCAATCCAGCTTTAAATCAATATTAACTAAAAGGGAAAAAAAAAATAATACAAATGGCGAATTGACAATGTCACATCAGCAAAGAATGATAGAAGAAGGTTAAAAGAGAATACAAAATAGCATTTCTCATCTCAATAATATATGTATTCGAGAACATGTACTCTATACACACATATTATTCCAAAAATATTTTAAAAAGTTTTTCCTACTTTTCTTTATTCCCTATTAATTTAAAATTTTATTCACATGACTCAAAAATTAAATGGCCATCAATTCCGTAATTCAAATCAGTCGTTTTTTAGGTATGTATGGAGTGCAAAAATAAGTAAATTTATAAAAGACAGAGAAGAGTATGAAAAACATTAATTCAATCTCATCTTTTATGGCAGGTGTTTTAAATCATATTAATCACTCAATTAGATAGAGATTTGGGGGTAATATATAATTAAACTTACTTTCGGCTTCATCCCCATCCCATCCTATCACAAAGAAAGTGTTCATAAGCATCATACCTTCACATAATGTCTTCCCGTTCCGTTTTACCTGTCAATGGACGTTGCTTCGTGGGGATTCTTTGTATTGCTTTGCTTTTGGCTTAAGGTAAAATTCCTCATCTATTTCATACTAGATAGGAGAATAGTTCCCAGTTCGTTAGTCGCAGTTTGGTTTAGCTGTTTCAAAACGCGTTGTTTGAAAAAATAGTTATGGAGAACTTAACTTATAACTCCTAATCTTTCATCACTTTTGCAATTAAGGTATCCATCTTTAAAAATGTCAACTGAGGGTATCCATCTTTCCAGTTTTTTCAATTTCAACCATCTGTTAGAATTTTTCTGTTAAATTCTATCAGAATTTCCAAAGATTCTAACGAATGGTTGAAATTGAAAGAAATTGAAAGATGGTTATCCTAAATTGACAACTTTTAAAGATAGATACCCAAATTTCAAAAGTGATGAAAGATCATGGATTATAAGTGAAGTACTTCCAAATAGTTATTTTAAATTGCAATTTGGCCTTAAAAATTTTGTGTTTTAAAACACACCCCTTTCTTGCGGCTGCTTGAATCCATCATTTTTTTTTTCAAATATTCTTCTATTAAAAGGAATAATGCTACTCTGTACACATGAGTAATTAATCTTTCCTTGTTGTGTCAAATATTAGTATGTATGCTACTTTTTATTTATTTAATTATTTTGTTCCCACGTACGTAGCTAATGGTATATATTCTAAATATTATTGGTTTAGTGGCAGAGCCAGTAGCCGCACTATATCAAGAAGAAATCTGCGTAGGCGTTTGTCCAAGAACTAACTGGCAATGCAATCAGAATTGCATCAAGTTGGGATATCCAAAGGGGGGCATTTGTACTAGATTTAGCCGCTCAAGCCCCCTGCTTTGCTACTGTAATAACATCCGACCTTAACTGTTGGCGATTATACAAAACTGATCTGGACCTTCAATATGTCCCTTAATTGTTTTGCATGGATTTGAGTTTTAACCTTCGATCAGTCACAATAAATTACTGGAATCTTTAATTATGAACTAGTGTTGCACCACTTGAATACTTGCTTTTAATTTCCAGTAATATGCAAATTAATTAATAAGGATATTACCAAAATCCTGATTTAAAGAAGTCAATAACCAGCTTTAGCAACTGTTTTTTCCAGTAAGGGCAGAGAATACTATATCAACAAAATAGCAATACACAGAAAATATAATATATTTTTTATATATTCTAACATGGCTTTAGAACAAATATATATATATATATGAAGAATGCATGTGAGAATCTCAATCTCAATTTAATTAATTACAGAAGAATTTTCTCAAACCTAATTTAGGCTCCGTCTGTCCCGACAGTCTGTTTTCCCTTTTTTCCATTGTTTGCAAATTAATAAGGATATTACAAAAATCCTTATTTAAACAAGTCAACTATGACCAGCATCATGCAGCTCTAGTAACCGTTTTTTGAGCAAAATTTTTTTCGAAGTTGAATTTGAAGAAATTTCTCCATATAAATTGACGTTCGTCTTTAGAGCATATGAAAAATGCATGTGAGACTCACGTGTTTTAAGGACAAATATCAATTTAATAGACTGGCTTAGAATTTAATTTTTTTTTTTTTTAAAGAAAACTTGCTTGTGATATGTTGGTCATTTAGTTCAAGCTAAAAAGAAAATGTGAATATTATTAAGTACATCAATTTATACGTTTCCATCAATCCATCAACCAACACAGTGCAAATTTAATTAAAAATAAAATAAAATCATAAATCATATTAAGTCCTCTAGCATTAATTGGTAAGGACAAAATGAATTTATTTAATTGGAAAAAGTAGGATTTTAAATGGCCAAAATCTTGAACTGGAAAGTAAACCTTCACTATGTTGATAATTAGGCATAAATCCCAAACCAAAAAAACAAGTCCACTTTCAATAGTTTCTCTCTGTGCCGGCCCTAGAGAGAGCAACGCTTGAGAGGTTTGTTTCCTTGGAGGGGGAGGTTTCCATGCCTCCCTACCCCAGTAGTGTTTCCTCCCTCGCCTTTTTAGGTTGCTGTACAAGTCAGATTTGACTGGCTTAGGCTATGGGGGTCTTGAACCTCTTGTTATTGTCCTTATCCTGCGACTTTTCAATTCAATGAAGAAGGTCTACTTTGCTCAAAAGATAAAGATAAAAAAAAAAAAAAAAAAAAAAGTATACATTCTATAAAAAAAAAAAAAAATTGTAAATCATATTAAGTCCTTTAGCATTAATTGGAAAGGATACAATGAATTTATTGAATTGGAAAGTAATTAGATGATTTTAAACGGCCAAAATCTTGAATTTGAAAATAAACCTTCACTATGTGGATAGCAAACCTTTATTATTATTATTATTTAACCCATATGAAAAAATGTTTCCTTGAACTTCAAACTTCATGGAAAATGTTCCTTAAACTTCTAACTTCACCCATAATCATGTTTCCTTATTTCTATTGTTCAGCAATTCTTTTAAAAAAAAAAAAATTTTTAAAAAAAATTGAAAAGTAACAACAATTTCGGACCACATCCTCCAAGAAAAAACCCTACCTTCAATATAATCCCAAACATTTACAACCTCAAAAACCCTTCCTTCACATAATCCCAAACATATCAACATTAACAATTAACACCCCAACAACAATGAATAATTTGAATATGTACAAGAAACCCAAAAAAAATAGCTAGAGAGAGAGAGGTTGAGAGAGAGATATAGTGATCTACCTGGAAAATGCAAAAAAAAAAAAGCAAGAGGAATGAGCGAGAGAGAGGAGAGCTGCGAGGAGGAAAAAAAATGCCTCAAAGATCATACCTTTTTTGTAGTTTTTAATTCTAGTATATGTCTTTTAAATAACAGTTTGATCTTTGAGGCTTTTTTTTTTTTTTTTTTTTGTGCTATATGTCAATTTTGTGACAGTTGATGAGAAACAATATTTTTGCCGATGGGTTGTTTGGTTGCTGGCAAAACAGATCAAGGAAAGAAAAGAAAGTTCGAAGTCTTCTTCGCATTTTACTTTTCTCCTATGGATTCTAAGAAATTCATGATTGCACAAATTTTAAACAATAGAATCATTCACAATTGAATTTTTCAAGACCAACGGCGTTGCAGAGGTTATGAAATTTTTTTTTTCAATTTTTTTTTTCTTTTTTAAAAGTTATTATAAATGAGGTATTTTGGTCATATTTTTTCTTCCTTGTTAAATCCTAACGGAGGAGTAGATTGAAAAAGGTTGAATCATCGAACACCAACATTGCAAATTTTGATAATTCGGCGGCAACATCGAAAAAGTTATGACAATTCGAGATCAGGGAAAGTAAAGTTTCCTAAGTTTTTAATTTAAAAAAATAATCAATTTAGTAATCATTAATAATTATTTAATTTTGACAGTCCAAGTGAAATGGGAGATGATCTTATCCATTACTTTCTTTTGTTTATGATGTGAAACTTTCATTTTAAGGCTAACAAACTCTCTATCGTAATTAGTATAGAGATGTGTTATACATCCGTCTCTTATTATTTATTGTTGATATGACATTGTCAATCCACCTTTAAATCAATCTTTATTAAAAAGAAAAAAAAAATACAAATGGTGAATTGACAATGTCATATCAACGATGAATGATAGAAGAAGGATAATAAAGAATACAAAATAGCATTTCTCGTCTTAATAATATATGTATTCGAGAACATGTACTCTATACACACATATTATTCCAAAAATATTTTAAAAAGTTTTTCCTACTTTTCTTTATTCCCTATTAATTTAAAATTTTATTCACATGACTCAAAAATTAAATGGCCATCAATTCCGTAATTCAAATCAGTCGTTTTTTAGGTATGTATGGAGTGCAAAAATAAGTAAATTTATAAAAGACAGATAAGAGTATGAAAAACATTAAGAATTCAATCTCATCTTTTATGGCAGGTGTTTTAAATCATATTAATCACTCAATTAGATAGAGATTTGGGGGTAATATATAATTAAACTTACTTTCGGCTTCATCCCCATCCCATCCTATCACAAAGAAAGTGTTCATAAGCATCATACCTTCACATAATGTCTTCCCGTTCCGTTTTACCTGTCAATGGACGTTGCTTCGTGGGGATTCTTTGTATTGCTTTGCTTTTGGCTTCAGGTAAAATTCCTCATCTATTTCATACTAGATAGGAGAATAGTTCCCAGTTCGTTAGTGGCAGTTTGGTTTAGCAGTTTCAAAACGCGTTGTTTGAAAAAATAGTTATGGAGAACTTAACTTATAACTCCTAATCTTTCATCACTTTTGCAATTAAGGTATCCATCTTTAAAAATGTCAACTGAGGGTATCCATCTTTCCAGTTTTTTCAATTTCAACCATCTGTTAGAATTTTCTGTTAAATTCTATCAGAATTTCCAAAGATTCTAACGAATGGTTGAAATTGAAAGAAATTGAAAGATGGTTATCCTAAATTGACAACTTTTAAAGATGGATATCCAAATTTCAAAAGTGATGAAAGATCATGGATTATAAGTGAAGTACTTCCAAATAGTTATTTTAAATTGCAATTTGGCCTTAAAAATTTTGTGTTTTAAAACACACCCCTTTCTTGCGGCCGCTTGAATCCATCATTTTTTTTTTTCAAATATTCTTCTATTAAAAGGAATAATGCTACTCTTTACACATGGGTAATTAATATTTCCTTGTTGTGTCAAATATTAGTATGTATGCTACTTTTTATTTATTTAATTATTTTGTTCCCACGTACGTAGCTAATGGTATATATTCTAAATATTATTGGTTTAGTGGCAGAGCCAGTAGCCGCACTATATCAAGAAGAAATCTGCGTAGGCGTTTGTCCAAGAACTAACTGGCAATGCAATCAGAATTGCATCAAGTTGGGATATCCAAAGGGGGGCATTTGTACTGGATTTAACCGCTCAAGCCCCCGCTTTGCTGCTGTAATAACATCCGACCTTAACTGTGGGCGATTATCCAAAACTGATCTGGACCTTCAATATGTCCCTTAATTGTTTTGCATGGCTTTGAGTTTTAACCTTCGATCAGTCAAAATAAATTACTGGAATCTTTAATTATGAACTAGTGTTGCACCACTTGAATACTTGCTTTTAATTTCCAGTAATATGCAAATTAATTAATAAGGATATTACCAAAATCCTGATTTAAAGAAGTCAATAACCAGCTTTAGCAACTGCTTTTTCCAGTAAGGGCAGAGAATATTATATCAACAAAATAGCAATACACAGAAAATATAATATATTTTTATATATTCTAACATGGCTTTAGAACAAATATATATATATATATATATATATATATGAAGAATGCATGTGAGAATCTCAATCTCAATTTAATTAATTACAGAAGAATTTTCTCAAACCTAATTTAGGCTCCGTCTGTCCCGACAGTCTGTTTTCCCTTTTTTCCATTGTTTGCAAATTAATAAGGATATTACAAAAATCCTTATTTAAACAAGTCAACTATGACCAGCATCATGCAGCTCTAGTAACCATTTTTTGAGCAAAGTTTTTTTCCAAGTTGAATTTGAAGAAATTTCTCCATATAAATTGACGTTTGTCTTTAGAGCATATGAAAAATGCATGTGAGACTCACGTGTTTTAAGGACAAATATCAATTTAATAGACTGGCTTAGAATTTAATTTTTTTTTTTAAAGAAAACTTGCTTGTGATATGTTGGTCATTTAGTGCAAGCTAAAAAGAAAAGGTGAATATTATTAAGTACATCAATTTATACGTTTCCATCAATCCATCAACCAACACAGTGCAAATTTAATTAAAAATAAAATAAAATCATAAATCATATTAAGTCCTCTAGCATTAATTGGTAAGGACAAAATGAATTTATTTAATTGGAAAAAGTAAGATTTTAAATGGCCAAAATCTTGAACTGGAAAGTAAACCTTCACTATGTTGATAATTAGGCATAAATCCCAAACCAAAAAAACAAGTTCACATTCAATAGTTTCTCTCTGTGCCGACCCTAGAGAGAGCAACGCTTGAGAGGTTTGTTTCCTTGGGGGGGGGGGGGGGGGGGGGGGAGGTTTCCATGCCTCCCTCCCCCAGTAGTGTTTCCTCCCTCGCCTTTTTAGGTTGCGGTACAAGTCAGATTTGACTGGCTTAGGGTATGGGGGTCTTGAACCTCTTGTTATTGTCCTTATCCTGCGACTTTTCAATTCAATGAAGAAGGTCTACTCTGCTCAAAAGAAAAAAAAATAAAAAAAAAGTATACATATAATAAAAATAAATAAAAAAAAAATTGTAAATCATATTAAGTCCTTTAGCATTAATTGGAAAGGATACAATGAATTTATTGAATTGGAAAGTAATTAGATGATTTTAAACGGCCAAAATCTTGAATTTGAAAATAAACCTTCACTATGTGGATAGCAAACCTTTATTATTATTATTATTATTATCATTATTATTTAACCCATATGAAAAAATGTTTCCTTGAACTTCAAACTTCATCCAAAATGTTTCCTTAAACTTCTAACTTCACCCATAATCATGTTTCCTTATTTCTATTGTTCAGCAATTCTTTTAAAAAAAAAAATTTTTTAAAAAAAAAAAATTGAAAAGTAACAACAATTTCGGACCACATCCTTCAAGAAAAAACCCTACCTTCAATATAATCCCTAACATTTACAACCTCAAAAACCCTTCCTTCACATAATCCCAAACATATCAACATTAACAATTAACACCCCAATAACAATGAATAATTTGAATATGTACAAGAAACCCAAAAAAAATAGCTAGAGAGAGAGGTTGAGAGAGAGATATAGTGATCTACCTGGAAAATGCAAAAAAAAAAAAAAAAGGAAGAGGAATGAGAGAAAGAGAGGAGAGCTACGAGGAGGAAAAAAAAATGCCTCAAAGATCATACTTTTTTTGTAGTTTTTAATTCTTGTATATGTCTTTTAAATAACGGTTTGATCTTTGAGTCTTTTTTTTTTTTTGTGGTGCTATATGTCAATTTCGTGACAGTTGATGAGAAACAATATTTTTCCCGATGGGTTGTTTGGTTGCTGGCAAAACAGATCAAGGAAAGAAACGAAAGTTCGAAGTCCTCTTTTCATTTTACTTTTCTCCTATGGATTCTAAGAAATTCATGATTGCACAAATTTTAAACAATAGCATCATTCACAATTGAATTTTTCAAGACCAACGGCGTTGCAGAGGGTATGGAATTTTTTTCTCAATTTTTTTTTTCTTTTTTAAAAGTTATTATAAATGAGGTATTTTGGTCATATTTTTTCTTCCTTGTTAAATCCTAATAGAGGAGTAGATTGAAAAAGGTTGAATCATCGAACACCAACATTGCAAATTTTGATAATTCGGCGGCAACATCGAAAAAGTTATGACAATTCGAGATCAAGGTAAGTAAAGTTTCCTAAGTTTTTAATTTAAAAAAATAATCAATTTAGTAATCATTAATAATTATTTAATTTTGACAATCCAAGTGAAATGGGAGATGATCTTATCCATTACTTTCTTTTGTTTATGATGTGAAACTTTCATTTTAAGGCTAACAAACTCTCTATCGTAATTAGTATAGAGATGTGTTATACATCCGTCTCTTATTATTTATTGTTGATATGACATTGTCAATCCACCTTTAAATCAATCTTTATTAAAAAGAAAAAAAAATACAAATGGTGAATTGACAATGTCATATCAACGAAGAATGATAGAAGAAGGATAATAAAGAATACAAAATAGCATTTCTCATCTCAATAATATATGTATTCGAGAACATGTACTACATACACACATATTTTTCCGAAAATATATTTTAAAAAGTTTTTCCTTCTTTTCTTTATTCCCTATTAATTTAAAATTTTATCCACATGACTCAATAATTAAATGGCCATCAATTCCTTAGGTATGTATGGAGTGCAAAAACAAGTAAATTTATAAAAGACAGACAAGAGTCTGAAAAACATTAAGAATTCAATCTCATCTTTTATGGCAAGTGTTTTAAATCATATTAATCACTCAATTAGATAGAGATTTGGGGATAATATATAATTAGACTTACTTTTGGCTTTATCCCCATCCCATCCTATCACAAAGAAAGTGTTTGTAAGCATCATACCTTCACATAATGTCTTTCCGTTTCCGTTACGTTTTACCTGTCAATGGACGCTGCTTTGTGGGGATTCTTTGTATTGCTTTGCTTTTGGCTTCAGGTAAAAGTCCTCATCTTTCTCATACTAGATAGGAGAATAGTATCCCAATTCGGTAGTGTCGGTTTGGTTTAGTGGTTTCAGAACGTGCTGTTTGAAAAAAGAATTATAGAGAACTTAACTTATAACTCTTAATCTTTTATCGCTTTTGCAATTAGGGTATCAATCCTTAAAAAGTATCAATTTAGAGTATCTATCTTGTCAGTTTTTTCAATTCCAACCCTTTGTTAGAATTTTTTGTTAAATTCTATCAAAATTTCCAAAGATTTTAACGAATGGTTGAAATTGAAAAAAAATTGAAAGATGGATACCCTAATTGCAAAAGTTAAAATTCTATCAAAATTTCCAAAGATTCTAACGTGTTAGAATATATTATTGTCTTTCCTATTATGATTTATTTCCTAGCTTAATTAGTCTCATTTCCTACCTTAAATACTTTAGGATTTCTTGGTCACTACTCATAGCCTCTCTATATATAGAGGTCTCTTGTAATATGTTATATGCGTATCAAGACTCAATACAATGTAGTCCTTAATATATTTCCACTCTCTCTCTCTTTCACATATATTCTTCATTTCATATATTTATTTTAACATAACGAATGATTGAAATTGAAAAAAATTGAAAGATGATTACCCTAAATTAACAATTTTTAAAGATGGATACCCTAATCCCAAATAGTTATTTTAAAATGCAATGGGGCTTTAAAAATTTTCTGTGTTTTAAAACACACCCCTTTCTTGAGGCCGCTTGAGTCCGTCATTTTTTTTTTCAAATATTCTTCTTTTAAAAAGAATAATGCTACTCTTTACACACATGAATAATTAATCTTTCCTTGATGTATCAAATATTACTATATATGCTACTTTTTATTTATTTTTTATTATTTTGTTCTAATGTATGTAGCTTATGGTATTCTAAATACTATTGGTTTAGTGGCAGAGCCAGTAGCCGCACTATATCAAGTCCAAATCTTCATAGGCGTTTGTCCAGGTGACTGGCAGTGCAATCAAAATTGCATCAAGCGGGGATATCCAAGGGGGGGGGGGGCGTTTGTATTGGATTTAGCCCCTCAGGCCCCCTGACTTGCTGTTGTACTAACACCCGACCTTAATTGTGGGCCATTATCCAAAACTGATTTGGGCCTTCAACATTTCCCTTAATTGTTTTGCATGGCTTTCAGTTTAATTTAACCTTAGATCAGTCGAAATAAATTACTGGAATCTTTAATTATGAACTAGTGTTTTACCACTTGAATACTTGCTTTTAATTTCCAACAATATGCAAATTAAATAATAAGGATATTACCGAAATCCTAATTTAAAGAAATCAATGACCAGCTTTAGCAACTACTTTTTTCAATAAGGGCAGAGAATACTATATCAACCGAATAGGAATACACGGAAATATATATATATATATATATGTGAGAATCACGATCTCAATTTAATTAATAGACTGAAACAGAAGAATTTTCTCAAACCTAATTTAGGCTCTGTCTGTCTCGACAGTCAGTTTTTCCAAATTTTAAGTGTTTGCAAATTAATGAAGATATTACAAAAATCCTTATTTAAACAAGTCAATCATGACTGTTAGAGGATCCTCTTCAACTATCAAGTAACAGCTAGTAGCCGTTACTCTTCAACTGTTCAAGCTCTCTCTGCATGCCTTAGTTCAGCAGCTCAAGCTTCTTCTGCATGGCACAATTCAGTCCATACTATTGCAGCAGCTCACAGTTCAGCCCATACTGTTGCAGCAACTCCTACACAAGCAACGGCCATACTGTACAACACTGCACCATACCACCAGATCATTCCTCAACCATTCCTCAACACAAATCATGCTGCAAAGACAATACTTCTTAGATCTTCCTGCATGTCCTCCTTGATTACTTTGTATTTATTTAATCTTTCACTCTTGTGTATATTATGGTGCCTTGAGGCACACAATCAATTTAAGCAATCGTTCAAAACATCTTTGTCCCTTTTCATGGTATCAGAGCACTCTCGGCCACTGCCCTCAATACCAACTCGATCCAATGGCCTCATCTTCTTCTGCTCTACCTACTTCCCCTGCTCTCCCTTACTCATTACCAAACTACTCAGAGTTTCCTTCACTTAAACTTGATGAAGGCAACTACATGATGTGGCATTCATTGGTAGTTACTATATTTAAAAGCCATGATTTACTCAGCATAGTAGATGGCTCAAAACCTTGTCCCCCTCAACTTATAAGAGATGATGAAGGGAAGGAAATTCCCAACCCAACTCATGCTATATGGATCAAGAAGGATCAATTCCTTCTCAGCTGGATTAATATATCCCTTAGTGAAACCATTCTATCAACAATTTATGGCCTTAATACCTCACAGCAAGTCTGGTCAACTCTGGCACATCAGTTTGCCTCAAAATCAAAAGCTCGAGTGTCACAGTTAAAAAGACAACTTCAGAGCTTAACTCAAGGATCCAAATCCTGTGCTGCCTATCTTCGGTTAGCCAAGGCAATAGCAGATCAATTAGTTGCTATCCAAAAACTTGTTAATAATGAGAATCTCATATCCTACATCATTAGTGGTCTTAACCCAATGTTTAACACTTATGTCACTGTCTTTACTGTTACTACTAGGGACAAACTCCTTCTTTTGCAGAATTTCAAGATGAGCTGTTGAATCATGAAGTCATTCTCAATCAACAACAATCCGCATCTGATATTAGCAAGTTTGCATTTTATACCAACCATCAATCCACTCCCCCAAAACCAACTCCTCAAAGCTTCAATCTCAAAGTGAAATTTCCTTAGAAACCTTTCCACATATATGGTCCATCTAAATACAACTCAACACCAAGAACATTCACTGGACCTCCCTTTTCTCAACATATGCCCGGTTCCCATCAACACTCCTCAAACTTCAGATAGCACCAGAATGGACCTCCATTTTCTCATCAATATCCCAGGGCTCGATCCACTTCCACAATGTCAGCATTCAGTAGACCAAATCCACCTTCTCCCACCAACATTGGATCCTCTTTTAACCCTCGGGTCCCATGCCAAATTTGTGGCAGACTTAATCATTCTGCTCTTGATTGTTTTCTCAGGATGAACTTCTCTTTTCAAGGCCGTCATCCTCCATCTCCCAGTTCGTTAGTGTCGGTTTGGTTTAGCAATTTCAAAACGCGTTGTTTGAAAAAATAGTTATGGAGAACTTAACTTATAACTCCTAATCTTTCATCGCTTCTGCAATTAATGTATCCATCTTTAAAAAATGTCAATTTAGGGTATCCATCTTTCTAGCTTTTTCAATTTCAACCCTCTATTAGAACTTTCTGTTAAATTCTATCAAAATTTTCAAAGATTCTAACGAATGGTTCAAATTGAAAAAAATTGAAAGATGGTTATCCTAAATTGACAACTTTTTAAGATGGGTACCCTAATTTCAAAAGTGATGAAAGATCATGGATTATAAGTGAAGTTCTTCCAAACAATTATTTTAAAATGCCATTGGGCCTTAAAAATTTTATGTGTTTTAAAACACACCCCTTTCTTGCGGCCGCTTGAATCCGTCATTTTTTTTTTTCAAATATTCTTCTATTAAAAAGAATAATGCTACTCTTTACACACATGGGTAATTAATCTTTCCTTGTTGTGTCAAATATTAGTATATATGCTACTTTTTATTTAATAATTATTTTGTTCCCACATACGTAGCTAATGGTATATATTCTAAATATTATTGGTTTAGTGGCAGAGCCAGTACCCGCACTATATCGAGTCCAAATCTGCGTAGGCCCTTGTCCAAGAACTGACTGGCAGTGCAATCAGAATTGCATCAAGTTGGGATATCCAAAGGGGGGCATTTGTACTGGATTTGGCCTCTCAAGCCCCCTGCTTTGCTGCTGTACTAACACCTGACCTTAACTGTGGGCGATTATCCAAAACCTATCTGGGCCTTCAATATTTCTCTTAATTGTTTTGCATGGCTTTGGGTTTTAACCTTCGATCAGTCAAAATAAATTACTGGAATCTTTAATTGTGAACTAGTGTTGCACCACTTGAATACTTGCTTTTAATTTCCAATAATATGCAAATTAATTAATAAGGATATTACCAAAATCCTGATTTAAAGAATTCAATGACCAGCTTTAGCAACTGCTTTTTCCAGTAAGGGCAGAGAATACTATATCAACAAAATAGCAATACACGGGAAATATAATATAGTTTTTATATATTCTAACATGTCTTTAGAACATATATATATATATATGAAGAATGCATGTGAGAATCACGATCTCAATTTAATTAATTATAGAAGAATTTTCTCAAACCTAATTTAGGCTCCGTCTGTCCCGACAGTCAGTTTTTCCCTATTTTCCACTGTTTACAAATTAATAAGGATATTACAAAAATCCTTTTTTAAACAAGTCAACCATGACCAGCATCATGCAGCTCTAGTAACCATTTTTCAAGCAAAGTTTTTCTCCAATTTGAATTTGAAGAAATTTCTCCATATAAATTGACGTTTGTCTTTAGAGCATATGAAAAATGCATGTGAGACTCATGTGTTTTAAGGACAAATATCAATTTAATAGACCGACTTAGAATTTAATTTTTTTTTTTAAAAAAAAAACTTGCTTGTAATATGTTAGTCATTTAGTTCAAGCTTAAAAGAAAAGGTGAATATTACTAAGTACATCAATTTATACGTTCCCATTAATCCATCAACCAACACAATGCAAATTTATTTAAAAAAAAATCCTAAATCATATTAAGTCCTATAGCATTAATTGGAAAGGATAAAATGAATTTATTTAATTGGAAAAAGTAAGATTTTAAATGGCCAAAATCTTGAACGGGAAAGTAAACCTTCACTATGTTGATAATTAGGCATAAATCCCAAACCTAAAAAACAAGTCCACATTCAATAGTTTCTCTCCGTGCCAGCCCTATAGAGAGCAACACTTGAGAGGTTAGTTTCCTTGGGGGGGAGGTTTCTACGCCTCCTTCCCCTAGTAGTGTTTCCTCCCTCGCCTTTTTAGGTTGCTGTACAAGTCAGATTTATCTGGCTTAGGGTATGAGGGTCTTGAACCTCTTGTTATTGTCCTTTCCCTGCGACTTTTCGTTCAATGAAGAAGGTCTACTCTATTCAAAAAAAAAAAAAAAGTCCACATTCTAAAAAAAAAAAAAAAAAAAAAAAAATAGTAAATCATATTATGTCCTCTAGCATTAATTGTAAAGGATACAATAAATTTATTGAATTGGAAAGTAATTAGATGTTTTTTAACAGCCAAAATCTTGAATTTGAAAGGAAACCTTCACTATGTGGATAGCAAACCTTTATTATTATTATTATTATTATTATTATTATTATTATTATTATTATTATTATTATTATTATTATTATTATTATTTAACCCATATGAAAAAATGTTTCCTTGAACTTCAAACTTCAATATAATCCCAAACATTTACAACCTCAAAAACCCTTCCTTCAACATAATCCATAACATATCAACATTAACAATTAACACCACAACAACAATGAATAATTTGAATATGTACAAGAAACCAAAAAAAAAAAATAAGTAGAGAGAGAGGTTAATAGAGAGAGATGTAGTGATTTACCAGAAAAATGCAAAAAAGAAAAAAGAAAAAAAAAAGAGTGGGAATGAGCGAGAGAGAGAAGAGCTGCGAGGAGGAAAAAAAAATGCCTCAAAGGTCATACCTTTTTTTTTTTTTTAGTTTTTAATTCTTGTATAAGTCTTTTAATTAACAGTATGTGTAATACCCCATATTTTAAGAGCAGATCTGGCTTCCAAAATCTGAAGAAAAAATGTGAAAGAACAGGCCAAAAAACATCCCACCGACGACATGAAGGCTCAGCCATTCCCCCAAAGAAGACAACTTGAGATGAAAAATCCTGCCAAACAAAAGAAAACAAACAAAGAAAGACACATAAAAACCAGCATAGCCCAGAAAGGCTAGGGGAAGACTAGCCTCCACCGGATCTAGCCTGGAGGTTATCTATATATATATATATATATATATATAACTTGAAAGTTATTTTATATTCATGTGCCAATATGTCTAATAAATATATACATATAACTGATTTCATGATGAGAGTAGTATATATATATATATACCGAATTAACTATGTAATTGTATATCTATAGATATATATTTATATATTAAAAATATATGTGTGGTTGGATTGATTTGAAATAAGATAAAATTATTTATTTATAAAGCGTCTTTGCGCCGCCCAAATATTTTAAAGTAATATTTAATATTAATGCCACATATTTATGTATGTGGGCTTTTTACATTCTGCCGTTACAACAGTTAATTATATTAACGGTTATATCTATTTTTAAACAAATAGGATATTATGCTATTTATATGATTTATGTATATAACTATTATATAAATACATAGTGATTGAAGGTGTTTTCAAAACAATCCTTATGAAAATGACCATTTTAAATGTAAAAGAGTATTTTGGTTATTTAATAATAAATGCTGTTATAATGCCTACATGAAATAAATGGCATTATAATTAATCCATTTTGTAATGTTCAAGCAAAAATAGGAGATTATGTTAAGGGTTATAGGTCAGAAATTAGAATAGGATTAAAATGTATTTTTAGTGAATTATATTAATTCACTATTGTTTGTATTAAATTATATTTCAGAGAATATTTATTTGTAAACGCTTTTCAAGCCAGAAGAATTACTGTGAGTATTCTTACTCACTGAGGATTATACGTGGTTGTTTTCTATAATGTTGTGATTTCTACTTTATTTAATTATATGCATAGGAATAGTATATTGCATACTGTTAATAATTCTGATGCAGGGTTAATAACAAGTTGGTTGTTGGGATGACCAATGGACAAGCATACCACCTGTACGAAAAACAATAATAAGTACAAGTTGGTTGTTGGGATGGTCAATGTGCTAGGCAAGTTATGGCTACTTAATTGACTGTCGGGATGGTCAATGTACTTGGTTGTCGAGATGACCAATGTACTAAGTATGCTACTTTGACTACTAGTACGAAAAAGCTAAGAAAACATGGTAAGGGAGTATGTGCTCCAATAATTAGCCGCTTAAACGAACAGGGATTTAATGGCCCTGGTATGAGAGGAGTGCAAGAAAAAAATAATTAAGACTGTGCATATAAAACTATCACTACATCATATTGTTGCATCGTATATTGTTAAATAAATCAGTAATTATCATATTATTGAAAGCAATGGACTCACTAGGTATTTTTGTATTATTTTTCTCTCTCTATATTATATATTAATACAGGTTATGAGAAGGAAGAGTATCAGGATTGTCCAGACCCTTAGGTGATCTTGTTGGCAGTATCTAAGCTAGGATGCCTCCCATTTTGTGGACTAATATGTTTAGTCCATTATTATAATATTCGGAGAATAATATTTATATTTTTGTTGGTATGTATTAATGATGCTATAAATATAATGTTTGTAAATTATCTGTGCTATACGTGGCACAAATACTATTTTAATGTGTAATTATTCAATTACACTCTTTCTATATATTTTGAGTATTTTGTTAGAAGCTTTGATGTGTTAATGTGTTGTCATTAAAAAAATATATTCTGCTGCCAATTTATAACTCTGATGATGTCGTAATGTCACGTGAAAATCAAAATTTTCACTTACGCCTTTTTGTAAAAGGTGGAGCGTTATAGTATGATCTTTGAGGCTTTTTTTTTTTTTTTTTGGTGCTATATGTCAATTTCATGATATTTGATGAGAAACAATTTTGCCAATGTGGCAAAACAGATCAAGGAAAGAAAAGAAAGTTCGACGTCTTTTTCACATTTTACTGTTCTCCTATGGATTCTAAGAAATTCATGATTGCACAAATTTTAAACAATAGCATCATTCACAATTGAATTTTTCAAGAGCAATGATAAGTGCTGAATGTTACACATTCAAGCCCCTTAATTTACATATGTTAAGCTCTTAGTTTTGTTATAATTTGATGTTTTGTGTTGTTTTTATGTTTTCTTGTATTTTACAAGTTTAGAAGAAAAACCAATCAAATTCCAAGATTATAATGAAGTCAGCAAACTCACTTTTTGATAGATTCAATTCCAATCAATTTTGAATTTGAGGAAAGAGAAATTGGCAAAAATTTGTTATTTTTGGAAAGAATCCAGAATGAGCACGTCTCAGTAATAACTTTCGGTTCAAGTATCAGATTGCAACAAAATTGGTGGCGTTGGAAAGCTAATAAGAAAGGAAAAAAAATATGTCAGAAATAGGTTTTTCCTAATTCGGACGTTTACCATGCCAAAATCTTCCAAAAATAAAAGACCGCAAATCTGTACAAATTTTGGAATCCTTTTCCTACTTGGATAGAAATTTCAGAAAAGGAAAAGACTTGTAATTATTCTATTTGGACTAGAAAACCTACTTAGAATTGTAATAGGAATTCTAGAGCTTCTCTAATCCCTATAAATAGGCCTCTAGCGTTTGAAGAAACGACACACAAGCTTTGAGGAAGAATCAAAGGCTACATCAAGAAGGAGGTTTTTTATAGTTTTTATTTTCTTTCTTTTCCTTTATTAATTTCTTATGAGGATGATTTCCATCCAAATTATGTGTAACTAATACTTTAGTTATGGCTCGATTGAAGCCCTAATCATGTCTCTTTAAGTTTTTCAATTTACCTTGCTATAATTTATATATTGATGCTTAACTTGATTAATTATAGTTTCTTGAATTCCTCGCATGTTTATGTTTAGCTAGCATATTCTTGTGATATGGATTTGTTATTTATGTCAATTTGGATGACCGAGTCCTGGGCATAATAGAGTAACGGAAGAACCCCGACACAGGTTCTTGGATTAATCAACATAAAGACAACTGGAATAGATACCATATTCCAATCTGAGTGTGTTTACCGATTTCCATAGATTTATGCTTTCTTAAAGAACAACTTAGTAGATACCATGCTAAATCCTTCAAGGAAGAAAAGAGTTAGAGTAGATACCATGCCTAACTCGTTGCATAGGGAAATCAATAGCTTTAGGAGAAGATACCATTCCCTTGTGGCTGGTAAGCATTAAGCATCATGTTATGATTGTAGTATTGTGCATATTGCGAATCTTATTTGAGTATGATTAGCGGTGGATATTGAAACCCTACCTTTTTTTCATAGTATTTTTAATTCAATCTTTTATCCCGTTTTATTCAACATATCGTTATTAGGAATTTCTCTTTAAATACAATTTATATCAATCCTTGTGGGAATGATCTCGTATTTGCCTGCTATACTATTGTTTTGATCTTGTGCACTTGCGAGTAAAACGTACAAGTATTTGCCTATTTATTTAGGTAGATATTTGCACAACAACCAACGGCGTTGCAGAGGGTATGGAATTTTTTTTTCTTTTTTTTCACTTTTTTTTTTTACTATTTTTAAAATTATTATAAATGAGGTATTTTGGTCATATTTTTTCTTCCTTGTAAAATCCTAACGGAGGGGTAGATTGAAAAGGGCAGAAACATCAAACACCAACATTGCAAATTTTGATAATTTTGAAGCAATATCGCAAAAGTTATGACAATTCGAGGTCAAGGTAAGTAGAGTTTTCTAAGTTTTTAATTTTAAAAAAATCAACAATTTAGTAATCATTAATAATTATTTAATTTTGACAATCCATGTGAAATGCGAGATGATCGTATCCATTATTTTCTTTTGTCTATGATGTGAAACTTTCATTTTAAGGCCTACAAACTCTCTATCGTAATTAATATAGATGTGTTATACATCCGTCTCTTATTTTTTTTTTTCCTGATATAACATTGTCAATCCAGCTTTAAATCAATCTTAACTAAAAGGAAAAAAAAAAAAAAAAAAAAGGAAAAGTACACATATCCCCCTCAAACTACCACTCAATTGTCAATGTACCCCCTAAACTACCAATTGTGTCAATTGCCCCCCTCAAACTACTAAAAAATGTCAATGTCCCCCTAATACCAACAAAAAGACAAAAATAACCCTAAATTTTTTTGAATAAGACAAAAATGTCTTTATAAATTCGAAAAAAAAAACTAAAACTAAAAATAAAAACTAAAAAATTATTTTTTTAAAAAAAAATTAAATAAAAAACGAAAAAAAAATAAAAAAACGAAAAAGAAAGTTTTTTTTAAAAAAAAAAAAAACAAACAAACGAAAAAATAACTGAAAAATATAAAAACAAACAAACGAAAAAGAAAAAGGAAAAACTAGTTTTTTATTAAATTAAAAAAACGAAAAAGAATGATTTTTTTTTTTTTTTAAAAAAAAAACCAAACGAAAAAATAACTGAAACTTACAAAAATAATTTGTTTTAACAAAAACAAAAACTGTTTTTAATTTTTAATTTTTTTTTTGTATAAATTTTTGTTATTTTATATTTTTTAAAAATACTTTTCTAGTTTTTATTTTATTTTAATAATTTTATGAAGGGTATTTTTGTCATTAGGGGGCCATTGACAGTTTTTGGTAGTTTAGGGGGGGACATTGACACAATTGGTAGTTTGGGGGGGACATTGACAATGAGGTGGTAGTTTGAGGGGGTTATATATACTTTTCTAAAAAAAAAAATACAAATGGTGAATTGACAATGTCACATTAGCAAAGAATGATAGAAGAAGGTTAAAAGAGAATACAAAATAGCATTTCTCATCTCAATAATATATGTATTCGAGAACATGTACTCTATACACACATATTATTCCAAAAATATTTTAAAAAGTTTTTCCTACTTTTCTTTATTCCCTATTAATTTAAAATTTTATTCACATGACTCAAAAATTAAATGGCCATCAATTCCATAATTCAAATCAGTCGTTTTTTAGGTATGTATGGAGTGCAAAAATAAGTAAATTTATAAAAGACAGATAAGAGTATGAAAACCATTAAGAATTCAATCTCATCTTTTTATGGCAGGTGTTTTAAATCATATTAATCACTCAATTAGATAGAGATTTGGGGGTAATATATAATTAGACTTACTTTCGGCTTCATCCCCATCCCATCCTATCACAAAGAAAGTGTTCATAAGCATCATACCTTCACATAATGTCTTCCCGTTCCGTTTTACCTGTCAATGGACGTTGGTTCGTGGGGATTCTTTGCATTGCTTTGCTTTTGGCTTTAGGTAAAATTCCTCATCTATCTCATACTAGATAGGAGAATAGTTCCCAGTTCGTTAGTGGCAGTTTGGTTTAGCAGTTTCAAAACGCGTTGTTTGAAAAAAATAGTTATGGAGAACTTAACTTATAACTCCTAATCTTTCATCGCTTTTGCAATTAAGGTATCCATCTTTAAAAAATGTCAACTTAGGGTATCCATCTTTCCAGTTTTTTCAATTTCAACCATCTGTTAGAATTTTCTGTTAAATTCTATCATAATTTTCAAAGATTCTAACGAATGGTTGAAATTGAAAGAAATTGAAAGATGGTCATCCTAAATTGACAACTTTTAAAGATGGATACCCTAATTTCAAAAGTGATGAAAGATCATGGATTATAAGTGAAGTACTTCCAAATCGTTATTTTAAATTGCAATTGGGCCTTAAAAATTTTGTGTTTTAAAACACACCCCTTTCTTGCGGCCGCTTGAATCCATCATTTTTTTTTTCAAATATTCTTCTATTAAAAGGAATAATGCTACTCTTTACACATGGGTAATTAATATTTCCTTGTTGTGTCAAATATTAGTATATATGCTACTTTTTATTTATTTAATTATTTTGTTCCCACGTACGTAGCTAATGGTATATATTCTAAATATTATTGGTTTAGTGGCAGAGCCAATAGCCGCACTATATCAAGACCAAATCTGCGTAGGCGTTTGTCCAAGAACTGACTGGCAGTGCAATCAGAATTGCATCAAGTTGGGATATCCAAAGGGGGGCATTTGTACTGGATTTAGCCGCTCAAGCCCCTGTTTTGCTGCTGTACAAACACCCGACCTTAACTGTGGGCGATTATCCAAAACTGATCTGGGCCTTCAATATGTCCCTTAATTGTTTTGCATGGCTTTGAGTTTTAACCTTCGATCAGTCAAAATAAATTACTGGAATCTTTAATTATGAACTAGTGTTGCACCACTTGAATACTTGCTTTTAATTTCCAGTAATATGCAAATTAATTAATAAGGATATTACCAAAATCCTGATTTAAAGAAGTCAATAACCAGCTTTAGCAACTGCTTTTTCCAGTAAGGGGAGAGAATACTATATCAACAAAATAGCAAAACACGGAAAATATAATATATATATATATATATATATATATATATATATATATATATATGAAGAATGCATGTGAGAATCTCAATCTCAATTTAATTAATTACAGAAGAATTTTCTCAAACCTAATTTAGGCTCCGTCTGTCCCGACAGTCTGTTTTCCCTTTTTTCCATTGTTTGCAAATTAATAAGGATATTACAAAAATCCTTATTTAAACAAGTCAACCATGACCAGCATCATGCAACTCTAGTAACCATTTTTCGAGCAAAGTTTTTCATCAAGTTGAATTTGAAGAAATTTCTCCATATAAATTGACGTTTGTCTTTAGAGCATATGAAAAATGCATGTGAGACTCACGTGTTTTAAGGACAAATATCAATTTAACAGACTGACTTAGAATTTAATTTTTCTTTTTTTTAAAAAAAAAAAAAAAAACCTTGCTTGTGATATGTTGGTCATTTAGTTCAAGCTAAAAAGAAAAGGTGAATATTATTAAGTACATCAATTTATACGTTTCCATCAATCCATCAACCAACACAGTGCAAATTTAATTAAAAAAAAAATAAAATCCTAAATCATATTAAGTCCTCTAGCATTAATTGGTAAGGACAAAATAAATTTATTTAATTGGAAAAAGTAAGATTTTAAATGGCCAAAATCTTGAACTGGAAAGTAAACCTTCACTATGTTGATAATTAGGCATAAATCCCAAACCTAAAAAACAAGTCCACATTCAATAGTTTCTCTCTGTGCCGGCCCTAGAGAGTAACGCTTGAGAGGTTTGTTTCCATGGGGGGGGGGGAGGTTTCCACGCCTCCCTCCCCCAGTAGTGTTTCCTCCCTCGCCTTTTTAGGTTTCTGTACAAGTCAGATTTGACTGGCTTAGGGTATGGGGGTCTTGAACCTCTTGTTATTGTCCTTACCCTGCGACTTTTCGAATCAATGAAGAAGGTCTACTCCGCTCAAAGAAAAAAAAGTATACATTCTATAAAAAAAAAAAAAAAAAAATAGTAAATCATATTAAGTCCTCTAGCATTAATTGGAAAGGATACAATGAATTTATTGAATTGGAAAGTAATTAGATGATTTTAAACGGCCAAAATCTTGAATTTGAAAATAAACCTTCACTATGTGGATAGCAAACCTTTACTATTATTATTATTATTATTATTATTATTATTATTATTATTATTATTATTATTATTATTATTATTATTATTATTATTATTATTATTATTATTATTATTATTTAACCCATATGAAAAAATGTTTCCTTGAACTTCAAACTTCATCCAAAATGTTTCCTTAAACTTCTAACTTCACCCATAATCATGTTTCCTTATTTCTATTGTTCAGCAATTCTTTTAATTTTTTTTTTTTTTTAAAAAAAAAAATTTGAAAAGTAACAACAATTTCGGACCACATCCTCCAAGAAAAAACCCTACCTTCAATATAATCCCAAACATTTACAACCTCAAAAACCCTTCCTTCACATAATCCCAAACATATCAACATTAACAATTAACACCACAACAACAATGAATAATTTGAATATGTACAAGAAACCCAAAAAAAATAGCTAGAGAGAGAGAGGTTGAGAGAGAGATATAGTGATCTACCTGGAAAATGCAAAAAAAAAAAAAAAAAAAAAGAGGAATGAGCGAGAGAGAGGAGAGCAGTGAGGAGGAAAAAAAAAATGCCTCAAAGATCATACCTTTTTTGTAGTTTTTAATTCTTGTATAAGTCTTTTAATTAACGGTTTGATCTTTGAGGCTTTTTATTTTTTATTTTTTTTTTTTTTTTTTGTGGTGCTATATGTCAATTTCATGACAGTTGATGAGAAACAATATTTTTGCCGATGGGTTGTTTGGTTGCTGGCAAAACAGAGCAAGGAAAGAAAAGAAAGTTTGAAGTCTTCTTCACATTTTACTTTTCTCCTACGGATTCTAAGAAATTCATGATTGCACAAATTTTAAACAATTGCATCATTCACAATTGAATTTTTCAAGACTAACGGCGTTGCAGAGGGTATGGAATTTTTTTTTTTCATTTTTTTTTTCTTTTTTAAAAATTATTATAAATGAAGTATTTTTGTCATATTTTTTTCTTCCTTGTTATATCCTAACGGAGGAGTAGATTGAAAAAGGTTGAAACATCAAACACCAACATTGCAAATTTTGATAATTCGGAGGCAACATCGCAAAAGTTATGACAATTCGAGATCAGGGTAAGTAAAGTTTCCTAAGTTTTTAATTTAAAAAAATAATCAATTTAGTAATCATTAATAATTATTTAATTTTGACAATCCAAGTGAAATGGGAGATGATCTTATCCATTACTTTCTTTTGTTTATGATGTGAAACTTTCATTTTAAGGCTAACAAACTCTCTATCGTAATTAGTATAGAGATGTGTTATACATCCGTCTCTTATTATTTATTGTTGATATGACATTGTCAATCCACCTTTAAATCAATCTTAATTAAAAAGAAAAAAAAAATACAAATGGTGAATTGACAATGTCATATCAGCGAAGAATGATAGAAGAAGGATAATAAAGAATACAAAATAGCATTTCTCATCTCAATAATATATGTATTCGAGAACATGTACTACATACACACATATTTTTCCGAAAATATATTTTAAAAAGTTTTTCCTTCTTTTCTATATTCCCTATTAATTTAAAATTTTATCCACATGACTCAATAATTAAATGGCCATCAATTCCTTAGGTATGTATGGAGTGCAAAAACAAGTAAATTTATAAAAGACAACAAGAGTATGAAAAACATTAAGAATTCAAGCTCATCTTTTATGGCAGGTGTTTTAAATCATATTAATCACTCAATTAGATAGAGATTTGGAGATAATATACAATTAGACTTACTTTTGGCTTCATCCCCATCCCATCCTATCACAAAGAAAGTGTTTGTAAGCATCATACCTTCACATAATGTCTTTCCGTTTCCGTTACGTTTTACCTGTCAATGGACGCTGCTTTGTGGGGATTCTTTGTATTGCTTTGCTTTTGGCTTCAGGTAAAAGTCCTCATCTTTCTCATACTAGATAGGAGAATAGTATCCCAATTTGTTAGTGTCAATTTGGTTTAGTGGTTTCAGAACGTGCTATTTGAAAAAAGAATTATAGAGAACTTAACTTATAACTCTTAATCTTTCATCCCTTTTGCAATTAGGGTATCAATTCTTAAAAAGTATCAATTTAGTGTATCTATCTTTTCAGTTTTTTCAATTCCAACCCTCTGTTAGAATTTTCCGTTAAATTCGATCAAAATTTCCAAAGATTTTAATGAATGGTTGAAATTGAAAAAAATTGAAAGATGGATACCCTAATTGCAAAAGTTAAAATTCTATCAAAATTTCCAAAGATTCTAACGTGTTAGAATATATTATTGTCTTTCCTATTATGATTTATTTCCTAGCTTAATTAGTCTCATTTCCTACCTTAAATACTTTAGGATTTCTTGGTCACTACTCATAGCCTCTCTATATATAAAGGTCTCTTGTAATATGTTATTGATAAGTCTTGAAATATTCTATTCAAGACCCCTTAATTTACATTTGTTATACCTAGTTTGTGTTGTAAATATAACGTTTTGTTGTAGTTTTGTGTTTTGTCTTATTTTCAGGTCTTAGTTGAAATCTAGTTCAAAACACTAGAATTAGACCTGAAAATATATCAAGGGCGATTTGGTCATTTCTAGAGTTCAAAGTTGCTCCTGCCAAGTGAAGAATCGGCTAAGGCAAATCGATTGATTGACTTTATAATCGATCGATTGAATCATCAGTCGAAGAAAATTGATCGTGCGAAATGCGATCGATCGAGACAGGGCAACCACGAATGCGATCGATCGACTTTATAATCGATCGATCGAATTTGGATATTTTCGGAACAATCTGGAACAATGTTGACATGTCCCTCTTCCTTGATATTTTAAATATCTTAGATATTTGTTAGATATTTTCTAGATATTTTTAGAATTTTCAGATATTTCCAAAATATCTTAGATATTTTTAAATATCCTTATCTCATCCTATCTTATCCTATCCTATCTTATCTTATCTTATCTTATCTTATCTTATCTTATCCTATCCTATCCTATCCTATCCTATCCTATCCTATCCTATCCTATCCTATCCTATATTATCTTATCTTATCATATCCTATCCTATCCTATCCTATCCTATCTTATCTTATCTTATCTCTTATCTTATCTCTTCTTTAGATTTTATTTTGTAAATCTCTTCCTCTATATATATGAGGCATGGGTGAGAATAATAGGCATGCATCTTCTTGGGACTTCCATTTTCTCAGGTGTATCTTCTTAGTTAATTTTAATGCTTTTCATTTCTTTTATGTAATCCGAATTCCATACTTTCAATATATTGTTTTTAGTTTATTTTGATCGTGTTTCTTTATTATTTTTTATGCTTAAATTAGTTTACTTCATGTCTAGCTAAATTAGTTCTTAGGGTTTGATCAAAATCCTCTCCAAAAACTATGAAGTGTTCTTGATGTTCTTGATGTTCTTGAGATTTTCTTAATATGTTTGATGATTGTGTAAGGCTAGAGGATTGCATAACCCATGCTAAAAGGTTTTGTTTTCAATATTTCAATCCATTTATTCATGAAAAAGAGTTATGCTTGTCTATGAGTTTTCTTGGATTCATGAGTAAAATCAACATTTTTGAAAGAGAATGATGTCTTGTGCAATGATGCTTTTTGACATAATGTGTGTTTTCTCATTAGAGTCACCTTATAGGGTATACTAGGGAATACCGGTCGTTTCACACCTTTGGTAGTTTAAACCGTTTTTCAATTATAGTGTAACTTTTACGTGATGCGTTCGGTGTAAAACTAGATACCTTATCATTGTGGCTTAACAAGGGTTTTCATATATTGTGTATGCTTATTAGGATGTGTTGTAGAGTAGTAAGCTAGGGAGCATTAATCACTCCACACCTTTCGTAGTGTAAACATTTTTCAATTATAGACTAATCTTTACGTGGAGTTGATTAATGTAAAACTAGGTGCTTTATAACTACGTCTTAACAAAAGTGTTTTCATGTCGAGGTCGTCGTAATGGTTGACGCCCATTACGCGCTAATATCATGTATGTTAGGAAGATCCATATAGACTTTAAGCATTTCATTGGTTGAGGATTAGACAAGATCAATACCCTAAGTTTTCTCTTAGTTTGTTTTCATTTTCCGCTTTCATTCCTTCACTTTATTGTTGTAGCTTCAATTCTACAACCTTTACTTTTATTTTTATCTTTAAGTTAAGTTAGATACGCTCTTTAATATTCCGTTACGCAAAACAACCAATACTCTCTGTGGTTCGATCACCCTTACTATAGTACAATCGATACGTACTATTGCGAGTGGTAAACTTATAAATCTAAAATTCACGTAGCCAGTTAGTCCGCTACCAATTTTTGGCACCGTTGCCGGGGATTAACAGTTGTTTATGGGATATTTAGGATTGTATTTAGTTTGATTTAGTACATATTGTAGATTCTGTCCATAAGCGGTTTTAGTTCTGTTTATACTCTATTTTTCTTGTTTTTGGTGTTTAGGTTGGTTCTGTCTGTTTTCTGCAGAATTGTGTTTCTGCAGAAAAATCGATCGATCGACTTTCTGACCTATAATTTTGATCAATCGAAATGGAGTGCTACTGCACTGCCTCACTCCAAAACTGGTTAGTTTTCTTCCTTTTTCATTTCATTTATTTTATGTACCTTGTATATATAGATTAAATTTTGTTGGTGCATGTTTGGTCGTCGTTCATTATCATTGCCTATTTTTCCATACGACCCAAACTTAGAGCGGATTTCTAGACGAAGTAGATCCAAACGGAACTCACGTCTAAGAGCCCATTCTGATTCACCAATGGCTGAAGAACCAAAGCCTGTGCTGTTGAGAGACCACTATGTTCCCTCAACATACACACCTACTTCAAGCCTTCTGTTGCCGGACATTACGGCAGCTCATTTTGAAATTAAGTCCGGATTCATTCAAATGCTTCCATTATTTTACGAACTTAGTACCGAGGATCCTTATAAGCATTTAGATGAATTCATTGAAATCTGCTCCACCATAAGGTTGCAGAATTTTACAGAGGATGCTTTAAGGATGCGTTTGTTTCCGTTCTCCTTAAAAGAAAAAGCTAAGTATTGGTTAAACTCCCTAGAGACTAATTCCATTACTTCTTGGGCTCAGATGCAACACGAGTTCCTTAAGAAGTACTTTACCATAGGGAAAACAAATCAAATACGAAGAGACATAACTAGCTTTTCGCAAATAGAGGGAGAACCATTTCATGAAACTTGGGAGAGGATGAAGGACCTTTTACGAAAGTGTCAACATCATGCTGTTCCCAAGTGGCAGCTTGTACAGTGCTTCTATGATGGCTTGACTGAGCCACATAGACAGATGGTAGATGCCTCATGTAGGGGTACTTTTATGTTGAAGAGTGAGGATGATGCATGGACACTTTTTGAAAATTTATCAGAAAACTCTTTACACCATTCATCATCCGGTCATAGGACAAACACTAGGAGCCAAACTCTTTATGAGGTATCCCAACCTTTGGACTTGAATGCCAAAGTGGATGCCTTATCTAGTAAATTAGATCAATTGTTAGCATCTGGTTTTGTGCCTGCGACTGCATCTCATATACACACACCACATGATGCATGTTCATTTTGTTCCGATCCATCACATCAGGCCGGAAATTGTCCTATTATTGGACAGTCTTCTGAGCCTCCTTTTGAGCAGATGAACGCAGTTTACTCTAAACCAGTTAGTGATCATTTTAACAATTTTTATAACCCGGCCTTGAGAAACAATAGTAATATGTGGCGGCCTAATGTTCCACAATATAGTGGACTGCAAAACCAAGCATATCAGCAGTCCAACAATCAATTTTATCAGCCGCCACATAATAGTCGTCCTCCCAACCCACAATAGCAATCATCCCTTCCACCTCCTAGAAATTATACATTTGAGGAAAATGTGTTGACCAGTCTCAGTAAATTTGAGTCTCAGACTCAAATTCTGAATTCCCACTCTTAGTCTATAGCAAAGCTAGAAGTCCAACTTGAACAACTAGCAAAGTCCTTTATTGAGAGAGAGATAGGGAAGTGTTCTAGTCCACCTGTTGTAAATCCTAGGAGTGGAGGGGTAGTCATTGATCCAAAGGTGGGAGAGACGAAGACTGAACCAATAGGGCAATTAGAAAAGGAAAACCTTGCCAAGGGTAAGGGAGTGTTTACCGAAGCACCACACTCCACCACACAATTCCTTGAGGCACATTTTAAACCTGAAGTGCCATATCCACTATGTCTCAAGGATCCTAATTGGAATGGGCATGAAACGATAAATTTTGCCCAACCATTGCCAGACACAAATCCATTCATTAGCAGTGAGTTTTGACGGGTCTGGCTGAAGACGTTAAACTTAGCGCTCCTGGGAGGCACCCCATTCATTTTGTTTCATTGTTTATATTTCATTCTGTTGTTATTTTTAATCTTTCACTTTCTTTTTTTAGTTTTATTTTTCAGGTTAAGTGTTCCTACCTCTAAGTTTGGGGGTATGCTTTTAGCCATACCTCCCCATTCAGGTTTTCTTTATCCCTTAACCATACTTTCATTTTATACACATTGGGAACAATGTGTTATTTTTAGTTTGAGGGTATAGAAGTACACTTTTACACTTACTCTGAATTCTGTACAAAAAAAATTTCAAAATTTTTTCAAATTTCTTTGTGAATATCTATGTTGTTTTGTAGAAATTAGTTGATTTATAATTGTGATTTGCTTTTCATTGACAATTTTAAAATTTTGAACACATGATCACACAATTAGAGATTCTAAGTCTGCTTAATTACTTTTGGCTATGAGATTCACTTGTGAAATTTGAAAAATCATGACATACATTGGCATATTGTTTGTGGGGTATGTTCTTAAGTAATGCCTTGCATATTTGTTTTGAGTGTCTCGGATAAAAACCAAGATTACTTGTTAGATGGATGATGTGGGCATAATATATATAAAAAAAAAAAAAATACTTCATTGAGTAACCGGACCTCTTGCCTCATTAAGCATTGAGTGTTCGCGTCAAAAGATGTAAGTAAATAAAAAATGGTTAGTTTGACTTCGTAGTTCTTTTTGACTTGAGTTATTAAGCCCTTAGGGATGTTCTACATCTAGTGCCCCAAAGCCATCTGGTTTGGGAGTCACTGGCCTAACACTTGGTACATAGGTCATTTAGAAGCTTAAAGGAGTTGGGCATTGCACAACCATAATAAATAATGTAAATAATATTAAAGTATGCCTATGCCTCAGTTATCCCATCTAGAGAGAGATATAAAGAATTTTGAGACATTGGAGCATGTATGTAGGTTATATCTTTGAAAGCTCCATAACTGTATGTTAATATCAAACTGCATCATTTCTAACATATGAGATCTTAGCCGGCCATTTGTAAGTGAGTAGACTATGATTTTCTGAACTGTGTGAAGATGGAGTTTATTAGTTTAAAGTTGTTCATGAATTATGAACCATTGTTGTAATGATACTTATTTTTATTAGGTAACATGTATATTTTGTAAAGATAATGTTTGTAGGTAGCATTTCTGCTAAACCTTCACGAGATTTCACTCGTCCACTAGGGTAGCCTAGGGGTTTAAAAGGCTTGTTGCATGTGCTAAATGCAATCGCGTTTCCCACGAAAAAGGATGTAGATTAGTTGTTTTTATTTTAATTTCTAGTTGTAATGCTAGGGACTAGCATTATGTAAGTTTGGGGGTGTGATAAGTCTTGAAATATTCTATTCAAGACCCCTTAATTTACATTTATTATACCTAGTTTGTGTTGTAAATATAACGTTTTGTTGTAGTTTTGTGTTTTATCTTATTTTCAGGTCTTAGTTGAAATCTAGTTCAAAACACTTGAATTAGACATGAAAATATATCAAGGGCGATTTGGTCATTTCCAGAGTTCAAAGTTACTCCTGCCAAGTGAAGAATCGGCTAAGGCAAATCGATTGATTGACTTTATAATCGATCGATTGAATCATCAGTCGAAGAAAATTGATCGTGCGAAATGCGATCGATCGAGACAGGGCAACCACGAATGCGATCGATCGACTTTATAATCGATCGATCGAATTTGGATATTTTCGGAACAATCTGGAACAATGTTGACATGTCCCTCTTCCTTGATATTTTAAATATCTTAGATATTTGTTAGATATTTTTTAGATATTTTCAGAAATTTCTAAAATATCTTAGATATTTTCAAATATCTCCTATCTTATCCTATCCTATCTTATCTTATCTTATCTTATCTTATCTTATCTTCTTATCTTATCATATCATATCCTATCCTATCCTATCCTATCTTATCTTATCCTATCATATCCTATCCTATCTTGTCTTATCTTATCTCTTATCTTATCTCTTCTTTAGATTTTATTTTGTAAATCTCTTCCTCTATATATATGAGGCACGGGTGAGAGTAATAGGCATGCATCTTCTTGGGACTTCCATTTTCTCAGGTGTATCTTCTTAGTTAATTTTAATGCTTTTCATTTCTTTTATGTAATCCGAATTCCATACTTTCAATATATTGTTTTTAGTTTATTTTGATCGTGTTTCTTTATTATTTTTTATGCTTAAATTAGTTTACTTCATGTCTAGCTAAATTAGTTCTTAGGGTTTGATCAAAATCCTCTCCAAAAACCATGAAGTGTTCTTGATGTTCTTGATGTTCTTGAGATTTTCTTAATATGTTTGATGATTGTGTAAGGCTAGAGGATTGCATAACCCATGCTAAAAGGTTTTGTTTTCAATATTTCAATCCATTTATTCATGAAAAAGAGTTATGCTTGTCTATGAGTTTTCTTGGATTCATGAGTAAAATCAACATTTTTGAAAGAGAATGATGTCTTGTGCAATGATACTTTTTGACATAATGTGTGTTTTCTCATTAGAGTCACCTTATAGGGTATACTAGGGAATACCGGTCGTTTCACACCTTTGGTAGTTTAAACCGTTTTTCAATTATAGTGTAACTTTTACGTGATGCGTTCGGTGTAAAACTAGATACCTTATCATTGTGGCTTAACTAGGGTTTTCATATATTGTGTATGCTTATTAGGATGTGTTGTAGAGTAGTAAGCTAGGGAGCATTAATCACTCCACACCTTTCGTAGTGTAAACATTTTTCAATTATAGACTAATCTTTGCGTGGAGTTGATTAATGTAAAACTAGGTGCTTTATAACTACGTCTTAACAAAAGTGTTTTCATGTCGAGGTCGTCGTAATGGTTGACGCCCATTACGAGCTCATATCATGTATGTTAGGAAGATCCATATAGACTTTAAGCATTTCATTGGTTGAGGATTAGACAAGAGCAATACCCTAAGTTTTCTCTTAGTTTGTTTTCATTTTTCGCTTTCATTCCTTCACTTTATTGTTGTAGCTTCAATTCTACAACCTTTACTTTTATTTTTATCTTTAAGTTAAGTTAGATACGCTCTTTAATATTCCGTTACGCAAAACAACCAATAATCTCTGTGGTTCGATCACCTTTATTATAGTACAATCGATACGTACTATTGCGAGTGGTAAACTTATAAATCTAAAATCCACGTAGCCGGTTAGTCCGCTACCAGTTATATGCGTACGTATCAAGATTCAATACAATGTAGTCCTTAATATATTTCCGCTCTCTCTCTCTCTCTCTTTCACATATATTCTTCATTTCATATATTTATTTTAACATAACGAATGGTTGAAATTGAAAAAAATTGAAAGATGATAACTCTAAATTGACAATTTTTAAAGATGGATACCCTAATTGCAAAAATGATAAAAGATCATGGATTTATCAGTGAAGTTCTCCCAAATAGTTATTTTAAAATGCAATGGGGCTTTAAAAAATTTTTGTGTTTTAAAACACACCCCTTTCTTGCGGCCGCTTGAGTCCGTCATTTTTTTTTTCAAATATTCTTCTTTTAAAAAGAATAATGCTACTCTTTACACACATGAATAATTAATCTTTCCTTGCTGTATCAAATATTAGTATATATGCTACTTTTTATTTATTTTTTATTATTTTGTTCTCACGTATGTAGCTTATGGTATTCTAAATACTATTGGTTTAGTGGCAGAGCCAGTAGCCGCACTATATCGAGTCCAAATCTGCGTAGGCGTTTGTCCAGGTGACTAGCAGTGCAATCAGAATTGCATCAAGTGGGGATATCCAAAGGGGGGGGGGCGTTTGTATTGGATTTAGCCCCTCAGGCCCCCTGACTTGCTGCTGTACTAACACCCGACCTTAACTGTGGGCCATTATCCAAAACTGATTTGGGCCTTCAATATTTCCCTTAATTGTTTTGCATGGCTTTCAGTTTAATTTAACCTTAGATCAGTCGAAATAAATTACTGGAATCTTTAATTATGAACTAGTGTTTTACCACTTGAATACTTGCTTTTAATTTCCAACAATATGCAAATTAATTAATAAGGATATTACCGAAATCCTGATTTAAAGAAGTCAATCACCAGCTTTAGCAACTACTTTTTTCAATAAGGGCAGAGAATACTATATCAACCAAATAGGAATACACGGAAAATATATATATATATATATTATATATATATATATATATATATATATATATATATATATATATATAAATGGAGAATGCATGCGAGAATCACGATCTCAATTTAATTAATAGACTGAAACAGAAGAATTTTCTCAAACCTAATTTAGGCTCTGTCTGTCTCGACAGTCAGTTTTTCCAAATTTTCAGTGTTTGCAAATTAATAAATTTATTACAAAAATCCTTATTTAAACAAGTCAATCATGACTGTTAGAGGATCCTCTTCAACTATCAAGTAACAGCTAGTAGCCGTTACTCTTCAACTGTTCAAGCTCTCTCTGCATGCCTTAGGTCAGCAGCACAAGCTTCTTCTGCATGGCACAATTCAGTCCATACTATTGCAGCAGCTCACAGTTCAGCCCATACTGTTGCAGCAGCTCCTACACAAGCAACGGCCATACTGTACAACATTGCACCTTACCACCAGATCATTCCTCAACCATTCCTCAACACAAATCATGCTGCAAAGACAATACTTCTTAGATCTTCCTGCATGTCCTCCTTGATTACTTTGTATTTATTTAATCTTTCACTCTTGTATATATTATGGTGCCTTGAGGCACACAATCAATTTAAGCAATCGTTCAAAACATCTTTGTCCCTTTTCATGGTATCAGAGCACTCTTGGCCACTGCCCTCAATACCAACTCGATTCAATGGCCTCCTCTTCTTTTGCTCTACCTACTTCCTCTGCTCTCCCTTACTCATTAGCAAACTACTCAGAGTTTCCTTCACTTAAACTTGATGAAGGCAACTACATGATGTGGCATTCATTGGTAGTTCCTATATTGAAAAGCCATGATTTACTCAGCATAGTAGATGGCTCAAAACCTTGTCCCCCTCAACTTATAAGAGATGATGAAGGGAAGGAAATTTCCAACCCAGCTCATGCTATATGAATCAAGAAGGATCAGTTCCTTCTCAGCTGGATTAATATATCCCTTAGTGAAACCATTCTGTCAACAGTTTATGGCCTTAATACCTCACAACAAGTCTGGTCAACTCTGGCACATCAGTTTGCCTCATAATCAAAAGCTTGAGTGTCACAGTTAAAAAGACAACTTCAGAGCTTAACTCAAGGATCCAAATCTCGTGCTGCCTATCTTCGGTTAGCCAAGGCAATAGCAAATCAATTAGTTGCTATCCAGAAACTTGTTGATAATGAGGATCTCATATCCTACATCATTAGTGGTCTTAACCCAATGTTTAACACTTTTGTCACTGTCTTTACTTTTACTACTAGGGACAAACTCCTTCTTTTGCAGAATTTCAAGATGAGTTGTTGAATCATGAAGTCATTCTCAATCAACAACAATCCGCATATGATATTAGCAAGTTTGTATTTTATACCAACCATCAATCCACTCCCTCAAAACCAACTCCTCAAAGCTTCAATCGCAAAGTGAAATTTCCTTAGAAACCTTTCCACAGATATGGTCCATCTAAATACAACTCAACACCAAGAACATTCACTGGACCTCCCTTTTCTCAACATATGCCCGGTTCCCATCAACACTCCTCAAACTTCAGACAGCACCATAATGGACCTCCCTTTTCTCATCAATATCCCAGGGCTCGATCCACTTCCACAATGTCAGCATTCAGTAGACCAAATCCACCTTCTCCCACCAACACTGGATCCTCTTTTAACCCTCGGGTCCCATGCCAAATTTGTGGCGGACTTAATCATTCTGCTCTTGATTGTTTTCACAGGATGAACTTCTCATTCAAGGCCGTCATCCTCCATCTCAACTGGCTGCCATGACTGCCCAAACCACTACAAAAAACTGAGCATTTAGTAACGTGTAAAATTTTACACGTTACTAAATTTAGTAACGTGCTAAATATTTGCACGTTACTAAAGTATTTAGTAACATGCAAATTTTGCACGTTACTAATTTAGTAACGTGTAAAATTTTACACATTACTAAATAGTAACGTGCAAAATTTTGCACGTTACTAACTATTATGTCAATATAATTTTTAAGAATTAGTAACGTGCAAAGTTTTGCACGCTACTAATGTAGTAACGTCGAACATTTTGAACGTTACTAATTTAGTAACATGTAAAATTCTGCATGTTACTAAAAATTATGTCAATATATTTTTTAAAAACATAATATAATTTTTAAGAATTAGTAATGTGCAAAATTTTGCACGTTACTACATTAGTAACGTGGACAATTTTGAATGTTACTAAATTAGTAACGTGCAAAATTCTGCATGTTACTAAATATTATGTTAATATATTTTTTTAAAAAAATAATACAATTTCAAATATTTAGTCACGATACTATTTTGCATGTTACTAATTCTTAAAAATTATATTATGTTTTTAATAGAAAGCTGGTTTTTCTTTTTTCTTTTTCATTTATTTTTTTTTATTAAAAAAAATTGTTTTCATAATTTTCAACTAAAAAAACCAAAACTTTTTTGTTGTTTAATTTTCAATTTTTTCGTTTTTCTTTAATTTTTTAATTTGTTTTTAAAAAATAAATTTTTAGTTTCTTTTTTCGAAAAATTGGTTTTTTCGACCGGAGTAATACACTAGGATCAATTGGATAATTCTATTGATCCTATGATCATGTCATGATCGATCACACGTTAGATCAAACCTATAATTGTGTCAAGTTTGATTGATCGGATGTTCCTGTCACAATAGATCGGACCAATGCACTAGGATGAATTAGATATTTGATCAAACCTTCACTTGTGTCAAGTTTGATCGATCATTTGTTTCTGTCATGATCGATTGGACTAGTACTTATTAGGATCAATCGCACGTTAGATCAAACTTTCACTATGTCAAGTACGATTGATCGAACTCTATCACGATTGATCAGACTAATTAATGCACTATGATCGATCGGATGGTCTATCGATTATGTTGATCCATCACGATCGATCGGATGATCTATCAATCCTATTGATCGATCACGATCGATTGGATGATCTATCGATCCGATCAGATGATCTATCGATCATATTGATCGATCACGACCGATCGGATGATCTATCACGATTGATCGGATATGATCGATACTATCACGATCGATTGGATGATCTATCGATCCTATGGATCGATCACGATCGATCAGATGATCTATCGATCCTATTGATTGATCACAATCGATCGGATAGGATCGACACTATAACGATCGATCGGATTATCTAACAATCTTATTGATCGATCAGATTATCTATCAATCCTATTGATCTATCACGGTGTTCAATACTATCACAATCGATCGAATATGATCAATACTATCACGATCAATCGAATGATCTATCGATCCTATTGATCGATCACGATCGATCGGATGATCTATCGATCCTATGGATCGTACCACAATCGATAACATAGATCGTACCACGATCGATCACCTGATCGTACCACGATCGATTACGTGATCGTTCCATGATGGATCACAAGGATCGTACCACGATCGATCACCTGATCGCACCACGATCGATCACATGGATCGTACCACGATCGATTACCTGTTCGTTCCACGATCGATCACATGGATCATACCACGATCGATCACATAAAATCGTACCATGATCAATTAATCACATTGATCGTACCATGATCGATCACATAAAATCGTACTACGATCGATCACCTAGATCATACCACGATCGATTACCTGATCATTGGATCAAAAGGATCGTACCACAATCGATCACATTGATCGTTCCACGATCGATCACATTGATCTATCACAATCGATGGGATGATCTATCGATTCTATTAATCTATCACGATCGATCGGATGATTTATCGATCCTATTGATCGATCACGATGGATTGGATGATCTATGGATCCTATTGATCTATCACAATCGATTGGCTGATCTATCGATCCTATTGATTTATTACGATCGAATGTCTAATCGATTCTAGTGATTGTGATGTGTCAAACATAAAACGTTTAAAACATTTATACTAATTACGTATTAATAACTAATTACTATGTTAGTTTAACATACTATATTCGTGATAGAGTTCAATCGACCATACTTGATACAGTGAACGTCTAATTGATCCTAGTGTAGTAGTTTGATCGATCATGATAGAATAATATGATCGATAGACCGTCCGATCGATCGTGATAGACTTCGATTGTTCGTACTTGACACAGTGAAGGTTTGATGGAACGTGCGATTGATCCTAATAAGTATTAGTCCGATCGATCATGACTGGATCACAGGATTGATAGAATATCTGTCACTAATTAGTGACGTGTCAAATATAAAACATCACTAATTATTTCCATTTTTTTTTCTTTTTCCTCCCGTTACAAAAACGGCTCCAATTGGAGGCGTTTTTGTTAAAACACCTCCAATTGGATGATCTATCAATCATATTGATCTATGATGATCTATCGATCCTATTGATCTATCATGATCGATGGGATGATCTACCATGATTTATTGGATGATCTATCGATCCTATTTATCTATCATGATCAATCAGATGATCTACCATGATTGATTGGATGATCTATCGATCCTATTGATCTATCGTGATCAATCAGATGATTTATCATGGATCGATTGGATGATCTATCATGATTGATCAAATGATTTATCATGATCGATCGGATGATCTATCATGATTGATTGGATAATCTATCGATCCTATTGATCTATCATGATCAATCAGATGATCTATCGATCATATTGATCTATCATGATCGATCGGATGATCTACCATGATTGATCGATCGGATGATCTATCGATCCTATTGACCTATCATGATCGATCTGATGATCTACCATGATTGATTAGATGATCTATTTATCCTATTGATCTATCATGATCGATCGGATGATCTATCGATCCTATTGATCTATCATGATTGATCGGATGATCTATCAATCCTATTGATCTATCATGATCGATCGAATGATCTATTGATCTTATAGATCTATCATGAATGATCGAATGATCTATTGATCGTGATAGAGTTTGATCAATCATACTTGACACAGTAAAGGTTCGATCGAACGTCCGATCGATCCTAATAAGTACTAGTCCGATCGATCATGATAGGATCATAAGATCGATAGAATATCTGATCGATCAAAGCGTATTACTCCAATTTGATCTGTAAACCATGAGTAATGTGATACATGAGTGTTTTTATATATATATATATATATATATATAGCTTTTTCTTTTCTTTTTTTAAGTAAACTATATTTTATAGTTAGTTATATACTAGCTATAAGATATATGTTATATATATAAGGCAAAAATGTATTTTTTCAATAAGACAAAAATATCTATAAATTCGAAAAAAAAAATATAAAGAAAAAAAGAAAAATAAAAACAAATTCAACCAAAAAAAAAAAAAGACTTTTGTTTTTTTTTTTTCAAAAAAAAAACCCAAAATTAACTTAAAATTAAAAAATAAAAAAAAATAAAAAAAATAAAAAACGAGAAAGAATTTGATATAAAAGAACAAACGAAAAAATAATTAATAATTATGAAAACAATATTTTTTGGAAAAAAGAAAACAAACGAAAATTAAAAAAGAAAAACCTGTTTTTTTTTATTAATTTTTTTTTTAAAAGAAAAGAAAAGAAAAGTAATTTTTCTTTTTTAAAAAAATATAAATGAAAATTATGAATAAATACCAATATATATATATTTACAAAAAAAAGTTAATTAAAAAACAAAAAAGCTCGTGACTATTGAGCCTTTTGGGGGAAGTATGGTGCGCGCGGGACACGAAAATTTCGTGTCCCGCGCGCGCCTCATCCGAAAGGTTAATTATTTTTTTTCTAAAATTTTAGTAACGTGTAAATTTTTCACGTTATTAAATAGTAATGTGGTGATGATTTCCACGTTACTAAAATTAAATTTTAGTAACGTGCAAATTTTCCACGTTACTAAAATCAAAATTTAATAACGTGCAAATCATGTGACTGAAATAAGGTTACTACGCTTTAGTAACGTGCAGAAGGGTTTTTCACGTTACTAAAATCTAAATTTTATCTAGTCATCTGCACGCGGGACACGAAACAATTCCAGTCTTTTTGGGTCTTTTAAAACACCAATTCCAGCCATTTTTTCTCCCCATGTGTTCCAAGCTTCCTTGCTTTCTCCCACAAGGTACTCTCTCACTCTCTCTCTCTCTCTCTCTCTCTCTCCCTCCCTTGGTTACGTCTTTTGGCTTCCTTCTCTTGTTTTGTCTGGCTTTGTTTTGTTTGCTAATTAAATAAATATTTAATATTTATCTGTTATTTTCTTTTCTTTGTTTAGTTTATTTTTTTGTTTTTTCTTTTTTTCAGTTATGAAGGTTGCATTGTATGAGCAGAATGAGAAACCTTCTTCTGCCCTTGAGTAAGTTCAATTCTTATATTTTTTTTTTGAAGCAAATGTATTTTTTGATCTGATTTCAAATATATGTGCGTCACTTTGTATTTGGGCATGAACTGGTGATAGAATATTCTTCTTCTATAGTTGTGCGTCACTTTCTTCTTCTGTTTTTTTTTTTTTTTTTGGTTTTCAGGTACATCAGAAGGAGCTGGCCGGCGTCACTTTCTCCTTTTTTATTTTTTTATTTATTTTTTTGTGGTTTTCAGGTATACCGGAAGGAGCCAACATCACTTTCTTCTTCGTTTTTTTTTTTTTTTTTGGTTTTCAGTTACACCGAAAGGAGCTAGCCATCTCTGTTCGGTCTCTTTTTTTTTTTCTTTTTTTTTTTTTTTAATTTTTGATATATACTTTAGTAACGTGTTGACACTAATACAACACGTTACAAGTTAAATTATTATTTTTTATTTATTTTTTTATATTGGAACTTAGTAACGTGCATTATTTTATTTATTTATTTTTAAATTTTTTTTACATGGATTTAGTAACGTGCAAAAGTGTTGCACGTTACTAAAATATTTTTTTAATTTTTTTTTTATTTATCTTTAATAACGTGGAACACTTTTGCATGTTACTAAAATTAGTAACGTACAACAGTTTTGCACGTTACTAGACCTAGTAACGTTCAACGTAAATTATCACGTTACTATGTTTACTAGCGTCTAATTTGCACGTTACTATATATTTACTAACGTACATTTTTTTATGCGTTACTATTTAGTAACGTGATCTCTATTTGGACGTTACTAAAATTATTTTAGTAACTATGGGATTAGAAACGTGAAAATCACGCCACTAATTTCACGTTACTATAGTTTACTAACGTGTAAAAGGCTTTTGCACGTTAGTAAACCTAGGTTACTAAAATTGAAAATTTTTGTAGTGAACACACCAGGAAATTGATGATTAACAATGGTTTGCCGATAGTGGAGCCAATGCCCATGTCACAAGTACATTGGAGAATCTGTCCATTAATCAACAACCTTTCAAGGGCTTTGAATCAGTTGATGTTGGGAATGGTGCAAGATTAGCTATTGAGCATACTGGTTCATCAACTCTTCTCTCATCTTCTCCTTTGTCTAACTCTTCCTTTCACCCTAAACATGTGCTGCATTGTCCTTCTGCTGCCACAAACTTGATGTCTTTTCACAAATTATGTATAGATAACCATTGCTACTTTATACTTACTGCATCTCACTTTTTTGTGAAGGATCTCAAGACACATGCACTGCTACTAGAAGGCAGGAGTGAAAATGGACTCTACCCTATGAGGCTGAGGAACTGTTCCTCTAAACGTGTTCCTACTTTCATTGCTTTTTTGGGTTTAAAAACCTCCTTTTGTATATGGCACTCTAGGCTAGGCCATTCCTCTTTTAAAACCGTAAGCCATGTAATCAAGGCTAATTCCTTGCCAACTTCCAATGAACATCAAACAGACTTTTGTGATTTTTGTCCTCTTGGCCAAAGCAAACAATTACCTTTCAAGTCTTCTACTAGGATTACCACTCATGTACTTCAATTAATCCATATTGACTTATGGACATCTCCAGTTTATTCTCATAGTGGTTGCAAATATTATATCATTTTTGTGGATGATTTCACTCGTTATACATGGCTTTATCCAATCCAACACAAATCTGATGCCTATCATTGTTTTGTCAAATTCAAAACATTGGTTGAAACTCAATTTTCTGCAAAAATCCAGCAGCTCCAATCAGATGGGGGAGGAGAATACACTTCAAATCTTTTTCAATCTTTTCTCACCACAAATGGAATTCTACATCGAAAATCTTGCCCTTACATTTCACAACAAAATGGCTTAGCAGAGAGGAAACTTCGCCATATTCTTGAAACCGGTCTCACACTTCTTGCTCAATCCGGACTGTCCAAACACCATTAGGTGGATGCTTTTCTCACTTCAGTGTTCATCATTACAAATTGCAATCAATCTCTCTCTCTCTCTCTCTCTCTCTCTCTCTCTCTCTCTCTCTCTCTCTCTCTCTCTCTCCCATTAACTCATTTAATTGAATACAGTATTTTTGGGGGATGGACCAAATTTTGTATGAATCTCTAGCCCAATAGAACAGGTCCTGGTCCAGATCGACTCTTGGACTAGGCCTCAAACGTGGACTCTAAGCAAAGGTATGAATGAGGGCAAGCTGACAAAACTTGGCCATGCCACTCCAATCTCTCAATCAGTTTGTTCTGATCGTTACAGACTACAGTAGCTAAAGATTTCTTAAGATGCTTTAATGGGCAGGAAATAAAAGCACCCTAGGGAAAGGAATTGGTCCTAGCTCCCTCAATTAATTGCTTCAAAACAAAGCCACGTGACGTGGACCACCACAAATACAATAATGGTCCCGCGCGAGATCGAGTTGTTTTCCATATTACATACCATGATGTCAACTGGTGCGTATATATGAAGACTTAAGTTTATACTCAAATTGTCTTTTTTAACCTAAATATGAGTGCCAACTTATCCCAAGTCCCAAGACCACAAAATAAGATGACCACATCCTCATGATGATCGAACCCATCAAAGTTTCATCTTAAATTTGTTATTTCATCTTTCATTGTTCAACATATTTGAACAAAGGATTCATGTACACTTTAAAAGGAATTTGTTACGTGCATTGATACTGATCCACTTGTTGCAGAGATTAGGTTCCACTGTAATCTGTTATGCTCTATAAAGAATCAAGTTTGCTTGACATCATACCGAAAGGAGATGTCTTGCGGCTAGTGAATGAGATTAACTCGAAATTTCCTTCTCCGAGCAAATTAAAATCGGACACTTTACTGATATGATTAAATCATAACTAAACCCCTTTCGCTCTTTTAATGTAATTCAGGTGAAAATAGGCTACTCATGTTCTGGCAAAAACAATTGTATTTGATGTCATGAATACAATATGGGTGAAAGAAACTCCGCCTCATGTTTTTGGTAGTGTTTTTAGGGAGTTTTCACGATCCTAACTATTGACCTTAAGATTTCTTATTATTTATAAAGATGATTTCTTGTTAAGAAAAAATAATAATAATGAATTATACCATACCACTCGTCAACATTTGAACATCTACATCTTTAATATAAAGAAAAGATGGGTCTTGTTGAAGCTCGCCAAATGCTTTTCAAGCCCAACCATTCTCAAAAATCATGGTTGAGGTTTCGCCCATTAGTCGAGAATTCTTTAAGATTGAACCTCTGGCCTCACAAGCTGCCACTGCATCCACTACTAAAAGAATCTTCCAAAGTTGACCTCACCTTCCCCGTCAGATCATATTTGAATAGATCCGAAACCCCGAATCAGAGCTTGCCACGTAAGACAAGGCATTTTGTCTTGTAAATTATGGGTAGGTGGCATGAGGTGGTTGGAAGACGAGTCTATTAGCCGAGATCTGTTGGCTTCTACCAAAGATAATTAGGGTTGTGGTGGTGCTAATGAAGGAGGTGATGATCAATCGAAGATGAAAGTGAGAAAAGGGAAAGGGAGATTGGGGCTAGCTACCGGGAGTTGTAGGAATGGGCTATTTGGGATGAACGAAAGGGGAATAAAATTCTTCCCAAAACTGCACATTCCTCTGATTTCCGGTGGTTCCTCCCTTTCCATTCCATCTCTACATGGGTTATATATTTTTTACTGCCTTGATTTGTAACCAGGCCGATCGAGTACGAGGAGGTATACTTTCATGGTCTATCTTTTTTCTTCTTTTGCATAAATGTACTTGATAGTACTACTACTCATCCTCATTGAGAGCTTGAGTTGTTATCTGATCCATTAGTTCGTACTAAACCTCAGTGACTGGCGGCGGAGCTTGGATCTTTCCTTTGGGGCCGGGACTATATATGGCATCTTCGTCCCTTGTCTTCTTCCGTTTCTCGCTGGTGACTAGCCATGAGAGACTTTTGTTCCACGACACAGAGCGGTCGGGAGTTCTGTTCCATCATCCATGCTTTGGCTAACTCATATTTTTAGGGGATATAAATTCTTTTTCTCTCAAGATTTTTGGCAGATTATTAAGTTAACGTTGGAAATATTATATGACTGGTTTTGTTTCTGGGAAGATTATTAAGGCGTAGTAGGCTAAGTTTACAAAAAACATGCCAATATAACTTTTAATTTATTCATCTACAGACTACAGGCCAATATAAATGTATATATATATATGGAAAGCTACGTAGTCCTTCATCGGTTCATCCGATACTAATTATTGTGCTGATCAATTTGTTTGGTCGGTGATATTAATTTATTTTCAAGAAATTAAGGGACAGATAGATGGAATTTCATTGGATTAATTTGTCGCCTTCCATACTTTCAAACACAAAAAACCGTCAGTCACCAAACAACCTTCCTAAAATGACAGGAATTCGCATGGTGATTAAGCCAGAAGGACCACCGGCCTTGTAAATCTGCCATCACATATATTAAAACCATCTTAATTCGTCTCAAATAAGCCGGCCGGTGAAACGAACAGCAATCAATAGTATTCTTTGTCTCATAAGGCCCACCTTCCTGAGATTAAGACTCAACACCAAATTCATCTCTAACACATCTTCAAGCTTTAAGGTTCTGTAAGGACCAAACACAAGTATTTAAGAGTGACCTTTGGACCACGTACAGGAATTTCTTAGGGACAAGCTAGCACAAGTAATTTCTCATTGTCGTAAATGGTTAATTGTTTATTAATTTCTCATGGGAAATGAATAAACAAAGAGAGGGACCTTTGAATATCCATGGTCTAGCAAAAGATTCAACTGAAAACAATAAACACCAGGCCACACAAACACAGCTTTAATATCCATGTGCATAAAACCAGACAAAACCATTTCTTGAGAGTATTTTGGGTTTGTGTCATAAGTTATCAGTGAAAGATTCCTGGTTGTCTTGTGAATACCTTTTAATTAACTCTTTGTTGAGATGTCACGTTCATGAATTTTGTTCTTCTTGATGGTTGAATGCGACGTCCTTTATTGGTTCTCTGCTAGCTAGACTGCTATCAATCTAATGGAGTTAATTAAGCAGAGAAAAAAGAAAACATTAATTGATATGTTGATCTATTCACATGGGGTGCTTTTGCTTTTCGTCTGTGTCTTCTGGCTTACGGGGCCACGACTTAATGTTTTTCATTTTAGGAAAGTTCTTCTATCACTATATATATATTAATGGGTTTTCCATCCATGAAAGGTGACGATCGACTATCGATCTATCTGTCCCTTTCTTGAATAAATATCCATAGTTTTGAGCTTTCTCAAGTGTTTGTATTCAGCTGCGCGCAGGGAGTCAAGGACCAAATTAAGGGCAATTGGGTAAATGTAAAGATGTATAAGTAGTACTTCACAAGAAAAATAAGGGCAAACCTAACGAGTTAGCAGCTTGATTAATTAGCTTCAAAAGCATGTTCATGGGTGGAGCTTCATGAAACTCGGCACTCATGATCAATACCAACTTCTCCAAAACATGGGTAGCCTGAATTAATTAATTAGTGGGCTTTCTGTTTAATTTTACATGTTTATGATCTTAAATATTGAAACACGATATTAATTATTAAAAACATGGAATCAGATCTTCTTAATTGGTGATCGAAGTATATATTTGTGTGAGTTGTCATATTTTGAAGCTCACGAACATTGACTAAATATTGCTTTTCAAGCCCAACCATTATCAGAAATCATGGTTTGGCCCTTTCGGCTAGAATTCTCTACGATTGAAGCTCTGAAGTCACGTCAAAAGCTCTACTGACTACTGACATGCCAGTCTGCCACCCTAAACATTTTTCTTTGATGGTTTTTTGAGCTGGATATTTCCTTAAATTGTAACACCTTTTTTTCCTCATATCTACTTCAAATCCTTTAGTCTAGCTTGTGGCCAACTTTGTCACGTGTTTACAACTTACAAAACCATTCTGAAGCACGCATGTAATTTATATTAATTAGCTTAACAGAAGGAATCAATCATGCACGGAGAGTGGTGATCATGGTGGTTAACCCTTGATTCTCTTCAGTAAATCATAGCCGCTCATTCCGGTCAGTGAGTAGTTTGTCTTCGTCACTACAAAAAAAAATAAAAAAAAATAAAAAAAAATCTTTTCCAGACGTTTATTATAAATGCAAGGTTTAAAAAAAGTTTGTTGTGTATATTTGGAATATGGCGTGAAAAAAAAAAAACTTGGCATGTGATGAGTTATATATATATATACGCTAGGAAAATTTTCCATGTATACAATATACTCAATGCCAGGAATGAGTACACTTTCCTGGGGTATATATGAGTCATGGACAAGGATCCTCTATAGTTTAAGAGCCAATATGTATCTCAATTTTTATTTTATTTTTCGTATTATTCATTATTCTTTACATGGTAACAACATATTTAAATTTACAAAATTTACCAATTGTTCTATCATATCTTTGCTTTATTTTACAAAATTAACAATAATGTTTGGGGTTGAAATGGATTTCTAAAAGGATATTGCGACAATACATAGCATTATTCTCCTATAATCCTTTACTCTCTCCCATTGTCTTTTGTTCTAAAGAGAAATTATATATAAGAAAGAGAATAAAGTTTTCTTTTAAATTGAGTTTGAGAAAAAAATTTCAATTCATTCTATTAATTAAATAGTTTAAATGTTATAAGGACATGTAAGTTTAGTAGACTATAATAAAAAAAGAAAAGAAAATCTCCAACTTTTTTAATTTGAAAGAAGACTTTGTCTATTAATTAATTATTATATAAGGCAAAAAGCAATCCCAAATATTGAAATTTCCCATTAGAAGACATTACTTATAAGCTAGCTGGAAACATTGTATATATTATCCCATCAATCTTTATCCGGAAGAAATAATATAATTAACCCGCCAAACGACATAGACATGCATCACACCAATTATACGGGCTTTAATTAGACTTATAATTCTCAAACTCGTGACACTACCGATGCAGTAACTCAATTATACAACAATGGTAGATAATGTGCACCTTAATCGTCACATATTTAACTTAAAAAATAACCCTAATTAGTCAGATAAAATTAGTTAAATACATAGAAATAAAAGCCTACATATGATCAACATATAATTGAATATCTGCTCTTTGTATGTCTGCGGAGACAACGCTTGAATTCAGAGCATGTATTGTGTTTTGGTTATGAATAATAGTTAGAAATCACACTCACATTCATTAAAGCGGTAGGACGTACTGAAAAGTAAAGAAAAGAGAAAAAGTGGGCGGGGTTGCACATGTTCCTTTGTTTTTCAAGAAGTAGTGCATAATGCATTCAAACTTCTGATATTGACAGAGAAAGATTCTTACGTTTGGCTTTTTGGCTTATTTGGAAAAAGGGTGGACTGGAGTGTTGTTAAAGATTATTTCCGCATAGGGATAAAGACTGCCTTTTTCTCCTTATTTTTTAACTTAATTATCGCAAGAAACTGCACTGCTTCTGATGGACTCCTTTTTTTTCTTCTTCTTGCTTTTGAGAGAGAGAGACGTACAGAAGACTTCAAAATGACGACATGCAGAAAACTAACAAGCAATGAAGGAAGGAAACCTCTTCCTTCAGGCTTCTGCTATATATTTATTTCTCTCACATATCAACCTATATATATATAGGTCTTCCAAGTACATTCAGACTTTTACAAAGACTGCGTTTGCTTTTTCCTATTTCGGAAAATAGAGAGAACACAAACACATGGCTGCTTTGGTTGTGACCGGGTGGCGTTATATTGTGATTCGACTTCAATTCCACATCATCTAGCAAATTCCACATCATATATAACGCTATAGGCCACATATAGCGTTATATATGTGGCGTTATATTGTGATTTTGATGCTTTAAAATGTTTGTTGAGTGTAAATTTGGTAAACCTTATACTTAAGTGACTCATAATAGGGAAAGGGTCCAATTAAATTAAAGGAAGGACCAGATGGCGTTATCATGGCTTCCATGTCTTTTCTTTATTTATTTATTTGAAGTTATGGCTTAAAATAAACTTCAGTATTATTGTTATATTTTGTTTGATTAAGCTAAGCAATTTCAGCCATTGAGACGTTCCCACCAATACCATCCAACGTACGGTACTCTTCGGGAATCATATCATCTCATGCCCAATTATGCCAACCGGATACACACGTACTTACACAGAGTCGAGAGAGAGAGAGAGCTTCATCCTTTTCACAAAAAAAGAAAAAGAAAGAAGCTTAGGTAAAGAGAAGAATCTCCCCACATTTGAATGGGGACAAACGAAACATCGATCGGTGCATGTTTGGGTGGAGTGAAGGACAAGGAAGCAACATAATTGAGAGATTTTTGTCTATGAATTATTTGATAAAAGTAATATAAAATCATATTGAAAGTTTAAAAAAAAAAAAAAAAAAAAGAGAGAGAAGAAGAAGAAGAAAAGAGAGAATGTATTTGATACTTTCACAATATTAAAAGAAAGAAAAGGAAAGAAAAAGAAAATCTATTAAATTAAACATGTCTCTAACAACATATATTAGTTCACATGGTAGAGTATGCAGTCTGCCAAACAGGTGGTGCAACACGGGCTATTATGGAAGATGGGTGATGGAGAATTTATTTTTATTTGTGGCACCTAACAGAAGATTAGGTTAATTGCTATATGCTTATTGTGTATTGTGTATAACATAGTAACACGTGTCGTTATTTAATTAGTGATGACATAGTATTTAACGAAATTCGTCAAATATTTTAACGGAATTTGACTCCAAGATATGTTAACTGCGCAACAATTTTGTACAACAATGCTGATTTGTTTAATTTTTTTTTTTTTTTTTGTCATACTCCTGGAACATGAGAATTCACTTTGAAACGATAGGGAGCAGTTTGTAATTTAGGTCGATCACATAGACTAATTTTACATTTTTTTTCCTTTTGATAATTTTTTATTTCGTTTTCTAGTTTTCTTTGCTTCTATATTTATATATGTTGTTGTCCTTCCAACAGCTGGCGTCCTTAATAAAAATAAAAATTGATCTAATAGTTAATTAAAAAAAACAGCATTATAAAATAATTAAATGAGCATTACTTTCTCAATATTCATTTGGACCACTCGTGACTTTATCATAGCAGCCATGCATGCATTATATTCGTCTTATCTCTATTTTCCGAAATAGGAAAAAGCAAACGCAGTCTTTTGTTAAGTAATGAGTTAGGAAAAACACACACTATCTCAGAGGATTTTGCCAAAAACACACGCTCTATTATTGAAGTGCTCTTATAATTAAATAGGCTGGTCCTTTCTTTTTTGTTTTTTTTATTTAATTATAAAAAAAAAATTAAAAATGTTTAAGTTAGATGCCGTTGTCGCATATATATTTAGGTGCCTTGGAATGCAAGTCATTTTTCAAAGCTCGATCATCTTTATTTTGAGAGAGACATATTATATATAGCACAAGTACTACGTACATGAATTGGGCAAAAGGCACGAAAAGCACTATCTTAGATTCTACAAACGTTTAGGGAAAAAGGATTCATTGATAATTAGATTTCTAGCTATTTCTCTCTCATAAAAAAAAAAAACCTAGATAGGTTGAAGTACATTCAACTATTCAAGAGTACTTTACAATTAATTAGCACTTGTCCATCTCCTGGTCCAGCCCTTTTGGATCTTTGGTATTGTATGATGCATGGAAGCGTGGCGGTTAGCCATTGGGCATTGGACGCAAGCTAGGTGCGCATATATATATATATATATATATATATATATATATATATATATATATATATATCACACTACACTTGATAGTTGATATATACTTCTCAATACAATAACTTCGATAAATAAGAAGTAGACACAACTTAATATATAGTTGACGAGTTAAGCCTTAAGATAACGGTTACATTAATTACCAGAATAAAGTAGAAAAGTGCCATACTGAGGCAAATTAAATTAATTAATTAAATAAATAAATAGAAAGAAGAATAAGATCAAAAGGAAAGAAAGACACCATTATGCTATTTCGTACTCAATCTCAACCCGATGTGCAAGCCCTAACTTAATTACTCGATGTTTAAGTTGGTCCTATCTACTTTTTCTATGTGTTTTATTTTATTAAGCAAACGAGCTGGCCGGTAAGGCAATCTTTATTGGTATGCGGAAACCATCTTTCACAACGTACACGCCAGTCCACCCTTTTTCCAAATAAGCCCATTGCAAGCACTACAAAATATTAAGGCATTTACATCTTTTTAAAAAAGTCTCAAACCAAAGAAAAAGGACATTAAAACAGTATATGACCTTTTAAACACGGCACTTGTGAAGTGTAGTTAAATATGTGACTAGATGAGGTGCACATTATGGACCATTGTTGTATGCCGTTCTAGATCATATAATTAATTACCACTTGTCGATAAACAAGAAGTTGACACAACATGACTAGTTAAACCCCTCATTGCATTCCAGCCCTTTCTTTGACGTCATTATATTAAACATGCTGATGTATCCTTGAATTCATTGAGATCATGAGGTGTCAATCCCCAAGATTCTTCAAGTGCCCCCCACCTTTTCTTCCTCTCTCTCATGAACTAGATGCTTTCTGCATTTCTATATAAACCACGCTCATTGATCATTTTTTTTCATCTCATGAACTAGTGTTCCTTCTCGATCTACTTCCCTACACTAAGCCAGTTTTCTTCTGTCTATCTTCTTATCAGTAGTTTTCTTCTGATCATTTTGTTTCATTCGTGTCTCGCTCTCTTGCTTGCTAAGCTAAAAACGGATCTGTGTTGCTTAACGGATCTCAATCTCATAAAGATCAATACCGCACTTACGTACCCATGGCGTCTCTATTCTGCCTCCTTACCATACTGACCGTCATCAACCACTTATTCACCTCAGCATTAGCACAACTTCCGACCACCAGTACCCCCTCCGCACCATTAGTTCCATCTCCAACTCTCCCTCCATTGCCATCCCCTTCGCCCCCTCCCCCTCCAATGCCAACATTAACTCCACAAACACCTCCTAATCTCCTCATGTCTGCTGAGATTTTTCCCAAACCTTTTGGGGTTGGAGTATACTCTATTCGTATAGGGCTAGGTAACCCTCCGCTCAGCCAAAATATGGTTATAGACACAGGGAGTGACGTTACATGGTTTGAGTGTAAACCATGTAATTGTGACCAAACCCCAGGACGCCTCGTATTCGACCCACTAAATTCCTCATCTTTTTTCGTGGTACCTTGTGATGATGCCGCCTGTAATCACTTCGGTTGCAACAACAATCAGTGTCAGTACGAGGTGGACTACATGGGCGGCTCCTTTACGAAGGGCTCTCTTGTACTCGAGACACTCACGTTCGAAAGGAACACTCTTCTGAATATGTTCACCGGGTGCGGGCACTTGAACCAGTTCAGAGTGCCTGGAAACAATGGCTTGATGGGCCTTGGAGGTGGGCCATTGTCATTGCCGTCTCAACTTCGGCTCCGTGGATTGGCTGACACGTTCAGCTATTGTTTGCCGCCGGTTTCGATTTTTGGGTCACCAGGTTGGTTGAATTTCAGCCTTCCAGGTGCGGTGCTACCTGCAAAAACCGCATGGATCCCCTTGCTCCACAACTCAAAAATGCAGACCTTCTATTCTGTCGAGCTCTCGGGCCTTGGGATTGGAGACATGCGACTGCCCATTCCCCCAAACAGTTTCACAACGACAAAAAAGGGCTTTGGGGGAGTGATTATTGATTCGGGTACAACGTATACCCTCTTACCAACGCCTATTTACGAGGTTTTTCGTAACGCTTATGTTGCAAAAACCGTAAATCTTCCACGGCCCTCCTTTGTGAACCTCGGTTTTGACACGTGCTACAACCTATCTGGCTTAGAGTCGGTTCAGGTTCCGAACGTGTCATTTTTTTTTTCAGCCGGTCCAATCCTGACGTTGAAAAGAACGAACATTCTAGTTGAGCAAGAACATACTTTCGGAAAGAGCATTTTCTGTTTGGCATTTCTCCCAATCAATGATACTAAATTCATTATTGGGAACACTCAACTAGCGGGAATCCAGACAACCTTCGATCCAGCTGCTGGATATATAGGATTTGGTCCGAATACATGTGGTACTCTAGAAAATTCCCCACATTGTCATGGGCATTGGCCTGCTAGGAGCATAGCCTTAGAGAATTCTCCAAATCCATTATTGTTGGTATGTTTTTTATTAGTTAATAAATACATGCGATTGACCAAACTTGTAATTAAATAAAAATTCCGAAACGGGTGCGCCCTTAATGCATGTTTCCCATCTTAATCGAGATCTAGATGCAGTACTCATTTAAGAGACTGAATATTTGTAGCCAACTGTACGTAAATTGCCTTTTATTTTCATCAAGAGGGACATTGAGAATGGCATCCTTAATTAATTGTCAGTAATATTGGTATAGTAGACCACTTGCTTTACGTGGCATATATATATGCTCATTCGGATTTCTGGATAAATTTACCTCCCAAATGTAAAAAATGCTTGGCCTATATAAATTTACTGGAGTGATCGATCATGTGATTAATGCAATCAAATCGATCTTTCTTTGAAATTGATACAAAGAATCGATATTACATAAGTATTGGGCGGTGAGGTGTACGTCCATCAGAAGCTAGTATATATGCAGTACGTACAGTTTGTTGCGATAAGTTAAAAAATAAGGAGAAAAAGGCAATCTTTCTCCCTATGCGGAAATAATCATTAACAACACTCCAGTCCACCCTTTTTCCAAATAAGCCAAAAAGCCAAATGTAAGAATATATCTTTCTCTGCCAATATATATCAGAAGTTTGAATGCATTACGTACGCACTACTGCTTGAAAAACAAAGAATCGAACATGTGCAACGTACCCCGCCCACTTTTTCTCTTTTCTTTACTTTTCAGTACTCCCGCTTTAATGAGTCATCCAGTGGGCCACTAGAATGTGAGTGTGATTTCTAAGTATTATTCATAACCAAAACACGCGCGCACAATACATGCTCTGAATTCGAGCATTGTTTCCGCTGCAGGCCCACAAAGAGTTGTGCAGATATTCAATTATATGTTGTTGATATGTAGGCCTTTATTTCAATGTATTTAACTAATTTTATTTGACTAATTAGGGTTATTTCCTAAGTTAAATATGTGATAAAGGTACCACTGTTGTATAATTGAGTTACTGGGTAGTGTCACAAGTTTGACAAGGCATGTGAAAATTATAAGTCTAAAGCCCGTATAATTGGTTTAATGTCTATATATGTCCTTTTAGATGTTCGGATTTATTTCGCGGGGACTAAATAGTATGCGATGGAGCAATTTTTCGATCAAGATATACGACCGTGACTGCATTTACATGGTTGGACAGAGATGGATCGGTTCCTAAGCATGAATGGCAGTGTTCTTGAAAAATAGAGAGCGTCGTAGGGTCCTTGGCGAAGCCGTGAACACTTTAATGCTTAAGTAAATACACTTGTGTTTGAAATATAAAAGTGGCTTGAGTTAATTCTTCCGAGAGTTCAAAGGAATTCAATAGAGAGAGAGAGAGAGAGATCGAGAATGAGACCCCTTCCCTCAAATCAATATTTGGGATTTGATTAAATATGTATTTCTAATAGACAAAGTCTTCTTTTAAATTAAGTTGGAGAATTTATTTATTTATTTATTATTATTTTAATATTGTCTATTAAGTTGACATGTCCTTATAACATTTAAATTATTTAATAGACCGAATTGAAAAAAATTTCTCAAACTCAATTTAAAAGAAAATTTTCTTCTCTTTCTTATAATTTCTCTTTATAACAAAGGACAGTGGGAGAGAGTGAAGGATTAAAGGAGAATAAGGCTATTGTCGCAATATCCTTTTAGAAATCCATTTCAACCCCAAACATTATTGGTAATTTTGTAAAATTAAGCAAAAAGATTTGATAGAACAATTTGGTAAATTTTGTAAATTTAAATATATTGCTACCGTGCACAACAATAATGAATATTATGAAATCGAAAAAGAGAGAGAGAGAATTGAGACACATTTTCGTGGTTCGGCATTATACATACATCCACAAGAGTGTGACTATATTTCACTATGTGATTTAGGGTTACAGGCTAACAGCATAACATATTTATAAGAAAACCCTACATTAACTTCGCTCCGCTCTGATAACTAGCACTAACAAAAAAAAAAAAAAAAAAAACTACATTTAGTACCGTTATTTTAATGCGTTTTAGGCTATATAAACGACACCAAACAGTTAGTGTCGTTTATATACATTGTTGCTGGTATGTTTATTTACATGTTTTTTATTTGTTAATAAATACATGTGATTGATCCGTTAGAGACCGCTCCTCATGAAACGGAGGTTACTAGTTCGAATCCCCCTCGCCCTCTTATGTGAAAATGTTAAAAAAAAAAAAAAAAAAAAATACGTCATTGATCAAACTTGTAATTAAATAAAAATTCCAAAACGGGTGTGCCCTTAATGCATGTTTGATGTTTCCCATCTTAACCGAGATCACTCATTAAGAGACTGAATATTTTTAGCCAACTATAAATTACTCTTTATTTTCATCAAGAGGGACATGCATTGATAATAGCATCCTTAATTTGTCAGTGATATTGGTATAGTAGACCACTTGCTTACATGGCATGCTCATTCAGAATTCGAATTTTTGGATAAATTTACCTCCCAAATGTGGCTTATCACTGGAGTGATATGATTAATGCAATCAAATCTTTCTTAGAGTCAGGTATGTTACGTTGCTTAAGGAGGTTAATTAATGAGAGATTATAGCTAGGAGTCCTAGCCTAGGACTATTTCTTTATGCAATCATATTTACAAATGATTTTGGCAAATAGGCTTGTACCTTCTACTATTTTTTTTTTGCTAGACTTTAAAGTTTTTTGTTGTCTATCCATGTAAAAATAGGGGAGTGATTCTTACATTTACACTACACAACAATGACACAACACTAAAGCACAATGAAGTGGGGTTCATGTATGTGGGTCCCACTCTATTGTGCCTTGATGTTGTGTCATTGTTGTGTAGTGTGAGTGTTTTAATCATTTCTCGTAAAAATATGGTGTCTTTGTGTTCGTATTTAAACAAATGAATCCACTACTAAAAAACTGGCATTCAGGGTCATTTAAGTCAAATGACGCGTAATAAAAATTTTCACTTCGTTTGGTAAGGAATGATGTGAAAATATTATTGTTTAAATTAAAAGGGTTAAATACGATATTGGTGTCTGTAGTTTGACTTTTTTTAATTTTTATATCTTGTGCTTCAATTTTTATCATAGATGGTATCTAGACCATACAAAAAGACGGAGATGGCCGTACCTCCGTTTAAATTTCTGTCTAAAAACTAATGTTAGTCCACGTGTTACTCTCTTGTGTTGACACGTGTAATATGCATTAAAAAAATTAAAAAATAATTAAAGAAAAATTGAAAAAAGAAAAGAAAAAAAGAGTGGCCGACCAAAATGGGGTGGCTGGCCACTCCATGGGTAGCCGAAACCCACTAGCGATGGCACCACACAATCCCTGCACTGCCACCGTCGCCATGGAATCTGGCCTAAAATTGCACCCATTATTCGTTAAACCATGCTCATCCTTATCCTTTTTACCCAACCCAACTTCCTTCACCAAGTTCCGAACCGCTGGCACAACCTTCAGTGGCCTTCTCCGCCCATTTTTCCTCCATCCAAAGCCTGCAATCTTGTCTTAATCATATCTGGGGTGGTTTTGGTTGCTCGGTTGAGTGCTTGTTACAAGGGGTTGGGGCCAAGGTGGGGGTTTCAATATTGTCAATGTCTGCAACTACCCTTATCCTTTTTGCCAAGTATAGTACTTGTTTGTATTCACCTGCGCGCAGGGAGTCGGGGACTAAATTAAGGGCAAATGTAAAGATTTATAAGTAGTACTTCACAAGAAAAATAAGGGCAAACCTAACGAGTTAGCAGCTTAATTGATTAGCTTCAAAAGCATGTCATGGGTGGAGCTGCTGAAACTCGTCACTCATGATCAATACCAACTTCTCCAAAACATGGGTAGCCTGAATTAATTAGTGGGCTTTCTGTTTATTTTACATGTTTATGATCTTAAATATTGAAACACGATATTAATTAAAAACATGGAATCAGAGCTTCTTAATTGGTGATCGAAGTATAACTTGTTTAAGTTGTCATATTTTGAAGCTCATGAAATATTGCTTTTCAAGCCCAACCATTCCCAGAAATCATGCATGGTTTGGCCCTTTCGGCTAGAGTTCTCTATGATTGAACCTCTGACGTCAGGTCAAAAGCTGTACTGACATGCCAGTCTGCCACCCTAAGCATTTTTCTTTGATGGTTTTTTGAGCTGGATATTTCCTTAAATTGTAACGTACACCTTTTTTTCCTCATATCTGCTTCAAATCCTTTAGTCTTGTGGCCAACTTTGTCAAGTGTTTTACAACTTACAAAACCATTCTGAAGCACCCATGAAATTTATATTAGTTAGTTTAACAGAAGGAATTAATCACGGAGAGCGGTGATGATGGTAGTTAACCCTTGACTCTCTCGATCAGTAAATCATAGCCGCTCATTTCGGTCATTGAGTAGTTCGTCTTCGTCACTACAAAAATAAAAAAATAAAAATAAAAATCTTTTGCAGACGTTTATTATAAATGCAAGGTTAAAAAAGTTTGTTGCGTATATTTGGAATATATATGCCGTGAAAATATATATATATATATATATATATTCTTGGCATGTGAATATGTGATGAGTTATATACGCTAGGAAAATTTTCCATGTATACAATATACTAAATGCCAGGAATGAGTACACTTTCCTGGGGTATGAGTCATGGACAAGGATCCTCTATAGTTCAAGAGCCCATATATATGTACGTGTCTCAATTTTATTTTAATTTTTTCTCTTTTCGATTCGTATTATTCATTATTCTGTACATGGTAACAACATATTTAAATTTACAAAATTTACCAAATTGTTCTATCATATCTTTGCTTAATTTTGCAAAATTAAAAATAATGTTTGGGGTTGAAATGGATTTCTAAAAGGATATTGCGACAATACATAGCATTATTCTCCTATAATCCTTCACTCTGTCCCACTGTCTTTTAGAAGTTCTAAAGAGAAATTATATATAAGAAAGAGAATAAAGTTTTCTTTTAAATTGAGTTTGAGAAATTTTTTTCAATTCAATCTATTAATTAAATAGTTTAAATGTTATAAGGACATGTAAATTTAATAGACTATATCTATTAAAAAAAATAAAAGAAAATCTCCAACTTAATTTAAAAGAAGACTTTGTCTATTAATTAATTATTATAAGGCAAAAAGCAATCCCAAATATTGAAATTTCCCATTAGATGACATTACTTATAAGCTAGCTGGAAACATTGTATATATTATCCCATCAATCTTTATCCGGAATAAATCAATGAAAATAGTTATTGAATCTGTAACATTTATTATTTAATTGCTGAAGTGGATAAGAATTGCCGCACACCATGATTACACATACATATTTAATCAAATCCCAAATATTGATTTCAGGGAATTGAAAGGGGTCTCATTCTCTCTCTCTCTATTGAATTCCTTTGAGCTCTCGGAAGAATTAATATAAGTAACCCAAACGACATAGACATGCATCACACCAATTATACGGCCGGGCTTTAGACTTAAATTCTCACATGCGCGCCTTGTCAAACTTGTGACACTACCCATGCAGTTACTCAATTATAAAACATTGGTAGCTAATGTGCACCTTAATTAGCTATAGTCACGTACATATTTAACTTAAAAAATAACCCAAATTAGTCAGATAAAATTAAATAAATACATAGAAATAAAAGCCTTCATATCAACATATAATTGAATATCGATCTGCACTACTCTTTGTATGTCTGCGGAGAGAATGCTTGAATTCAGAGCATGTATTGGGTTTTGGTTGTACATAATAATTCTTAGAAATCACACTCACATTCATTAAAGCGGGAGTACTGAAAAGTAAAGAAAAGAGAAAAAGTGGGCGGGGTTGCACATGTTCCTTAGTTTTTCAAGCAGTACTGCATAATGCATTCAAACTTCTGATATTGACAGAGAAAGATTCTTACATTTGGCTTTTTGGCTTATTTGGAAAAAGGGCGCTGGACTGGAGTGTTGTTAAAGATTATTTCCGCATAGGGATAAAGACTGCCTTTTTCTCCTTACTTTTTAACTTATCGCATGAAACTGCACTGCTTGTGATCGATGGACTCATTTTTTTCTTACTTTTGAGAGAGAGAGAGAGAGAGAGAGAAGACTTCAAAATGACGACATGCAGAAAACTAGCTAGCAAAGAAGGAAAGAAACGTCTTCCTTCAGGCTTCTGCTATATATTTATTTATCTCACATATCAACCTATATATATAGGTCTTCCAAGTACATTCAGACACACAAACACATGGTTGCTTCTTTTGTGACCAGGTGGCGTTATATTGCGATTCGACTTCAATTCCACATCATCTAGCAAATTCCATAGCACAATCTCTCTGTCTCTTCTCGATGACCTTGTCATGCGCCTTTAAAATGTTTGTTAAGTGTAAATTTGGTAAACCTTCTACTTAAGTGACTCATAATAGGGAAAGGTTCCAAAGGAAGGACCAGATGGCGTTATCATGGCTTCCATTTCTTTTATTTCTTTTTTATTTTTTAAGTTATGGCTTTCATTATTGAGCTTGATGAATATGGTAAACCTTCTACTTAAGTGACTCATAATATATAGGGAAAGGGTCCAAAGGAAGGACCAGATGGCGTTATCATGGCTTCCATTTCTTTTTTATTTTTTAAGTTATGGCTTTCATTATTGAGCTTGATGAATATATATATATATATATAACTTTGGCTTCATTTATTTCAACATAAAATATTTTTTAGAAAATGTGTTTTTTTTTTTGGTACGACTGAAAATAATAGTTAAATCAAAAATATTTTTGATTCGACTTAAAAAACTTCATTTAGTTTCGAAAAAGTCTTTTTATTTTTAAATTTCATAAATCATTTTTTCGAATTTGAATTTCTCATTCTCAAACCGTTGAACCACCACTAAGATAGCATCGGGCTACTATCGAGCCATCCTACACCACCATTAAGCCACCCCCAACCACCACCAATCCACTGTTGTACAACTACCTAGCAAGCATCGGGCCATCGTCGGACCATCAATGCTAGACCACTGCCAGAACTCAAGTTATTAAGTTAATTATTTTAAATTATTTTATCTTAATATTTTTATGTTGCGAATAAAAATTGACTTTTATAGGCTAATATGATTAAATGAAAATATATAAAAAAAAAAGGTATAATTTTCCATACGTATCAAACACCGAAAATATTTTTTGACGAAAAATATTTTATTCCAAAACAAACGAACTATTAAAATTAAAAAAGAATGGACCAAGAGCTGCCAAAACGAACTAGGAATTTAATTTAAGGAGGCTTGACTATATATATATATTTTTTTTTCAGGAGAACAAAATTTAAAAATCTATTTTCATCATTTTATTTTTAGGAGGTGGGGTGGCCCGGGTGGGAGCTTGGAGGGGCATCGGCCACCGAAACTCAGCCAGTTCCGTCTCTGCTGTCAAGCCAAATAAACAGAGGGAAATTATTGCACATATCGAACATGAAAGGACGTGCACTAACCACTCCTTGCTAGAATAGATAATCAAGTTCAAACATTCCAATGCTAAAAAAAAAAAAAAGAATTGAAAAAAAAAGAAAGAAAACTAAACCATTCCCCAAAAAATGCTATTTTTGGCATATTAAAATTCACAATAATTAACTGTTTAAATTATTAACAATTTAAATAGTTATTGTGAGAAATTCAATGGGTTAGCAATTAACAGTAACTACTCCGGGGGGTTAACAATTAATTTAATGCATTTATCTATTTTTAAACAATAATTGATCCGGCCAATAACTAAAAGGATCTGTCACATAAGCCTAATAAAATATATAAAAGTGGAATAAGAGTGAATTTTAGCATTACTCATAACAAAAATACAGCACATGCCCTAAATTTAATTAATTCCACTATATTGGGGCAGGCCCACAAATGCTGCGCGCATATATTCAATTATGTGTTGATAGGTAGGCTTTTATTTATATGTATTTACCTTATTTATTATCAAGGTTAATTTTTAAGCTAAATATGTGACTAGGTGTGCATTGTCAATTATTGTCGTTTAATTGAGTTGGGTAAATTTCAATGATTACTCCATGCAAGTTTGACAAGGCATTGGAAAATTATAAGTGTACGTCTCTGTAGTGTGAGTCTAGCTGTGAGATGTCAAGGGGGGGGGGGGGGGGGGGGGGTTTATCATTTATGAAGTGATTGCAAATAAACTTCATTGTTGTTATATTTTGTTTGATTAAGCTAAGCAATTTCAGCCATTGAGACGTTCCCACCAATACCATCCAACGTACGGTACTCTTCGGGAATCATATCATCTCATGCCCAATATTTATGCCAACCGGATACACACGTACTTACACAGAGTCGAGAGAGAGAGAGAGAGAGAGCTTCATCCTTTTCACAGAAAAGGAAAAAGAAAGAAGCTTAGGTAAAGAGAAGAATCTCCCCACATTTGAATGGGGACAAATGAAACATCGATCGGTGCATGTTTGGGTGGAGCGAATTAAGGACAAGGAAGCAACATAATTGAGACATTTTTGTCTATGAATTATTTGATAAAAGTATTATAAAATCATATTGAAAGTAAAAAAAAAAAAAGAGAAAGTATTTGATACTTGAACAATATTTAAAGAAAGAAAAGGAAAGAAAAAAAAAATTCTATTAAATTAAACATGTCTCTAACAACATGTATTAAAAAAAAAAAACAGCATTATAAAATAATATTAAATGAGCATTACTTTCTCAATATTCATTTGGACCACTCGTGACTTTATCATAGCGGCCATGTATGCATTCGTCTTATCTCTATTTTCCGAAATAGGAAAAAGCAAAACGCAGTCTTTTGTTAAGTAAAGAGTTACGAAAAACACACACTATATATCTCAGAGGATTTTGCCAAAAACACACACTCTATTATTGAAGTGCTCTTATAAATAAATAGGCTGGTCCTTTCTTTTTTATTTTTTTTATTTAATTATTAAAAAAATTAAAAACGTTTAAGTTAGATGTCGTTGTCGTATATGTTCTTAGGTGACTTGGAGTGCGAGTCATTTTTCAAAGCTCGATCATCTTTATTTCGAGAGAGACGTATACAGCACAAGTACTACATGTATGAGTTGGGAAAAAGCCGCGAAAAGCACTATCTTAGATTCTCCAAACGTTTAGGGAAAAAGGGTTCCTTGATAATCAGATTTCTAGCTATTTCTCTCTTACAAAAAAAAAAAAAAAAAAAACTATATAGGTTGAAGTGCATTCAAGACTTTACAATTAATTAGCAGTACTTGTCCATCGATCTCCTGGTCCAGCCCTTTTGGACCTTTGGTATTGTATTATGCATGGAAACGTGGCGGTTAACCATTGGGCATTGGACGCAAGGTGCGCATGTATATATATATATATATATATATATATATATATATATATATATCACACTACACTTGATACTTATCAATACAATAACTTCGATAAATAAGAAGTAGACACGTACAACTTAATATATAGTTGACGGGTTACATTACCAGAATGAGATTTGATTCTTTTACAACACCAATACAACAACTGTACAACAACCTTTCATATGAGGGTAGGCCCCAGTATGTTGAACCCACTCTCATGTGAGGGATTGTTGTACAGTTGCTGTATTGGTGTTGTAAATCTAACATTTTCCTTACCAGAATAAAGTAGAAAAGTGCCCTACTGAGGCAAATTAAATTAATTAATTAAATAAATAAATAGAAAGAAGAATAAGATCAAAAGGAAAGAAAGACACCATTATTCTATTTCGTACTCAATCTCAACCCGATGTGCAAGCCCTAACTTAATTACCTGATGTTTAAGTTAGTCCTAACTACTTTTTCTATGTGTAATATTATTTTGTTAAGCAAACAAGCTGGAGAAAAAGGTAAGGCAATCTTTATTGCTATGCGGAAACCATCTTTCACAACGTACACGCCAGTCCACCCTTTTTCCAAATAAGCCCATTGCAAGCACTACAAAATATTAAGGCATTTACATCTTTTTAAAAAAGTCTCAAACCAAAGAAAAAGGACATTAAAGCAGTGTATGACCTTTTAAACACGGCACTTGTGAAGTGTAGTTAAATATGTGACTAGCTGAGGTGCACATTATGGACCATTGTTGTATGCCGTTCTAGATCATATAATTAATTACCACTTGTCGATAAACAAGAAGTTGACACAACATGACTAGTTAAACCCCTCATTGCATTCCAGCCCTTTCTTTGACGTCATGATATTAAACATGCTGATGTATCCTTGAATTCATTGAGATCGATCATGAGGTGTCAAACCCCAAGATTCTTCAAGTGCCCCCCACCTTTTCTTCCTCCCTCTCATGAACTTGATGCTTTCTGCATTTCTATATAAACCACGCTCATTGATCATTTTTTTTCATCTCATGAACTAGTGTTCCTTCTCGATCTACTTCCCTACACTAAGCCAGTTTTCTTCTGTCTATCTTCTTATCTGTAGTTTTCTTCTGATCATTTTGTTTCATTCGTGTCTTGCTCTCTTGCTTGCTAAGCTAAAAACGGATATGTGTTGCTTAACGGATCTCAATCTCATAAAGATCAATACCCCACTTACGTACGCATGGCGTCTCTATTCTGCCTCCTTCACTACAAAAAAAAAAAGCAAATTCTGGACGGTTTAAAACCGTCTAGAAATGCAAAAAAACCGTCTGGAATCAATTCCAGACGGTTTTTTCCAGACGGTTTTAAATCGTCTAGGATATAGTGTCGCTAAATGAATTTCTGGACGGTTTGGGAAAAACCGTCCGGAATTCCAGACGGTTTGACATAAACCGTCCATAAGTAGTTCTAGACGGTTTGGGCAAAACAGTCTAGAAAATTCTGGATGGTTTGGGCAAAACCGTCTAGACTTTATTCTTTTTTATAAAAAAAATTTTTCCTGTTTCCATTTATTTCCTTTTGTTTTATATATTAATATCCATTATTTCTCTCGTTGGTTTTTTTTTTTCATCGCCGGCATGCTCTTGTTTTTTTCAACTTCCCTGCTGCCTTCTCCGATCTGTCTTCTCCGGCATGCTCTGATTTTTTTCAACTTCCCCTGCTGCCTTCTCCGATCTGCCTTCTCCGGCATGCTCTGGTTTTTTTCAACTTCCCCTGCTGCCTTCTCCGATCTGCCTTCTCCGGCATGCTCTGGTTTTTTTCATCGCCGCACGTGTGGTTTTTACACGACATATGCCAAAGCACTTCGACTTGACAAATTTTTTCTCAATCGTTCGTATCCAGCCCTTTGTAGTTCGTACTGGAGTGTCGAGACCAACTACAAATCCCTTCAAGTTCAAGATTACGACCCAAAATCTGAAAACCCTAAATCCCTAATTTCGACCATTTCGCCATGGACCCGGAGATCGCGAAGACCCAGGAAGAGCGGAGGCGTATGGAGCAGCAATTGGCTTCCTTGACCTCCGTCACCTTCGACACCGACCTATACGGCGGCAACGACCGCGACGCCTACGTCACGTCCATCCCCGTCAACGAGGATGACAAGAACATCGATACCATGGACAACGAGGTCGTCGGCGATTTCGGAGAGCACTGCTCCACTACGATGCAGAGAGTCGCCAAGACCGTGGACTCGTATCTGGGTCGGGAGAGATCGCCACCTAGTGAGAAGGATCAGAGAGACGAGAGAGAGAAGAGAGATTTGGGGAGAAGAGAGTTTTCTGGGGAGAAGAGAGTTTTGGGGGAAGAAGAAGACTGAGAGATCAGAGAGAGCAAGAGAGAGATCGATGGTTCTGATTTTGTTTGGGAAATAAATCTGACGGACGTGGTGAAATAAGAGGTATTACACGGATTGATGACATGGCGTGGGGGAAAAAAATTCCAGATGGTTTGGTAAAAACCGTCTATAAATTCCAGACGGTTTTAACTAAACCGTCTGGAAATAAAATTTAACGACGGTTTTAAAAAAAACCGTCTATAAATTTATAGACGGTTTTTATAAAACCGTCTGGAAATGAAAATTTTTAGACGGTTTTAACTAAACCGTCTCGAATTTTATAGACGGTTTAATCAAACCGTCCATAATTAATTTTTTCTAGACGGTTTCAAAAAAACCGTCTGCAAATTTTATTTTTTAGACGGTTTTAGAAACCGTCTAGAAAAAAACCGTCCATAAATGTCTTTTTTTTAGTAGTGCTTACCATACTGACCGTCATCAACCACTTATTCAACTCAGCATTAGCACAACTTCCGACCACCAGAACCCCCTCCGCACCATTAGTTCCATCTCCAACTCTCCCTCCATTGCCATCCCCTTCGCCATCTCCCCCTCCAATGCCAACATTAACTCCACAAACACCTCCTAATCTCCTCATGTCTGCTGAGATTTTTCCCAAACCTTTTGGGCTTGGAGTATACTCTATTCGTATAGGGCTAGGTAACCCTCCGCTCAGCCAAAATATGGTTATAGACACAGGGAGTGACGTTACATGGTTTGAGTGTAAACCATGTAATTGTGACCGAGCCCCAGGACGCCTCGTATTCGACCCACTAAATTCCTCATTTTTTTTCGTGGTACCTTGTGATGATGCTACCTGTAATCACTTCGGTTGCAACAACACTCAGTGTCAGTACGAGGTGGACTACTTGGACGGCTCCTTTACGAAGGGCTCTCTTGTACTGGAGACACTCACGTTTGGAAGGACCACTGTTCTGAATGTGTTCACTGGGTGCGGGCACTTGAACCAGTTCAAAGTGCCTGGAAACAATGGCTTGATGGGCCTTGGAGGTGGGCCATTGTCATTGCCGTCTCAACTTCGGCTCCGTGGATTGGCTGACACGTTCAGCTATTGTTTGCCGCCGGTTTTGATTTTTGGGTCACCAGGTTGGTTGAATTTCAGCCTTCCAGGTGCGGTGCTACCTGCAAAAACCGCATGGATCCCCTTGCTCCGCAACTCAAAAATGCAGACTTTTTATTCTGTCGAGCTCTCGGGCCTTGGGATTGGAGACATGCGACTGCCCATTCCCCCAAACAGTTTCACAACGACAAAAAAGGGCTTTGGGGGAGTGATTATTGATTCGGGTACAACGTATACTCTCTTACCGACGCCTATTTACGAGGTTTTTCGTAACGCTTACGTTGCAAAAACCATAAATCTTCCACGGCTCTCCTTTGTGAGCTCCCTTTTTGACACGTGCTACAACCTATCTGGCTTAGAGTCAGTTCAGGTTCCGAACGTGTCATTTTTCTTTTCAGCCGGTTCAATCCTAACGTTGAAAAGAATGAACATTCTAGTTAAGGAAGAATATGTTTTTGGGGATCAGAGCATTTTTTGTTTGGCATTTGTCCCAGTCAATGATACTAAATTCATTATTGGGAACACTCAACTAGCAGGAATCCAGACGACCTTCGATCCAGCTGCTGGATATATGGGGTTTGGTCCGAGTACTTGTGGTACTCCAGAAAATTCCCCACATTGTCATGGGCATTGGCCTGCTAGGAGCATAGCCTTAGAGAATTCTCCAAATCCATTATTGTTGGTATGTTTTTTATTAGTTAATAAATACATGCGATTGACCAAACTTGTAATTAAATAAAAATTCCGAAACGGGTGCGCCCTTAATGCATGTTTCCCATCTTAATCGAGATCTAGATGCAGTACTCATTTAAGAGACTGAATATTTGTAGCCAACTGTACGTAAATTGCCTTTTATTTTCATCAAGAGGGACATTGAGAATGGCATCCTTAATTAATTGTCAGTAATATTGGTATAGTAGACCACTTGCTTTACGTGGCATATATATATGCTCATTCGGATTTCTGGATAAATTTACCTCCCAAATGTAAAAAATGCTTGGCCTATATAAATTTACTGGAGTGATCGATCATGTGATTAATGCAATCAAATCGATCTTTCTTTGAAATTGATACAAAGAATCGATATTACATAAGTATTGGGCGGTGAGGTGTACGTCCATCAGAAGCTAGTATATATGCAGTACGTACAGTTTGTTGCGATAAGTTAAAAAATAAGGAGAAAAAGACAATCTTTATCCCTATGCGGAAATAATCATTAACAACACTCCAGTCCACCCATTTTCCAAATAAGCCAAAAAGCCAAATGTAAGATTACGCACTACTGCTTGAATAACAAAGGAATTGAACATGTGCAACGTACCCCGCCCACTTTTTCTCTTTTCTTTACTTTTCAATACTCCCGCTTTAATGAGTCATCCAGCTGGCCACTAGAATGTGAGTGTGATTTCTAAGTATTATTCATAACCAAAACACGCGCGCACAATACATGCTCTGAATTCGAGCATTGTTTCCGCTGCAGGCCCACAAAGAGTTGTGCAGATATTCAATTATATGTTGTTGATATGTAGGCCTTTATTTCAATGTATTTAACTAATTTTATTTGACTAATTAGGGTTATTTCCTAAGTTAAATATGTGATAAAGGTACCACTGTTGTATAATTGAGTTACTGGGTAGTGTCACAAGTTTGACAAGGCATGTGAGAATTATAAGTCTAAAGCCCGTATAATTGGTGTAATGTCTATATATGTCATTTTAGATGTTAGGTATGTTACGTTGCTTAAGGAGGTTAATTAATGAGAGATTATAGCTAGGAGTCCTAGGACTATTTCTTTCTGCAATCATATTTACAAATGATTTTGGCAAATAGCTTGTCCCTTCTACTTTTTTTTTTTTTTGGCTAGACTTTAAAGTTTTTTGTTGTCTATGTAAAAATATGGTGTATTTGTGTTCGTATTTAAACAAAGAGAATACCTTCAATCAGGATGGGCTGTAAAACCCTCCTTTTACAGCATCCACTTATAAGAGGACAGCTCATTAAAACTCACAAAAATGCAATGAACATGGAATCAGTGAATCACCCGATTCTTTTTGAAACAACTCTTTGAAACAAATTATCAACTCACCTAATTTAAGCGTTGCCCTGCCAGCCTTAGAACAAGCCACCTACAGCTGCCTCCTCCGCCGGACGTCACCACTGCACTGCCCCGCCAGCCTAAGCGGAGCACCAGCACTTCGAGCTGTTCAAGCGGAGGTAGGACAAGTCGTACGGGTCGCAGGAGGAGCACGAGCTCAGTTTCGCGGTGGTCAGTTCTCGGTGGACCCGTCGGCGACCCACGTCGTGACCCAGTTATCGGACCTTACCCGATCTTGCCGACCGAAGATCTTCCGGCCGATTTTGATTGGAGAGATCATGGAGCTGTTTCCGCCGTCAAAAGTACCTAGCAATGGTGTTTCATTCTGACCGAGACATTTCTTTGGTTTGGGTTCTTACATGATTTCCAATGCATTCAAGGTCTCCATCCTCAGAATGGGAGCCAATTTTGATTGTCTTCTAAATGTTGGAGTTGGAAAGACCCTCTTGCTGCAGTTCTTGTTGGTTTGGTGAACGTGCGAGTATTCTTGTTGGAGTTGATGGCATCGTAAATGTTTGTTAAAACGCCTAAGTGACCAAGCAGAGAGAACAATTGAGTTTTTCATTACTAATTGCCATGTTGCTGATCATTACAGATTTGCGTGAATCATTTAAAAAAGGTATGTGACGGGTTCTTGTCTTCTTTGTCTTGTTTCCTTCTTAATCAAAGAATACATTAATGGACTCAAGAATAGTAAACATTTTTCTAGTGAACTGAGATTGGTGAAATTTTTTTGTGAGTAGTTTTGCGCCAATAGCAACAGAAAATCAGATTATCAAGCTTTTTCCAATATGTTTGAGATTTGGACCAGAAAATGGAAAAATATCTCATTCTGGTCTTTTATATGTGTGCAAAATAATGAAATGCATTCCATTGCATTAGCGTTATCAATTAAAATTTGAATAAATAACATCTTAATTACATGGGTCACTGTCTCTGTAATTTTATTGGAGGGAAAAGAATATTGGTTGGATATTTGTTTTATCATTACATCATATTTTGAAATTTTATATACAGACAAGCGTGTGTGTGTGTGATTGAACAAAAAATGAGTTTTATTTGAGTGACTCTTTGTGTATATTCCATTTACATTTGTTTTTGTGAAAAGTTATGATCGTCATTGATTTTTTAGATCATGCTGACATTTTCAGGCGTTAAATTGCATATTGTTAGTGATGAATTGGAAACTATTTAATTTTTTATGATCTGTTTCATGGCATTTAATTATTATTTTTTTTTTTATCATTATTCAATTTTCAGGTGTAGCTCTTGTTGTGCCTTGTTATGTTTCAGAGTTGTCTACTAAACATATAAATAAGATGATTTTCTGTTATCCATCGACAGATCTGTTATTGTGGATCACAGATCTGTGACATATTAAGTACTTGTATACTTGATTTGGCTTGGGGCTTTTATCATTTCAGATCTGATGATTTTCTTTCATGTTCTGAAATTTCTCTATTGATCTGACATTGTTGCAACTGTAGTTACTGCATCTAGAGTCTAGACATTAGCCTTTAGCCCATTAGCCATTTTTACTTGAATTATTTTTGTGCATATTTCTATGCTTGTGCATAGAGAGCTTGAGTCTTTGATTCTAGAACTGTATATTTTCAATAAGCTTCTTAAAATGTGTCTTACGAAATATTTGGCTGCAGATACGAGGATCCAGTGGAGCCTAAGATTGAAGTAAGGAGTCATTTTTGCTTCCTGGAAGAATCTGATGCTGTTAAGCAAGCCATTGCAAAACCGGCTGCCAACTAAAGCCAAAGGGGATTGTTGCTTATGTTGCTGCTGTTTAGCAATTCTTTCTAAAGAAGTCGTATAATATATGTTGCAACTAGTTGTGGTGAAGACAAAAAATGGCAAATGGAATGATTTCATTTCAAAACTGGCTGAAGCCACCCTGGCCGTGTAACTTCAAAAATTTATTTCTAACATCTAATTCAGGTCTCAATTCAGCTTCTATGCAAGTGAATTGTAAAAAGGAAAACTATATGTGTACAGAAACTGAAGTAAACAAAATTATCCAGTAGCCAAACACAAAAAAAAAAAAAAAAAAAAAAAAAAAAAAATCACAGCAACTTCAAAGAGTTTCATAGTCGTTCATCCTATTTGCACCAATATTAATTGTATCCGATGAAGCTACAGGATCTTGAGACATAACAGATGTTGTTGTAGAGGGATACACCATAGTTGGTAAGGAGCACTGTAGATTATTTACAAATAAACAAAAGTTAAATAATAGATATCTTCACTATTAATCAAATAATCACATATTACCTTGGTAGAGAATATGTTGTAATGAAAATTTACCTTTACTAAACTTTGTTGGTCTATCGACCCCAAGTTATCCAGCCTCAAATTTGTGTTGTCAATATCCCTACTGAAAAATAGCATTTTAAAAAAATATTTTAATGTAAAGTATTGCAAATAATAATAAAAAAAATTATAAGAATACCTTGCTTGCTTATGTGACGAACAATTGCTTCTCATATGCCCTGTTTTTTTGCAAATGCTACAAGTCCTTGTGGAGGATGCTTTTTTTTTCCTTTGGATGTTTTTGTCTCAAAGATTTGGGTCGTCCTCTACAAGGAACATGTACAGGATCTTGTAACCTGAATGTAATATTTGACAATACCTGGCTATTTAATACAAGACCATCGGCACTTCCTACATCACCAACCTCTATATCTTTATCACAATCATCATCCATTGTCAAAAGCTCATGACGAAGCTTTTGTAAACCAATGCCAAGATGTTCATATTTTTCGAATGGGACCCCAATTCTACAACATCATCGAATTGCAACTTTAAGCTATTTTTCATCAAGGTGGAAGAATTTTGTGTCTCTACTTGTATTTCATCACTAGATATGCCATGTATAACACGACTCTTGGCATTGATCGTCCATCTCTCTAAAACATAATATTGAGGAAGAATGTCCACCAAAGATTTCTTCAAAAAAACTTGAAGAATGTGCCTACATAGTATTCCAACAAATTCAAACATATGACATGTACAAGTAGCTTTCTTTTCAAGAACATCAAGTGCAACTTCATAAAATGGACTTTGTCTTTCATGATGGGTCACTCTATATATCTTCTACCCTCCTTCTTTCCGATGTTTAGATGAATTGTATTTTTGACTTTTAAATAACTCTTCTTGAAATATCAAAAATGACTTTCTTGTGTAAACTTTTGCTGCCTCAGCTTCCATCTTATAACATGTTTTTAAAATTGGTCTAGAAGTGTTTGTCTTGACATCTTTTTCTTTCTCTTTAAGATAACGTGCATTTAATGCTTTGTCGTACTGATGAACAAAGTCACACACTATTGTGCTCGAACGAACATAATCTTTAAAAAACTTATTCATACTCTCACTTCGTTGAGTTGTAGACATGCCGGCACAAAATGTGTTTCGCAAGTAAGCTGGTACCCACTTTTCACGACGCATATATAGTTTATTCAACCAATCATTCTCTCTCAACTCATACATGCTTACAAGAAGACCCCATTCCGACTCAAACTCTTCAATAGTGAGTGTGTCATGAATACAACGATGAAAATCTACTTGGAAAGATGGATATTTATTATATATATGAGCAAAGTGTTCTGGAACTTTTTGTAAAATATGCCATAAACACAATCTATGAGTAGTATTTGGTAGTACCTCTGCAATTGCCTTAGCCATAGCCTTGTCATCATCTGTGATAATTGTAGAAGGAGCACGTCCGAGCATTGCTGTAAGCCATGTTTTCAACAGCCATGTATAAGATTCAGTCGTCTCATTTACGAGCAAAGCACATCCAAACATTTGAGATTGAAGATGATGGTTAACTCCAGTAAAAGGAACAAAAGGCATCTTATAACGATTTGTCAAGTAGGTAGCATCAAAAGTAACAACGTCTCCAAAATACTAGTATGCAGCTCGTGATCTAGCATCTGCCCAAAAACAATTTCCCATGCATCCATTTTCATCTACTTCGATTGAGAAGAAAAAACTTGGCTTTTTGCTTTGGCTCTCAAGAAAATAATTATACATTCTTTGTGCATCTCCCTTTCCAATAAGATCTCTTCTTTTATTGCCCAAATAATTTTCAACATCTTTAGCAATACACCCAACATTGTAGTCACCACCGGATTCTTTACTCAACACAGACATTATCTTCCTTGGAGGTACACCGGATTCATTGAGCGTATCTATAAGATTTTTTTGGGCACGTGTCACCACTCTATGTCCACGAAGAAAACGTGTACTTTTAGGAGTAAGGAGCTCATGATTATGTTCAATTATGAACTTACTTACAGTCCATCTTAAACCTATTTTCTTTATACCCATCATTACTTTACATCCTACCTTTGTTTCTGCGGGCTCCAAATTTGTATGGATTTTTTTTTTTATAACTCTTATGACGAAATCCTTCCCTTGAGCAAGAATAATCTACCCCAATCAATAACTTGTCGTCTCCCTTCGATAGTCGAGTATGATTTTTTCTAATGCTAAAACCTTTTTTCCTTGCATAGCATTATAACATATACGAGCATCTTCTACCTCATCGAATTCCAAACCAAGGCATGGTTCCAAAGGACCATTATATGAAGAAGAATTGACAGTTGACTGCTTCAAATCATTCCCAAGCAAGTTTATATCATTTTGATATTCTATTATTTCATCATCAGGGTGTAAATCTTCAATAAATTCATCACCACGTGAGTTTATTTGCTCACAAAGTGGTTGACTTTGCTGCTCCTCAACTTCATCCATTCTTCACCTAAAATGAAGTAATGTACCATTACTTTTTGGAATTTAGCCTTACTAAATTGTACAGTTATAATGTTGTAAATTGAGACTATGTGTCAATTATGGAGTGCTATTCCAATTCCATGAACTATATTTACCTCCTAGAAGAAGCATTAAAGAAAAAGAAAAAAATAGATGGCAACGGTAAGAGAGAAAGAAAGTAACAAAAAAGAAAAAGAAAAAGATATTAATACAAATTATCTTTGTTCACGAGAAGAGGACAAAAATGAAAGAAACAAAAGCAATAGGTTTATTCTGTTCATGTCATCTAATCAGCCATTAGAAATCCTTGTTCATCAATAATTAAGATTTGTTATATGTTATAATAAAAAGAATTCTTATCTCTTAAGATTACCCATGGATCTTTATTTAATTTGTGTTAGCAACTCTAATAATCTTAAGATTTGAATTTATAGCCTATACAAACTTGTCTTCATTATCTTTAATTGAATAATTTATGGAAGAAATTAAAATTGCTTGCCCACATTCTCTATGAAGCAAAAGGCCAAAATTTATTTATATACAACTTGGGAACAGAGAAACGGCTTAAAAATTTCAAACTTTTATCAAATCTCTCTTTGAATCTCCAAAGCATTTAGTCCATGTGAAAACAAATAAGAGAGAAAGAATTTATTTGAAAAGAATACCTTTTTGACAAAGCTCCACCCACACCTTAAAGAGCCAAGATTATTTTGTCTTTACTATGAAATCTTCAGCGTCTTCACTGTGTCTTCAGCGTCACTGCGTCTTCAGCATTTTTACTATGAAAGCTTCAGCAGATTAAAACCTTCGGCAGATTTTTTGTCTCCACCCACTAAAACCTTCAGCAGATTCACAGATTCGGCTCAGATTCACAGATTCATTAGCAAGCGTCGTGGGTCTTCTTTGTAAAATATAAAATTCAAAAAGTTGTATTTTGTCCTTAGTTTTGTTTTTGTTTAAAAAATCTGGTGTTTTTATGTTTAATGTGTATTTTGTATTTAAGTGATGTGTCAATTTATTAGTGGAGGCTGTAAAACTCAAGTTTTACAGCCCATCCTTATAGTTGGGGCTCTCTTAAACAAATTAATCCACTACTAAAAAACTGGCATTCAGAGTCATTTAGTTTTATGTCATTTAAGTCAAATGACGCGTAATAAAAAATTTCACTTCGTTTGGTAAGGAATGACGTGAAAATATTGTTGTTTAAATTAAAAGAGTTAAATAGGATATTGGTATATGTAGTTTGACTTTTTTTATTTTTTAATTCTTGTGCTTCAATTTTTATCACAGATGGTATCTAGACCATACAAAAAGACGGAGATGGCCGTACCTCCGTTTAAATTTCCGTCTAAAAACTAATGTTAGTCCACGTGTCACTCTCTTGTGTTGACACGTGTAATATGCATTAAAAAAATTAAAAAAAAAATTAAAGAAAAATTGAAAGAAAAAAAAGAAAAAAAAAACGAGTGGCCGACCAAAATGGGGTGGCTGGCCACCCCATGGGTAGCCGAAACTCACTAGCCATGGCACAATCCCTGCACTGCCACCGTCGCCATGGAATCTGGCCTAAAATTGCACCCATTATTCGTTAAACCATGCTCATCCTTATCCTTTTTACCCAACCCAACTTCCTTCACCAAGTTCCGAACCGCTGGCACAACCTTCAATGGCCTTCTCCGCCCATTTTTCCTCCATCGAAAACCTGCAATCTTGTCTTAATCATATCTGGGGTGGTTTTGGTTGCTCGGTTGAGTGATTGTTACAAGGGGTTGGGGCCAAGGTGGGGGTTTCAATATTGTCAATGTCTGCAACTACCCTTATCCTTTTTACCCATGTAGCAACCAAACCACCCCAGATAAGCCTATGAGCGACAGAGTAAGAAGCCCACCAAACCGCATTCGATGGCGCATACGTTAATATGGAAATCCCAAATCCCCTGTAGAGTCCTCTTGGACCATCGGCATTGAGACTCTTCCTAATTAAACGCATCAATCCCATTTCTATATTTCATATTTGCCACAATTCACATGGGGAAGGATGTTACCCAGCATCATGAGTGTTGGGGAAATAATCAGACCAAAAGCCACGTGTTCACCAAGTCAAGTCGAAGGTTCGACCCGTAGGTCCGACCCGGCGAGGTCACCTCGGTAAGAACACCTCAGTCAGAACACCTCGGATGTTTGTCATAACTCTATATAAAGAAATCAACTTGGTGCCTGAGCACCTCGGGCAATGACATATCTCGATAAATTGGACACCTCAGATCGAAAGACTCCGCAGGGCGCGGAATACTCCGAGATCTCCTAGTCTGAATGGAGTGAACACGTCTTAGGGTTTTTCCACCTCGGAGGATTGGTCAGTGTAAGCGCTGTAAATTTATCTTCTCAACTTCTGCAAGTATTTGTTAACTGTTAGAACTCTATATCCAAGATTCGTGGGATTTCTGTTAAGTCTCCAATCCCAAGATTTCTGGAGTAGATCCGTATCCCAAGATTAATGGGATACAAATCCCTATCAACATGGAATTCAGTTGAAAGAGGCAGAGTCCTATCCAACTTGTACTCAATTCAAATTCTATGAAGATAAGGTTGAAACCTACACGATTCATGACTAAGACTTCTAGTCCTTCAAGAACTCCAGTAAGTCTATAAATAAGACTACTATACCAGGTATTTACACATATATTCTCTAAGTTCTAAGATTTCTAGTTCTCCCTGAAAGTCATAAAGTTTGTATTGACTTAGTCATCGGAGTGGGTGTATTCGGTGCCCCCGACTAGTTGTTTGTTATTTTTGCAAATCTCAAGGAAGGCAGGGAAGATAGGAGTTTGTTTGACGAATCACAAGGCGACACGTCACCATACCGAAAACTGTACCAACAGTTTGACACAGTCTATGGGAACAACATTGTTCCTTCAAAAAAATAAATTTGTCATGGTGAATACGTGCCGTACCAATCCGGGTCAGAACAACACCCATGAAGAAGCAGAGTCCATCGGCCCTGAGGCCCGAATAGCCAATCTGAATCAATAGTTGGCTCAAGTACAGAAGAACGTAGAGGATCTATTGGCTCAGAATGCGATGTTGCAAGCTGCCAGAATGCCCGCACCATCTCAACACCTAAAAGGGGGAGAGAATAGCCGAAACGAAGATTGCCGAGTGGCTCCAAGTGAACACTTGGAAGGATCTGGAGAACAAGGTAACCCCCAAAATGAGAACAATACTTTACAAGGGAACCAGCCTATACCCCCATCAACCGAGGCCGAGAGGAAGCTACAGCAGATGGTCCTTGATTTGGGTGCGAAGTATGACATACTGTCAAAAACCGTGGTAGAGAAGCAGAATGGAAAATAGCCTCTAGTTAATCTCTTTCAAAACACCGACTCCATGTTTACAAAAGAGGTGTCTAACATGGCTTTACCCGAGAAGTTTAAGGTTCCAGATATTCCCATCTTCACAGGCAGTGAGGACCCAATGGAGCACCTGATGACCTTTCCGTCTCATACGTCTTTGCACAAGACCCCCGATGCAGTAGCGTGCCGAGCCTTTCCACTCACTCTCTCAGGGAAGGCCCAAGACTGGCTCAGGAATCTGTTACTGAGGTCTATTGATAATTTTGATAACCTTGGACAGAAGTTCTTGATGCAGTTTATGTCAGGAAGGGTTAGGCGAAAACCCCGAGGGTGCCTACTCTCCATGCGCCAAGGTCCCAATGAATCTCTTAGAGACTACCTCTAGAGATTCAACCAGGAGAAATTGGAAACTGAGAGTACACCTGATGATTTCATCTACAGTGCAATTTTCCAGGGGCTGAAGAAGGATGGCCCCCTCATGGCAGAATTGGCATTGAAACCGCCAAAGGATCTACATGCCTTTATGATCAAGGTTGATAGGTACATCAACCAGGAGGAGACACTTCAGGCCTTCTTAGGCCCCCCCTGAGAGGCAGTCAGAACCTTCTTCTTCCGAGAAGCTGAGCAAGAAGAAGAAGTCTAAAATGGTGCAGGATAACAACCACTTGGATTATAAGAAGGTGAGGAAGAATTTCAGGGACTACAAGTGGACCCCTCTGAATGCCACTCTCACAGAAGTTATGATGGCAATAGAGAAGGACCCCGCCTTACAAAGGCCGAAATCCTTCCGGGGGGTACCACCAGCTCGTTTGGTGGACAAGTATTGTGCTTTCCACAACTGTTATGGTCATCTTACCGAGCAATGTATATCACTAAGACAACTGATCGAGAAATTCATCGAGAACGGTAAGTTGGTCCGGTTTCTTGTTAGTGAAAGAAACCACCTGGATCGAGCTCGGGCCCCGAGGCCGAGAGAAGAAGAAAGGCGGCATAGGAGGGACTATGCCCCGAGATGAGAAGAAAGGTTAGAAAGGGAAAGGGAGCCCACTCATAGGCCTCGGGAAGAAGAGAGGTGTGAAAGAAGCTGGAGTAGGGCCCGAGAGAATGACAACCTCCCTATAATCCATACCATCTCAGGTGGATTCAGTAGAGGAGGAGAGTCTAGTTCAGCTCGGAAGGTATATGCCAGACAGCTGGATGACTTTGAGGTGTATTCGGTGCAGAAGCCTCCAAAAGCCCGAAGGTGTGATCCTATGGTTGTAGGATTCTCGGACAAAGATTATGCCTGAGTTTCACTCCCGCATACCGACACCCTTGTAGTATCGTTGATTATTGCCAACCATCAGCTTCGGCGTATACTAATCTATATAGGAAGTTCCACTGATATTCTGTTTAAATCAGCGTTCGATCATATGAGCATTCCCTAGGATAAGGTGGTCCCGGTTGTATGCCATTTGTTGGGCTTTGCTGGCGAGAAGGTTTCGCCTCTCAATTCTATCGAGCTTCCAGTCACCGCAAGGACTTAACCGAGGCAGAAGGTCATCATGGTGAAGTTCCTAGTAGTAGATAGACCCTCGGCGTATAACGTCATTTTTGAGAGAACTGCTCTTAATGAGCTGAAGGCCATCACATCAACTCCGCATCTAAGTATAAAATTTCAAACCACTGAAGGGATTGGAGTTGTGAAAGGAGACCAAAGGGAGGCTAGAAGATGCTACAACCTCTCCTTGAAGAATCCCCTCGAGACTCATAATCTCGGGGAGAAAACTAAAGAAGAGGGAAGATAACAGTCACAGTTGGGGGAGACAGTCGAAGCCCTTGAGGAGTTCAAGGTCAGAGATTCCAAGAAGAAAATACAAGTACGCTCGCAACTCCCCCAACGAATGAAGGAAGAGCTAGTGGCGTTCTTGAGGCATAACAGTGATGTATTTTCTTGGAGCCACGAAGATATGCTAGGGATTGATCCCTCGGTCATTGTCCACAAGCTGAATGTGGATCCTAACTACAGACCCGTGAAGCAAAGGAGAAAAACCTTCGCCGCAGAGCGAAATCAAGCTGTAGCAGAGAAGGTCGAGAAGTTACTGAATGTAGGATTTATCCGAGAAGTAGATTAGCCCGAGTGGTTAGCTAATGTTGTGCTAGTGAAGAAGTCAAAAAGTAAGTGGAGGATGTGTGTGGACTTTACTGACCTGAACAAGGCTTGTCCGAAGGACAGTTTCCCATTACCTCAGATTGATCTCCCAGTGGGCTCAACGTCCAGATATCAACTCTTGAGTTTTATGGATGCCTTCTCGGGTATAATCAAACACACATGGACGAGCCTGATCAGGAGAAGACTTCATTCATCACGGACTGAGGACTCTACTGCAACAAGATGATGCCCTTTGGCCTAAAGAATGTCGGAGCAACGTACCAGAGGTTAATAAATAAAATGTTTCAAAAACAGATTGCCAGGACTGTTGAAGTTTATGTAGATGACATGCTAGTCAAGAACATTCAGGCAGCCGAGCACATAGCAAATATTGATGAGTCCTTCCACACACTGCGAAAACATCAGATGAAGCTTAATCCTATCAAGTGTGCCTTCGAAGTATCATCAAGGAAATTCTTGGGATTTTTAGTATCACATCTAGGCATCGAGGCAAATCTCAGGAAAGTAAAGGTAGTCCTCGAAATGCAACCTCTGAGGACCACTAAACAGCTTCAGCAGTTAACGGGGAGAATCGCAGCACTCAACTAATTAATCTCTCGTTCCACAGACAAGTGTCTTCCCTTCTTCAAGATCTTAAGAAATTCCTTTACTTGGAGTGAAGAGAGTGAGGAGGCGTTCGAGAAGTTGAAGGAATACGTAATGAACCCTCCTCTACTGAGCTGACCCTCCAAGGGGGAGATACTTTATTACTGACCACTTCTAGAATTCCACATAGGTAAGTCAGCATCCCCAATATCTACATCAGGAAGCCTGCTTTGAACCTCCACAATAGCATTAGAACGAGCACGAGGCCAAAACCATTTTCCATTCTTGATGATCACATCAAGCTTTGACTGTAAAGGAAAGCCAGAATCATAGACAATCCTATATCCAAACGTATCCAAAAGGTACCCTACAGGGTGCCAATGGTCCAGCCACAAGAACACCCGAGAACCATTGCCCACCTTAAATTGGATGAAGTCCTTTGCTAGATCTCGAAGCTTCAAAATTTTATTCCAGCTCCAAGAACATGAGGAAGGAATAGGAATCTTCCAAAAACTCCTCCCCTTAAGCCAATTAACCTCAGTCCAAGCTACCCACAAGGAGCCAGCTTTAGAAAATAAGTTCCATATATGATTAAGCATGGAAGCCTTATTCCAAACTTCAATATTCTTGATGCCAAGACCCCCTTCTTGTTTAGAAACAAGAATCTTGTTCCAAGCCACCTTAGCATGTGCCTTAGAATCTCTGCCATTTCAAAGCAATCGATTGAGTTTCTCTCAATCAACCGGATAATCCTCTTAGGCAAGATAAAAACTTTAGCCCAGAATACTTGAATACTAAGGAGAACCGATGACAATACTTGAAGCCTACCAGCAAAAGAAAGATTCTTAACCAGCCAAGAATCTGTTCTAGCTGTAATTTTATTCACCAATGACTCACAATCAATAGAAGAAAGTCTCTTAGTTAGTTGTGTAAAGACACGGGATAAATTGAGAGGGGTTCACCCGATCGTTAGTTGGTGGAAACTGGTATGGTTTCCAAGGTCAATCCATCGCGATTCTTTTCTTCTCTGAGTTGTGTTTCATGATGCCTTGGTCACCAAGAAGAGAATGTGGAGTTGGGGATATGCCGAGGTAATTTTGTGTCCTTTTTGTTATGGGTGTTTAGAGAGCCAATAACACATTTTCTTTAGGTGTAGTTTTAGTCGCTGAATTTGGACTAAAATTATGGATGAGTACTTCATTATTTAATGCTTATTTGGATTGGGAGAATATTAAAGAATGGGGAATACAAGTTCTGCTTGGTAAAGGTCTTTGAGCTTGTTTGGAAAGGCTGTATTTTGGGGCCACAGTATACAATTTATGGAGGCAAATGAATGATCTTCTGCATAAAAATATTCCACTTACAGAAGAAGCTATTCTTGATAGGATAAGATGGGAAGTTCGAACTCGAATCTTGGCCATAGGGTATCTCAAGAATCTCAATCAAAACCTATCCATTATTCAGAAATGGAAGCTTTAGCTCTCTGGTGCAGGGGATTGATAGCAGAGTTTTGGGGTACAGTTGCTGCACTGCTGCTATTTCTGATGCAGTGATTTAGTTGCTCTGTTATTGTTTGTTGTGTTTGTGTACTGATTGAGTTGGGTTTTGTTCTGGGTTTCTGCTATTGCTGAGCAGTTTGTTGGTGTTTTTTTTTCTTTTGTGGATTGTTGCCTTGTTGTTTAGGGTAAGGCAGTAGGGGTGTTGGGTTGAGGATAGGTTGTTTAGCCATTGCTTGTTGTATCCCTTGGTGGGTTTGTGTTCCAATTTTTACTGGAGTGTAGTAGTATTTGTTGATCAATGAAAAATTTTATTAAAATTTTTTTTAAAAAAAAAAAAAAATACCGAAGTCAGTTGATACAGCCTGCAGTTCTTTAACCCGATCCATAGAGCCCCCGGAAAGGTGCTAAATGTTGCTCTTCTAACATGTCAAAGCAGGGCCAGCACTACACTTATTTTCAAGAATAATGATTCAATGCCACCCAAATATACAACTTTTCACCACCTTGCTTATGTGACAAGGTGATCCCCCACTACTTTTTGAGTTTTTTTTATTTTTTTAAAATAAATTAAGGTGATGGACCACCTTGCCACATAGAAAAGGTGGTGAAAAATTGTATATTTGGGTGGAAGTGAGTTATTACTCTATTTTTCAATGAGTAATGATTCAATGCTACCCAAATATACAACTTTTCACCACCTTGCCTATGTGGCAAGGTGGTCCCCCACTACTTTTTGAGTTTTTTTTTTTTTTAAAAATAAATTAAGGTGAGGGACCACCTTGCCACATAGACAAGGTGGTGAAAAGTTGTATATTAAGGTGGTAGTGAATCATTACTCTTTTTCAATACATGCAGGCCCCAGAGGAGTGCCAGCAGGACACTTAACCGAATCAAAAAAATAAAGGGAAATGATACTTACACTCTTGGGGTACAACAATGGTACAACAACAAGACACATTGGGGTGGGACCTAAACATTAGGTCCCACCCCAATGTATCTTGTTGTCGTACCATTGTTGTACATTGCGAGTATTTTGATCATTTCCCAAAAATAAAATTGCAGGAAGTTTGTTTTCAGATACACAAACCTCCATTTACGCATGCAAAGAACGCGGGACCGGTTCCTCCAAAACATCCCACGTCAGAATCTAATTCTATCTATAATCTCTTTTTTCTTTTTTTAATATATATATATATATATATATATATATATATATATATATATATATATTCTAATACTTTTTTAGATTATGACTAGAATAAAATAGATTCTAAAAACAGATAAAAAAATGATTATACAAATTAGTTCTAAATAACTTCGTATAATTTTAAATAAGTTTATAAATATCAATGATATACAAACAAATGATCACTATGTATACAATTATAAATTTGGATAATTTTTAAAAGGGGTAATTACCTTTTCCCCCCATCAACTACCAGCCATTGTCAACATGCCCCCATGAACTGACACCTCGACCAAAAGAGAGCATCCAACTACCAATTTTACACACTTTGCCCCCTTCCGTCAAGGAATTCCGTTAACTTAGACGGAATATTCCATTTTTGGGCTTTAATTTCGGTTTAAAGACCAAAATGCCCTCCAACAGTAATTAATAAAAAAAATATTAAAATTAATATGTTTAAAAAAGTTGAGGGCATTTATGTCTTTTTACGAATTAAACTGACGGAATGGGGCAAAGTGTGTAAAGTTGGTAGTTGGATGCTCTCTTTTGGTCGAGGTGTCAGTTCAAGGGGGCATGTTGACAATGGCTGGTAGTTGATAGGGGAAAAAGGTAATTACCCCTTTTTAAAATATAGTCTTCATAAAATTACAATTTAATCTAATAAAAATGCAATAATTCATGAAATCAAATCCAACTTGGAATGATTTTAAGAACTTGAACAGTGAGTTGTTTGAAAATGAAAAAATTGGAGAAGATAATGAGAATAATTCAAATTTGAATAAGACTTGAATAGAGAGACGGAGAGAAAAAAAAAGTTATAAATAGCGTAGATCGTAATTTAATAAACTGGTTGGAGACATTTCATCTTCTTCGCATTTTTTTTCTTCATTTTTAACGTGTAAAATGGATCTTTTGTTTTAAGAATGGAACGTGACTCCAATCAATTTTGGGAAAAATAATATTTAGTCCTTAGGTTTTCATTTTATTTGAATTTAGTCATTGAGTTTCTAATTTCAAGAATATGGTCCTTAGGTTTTGCACAAATTTTAAATAGACTCATCTATCACTTTTTTTTTTCCCAAAATTAATAGTTTGTCATATTTCATGTGTGTCTCAATTGACACACTAGCATCCATATCAGCACCTAATCATTAAGAACCAAGTCATCCTTAGAAAAAAAAAATGATTAAACTCTAGAAACAAAAGCTATCTTCTTCGTCATCCTAATCTTTTAGATTTGTAACATTAAATGGAAAACAGTTAAATTTGATGTTGACATGGACATTAACATTATATTGGGTGCTAACATGAACCCTAGAATGTCAAATGAAACACATGTACATGACAATGAAAAATCGTTAACTTTAACAGTAAAGTAATATAAGGATAAATTTGAAACTTAGGCAAAACCTAAAGAACTTATTTTTGAAATTGAAAACCTAAGGACTAAATCCAAATTAGATGAAACCTTAAGAGCTAAATATGATTTTTCCCATCAATTTTTAATTGGTTTTCTTTCTTTGCCTCTTTTCAAGAATGAAACGTTCATCTTCTTAGTATTTAATCCAATATTCAAGAATGGCTTTAATATTTTATTTTTTTTCTTATCTAGTGCTATCGATTTTTATAAGCCTTGTTTCAAGAATGGAAGTTGGAGAATAAGTTTTTAATGCTACCGTTTTTCATTTCCCATTTTGAACGTGTAAATGAAATGAATAGTTTTTTTTTTTTTTTTTTTTTTTTTTCTATTCCCCATTTGCTTAGCATTTAATGCATAATTTAAGAATTAATTGAGTTGGAAAGTAAGATTTTAAATGGCCAAAATCTTGAACTGGAAAGTAAAACTTCACTATGTTGATAATTACGCATAAATCCCAAACCTCAAAAACAAGTCCACATTCAATAAAAAAAAAAAATCGTAAATCATATTAAGTCCTCTAACATTAATTGGAAAGGATACAATGAATTTATTGAGTTGGAAAGTAATTATATGGTTTTAAATGGCCAAAATCTTGAATGTGAAAGTAAACCTTCACTACGTGGATAGTAAACCTTTATTATTATTATTTAACCCATATGAAAAAATGTTTCCTTAAAATTCTAACTTCATCCAAAATGTTTCCTTAAACTTCTAACTTAAAAACGTTTCCTTATTTCTATTGTTCAGCAATTCTTTTAAAAAAAAAAAAAAATGAAAGCTCTCGCTCTCGGCAAGTCTCAACAAATTAAAGCTGCAGAAAAAATAAATAAATTGAAAAGTAACAATAACTTCGGACCACATCCTCCATGAAAAAACCCTACCTTCAATATAATCCCAAACATTTACAACCTCAAAAACCCTTCCTTCAGCATAATCCCAAACATATCAACATTAACAACTAACACAACAACAATGAATAATTTGAAAATGTACAAGAAACCCAAAAAAAATAGCTAGAGAGAGAGAGAGGTTAACAAAGAGATATAGTGATTTACTTGGAAAATGCAAAAAAAAAAAAAAAAATTGAGCGAGAATGAGCGAAAGAGATGAGAGCTGCGAGGAGAAAAAAAAAAAGCCTCAAAGATCATACCTTTTTTGTAGTTTTTAATTCTTTTATAAGTCTTTTAATCAACGGTATGATCTTTGAGGGTTTTTTTTTTTTTGGTGCTATATATATGTCAACTTCATGATAGTTGATGAGAAACAATTTTCCTGATGGGTTGTTTGGTTGCTGGCAAAACAGATCAAGGAAAGAAAAGAAAGTTCGAAATCTTCTTCACATTTATTTTTCTCCTATGGGTTCTAAGAAATACATGATAGCAACAATTTAAATAATGCATCATTCACAATTAAATTTTTCAAGACCAATGGCGTTGTGGTGGGTATGGAATTTTTAATTTTTTTTTTCACTTTTTCCTTCTTTTTGAAAATTATTATAAATAAGGTATTTTGGTCATATTTTTTCTTCCTAGCTTGTTAAATCCTAACGGAGGGGGGAGATTAAAAAGGGATGAAACATCGAACACCAACATTGCAAATTTTGATAATTTGGAGGCAACATCGCAAAAGTTATGACAATTCGAGATCAGGGTAAGTAAATTTCCCTAAGTTTCTAATTTAAAAAAATAAACAATTTAGTAATCACTAATAATTATTTAATTTTGACAATCCAAGTGAAATGACAGATGATCTTTTCCATTATTTTCTTTTGTTTATGATGTGAAACTTTCATTTTAAGACTTACAAACTCTCTATCGTAATTAATATAGAGATGTGTTATACATCCGTCTCTTATTATTTTTTGTTGATATGACAATGTCAATCCACCTTTAAATCAATCTTAATTAAAAAGAAAAAAAAAATACAAAAGGTGAATTGACAATGTTACATCAGCGAAGAATGATAGAAGAAGGATAATAGAGAATACAAAATAACATTTCTCATCTCAATAATATATGTATTCGAGAACATGTACTATATACACACATATTTTTCTGAAAATATTTTCAAAAGTTTTTCCTACTTTTCTTCATTCCCTATTAATTTAAAATTTTATCTGCATGACTCAGAAATTAAATGGCCATCAATTCCTTAATTCAAATCAGTCGTTTTTAGGTATGTATGGAGTGCAAAAACAAGTAAATTTATAAACGACAGATAAGAGTATGAAAAACATTACGAATTCAATCTCATCTTTTATGGCAGGTGTTTTAAATCATATTAATCACTCAATTAGATAGAGAATTTAACTTATAACTCATAATCTTTCATCGCTTTTGCAATTAGGGTATCTATCTTTAAAAAGTGTCAATTTAGAGTATCTATCTTTCCAGTTTTTTCAATTTCAACCATCTGTTAGAATTTTCCGTTAAATTCTATCAAAATTTTCAAAGATTCTAATGAATGGTTGAAATTGAAAAAAATTGAAAAATGATTACCCTAAATTGACAATTTTTAAAGATGGATACATTAATTTCAAAGTAATGAAAGATCATGGATTATAAGAGAAGTTCTCCCAAATAGTTATTTTAAAATGCAATTGGGCCTTAAATATTTTCTGTTTTAAAACACACCCCTTTCTTGCTGCTGGTTGAATCCGTCATTTTTTTTTTTTTCAAATATTCTTCTATTAAAAAGAATAATACTACTCTTCACACACATGAGTAATCAATCTTTCCTTGTTGTATCAAATATTAGTATATATGCTACTTTTTATTTATTTAATTATTTTGTTCTCACGTACGTAGCTAATGGTATTCTAAATATTATTGGTTTAGTGGCAGAGCCAGTTGCCGCACTATATCGAGAACAAATCTGCTTAGGCGTTTGTCCAGGTGACTGGCAATGCAATAAGAATTGCATCAAGTGGGGATACCCAAAGGGGGGCGTTTGTATTGGATTTAGCACCTCAGACCACCTGCTTTGCTGCTGTATTAACAGAAGACCTTAACTGTGGGCGATAATCCAAAACTGATCTGGGCCTTCAATATTTCCCTTAATTGTTTTGCATGGCTTTGAGTTTTAACCTTCGATCAGTCAAAATAAATTACTAGAATCTTTAATTATGAACTAGTGTTGCACCACTTGAATACTTGCTTTTAATTTCCAGTAAAATGCAAATAAATTAATAAGGATATTAGCAAAATCCTGATATAAAGAATTCAATGACCAGCTTTAGCAAGTGCTTTTTCCATTAAGGGCAAAGAATACTATATCAACCAAATAGGAATAAACCGAAAATCTAATTAATATATTTTCCATATATTCTAACATGCCTTTTGAACATATATATGAAGAATGCATGTGAGAATCACGATCTCAATTTAATTAATAGATTGAAATAGAAGAATTTTCTCAAACCTAATTTAGGCTCCGTCTGTCTTGACAGTCAGTTTTCCCTATTTTCCATTGTTTGCAAATTAATAAGGATATTACAAAAAACCTTATTTAAACTAGTCATTCATGACCGACAGCATGCAGCTCTAATAACCGTTTTTCAGTCAAAGTTTTTGTCTAAGTTGAATTTGAAGAAATTTCTCCATATAAATTGACGTTTGTCTTTAGAGCATATGAAAAATGCATGTGAGACTCACGTGTTTTAAGGACAAATATCAATTTAATAGACTGACTTAGAATTTAATTTTTATTTTTTAAAAAAAAAAAAAAACTTGCTTGTGATATGTTGGTCATTTAGTTCTAGCTAAAAAGAAATGGTGAATATAATTAAGTACATCAATTTATACGTTTCCATCAGCCCATCAACAAACATAAGTCCACACATTCAATAAAAAAAAATCCTAAATCATATTAAGTCCTCTAACATTACTTGGAAAGGATACAATGAATTTATTGAATTGGAAAGTAAGATTTTAAATGGCCAAAATCTTGAACTGGAAAGTAAACCTTCGATCACCATGTTGATAATTACGCATAAATCCCAAACCTCAAAAACTACTCCACATTCAATAAAAAAAAAAAATCGTAAATCATATTAAGTCATCTAACATTAATTGGAAAGGATACAATGAATTTATTGAATTGGAAAGTAATTATAAGATTTTAAAGTTTCCTAAGTTTTTAATTTTAAAAAATAAACAATTTAGTAGTCATTAATAATTATTTAAGTTTGACAATCCAAGTGAAATGGGAGATGATCTTATCCATTATTTTCTTTTGTTTATGATGTGAAACTTTCATTTTAAAGCTTACAAACTCTCTATCGTAATTAATATAGGGATGTGTTATACATCTGTCTCTTATTATTTTTTGCTGATAAGACATTGTCAATCCACCTTTAAATCAATCTTAATTAAAAAGAAAAAAAAATACAAATGGTGAATTGACAATGTCACATCAGCGAAGAATGATAGAAGAAGGATAATAGAGAATACAAAATAGCATTTCTCATCTCAATAATATATGTATTCGAGAACATGTACTATATACACACATATTTTTCCGAAAATATTTTCAAAACTTTTTCCTACTTTTCTTTATTCCCTATTAATTTAAAATTTTATCCACATGACTCAGAAATTAAATGGCCATCAATTCCTTGATTCAAATCAGTCGTTTTTAGGTATGTATTGAGTGCAAAAAGAAGGAAATTTATGAATGACAGATAATAGTATGAAAAACATTAAGAATTCAATCTCATCTTTTATGGCAGGTGTTTTAAATCATATTAATCACTCAATTATATAGAGATTTGGAGATAATATATAATTAGACTTGCTTTCGGCTTCATCCCCATCCCATCCTATCACAACGAAAGTGTTCGTAAGCATCATACCTTCACATAATGTCTTCCCATTACGTTTTACCTGTCAATGGACGCTGCTTCATGGGGATTCTTTGTATTGCTTTGCTTTTGGCTTCAGGTAAAATGCCTCATCTATCTCATACTAGATAGGAGAATTGTGTCCCAGTTCGTTAGTGTAGGTTTGGTTTAATAGTTTCAAAACGTGTTGTTTGAAAAAAAATTGTTATTGGGAACTTAACTTATAACTCCTAATCTTTCATCGATTTTGCAATTAGGGTTTCCCATCTTTAAAAATTGTCAATTTAGGGTATCCATCTTTCCAGTTTTTTCAATTTCAACCCTCTGTTAGAATTTTTCGTTAAATTCTATCAAAATTTCCAAAGATTCTAACGAATGGTTGAAATTGAAAAAAAATTTAAAAATGGTTACCTTAAATTGACAATTTTCAAAGATGGATACCCTAATTTCAAAAGTGATAAAAGATCATAGATTATAAGTGAAGTTCTTCCAAATAGTTATTTTAAAATGCAATTGGGCCTTAAAAATTTTATGTGTTTTAAAACACACCCCTTTCTTGCGGCCGTTTGAATCCGTCATTTTTTTTTTCAAAGATTCTTTTATTAAAAAGAATAAAGCTATATATACTCTTTACACACGAGTAATTAATCTTTCCTCGCTGTATCAAATATTAGTATATATGCTACTTTTTAGTGATTTAATTATTTTGTTCTCACGTACGTAGCTAATGGTATTCTAAATATTATTGGTTTAGTGGCAGAGCCAGTAGCCGCACTATATCAAGCCCAAATCTGCGTAGGCGTTTGCCCAGGTGACTGGAAGTGCAATCAGAATTGCATCAAGTTGGGATATCAAAAGGGCGGACAATGTATTGGATTTAGGCCATCAGGCCCCCTGCTTTGCTGCTGTATAAACACACCTTAACTGTGGGCGATTATCCAAAACTGATCTGGGCCTTCAATATTTCCCTTAATTGTTTTGCATGGCTTTGAGTTTTAACCTTCGATCAGTCAAAATAAATTACTGGAATCTTTAATTATGAACTAGTGTTGCACCACTTGAATACTTGCTTTTAATTTCCAGTAATATGCAAATTAATTAATAAGGATATTACCAAAATCCTGATTGAAAGAAGTCAATGACCAGCTTTAGCAACTGCTTTTTTGAATAAGGGCAGAGAATACTATATCAACCAAACAGGAAAACAAGGAAAATATAATAAATTTTCCATATATTCTAACATGTCTTTAGAACATATATATGAAGAATGCATGTGAGAATCACGTTGGGATATCCAAAGGGGGGAGTTTGTATTGGATTTAGCCCCTCAGGCCCCTGCTTTGCTGCTGTACTAACACATGACCTTAATTATGGGTGATTATCCAAAAACTGATCTGGGCCTTCAATATTTCCCTTAATTGTTTTTGCATGGCTTTGAGTTTTAACCTTCCATCAGTCAAAATAAATTATTGGAATCTTTAATTATGAACTAGTGTTGCACCACTTGAATACTTGCTTTTAATTTCCAGTAATATGCAAATTAATTAATAAGGATATTACCAAAATCCTGATTGAAAGAAGTCAATGACCTGCTTTAGCAACTGCTTTTTCCAATAAGGGCAGAGAATACTACATCAACCAAATAGGAAAACAAGGAAAATATAATATATTTTCCATATATTCTAACATGTCTTTAGAACATATATATGAAGAATGCATGTGAGAATCACGATCTCAATTTAATTAATAGACTGAAACAGAAGAATTTTCTCAAACCTAATTTAGGCTCTGTCCGTCTCATCAGTTAGTTTTCCCTATTTTTCACTGTTTGCAAATTAATAAGGATATTACAAAAATCCTTATTTAAACAAGTCAATCACGACCAATAGCTTGCAGCTCTAGTAACCGTTTTCAGGCAAAGTTTTTCTCCAAGTAGAATTTGAAGAAATTTCTCCATATAAATTGACATTTGTCTTTAGAGCATATGAAAAATGCATGCGAGACTCACGTGTTTTGAGGACAAATATCAATTTAATAGACAGACTTAGAATTTAATTTTTTTTTTTAAAAAAATAAAATAAAATTGCTTGTGATATGTTGGTCATTTAGTTCAAGCTAAAAAGAAAAGGTGAATATAATTAAGTACATCAATTTATACGTTTCCATAAATCCATCAGAAAACAATTCAATTAAAAAAAAAATCCTAAATCATATTAAGTCCTCTAACATTATTTGGAAAGGATAAAATGAATTTATTTAATTGGAAAAAGTAAGATTTTAAATGGCCAAAATCTTTAACGGGAATGTAAACCTTCACTATGTTGATAATTTGGCTTAAATTCCAAGCCTATTAAACAAGTCCACATTCAATAGTTTCTCTCAGTGCCGGCCCTAGAGAGAGCAACGCTTGGGAGGTTTGTTTCCTTGGGGGGAGGTTTCCACGCCTCCCTCCCCCAATGGTGTTTCCTCCCTCGCCTTTTTAGGGTGGGGGATGATTTTTTCTCAGCCTTTGCTATTGCTAGTGGAGTTTTTTTGTGTCTCCAAGCCATTAAGACTTTGGAGTTTTTTTTTCACCCGGATTAGATCCGGTAGTGGTTGATGTTCCCCGGCAGAAGACTTCACAGGATTTGGGTTGCGGAGTGACTTTCTAGTGTGTTTTCCAGCGAAGTTTCTGACATGGTTTTTCTTTGCTTGGTTTTCTTTCTATGGAGTCAGATTTGCTCACTTCGGCTGGTTTTCCCAAGACACACGCCTCTCCACCGTGGTTGCCAGTTTCTTCCGGTCCACACTACAAAAAAACATGCAATTAGCCACGTGGCTACAGTAGCCGTTACTGTAGCCACGTGGCCAATTAGCCACGTGTATTAATTACACATGGCCAATTAGCCACGTGTAATAAATAGACGTGGCTAGATGACAGTTAGCCACGTGTATTAATTACACGTGGCTAATTGGCCACGTGTAATTAATACGCGTGGCTAAAATATTTATATTTTTTTATAATTTTTTATATTTATATTTGTAATTGGCCACGTGTATTAATATGCGTGGCCAAGTAGCCACATGTATTTATTACACGTGGCTAATTGGCCACGTGTAATAAATACGCGTGGCTAAAATATTTATATTTTTTTATAATTTTTTATATTTATATTTGCAATTGGCCACGTGTATTAAATACGCGTGGCCAACTGTTTTTGAAAATATATTTAAAATATATATATAAAATAAAAATATATTTAAAATGTAAATCAAGAATTTGGCCACGTGGCTTTCGGCCACGTGGCCAAAATTGGTGCAGGTAGGTGCGCGGGAATTGTCCCGCACGCCTACCTGCACCAATTTTGAAATATATAATATATATATATATATATTATAAATTATATTCTCTCGCTCTCAATTCTCTCTCTCAGTGTTCTCTCTCTCTCCCTCTCGCTCGCTCTCTCTCGCAGTGTTCTCTCTCTCTCCCTCTCGCTCGCTCTCAATTCTCTCTCTCTCAGTGTTCTCTCTCTCTCCCTCTCGCTCGCTCTCTCTCGCTCTCTCTCTCTCAGTGTTCTCTCTCTCTCCCTCTCGCTCACTCTCTCTCCCTCTCGCTCTCTCTCGCTCTCTCTCTCTCTCTCTCTCCGTCAGACGCGCACCACCGGCCAGCTCTCCGTCAGGCGCACACCACCGGCCAGCTCCCCGACCACCGCGTGGCCGGCCTTCCCGACGTCGACGTCTCTCTCCGTCAGTACCCTCTCACTCTCTTTCTCTGAATCTCTAATACCTCTCTCTCTCTGTCTCTCTCACTCTTTGTCTCTCTCACTCTTTGTATCTCTCTCGGTATGGCCTTCCCGACGAGAGTTGGACGTACACTCCAGAATATTAGGAAGGAAAAAAAATAAAAATAAAAATAGAAGAAGAAAAGATAATATAATTGTTGGCAACGTGCATTAAGTATACATGGCCCAAAAAAAAATTTAAAAAAAAAAAAAAACATTTAGCCACGTGTATTAAAATACACGTGGCTAACAATTGGCCGCGTGTATTAAAATACACGCGGCCAACTGTGCAGTTAATGTCACCCGGTTCCACCACGTGTATTTACGTGGCCACTTGCACGTGGCCAACAGTTCGCCACGTGTACAGTGACCGTACACGTGGCGAACTGCAAGTGGCAAAAAATAATTTTTTTTGTAGTGCCAGCAGCCTAGCCACGGCTGTGCCGGTTCTTCATGCTAGGCACTTGGCCTACTCGCGCCAGGGGAGTCTCTCCCTGGACCGGCGTGTGTGGGTCACAGCTTGTCTTTCAGGCTGCGATTGGGGGGTTTTCGGTGGTTCCGAGGTCCTCTGGCGAGTTTCTGTTGCAGAGGAAGTCTTTAGAGGCGGCGCATGGTCTGCACGCTCCATCGCCGATGACGGCGCCACTCAACCCTGGTCTCGATGTTGGCTTCTATTTTAGGATGTTTATGTTTTTTTTTATCTAGTGTGTTCACAGTTTGCCTCTGTGATGCTTAAATGTTATTAGAATATTTGTTGGCTTAGGTGTTAGATCTGCCATCTTTTATTTGTTGAGTGTGCTTTATTCTAAAGAGTCGCTCATTGTTTGTCAAGTAATGATTATGTATTGTTTAGGTTGCTGTACAAGTCAAATTTATCTGGCTTAGGGTATGGGAGTCTTGAACCTCTTGTTATTGTCCTTGTCCTAGGGTTTTTCGATTCAATGAAGAAGGTCTACTCTATTCAAAATAATAATAATAAAAAAAAGTCCACATTCAATAATAATAATAAAAAAATCATAAATCATATTAAGTCCTCTAACATTAATTGGAAAGGATACAATGAATTTATTGAATTGGAAAATAATTAGATGATTTAAAACGGCCAAAATCTTGAATTTGAAAGTAAACCTTCACTATGTGGATAGTAAATCTTTATTATTATTATTTAACCCGTATGAAAAAATGTTTCCTTGAACTTCTACTTCATCCAAAATGTTTCCTTAAACTTCTAACTTCACCCATAATCATGTTTCTTTATTTCTATTGTTTAGCAATTCTTTAAAAAAATAAATAAATAAATAAATAAAAGAAGAAAAAAAGAAAAGGAAAGAAAGCTCTCGCTCTCGCTCTCTGCAAGTCTCAACAAATTAAAGCTGCAGAAGAAAACAAAAATTGAAATGTAACAACAATTTCGGACCACATCCTCCATGAAAAAACCCTACCTTCAATATAATCCCAAACATTTACAACCTGAAAAACCCTTCCTTCAACATAATCCCAAACATATCAACATTAACAATTTACACCACAACAACAATGAATAATTTGAATATGTACAAGAAACCCAAAAAAAAAATAGCTAGAGAGAGAGAGGTTAAGAGAGAGAGATATAGTGATTTACCTAGAAAATGCGAAAAAAAAAAAAAAAAAAACCTCAAAGATCATACCTTTTTTGTAAATTTTTAATTCTTTTATAAGTCTTTTAATTAATGGTATGATCTTTGAGGGTTTTTTTTTTTTTTTGGTGCTATATGTCAATTTCAAGATAGTTGATGCAAAACAATTTTGCCCATGGGTTGTTTGGTTGCTGGCAAAACAGATCAAGAAAAGAAAAGAAAGTTCGAAGCCTTCTTCACATTTTACTTTTCTCCTATGGATTCTAAGAAATTCAAGATAGAACAAATTTTAAACAATAGCATCATTCACAATTGAATTTTTCAAGACCAACGGCGTTGTAGAGGGTATGGAATTTTTTTTTTTTCACTCTTTTTTTTTTTTATTTTTTAAAAATAATTATAAATAAGGTATTTTGGTTATATTTTTTCTTCCTTTTTCAATCCTAACATAGGGGTAGATTGAAAAGGGATGAAACATTGAACACCAACATTGCAAATTTTGATAATTTGGAGGCAACATCGCAAAAGTTATGACAATTCGAGATCAAGGTAAGTAAAGTTTCATAAGTTTTTAATTTAAAAAAATGAACAATTTAGTAGTCATTAATAATTATTTAAGTTTCACAATCCAAGTGAAATGGGAGATGATCTTATCCATTTTTTTTCTTTTATTTATGATGTGAAACTTTCATGTTAAGGCTTACAAACTCTCTGTCGTAATTAATATAAAGATGTGTTATACATCCATCTCTTATTATTTTTTGCTGATATGACATTGTCAATCCACTTTTAAATCAATCTTAATTAAAAAGGAAAAAAAAATACAAATGGTGAATTGACAATGTCACATCAGCGAAGAATGATAGAAGAAGGATAATAAAGAATACAAACTAGCATTTCTCATCTCAATAATATATGTATTCGAGAACATGTACTATATACACACATATTTTTCCGAAAATATTTTCAAAACTTTTTCCTACTTTTCTTTATTCCCTATTAATTTAAAATTTTATCCACATGACTCAGAAATTAAATGGCCATCAATTCCTTGATTCAAATCAGTCGTTTTTTAGGTATGTATGGAGTGCAAAAACAAGTAAATTTATAAAAGACAGATAAGAGTACAAAAAACATTAAGAATTCAATCTCATCTTTTATGGTAGGTGTTTTAAATCATATTAATCGCTCAATTAGAAAGAGATTTGGAGATAATATATAATTAGACTTACTTTCGGCTTCATCCCCATCCCATCCTATCACAAAGAAAGTGATCGTAAGCATCATACCTTCACATAATGTCTTCCTGTTACATTTTACCTGTCAATTGACGCTGCTTCATGGGGATTCTTTGTATTGCTTTGCTTTTGGCTTCAGGTAAAATTCATCATCTATCTCATACTAGATAGGAGAATAGTGTCCCAATTCGTTAGTGTCGGTTTGGTTTAGCAGTTTCAAAACGTGCTGTTTGAAAAAATAGTTATTAAGAACTTAACTTATAACTCATAATCTTTCATTGCTTTTGCAATTAGGGTATCCATATTTAAAAAGTGTCAATTTAGGCCAAGGTATATATCCATCTTTCCAGTTTTTTCAATTTCAACAATCTGTTAGAATTTTCGTTAAATTCTATCAAAATTTCCAAAGATTCTAATGAATGGTTGAAATTGAAAAAAATTTAAAGATGATTACCCTAAATTGACAATTTTTAAAGATGAATACCCTAATTACAAAAGTGATGAAAGATCATAGATTATAAGTGAAGTTCTCCCAAATAGTTATTTTAAAATGCAATTGGGCGTTAAAAAATTTTATGTGTTTTAAAACACACCCCTTTCTTGCGACCGCTTGAATCTGTCATTTTTTTTTTCAAATATTCTTTTATTAAAAGAATAATGCTACTCTTCACACACACACACACACGAGTAATTAATCTTTCCTTGCTGTATCAAATATTAGTATATATGCTACTTTTTATTTATTTAATTATTTTGTTCTCATGTACGTATCTAATGGTATTCTAAATATTAATTATTGGTTTAGTGGCAAAGCCAGTAGCCGCACTTAGTGGCGGACTAGCGTTAGGGCCAGCAGGGGCCACGGCCCCTGCTTGCTCCTGAAAAAAAAAATTAAAAAATAAAAAATAAAAATAAAAAATTATTATACTACCTTTTGGTCTTCAAACTTGGAATTCCCAAGTTGGCCCCACCATTACTAACCAATAGCCTGCTTTTTTTTGTTTTTTTGTTTTTTTTGAGGGGCCGACATCATGCTTCATTCAGTTCATTGCTTCTTCCGTCTATTATTCATTAGCCATTTAGCCTCTGCCTCAAGCCCTCTATTAGCAGTCTATCAGGAGTCCAAGACACTCCATCAGTCCATCTCACCTGCAGCACCTCAACGCACGCACGACTCAAGAAATGAAGACAGTCAAGAGAAATGAAATGATGGAAGAAAAAAAAACCCTATAAAAGCTTAAGACAAAGAACTAAAGAAGTGAAAGAACGAACAAAAAAAAAAAGAAAAAGAAAAAAAACTTACACCAAAACAAAATGGTGCGGCCGTGACTTCACTGACTTGTGAGGCCGAGGGTGTTGCATTGCGCCACTGCTAGTGACTGGTGAGTGGTGTTTGTGGCTATGGTGGAAAAAGAAGTTGAAGTGAAAGTGTGAAACTCAGAAACTGTGGAGTGTGGAAGTTGGCATTTTCTTGAGGTATTTTTTTTTTTAGTGTTCAATGAGTATGAAGAACTTTTTTTTCTTTTTTTCTTTTTTAAAAAAAAAAATGTTAGTTTTGAGGTTTGGCTAGTTTGCAGGTGTTGAAGTCTTGAAGAGCAGAAGAAGGAAGAGGACAAGAGGTTTTTCACTATTTTTGGGCATTGCTTCTCCACTATACTTGTGCTGATCTTGTGACTCTTGTCTACAAGGTAATTTTTCTATTCAAATTTTCAGATTTTTTTTTGGTTTTGGGTTATATATGAAATTATGAATGATGTTAGTTTGAAATTTTTAGTTTTTCAGATTTTTTTTTTTTTTTTAGTTTAGTGTTATATAGACTCTTGTTTTTTTGTTTTTTTTTTTTTAGATTGTATGATTGTTAGACTCTGATTTTTTTTTTTATTATTATTATTTTTTTTTTAACTTTGATTGTGTCTTATGGAGTTGTAATTTAATTTGAAAAAATTTAGGTTCATCAAGCATGTCAAAGTTTAAAACTATCAAGTCATTCTTAAAAAAAAAAAAAGTTGATGTTCCAGAAAGTAATCCACCATTGAATTTTAGTGCTGAAACTTCAAATCTCAAAGAACGTCCTCTTAAATCTCAAAGGGTTGAAGTTGAAGAACATCCTTATGAATCTCTAATTGTGGAAGCTCAAGAGATTCCTTTTAAATCCTCAACGCTTAATGTTAACAAAGTTTATGCTTTTTCTATAGAATGGGATCCATGAAAACGTCCTCCGATGTGGGACTATCCAGTCAATCGACGTGATGAAATAAGAATGGCTTATTTGAAAGCGCGTCCATATCAAATTTTTTGTCTAGACTATCCACTTTCTGGACCAAAAAATATCCCCGTCATTTTCAAGCTTCATGGTTCACACAATTTTCATCTTGGCTTGAATATTCTCCTACTACGGATGACGCATATTGTCTACCATGTTATCTTTTTACAATGAACCCAGTTGGATGTCCTGGATGAGATGTATTTATCACCAAGGGATTTAGAAATTGGAAAAAGGTTCACGATGGAAAGAAATGTGCCTTTTTTACTCATATTGGAGAGGATCCTTGTTCACCCCATAATAATGCAGTGAAATCTTGTGAGGATTTAAAACAACAATCACAGCATATCGATAAATTATTGAATGCACAAAGTACTGAACAAATTCAAAATAATCGACTACGTGTAAAAACTTCTATTGATGTTGTTTGGTGGCTTGCATTTTAAGGATGTGCTTTTAGAAGTCATGATGAGACTCCTGATTCAAAAAATCGAAGTAATTGTCTTGAGATGATTAAAATTTTGGCATCATATAATGAAAAAGTTGGAACAGTTGTTTTGGAAAATGCTCATAAATCTGCAAAGTATACTTCACATAGAATTCAAAAGAAGATTTTGCAAGTCATGGCAAGTAAAGTGCGAGATAAAATTCGTGAAAATATTGGAGACTCTAAATTTTGTAATATTGTTGATGAAGCACGAGATGAGTCTAAAAGAGAACAAATGGCTATTGTTTTGATATTTATTGACAAATATGGTTTTATACAAGAACGCTTCTTTGATCTTGTTCATGTTAAAGATACTTCGGCATTGACTCTCAAGAATAAAATATCTGATGTTCTTTCTCATCATGAACTTGACATTCAAAATATTTGTGGACAAGGATATGATGGTGCTAGCAATATGCGTGGTGAATGGAAAGGATTGCATGCATTATTTCTTCATGATTGTCCTTATGCATACTATGTTCATTGTTTTGCTCATCGATTGCAATTAGTATTAGTTACTGCATCTAGAGAAGTGGTTTCTGTTAATGAGTTCTTCACAAATTTGAATTTCATTATCAATATGGTTGGTGTTTCATGTAAACGTCACGATCAACTACAAGCTGCTCAAGCAGAAAAAATTGCACATATGCGAGCTATTGGTAATCTTGAAATTGGAAAAGGAGCTAACCAAATTGGCACTTTTGAAATGAGCTGGTGATACTCGTTGGGGTTCTCATTATAATTCTATTTGTAGCCTAATAAGTATGTTTGATGCTACCTGTTCAGTGCTTGAAATAATTAGAAGAGAATGAGCTAATAGCTAATTACTCTCAACGGGGAGATGCTAATGCTGCTTATAAAATGGTTACATCCTTCGAATTCATTTTTATTTTACAGTTGATGAAGGAAATCATGGGTATTACTGATGTTCTTTGTCAAGCTTTGCAGCAAAAATCTCAAGACATTTTGAATGCTATTAATTCAATTTCTGCTGCAAAAAAACTTATCAAAAAGCTGAGAGATGATGATTGGGAGAAATTGCTTGAGAGTGTTGTCTCTTTCTCCAAGAAATTTGAAATTGACATCCCAGACTTGAGTGCTCGTTATGTTGAAGGTCGAGGTCGTAATCAACGGAATCACATTACAGTGGAGCATCATTATCATTTTGACATATTCAATGCTGCTATAGACTTTCAACTGCAAGAGCTTAATTGTAGGTTTGGTGAAAGGGCAGTCAAACTTTTGACATTTAGCTCAGCTTTGGATCCAAAGGATGGTTATAAATCATTTAAAATTGATTATATATGTAGTCTTGCGGAGGTGTATTATCCTCTTAATTTTTCTAAGCAGGAGAAAATTAATTTGGGATTCCAGTTGAAGTATTTTGAACTAGATGTGCATAATGATTTGAAGTTGCAAAATTGAATCATTGGGCATTGGACGCAAGGTGCATATAATTGAATCACATACACTACACTTGATCGATACTAATCAATAAAATAACTAGGATCAGGACAAATGCATGTTGGTAAGTGTGCTGCATGGGCTAACTATCTTATTATAAATAGGGGGTGGTGTCAATATATGTGTCATCCACTCTCATAAAGATCAATTTTCAACCCCACTTACCCATGGCATCTCTAGTCTCCCTACTTACCATACTGACCATCATCAAACCATTATTCAACTCATCTTTAGCACGACTTCCGACCACCACCCCCTCAGCACCATTAGTTCCATCTCCACCTCTCCCTACATTGCCATCTCCTTCGCCACCTCCCCCTTCATTGCCAACAACACCACCAACACCCACTCCCTCCGCACCATTAGTTCCATCTCCAGCTCTCCCTCCATTGCCATTCCCTTCGCCACCTCCTCCTCCAATGCCAACATTAATGCCACCAACACCTCCTAATCTCCTCATGTCTGCTGAGATTTTCCCCAAACCTTTTAGGCTTGGAGTATACTTTATTCGTATAGGGCTAGGTAACCCTCCACTCAGCCAAAATATGGTTATAGACACGAGGAGTGACATAACATGGTTTGAGTGTAAACCTTGTAATTGTGAACAAACCCCAGGACGCCTTGTATTCGACCCACTAAATTCCTCTTCTTTTTCCGTGGTACCTTGTGACGATGCCGCCTGTAATCACTTCGGTTGCAACAACAATCAGTGTCAGTACGAGGTGAAATATTTGGACGGCTCCTTTACGAAGGGCTCTCTAGCACTCGATACGCGCGCTCGAGTTTGGAAGCACCGCTATTCTGAATGTGTTCACTGGGTGCGGGCACTTGAACTAGTTCATAGTGCCTGGAATCAATGGCTTGATGGGCCTTGGAGGTGGGCCATTGTCATTGCCGTCTCAACTTCGGCTCCGTGGATTGGCTGACATGTTCAGCTATTGCTTGCCGCCTGTTTCAAATTTTGGGTCACCAGGTTGGTTGAATTTCAGCCTTCCACGTGCGGTGCTACCTGCGGGAATCTCATGGATCCCCTTGCTCCGCAATTCAAAAATGCAGACCTTTTATTCTGTCGAGCTCTCGGGCCTTGGGATTGGAGACATGCGACTGCCCATTCCTCCAAACAGCTTCACAACGACAAAAAAAGGGCTTTGGGGGAGTGATTATTGATTCGGGTGCAACGTATACCCACTTACCGACGCCTGTTTGTTTACAGTTTTTGCAACGTAAGCATTACGAAAAACCTCATAAACAGGCGTTGGTAAGTGGGTATACGTTGCACCCGAATCAATAATCACTCCCCCAAAGCCCTTTTTTTGTCGTTGTGAAGTTGTTTGGGGGAATGGGCAGTCGCATGTCTCTAATCCCAAGGCCCGAGAGCTCGACAGAATAAAAGGTCTGCATTTTTGAGTTGCGGAACAAGGGGATCCATGCGATTCCCGCAGGTAGCATCGCAGGTGAAAGGCTGAAATTCAACCAACCTGGTGACCCAAAAATCGAAACCGGCAGCAAGCAATAGCTGAACATGTCAGCCAATCCACAGAGTCGAAGTTGAGATGGCAATGACAATGGCCCACCTCCAAGGCCCATCAAGCCATTGATTCCAAGCACTATGAACTGCTTCAAGTGCCCGCACCCAGTGAACACATTCAGAATAGCGGTGCTTCCAAACTCGAGCGTATCGAGTGCAAGAGAGTCCTTTGTAAAGGAGCCGTACAAATATTTCACCTCGTACTGACATTGATTGTTGTTGCAACCGAAGTGATTACAGGTGGCATCGTCACAAGGTACCACGAAAAAAGAAGAGGAATTTAGTGGGTCGAATACAAGGCGTCCTGGGGTATGGTCACAATTACAAGGTTTACACTCAAACCATGTAACGTCACTCCCCGTGTCTATAACCATATTTTGGCTGAGTGGAGGGTTACTTAGCCCTATACGAATAAAGTATACTCCAAGCCCAAAAGGTTTGGGGAAAATCTCAGCAGACATGAGGAGATTAGGAGGTGTTGGTGGCGTTAATGTTGGCATTGGAGGAGGAGGTGGCGAAGGGAATGGCAATGGAGGGAGAGCTGGAGATGGAACTAATGGTGCGGAGGGGGTGGGTGTTGGTGGTGTTGTTGGCAATGGAGGGGAGGTGGCGAAGGAGATGGCAATGTAGGGAGAGGTGGAGATGGAACTAATGGTGCGGAGGGGTTGGTGGTCGGAAGTTGTGCTAAAGATGAGTTGAATAAGGGGTTGATGATGGTCAGTATGGTAAGGAGGGAGACTAGAGACGCCATGGGTAAGTGGGGTTGAAAATTGATCTTTATGAGAGTGCATGGATGACACATATATTGACACCACCCCCTATTTATAATAAGATAGTTAGCCCATGCAGCACACTTACCAGCATGCATTTGTCCTGATCCTAGTTATTTTATTGATTAGTATCGATCAAGTGTAGTGTGATTCAATTATATGCACCTTGCGTCCAATGCCCAATGGTTCACTGCCACGTTTCCATGCATCGATCATACGATACCAAAGTCCAAAAGGGCTGGAGCAGATCGAAGATGGATAACTGCTAATTAATTATATCTAAAACATGTGTGTTTGGGGTGTACGTTGATATGAGTTGGACCACTCGTCTCTTTAATCTTTATCAAAGCAGCCAGCATGTGTTTGGGTTATTCCTATTTTCCAAAATAGGAAAAAGCAAACGCAGTCTTTGTAAAGTCTGAATGCACTTGAACGACCCAAGTTGATATGAGAGAGAAATAGTAGATCGAAGAAGTGAATGAATGAGAAAAAGAAGCATGCACGATGCGATGGGAGGGTATGCTGTGGTCCTCCTCTCAAAGAGTTGGGAAAAACACTCGAAAAGCACCGTGTCAGATTCTCCAAACGTTTAAGGAAAAAGAACTATCAGTGAACTTGAGTTCATCATAGAAACACATGAATGGTCCCCCAGTATATATATTTGCATTATTTTTTAAAGTATTTTTGTGGGAGATCAAAAACCGAAAAAAGCTAAAGGTTATTATTGAATTGCTCTTATATATATGTAAATAGATTGGTCATTGTACAACAAGATAAATCCCTTTGATGACGTAATGCTATGGAATTTGGGAAAAAAAACTTGGCACCAAACGTACGCACAACAAGATAAAATATAGACCATTCCTCACATGCAAAAGTTTTATGCCTCAAACTATGTGTTTAAATTTTAATTATATGAGGTTTGAGATCTTCTAGTAACGTACCCAAACTATCCTGTTATGAATTCTCTTAATAAATAAATAGAAAATCTGGATCATTCGTGAGCCTGCCAAACAGGCTTAAATTTAGAGCATGTATTGTGTTTTGTTTATGAATAATTAGTATTGGGTTTATCAACTGAGGGAGCAATTCGTTTTCGACTGTGACTACCACTTCAATGTTGGATTGGCAAATGCGGTCAAAACTTGGAGATTTGTGTCATAAATCCTTTGTTTTTGTGAGATTAGATATTTATGCAAAGAGGAAGGCTTAGATCATCTCTCGGTAAAAAATTACACCTATGTCTTTTTAGATGGCATTGATGCAATATTTTAATAAAAAAAGTTATATTTATACCATTTAAGATGTGAACCAAAAAATGCTCTAACATTTTTTATTACGCAAATTGATTACCTGGTGGCAGCAAATTATCACCTACTCGACCGTAGTTTATTCCGAGTGAGTTGACTCTTAAAAGCCAAAGTCTGTATAAACACAAACAATGAGAACAATAAGTGCTAGCTTCATAATTAATGAACAGAAAATGCCAAATGAAAACTAATGGATTAATCAATCTAGAGCAGCCAATTGGCTACGAATAATCGTACAAAACATAAAAACAAAACACAGAACCACAAAGTAAAAACAAAAAGTGTACCTGAGAAATAAAGAGAAAACATAAGAAACGTATGGATCATGGTGACTCTACTATACAATATTGCCATTGAGAGAGAGATGGAAGAATTTTAAGCAAGACAGATCTGTTTTAAGCTTAGCAAGCTAGAGAGACACGAATGAAACAATGGTACAACGCGCGGTACGTTAGAGATTGTATCTGAGAGTGTATGAGTGAGAGACAGAGAGTGATTGAACTAAAGATAAGAAGATAGAAAGAAGCTGGAACTGGCTTAGTACTGTAAGGAAGTAGATCGAGATGAAAAAAAATGATCAATGAGAGTGGTTTATATAGAAATGCAGAAAGCATCAAGTTCATCTGTTCATGAGAGAGAGGAAGAGAAGGTGGGGGGGGGGGGGGGGGGGGGCACTTGAAGAATCTTGTGGTTTGACACCTCATCTCAATGAATTCAAGGACACATCAGCATGTTTGTTATAAAGAGTAATGACGTCAAAGAAAGGGCTGGCAATGAGAGGTACGTTTAACTCGGCAACCATCATAAAACTAGTCTTGTACGTTGTGTCAACTACTTCTTGTTTATCGACAAGTGGTAATTAATTATATCTAGAACGGCATACAACAATGGTCCATAATGTGCACCTTAGTCACATATTTAACTTAACCCTAATTAGTCAGATAAAATTAATTAAATACATAGAAATAAACATATAATTGAATATCGATCTGCATCATTCGTGAGCCTGCCAAACAAGGCTTGAATTTAGATCATATATTGTGATTTGGTTATGAATAATAGTACTTAGAAATCACACTCACGTTCCACTCCTTTTCCACTGGTTGGATCACTCATTTAAGTGGGAGTACTGAAAAGTGCACATGTTCTTGCAATGCTTTTTGGCTTATTTGGTAAAAGGGTGGACTGGCGTGTTGTGAAAGATTGTTTCTACATAGGGATAAAGATTGTCTTTTTCTCCTTGTTTGCTTAACAAAATAATACCCATAGAAAACGTAGTTAGTTTAGCATAATGGGGTCTTTCTTTCTTTTTTAATTTAATTTAATAATTTTCCTCAGTAGAGCACCTTTATATATACTTTATTCTGGTAATGTAACTGTTATCTTAATTAAGGCTTAACTCAGTAACTATTACGCGCGTTGTGTCCACTTCTTGTTTATCCAAGTTATTGTATTGATTAGTATCAATTAAGTGTACGTTGTGTGATTTATACAATTATACCCAATGCCCAATGGTTCACCGCCACGTTCCATTTATAATACAATTATGGAAAATGTTAGATTTACAACACCAATACAACAACTGTACAACAATCCCTCACATGAGGATAGGTCTCACATATTGGGGCCCACCCTCATGTGAGGGATTGTTGTACAGTTGTTGTATTGGTGTTGTACAAGAATCAAATCCCTACAATTATACCAAAGTCCAAAAGGGCTGGACGAGAAGATCGATGGACAAGTGCTAATTAATTATATCTAGAACATTTGTGTTTGGGATATATGTACTTGAACCTGTGTTGATGATATGAATTGGACCACTCGTCACTTCATCAAAGCAGCCACGAGAAAAAGCAGTCTTGCATGTACTTCAACCACGAAAAAGCTAGGTTGATATGAGAGAGATGCATGAGTTGGCCTGGGAAAAAGCCACAATAAGCACTTTCTTAGATTCTCAAACATTTAAGGAAAAAGGATTCCTCGATTTCTATAAAAAAAAAATAAAAAATAAAAAAAATAATAATAATATTTAAATCTTGAATGAAGTAATTAAGACTCTGTATGTACATGGTTATCACAAAGCATATGTGTCTCTGTCTGTACGTTGATCGATTTTAGAATGCATCAATATTGCTCAGAAGATTATCTGTGTGCTTGCAAAGTCCTCTGTCTGATAATGGAAAAATAAAACCCGCACATAGAGAAGCGGCCGGGTTACCGGCTAGTTAGCGTAATTGGAGTGTGTGTACGTGTGTGAGAGAGAGAGAGCATGAAATAAGCTTTGAAAATTATTATAGAGTCAATGTGTGAGAGAGAGGGCATGCAAGAATAATAATTTATTGGAGTATGTGTGTGTCTCTGAGAGAGAGAGCAGGAATAATAATATATATTTTTTAATATAGAAATCAAGGAATCTTTTTTCTTTAAACGTTTGGAGAATAAGACGGTGCTTTTCGTGACTTTTTCCCAACTCATGCATGTAGTACTTTTTGCTATTTCTCTCTTAAAATAAAGATGATTGAGTTTTGAAAAATGACTCGCATTCCAAGGCATCTAAGAATACGACAACGGCATCTAACTCAAACATTTTAAGTTTTTAAATAATTAGATAAAAATTAAAAAGAGAGAGGAAGAGTGAAAAAAATAAAAAATAAAAGACCAGTCTATTGCAAGTGACTAATGGACCATGGTCCATAAAACTTTACTTTCAACGGTCCCAAGTTTTTTTTTCCCAAATTCCATAGCATTGCATCATCAAAGCGACATAACTTGTGGTACAATGACCAACCTATTTACATGTAATAGCAATTCAATAATAAACCTTTAGCTTTTTTGGTTTTTGATCAAATAATGCAAATATATATATATATATATACTAGCTACTAGCTACTAGCTAGGGAGACCATCCATGTGTTTCTAGCTATCAACTCAAGTTCACCGATCGATAGTGCTTTTTCCTTAAATGTTTAGAGAATCTGAGGTATTGCTTTTCGTGTGTTTTTCCTATCTGATCATTTTATATACACAAATCTTTGAAAAACGAAGCATAGCAAATCCATGAAAACTGAAAAGGTTTGGATGCGGGACCCGTGGGTAATGAGAGCAAAGAATTTCCCTTTTTTTTTAAAAAAAAAAAAAAAAAAACCTTTCGAGAGAGAGATAAGACTTGAAAGTGACGACATGCAGAAAGGTAGCTAGCAATGAAGGAAAGGAAACCTCTCCCTTCTGCTATATATTTATTTCTCTCAATATTGATCGATATCAATTATATATATATATATATATAGGTCTTTCAAGTGCACTCAGACTTTATAAAAACTGCGTTTGCTTTTTCCCTATTTTGGAAATATAGATAACACAAACACATGGGTGCATGCATGCTTTGATAAAAGTCACGAGTGGTCCAATTCTTATTTCTTATCAACACGCAAATCTCTCTTATCGATCACCGGCCTTCTCATGCTTAATTTAAAATTTTTGTTGGTGTAAATTTGGTTAACCTTCTACTTAAGTGACTCATAAATCATAATAGGGAAAGGGTTCAAACGGAGGCCGGACCTGGTCGCGTTATCATGGCTTTCATTATTATTATTATTTTAAAGGGATGACGTTCATTATTGAGCTTGATACATATTATATAATAACTTTAATTCTATTTGTTTCGATATAAAATATTTTCTTAAATTTGTTTTCCTATTTTTATTTTTTTATTTTTGGTACGACTGGAAATCATAGTCAAAACCAAAAATATTTTCAGTTTTGACCAAAAAAAGCTTTTTTAATTTCTGAAAATTATTTTCATTTTTAAATTTCGTAAATTATTTTTCAAGTTTGAGTTTCTCCATCTCAAACCGTGGGACCACCACCGGATCACTGTTTGACCACCGCCAAGCCACTCCCGACTACCATCAGACAACCGTTGGACCATCACCTAGTCAGTACCGTGCTATTCCCAGACCACCTATTAGCCATCCCAGACCACCGTTAATTTGAACCACCACCGAGACACCGTCAGACCATCGACAAGTCTTCGCCAGACCACTGCCATGTTAAAATCAGTTATTAACTTGATGGGAAATTAATGTTAATTTAATCATTTAAATTAGAGACTCAATGCATGTCTATCCGGTGCTGTACATCTCTTTTGTAAATTAACCATTAGAGTGGATCCCTCAAATCTAATAGTTAATTTGCAAATCTTTTACGGGTCTCACAAATCTAATGGTACAACAAATTAAAAAAATATCATTTCTCTTTAATTTTTATTTTAACAATCCTTAGCCCTTCACGTATATGACGGAGACAGAACATAGATTATCTTCTATGTTTCTCAGAAGATTATCTGTGTGCTTACAAAGTCCTCTGTTTGATAATGGAAAAAATAAAACCCGCACATAGAGCAGAGGCCGGGTTACCGGCTAGTTAGCATAATATCTTTAACTTTGGATCACAAATACTTCAACCACAAGAAAGTCGATCATCAGTTATCTGTAATATATTTTTTTAATTATCTGTAATATATATAGGTGATATATATCATACATAATTAATAGGGTTAAGGTTATGTTTAATTTCTTTTACGTGCGTAGCTGTTAGTTTGGAATCATTATTGGAGAGAGAGAGAGCATGAAATAAGCTTTGAAAATTATTAGTGTCAATGCGTGAGCGAAAGGGCATGTAGGAATAATAATAATTTTTTTTTTTTAATATAGAAATCAAGGAATCCTTTTTCCTTAAACGTTTGGAGAATATAAGATGGTGCTTTTCGTGGCTTTTTCCCAACTCATGCATGTAGTTCTTGTGCTATTTCTCTATCAAAATAAAGATGACCGAGCTTTAAAAGCACTTTTGAAAAAGGACTCGCATTTCAAGGCATCTAAAAATACGACGTGTTTTTTAAATAATTAGATAAAAAATAAAAAGAGTGAGGAAGAGGAAATAAAGAAAGAAAAAAGGACCAACCTATTTACATGTAAGAGCAATTCAATAATAATAACCTTTAGCTTTTTCGGTTTTTGATCTCCCACGAAAAAACTTTAAAAAATAATGCAAATATATATACTAGCTAGCTAGGGGAACATGCATGCATTTATGTATTTCTATCGACTAAAGTTTATTGATAATGCTTTTTCCTCAAACGTTTAGAGAATCTAAGATAGTACTTTTCGTGTGCTTTTCCCTTCTGATCATTATATATATATATATTTGAAAAAAGAAGCATATCAAATCCATGAAAACTGAAAAGGGTTGGATGCGGGACCTGAGGCCGGGCCGAGGGTAATGAGAGCAAAGAATTTCCCTTCTTTTTTTTTTTTTTTCTTTTTCTTACTTTTGAGACAGAGAGAAATAGAAGACTTCAAAATGACGACATGCGGAAAGCTATTGATGCAGCAATTCATTACACAGCTTTCGAAAGAATTCTCAAGATCGATGAAATGAGGATGCAAAATGGCTCTGTCAGCGAAACCGATTATAGTAGCTCATGATAATAATTTGTGAATATCAAAACGACACCTAAAAAGTTGTAATTAGCTTCATACATCTCCACCTTTGACTGACAACTGAATATAAATAGTTGATCTCGAACGCTTGTCGTTTGATTTGAAGGGTTCTTCAAATTACACAGCCATTAAACTTGTATATAAATGTGAATTGTGTCTCATTACTGATTTACTACCAAGTAATTAATTAAGCAAAATCTCTTGCCCATGACCCATATATGGACAAAACAAAAAGACAAATACTAAAAGACCCACAAGTCTAGATGTGACCAAGAGATCGACATGCAATATTCAATCCTAAATTTATTAAGTAATTAATAGGAGGAAGTATTGAGGCATTAAAGAATATATATATATATATATATATATATATATATATATATATATATACAATAATATAAAATATTAGTAATAGGAGCAAGTATTCAATTCTATTCCAGTGAAGAAAAGGGAACGCGAAACATAAACATATATACTAATTAGATAAGTAGTTTGAAGCAATTCAAACAATAAATTGCTAGAATATGATTAAAGTTTCACATCATCTAACAATTCAAAGGAAAATTACTAATAAAATGACGACACGTATTACTATGTTATACACAGTAACTCAGTAAGCATATAGCAATTAACTTTATCTTCCGTTAGGTGCCATAGATAAATTCTCCATCACCCATTCTCCATAACAACCCGTGTTGCACCACCTGTTTGACCGACTGCATACTCGACCATGTGAACTAATAAATGTTGTTAGAGACATGTTTAATTAATTTAATAGACTTTTTTTTCTTAATTTCTTTTAATATTGTTCGAGTATCAAATACGTACTTTCTCCTCTTTTTTTTTTATTTTTTTTATTTTTTACTTTCAATATGATTTTATAATACTTTTATCAAATAATTCATAGACAAAAATCTCTCAATTATGTTGCTTCCTTGTCCTTCACTCCACCCAAACATGCACTGATCGATGTTTCGTTTGTCCCCATTCAAATGTGGGGAGATTCTTCTCTTTATCTATGCTTCTTTCTTTTTCTTTTTTTGTGTATCCGGTTGGCATAAATATTGGGCATGAGATGATATGATTCCCGAAGAGTACCGTACGTTGGATGGTATTGGTGGGAACGTCTCAATGGCTGAAATTGAACTTGATTATCTATTCTGGCAAGCTGTGCACGTCCTTTCAACTGTTGGGCGGTGAGGTGTCCATCAGATGCAGTACAGTTTCTTGCGATAAGTTAAAAAATAAGGAGAAAAATGCTATCTTTTTATCCCTATGGGGAAATAATCTTTAACAAAGACTGCATTTGCTTTTTCCTATTTCGGAAAATAGATATGAGACGAACACATTGCTGCTTTCATAAAGTCATAAAGTGACGAGTGGTCCAAATGAATATTGAGAAAGTAATTTGCTTTTTCTTTTTCTTTTTTTTGAAAAAAAGAAAAAGTGAGTTCACGCGTTCTTTCGTATTCTTGTTCAGTGCTTCCAAATTAAATTGAGAAGGTCCACGTATAGCTTAGCTTTCCGCTTGCATGGTGTCTCCGTGCATTTAAGCTTTTGGATTGTCCACCACTCTAAAAGGAAACTTATGTCACTTTAGCATGTGTAATCTGAACGTTTGTCGTTTGATTTGAAGGGTTCGATCTTCAAATTACACAGCCATTAAACTTGTATATAAATGTGAATTGCGTCTCATAACTGGTTTATTACCAATTAATTAATTAAGTAAAATCTCATGCCCATGGCCCATCAGGGTAATTCAAATATACTCTAACATCCCCTCAAACTCAAGATGCAAGGATTTTGGAAGCTTGAGTTTGCAATAAATTCTTCTTTTTCTACTCTTTTTTTTTTGTTTTTTTTTTTTTGGAGATGACAACGATCGACGACAGTCAACAGCGATGACTAGAGGCGATCAAAAACGGTAATTGAAGATGCACCTTAAATTTTAATAAGCCAACTATAAGCTATAATCAAAGCCAACTAAGATTGTGACCTGTGCAGTAGTGTGGTCCCAAAACATAAAGGAATAAAAGAAAAATAAAAAAACAAACTTAATTGGAGTCTAGAGAGAAAGGGACCCAAGGGCAGGGAGGGAGAGAGATTTGTCCCCACACTCCCGCTGCAAATAAAGCTTAGAAATTATCCAGTGTTGTCGATGGTGATGGTAATCCTTTATTTGCTTTCAAGTGCTACCAACACTAATCACATTGTTAATCTGGATTAAATAAAAAGGACGACTTATAAGCTCATTTGTATAAATTATGATTTATATAATTTTATATTATTTAAAAAATTTAACAATATATATGAAATATGAAATATGATACTTTGTAAAAATATAAAACAATAAAACAAAAAGAAAAAAGCGTGTTTGGTTACTATTTTGAAAACAGGTTTTCTGTTTTCAAAATAGCAAAACATGTTTTACTACCCTATCTAGGCGTTTGGCTACTTGTTTTAAAAACAAAATCAGGGAAAACAAAAATAAGAAGAAACATGAAAATAAAAACAAGTTCAACTTGTTTCCGAAAACAGGTTTGATATTTTTTATCGAAACTGATCAAAACACGCGGAAACGAATTGAGAAACCATTTTCTTTTTAAGTGCACATTACTCCATAGTCATCAAGGTCGGGTGTTCGACTCTTTTGAGATTCGCTTTCCTTTTATTTCGTTTTAACAAAGTCACGTTTGACAGAAGTCACATAACCCACCTCCCTTCTCCATCTCCATCGCACAGGCAGGCCGAGAGAGAGAGAGAGAGAGAGAGAGAGAAGAGCTTGTGCATTTCAACTAGGAGGCTCTACTGTGGGCTCACAGCTGGGAGAGACGAAAGTTAGGTGAGATTCTGTTTTCTTTCTTTTTTATGATTTTGGTATACCCAATTGATTGATAGTTAATAAATTTGTTTTGGGGATTTATTATGATTTGGCCTATTGGGTTGAGGTGGATTTCGATTCCTCCACAATGAATGGGTGTTGGTTGCCTAGTGAGATTTAGGTTTGATTGGTTGGTTGAAGAAGCTCTAACTGAATGGGTGTTTAAAGGAAAATATTGTGGTTTGTCTGTGATTTTGATTTGTCCCTTGTTTCAGTTAGAGAGGACCTAATTGAATTAAGGGTTTGATTTGGGGATTTTTTGGTGTTGATTTTCAGTGGTAAAGGCCAGTTATGGCTTGATCGATTAATTGGTGTTTTGTTGTTTGAGATTTTGGGTTTTCTTGGTTGGTTATGTAGCTAAAGTAGTGAGGATTGTTGAGCTTCCTGTTGGCTTGATTTCGGTAGCTTGATTGTGTTGTGGCTGAATGAGGCTAAGGATCGAAACAAAGGAAACTTTGTTAGAATTTGGTTGGGTTGACCAATTGAGTGGGGAGAAGGTGTTGTTGGATTATTGATACTGTTTTGGTTTATATTTACGAGACTATGGTGTAACTACATAAAATAAGCTTATTAGCGGCGACATTTTGTCACCGCTAATGAGTATTTTGTCACCGTTATTGATCAATAGCGGTGACATGGGTTGATCACTAAAAGTCAGATGCTAATGATCAATAGCGGCGACTCAATGGATCGTCACTAATGAGTCACTCAATAGCAGAGACTAATAATAATTTATTATTAGCGGTGACACCAAAGTGACCACTAATGTTGTATTATTAGCGGCGACATACTGGTCGTCGCTAATGATATTAAAAAAAAAAAAACATTATTAGTGGCAACTTTATAGTCGCCGCTAATAATGTTATATATATATATATATAACTAATCCCAAAAAACTAATTATTAATAATTCATTTATAATTAAGATTAATAAACTAGAAGTCAAGTAGATTATAACCTAAATTAGTTGAGTTGATGGATTTGCACAAAAAAAAAAAAAAGAACAAAAAAAAAAAGATAAAGAAAAAATAATGTAAGCACAAGTATTTTTTTTTTGAGTTTTGCAAGTGGGCAGTAAGCACCCAATGGACAAGCTTCAACCATAATATAAGGAAGGGAAATAAATTGATGAAGTTAGTAATGTTCAACTATACAAACAGCATCAGATATTGAATATAAGGAGAGAAAAAAAAAAATTTGGGGAGTCTCTTCCGCTTCTCTCCTACTTCTATTTACTATGAAGAAAGAAAAAAAAAACACCAACAAACACGTTATTCAGCGTATACCATTTAAGATCAAGTATTTATTAATCCTTACCAACAGGCAGCTTATTTATCACTCTATCTCCCCCAAAAGCTGTAACCTGCAAAAACAAAAAAAAATGTCACTACTAAACAATATGGCAATCTGCTCTTGCAATGTTGTCCATTAATATACCGTTTGTTTTTGTTTTAGATCAATTAAAACAGTGCATTTGACCATGCTAAAATGCTAAAATCATGAGACACATGGCATGGTGACTTCGATCAGCTTAAAACATGGTTGTGTCATATCATTGTGATGCCTGACCAGGCTACAATAAACCACAAGAAATACGGACCACCAATTCACTAGATGGACGGAACAAGACTGAAGACCACAAGCGAACAAGAACAATTATATTGTACATATATGCGAGAACTAGAAAACATAACAACCATTCAAACACACGTGATGAACCTAGAAAAATTAGCAGGACTAAAAATCAACTCCTACCAATAGACAAATTGTAAGTGATACAAGGCAATAGTAACTCCTAATCCCTTACAGTATACCAACTGCTGTGTTGTGTAAATTTATATTACGAAATCTATCACATCTATATATATTAAGTTCCTTTTACTGAATTCTTCAGGAATAGGGTACACAAAAAAGAGACCATAACCATTTTATGTACACAACTCCGGCCTACCAGCATTGTAAAACTCAAAATTCCAGATATCAAGAGCAGCAGTTCAGCATTCTCAAGCAATAATGTCAAGGTTCATAAGCTTAAATTTATTGAAAAATAAGACAAAAAGATAATTACTCACAAGGCCGCACCAGACGGTAGAACAGAAAATATGTAGAAGTGGCTCTGTCCCTTCTACATAATGGATACTAAGCACAGAATATCTTCTAAAATAAAATGAGAAACATACTTCAACAATGCCCCATCTTGCATTTTATAGGTTGGATGGATTGAGAAGCATCGTTAGCTTCCAGCTAAACTTTAAAGTTAACAAGAATTTAAAGCTGAATGCATTAGAAAGGATTCTTACATCCAAAGCATTTGTTCCTTTATCCATCAACTTGATTTGAGAAAAACGAAATGTCCATATTAAAGAAAAAGTATTAGAGAAAAACCACGAGTGCATACTTAAGAAATTCGTAAGGCTGTACTGAGAGATAACTAGAAACAGTGTACAGAAAGCATAACTATTGGATCAACTTCCCTAGCAATCTTGATAGCATCAGATGTTGCTAAATCTTGATTGGCCGGGCGCCGGAGTACTTATGGCCAAAATGATCCAATTTGGCTCCAATCCAAGAATAATAAATTTTTGAATAGCTTGCAGAGAAATTGAAGCAACAAAACTATCCAAATCCACGAACAAAAAAATCAACCAAAAAAAAATGTACACAACCAAGCACTAATCTAACCACCGTAAAAACCCATCAAATTACTCACATTTTTTTTTTATGCAAAATCCGAATTTTTCTTCGATATCTTTGCTGAAAATTGTAGTAAATTACTCACATTTTTTTATTCAAAATCCGAATTTTTCTTCGATATCTTTACTGAAAATTGTAGTGATTCAAAAGCCGACCACAGAACCAAACAATTGCTCCGGTACCCATCAACCGGAAATCAAAATCTTGTTAGCATAATATAAAACTAAATGCTAATTAATAATGTCACCAACAAAATAATTGATCATAAATGTACTATCTCGCGTTTTTTGTTTTTTATCCTCATTTGTGTTAGTTTATTGTTGTGGGTTTGATGTCATTTTCACATTGTGGTTCAATTCAATTCGGAAATCAACCAATAGGTGGAGAAACATAAAATTGAAAGCAAAAAATAGTATAAACACCAAATAATTTTAGGGAATAATATATTTTAGCCCCCAAAACTACCATCGATTCTCCGGATGGCACCCCAAACTACCAAAGCTTGAATTTCGGCCCCCCAAATTACCAACTGCTTATTTTTTGGCCCCATCTGTCAGTTTGTGCCGTCTAAATGGATAGAAACTGGGTCACATTCTGTGCATGTGACTAGTTTAGCTCAAAAGCCTGAAAATACCCATAATTTTAATCTTGTATTTACTAAAATGTCCCTTGAGATAAAAACAAGCGTATGAGTGGGGAGGGCCAAAAAATTACAAAATTGCCATTCGGGTCCTTAAGGGATGAGCAAATGTCGACAGTCGACGTGTGTGTTTCCAGGCGGCACATCGACCACGTAGGACTCGATCACAACAGTGTCGTTGCCCGCGGGTGAGGGGTGGAGGGTGGTGACCGACCGATACGTACTTGGCGAGGCTATGGTTGCCACCGACGACGCTGAAGCTGATAAAAATATATATATCAACAAGCATGGAAAAGTTTCACTACTACTGTCGCTAGCTGTGAATGAAATTTGGAGCGCGCGCGCATGCGGGTGATGGGACGAGGAAACCATACCTATATTTTTAACACTTGTGAATCTCCACCCTTTCTCTGCACAAGAGCTTTCAGAGGATAATTTCGTGGTCGTGAATTTGGCCATATTTTTAGTAATCATAGATCAATGAGAATGAGTTTGCTAAATACTCTCTGACATGGCTTAGGAGATCTTGATAGTGCCCTGTTGTGTTTGAATTGGGTTTGGGGTTTAATTTGTAAAAAGGAATGGGATTTTTATTGAAAAATGACTCCGTTTTCAGTAAGAGCTTCAACTGCCTATAATATGTTTGAAGAAATCACTCAATGACCCCCTTTGTTCTACACTTAGCACTCTTCTAGAAAAGGACTAAACTCAAGTCTCTAACAGGGTGGCCCATGATTTTTTACTGCTAAACTCAAATAGTGAAGGATCCTCTTAGTGGTGCTTTTCTTGGTTCATTCTACAAACAATATATCAATATTTATTTTGGGAGTTTTCAGACCTCCACGCACAACCTGATGTATTATAGTACCTTTTCATTAACGGATTTGGACACAATCATTTCGTCTATGGCGTCTCCACTTCATATCTATATCTGGAAGTTTTGATTAGACCTCCCTCTCTCTCTGTTTTGAGCACAGTTTCTTGTCTCTCTCTCTGAATTTGGAACTATAACTGTCCCAACCATACCAACCAACAGTTAGAAAAATTGCATATATATCTCTAAAGCTTTGTAACAACAAAGCCGTTGTCTATCACCGAAAACAAAAAGAGAACAACAAGTCTCTTGTTCACCTCTATTTTCATGCTCTAAAACAGAGGTGAACAGAGCATGGTAATGGGAAGAGTCCTCAGACGTATTTCAGCAAACTCATTGAAAGAGATCATGCGGTGTCTCCTACTAGAGTAGTGAATTTATTTTTAATTCGAACACTTTCCTTTTTACAATAACAGCAATCAAATTGTATTTCAACAACAAAAACCCATAGAAAACAATTTGATAAGCTTGAAAATTAATCACTGAGCTGTTCGCCGAAAAATTCCCATTTTTTAAAATTTTTCGTTTTGACTTGGGATTTCGCAGGGGTGGCCGTTCGCTGGAAAATTCCCTCAGCCCTAGGGGTGGCCGTTTGCCAGCGTCAAGGTCACCCAGACCGGACTAGAACTGAAGAATGCCTGTCCAGCGAGTCCCAGGCATTGACAAACGACTGGGTCATTGACACCAGGAAGAACTACTCAGTGTCGGTGACCTCCTCATCCACCGCTTCGTCCGTCGCTGGTGCCGCCGACCCTCCCGTAGCGCCTTCTTCGTCCATCACCTGGCAGTATGGAGATCCAGCCATGTGACCTGCGATGGTGTTTAGAGATTGAGAAAAAAACGGGTGAAATTTCAGTGTAAGAGGAGGGTATTTTTAGGGCTGGCAAAACGGGTCACCCGACACGACCCGTTTACGACCCGTTAAGACCCGCGACCCGTTTAGCTTAGACCCAGACACGACCCGTTTATGTTAACGGGTCGGGGCTCCAGACACGACACGAACACGTTAATTTCACGGGTCACCCGACACGACCCGTTTAAAAAAAATAAAAAAAGTTTAAAAAAAATAAATAATAAAATCTGCAAACATATATAATATATTATGGAAAAGAAAATCAAAACCCTCAAAGCCCCGCAAGTCCCTGTCTCCCTCACCGCCAAATGGCCAGTCAGTGCAGTCACTACCACCACAGCCACCCTTCCCCCCAGACAACCACCGCCTGTTGCTGCAACTTTTGCCACTGCTGCAGCCCACCACCACCGCGTCTTTCCCCGCCATTACCAGACCCACTTCTCCAAGCCCTTGCTGCTCACATTCTCCAATCAGTCCCACCAAGCCATCATCACGATCCCTATCCGCAATCTACGAAACTCGACACCCGCAATCTTCGTACCCAAAGCCAATGTCAACAATCGAATCAAAATCATTAGGCCCATCCATATATATCAACGTACAGAAAACAACCTCAGAAACTCCAGAGGTTCCTCAAAAAACAGAGAACTTGCCCTGTTTTTGGATAGCTGCTTGAACTCTATACCCTTTGCTCAATAATCCTTTGAGCATACCAAAGAGAGAGATCGTCGTTGCATCGAGCGGGTCTAGCGAGAGGAAGAAGAAGAAGAGGGGGTGGCGGCGGTGGTGGTGCGACGCTGAAGAAGAAGAGAATGGAAGGGGAGCGGGACGGCGCGGTGTGAAGGAGAAGAAAAGAAAATTGAAGAAATGAACTTAGGGCAACTGGGCAACCGGTCCTAACTCCTAAATGACTAAATTACAAAAATACCTAATAATCCTAAAATTCTAAATCAGATCTAAATATCTAATCTCATTTCCTTCTTCTTTTCTTTTTTTTTTCTTTTTTTTTTTAATTTTATATATATATATATATATATATATATATATATATATAAATAAAAAAATAATAATAAAAAAAGCTAATCGTGTCTCGCGACCCGACTCGTCAAACTAAGATAAACGGGTAGACCCGTTTATGACCCAAACCCGTTTAAGATAGACCCAAACCCGCTAATTTCGTGTCGTGTTCGTGTCGGGTTGTCGTGTCGTGTCAAAATTGCCGGCCCTAGGTATTTTTGGGTTTTTGTGCTAAAAGAGTCGTGTGCATGGCACGTGACTCAGTTCCGTCCACTTAGACGGCACAAACTGACGGAGGGGGCCAAAAAATAAGCAGTTGGTAATTTGAGGGGCCGGAATCCAAGCTTTGGTAGTTTGGGGTGCCATCCGGAAAATCGATGGTAGTTTGGGGGGCTAAAATATATTTTTTTCCATAATTTTATGTTTTCTTCTTAAGTGAAAATTGTTTTGAAAACAATTGTCCAAACGCCTTAACCATTGTTTTCTGTTTTCAGAAATGGTTTTCGGAAACAGTTTACCAAACGCTTTTTCTTAACAAAAAAAAATAGAAAACGATTTTTTGTTTTTGTTCCAAAAAACAGTTTTTAAAAACAAAAATAAAAATCGATTTGCCAAACGAGCTCTTCATGGAGTCAAAATTTGGTAAGTGAAAAAGATCAGAAGTGGCAAACCAAATAAAGAGATAGTGAAATGAACACACTTTATTGAAATTATTGCCCCTATCCTCTCGGATGAAATGATAAAGATAAGCTTAGCTTCCATATGGGTTGCTCTCTCACTTTGGCCTTAATTCACACTTATGCATGAGATTTGAACTAACGACTTTCGTTTCATTAAGCGTGGCCCCTTAGCCGATTGAGCTACCCCTTGGGGACATATGAATCTTTTGTTATACCTAATATATATGCGTACGTACACATTAATCCACAAAATATAATTTGCTTTTCTATTTATTTATTAAGAGAATTCAGAACGTAAACATGATAGTTTGGGGACGTTACTAGAAGATCTCAGACGTCCTCTGATAATTAAACACATAGTTTGAGGCATAAAACTTTTGCATGTGAGGAATATTGGTGTATATCTATATTTTATCTTGTTGTACGTACCTTCAGTTCAGTGATCCTAAATTTTTTTTTTTTCCAAATTTCATAGCATAATTACGTAAGTCATCAAAGCGATTTATCTTGTTGTACAATGCTTGAATTCAGAGCATGTATTGTGTTTTGGTTATGAATATATAAAACTTGGAAATCACACTCACATTCATTAAAGCGGGAGTACTGAAAAGTAAAGAAAAGGGAAAAAGTGGGCGGGGTTGCACATGTTCGATTCTTTGTTTTTCAAGCAGTGCATAATGCATTCAAACTTCTGATATATATTGGCAGAGAAAGATATATTCTTACATTTGGCTTTTTGGCTTATTTGGAAAAAGGGTGGACTGGAGTGTTGTTGTTAATGATTATTAATTTCCGCATAGGGATAAAGATTGCATTTTTCTCCTTATTTTTTAAATTATCGCAACAAACTGTACGTACTGCATATATACTAGCTTCTGATGGACACCTCACCGCCCAATACTTATGTAATATCAATTCTTTGTATCAATTTCAAAGAAAGATCGATTTGATTGCATTAACCACATGATCACTCCAGTGATAGGCCAAGCATTTTTTACATTTGGGAAGTAAATTTATCCAGAAATCCGAATGAGCATGCCACGTAAAGCAAGTGGTCTACTATACCAATATCACTGACAATTAACTAAGGATGCCATTCTCAATGTCCCTCTAGATGAAAATAAGAGGCAATTTATAGTTGGCTACAAATATTCAGTCTCTTAATGAGTACTGCATCTAGATCTTGATTAAGATGGGAAACATGCATAAGCGCAACCATTTTGGAATTTTTATTTAATTACAAGTTTGATCAATCACGTGTATTTATTAACAAATAAAAAATATGTTGTTGGGGATAAATTTCACTCAACCCGATCCAAGGAGGAGATAGACATTTAGCAACTACTTCAGGGAAATTAGGTATCAGTTATCTCAGTAAATTGGGATAGGACTCAATTTCATGCATATAACATTATTTTCTCACAGAAGCTAACTTAGGCATCGGAGCGGGATCCCCGGAAGGGTCCCTAGTTTTTGTTGTTTTGCAAAATTATTGAGAAGCGCGAAGAACATCAGGAGAGCGTGCAGATTCACACCATACCGGAAACTGTTCCAACAGTTTGGCGCCGTCTGTGGGAACGATTATTCATTCCTCATAAAAGAAAAAGAAGATCCAGTATGGTGATGAACACACGTTCCGGAAGCTAGACCAACCGAGAGCCCATAGTCCGAATGGAGCCAGTTATTCAGAATAATTCGCAGCCTCCACCGAACCCTCCCCCGGGGGGTGGAGATCAAGATCGCATAGCAGCGCTGGAAGCCCAAATTGAATCCTTAACACAGCGGAATGCCGAGTTGCTGCGCAGGAGGCCGAAACAGCCCAATCCCGAGATGAATAGGGATGAGCGTGAGGAAGAAGATCACAACAGCAACATTAATCCTCGGAGGGAGGATGACCGCCAAGGAGATCTTAGCAGAGTTATTGCTGAGCTAGAGAGAAGGTGCACGTACATGAAGATGGAAAGAAAGGACAAAAGCAAATCCGTAGTGGTGGACAAGCTCCTAATGGGTACAGACTCACCTGTTGTGCAAATTTTAATACTCGCAAGCGCACGAATCGTTTGCAATATAGTGTATGTGCAAGTGCGAGATCGTATCCACAGGGAATTGCGTTGCAAAAATTAATCTCTATTCAAACTAATCATATTTTAACCTAGTTCCAAATTTAGGGGTTTTTGATCAAAGAAAACATAAACAAAAATAATGAAAATAAAGGGGTCTAGGGTTTTGGAATCCACACTCACCAAATCACAACAACCTAATCTCATGCTCATCACACATATTTTGAGGTTCTCACATACAAATCTTAGGTATGCTCTACATTGCTTCAAAAATCATTTAAATCATTCAATGAATCTGTTCATTGCACAAATCACAAAAGATATTAGGATTTAACCAAATCATCAAATGTATCAGTCGAACGAAACACAATGAATATCCAATGTTTTGATAGATGAAAAACCAAGCCATCAATTTAATGAAACTATTCCACATCATCACTTGTATCCGGAAACCACAAGAGATATCAAAAAATCATTTCAAAAATCGAAGTAGAACAATGAGAAATCAAAACCCATAAACTCAAATAGCATAAACAAGCATGAAACTCAGTTTCTCTTCAATGGTGAGGTTTCATCCTCAACCCTAAATGAACTTTTAACTACACATGATGATAAAAATAAGGGGTAATTATCTTTTCCCCCCATGAACTACCAAAAAATGCGCGATGCCCCCATGAACTACCAACTCGACCAAAATAGAGCATTCAACTACCAAAGACAACCATTTTCCCCCCTTCCGTCAGTCAAATGGGTTAAAACAAACGGTCAACGGGTCACGTGACCGTTACACACCGTTTTACCCTAATTTTCTTCCTCTTTTCCCCCCATGAACTACCACCATCTTCCTCTTTTCCCTCATGAATTACCACCATCTTCCAACATGCCCCCATGTAAAACGGCACATGACCCGTTGACTGTTTCTTTTAACCCCTCTAACTGACGGAAGGGGGAAAAATGGTTGTCTTTGGTAGTTGAATGCTCTATTTTGGTCGAGTTGGTAGTTCATGGGGGCATCGCGCATTTTTTGGTAGTTCATTGGGGGAAAAGGTAATTACCCCTAAAAATAAAACTTAAAACCTTAAATTAAAAACATAAAAATTAAACATTTACAAAGGAAAAGAGGTATGGGGCAGGAAAATATAGTCCAAGAAGGAGAGAAACAGAGGCTACGCCCCTGCTCTCACACTTCTCTTCATCCCCCGTTTTTCTCTTTTTTTCTCCCCCCCCTTTTCTCTTCTCTCCTCTCCTTCTATTTATAGACTAAAACTAGTGAAGTGTTGGTGTTTTTGTGCTCCAAAACATTGCTGCCAGCACAGCTTGGTCTTTGATAGTTGCTGGACGTGCATGAGCTGCTGTCCATGGGAGCTGCTGGTGCTGCAGAGTGCTGCAGGTTGCTGTCTGGCGTGGAGGTGTGCTGCAGGTGCTGCTGTCCAAGTGCAGGAGCTGTCTGGCGTGGTGGAAGGTGCTGCAGGTGCTGCTGTCCAAGTGCAGGAAATGCTGCAGGTTGCTGTCCAGGCGTGGAGTGTGCTGCAGGTAGGAGTGAGCAAATACCCGCAGAACCCGCCCCGCCCCGCCCCATGAAGCCTAAAACCCGCACTCATGGTGCGGGTTTAGGGGCGATTTTTGGGCCCCCGAAGCGGGGCGGGGCGGGTTGCCGGGGGGGGAACCTTAAAATTTCGCGGGTCCCCGCCCCGCCTCGCCCCGCACCGCATATTTTGAAAAAAAAAAAAAAAAAAAAAAAAGAATAAAAGAAGGCAGAAAAGGGCAAAAGGCCAATTTCTTCTCTAACCTAACCCTAACACTTCTCTTCTCTACAAAAAAAGGGCCCTCCCTGTCTCCCTGAGTCCCTAAGCACGGCGCGCGCCCCACGCACGGCAGCAGTCACCGGTCACTCGCCTCACGGCCCTCGGCCCCTCACCAGTCACCGGCCCTCACACAGTCATGCCCTCACGGCTCACAAGTCATGCCCTCTGTCACTCGCTAGTCGTCACCTCGCCGGACGCATGGTCGCACGGACACACATCACAGACTCACACACCGGCAGGCCGCAGAAGAGGAAGGGGAAGGCCGGAAATCCGTCGACTTCTAGCGATTTCTGGCGGGAAATCCGGCGACTTCCAGTGGCGATTTTCCGGCGACCCGAGTATGTTTTTTTGGCGATTTCAGTAGGTCTTACACGGTGGATTTCTCTGTGTTTCAACAGAAAATCCCTAGGTAATTTCTTGTGATTTGGCTTAATTAATTTGGATTATTGTTGATTTATTTGATGTAGTGATTATGGTTGGGTTGTTGATGATTATTGGCTGATTTGGGTGAAGTTTCGGTGATGGGTATTTTGTTGTTGTTGATTCACGGCTGAACCGTATTTGGTGCCTCCCCTGTTTCAGCCCCCCCGGTGTATGTGTGTGTGTTGAGTGTTGTGGTGTAATTTCCTGTGAATTGATTTTAGCCTTATTATACTAATTGTGGAATTGTTACTGGATTTTAGCCGGTTATGAGAATTGGTGATTAAGTTCTGGAAATTTGGTTCTATTTTTTTTTTCCCAATTTTTTTTTATGAATCATAACCCGTAGGGATCCCCGCATACCCGCGGGGATCCCCGCCCCGCAACCCCGCCCCATCCCCCCCGCCCCGTGCGGGTGCATAGGGTAATCTGCGGGGTGCGGGGGAAGAAAAACCCCATCCCCGTCCCCCCCCGCCCCATGCTCAGCCCTAGCTGCAGGTGCTACTGTCCAAGTGCAGGAGCTGTCTGGCGTGGAGGAAGGTGCTGCAGGTGCTGCTGTCCAAGTGCAGGAGCTGTCTGGCGTGGTGGAAGGTGCTGCAGGTGCTGCTGTCCAGCCCTTGAAAATGACATGTGCTGCTGCTTGGGGAGAAGAGAAATGCTGCTGTGCAGGTTTTTGGGAAGAGCTGTTGCCCAGCTTGGGGAGAGAAGGAATGGGACAACAAAAATAAGAGAGATGGACAAACTTCTGGATTTTCGGGATGATCCAACGACTAAAATTAAAACAGCCATTTTTTTTTTATGTATCTCCAAATAGGCTGAAACTTGTTGGGTTGGAAAGCTGACATCTTGAAATTCAATTTAGACCTAAGAAACTCTCAAAACGGATATCGTTTGGTCCTGTCATGAAAGGTCTAAATCTAGCCGAATTTTCTTGTATTTTGCTTGAATTATATCATTTCTCTCTTATTGTCCTACAAAACATAAAAAACACTAAAACTAACCAAAGCATCAGAAAATAACAAAGCTAAAGGTTTAACTAATGTAAATTAAGGGGTCCAAATATGCACTTTTTGGCACTCATCATCACCCTTCACCAGACGGGTAGCAGACTATCGGCTTCCCGAGAAGTTTAAGGTACCCCAAATTCTAAGTTATGCAGGAGACAGAGATCCCCTAGATCACCTAGAGAATTTCCGAGCTCATCTAGACCTTCACGAGACACCCGATGAAGTAGCGTGTCGGGCCTTCCCCCTTACTCTTTCGGGGAATGCCCGAGACTGGTTTAGGAAGCTGCCCCCAAATTCAGTTGATCAGTTCAAGGAGTTGTCCAAAATATTCCTAACCGAATTTCTAGCTTTCCGAACAAGGAAGAAGCCTTCGGGATATTTGCTATCATTGCACCAGCAAAGCAACGAAAGTCTTAAGGAGTTCATGGCTCGGTTTAACCGAGAGAAGGTAACGGTCGAAGATCCAACTGAGGATATGGTCTTTGCTGCAATTTATCAAGGAATTTCACTCGAGGAGCCTTTGATGAAGAAGTTGGTCCGGAAGCAACCAAGTACCTTGCGGGGCCTCATGGATAAGATAGAAGAATTCATCAATCAGGAAGAGACGCTGAAGTCTATGGCCAGTTCTAGGCCACCCCGAGAGACAGCCCCAGAAAAGAAAAGGAAAGAATTCAGGAAAGCTGATGGGGAAGAGCAGAGGCAGGTAAAGAAGTTCAAAGATTACAATTTTACACCTCTCAATGCCGAGATATCAGAAGTCCTTATGAAGATAAAAAGAGATCCGGCATTTCGGGAACCACAAAAGATACCAGGTAATCCTCCTTACAGGAATGCAGGAAAATATTGTGATTTTCATAAACAAGCAGGTCATTACACCGAGGGGTGCGTAACCCTAAGGTTGTTAATAGAAGAATTCATAAAGAATGGCAAGCTGGTTCGGTTCTTGTGAGAAAAACGGAACCAGCAAGGAAATAACAGGCCTCGGAATCATCAGGACTATCAGCCCCGAGATCAGCAGCCACGTGATTACTATCTCCGAGACCGTCCTCAGCTAGGCGAGAGGCATCAAGAGAATGATCCCCGAGATGACATAGAAAGAAGAGAAGACCGAGGAAGCAGAAGCCCACGGCATAGAGAGCCGAGGCAACAACAGTATCTGCCCGTAATCCCATAAAAAGGACTCTCTAGAATTTCAGGCTAGACTTTTATTTTTAGCATTTATGTTTGCAAAGAAGTCGACTTTTATTTTTAACTCAGACTAGTTATAATAAAAGACAGAAAATTCCCTAGATTTTGGGAATAAGAATTTTCAGAATAAAGGAATAAAGCTGACTTAAACATCGGAGTGTTCCCGGTCTAGGAACCGGGAACCCGTTGATGTCCCTTCTTTTGCAGGAAAAAACTCTCGGATCAGTCCTAGCCGAGAGTCTCGGATCAGTCCTAGCCGAGAGTCTCGGATCAGTCCTAGCCGAGTACAAGAAGAAAACTCTCGGATCAGTCCTAGCCGAGAGTCTCAGATCAGTCCTAGCCGAGTACAAGAAGAAAACTCTCGGATCAGTCCTAGCCGAGAGTCTCGGATCAGTCCTAGCCGAGAGTCTCGGATCAGTCCTAGCCGAGTACAGGAAGAAAACTCTCGGATCAGTCCTAGCCGAGAGAGAGAGAGAAATAAAGAGAGCTAGGGGGTCGGATTTAACCCTCGGGTTTTGCAGGTTTTTCAAGAGACAGGGAGAAAACCTTAAGGAAAAACAAGAAGGTAATGGGGGGTAAGATTTAACCCTCAGGTTTTGCAGGTTATCAGGTTTTCAGAAGGAGACAAAGCTCGGGTTTCCTTAGACATGGAATTCCCATTATTCAAGCAAGCTTCAGATAAGGGAATTGAGGGGTAACTGTTGGGGATAAATTCCACTCAACCCGATCCAAGGAAGAGATAGACATTTAGCAACTACTTCAGGGAAATCAGGTATCAGTTATCTCAGTAAATTGGGATAGGACTCACTTTCATGCATATAGCATTATTTTCTCACAGAAGCTAACTTAGGCATCGGAGCGGGATCCCCGGAAGGGTCCCTAGTTTTTGTTGTTTTGCAGAATTATTGAGAAGCGCGAAGAACATTAGAAGAGTGTGCAGATTCACACCATACTGGAAACTGTACCAACACATGTAAATAAACATACCAACAATAATGGATTTGGAGAATTCTCTAAGGCTATGCTCCTAGCATGCCAATGCCCATGACAATGTGGGGAATTTTCTAGAGTACCACAAGTACTCGGACCAGATCCCATATATCCAGCAGCTGGATCGAAGGTTGTCTGGATTCCCGCTAGTTGAGTGTTCCCAATAATGAATTTAGTATAATTGATTGGGACAAATGCCAAACAGAAAATGCTCTTCCCAAAAATATGTTCTTGCTCAACTAGAATGTTCATTCTTTTCAACGTCAGGATTGGACTGGCTGAAAAGAAAAATGACAAGTTCGGAACCTGACCGACTCTAAGCCAGATAGGTTGTAGCACGTGTCAAAAAGGGGGTTCACAAAGGAGGGCCATGGAAGATTTATGGTTTTTGCAACGTAAGCATTACGAAAAACCTCGTAAACAGGCGTCGGTAAGTGGGTATACGTTGCACCCGAATCAATAATCACTCCACCAAAGCCCTTTTTTGTTGTTGTGAAACTGTTTGGGGGAATGGGCAGTCGCATGTCTCCAATCCCAAGGCCCGAGAGCTCGACAGAATAAAAGGTCTGCATTTTTGAGTTGCGGAGCAAGGGGATCCATGCGGTTTTTGCAGGTAGCACCGCACCAGGAAGGCTGAAATTCAACCAACCTGGTGACCCAAAAATCGAAACTGGCGGCAAGCAATAGCTGAATATGTCAGCCAATCCACGGAGCCGAAGTTGAGACGGCAATGACAATGGCCCACCTCCAAGGCCCATCAAGCCATTGATTCCAGGCACTATGAACTGGTTCAAGTGCCCGCACCCAGTGAACACATTCAGAACAGTGGTCCTTCCAAACGTGAGTGTCTTGACTATAGGATAGCTCTTCGTAAAGGAGCCATCCAAGTAGTCCACCTCGTATTGACACTGATTGTTGTTGCAACCGAAGTGATTACAAGCAGCATCATCACTAGGTACCATGAAAAAAGATGAGGAATTTAGTGGGTCAAATACGAGGCGTCCTAGGGTTTGGTCACAATTACATGGTTTACACTCAAACCATGTAACGTCACTCCCTATGTCTATAACCATATTTTGGCTAAGCGGAGGGTTACCTAGCCCTATACGAATAGAGTATACTCCAAGCCCGAAAGGTTTGGGAAAAATCTCAGCAGACATAAGGAGATTAGGAGGTGTTGGTGGAGTTAATGTTGGCATTGGAGGGGGAGGTGGCGAACGGGATGGCAATGGAGGGAGAGTTGGAGATGGAACTAATGGTCTGGAGGGGGTGGTGGTCGGAAGTTGTGCTAAAGATGAGGTGAATAAGGGGTTGATGATGGTCAGTATGGTAAGGAGGGAGACTAGAGACGCCATAGGTAAGTGGGGTTGACAATTGATCTTTAAGATAGTTAGCCCATGCAGCACACTGAGATCCGTTAAGCAACACAGATATGTTTTTAGCTTAGCAAGCAAGAGAGACACGAATGAAACAATGGTACAGTGGTACGTTGACAAAGAGTGATTGAACTACAGATAAGAAGATAACTAGACATAAGGAAACTGGCTTATTGTACGTAAGGAAGTAGATCGAGAAGGAACACTAGTTCATGAGATGAAAAAAAAAATGATCAATGGGCGTGGTTTATATAGAAATGCAGAAAGAATTAAGTTCATGAGAGAGAGGAAGAAAATGTGGGGGGCACTTGAAGAATCATCGGATTTGACACCTCATGATCTCAATGGGATTTGGGGCTCCTAGAAAGTTTGTAGCTTGGACTCAAGAATGTATTACTCATCCTAGTTACTCCATAGCTCTCAATGGTACCCTTGTTGGATATTTTAAAGGGAGGAAGGGGCTTAGGCAAGGTGACCCCATGTCACCTTACCTTTTTGTTATAGCCATGGAGGTGCTTTCTTGCTTTTGGAAGAAGAAACCAGCAACAACCCCTTGTTTGATTTCCACCTTAGATGTGCTGGACTTAGACTAAATCATCTGTGCTTTGCAAATGATTTACTGATCTTCTCTGCTGTGTCTACCAATTTTGTCCAGATTGTTAAAGATGTGTTGGGGGAGTTTGAAGCTCTTTCGGGTTTGAGGGCCAATCCGACTAAAAGCACTTGCTTTTGTGCTGGTATTTTAGGTCAGCTAAAGGGTGAAGTGTTGTCCCTTCTCCAGATGAGTGAAGGCACCCTTCCGGTTCGTTACTTGGGAGTTCCCCTCATCACTAAGAGTTTGACAGCTGCTGACTGTGAGATGCTAGTTTCTAAAATCACAGCTTGTATTGACTCTTGGCTGGTAAGAAACTTATCTTTTGCTGGTCGCCTTCAGCTCATTTCTTCAGTCTTTTACAGCCTTCAAGTTTATTGGTCCTGTATCTTTATACTTCCAAAGAAGGTTATCAATTGATTGGACAAAAATTCAATTGGTTTCTTTGGTGTGGGCAAGCTGTTAAAGCTAGGGCTAAAGTGGCTTGGGAGAGGGTTTGTACTCCTAAGAGAGAAGGGGGTTTAGGCATCAAGAAGTTGGAAACTTGGAACCAAGCTTCTATGATGGTTCACATCTGAAATTTGTTTGCCAAGGCTGGTTCCCTTTGGGTTGCATGGGTGGAAACCGTGTTAAGAGGGAAAAGCTTTTGGCAAGTCCCTATACCACAAACATGCTCTTGGAGTTGGAGGAAGATTTTGAAGTTTCGGCCCCATGCTAGACCTTTTCTTAGCTTCAAGATTGGCACTGGCAGTTAGATCTTCATGTGGTATGACTCTTGGCACCCTTCTGGTTGTCTAATTGAGAAATATGGATTCAGAATTACATATGATGCAGGACATAACATTGGACCTATGTTGTATTCTATTATAAAAAATGGTGAATGGCATTGGAAATTTGGTGGAAATTCAATGTAGACTTCCTAAAATTTCTATTGGAAATGAGGATACACCTATTTGGAAGTCCAATACCGGGAAGTATTCCTGCTCTGAAACTTGGAAACAGTTGAGGGTGAAGTTCCCAAAGGTGGATTGGTATAATATAGTTTGGTTTCCCTTATCCATACCAAGGCACTTTTTCATTCTTTGGTTGGCTTTTAGGGATGATTTAACTACCAAATATAGGATGAGCTTGTAGGGATATACTGGATCTATGGTCTGTCTTTTCTGCCATGGACACATAGAGACCAAGGAACATCTTTTCTTCAGCTGCAGTTTCAACCAAAGAATTTGGAGGGTGATTTTGACAGATTGTGTAGTGGTTGATCCTTCTGTCTCCTGGAATGATGTGGTTAACGGGTTTAAAGGGGGGATGAATAACAAAAGCTTGAAATCAGCTCTTTGTAGGCTGAGTTTGGGAGTAGCAATGTATCATCTCTGGAAGCAGAGAAACGATCTTCCCTTATCCTTGGTTTGTTCTGTGTTTCTTAGCTGTTGCATATTGACGTTGCAGTTTGTTGTTCTAAGTCGGGGGTTGTCCTGACCTTGGTTTGTTCTGTGTCTCTTAGTGGTCTTTTTGGTGTTACCGTTTGATTTTGTCTGTTTAGGGGATATGTCCCTTTGCAGTAGTTGATTCCAGTTCTTACTGGAGGGTGTATTGTTGTGTTTGAGCTTTATAAAGTGTTTAATTCATCCAAAAAAAAAAAAAACAATACTGGTCGATAATGTGCACCTTAGTCCTGTATTTAACTTAAAAAAATAACCCTAATTAGTCAGATAAATAGTTAAATATGTACATAGAAATAAACTATGATTGAATATTTGCATCATTGGTGAGCCTGCCAACCATGGCTTGAATATTTGCATCACACTCATGCAAGTTCCACTCCTTTTCCACTGGTTGGATCACTCATTTAAGTAGCCGAGAGTAGTACTGAAAAGTGCACACACTACAAAAAAAAAAAAAATTGAATTTTGCCACTTGCAGGTTGCCACGTGTATTGAGCCAATACACATGGCAAACTGTTAGCCATGTGTAAATGGCCACGTGCACGGCGTGGTAGATCCGAGTGTAGAGAAATGCACATTTTGCCACGTGTACAGTGAATACACGTTGCCATTGTGCCACGTGTACCATAAAACAAGTTGCCACACATCAGACACGTGTAATATACACATGGCTGACGTTTCAGCCGCGTGTATTTAATACATGTGGCACAGTTGCCACGTGTATAGATGTACACATGTCTGATGTCAGCCACGTGGATTAAATCCATGCTGCTGACTGTTAGCCACGTGTACTAAGATACATGTGGCCGACATCAGCCACGTGTATCTAAGTCCACGTGGCTGACAGTAAGCCGCGTGGATCTTGGCCCACGTTGCCTACTGATGGCCACGTGGATTATCATACACGTGGCCATAGTCGGCAGCTTTCATTTTGACACGTGGCAATTTCCCCCCCCACCCCCCAAAAAAAATATCACAAAATCTATTTTACCCAAAAATATCACAAAAATATTAAGAAAACATTTTAAATTTACTATGAACACAAAATCAAATTACACAAATCAATAATTAATAACGTGTTTGTTAATTACACAAATCAACACAACAATATCTACAAATCTGAAGACCATGTACTAATAAACGTGTTTGTTACTAACAAAACATAATTACACAGAATATCTACAAATCTGGAGACCGTCTCTGCGGATCACGAGCTCCTGTACCAGGCGTGTGTTCGCCAATAGGCGATTGCTATGCAAGGGATGATGTAGTAGGCGATGGTGTCCCGACGGGGGAGTGCTGGCTCAGCTGTCATCCAATAGGCGACAACGGACAAATCATTGTCACATTACCTGCAAGTAATAAAAACAATTAAAAAATATAAAATTATATGCAAATTTAAACAAGTAATAAAAACAAATTACAAATAAGCAGTTTATACAATACTAATCATACTTGCAGATGCACTACTAACAGACGACGTACTACCTCCGTTTGTAGGTGGAGACTGCTGAGCACCTGGGCTGACATATGATACTCCCATAGAGGTGAGGACGACCTCGAGTTGTCGCAGGCGCTACTCCAAGGCGTCATTCCTCTCTCTCTTAGCCTGTAGCAACATCTCCATTGTCGTCATCCTCCTGTCATGTACGGCTCAGTCCCGAGATGTACCCTGAGATGGTTCCCCTTGTGAGTGAGCCTGGTAGGAGAAACACGTCCCACGAACAGGAGTAACGTTCGGGCCAACTTACCGAACCCTCCCCGCGTACTTAGGCCTCCCCAACGCCTGTTTGTACGCGTCGTTCGGTGCCTAATGCACCGTGTCTTTTGAGACGCTCTGCGTCATCCTCTCCTATACGTCGTCAACATAAAATACACATGTATTCAATACATACTTTATCACACGCATAACTTAGAAATATTAGTAAAATAGATCAGTAGCATACACATAGGACCCGTGTACGTTCATTCAGGTAAGTGTCGTCCTTCCTTGTGTGCGTCTTCACGAACGACTCGGCGCGAGTGGGGGGCGTGCCAGATGTAGATGCCTGTCGCCATCCATTTGAAATATATAACAAACAGTAATATTCATTTAATGAAAAAAAAAACAATTAGACACAAATAGAAAAACATCTACATATATTTGTTCATACGTCATCGTGATTAAATCTGGCATTCTGCTCCCGCATCCGCTTCATCTGTTCACAGGTCACCTACGCATTGAATATTTCATAAAAATGTAAGCATTAACACACTTAAAGTAGTAATAAAATTAAATGAACAGTTATTAAAAATACACAACATTATAGTAATACAATCAAAGACCTACGTATCCTTTTTTGCTCAATGCACCAATCGCTCAGCAGGTACTCCACATCTGTTGTGTCATACTTCTTAAAAACTTTCTTCGGCACTCTTGCACGTATACTCTCGGGTGTGTTACTGTCTCGAATAGCTAGCGCTTTTTTAAATTTTGACTTCCACGAGCGGTGCTTACAGCCAATATCAGCCCACGCTTCATGTTGTGCCTTGCGCTCGTCTACGGATATAGGTTGATAAAACTCCTCATGCACATGTAATTTAAGCATTAATTTTATAAGTTCAACAAAAACTTAACCCTAAGTTTTATTTCAAATAAATAAATAAATTAGTTTCATAAACATACCATCACGTGTCCCATATAGCCTTCTCAATCTGCTTATCTACCCTCGCCCATTCGTCCCGCATATGTATGTGGGACCCGCTCCTCACAAGCATACCCGTAGCACGCCTAAAACGATTGCAGGCTTGTCCTACGGGTTGTGTTGCAGCACAATGCTGCAACACAATCTTCTTCCCTCTCGGGAGCACCCAATTCCTCTCCGGGTCCTTAATCACCTCATAATAGATGCTCCCGTCTGGATTGTACCCGAATTAAAGAATATAAAACATTTAATTTAATATACTAATAAACTAAATTATATTAATAAATGATATAATTCAATTTATGTTATTTTCAAACTTAATATTAATTATTGGTAACATAATATAGGTTTTCAATGATGTATAAATATGTACTTACCCATCAACCGAATCTGGTCAGTCTGTATGCGCTGGGTCGCCTGCATGCTCCTCATCAACCCCTTTGGCCGGGGGAGGCTGCTGATCATCATCTGAAAGCATATCCTGGGGGCTATTGGGGGCCAACTGATCGGGACCCAAGATCTCAACGTCCCCTTCATGGGGCATCTGACTCCCCCCCAGGTTCGGCACCTGACTCTCATCAGAAAGCGGCACATGGCTCTCCCCAGAAAGCGGCACCTGACTCTCCCCCCAAATAAGAGCCTATCTCCCCCCAGGCCCAGGGCCCTGGCTCTCTCCCGGTGCTGGCATCTGTCTCACCCCCTTAGCTGCCATCTGCATCTCCCCCGGCTGTGATAGCGGAAACTTATCATCCTGTGTCTCACTATCAGATCCACATGTCATAAGTCCAGTAAAGGGTACGGATAGTACCCCATATTAGCCCAACGTGGCCTGATCGTATCATGACCCTCTCGCACCCACCATCGAGTCACATGACCCGGTGAGGTGATCCCTATTTGCGAGAACATCGGCTGAACCGAATATGGAGAACAAGAATATCCAGTTGAGCTGGTCTGCCCGTGATCTGACGTGGTCATCCCCGCCGTACTCGCCAGAAATGGTCTATAAGTGGCATCTGGGTGGTGTGGCCACGGCGCAGTATAAAGTGGCGCCTGAGCTGTGGACGTGGTTGTGGGGGGGGGGGGGCACAAGTAGGCGTGGTGCCCAATGTGCACGAGGAGGGGGTCTCTGGTCCATCGATACCTGCGAACAAATGCAGACAAATTAATTAAAATATTAAATTTATATATTACTAATGAACATGCAAATTATACAGCGAGATTTATGTAAATTATACAATGATCGCATTTATTAATTACTATATGTTACAAATTAAAAATGTATATTGAGTTTAAGCGAATTGTACCAACAATGAATATAGCACTCATTGTATAACAGGAGCTTCAATCGGATCAATGTTGGGCCTGTCCTGCTCGAATTCATCATTCATATCATGTAAGTCAACAGTGCCTAATACGAGCGGTACGCACTCGTGATAGGATGCACCTGCATCATTACTCCCTTCCCCCTGACCAACGTCGTACATGTTTTGCGGTTTAGTCCTCACGGCATAAACCCAATTTGGATTCCTTCTATCTTCGATATAAAATACTTGGTCTACTTGAGATGTCAGCACGTAAGGCTCATTAGTAATCAGTTCTCCCATGTGGACGAGGTGATTGAAGTTGACAAACACTAGGCCATAATCGTCTATTCTGAATCCCCTGTCTATCGTGGGATCCACCCAATTGCACTTGATTAGGACGTACGTAGTCCTGTCATAGTACTCAACCTCAACTATATCGATTAACTGCATGTAGTACGTTTCGCCTTCAACGGTTGGCACACATACGCCGCTGTTTTGAGTCCTTTTTCCCACATCATGGGCAAGCGTGCGGAACAATTTGCCATTGACCACGTACCTGTTATACTTGATTGCTGTCTCCTCCAGCCCTCTACAATGCATAACCAATTTTCCTCCTTACATTGATCGTCCAGGCCATCGACCTATGTGTGTATTACAAATATTAAATATCATATTGGTTAATTACGACATGTAAATCCTATCTTACATTACACTGAACACGTAGTATGTATACTATATATAGAAATACCACTATTTCCTTACATATGCACGGTACCATTCGTAGAACTGTTCATGATGTTGGGCTTCAATAAGAGCGTCTGTAATGCAACCCCTAGTGCATGATCGCCTAAACGCGTCTTTGTGCATCCTATATTCAGCGGATGTAATTATGTACTAATTATTATTAATAAATGTATTTGAATCATGTTAAATATGTAAACACTACTTACATCCACAAATGGAGGAACTCTTCAGAGTTGAACACAATATAACGGTGAATCTGGTTCATTGTCAACCGGTTCAGGCTAACTCGCGTTCCCGCCCCCTTTGAACCATCAAGATTTCTCTGAGGTCTGTTGTGGAAGGTTGGTGCATTATCTAGATACCTCAAACAGAACGTTACCAGTTCGGTCGCTATGTAACCCTCCGCAATGCATCCCTCAGGAGTCGCTTTATTGCGCACATTACACTTGAAACCCCCAAGGCTCTTAGTGTGCACACATGCACATCAAGATATTTTCAGTTTGTCCAACCAAATACATCAAAATAATATATATATATATATATATATATATATATATATATATATATATATATATATATATTCTTTAATTTTACCTCTCTACTGGGTACATCCACCTATATTGCACGGGTCCGCCGAGTCTACACTCACGCACAAGATGCACGACCAAGTGGACCATGCTTGTAAAAAACCTGGAGGAAATATGTGTTCCATCTTGCACAAACTGATACAGACGTCACCCTGTAGTCGGTTTGATCTCATCTTGTGTTAGCTTGGTTGAACATTTGCCTCTGAAAAATGTAGACATCTCCACAAGAGGTCTAACCACTTTATCCGGCAGTGACTGGCGCAATGCAATTGGGAGAAGCTGCTGCATCAGTACGTAGTTATCATGGCTCTTCAACCCCAAAATTGTACGTTCCTTGAGCCGAACACACCGTGAAATGTTCAAGGCGTATCCGTCTGGGACTCTCACATTTCGAAGAACCTTCAAAAAATTTTCTTTATCCTCCCTGGATATCGTGTGACAAGTTGCGGGCATATATGTCTTACCATTTATGGTTGTGAACGGATGCAATTTAGGTCTCAACCCCATTTCCTACAAGTCCAGTCGAGTTGCCAGGTTGTCCTTCGTTTTCCCTTTGATGTCCAAAATAGTGCCAAGTATATTGTCCATGACATTTTTTTCTATGTGCATGACATCAAGATTGTGCGGAAGCAAATTGTCTTTCCAGTACGGCAATCTGAGGAAAATACTTTTTTTCTTCCACACAACATCATTGGAACTTGCTACACCCGTCTTCCGCTTCTTCCATTTCTTCTTTCCCGTGTTCTCATCCCCAAATGCAATCCCGTCCAACTGTTGGAGGATCTCGTCCCCCCATGGCACATTTGGAGCGCCCTCAAATTCTTCAGTACCGTCAAATGTTCTTTTGTTCAGCCGCCACAGATGTTCAGTAGACAAGTATCTCATGTGCCCCATATAGCAAAATTTCTTTCCGTTATTTAAATATTTAGAACGTGTCGAATGCATACAGCAAAGACATGCCTTCACACCCCTGTTAGGCCAACCGGATAAATTTGCATACGTCGACAAGTCGTTTATTGTCCACATCAACTGAGCTCGTATATTAAAATTTTCCATCTTTGAAGCATCAAATGACCGTACCTTTACGTTCCACAGTTCCAGCAACTTATCAATCAATGGCTGAAGGTAAACATCGATATCCATACCATGTGAGCTCAGTCAAAGGATAACCAGTTACAGGATGAACGACGTCTATTTCATGCACATCCAATGAAGCAAATTGTACGGCACAAGCATTACTGGCCATGTGCTGTGGGATGTGCTTATGTTTCCAAAAAGATTAAATCCATCTGCTGTCAAACCAAGCCATACATTCCTACTGTCTGCCATAAAATCCAGATGTACAATGTCGAACGATCTCCATGCCTCACCGTCGGCCGAGTGCCTCAATACGCCATCCCTGGTGTAGCCTTCTACATGCTATCTCATATAGGGCGTAGTATGCATAACCTTTGTAGCCGTGGGATGAGTGTAAACCACCTCAACACCTTCATTGGATGTTTTTTCCTTGATGATATGACATCATCATCCTCATCTAAATGTGTATCAGCCCTCTACTTAAATTCTCCACATGCGGTACATGAATCTAAGTCTTTATTGTCTTTCCAGAATAACATACAGTCATTATGGCACGCTGGAATCTTCTCATACCCAAGACCCTTGGAACTGAGGAACTTCTTCGCCTCGTATGTATTAATTGGCAAGGTCTCATCGCAAGCAGGCAACAACTGATTGATAAGCTCGAGAATATCAGAAAAAAATTTGTTACTAATACCTCCAACGCACTTCAAGTTGTACATGTGTACAGTAGCACTCAATTTACTATGCTTGGTACCAGGATAAAGTGGCTTCTTGGCAGTCTTTAACAACTCGTGGCACTTCAATGCATCCCCTCCAGAGGTTCCTTCATTAACTTCTTGCAGCTGGCTACTGACAACTTCACCAACATCGTGCACGCCGAAGGCGTCACGCAACTTGGCGCGCATGTCACCAACCTGTTTCAGACCTCCACCCTGTTCTGTGCATTCACCCAGTTCAGTTCTATCGACAGCCAAATTTGTAATACTGGGATGATTCGAACACCGACCAGCAACAGCAGACCCGCTCGTGGTCTCACCGTTCGGACACGTGGATTTATGCATGTGACCGTATTGCCATGTGTAAGTAATACACGTGACCACACGTCTTCCAGATGTGGGTAGCCACATTGTTAGTAAGACACGTGGCTATCTCGCGACGTGGCTACAGTAACCGATACTGTAGCCACGTGGTGAATAGCAACTTTTTTTGTAGTGAGAGTATGAAAAACATTAAGAATTCAATCTTATCTTTTTATGGCAAGTGTTTTTAATCATATTAATCACTCAATTAGATAGAGATTTGGAGAGAATATATAATTAGACTTACTTTCGGCTTCATCCCCATCCCATCCTATGACAAAGAAAGTGTTTGTAAGCATCATACCTTCACATAATGTCTTCTCGTTACGTTTTACCTTTCAATGGACGTTGCTTCGTGGGGATTCTTTGTATTGCTTTGCTTTTGGCTTCAGGTAAAATTCCTCATCTATCTCATACTAGATAGGAGAATAGTGTCCCAGTTCGTTAGTGTCGGTTTGGTTTAGCGGTTTCAAAACGTGCTGTTTAAAAAAATAATTCTAAAGAACTTAATTTATAACTCCTAATCTTTCATCACTTTTGCAATTAGGGTATTCATCTTTAAAAAGTGTCAATTTAGGGTATCCATCTTTCCAATTTTTTCAATTTCAACACTCTGTTAGAATTTTCCATTAAATTTTATCAAATTTTCAAAAATTCTAACGAATGGTTGAAATTGAAAAAAATTGAAAGATGGTTACCCTAAATTGACAATTTTTAAAAATGGATACCCTAATTGAAAAAGTTATGAAAGATCATGGATTATAAGTGAAGTTCTCCTAAATAGTTATTTTAAAATGCAATTGGGCCTTAAAAATTTTCCGTGTTTTGAAACACACCCCTTCCTTGCGGCCGCTTGAATCCGTCATTTGTTTTTCAAATATTTTTCTATTAAAAAGAATAATGCTACTCTTCACACACATGAGTAATTTTTTTTTTAACAGGAATTGTATTCTATCATTGATATTGCAAAAAGCCTAGAGGCTTACAAGTTGAAAATAATGGACAAGACCCCCCATTCTCTAAGCTAGAAGGATCTGATTTAATAAGACAGCTGCCTAAGCAGAAATACAAATTTTACAAGAATGACGTTTGAGCCTCTCTTACATTAATGCTCACTCTCTAAAGAAAAGAAACCTGATATAGCAATTTAGCCAACAAAAATTCCAATAAAATTTGAACCAAACACAAGATACTGTGACCAGAAAAACAAGAGAAAAAACACAAGAACACTTAAGCAAAAACCACCCAAAACAAGCTGCCGACAGTGGAGGAAAGGGCCAAGATGCCGGACGGCGGTGCGTGAAGGACACGCGCTGACACTGCTGCCTCCTAGATGGAGGTCCGACGCCGTGTAACCGGTTGCCACCGAGCCCGGCCTGAAAAAGGCGGAGTGTGGCCCACACGCGCACCAAACAGCATAGAGCTCCCAGGCGCATGGGCACCACGCGCCGATCTCCGGTGACCGACACGACCGGATCTCGCGGCGGCAGGGGCGGAAGATGACGGAGAACGCCGCTGGGTGGCGTGTGTCAGTCAGAAGTCGGCGAGGAAGTGTAGATCTTGCTTCCAAAATCAAAGAAAAAAGATGAAAAAAAGGGGGCCAAAAATCAACCCGCCGACGACACGTTGGCTCGGCCACTCTCTCTAATAAGACATCTTGAGATGAACAATCCTGCCAAAACGAAAGAAAAAACAAAGAAAAGCAAATAAACAAGCCACCATAGCCCAAAAAGGTTAGGGGAAGATCAGCCTCCATCGGATCTAGCCGGGAGGAACAAAAGCTCCACAACCCTAGAGGTTGGGAGAAAAATTAACCCCACTGAACCAACTCAGGTGGAACAAAAAACACCCTAACTCACAAGGAGCCAGAGGAAAATTACCACTGGGACGGGGAGGCGTGAAGCCACCCCCTCCCGGTGAAAACCATGCTCGCAGGGGAGGGCCTCTAGAAGAGAGAGAGAAAGAGAGGGAGAATTTATAGACTTGTACTAAGCAACTCACACACATGAGTAATTGATCTTTCCTTGCTGTATCAAATATTAGTATATAGTATTTGATACAGCATGGAAAGATTAGTATATATGCTACTTTTTATTTATTTAATTATTTTGTTCTCACGTACGTAGCTAATGGTATTCTAAATATTATTGGTTTAGTGGCAGACCAGTAGCCGCACTATATCGAGAGCAAATCTGCGTAGGCGTTTGTCCAAGTGACTAGCAGTGCAATCAGAATTGCATTAAGTGGGGATATCCAAAGAGGGGCATTTGTACTGGATTTAGCCCCTCAAGCCCCCTGCTTTGCTGCTGTACTAACACCCGACCTTAACTGTGGACGATTATCCAAAACTGATCTGGGCCTTCAATATTTCCCTTAATTGTTTTGCATGGCTTTGAGTTTTAACCTTCGATCAGTCAAAATAAATTACTGGAATCTTTAATTATGAACTAGTGTTGCACCACTTGAATACTTCCTTTTAATTTCCAGTAATATGCAAATTAATTAATAAGGATATTTCCAAAATCCTGATTTAAAGAAGTCAATGACCAGCTTTAGCAACTGCTTTTTCCAATAAGGGCAGAGAATACTATATCAACCAAATAGGTATACACGGTCTTTAGAACATATATACGAAGAATGCATGTGAGAATCACGATCTGAATTTAATTAATAGACTAAAACAGAAGAATTTTCTCAAACCTAATTTAGGCTCCATCTGTCTCGACAGTTAGTTTTCCCTATTTTCCACTGTTTACAAATTAGTAAGGATATTACAAAAATCCTTATTTAAACAAGTCAATCATGACCAGCAACATGCAGCTCTAGTAACCGTTTTTCAAGCAAAGCTTTTCTCCAAGCTGAATTTGAAGAAATTTCTCCATATAAATTGACGTTTGTCTTTAGAGCATATGAAAAATGCATGTGAGACTCACGTGTTTTAAGGAAAAATATCAATTTAATAGACTGACTTAAAATTTATTTATTTATTTATTTTTAAAAAACCTTGCTTGTGATATGTTGGTCATTTAGTTCAAGCTAAAAAGAAAAGGTGAATAGAATTAAGTACATCAATTTATACGTTTTCATCAATCCATTAACAAACACAAGTCCACATTCAATATATATAATCCCAAACATTTACAACCTCAAAAACCCTTCCTTCAACATAATCCCAAACATATCAACGTTAACAATTAACACCACAACAACAATGAATAATTTGAATATGTACAAGAAACCCAAAAAAAAAAAGCTAGAGAGAGAGGTTAATAGAGAGAGATATAGTGATTTACCTGGGAAATGCAAAAAAAAAAAAAAAAAAAAAAAGAGTGGGAATGAGCGAGAGAGAGAAGAGTTGCGAGGAGAAAAAAAAAAGCCTCAAAGATCATACCTTTTTTGTAGTTTTTAATTCTTTTATAAGTCTTTTAATTAACAGTATGATCTTTGCGGCTTTTTATTTTTGGTGCTATATGTCAATTTCATTATAGTTGCTGAGAAACAATTTTGCCAATGGGTTGTTTGGTTGCTGGCAAAACAAATCAAGGAAAGAAAAGAAAGTTCGAAGTCTTCTTCACATTTTACTTTTCTCCTATGGATTCTAAGAAATTCATGATAGCACAAATTTAAACAATAGCATCATTCACAATTGAATTTTTCAAGACCAACGGCATTGCAGAGGGTATGGAATTTTTTTTTTATTTCACTTTTTCTTTCTTTTTTAAAAATTATTATAAATGAGGTATTTTGGTCATATTTTTTTTCTTTCTTGTTAAATCCTAACGGAATAGTAGATTGAAAAGGGCTGAAACATCGAACACCAATATTGCAAATTTTGATAACTTGGAGGGAACATCGCAAAAGTTATGACAATTCGAGATCAGGGTAAGTAAAATTTTATAAGTTTTTAATTTTAAAAAATAAACAATTTAGTAATCAATAATAATTATTTAATTTTGACAATCCAAGTGAAATGGGAGATGATCTTATCCATTATTTTCTTTTGTTTATGATGTGAAACTTTCATTTTAAGGCTTACAAACTCTCTATCGTAATTAATATAGAGATGTGTTATACATCCGTCTCTTATTATTTTTTGCTGATATGACATTGTCAATCCACCTTCAAATCAATCTTAATTAAAAAGAAAAAGAAAATACAAAATGGTGAATTGACAATGTTACATTAGCGAAGAATGATAGAAGAAGGGTAATAGAGAATACAAAATAGAATTTCTCATCTCAATAATATATGTATTCGAGAACATGTACTATATACACACATATTTTTCCGAAAAATATTTTCAAAAGTTTTTCCTACTTTTCTTTATTCCCTATTAATTTAAAATTTTATCCACATAACTCAGAAATTAAATGGCCATCAATTCCTTAATTCAAATCAGTCGTTTTTTAGGTATGTATGGAGTGCAAAAACAAGTAAATTTATAAAAGATAGATAAGAGTATTGAAAACATTAAGAATTCAATCTTATCTTTTTATGGTAGGTGTTTTAAATCATATTAATCACTCAATTAGATTGAGATTTGGAGATAATATATAATTAGACTTACTTTCGGCTTCATCCCCATCCCATCCTATCACAAAGAAAGTGTTCGTAAGCACCATACCTTCACATAATGTCTTCCTGTTACGTTTTACCTGTCAATGGACACTGCTTCATGGAGATTCTTTGTATTGCTTTGATTTTGGCTTCAGGTAAAATTCCTCATCTATCTCATACTAGATAGGAGAATAGTGTCCCAGTTCGTTAGTGTCGGTTTGGTTTAGTAGTTTTAAAACGTGCTGTTTTAAAAAATAGTTTTGGATCCGGCTTCTGTGCTGTACTTGAAAAGTACATCACAAGTGCTGTAATTTGATGAAGGGTTAGGATTGATCCAGCTCTTCATTAAAACAAACATTGCCGTTTTGAAGTAAAGAAAAAATGATGCTGCAAAATCTCGTTTGACGCCGTTATACTCATTTGTAACACTTCCTCCTCTGAGTCTCTATCAGGCGACCAGACCCCGAATCCTAACCACCGGTGAGCTTTCGACAGAGACGACGACAGAGAAAGAGAGATCCGGTGACGAGAAAGGGTGGACCAGCCACGAGAAAGAGAGGTTCGGCTGGAAAACCCATGCACACCGGCGTGGGTTTTTCACCGGAAAACCACTCACGAGTTCGGTCGAAAACCCACACCGGTGTGCGTGGGTTTCTGGACAAAGAGAGATCCGGCTCTCTGTCACCGGATCAAGAGCTCTGTGGCCGGATCTAGCTCTCTGTCGCCAGATCGGGAGATCTATGGCTGGATCCAGCTCTCTGTCGCCGGATCGGGAGATTTGTGGCCAGATCCGGCTCTCTGTCGTCGGATCGGGAGCTCTGCGGCCGAATTCAGCTCTCTATGGCTAGATCTCTCTTTCTCTGACGTCGTCTCTGTCAGAAACTCGCCGGTGGTCGAGGGTTTGGAGTTTGGTCGTTGGATAGAGACTTAGAGCAGGAAGCCAGGAGTTGTTAAAAACAAATGAATATAACGGCTTCATTTTTTCTTTGCTTTAAAACGGCAACGTTTGTTTTAATGAAGGGCTGGATCAATACTAGCCCTTCATCAAATTACAGCACCTGTGCTGTACTTTAAAAGTACAGCACAGAAGCCGGATCCAAAATAGTTATGGAGAACTTAATTTATAACTCCTAATCTTTCATCGCTTTTGCAATTCGGGTATCCATCTTTAAAAATTGTCAATTTAAGGTATCTATCTTTCTAGTTTTTTCAATTTCAACCATCTGTTAAAATTTTCCGTTAAATTTTATCAAAATTTCTAAAGATTCTAACGAATGGTTGAAATTGAAAAAAATTGAAAGATGGTTACCCTAAATTGACAATTTTTAAAGATGGATACCTTAATTTCAAAAGTAATGAAAGATTAGGGATTATAAGTGAAGTTCTCCCAAATAGTTATTCTAAAATGCAATTGGGCCTTAAAAATTTTGTGTGTTTTAAAAGACACCCCTTTCTTGCGGCCGCTTGAATCCGTCATTTTTTTTTTCAAATATTTTTCTATTAAAAAGAATAATAGTACTCTTTACACACATGAGTAATTAATCTTTCCTTGCTGTATCAAATATTAGTATATATGCTACTTTTTATTTATTTAATTATTTTGTTCTCACGTACGTAGCTAATGGTATTCTAAATATTATTGGTTTAGTGGCAGAGCCAGTTGCCGCACTATATCGAGACCAAATCTGCTTAGGCGTTTGTCCAGGTGACTGGCAGTGCAATAAGAATTGCATCAAGTGGGGATACCCAAAGGGGGGCCTTTGTATTGAATTTGGCGCCCCAAGCCCCCTGCTTTGCTGCTGTAATAACAGAAGACCTTAACTGTGGGCGATTATCCAAAACTAATCTGGGCCTTCATTATTTCCCTTAATTGTTTTGCATGGCTTTGAGTTTTAACCTTCAATCAGTCAAAATAAATTACTGGAATCTTTAATTATGAACTAGTGTTGCACCACTTGAATACTTGCTTTTAATTTCCAGTAAAATGCAAATAAATTAATAAGGATATTACCAAAATCCTGATTTAAAGAAGTCGATGACCAGCTTTAGCAACTGCTTTTTCCAATCAAACCAGAGAATACTATATCAACCAAATAGGAATACACGGAAAATATAATTAATATATTTTTCATATATTCTAACATGTCTTTTGAACATATATATGAAGAATGCATGTGAGAATCACGATCTCAATTTAATTAATAGATTGAAACAGAAGAATTTTCTCAAACCTAATTGTTAGGAAAATATTAGTTTATCAAAGCCCATCAAAATCATCTGGGCCCAACCGGTTCAACCGACCCGACCACCCGACTCGGGTGGTCGACCCGGATACCTCGTAGCACCCGAGTCCTCGAACATCTCGATATTACCCGATATTTAAGGGACATGACGCACGATACATAAATAGATCGTGCGCCCGAACTGTCTCGACAAACATGTCACCCATAATTGATCGTGCGCCCGAGATAGGCGGTCATGGAACCCGAAATGTCCGTGTGCCCGAGGCCACGTCTTCCTCAACTACCGATCCCCACACAAACCGGGAACAATCCTAACTGCTCCTCAATCTCTATAAATACCAGAGTCTCTTCAGATATTAAGGTACATGACATTCTATGCTTCTAAAAATTACTCTGCTCATATTCAAACTATCATCTTACTTAAGCATCTGAGGGGGATCGTCGGCACCCCCCCGACGCAGTGTATATTATTTTGCAGATCATAAAGAACAAGGCAAATCTTCAGGCAAATCATCATGTCGACACGTCACCATGTTGGAAACTGTCTCAACAGTTTGGCGCCGTCTGTGGGAACGACAAATCGGTTCTTGCAAAAAGAAATCTGCAATGGTGACTACGTCTATGGAACGACAGTTTTCATCTCTGTAAATTACGGCTAATACTGGCTGATGGGTCTCTTTCTCCGACCCTTAGATCATACATATCCTACTGGCATGCGAGATCTATGTTTTCGTTGAAGATGGGCGGCGGCAGTCCAGGCAGAAAAGAAAAGGAAGGAAGGTTCCGAGTTGAACAACTTGGGCTCGGGTAGGCTTTCTTAACCCGAGCCGGCCTGGTCCGGTAAGCCGACAGGTCAGCCCAAAAAACAGTAGGCCCAACCTAAAAAAAAAAATTCTTGTGAGAACCCAGTAGCATGGACCTTCTCCCTCGGTTGCCGGTGAGCACAGGTTGACGACCCATATCCGCGGCTATCCACCGGCCGTTTCTGGTGATTGGGTCTCTCTACTCCGACGTCATTTTCGGCGACCAAGTAACCACGGCTCCGTCTCGGTCTTGACCACGAGTGAACGGGTTCCATCTTCTGGTTTGAGTTCTCCAGCTGTATCTTCTCCATTCCACGGTCACCGGCCATCATCCCTGAGGCCCGATTACCCAGCCGTTTTCTCCCAGAAGGTCTTCCGGAATCTGGATTTCTACTCCAGGGTCCGGAGTCTCCAAGCAAAAGAAGACGGCGGTGTCATGCATTTCCGGTACCTGATCTTTGGATGGGTTTCTACCGAGGGGATCTGTCATCTCCGGCGTCGTTGCCAGTGACCAAGTGGATCCATTCTTTCTGTGTCACATCCCGACGATTCCAGAGAATCTGGGAATGACACAGTCAAAGCGTCCACCTTATGCCTTCATCAGAAAGCCATAAACCCCGCACCAAAAGGCCCAATTTTCGCTCTCAAACAGGTCACCGCAATAACAGCAACAACGATACCAATCAGAGCTCGCGCAGCTTCAGTAGCTCGCACCAGTTCCACTACACCGAGACTCGCTTCGAGTACGCAGAGAGATCACACTGGGATCTAGTCCGGGACCACTCTGGGAACGGCACTAAGTCCTCGGGTCATGACATCGATTCTCCACTTGAATCCAGAAACATGTGCTCCTCACGGTCACGTTATCAGTGAGGAGGTACAGACCGAAGAGGGCGAAGTTGGAAAAATTTGACTTGTTCATGTCTCTGAGCAAGCAAAGATCGATTCAGATTCTGATCGGGGTTGGGCTTCTGTATGTGCTTCTGATAACCCTAGAAATCCCCTTTGTGTAAAGGACGGGGTTCAGCGCTGTGTCCCAAAAGGCTCTATCTTGGCCACCTAAGCTGGAGTCTGAGGACTTGGAAGAGAGAAAGGCCCCAACTCGCCCCAATAAGCTCATTTCCTTACACTCGACCAAGCTGGCTTAGTATCGACCCACCGAGTACAAGCTTTTATCCGGCTCGGACCAGTCCGAGGAGTATGAGCAGCTCAATTCCAAGCTCACACTCTATAATCATATTTCGAGCTTACACTCCAAAAAAAAAAATGCCAGTGAATAGCCCAAGTTTCAACACACAGCATCTATGAGCAATTGAGGATCTGATCCGAGCCCAGGATTCATCCCGAGCCGAGGGTCTATTCAGAGCCGATGATCCATCCCGAGCTGAGGGTGCATCCCGAGCCTAGGGTGCATTCCGAGCCAAGGATCCCATCCGAGTCTCGGATCATCCCGAGCCAAGGATGCATTCCGAGTAAAAGATTCCATTCGAATCGAGGATCTCATCCGAGCCGAGGGTGCATTCCAAGCCGAGGATCTCATCCGAGTCAAGGTTCTTATCCGAGCCGAGGATACCATCCAAGCCAAGGATGCATTCCGAAGTCGAGGGTGCAATCCGAGCCAAGGATCCCATCCGAGCTGAGGGTGCATTCCGAGCCAAGAATCCAATCCAAAACAAGGATCCAATCCGAGGACTCATTTCGAGGGTCCCTTCTGAGGAACCCGTGCACAACTTCATCAAAATATCGAGATAAGTTCACTCTTTGCATTTTTCTTTATGCTAGCCTACCAATCACACTTAATAATTCAAGAAACACGATTTTTAGCAATTTTTGTGTTACAAAGAATCATCAAATTTTGAGACAGTCAAACGTATCTCGTGCATCACTCGGTTACATCATTACTTATTTTAGCATACACAAAAACGAAGCAGTATGAAATAGATGGCTATCTTTCATACTTAGCCATGCCTCATTCTTTCGACAGTCCAACACCAGAATCCTAAACCTTTCATACTTAGCTACAAATCACAAAGTATAAAAGTTGGGGTTACCAACCCGGTGAATTAGAAAGATGAAATAGAAGCCTATGTCATATTTTCTCGCATTACTAAATTGTTAATTGCTAGACTATGTTACATATATGCATACATATGTGCCTTTTAGACACAGACAAGGCTAATATTTCAGGTCAAAGGTCTTTATCAAGCAAGATCAGAAAATTCAGAAAAAATGCTCGCTCGTGAGCAAAACATGGCAAGGCAACTTCACCATACCCATGCTCTGTCAAGCTTCTCCACAGCCCTTTTGAATCCTATGTCTCAACGATGGGAGGAACTCCACGGAAAAGCTCAAGAGGAGAAAAAGACAAAAGTCTCGACATGCCTCGAGCAGACTCGGCATGACTCGAGCACCAAAGACTCGCGCCCCCGAGCAAAGGTCTCGGCATACCTCGAGCACACATAAGCCTTGGCATGCATCGAGCACAAAAGCCTCGACAATCCCAAGCAAAGCCTCATCATGCCCTCCAGTAGACCCGACAATCCTGAGCAAAAGCCTCAGTACGTCCGAGCACGAAGCCAAGCCACTATAAGCCTCGGGCCACCATAAGCCCAGAGCCGCCGTAAGCCTCGAACCAGATCAAATCAACTCAAAGTGTTGTCTCCCTCGGTTGGAAATACAACAGGCTGGGAACACACACCCCGGTCATATCCCTCGGTAACACGGGGGGTGACTCGGTTCAACTCAAACCAGATCAACTCAAAGTGTTGTCTCCCTCGATTTGAAACACAGCCGGCCCGGAACACACACCCGATCATGTCCCTCGATAACACGGGGGGTGACTCGGCTCAACTCAAACCAGATCAACTCAAAGTGTTGTTTCCCACGGTTTGAAACACAACTGGCTCGGAACACACACCCGATCATGGCCCTCGGTAACACGGGGGGTGACTCGGTTCAACTCAAACCAGATCAACTCAAAGTGTTGTCTCCCACGGTTTGAAACACAACCGGCTCGGAACACACACCCGATCATGGCTCTCGGTAGCACAGGGGGTGACTCGGTTCAACTCAAACTAGATCAACTCAAAGTGTTGTCTCCCACGGTTTGAAACACAACCGGCTCGGAACACACACACACGATCATGTCCTTCGGTAACACGGGGGGTGACTCGGTTCAACTCAAACCAGATCAACTCAAAGTGTTGTCTCCCACGGTTTGAAACACAACCGGCTCGGAACACACACCCGATCATGGCCCTCGGTAGCACGGGGGGTGACTCGGTTCAACTCAAACCAGATCAACTCAAAGTGTTGTCTCCCTCGGTTTGAAACACAACCGGCCCGAACACACACCCCGGTCATATCCCTCGGTAACACGTGGGGTGACTCGGCTCAACTCAAAGTGTTGTCTCCCACGGTTTGAAACACAACCGGCTCGGAACACACACCCGATCATGTCCCTCGGTAACACGGGGGGTGACTCGGTTCAACTCAAACCAGATCAACTCAAAGTGTTGTCTCCCATGGTTTGAAACACAACCGGCTCGGAACACACACCCGATCATGGCCCTCGGTAGCATAGGGGGTGACTCGGTTCAACTCAAACCAGATCAACTCAAAGTGTTGTCTCCCTCGGTTTGAAAGACAACCGACTCGGAACACACACTCTGATCATGGCCCTCGGTAACACTGGAGGGTGACTCGGTTCAACTCAAACTAGATCAACTCAAATGGTTCGGGAAGACAACCAAGTCACTCCAATTATCTCCCTCGGTAATGATTCAAATGCAACGGGTTTGAGAGACAACTCGGTCACATATACGAGCTACCTTTCTCGGATTGTAAGTCAATCCGGAGCACTCAGTTCTTGGTCCCGAGCCTGGACATCCTTCTTCAGTTGCTCTACCTCGGGTGCCAACCTGCATCTTGGCCACTCAAGCCTTCGACGAGGGATTAACATTTATGAACTTTCAAGTTCCCCGACAACACAACCAACTTGACAATGAACGAAAAGACTGAGAAAACAAAGATTTCATCTCGGCATCAAACAAAGATTCTTCTGGGACACGCTCGACACTAAGAGCATCCGTTGTGGATATATGCTCCTCCGGAAATTCATGCTCCTGATGGCTGAATACACTCTTTACTTGGCCTATGAAACCAAGCACAAGTTTGCCCCTGGCGGGCCGAGGCCTCTTTGCAGCCTCACCGGTCATGACACTCTCCTTGTCAGCATTCTCGCGCTTCTGTGCGGCAGTCTTCACTCGACAAGAAGCAATCCATTGATGAACAACCCATCAACCTCCCGAGGAGAGTTAGAGTTCTCTCCCCCCGGACACATGTTCCTTTTCAGTTTCTTCTGCTATGCGGAAATTGGGTAAAATCATCATTGGGCTCAAATCTCGCATAGCCTTGGGAGAGTCCTCAGTATGAACTTCAAGAACGGTTTCCCGAACTATGGCCTCGAATGTTTGCTTGGCAATCCTCATTTGAAGCACATGCCTCAGAAGAGACGCAGCCAAAGGAAGGGGGCTAGGAAAAGTTATTCAAAGTTTACCAAAATTCGAAAACAAACATTACAAAAGGGAACTCCCAGGTGAATCTCCATCTGCAGACGCATGCTCAGACTCTAATGTACCAGATGCACGCTCGGATTCCGAGACCGAAAGAATTGCTTTCTTCCCAGTTATGCCCTGTTCCATTTCCAGATCGGCTTCCTCTCAAGCAGTCTTAACAGCAGCTAGATTTCATCAAAGAGAAATATTCACTTTACAAGTTGTCCAATTCTTCTTCACAATTGCTCCCAATACTTTCAGTTGGGGGCCCAGAAGTCGGGAACGAATTTACCATGCCAAGAGTTAGGGGGCCGCTCGCCCCAACACTGGAATATCCGAGAAGAACCCTCGATCCAGTTGGTGAGTTCAGATGCCACCTCATCAGGTATATTGATCAGGAAGGAACTCCTTCGAATTCTTTTATGTCGGTCTTCAGCACTCTATAGCAGCTTGATTACATCTTACTTCCCGGCCACAGTTTGTTCCTTCTCAGCCTTAGCGTCATACAGTTATGCAGCCAACACTACCTTCCGAGCTTGAGATACATTAATCTTCGTAAAAGACGCTCTTTGCCTTACTGAGAATCAGTCAGTTCAGTCAACACCCATCAAGTCACTTGTTGTCGGCATGCACCCGAGACTATGCAAGCCTGTGACCGAACCGGAAGCTCAGTCCGGTCAACCGAAACCAGAGAACCCGACCAGTCGTCAGAATCTTATGAGTATCCTGACCCCTAGGTTGGGAACATACTTCATCTCAGGAAGCTCCACTCTAGGAAATACAAGAAGAGCACACGTAGATTCGACATCAAGTTGGTTCCGAAAGCAGATATGGGCAAGATATACAAGGATCTCTATCCCAATATTGTTGCTGGTATTCACAGAACCGAGATTCTTCCTACTTGGCAGTTATCCTCCCCAGTTGGGGAAGCTCAGAAAATTGAACAGCTTCCTTCCTCGGTTTGAGAGGCATCGAGCTCGGTGGCTAGCTGGGCTTTATCTCCATTAGCTGCAGTTAAGTCATTCAAAACTCGATCTAATGTTACCTCAGATTTGCACACTCGAGCCTCAAAAGTCGAACCGACGTTGAATCACATTAAATGCACTTTATGGCATACATCAGCCGATCCCTAAACCTGAGATTTTGAATGTGAGAGCAAATTTGAAATTTAGAATTTGAAACAGTGCTGGATTTTTCCAAAGATGACTTCCAAAGGCCTTCGAACCGACACTCTTCGAGTGAAGTAACAGCTGAAAAATTGAAACCTTCCCGGTAGCATGCACCTGACTCAATTTTGGAACCTGCAGTACGTTAAAGCCGCTTAATTGTTCCTAAATTCCCTTACGCACAAAATTTGCATAAGAGAATTGGGGGGTAACTGTTAGGAAAATATTAGTTTATCAAAGCCCATCAAAATCATTTGGGCCCAACCGGTTCAACCGACCCGACCACCCGAGACCCGGATACCTCGTAGCACCCGAGTCCTCGAACATCTCGATATTACCCGAGATTTAAGGGACACGACGCACGATACACAACTAGATCGTGCGCCCGAACTGTCTCGACAAACATGTCACCCATAATTGATCGTGCGCCCGAGATAGGCGGTCATGGAACCCGAAATGTCCGTCCGCCTGAGGCCACGTCTTCCTCAACTACCGATCCCCACACAAACCGGGAACAATCCTAACTGCTCCTCAATCTCTATAAATACCAGAGTCTCTTCAGATATTAAGGTACGTGACATTCTATACTTCTAAAAATTACTCTGCTCATATTTAAACTATCATCTTACTTAAGCATCGGAGGGGGATCGTCGGCACCCCCCCGACGTAGTGTATATTATTTTGCAGATCATAAAAAACAAGGCGAATCTTCAGGCGAATCATCATTCGACACGTCACCATGCTGGAAACTGTCTCAACACTAATTTAGGCTCTGTCTATCTTGACAGTCAGTTTTCCTTATTTTCCACTGTTTGCAAATTAATAAGAATATTACAAAAAACCTTATTTAAACAAGTCAATCATGACCAGCAGCATGCAGCTCTAGTAATCGTTTTTCAGGCAAAGTTTTTGTCCAAGTTGAATTTGAAGAAAGTTCTCCATATAAATTGACGTTTGTCTTTAGAGCATATGAAAAATGCATGTGAGACTCACATGTTTTAAGGACAAATATCAATTTAATAGACTGAATTAAAATTTAATTTTTTGTTTTTTTTTTTAAAAAAAAACTTGCTTGTGATATGTTGGTCATTTAGTTCAAGCTAAAAAGAAAAGGTGAATATAATTAAGTACATCAATTTATACGTATCCATCAATCCATCAACAAACACAAGTCCAAATTCAATTAAAAAAAAAATTCCTAAATCATATCAAGACCTCTAACATTAATTGGAAAGGATAAAATGAATTTATTTAATTGGAAAAAGTAAGATTTTAAATGGCCAAAATCTTGAACCGGAAAGTAAACCTTCACTATGTTGATAATTTGGCATAAATCCCAAACCTAAAAAACAAGTCCACATTCAATAGTTTCTCTCGGTGCCGGCCCTAGAGAGAGCAACGCTTTAGAGGTTTGTCTCCTGGGGGGTAGGAGGTTTCCACGCCTCCCTCCCCTAGTGGTGTTTCCTCCCTTGCCTTTTTAGGGTTGGCGATGATTTTTTTCTCATCCTTTGCTATTGCTAGTGTAGTTTTTTGTGTCTCCAAGTCATTAGCACTTTGGAGTTTTTTTTTCACCTGGATTAGATCCGGTAGTGGTTGATGTTCCCTGACAGAAGACTTCACAGGATTTGGGTTGGGGAGTGATTTTCTGGTGTGTTTTCCGGCGGAGTTTTTTTTTTTTTTTTTTTTTTTTTTTTTTTTTTTTCTGTGGAGTCAGATCTGCTCACTTTGGCTGGTTTTCCCAAGACACGCGCCTCTCCACGGTGGTTGCCAATTTCTTCCGGTCCAGCAGCCTAGCCACGGCTGGGCTGGGTCTTCACGCTAGGCACGTGGCCTACACGCGCTAGGGGAGTCTCTCCCTGGACCGACGCGTGTGAGTCACGACTTGTCTTCCAGGTACGATTGGGGGTTTTTCGGTGGTTCCGAAGTCTTCTGGTGAGTTTCTGTTGCTGAGGAGGTCTCCGGAGGCGGCGCGTGGTCTGCACGTGCCGTCGGCGGTGATGGCGCCACTCAACGCTGGCCTCAATGTTGGCTTCTATTTTAGGGTGTTTATGTTTTTTTTTTTTTCTAATGTGTTCACAGTTTGCCTCTGTAATACTTAAATGTTATTGGACTATTTGTTGGCTTAGATGCTGTAACGCCCCGCCTTTTACAAAAAGGCGTAAGTGAAATTTTTTGAATTTTTCCACGTAACGTTACTAACTCACCAGAGTTAAATGTTAGCGGAGGAATATATATTTTTTTCAATGATAACACATCAGAGCTTCTAACAAAAATACTTCAAAATATATATAAAGAGTGTAATTAAATAATTACACATTAAAATTCTATTTGTGCCACATATAGCACATATAATTTACAACCAAAACACTCACAATAAATATAAATATTGTTTTGCGAATATAATAATAATAATAGACTAGATATAGTAATCCACAAAAATGGGAGGCATCCCATCCTCAGATACTGCTACCAAGATCACCTAAAGGTCTGGACAATCCTGATACTCTTCTTCTTCATAACATGTATTAATATATAATACAGAGAGAAACAATAATACAAAAATACCTAGTGAGTCCACTGTTTTCAATAATATTATAATTGCTGATTTATTAGAAATAAATATCACAATACAATGACATAATAAAATGACAGTTTTATATGCACAGTCTTATTATAAAATAAATCATGAGCTTCTTGCGTTCAATCTTTAGAGACGTAACTCTAACACATAGATTCAAGGAAACGTAATTCCATTTAATAAAGTCTAGGAAACGTAATTCCTGTCTAGCGTGTTATAGGAGACGTAACTCCCGTTTAGCGAATGATAGGAGACGTAACTCCCGTTTAGCGCGTTCTAAGGAGACGTCACTCCTCTAATAATTATTATCTTTTTGGCACAGGCAGACGTCACTCCCTGGTCCGTAGGAAGACGTCACTCCGTACTCTATTCTTTATTAATATTTTTGGCTTAGGCAGACGTCACTCCCTACTCTGTTCTTTATTAATATTTTTGGCTCAGGCAGACGTCACTCCCTGATCCGTTGGCAGACGTCACTCCCAACTAGGGGTGAGCATGGGGCGGGGGGGGTGGGGATTGGCTTTTTTTGCCCCCGCCCCGCAGGCGTGCGGGTTCCCAAAGGGAACTCGCGCCCCACGAAAAATTCCCAGCAACCGTGCGGGGCGGGTGGGCTCGGGGTGGGGATGAACGGGGCGGGGATCCCCGCGGGGATGAACAAGTGAAGGCACAACATTTTCTTCAGAAGATTCACAACAAAATCCCCAGCAGTTGAAGAAAATCATAACAGTTGTTTATCTACTTTTTTGCCAAAGCAGGAAATATTAAGACGATAAAAGCTGAAAATGAAGCAAAGGAATGTAATCTGAGAGGCATAATGGCCACCTATAAACAGAGACAAAAAGAAATGATGTCAGTTTGCCACCCCACGTCCTCTTCCCCAGTTGAAAAAAAGCTTCCAGATCTGCATCAATTTCTCACAGATTTCAAGAACTGATTGGGGCTTTCCACAATATCTCTACCACTATTGGTAGTTTTAGCAGAAGTAGCACTAAAACTACGACAATAATCAAAATTTTGAGGATGGAAAGAAACCCTAAAATGACAATAATAAGGAAAGGATGCGTACCCATTTCCTGAGGAAGAAAAGCAGAAGCCGATCCGATGTAGGAATTGCTATGCTCAAGAGAAATAAGCAGAAGAAGAAGCAGATCTGGTGTAGAAATGGCCGTCGTTTTCGGCTTTCACAATCTCAAGAGACATTCTGAAGATGGGGGAGAGGGTCTGGGAAGAACCTGGAAGAAAAGAAAACAAAATATGAGGGGGCGGCGCTTTAGTAACATACTAACATATTAGGGTTTTTTGTTTTTTGTTTTTTGTTTTTTTTCTTAATGTACATGGGGCGGGGATCCGGGCAAAAAAAAGAATTTAACCCGCGCCCCGCCCCGCACCCGCAAAAAAACCCCTAAAATCCGCGATTTTAGGGGCGGGGCGGGGCGGGTTTTCGGGTATATGCTCACCCCTACTCCCAACTAAATAACAAAATATGCAAATTCCACATGCACAAACAATTAAATAAAACAGAAATCATAACATTATGGAAATTCAGCATCACCCTCAGTAAGAAATAAATACTTACAGTTATTACTTTGCTTCAGAAAAGTGTTTACACAAATATTAGCTGCAATATAATTTAACACCAATAATAGTGAATTAGTACAATCCACTAACTAAACTCATATTAACTATATTTTCATTTTTAACCCTTAAACCTCAACATAATCTCTAACATCATTTAGACTTAATAACGGCATATAAAATGGTTTAATTATAATGCCACATATTTCATGTAGGCATTATAACAACATTTATTATTAAATGACCAAAATACCATTGTTCTTTAAAAACGGTTATTTACATAACAACCATATATAAATAAATCACATAAGTATAATATCCTATTTTTTTTATAAAAATAGATATAACAGTTAATATAACTAATTTGCCTCAGTTATAAAATAATTTCAATTTTATATTCTATAAAATTGAGCAGAATAACAGCATTAATATTTAATAATGCCTAATATTACTTTTAAAACAATTAAGCGGCGCAACGACGTTTTTATAAAATAGTGACATTTATTCGGGCATCACAACAACTTGTTTTATAAATTATTTGCGCCATTTAAAAGCCCTGTTTAAAATACAACATAAAATATTAGATAAATAAAACTCATGAAATTACCAATATTAAAATAACATTTTATATAAAACTCAATATCCATTTTCTTTATATTTTTCCCTTTTCTTCTCTGTATCTTTTCTTCTTCTTTTTTTTTCTTTTTTTTTTTTCATTTCTTTGCTCCTTTTATTTTACCCATTAACACACACAAAGAGAAATATATGTATAAATATATATGTTAGCTATGTCCCTCACTTCAACTTCAAGAAGGAAATACTTAAAACCAAACAAAAGGAGAAAAGAGAGACTTACGGGAGAGAGAGAGAGAGAAGTGGGTCCTTTTTCTTTTGACTTATTATTGCTTCCTTTTTTCCTTAGTTGACCGATTCTCCTCCACTTTTATCTTTTCATTCTCTACTCTTTATTCATTCTTATCTTTTCTTTTCTTTTATTTCTTTTTCTTATCTGTACCACACACGCACACACTAGCTTCTTTTCTTTCTTGTTATCCTATCTTTTCTTCTTCTTCTCTGCAGGTGAACTGAAACGAAGACAGTGAAGAGAGTGGAACAGAAAGGGAGAAATTACCTTTGATCTTTTTCTACCCTTGGTCTTGTTGCTGAACCCAAACCAAAAGAGAGACAATAATTGAGAAGAAGAGGTGCAGAAAATAAGACGAAAGAAGAAGGCCGTTGGGCGTGAATTGAAGAGAGGGTAAACCTTCCTTTATACTGATTTGGATGGCTTGGATCAAAGCTCATCCAACGGTTGGGACGACTCCTTGGGCAGCAAGTTTAGGTGAGTGCTGCATTGTCAAGGATCCAAGAAGGAAGAAGAAAAGAGAGATGAAAGAAAGGGGGGCTGTATCTCTTTAGGAAAGCTTGAATGGCTGATGTATTTGAGTGGAACCTGATCCACGGTTGAGAATGAGGCATCTGGGCCTTGAGTTGCTATGACAAGGCATGTAGGGGAGTAGGAAGTAATCATTAAGTGCCAAATATCTCTTATCTTCAACTAATAAGAAGTTAGTTTTCAACTTGATAAACTAATCCCCTAACTGAGTTCTTTTGTGTTCAAGACGAAGCTGTGTGTGAACTGGGCTAGACTGGGTTGCACCATGGGTTGGACTAGGGGCTGGGTTCATGGAGAACTAAAATGGGCCCACAAATTATTATTGTTCAATTTTCGTCCAAAACAGGGTACCATTTTTCGTGGGTATTTTTGGGTCCTAAACGAAGTTCAAAAATTATGAAATTCAGAGGGTAGTTAGAGGACTTCGAGACGAGCGTTCAGGCTTTTGAATTGACCAAAACGGATGTCTTTTGACCATGTTTCCGTTATTCCAAAGTTTAAGGTCCGTTTGAGTTTTTATCAATTTAAAACTATAAATGCTTCTAAATGAATATTTATTTTCACAAATATTCATATTTATTATTTTACTTTATTATTAGGTCTTAAATCATATTTTAAGATATTTTATTCAATATCTTAAAATACGGGATATTACAGATGCTAGATCTGCCCTATTTTATTTGTTGAGTGTGCTTTATTGTAAATAGTGGTTCATTGTTTGTCACGTAATGATTATGTATTGTTTAGGTTGCTGTACAAGTTAGATTTATCTAGCTTAGGGTATGGGGGTCTTGAACCTTTTGTTATTGTCCTTGCCTGGGGCTTTTTGATTCAATGAAGAAGGTCTACTCTGTTCAAAAAAAAAAGAAAAAAGAAGAAGTCCACATTCAATAGAAAAAAATCGTAAATCATATTAAGTCCTCAAACATTAATTGGAAAGGATACAATGAATTTATTGAATTGGAAAGTAATTAGATGATTTTAAACGGCCAAAATCTTGAATTTGAAAGTAAATCTTCATTATGTGGATAGTAAACCTTTATTATTATTATTATTTAACCCATATGAAAAAATGTTTCCTTGAACTTCTAACTTCATCCAAAATGTTTCCTTAAACTTCAAACTTTACCCATAATCATGTTTCCTTATTTGTATTGTAAAGCATTTCTCTTAAATTTTTACTTTTTTTAGAAAAAAAAAATATATATATTGAAAAGTAACAACAATTTCGGACCACATCCTCCATGAAAAAACCCTACCTTCAATATAATCCCAAACATTTACAACCTCAAAAACCCTTCCTTCAACATAATCCCAAACATATCAACATTAACAATTAACACCACAACAACAATGAATAATTTGAATATGTACAAGAAACCCAAAAAAAATAGCTAGAGAGAGAGGTTAATAGAGAGAGATATAATGATCTACCTGGAAAATGCAAAAAAAAAAAAAAAAAAAAAAAAAAAGGAGTGGGAATGAGCGAGAGAGAGGAGAGCTGCGAGGAGGAAAAAAAAAAAGCCTCAAAGATCATACCTTTTTTGTAGTTTTTAATTCTTTTATAAGTCTTTTAATTAACGGTATGATCTTTGCGGCTTTTTATTTTTGGTGCTATATGTCAATTTCATGATAGTTGCTAAGAAACAATTTTGCCGATGGGTTGTTTGGTTGCTGGCAAAACAGATCAAGGAAAGAAAAGAAAGTTCGAAGTCTTCTTCACATTTTACTTTTCTCCTATGGATTCTAAGAAATCCATGATAGCACAAATTTAAACAATAGCATCATTCACAATTGAATTTTTCAAGACCAACGGCATTGCAGAGGGTATGGAATTTTTTAATTTTTTTTCCACTTTTTCTTTCTTTTTTAAAAATTATTATAAATGACGTTTTTTGGTCATATTTTTTTCTTCCTTGTTAAATCCTAACGGAGTGGTAGATTGAAAATGGTTGAAACATCGAACACCAACATTGCAAATTTTGATTACTTGGAGGCAACATCGCAAAAGTTATGACAATTCGAGATCAGGGTATGTAAAGTTTTATAAGTTTTTAATTTTAAAAAATAAACAATTTAGTAATCATTAATAATTATTTAATTTTGACAATCCAAGTGAAATGGGAGATGATCTTATCCATTATTTTCTTTTGTTTATGATTTGAAACTTTCATTTTAAGGCTTACAAACTCTCTATCGTAATTAATATAGAGATGTGATATACATCCGTCTCTTATTATTTTTTGCTGATATGACATTGTCAATCCACCTTTAAATTAATCTTAATTAAAAAGGAAAAAAAATACAAATGGTGAATTGACAATGTTACATCAGCGAAGAATGATAGAAGAAGGGTAATAGAGAATACAAAATAACATTTCTCATCTCAATAATATATGTATTCGAGAACATGTACTATATACACATATTTTTCCGAAAATATTTTCAAAAGTTTTTCCTACTTTTCTTTATTCCCTATTAATTTAAAATTTTATCCACATGACTTAGAAATTAAATGGCCATCAATTCCTTGATTCAAATCAGTCGTTTTTTAGGTATGTATGGAGTGCAAAAACAAGCAAGTTTATAAAAGACAGATAAGAGTATTAAAAACATTAAGAATTCAATCTTATCTTTTATGGTAGGTGTTTTAAATCATATTAATCACTCAATTAGATTGAGATTTGGAGATAATATATAATTAGACTTACTTTCGGCTTCATCCCCATCCCATCCTATCACAAAGAAAATGTTCGTAAGCATCATACCTTCACATAATGTCTTCCTGTTACGTTTTACCTGTCAATGGACGTTGCTTCATGGGGATTCTTTGTATTGCTTTGCTTTTGGCTTCAGGTAAAATTCCTCATCTATCTCATACTAGATAGGAGAATAGTGTCCCAATTCATTAGTGTCGTTTTGGTTTAGTAGTTTTAAAACGTGTTGTTTGAAAAAATAGTTTTGGATCCGGCTTCTGTACTGTACTTGAAAAGTACAGCACAGGTGCTGTAATTTGATGAAGGGTTAGGATTGATCCAGATGTTCATTAAAACAAACATTTCCGTTTTGAAGTAAAGAAAAAATGATGCTGCAAAATCTCGTTTGACGCCGTTATACTCATTTGTAACACTTCCTCCTCTGAGTCTCTATCAAGCGACCAGACCCCGAATCCTGACCACCGGTGAGCTTTCGACGGAGACGACGACAGAGAAAGAGAGATCCGGTGACGAGAAAGGGAGGACCAGCCACGAGAAAGAGAGGTTCGGCTGGAAAACCCATGCACACCGGCGTGGGTTTTTCACCGGAAAACCACTCACGAGTTCGGTCGGAAACCCACACCGGTGTGCGTGGGTTTCCGGACAAAGAGAGATCCGGCTCTCTGTCACCGGATCAAGAGCTCTGTGGCCGAATCTGGCTCTCTGTCGCCAGATCGGGAGATCTATGGCCGGATGCAGCTCTCTGTCGCCGGATCGGGAGATTTGTGGTTGGATCCGGCTCTCTGTCGCCAGATCGGGAGCTCTGCGGCCGAATTTGGCTCTCTGTGGCTGGATCTCTCTTTATCTGACGTCGTCTCTGTCAGAAACTCGCCGGTGGTCGGGGGTTTGGAGTTTGGTCGTTGGATAGAGACTTAGAGCAGGAAGCCAGGAGTTGTTAAAAACAAATGAGTATAACGGCTTCATTTTTTCTTCGCTTTAAAACGGCAACGTTTGTTTTAATGAAAGGCTGGATCAATCCCAGCCCTTCATCAAATTACAGCACCTGTGGTGTACTTTTAAAGTACATCACAGAAGCCGGATCCAAAATAGTTATGGAGAACTTAATTTATAACTCCTAATCTTTCATCGCTTTTGCAATTAGGGTATCCATCTTTAAAAAGTGTCAATTTAAGGTATCCATCTTTCTAGTTTTTTCCATTTCAACCATCTGTTAAAATTTTCCGTTAAATTCTATCAAAATTTCTAAAGATTCTAACGAATTGTTGAAATTGAAAAAAATTGAAAGATGGTTATCTAAATTGACAATTTTTAAAGATGGATACCCTAATTTCATAAGTGATGAAAGATTAGGAATTATAAGTGAAGTTCTCCCAAATAGTTATTTTAAAATGCAATTGGGCCTTAAAAATTTTATGTATTTTAAAACACACCCCTTTCTTGCGGCCGCTTGAATCCGTCATTTTTTTTTCCAAATATTTTTCTATTAAAAAGAATAACAATACTCTTTACACACATGAGTAATTAATCTTTCCTTGCTGTATCAAATATTAGTATATATGCTACTTTTTATTTATTTAATTATTTTGTTCTCACATACGTAGCTAATGGTATTCTAAATATTATTGGTTTAGTGGCAGAGCCAGTAGCCGCACTAAATCGAGTCCCAATGTGCGTAGGCGTTTGTCCAGGTGATTGGCAGTGCAATAAGAATTGCATCAAGTGGGGATACCCAAAGGGGGGCTTTTGTCTTGGATTTGGCGGCCCCCTGCTTTGCTGCTGTGATAACAGAAGACCTTAACTGTGGGCGATTATCCAAAACTGATCTGGGCCTTCAGTATTTCCCTTAATTGTTTTGCATGGCTTTGAGTTTTAACCTTCGATCAGTCAAAATAAATTATTGGAATCTTTAATTATGAACTGGTGTTGCACCACTTGAATACTTGCTTTTAATTTCCAGTAAAATGCAAACAAATTAATAAGGATATTACCAAAATCCTGATTTAAAGAAGTCGATGACCAACTTTAGCAACTACTTTTTCCAATCAGATCAAAGAATACTATATCAACCAAATAGGAATACACGGAAAATATAATTAATATATTTTTCATATATTCTAACATGTCTTTTGAACATATATATATGAAGAATGCATGTGAGAATCACAATCTCAATTTAATTAATAGATTGAAACAGAAGAATTTTCTCAAACCTAATTTAGGCTCCGTCTATCTTGACAGTTAGTTTTCCTTATTTTTCACTGTTTACAAATTAATAAGAATATTACAAAAAACCTTATTTAAACAAGTCAATCATGACCAGCAGCATGCAGCTCTAGTAACCGTTTTTCAGGCAAAGTTTTTGTTCAAGTTGAATTTGAAGAAATTTCTCCATATAAATTGACGTTTGTCTTTAGAGCATATGAAAAATGCATGTGAGACTCACGTGTTTTAAGGACAAATATCAATTTAATAGACTGAATTAAAATTTAATTTTTTGTTTTTTTTTTTTTAAAAAAAACTTGCTTGTGATATGTTGGTTCAAGCTAAAAAGAAAAGGTGAATATAATAAAGTACATCAATTTATACGTATCCATCAATCCATCAACAAACACAAGTCCAAATTCAATTAAAAAAAAAAAAAATCCTAAATCATATTAAGACCTCTAACATTAATTGGAAAGGATAAAATGAATTTATTTAATTGGAAAAAGTAAGATTTTAAATGGCCAAAATCTTGAACCGGAAAGTAAACCTTCACTATGTTGATAATTAGGCATAAATCTCAAACCTAAAAAACAAGTCCACATTCAATAGTTTCTCTCGGTGCCGGCCCTAGAGAGAGCAACGCTTTAGAGGTTTGTCTCCTGGGGGGTAGGAGGTTTCCACGCCTCCCTCCCCTAGTGGTGTTTCCTCCCTTGCCTTTTTAGGGTTGGGGATGATTTTTTTTTCTCATCCTTTGCTATTGCTAGTGTAGTTTTTTGTGTCTCCAAGTCATTAGCACTTTGGAGTTTTTTTTTTCACCTGGATTAGATCCGGTAGTGGTTGATGTTCCCTGACAGAAGACTTCACAGGATTTGGGTTGGGGAGTGACTCTCTGGTGTGTTTTCCAGCGGAGTTTTTTTTTTTTTTTTTTTTTTTTTTTTTGTGGAGTCAGATCTGCTCACTTCGGCTGGTTTTCCCAAGACACGCGCCTCTCCACGGTGGTCGCCAATTTCTTCAGTCCAGCAGCCTAGCCACGGCTGGGCTGGTTCTTCACGCTAGGCACGTGGCCTACACGCGCTAGGGGAGTCTCTCCCTGGACCGACGTGTGTGAGTTACGGTTGTCGTCCAGGTGCGATTGGGGGTTTTTCGGTGGTTCCAAAGTCTTCTGGTGAGTTTCTGTTGCAGTGGAGGTCTCTGAAGGCGGCGTGTGGTCTGCACGCGCCGTCGGCGGTGATGGCGCCACTCAACGCTGGCCTCAATGTTGGCTTATATTTTAGGGTGTTTATGTTTTTTTTTTCTAATGTGTTCACAGTTTGCCTCTGTAATGCTTAAATGTTATTGGACTATTTGTTGGCTTAGATTCTAGATATGCCGTCTTTTATTTGTTGAGTGTGCTTTATTGTAAAGAGTGGTTCATTGTTTGTCACGTAATGAATATGTATTGTTTAGGTTGCTCTACAAGTCAGATTTATCTAGCTTAGGGTATGGGGGTCTTGAACCTTTTGTTATTGTCCTTGCCCGGGGCTTTTCGATTCAATGAAGAAGGTCTACTCTGTTCAAAAAAAAAAAAAAAAAAGTCCACATTCAATAAAAAAAATCGTAAATCATATTAAGTCCTCAAACATTAATTGGAAAGGATACAATGAATTTATTGAATTGGAAAGTAATTAGATGATTTTAAACGGCCAAAATCTTGAATTTGAAAGTAAATCTTCATTATGTGGATAGTAAACCTTTATTATTATTATTATTATTATTTAACTCATATGAAAAAAATGTTTCCTTGAACTTCTAACTTCATCCAAAATCTTTCCTTAAAATTCAAACTTTACCCATAATCATGTTTCCTTATTTCTATTGTTTAGCAATTCTTTTAAAAAAAAAAAAAAAAAATTGAAAAGTAACAACAATTTCGGACCACATCCTCCATGAAAAAACCATACCTTCAATATAATCCCAAACATTTACAACCTCAAAAACCCTTCCTTCAACATAATCCCAAACATATCAACATTAACAATTAACACCACAACAACAATGAATAATTTGAATATGTACAAGAAACCCAAAAAAAATAGCTTGAGAGAGAGGTTAATAGAGAGATATATAATGATCTACCTGGAAAATGGAAAAAATAAAAAATAAAAAGGAGTGGGAATGAGCGAGAGAGAGGAGAGCTGCGAGGAGGAAAAAAAAAAGCCTCAAAGATCATACCTTTTTTGTAGTTTTTAATTATTTTATAAGTTTTTTAATTAACGGTATGATTTTGAGGCTTTTTTTTTTTTTTTTTGGGTGCTATATGTCAATTTCATGATAGTTGATGAGAAACAATTTTGCCGATGTGTTGTTTGGTTGCTGGCAAAACATATCAAGGAAAGAAAAGAAAGTTCGAAGTCTTCTTCACATTTTACTTTTCTCCTATGGATTCCAATTTCACAAAGTCTTGATTCATAACTTTGAAACCTGTTACGTCTGATCCTCCTTCCATTGTTAAATATCGTCTTAAAATTGTTAGGAATATATTATGAGAAAGAACAAAAATCTGAAATAAAAAGATAGCTTTGAGGCACGATGAATCGCTATCTTTAAGACGATATTTGCCCCCACTCGGAATGAGTTTGCTAATAAGTTACTAGCATATCGCCTCCAGGATACAACAAGCAATAAATTCTACAGATAGGAATTCTTGAGAATTCCTACAATTTTACTTGTGAATTTCTAAAATTGAGAATGAAAACTGAATAATAAAATCGGTGGAGAAATGTTATATTTATAAATATTGAAGGCCACATGTGAAAAGTCATAACTTTTCATTTCTTGTAACTGTTGTATATTAATATTATTAATTGTTCCACAACACTCAACAGAGCAGTTGGTCTAATGGATGGGGCGCCTCATTATATCATCCAACGCACAAGTTTGAGTCCTCGTAATTGCAATTATGCCGTTTTAATTCTTTTAGACAATAAAGACATCAAAACTTTCATTTTGCCAAGGAGAAGTCTCAAATCCTTGCTCTTCGGGTTTGTAAGAAACCGTTAAACCACTAAGCCACCGAACCACAATTATAATATAACAATCTAACAATAATATATAATAGCACCTGCGAATGATGTTAAAAAAAAAAAATAAGTCGGCAAACAATATGATATATTCATATCAAGTTTTAACCCTTGAGTAACTTAGGTAATGTAAATAAACATCAATTTCGGGAGATCTTCCATGTAACAATGTCGGGAAGCTATATACAATTGATAAACTATATATATATATATAACTGCATTAATTCATGTACGTACGTACGCATCCTGTCCACTTTTGACAATTATGCATTATATACGTTAATTACCTAATTGCCATTAATGGACTCGATCGCGAGGGATTTGATTAAAAAATTTCTTCATCCGTACGTCATGGAGGAGTAATATAAAAGCCCTAGTCGATCCCTAGAGAAAAAGCTAGCCTTGATTATTGGTTAGGTGTTGATACGTGAATGATTTCTTGGTCATGTAACGGGATAATTTGTTAGGTTGTTAGGTTTTGAGGGAACTTAGACCTTAATTAGATTATGAGGGAACTTAGACCTTTTCAAACACAAGATTTGAGATTAAATTTTATGATTTATTAGTTTCACCAATACTCTTTAAATATAAAATTACAAATGTAAATATAGTTTTTCCTAACTTAAAGATAACTTCTCCTAGTGCAAAGGTAATCTCTTGATCAGCCTTCTACAACATAGAGATAACCACTAAGGCACTAACAACTCAACTTGAAAATAAAAAATATAAATAACCACTAACAATATGAAGATAAAAGATAGATGAGGGGCGGAGCCAAGAATTTTTTTTGTGGGGGGACCGGTTTATATAGTCCTTCTATACATGTTTGGATGAGTTTTTTTTCCATTTACAATTAAAGTGTTGCATTTTAATTAGTACTTCTACCGAAAAGGACATACATAGTTTTCTTGTTTTTGTGTATTTATTTTGTAAGCTTCTCGATAATTTTAACCAGAATAAATACTAAAAAAATAATAATAAAAACAAATATAAAAAATTCTATCAATTAAAAACAAATATAACAATACATATTGATTAATTGGACAAATCAAAGACAAATGAAATATAGCAACAAAAATATAAAAAAAATTTATAATTGAAAACAAATATAGCAACACAAATCAAAGACAAATATCCAACTAATCCAAGTGGCCACTCCTACGCCTAGAAAGACAAATATCAACACAATTTTTTTTTTTTGAAGTAATATCAACACAAATTAAATATATAGAGATACTTTGAAAGAAAAGGCAAAACAAGTAATACACTAGAAAGTCTAGAATACTCTCAAGAGACACATGGTCCCACTGACAGCTCTCACCACTCCTACGGATTTTTCTTTTAGAAAAGCTTCAAATTTCAAAGCGAAACAGAGAAGTAAGAGCAGATAACTCACGGTGAGTGTTGACTGCTGCTAATGGTGCGTGGATCGATGGACGGACGGATGGGCGGGCGACGGTGGATGCACAGCCAAATCGTGGACCTCGACACCTCGTAGTGTTTCTCTCGCCTCTTGGTATTTTCAAGCACTGTTTTTTTTTCTTTTCTTTTTTTTCTTGAGGTTGGATGACAGTGTGAGATTGAGGGAGAGAAATGTGAGATTTGTTGTAATTTGTTGTAAAGTAGATTTTGCTCCCCTATTTTCTTTTTTTTTCTTTTTTTTTCTTGTGCAGTATGATTCTTTGATTGACATTGGCTCTCCATGTTGGAGAAGATCTGCTGACTGCAGATTTTTTTTTTTTATCATTATTATTATCTGCTGGGTTTGTGTGCGTTTTTCTTTTTTCTTTCTAGTTTAATATCTGTTGCTTAAAAAAAAATACAAAACAAAAAACAAAAACAAAAAATCTGCTGCTTGTTGCTGGGTTTTTAACAATTTTTTTTTAGGGGGGGCCTGAATTCCATTTTTGGAGGGCTATAGATGCTTAACCCTAAAAAAAAAAAAAAAAATTAAAAGGCTTGAAATTTTTTGGGGGGCCATGGTCCCCCCAACCTTTAACGTGCCTCCGCCCCTTAGATCCTACTCAAACTTAAACACTTGAAAGCATGCTAATACTTAATTATCTAGTCACATCCTTATCAGGTGTTAACTAACCTAGCTATCTATTCAGAATACAAAGCCATATGTATATATATATATGTTGATCGTATTTTCATTCTAGAGTAAATTAATATGAATAACATCTTATGTATGCAGCATAGATTTCATGAACGAACATCTTATCCAGATTTCCACCATAACCACGCTTTTATACCATTCATTCCAACTTAAATAATTGTTGAAAACAATATCTTAAAACTGATTGATGTGATTTGAGTTCAACATCTACACTCTTCTAATTATTATATACACTTTCCTCTTTTAACTCTTATTGCTCCTCCTCCCACACATATACACACACACACGATGTATATATAGTCTCGGACAAGAACAGGGACACAGCCATGTGGGCGAGAGAGAGAGAGAGAGAGGGGGCCAATATTATAGGGTACAAAGAACATAATTTTTGGAAAATCCAGACATACCTTCGGCCGAATAATCTGCCGGACCCTATATTTTCGACCTGCCTTGACATGGTTCAGTAGGGTCACTCTGGCCCCATGAGATGGGCGAACTGAAATTTTTACAAAACTCCGATATCTATACGTCTGTCCGGCCCCTTTTTCATTGGATAGACTACTCATGTACAATTAAGATGTCAAACTTTTCAACCATGAAATGACAAGACTAATTTACAGGTCATACCCAACAGTTCTTATGCCATGATAAGAAACATTACTTTCTTAGCTAGTGAGAAATTCGAACTAGAAAAAATACTTCACATTCTGGATAACGACATCAAGTGGATGGAGAATCAGAGAAAAAAAATTCAGCCTTATCAGATATATATGGTCTTAAAACCCAAAAAAGAAGAAGAGTTCAATGGGAGAAAAAATGTAAAATTCTCCAGCCGTTGCTTATGTAGAAGGCATGGATTATTGGGCTCAAAACTAGTTATCCTCTTTGATCAAACAAAGGAAATTAAAGAGTCACATTTTAAAAAGTTAATGGTACGTAACAGATGGTAAAGGCTATTTGTTACTGCAGTCCGAATTGACTATTCTTGAAATTCAGAGCAAATCGAACAAGCTGAAAAATTACTTCAGAATATGGTAACAATTGAAACAACTTTGATTTACCATATGAGCTGGAGTTATTAACAGATGACATAAAACACCGACGTCTGCTTAATTAAAAACAATCAAAGTCCTATTTTTTAACCTTCTTTAGGCGCAGAAGAATACACCAATAAGGATTGAAGAACGGACGGGCAGACCACAAACTCGGTTGCGTTAGCCTACTGATCGAGAGGTGATGTGTACAGTTAAATAGCTGGCGTCAGACGACAGATGCTTAATTACTCTTTACACCATTGACAAAGTTTTTTTTTTTTCTCTGTAAAGTTGCTTTTATCTTCGTCATTTCTATCCAGTGGTCCAGTTTTTGGTGGATGGTCAGATGGAGCTTTGGGTTTTGGTAGTATGACCCAGCTCTCTCTCAATTATATTTCACACGTTAACTGACATAACTTTCCCTTTTGCTTGTTGACAATCCAAAAGTTTCAATGCACAAAAAAAACCTTGCAAATGGAAACCTACGTAGACCTTCGTCCTATACTTAGTGTGCTCACTTTGTTTGCTGGGAGTTATTTATTCAAGAAATCTCATTGGATGTTTTGCCCTTTGTCGCCTTCCATACTTTCATAAACAAAAAAGCATTGGTGACCGAAGAACCTTCTTAAAATGGAAAGATTTTGTTTCGTGAGTAAGCGAGAAGTCATGACATGAGGCATGAGGTTTGCTCATATCACACGCGAGAAATAGATTCTTAATAGTAGTTTTATTTGTTTTATCAACAAAAATCTGAGTTTCTGTCATGTGTTAGAGACATGTTTTAAAGATTTTTTTTTTCTTTCTTTTATTGTTCTAGTATGTAATACTTTTTTTTTATTATTATTATTAAATGTGATTTTATAATACTTTTATCAAATAATAGAAAAATCTCTCAATTATATTGCATGTTTCCTTAATTGTCCTTCAAATATTCACTCCACCCAAACATGCACTTATGCTTCGTTTGTCCCCATTCAAATGTACGTGGGGACCGGGAGATTCTTCTCTTTACCCAAGGTTCTTTCTTTTTCTTTTTTGGTGAAAAGGATGAAGCCCTCTCTCTCTCTCTCTACTTTGATATGATTCCCGAAGAGTACTGTTGGATGCATGGTATTGGCCGGTGGGAATGCCTCAATGGCTGAAATTGCTTAGCTTAATCGAACAAAATATAACAATAATGAAGTTTATTGCATGCAATCACTTCATATATTATAAAACCCCCCCTAGACATCTCATAGACTCATCTTAATTAGACTCACCCTTCATAGACATCATACCAACACATGTTTGGGTGAGAAATTTTTTTCAAATACTATTTTTCAAATGGATTATGTTTGGGTTCCCACTGAATTTCATGTATTTATAATTTTCACATGCCTTGTCAAACTTGGGACACTCAATGAAATTTACGCAACTGATCAATTATACAACAATAATTGACAATGCACACCCATTCACATATTTAGCTTAAACAGTAACCTTGATAAGTAAGATAAATACATATAAATAAAAGCCCACATATCATAATTGAATATATGCAGCATTTGGGGTTTGGTTATGAGTAATGCTAAAATTCACATTCTTATTCCACTTTTTCTATATATACTATTAGGCTCTTGTGGTAGATCATTTCGGTCATTGGATCAATCATGGTTTAGAAATGGATAAATGCATTTTTTATCAACGTGGTTTAGAGTTTTGACAAATAGTTTATTGTGTTTTAAAATGTGATTAATCACTTCCGGAATAAGCAAAAAAAAAAAAAAAAAACAAATTAGTCCATATCATTAGAAAAGTTAATAAATTTTGTTAATGTATCACATCATCATGTATCAGGCTGGTCAAAGAGGATGGCCAAACCACAACAATTGCCATTAAGAATTTATTATTTTATTTATTTTTTGCTATTTTTGCGTAACTGAACTAACCCCATAGTCACTGGGTGGCTATGGGGTACGTGGTTCGGTCACCCCTAGATCGATATCCCCAGAGGGGATGGCTAAAGTATCTTTAAATTCATTGGGTGGTTCAGTCACCTGAATTTAGCACATTAACATATTAGATCAACTTTTTTTTTTTTTTTTTTTGGCTTACCCTCATAAATGATTGATTAATTTTTAAAACTTATAAGAAACTATTTGTTAAAACTCTAAACCAGTGGACAAAAATGGATTTGTAATTAATGCATTTACGAAAATAAATGACCGAAGTAGTAAATGCATTCACTCACCTACTACATTTATTAACGGCAATCTGATTGAAAGATGCATTTATTAGTGAAATATTTTTTTCAAAGAATAAAAAATGAAACAGAGAATGGTTAATAACACAGCAAAATAGGCTTCTATAAATTGACTATTTGACTCCTCCAACACCCAACTGGCTCACTCATTTTCCCCCTCTCTCTTGCGTATTTCCAATCTTTTTTTCATGATTCTTTTTGTACATGGAATCGGGAGCTGAGATAAACTCCTATCTTCTGTCAAGCAATACATATACGGAGCTTTCTGTAGGTAACAAGTGAAAATGATTTGTGGGGACGTTTTTCGTCCCACAACCGACACTTTCGATTAAAAAGTAATTTTTAATCAAAAAGTAACTTCTAATGTCACCCCTGTAAATCACGCCTCACAAATAACAAGATTTAGCCTTCTTTTATTCTTTTCACTTTTTGTCGTAACACAATTTATGGATCGAGTTAACAAGGGAGGCCGGTTTTCTAATTCTATATCTGGAATCTAAATTTACCTCAAAACTTATGATTTTATTCTCTTCTACAAACATCCAAATTATTATCACTGTCTTCTCTTCTTTTCTTCTTTTCTTCTTCTTCTTCTTCTTTTTTTTTTTTTTTTATGAATTTATTAATTACTTTCCCATTTGCTGAAGGTTTTCTTGTTTGTACTGTTTGCAGTATGGCCATTTCTCCTATGGTTTGCTAAGGAATTCTTTTATACAAAAGAAGCGTCATTAATTACTTTATAATGAAATAATATTTTCAAATGGACAGAAACGAAATTCCATTTTGATTTGATAAATTTTTCTTTCTATGTAAAAAATTAATTACTTTACAAAAGAAATTGATTTTCTTTCCTTAAATAAAATAGGGCGATTCATTGTATTTAATTAGATTATGGTTGTCTTTAGATTCTAAATTAATTGGACCTTCCATTTTTCATTTTCCCTTGACTTAAAAATTAAAATCTGACACACTATAAAATATTGAGTAGGGAGTTGAAATATCATTAGCAAACAAATTAAATTTTTAAGTACTCATCAATCGCAATGCAAACTCTCTCCAACATCAAATAATAAGAAGACGATGGAGAAGATTTCTTTCAAAATGGCTTTTTTGATCGTCTTATTTGTTGTAACTTGTGAGTCACTCTCTAATAATCCTATCAGCTACTTCTTTATTTTCTTTTTATTTATTGTTTTATATGAGTTTTTATCTCTCTTAACCATAGTTTTTTTTGTGGGGGGCGGGGTTGGGGGTTTGTATGATCATATACAATGACTAATGAAATTACTAATGACAAGTATGTCATTCTCAGTGGTACCAAAAGCTAAGGCAAATGTAATTCATTGCCATGAAGATATTACATGTTTTGAGCTTTTGAAAAATTGTCCGTATTTGTAACGCCCCGCCTTTTACAAAAAGACGTAAGTGAAAATTTTGATTTTTACGTGACATTACGACATCATCAGAGTTATAAATTGGTAGCGGAATATTTTTTTTTTTAATAACACATCAGAGCTTCTAACAAAAATACTTCAAAATATATATAAAGAGTGTAATTAAATAATTACACATTAAAATAGTATTTGTGCCACATATGGCACGGATAATTTACAAACATTATAATCATAGCATCATTACCAATGAAAATATAAATATTGTTCACCGAATATAATAATAATAATGGACTAGACATAGTAGTCCACAATTTGGGCTGCTGGGTCTTGAATGAGAGCTTCACTTGGGCTCTAAGTTTTTGTTCCACATGTGTCAGCTGCTGGGTTGGTTACATAAGCCTGGGCTGAGTTCCTAAACATTTGGGCTGCTGGGTCTTGAAGATAAAATGGCCCATTAATTATCAGTGTTTAATTTCCGTCCAAATCGGAGGTATAATTTTTCGCGGGTATTTTCGCATACTAAACAGAGTCCAAAAAATATGAAATTCGGAGGGTAGCTAGAGGACTTTGAGACGAGCGTTCTGGCTTTTGAATCAACCAAAATGGAGTTCTTTTGACCTTGTTTCCGTTATTCCAAAGTTTAAAGTCCGTTTAAGTTTTTTATCAAATTAAAACTATAAATGCTTCTAAATGAATATTTATTTTCATAAATATTCATATTTATTCTTTTACCTTATTATTAAGTCATAAATTATATTTTAATATATTTTATTCAATATGTTAAAATATGGAGTATTACAGTTTTATAGAGTTTGTGGCCCACAAGATATCTGCATCTGCTATAGAAAAGTAGAAGCTATTTCAAAGGTTAATGAAAATACTCCCAAATAAACTTAAGATGGTACTCATAAATAAAACCCAAAAAAATAAGAAAGCAAATAATTATATACCCATGTTATAGAAGTGATAGACCACCTCCTCTCAACTAGTGATTTTGGAGGAATTATCTTTGCATCTCCTGCTATCTTCCTAATAAATTAAAAGTGAATGGCTGGTAAGGTAATCGTCATGTACTTGTACTCTTGTAGTCTTTCTGCTCGCTAATTAATAAAGAAGTTAACTTCCTTGGATGTATATTATCGTAATTGTGAAATTAACAACATTCTTTTTCAATTTAGACGATCTTTACACGTACATTAATTATCATCGGATTGTAATTAATTTGTGCGCGTGGTCCATCCCAAACAGATTAATCTTTTATATATGTAACGTTAAATTTCTGGAAAGTGTTTAACTTTGTTTCTAATAGCTTGTGGCCAAAAGAACATCTTAGAACAAAATTTTGGTCCGTAAAGAAACCATTACAAATTGTACAACTGAAATGTTTACAAAAAAAATAAAATGTGCAAATTTGGCTGTGATATCCCAAGGCATAATTACCCGGCCAATAAAAGTATTAATCAAGTAGATTTTCTGTTCCATTATTCGAAATCTATAGGCTAAAATATGAATTTCTAATTTGTAAAAAATATAATTTAGCCCCTCAAACTATCACATTTTCTCCGGATGGCCTCCCAAACTAGCTACCAAAGCTTGTACTCTAGCCCCCTAAAGTACTAAAACCTTTGAAAAAGACATATTTTGGTGAAATATCTCCATAATATCCTTGCCACATGTTATTTTTGAATTAAAAATTATAAAAAAATTCAAAAAAATTCAAAAAATAATTAAAATTAAAAAAAATAAATAAATAAATAACTAAACTAAAATTTTATTTCTTATTTTTATTTTTTTGGTGCTATACGTCAACTTCATGATAGTTGATGAGAAACAATTTTGCCGATGGGTTGTTGGTTGCTGGCAAAACAGATCAAGGAAAGAAAAGAAAGTTTGAAGTCTTCTTCACATTTTACTTTTCTCCTATGGATTCTAAGAAATTCATGATAGCACAAATTATAAACAATAGCATCATTCACAATTGAATTTTTCAAGACCAACGGCGTTGCAGAGGGTATGGAATTTTTTATTTTTTATTTTTTTCACTTTTTCTTTCTTTTTTAAAAATTATTATAAATGAAATATTTTGGTCATATTTTTTATTCTTTGTTAAATCCTAATGGAGGGATAGATTGAAAAGGGTTGAAACATCGAACACCAACATTGTAAATTTTGATAATTCGGAGGCAACATCGAAAAAGTTATGACAATTCAAGATCAAGGTACGTAAAGTTTCATAAGTTTTTAATTTAAAAAAAAAATAAAAAATTTAATAATCATTAATAATTATTTAATTTTGACAATCCAAGTGAAATGGGAGATGATCTTATCCATTATTTTCTTTAATTTGTTTATAACGTGAAACTTTCATTTTAAGGCTCACAAACTCTCTATCGTAATTATTGTAGAGATGTGTTATACATCCGTCTCTTATTATTTTTTGCTAGTATGACATTGTCAATCCACCTTTAAATTAATCTTAATTAAAAAGAAAAAAAATACAAATGGTGAATTGACAATATCACATCAACGAAGAATGATAGAAGAAGGGTAATAGAGAATACAAAATAGCATTTCTCATCTCAATAATATATGTATTCGAGAACATGTACTATATATACACACATATTTTTCCGAAAATATTTTCAAAAGTTTTTCCTACTTTTCTTTATTCCCTATTAATTTAAAATTTTATCCACATGACACAGAAATTAAATGGCCATCAATTCCTTGATTCAAATCAGTCGTTTTTTAGGTAAGTATGGAGTGCAAAAACAAATAAATTTATAAAAGACAGATAAGAGCATTAAAATCATTAAGAATTCAATCTTATCTTTTATGGCAGGTATTTTAAATTATATTAATCACTCAATTAGATAGAGATTTGGAGATAATATATAATTAGACTTACTTTCGGCTTCATCCTCATCCCACTCTATCACAAAGAAAGTGTTCGTAAGCATCATACCTTCACATAATGGTTTCCCGTTATGTTTTACCTGTCAATGGACGCTGCTTCGTGGGGATTCTTTGTATTGCTTTGCTTTTGGCTTTAGGTAAAATTCTTCATCTATCTCATACTAGATAGGAGAATAGTGTCCAAGTTCATTAGTGTCGGTTTGGTTTAACGGTTTCAAAACGTGTTATTTGAAAAAATAGTTATGGAGAACTTAACTTATAACTTATAATCTTTCATCATTTTTGTAATTAGGGTATCCATCTTTAAAAAGTGTCAATTTAGAATATCCATCTTTCCAGTTTTTTCAACTTCAATCATCTGTTAGAATTTTCCATTAAATTCTGTCAAAATTTCCAAAGATTCTAACGAATGGTTGAAATTGAAAAAAATTGAAAGATGGTTACCCTAAATTGACAATTTTTAAAGATGGATACCTTAATTGCAAAAATGATGAAAAATCATGGATTATAAGTGAAGTTCTCCCAAATAGTTATTTTAAAATGCAATGGGGCCTTAAAAATTTTCTATGTTTTAAAACACACCCCTTTCTTGCGGCCGCATGAATCCACCATTTTTTTTTTCTTCAAATAATCTTCTATTAATAAGAATAATGCTACTCTTCACACACACACGTAATTAATCTTTCCTTGCTGTATCAAATATTAGTATATATACTACTTTTTATTTATTTAATTATTTTGTTCTCACGTACGTAGCTAATGGTATTCTAAATATTATTGGTTTAGTGGCAGAGCCAGTTGCCGCACTATATTGAGACCAAGTCTGCTTAGGCGTTTGTCCAGGTGACTGGCAGTGCAATAAGAATTGCATCAAGTGGGGATACCCAAAAGGGGGCCTTTGTATTGGATTTGGCGCCCCAAGCCCCCTGCTTTGCTGCTGTAATAACAAAAGACCTTAACTGTGGGCGATTATCCAAAACTGATCTGGGCCTTCAATATTTCCCTTAATTGTTTTGCATGGCTTTGAGTTGTAACTTTGGATCGGTCAAAATAAATTACTGGAATCTTTAATTATGAACTAGTGTTGCACCACTTGAATACTTGCTTTTAATTTCCAGTAATATGCAAATTAATTAATAAGGATATTACCAAAATCCTGATTTAAAGATGTCAATGACCAGCTTTAGCAACTGCTTTTTACAATAAGGGCAGAGAATACTAAATAAACCAAATAGGAAACACAAAAAATATAATATATTTTTCATATATTCTAATATGTCTTTAAAACATATATATAAAGAATGCAAGTGAGAATCACGATCTCAATTTAATTAATAGACTGAAACAGAAGAATTTTCTCAAATCTAATTTAGGCTCCGTCTGTCTCGACAGTTAGTTTTCCTTATTTTCCTCTGTTTGCAAATTAATAAGGATATTACAAAAATCCTTATTTAAACAATTCAATCATGACTAGCAGCATGCAGCTCTAGTAACCGTTTTTCAGGCAAAGTTTTTGTCCAAGTTGAATTTGAAGAAATTTCTCCATATAAATTGACGTATGTAAAATGCATGTGAGACTCATGTGTTTTAAGGACAAATATCAATTTAATAGACTGATTTAGAATTTTTTTTTTTTTTTTTTTTAACAAAAAAAAAAAAAAACTTGCTTGTGATATGTTGGTCATTTAGTTCAAGCTAAAAAGAAAAGGTGAATATAATTTTTTTTTTTTATAAGTACAAAAAGGTGAATATAATTAAGTACATCAATTTATACATTTCCATCGATCACAAACACAAGTCCAAATTCAATTAAAAAAAAAATCCTAAATCATATTAAGTCCTCTAACATTAATTGGAAAGGATAAAATTAATTTATTTAATTGGAAAAAGTAAGATTTTAAATGGCCAAAATCTTGAACCGGAAAGTAAACCTTCACTATGTTAATAATTAGGCATAAATCCCAAACCTAAAAAACAAGTCTACATTCAATAGTTTCTCTCGGTGCTGGCCCTAGAGAGAGCAACGCTTGAGAGGTTTGTTTCCTTTGGGTGGGGGGGGGGGGAGGAGGAGGTTTCCTCTCTCGCCTTTTTAGGGCTGGGGATGATTTTTTCTCATCATTTTCTATTGTTAGTGGAGTTTTTTGTGTCTCCAAGCCATTAGGATTTTGGTGTTTTTTTTCACCCGAATTAGATCCGGTAGTGGTTGATGTTACCCGACAGAAGACTTCAAGGGATTTGGGTTAGGGAGTGACTTTCTGGTGTGTTTTTTAGCGGAGTTTCTAACATGATTTTTCTTTGCTTGGTTTTCTTTCTGTGGTGTCAGATCTGCTCACTTTGACTGATTTTCCCAAGACGCGCGCCTCTCCACGGTGGTCGCCGGTTTCTTCCGGTCTAGCAGCCTAGCCACGGCTAGGCCGGTTCTTCACGCTAGGCGCGTGGCCTACACACGCCAGGGGAGTCTCTCCCTGGACCGACACGTGTGGGTTACGGCTTGTCTTCCAGGGTGCGATTGGGGGTTTTTTGGTAGTTCCGAGGAGAGGAGGTCTCCGGAGGTGGCGCGTGGTCTGCACGCATCGTTGCTGGTGATGGCACCACTCAATGCTGGTCTCGATGTTGGCTTCTGTTTTATGGTGTTTATGTTTTTTTTCTAATGTGTTCACAGTTTGCCTCTGTGATGCTTAAATGTTATTGAACTATTTGTTGGCTTAAGTGCTAGATCTGCCCTATTTTATTTGTTGAATGTGCTTTATTGTAAAGAGTGGCTCATTGTTTACCTCATAATGATTATGTCTTGTTTAGGTTGTTGTACAAGTCAGATTTATATGGCTTAGGGTTTGGGGACTTGAACCTTTTGTTATTGTCCTAGCCTAGGGCTTTTCGATTCAATGAAGAAGGTCTACTCTGTTCAAAAAAAAAAAAAAAAGGTCCACATTCAATAAAAAAAAATTCGTAAATCATATTAAGTCCTCAAACATTAATTGGAAAGGATACAATGAATTTATTGAATTGGAAAGTAATTAGATGATTTTAAACGGCCAAAATCTTGAATTTGAAAGTAAACCTTCGCTATGTGGATAGTAAACCTTTATTATTATTATTATTATTATTATTATTATTATTATTATTTAACCCATATGAAAAAATGTTTCATTGAACTTCTAACTTCATCCAAAATGTTTCCTTAAACTTCAAACTTCACCCATAATCATGTTTCCTTATTTCTATTGTTCAGCAATTTTTTTAAAAAAGAAAAAAAAAGAAAATTGAAAGCTTTTGCTCTCTGTAAGTCTCAACAAATTAAAGCTGCCGAAGAAAAAAAAAATTGAAAAGTAACAACAATTTTGGACCACATCCTCCATGAAAAAAAACCCTACCTTCAATATAATCCCAAACACAAGAAACCCAAAAAAAATAGCTAGAGAGAGAGAGGTTAATAGAGAGAGATATAGTGATCTGCCTGGAAAATGCAAAAAAAAAAAAAAAAAGTGGGAATGAGCGAGAGAGAGAGGAGAGCTGGGAGGAGGGAAAAAAAAAAAAATCCTCAAAGATCATACATTTTTTGTAGTTTTTAATTCTTTTATAAGTCTTTTAATTAACGGTATGATCTTTGAGGCCTTTTTTTTTGTGCTATATGTCAATTTCATGATAGTTGATGAGAAACAATTTTGCCGATGGGTTGTTTGGTTGCTGGCAAAACAGATCAAGGAAAGAAAAGAAAGTTCGAAGTCTTCTTCACATTTTACTTTTCTCCTATGGATTCTAAGAAATTCATGATAGCACAAATTTTAAACAATAGCATCATTCACAATTGAATTTTTCAAGACCAACGGCGTTGCAGAGGGTATATATGTAATTTTTTATATATTTTTTTCACTTTTTCTTTATTTTTTAAAAATTATTATAAATGAAGTATTTTGGTCATATTTTTTATTCCTTGTTAAATCCTAATGGAGGGGTAGATTGAAAAGGGCTGAAACATCAAACACCAACATTGCAAATTTTGATAATTTGGAGGCAACATCGCAAAAGTTATGACAATTCGAGATCAGGGTAAGTAAAGTTTCCTAAGTTTTTAATTTAAAAAAATAAACAATTTAGTAATCATGAATAATTATTTAATTTTGACAATTCAAGTGAAATGGGAGATGATCTTATCCATTATTTTCTTTTGTTTATGTGTGAAACTTTCATTTTAAGGCTTACAAACTCTCTATCGTAATTAATATAGAGATGTGTTATACATCTGTCTCTTATTATTTTTTGTTGATATGACATTGTCAATCCATCTTTAAGTCAATCTTAATTAAATGGGAAAAAAAAATACAAACGGTGAATTGACAATGTCACATCAGCAAAGACTGATAGAAGAAGGATAATAGAGAATACAAAATACCATTTCTCATCTCAATAATACATGTATTCGAGAACATGTACTATATACACACATATTTTTCCAAAAATATTTTCAAAAGTTTTTCCTACTCTTCTTTATTCCCTATTACTTTAAAATTTTATCCACATGACTCAAAAATTAAATGGCCATCAATTCCTTGATTCAAATCAGTAGTTTTTTAGGTAAGTATGGAGTGCAAAAACAAATAAATTTATAAAAGACAGATAAGAGCATTAAAATCATTAAGAATTCAATCTGATCATCTTTTATGGCAGGTGTTTTAAATCATATTAATCACTCAATTAGATAGAGATTTGGAGATAATATATAATAGACTTACTTTGGGCTTCATCCCCATCCCATCCTATCACAAAGAAAGTGTTCGTAAGCATCATACCTTCACATAATGTCTTCCCGTTACATTTTATTTGTCAATGGACGCTGCTTCATGGGGATTCTTTGTATTGCTTTGCTTTTGGCTTCAGGTAAAATTCCTCATCTATCTCATACTAGATAGGAGAATAGTGTCCCAGTTCGTTAGTGTTGGTTTGATTTAGCAGTTTCAAAACGTGCTATTTGAAAAAATAGTTATGGAGAACTTAACTTATAACTCCTAATCTTTCATCGCTTTTGCAATTAGGGTATCCATGTTTAAAAAGTGTTAATTTAAGGTATCCATCTTTCCATTTTTTTTAATTTCAACCATCTGTTAGAATTTTCCGTTAAATTCTATCAAAATTTCCAAATATTCTATGGAATAGTTGAAATTGAAAAAAATTGAAAGTTGGTTACCCTAAATTGACAATTTTTAAAGATGGATACCTTAATTGCAAAAGTGATGAAAGATCATGGATTATAATTGAAGTTCTCCCAAATAGTTATTTTAAAATGCAATTGGCCTTTCTTGCGGCCGCTTGAATCCGTCATTTTTTTTAAAAAAGTATTCTTCTATTAATAAGAATAATGCTACCCCTTACACAAATGAGTAACAAATCTTTCCTTGCTGTATCAAATATTAGTATATATGCTACATTTTATTTATTTAATTATTTTGTTCTCAAGTACGTAGCTAATGGTATTCTAAATATTATTGGTTTAGTGGCAGAGCCAAGTAGCCGCACTATATCGAGACCAAATCTGCGTAGGCGTTTGTCCAGGTGACTAGCAGTGCAATCAGAATTGCATTAAGTGGGGATATCCAAAGTGGGGCGTTTGTATTGGATTTAGCCCCTCAGGCCCCTTGACTTGCTGTTGTATTAACACAAGACCTTAACTGTACGTGGGCGATTATCCAAAACTGATCTAGGCCTTCAATATTTCCCTTAATTGTTTTGCATGGCTTTGAGTTTTAACCTTCGATCAGTCAAAATAAATTACTGGAATCTTTAATTATGAACTAGTTTTTCACCACTTGAATACTTGCTTTTAATTTCCAGTAATATGCAAATTAATTAATAAGGATATTACCAAAATCTTGAAAGAAGTCAATGACCAGCTTTAGCAACTGCTTTTTCCAATAAGGGCAGTGAATACTATATCAACCAAATAGGAATACACGAAAAATATAATATATTTTTCATATATTCTAACATGTCTTTAGAACATATATATGAAGAATGCATATGAGAATCACGATCTCAATTTAATTAATTGACTAAAACAGAAGAATTTTCTCAAACCTAGTTTAGGCTCCGTCTGTCTCGGCAGTCAATTTTCCCTATTTTTCAGTGTTTGCAAATTAATAAGGATATTGCAAAAATCCTTATTTAAACAAGTCAATCATGTCCAGCAGCATGCAGCTCTAGTTCAGGCAAAGTTTTTCTCCAAGCTGAAGAAATTTATCCATATAAATTGATGTTTGTATTTAGAACATATGAAAAATGCATGTGAAACTCACGTGTTTTAAGGACAAATATCAATTTAATAGACTGACTTAAAATTTAATTTTTTTTTTTTAAAAAAAAACACTTTCTTGTGATATGTTGGTCATTTAATTCAAGCTAAAAAGAAAAGGTGAATATAATTAAGTACATCAATTTATACTTTTCCATCGATCCATCAACAAACACAAGTCCACATTTAATAAAAAATTAAAAAAAAAATCCCAAATCATATTAAGACCTCTAACATTAATTGGAAAGGATAAAATGAATTTATTTAATTGGAAAAAGTAAGATTTTAAATGGCCAAAATCTTGAACTGGAAAGTAATTAAACCTTACTATGTTGATAATTAGGCACAAATCCCAAACCTAAAAAACTAGTCCACATTCAATAAAAAAAAAATCGTAAATTATATTAACTTTATTAAGTCCTCTAACATTAATTGGAAAGGATACAATAAATTTATTGAATTGGAAAGTAATTAGATGATTTTAAACGGCCAAAATCTTGAATTTGAAAGTAAACCTTCACTATGTGGATAGTAAACCTTTATTATTATTATTATTATTTAACCCATATGAAAAAATGTTTCCTTGAACTTCTAACTTCATCCAAAATGTTTCCTTAAACTTCTAACTTCACCCATAATCATGTTTCCTTATTTCTATTGTTCAGCAATTCTTTTTTTCTTTTCTTTTTTTTTTTTTTTAAAAAAAAAATTTGAAAAGTAACAACAATTTCGGACCACATCCTCCATGAAAAAAACCTACCTTCAATATAATCCCAAACATTTACAACCTCAAAAACCCTTCCTTCAACATAATCCCAAACATATCAACATTAACAGTTAACACCACAGCAACAATGAATAATTTGAATATGTACAAGAAACCCAAATGTAATTCATTGCCATGAAGATATTACATGTTTTGAGCTTTTGAAAAATTGTCCGTTTTATAGAGTTTGTGGCCCACAAGATATATGCATCTGCTATAGAAAAGAAGAAACTATTTCAAAGGTTAATGAAAATACTCCCAAATAAACTTAAAATAGTACTCATAAATAAAACCCAAAAAAAATAAGAAAGAAAATAATTATATATCAATGTCGTTATAGAAGTAATAGACCACCTCCTCTCATCTTCCTAATAAATTAAAAGTGAATGGCTGGTAAGGTAATGGTCATGTACTTGTAGTAGTCTTTCTGCTCGCTATTTTTTTTTTTTTTTTTTTTTAATACGTGTCCATACAAAATGAGAGTGGGGGGATTCGAATTAGTAACCTCCGCTTCAAGAGGCGTGGTCCCCTGCCAATTAAGCTATCCCTTGAGGACTTTTCGCTTTCTAATTAATAAAGAAGTTAACTTCCTTGAATGTATATTATCGTAATTGTGAAATTAACAACTTTCTTTTTCAATTTAGACGATCTTTACACGTACATTAATTATCATCTAATTGTAATTAATTTGTGCACGTGGTCCATCCCAAACAGATTAATCTTTTATATATGCAACGTTAAATTTCTGGAAAGTGTTTAACTTTGTTTCTAATAGCTAGCTTGTGGCCAAAAGAACATCTTAGAACAAAATTTTGGTCCGCAAAGAAACCATTACAAATTGTACAACTGAAATGTTTACAAAAAAAAAAAAAATAATGTGCAAATTTGGCTGTGATATCCCAAGGCATAATTACCCAGCAAATAAAAGTGTTAATCAAGTAGATTTTCTGTTCCATTATTCGGAATCAGTTTATTAAATGGAAAATGTTAGATTTACAACACCGATACAACAACTGCACAACAACCCTCACATGAGGATAGACCTCACACACTGAGGTCCACTCTCATGTGAGTTGTACAGTTGTTGTGATGGTGTAGTGTAAGAATCAAATCCTTTTTTTTTTTTTTTTTTTCCCTTCTTCTTAGCAATGGAATGATTGAACTTGATTATCTATTCAGGCAAGGAGTGGTTAGTGCAGGTCCTTTCATAATAGATATATCCAATAATTTCGTTCTCTTTATTAGGCTTGGCAGCACGCAGATGCAAATTGATACGGAACTGCCCAATCACACAAAAAAAAAAAAAAAAAAAGACGGTCGCCTAGTGCCTTCAATTTAATTAATAAGGTCTTCAGTTAATGAATATTAATAAAAAATATTTTAAGGCATAGTTATAGTTAATATTATTTAATTAAGGCACTTAATTATAGTAATAAGTAATTAAAAAGAGCTTAGTATCATTTAATTCTCCAACATCCAATTATTGAAATAAGTCTTATAAATTTGATTATATTAAATAAGAGAGTCAAATAATATTAAAGACATTCTTAAATAAAACTCATTTTTCAACTTTAAACATTCTATTATTGAAAATAGTGAAGATAATGAAAATAATAATAATATTCAATTACGTTGTGGAAATATTTTTTTGGGCCTTGTGATGAGCATTGAGTAGACAAAATTTCAATCAGAAGTTAAAGGGACAACAATAAATTTTGATATCAAGTGCCAATTAGATTATTTCTAATTTTGCATCCCAAAAAGTGAGAAAAATAATTTTTAAATAAAAATATATTATTAATATTAAAATAAATATTAATTAATTAATATTTCAAAATAAAGAAAATGCTTCACTTTTACTTGTCTTCTTAAGCCTTAAAATGTATCGAATCAATCCTGAGCCCAACTTGGTGCTGGTGGGCTATATCCCTCTAGCACCCTCCTAAAAAGATAATGTTAAAAACAATTATTTAATTTTGTCCCCTGAAAATATATATATATAGTCAATCGTCTCTAAAGTTCTTCCAAAAAAAAAAAAAAATCCTCCCTAAAGTTTAATTATAGTTCCCTTTGGCAGCTCTTTCTTGATCTATTCATTTTTTTTTAATTTAACAAAAGTTTTGTTTCTTTCGGCGTAAAATGTTTTTTGTTGGAAAATATTTTTTACTTGAAACATTTTACGGTATTTAGTGCGTACGAAAAATCATAAGTATTTTTTATATTTTCATTCAGTCATATTAGACTACAAAAATAATTTTTTATTAACAACATAAAAATATTAATATAAAAAAATTAAAAAAATTAACCTAATAATTTGACTTCTGGTAGTGGTCTGGCGAAGACCTGTTGATGGTCTAATGATGTCTCAGTGGTGGTTCGACAGTGGTCTGGGATGGCTCATAGGTGGTCCGGCAATGGCACGGTATTGGCTAGGTGATGGTCCAATGGTTGTCCAATGGTTGTCCAATGGTCGTCGGGGGTGGCTTGGCAGTGGTCAAACGGTGATTCGGTGGTGGTCTCACGGTTTGAGAAGGAGAAACTCAAACTTGAAAAATGATTTACGAAATTTAAAAATAAAAATAATTTCCTGAAACTAAAGGAGCTTTTTCGATTAAAATCGAAAATATTTTCGGTTTTGACTATGATTTCCGGTCGCACCAAAAATAAAAAATAAAGATACGAAAACAAAATTTAAGAAAATATTTTAGATCGAAACAAATAGAATTAAAGTTATTATATAATATGTATCAAGCTCAATAATGAAAGTCATCCCTTTAAAATAATAATAATAATGTAAGCCATGATAACGCCACTAGGTCCTCCGTTTGGACCCTTTCCCTATTATGATTTAAGAGTCACTTAAGTAGAAGGCTAGGTTTACCGAATTTACACTAACAAAAATTTTAAATTAAGCATGAGAAGGCCGGTGATCGATAAGAGAGATTGTGCGTGTTGATAAGAAATAAGAATTGGACCACTCGTGATTTTATCAAAGCTAGCATGATGCACCCATGTGTCTGTGTTATCTGTACTTTCCAAAATAGGAAAAAAGCAAACGCAGTTTTCATATATAAAGTCTGAGTGCACTTGAAAGACCCCTATATATATATATAAGTTGATATCTGAGAGAAATAAATATATAGCAGAAGGAAGAGGTTTCCTTTCCTTCATTGCTAGCTACCTTTCTGCATGTCGTCACTTTCAAGTCTCATCTCTCTCTCTCAAAAGTTATAAAAAAAAAAAAAAAAAATTAAAAAAGAGGAAATTCTTTGCTCTCGTTACCCACGGGTTCCGCATCCAAACCTTTTCAGTTTTCATGGATTTGCTATGCTTCTTTTTTCAAAAATTTGTGTATATAAAATGATCAGATAGAAAAAACACACGAAAAACAATATCTCAGATTCTCTAAACATTTAAGGGAAAAGCACAAGATCGAATGGTCTCCCTAGCTAGCTAGTATATATATTTGCTTTATTTTTTATATTCTGTTTCGTGGGAGATAATAAACCAAAAAAGCTAAAGGTTTATTATTGAATTGCTATTACATGTAAATAGGTTGGTCATTGTACCACAAGTTATGTCGCTTTGATGATGCAATGCTATGGAATTTGGGAAAAAAAAAACTTGGGACCGTTGAACGTAAAGTTTTATGGAGCATGGTCCATTAGTCACATGCAATAGGCTGGTCTTATATGTAAATAGGCTGGTCTTTTTATTTATTTTTTATTTTTTTTCACTCTTCCTCTCTCTTTTTATTTTTTATCTAATTATTTAAAAAAATTAAAATGTTTAAGTTAGATGCCGTTGTCGTATTTCTTAGATGTCTTGGCATGCGAGTCCTTTTTCAAAAGTGTTTTCAAAGTTAATTCGATCATCTTTATTTTGAGAGAGAAATAGCACAACTACCGAAAGAAATCTAAAACTTAAAAGAAATAAAATGCAGAATAATAAAATAAAAGAGACCAGATATTTTACGTGGTTCGGTCTATGACCTACGTCCACAGGGTAAAGCTCAAAAGATTACATTATTGCTCTTATTGCTTAATTAATTTACAATACAAATGATCCATATTTATAGAAATATAGAGAGAATACAAAATTGTATGTAAAGAAAATATAATCAAATAAGAATTGAATGTATTCAAATCTGATTTGATTATAATCAATTACAATTAATGAGGATTAAATCAAATCCTCTAATATATGGAGAGTACCGTAATGTACGGTATCAATATATTCTCTAACATCCTCTGCAAACTCAAGGTGGAATATTCTGAAATCTTGAGTTTGATTCTTTCTTCCTTTCTTCTTTATTTTTTTTATTTTTTTTATTTTTATAATGTTGGGTCAAATATAACCCAATTTGGAGAACAACTTTCTTCTTTTGCTTCCTTCTTCTTCTTCGAGCTAACTGTGGGCTAAATGAGACTGGGTAACGAGGTTTCGGGTAATACCTCAAATGCTAAACACATAATGGGTCATTTATGGGCCAAAGAAAATGAGCCAACTATGGGCTGAAATGGGCATGAGTTTTTAAAGAATACTTCAAATGCCAAAAGAAAGGTGAAGCCATCTATGGGCTAAAATAAGAGCCAACTATGAGCTGAAATGAGTCTGGGTATGAAACAATACCACAAAGGCTGAATACAAATAATGGGCCAACAAATGGCCGAAAACAATATGGGCAGCTTTGACCTCTTTTAATGATTTTTTTTTTTAAGAGAGAGAGAGTACACAATACACCTTCTTTTCTCTTTTAGAGAGAGAGTACACAATACAGAGAAACAAAGTTGAACAAAGTTGAACCTTCTGGATAGAATATAACCCCAAAACAAGATAACAAAACACACACACAAAAAAAAAGACTTGCAGGAGCAAATCTGGAGACATGAATCTGGACAGATATGCGGTGAACGGTGCTTGAGAAGCGGATGAAGTTGGTGGATCTTTATGGGCTGCTAGCGGCGCAGATCGCCGGAGGGGTGCTTGGTGGCGTAGATCCGCCGTAAGGTGTAAAGCACGGATGAGGTGGTGATCAGATCGTGCACAGTTGGTGGGGGAGCCGGCATGATTGGGCCAAGGTTGGTGTTACTGTTGTAGATCGACAATGAAGAAGACGAAGCAAGATCTGATATTATTGATCTGAGTTTTTTTTATTTTTTTTTTTATTTTTTGGGCTCTTCTGATTGAACAGCAACATAGAAGACACAAGTGGCTTGGGTTGGAGGAAAGTTGATCTCCAACTCACGCACACCACTGTTTGACAAAACAAAAGAAAGAAAAGAAGAGAAACAGAGAATGAAAAGAAGGGAAACAGAGGGCATCGATCGAATAGATGAATGATGTGGTGAACAGATTGGAAAACCTTTGGGGTGTTCTGACTACAGAAAAATTGACAATAATTTGCGGGAAAACAGAAGACAATAAAACAACATAAAAAAAAAAAGAAAAAAAAAAAAGAAAGAAAGAAGAAGTTCATCGACTATTGGATCGATCAATGACGTTAGCCTATAACTCTGATACCATGAAAGAAACCTAAAACCTAAAAGAAATAAAATGCGGAATAATAAAATAAGAGAGACCAGAGATTTTACGTGGTTCGGTCTATGACTTACATCCACAGGGTAGAGCCCAAAAGGCTACATTATTGCTCTTATTGCTTCTTATTGCTTGATTAATTTATAATACAAATAATCCATATTTATAGAAATATAAAGAGAATACAAAATGGTATGTAAAGAGAATATAATCAAATCAGAATTGAATGTATTCAAATTTGATTTGATTATAATCAATTACAATTAATAAGGATTAAATCAAATCCTCCAATATATAAAGATTACTACCATAATATACGATATCAATATATTCTCAAACAAGTGCTAGATGCATGAGTTGGGAAAAAGCTAGGGGTGTAAACCTGGAGTGGGTTCCCGGGTATTGGGTGAAAACCGGGAACCGGCTCCGGGTACCCGGATTTTTTATATTCAACACCCGGCCCCGGACCCGGGTAAAACCGGTTATCCGGTCCGGGTGGGGTCGAATTTCACAAAACTCTCGTAGGGGTTTGGTAGGGCACGTGGGACTCGAAAGGAGGGAACGAAGAAGGCAGATTGGGGTTTGTGGTTGGGGTGTACGAAGGAGCAGTTGGAGGGGAAGGGGGAGGAGTAGGGGCAGGGACAGGATTGGGATTTTGAGAAAACGGAGGCTACGTGGAAGGATAAACGGAGTAATCGGAGGGAGAATAGCCGAAGGTGAAGGGTGGCGCGAAGGCGTAAGGGTTCGGTAAAGGATCAGTGGGCTGAACGTCGTGAACGAGGCACAGTGAGGAAATTGTGATGGAGAGAAGGAGATGATTCAGAATTTCAGAGAAGTGATGCAGAGTTTTGATTTTTGAATGGATTTTTGAAGTGATGCAAAGAAGTGAGCGGCGGAAGTGAGGAAATTGAAGGGTCTTTGACTCTTTTGAGTTTTGATACTTGACAATGATAGGACAACAAATTTGTTAAAAAAATGACAAAATGCTCGTCACCCTTCTTAAGCCCATAGTAAGCTGTGTAGTATTAGTATAAAAGGGCAGGGGGTAATTTTTCTTTTTTTTAATTAAATAACCTACCTGGAGCCGGGTATATCCGGGGTTTTTTGAAATAAATACCAGGCTCCGGCTCCGGCTACCCGGGTACCACCCGGATTTTCCGGTTTCCCGGAGCCGGTTAATGCCCGGATCCGGTTTTCCAGCCGGTTATATCCGGTCCGGATTTACACCCCTAGAAAAAGCCACAAAAAGCACTATCTTAGATTCTCCAATCGTTTAAGGAAAAAGGATTCATTGATTTCTATATTAAAAAATATATATTATTATTCCTGCTCTCTCTCTCTCTCAGACACACACATACTCCAACAAATTATTATTCCTGCATGCCCTCTCGCTCACACATTGACTCTATATTAATTTTCAAAGCTTATTTCATGCTCTCTCTCTCTCACACACACACTCCAATAATGATTCCAAACTAACAGCTACGCACGTAAAAGAAATTAAACATATCCTTAACCCTATTAATTATATATGATATATCACCTATATTACAGATAATTAAAAAAATATATTACAAATAACTGATGTTCGACTTTTTTGTGGTTGAAGTATTTGTGATCCAAAGTAAATAAGATATTATGCTAACTAGCCGGTAACCACGCCGGCCGCTGCTCTGTGTGCGGGTTTTATTTTTTCCATTATCAAACAGAGGACTTTGCAAGCACACAGATAATCTTCTGAGCAATGATGCATTCTAAAATCGATCTGGTGGAAAATATTGAAGGTACGTAGAGACAGAGCCACATATGCTTTGTTATAACCATGTACATACAGAGTCTTAATTACATCATTCAAGAATTCCCCTCCCTCTTCTTGTGTGGCTAGGGACCATGCCTCATGAAGGTGGATGTCACTAATTCGAATTCTCCTCTACCTCTTATGTGGACATGTAAAAATATATATATATATATATATATATATATTATTATTATTATTTATAGAAATCGAGGAATCCTTTTTCCTTAAATGTTTGAGAATCTAAGCTTATTGTGGCTTTTTCCCAGGCCAACTCATGCATCTCTCTCATATCAACCTAGCTTTTTCGTGGTTGAAGTACATTCAAGACTGCTTTTTCTCGTGGCTGCTTTGATGAAGTGACGAGTGGTCCAATTCATACCATCAACACAGGTTCAAGTACATATATATATCCCAAACACAAATGTTCTAGATATAATTAATTAGCACTTGTCCATCTTCTCGTCCAGCCCCTTGTGGACTTGGTTATGATTGTATGATGCATGCATGGAAACGTGGCGGTGAACCATTGGGCGTTGGGTATAATTGTATAAATCACACTACGTACACTTAATGGATACTGATCAACACAATAACTTTGAGTGGACACAACGCGCGTAATAGTTACCGAGTTAAGCCTTAAGATAACAGTTACATTACCAGAATAAAGTAGAAAGGAGCCCTACTGAGGCAAATTAAATTAAAAAGAAAAAGAAGAAGAAGAAAGACTCCATTATACTATTTCGGACTCAATCTCAACCTGATGTTTAAGTTAGTCCTAACTAAACTAATTACGTTTTCTATGTGTATTATTTTGTTAAGCAAACAAGGAGAAAAAGGCAATCTTTATCCCTATGTGGAAACAATCTTTCACAACACGCCAGTCCACCCTTTTACCAAATAACCCAAAAAGCATTGCAAGAACATGTGCAATTTTCAGTACTACTCCCGCTTAAATGAGTGATCCAACCAGTGAAAAATGAGTGGAAGTACGTGCATGAGTGTGATTTCTAAGTACTATATATTATATATATATTCAAAACCAAAACACAATAATATATGCTCTAAATTATGGTTTATTTCTAATTACGCCCGTACACCTTCTATGCCCTTTGAGTTTGTGTTTATAACCTCTGGCGTACGTACACCTGCCTCCAAAAAAATTCCACTTTTGGAAGAGAGAGAGAGAGAGAGATAGAGAAAAGAAAAGAAAAAAAAGAAATTAGACTCATGAATTAATCTTTGAAATAGAAAACTAGTGTAAAATACCTACTGTGTTTGAGGTATATATATATATATATATATATATATGATCGAGAGTAATTAAGCTCATTGGACAGGCGGTTAAAATGCTTATAAAAACACTTTTTAAAAAAAAATATATATTAAGATATGATTAAAGAAAATAATTAGTTTTAAAAGAAACGAACAGAAGCCTCATTTATATCAAAATGATTCCATTTTTAAAAAAAAGGAGGAGAGAGATAAAACTTTACTTTAAAACCACCTACTAGAGTTCAATCCAATAGATTTAATACGATTTTTGTTGTTCAATCACAATGATTAGGTATAGGAAATGAAAGCTCCAATAAATGGGGTTGAGCCAATTTTAAAGAATACGATTTTTTCTGAGGGTTTTAAAGATTTAGCTACTTCACAAAATATTTTATATATATATATATATTATTTCTTTGAAGAGTAGAGACAGAGGAGACGTCATTCACGCAAAGCATAACATTTAGATTTTCTTTCATTCACGCAAAAAAAAAATGAAATAGTTACTACACACAAAAAAAAATTAATTAATTAATTCTTTCATAGTAAAGAAGTGTCATTAATTACTTTACAATGAAAAATAATTTCCCTTCTCTACAAACGGACAAAAACGAAACGAAATTTTGATTTGATGAATTTTTCTTTCTATGTAAAGAATTAATTACTTTACAAAAAAAATTGATTTGCTTTCCTTAAATAAAAGAGAGTGATTCATTGTATGTGTGAATTATATTTAAATACATTATGGTTGTCTTTGGATACTAAATTAATTTGACCTTCCATTTTTCCTTTTTCCCTGACTTAAAAATTAAAATTTGACACACTATAAAATATTGAGTAAGGAGTTAAAATATCATTAGCAAGAAAATAAAATTCTCAAGTTATCTATCACAAACTCTCCAACATCAATATTGAGAAGAGTACTATGGAGAAGACTTATTTCAAGATGACATTTTTTATCGTCTTATTCGTTACAACTTGTCAGTTATTCTCTCTAATAACCTTATATTTTTCTTTATTTTTTATATATAAGTCTGTCTCACTCTTAACAGTCAGTAGTTTATTTCTTTTTTATTTTTAGGGTTTTTTTGTGATCATATATAATGACTAATGAAATACTAATGACAGGTGTATCATTCTCAATGATACCAAGAGCTGATCGAGGCAGATGTAGTTCGTTGTCAACGTGATATTGAATGTGTTCTGCTTTTGAAAAATTGTCCATTCTATAGAATTTGTGGCCCACAAGATATCTGTATCTGCTACAGAAAAGAAGAAGCTATTCTGAATGTTAATGAAAGCACTCCCAAATAAACGAAGGATGGTATTCATAAATAAAACCCAAAAAAGTAAAAAAAAAAGATAATTATATATCAACGTTATGGAAGTGATATATAGACCACCTCCTCTTAACTATGATATTGTAAGAGTTATCTTTGCATCTCATCTTAATAAATTAAAACTGAATTGCTGATAAGGTTATGTTCATCTACTTGTATCGTAGTTTAATTTTGTGCCTGTGAATAAAGAAGTTAATTTCTTTTGATTAAGCATTTTCTTCTATTGTTGGTTAACAGAAATTTTTTTTCTCTCTCTCTCTCTCTTAATGACTTATTACTTATTAGTAGAAGTCGAAATACTTTAGCACATGATCATATATGTGAAACAACGTTCTTTTTCAGTTGTGACGATGTTTTATATATGCCAAGTGCTGTAAACTTAAAAAAAAAGAAAAGTAAAACGACAATAGATATGTTGTTAAAAATTGGACGGTCATGATTAAATGACAGAAATTTAAAACAGGCGACATCGTTTTTAAAGACCATCTCACGTCTATTTCTAACGTCTCGTTTTAAAACTAAAACGTCTATCTATTTCTAAAACTTATTCCACTCAAAACACCCAGCAAAAAAGACAGACCCCTGCTTATGATCTCCATATATGGCAATTAAGCTCATCCTCCCCCATCTCTTCTGAGCCACCCCGCCATAAAATTAAAGCACCAAGATTTTCAAGGACCTCATCCCCGATGAAATGATAAAAATAAGCTTAATTCCATATATGTTGCTCTCACTTTGGCCTTAATTAATTCACACTCATGCATGTGGGAAGGGCTTCAACTAGCTAGAAATGTGCATGGGACATGCATGTATATATGTGTTAACTATGAATTGCGAGCACGCAGGAAAGCAATTAATTAATAGTTTGAACATCATGGGATATATATGAATTTTTTGTTATACCTAATATGCGTACACATTAATCCCCAAAATATAATTTTTTATTCTATTTATTTATTAAGAGAATTCATACATATAACAGGATAGTTTGGGTACGTTACGAGAAGATCTCAGACCTCTGATAATTAAACACATAGTTTGAGGCATAAAACTTTTGCATGTGAGGAATGGTCTATATCTTTTATCTTGTTGTACGTATGTTCAGTTCAGTGGTCCCAAGTTTTTTTTCCCAAATTCCATAGCATTACGTCATCAAAGGGATTTATCTTGTTGTACAATGACCAACCTATTCACATATAAGAGCGATTCAAGAATAACCTTTAGCTTTTTCGGTTTTTGATCTCCCACGAAAAGACTTTAAAAAATAATAATGCAAATATATATACTAGCTAGCTAGGGGGACCATTCATATGTGTGTTTCTATTCTATCAACTCAAGTTCACTGATAGTACTTTTTCCTTAAACGTTTGGAGAATCTGAGATGGTACTTTTCTAATAAATCACACTACACTTAATTGATACTAATCAATACAATAACTTTGATAAACAAGAAGTGGACACAACGCGCGTAATTGTTACCGAGTTAAGCCTAATTAAGATAACAGTTATATACATTACCAGAATAAAGTAGAAAGGTGCCCTACTGAGGCAAATTATTATTATTATTATTATTTTTAAAGAAAAAAGAAAAGTAGAAAAAGAAGAAGAAAGACCCCATAATATTATGCTATTTCGGACTCGATCAATCTCAACCTGATGTTTAAGTTAGTCCCAACTAAACTAACTACGTTTTCTATGTGTACTTTTCAGTACTATATACTCCCGCTTAAATGAGTGATTCAACCAGTGGAAAAGGAGTGGAACGTGCATGCATGAGTGTGATTTCTAAGTACTATTATATATATATATATATATTCATAACCAAAACACAATAATATATGCTCTAATTAATTCAAGCCTTGTTTGGCAGGCTCACCAATGATGCAGATATTCCATTATAGTTTATTTCTATGTACATATTTAACTAATTTTATCTGACTAATTAGGTTTTTTTTTTAAGTTAAATACGTGACTAAGGTGCACATTATCGACCAATATTGTTGTATGCCGTTCTAGATATAATTAATTAGCCCTTGTCGATAAACAAGAATTTGACACAATATTACATGACTAGTTTTATGATAGTTGCCGAGTTAAACCCCTCATTGCCAGCCCTTTCCTTGACGTCATTATAACAAACATGCTGATGTATCCTTGAATTCATTGAGATGAGGTGTCAAACCCCAAGATTCTTCAAGTGTCCCCCCCACCTTCTCTTCCTCTCTCTCATGAACAGATGAACTTGATGCTTTCTGCATTTCTATATAAACCACTCTCATTGATCATTTTTTTCTTTCTGGATCTACTTCCCTACAGTACTAAGCCAGTTCCAGCTTCTTTCTATCTTCTTATCTTTAGTTCAATCACTCTCTGTCTCTCACTCATACACTCTCAGATACAATCTCTAACGTACCGCTCGTTGTACCATTGTTTCATTCGTGTCTCTCTTGCTTGCTAAGCTTAAAACAGATCTGTCTTGCTTCAAATTCTTCCATCTCTCTCTCAATGGCAATCTTTTATAGTAGAGTCACCATGATTCATACGTTTCTTATGTTTTCTCTTTATTTCTCAGGTACACTTTTTGTTTTTACTTTGTGGTTCTGTGTTTTTATGTTTTGTACGATTATTTCGTAGCCAATTGGCTGCTCTAGATTAATTAATCCATTAATTTTCATTCAGCATTTTCTGTTCATTAATTATGAAGCCAGCACTTATTGTTCTCATTGCTTGTGTTTATACAGACTTCGGCTTTTTAAGAGTCAACTCACTCGGAATAAACTATGGTCGAGTAGGTGATAATTTGCTGCCACCCGAGAAGGCAATCAATCTGCTCAAATATCTTAATCTCACAAAAACAAGGATTTACGACACCAATCCCCAAGTTTTGACCGCATTTGCCAATTCCAACATTGAATTGGTAGTTACGGTCGAAAACGAGTTGCTCCCTCAGTTGATAAACCCAGTACAAGCCCTTCAATGGGTAACCGCCCATATTAAGCCGTATTTTCCTGCCGTTAGAATCACCGGGATAGCGGTAGGAAATGAGATCTTCACCAATAAAGATAATGCCTTATTGGTGTATCTTGTCCCAGCCATGGCCAGCATTCATGGTGCTTTACTCCAGTTAGGCTTAGACACATACATTCAAGTCTCTACCCCTAATTCACTAGAGGTTCTTGAAGTGTCATATCCTCCTTCGGCCGGAAGTTTCAAAAGCAACATAAATAGTACCATAATGGAACTTCTACAATTCCTGTGGGACACCAAAGCTCCATTTTGGATCAATGCCTATCCATTTTTTGTTTATAAGGCCTATCCAAATAAGATTTCTTTGGATTATATTATGTTTCGTCCTACAACAATACTCACAGACCAAAACACCAACCTACAATATGATAATATGTTGTATGCTCAAGTCGATGCAGTCATATCTGCTATTACTAGAATGGGCTTTCTTGAAATAGAGGTTCGGGTTTCTGAGACTGGTTGGCCATCAAAAGGGGACCCCGATGAAATTGGTGCAACCTTAGAGAATGCTCTCACTTACAATGGGAATTTGGTGAGACGGCAATTGAAAAATGAAGGGACACCTTTGAGGCCTAATACGAGGCTTGAAGTTTATTTATTTGCTTTGTTCAATGAGGATTTGAAGCCTGGGCCGACATCAGAAAGAAATTATGGTCTCTGTCTGCCTGATGGAACCGTGTGCTACAATGTAGGGCTTCCTGCCCCATCAAGTAATTCGACACCTTCAATAGATCATAAGCCCCCTGGTCATACTTCCCCTACCATAAAGGACCAGGTAAAGCCATATAGGCCCATAGTTTCATTTTCTTAATCATGTTTCATTGGCTTAGAAAAAGATGTGTCCTTACATACTGAGAAAAGTTTAATCCTATATATTAATATATATAGGCGTGCTGTGTTATATATAAATGCTAAATTTTGATGAATAATGACCTCTAATTCTTTTATTTTTCCGCACTATAAATGGCATTTACTGTGAGACAGGCAGCAAACATGGATTGCCAAAGCTTGGTCTACTGGATGTTTGTGCTGATGATCTTCCAAGTTCTTATGGGAAGACCATATTAAGCAAATGGGAGTTCATTTTAGTATGAACTGATGGCCGATGGGGATGCTGAAGCCTAACACTCAAAGGTTCCCAAGAACTTCAAATGATGAAATCAAACATTTCTCTTTTGGGTAAAATCTCAAGTTCCGCACTGACACTGACTCTATCTTGTTGCAACCGTGTCATGGCATAGCTGAAGGACTGTCTTCTCGACCACACTGACTCTTGTTGCAACCGTACGTGTCATCCACGTTTGTCCAAGTCTAATCAGAACAACTACTTGAGAAACTCATCGAAGGAGCTAATGACAGAGGAAAGACCTATGGATAATCTTCACTTTGACCATTCTAGCTAGACTTACGTATACTTAAAAAAATTGTGATCACGAGAAGCTCTAGGTGTTTGGTACCAAGTCTCTTCTTTCATTACTATTACGAGGATTGCAATATGCTGAGTTGATCATTAGAGACATTAGTACCATATTTTTGGCAAAATCTCTATTTTGTTACACAGTTTGATTTGATTTAATACTTATACTTCTGTCATTTTTGACAAAAAGTCGATTTGCTTCAGTTATATAAGCCCCAACTTGTGGGCTTAATTCAGAACTTCCCTCGATCTGGCAGCTCTTGGTCCATTTTTATTATTATTATTATTTATTTAACAAAGTTATTATATATTATTGATCAAAGCTCAATAATATTGAAAGCCATGATAACGCCACCTGGTCCTCCTCTTGGGCCCTTTCTCTATTATGAGTCACTTAAAATATAGACATGCAAAACTTTTATCCCTGAAACAATGTGTTTAATTATTACCAGAGGCCGGTATGAGATCTTCTTAAGGAAGTAAAATTCTTTATTAGTAGCAAAAAAAGAACGATACAAGTAGATGAACATGACCTTTTCAGCCATTCCCTTTAAATTTATTAAGAGGATAGAAGGAGATACAAATATAACTCTTCCAAAATCACTAGTTGAGAGGATGTGGTCTATCACTTCCATAACATTGATATATAATATATTTCTTTATTATTTCTTTATTTTTTATTTTTATGTATGAGTACCATCCTTAGTTTAATTAGGAGTAGTTTCATTAACCTTCAAAATAGCTTCTTCTTTTCTATAACAGATGCAGATATCTTGTGGTATTTCAAAAGTTCAAAACATGTATATCTTCACGACAATGAATTACATTTGCCTCAGCTCTTGGTACCATCGAGAATGATGTACCTGTCATTAGTATTTCATTAGTCACTATCTATGATCATAAACCACACACCCCCTCCCCCCCTCAAAAAAAAAAAAAACAACACTATGGTCAAAAGAGATAAAGACTCATATAAAAGATAATATATAATTCACAAGTTGCAACAAATAAGACAATAAAAAAGCCATTTTGTCATGTCAAGAAAAAAAAAAAAGCCATTTTGAAAAAAATCTTCTCCATCGTGATTATTGATGTTGGAAAGAGTTTGTGATTGATGAGTACTTCAAAATTTTATTTACTTGCTAATGATATTTCAACTCATTACTCAATATTTTATAGTGTGTCAGATTTTAATTTTTAAGTCAAGGAAAAATGACAAATGGAAGGTACAATTTTTTTTTTTTTTTTTATATGTCTACGTAAGAGAGGGGATTCGAATGGAAGGTCCAATTAATTTAGAATCTAATTAAGGACAACCATAATCTAATTAAATACAATTCACACGTACAATGAATCACTCTCTTTTATTTAAGGAAATAAAATCATTTTCTTTTGTAAACTAATTAATTATTTACAGAGAAAGAAAAATTCATCAAATCAAAATGGGTTTCGTTTCTGTACATTTGTAGAGAAGGGATATTATTTCAGTGTAAAGTAATTAATGCCGCTTCTTTTGTATGAAAGAATTATTTCAGTGTAAAGTAATTTCTCCCTTTTTTTTTCCTTTTTTTTTTTTTTTTTTTTGAAGGGAACAACTATTTCTTCTCGTTGTAAAGAAAAAAACAATCCAAATATTATGCTTTGTAAAATCCATACTATCAAATTGACATCTCCTCTGTCTCTATTCTTCAAAGAAATAAAAAATATATATTTATTTTTTTGGTGAATTAGTTTTTTTTTTTTTTAACAAAATAAACCTTCTTCATTGAATTGAAAAGCCCCAAGACAAGGACAATAACATGAGGTGCAAGACCCCCATATCCAAAGCCAGATAAATCTGACTTGTACAACAACTTAAACAATACATAATCATTACGGGACAAACAATAATCCCCTCTTTACAATAAAGCACACTCAATAAATAAAAGATGGCAGATGGCATATCTAACACCTAAGCCAACAAATACTCCAATAACATTTAAGCATCACAGAGGCAAACTATGAACACACTAGAAAAAAACATAAACACCCTAAAACAGAAGCCAACATCTAGACCGGCGTTGGGTGGCGCAGTCACGCGTGTAGACCACGAGCCGCCACCGGAGACCTCCTCTGCAGCAGAAACTCGTCGGAAGACCTCGGAACCATCAAAAAATCCCAAACCTCACCCTGGAAGACAAGCTGTGACCCACACACGTCGGTCCAGGGAGAGACTCCCCTGGCACGTGTAGGCCACGCATCTAGCATGAAGAACAGGCACAGCCGTGGCTGGAGGCTGCTGGACCGGAAAAAATCGGCGACCACCGTGGAGATGCACGTGTCTTGAGAAAACCAACCAAAATGAGCAGATCTGACTCCACAGAAAGAAAACCAAACAAAGAAAATCCGGTTAGAAACTCCACCGAAAAACACACCAGAAAGTCGCTCCCCAACCCAAATCCTATGAAGTCTTCTACTGGAAAGATCAACCACCACCAGATCTAATCTGAGGGAAAACAAAAACTCCAAAGCCCTAATGGCTTGGAGACACAAAAACTCTACTAACAATAGCCAAGGATGAGAAAAAACCATCCCCCACCCTAAAAAGGCGAGGGAGGAAACACCACTGGGGGAGGGAGGCGTGGAAGCCTTCCCTCCCCCAAGAAAACAAACCTCTCAAGCGTTGCTCTCTCTAGGGTCGGCACTAAGAGAAAAAATCTTCAAATACTCTCTCTCTCTCTCTCTCTCTCTCTTTCTCTCTCTCTCTCTCAAGGCCCGTCTACCTTTAGTTTTGGTGAAGTAGTTAAATCTTTAAAACCATCAGAAAATATCTTATTCTTTAAAATTGGCTCAACCCCCGTTTTTTTTCTTCCGAAATCAACCCCCATTTAAAGGAGCTTTCACTTCCCATACTAATCATTGTGATTGCACCACAAAAATCCTATCAAATCTATTGGATAATCGGATGTAACTTCCAGCACGTGATTTTAGAGTAAAGTTTTATCTCTCCTTGTGAATCCGGGATATAAATGAGGCTTCCCTATGTTTCTTTTTAAACTAATTAATTTCTTTAATAAAGAATTAGCAAACCTAGCCGCCGCCCCTCTCAAAACCTCTCTTCTCTCACCTGGTATCCTTCTTCTTCGTGCAGTTGGTGAGGGATGATGAAAGGATCTCTTCTCTTCTGTAACACTTTAGTTATCTTTCTAAGGCTTTTGGAGGAATGTTTGAATTGCTTTTCTCGTCACCTCTGTTCCTTGGTTGATAACATCAACCCATGGTATCTTGCTGGTCAACATTAGGGAATGGATCTTCCACTTCTACATTCTTGGAATGGCTGCTCTCGCCCATATGAATTCTCTCTGTGTTGTAGGTATTGCGATCTTCCCATTGCAATGCATCTGGATTCTGCTGAACCGGTTGCACAGAAGGAACAGGCTTCTCATTCTGTAACTTCATCTGATCTACAAGCAACTGAATTTGACTTTGCAACTGGGCCTGTGAAGCAACCATCTGCGCAGCAAACTGAGCTTGCGCTTGAGCTAAGTCGTCATACTTCTTGTCCAGCCCACTGACATTCTCAGTAAACTGATGGATACGCGTCCCTTCTGCCATGGAAGCAATGGATGAAGAATCGTTTTTTGCTTTAATACCACTTGTAACACTTTAGTTATCTTTCTAAGGCTTTTCTGTAAATTCTTTGTAAGAAATCAACAATGGAACTCAATGAGAAATACTAAATTTCATTGACTGAGAATAGAATGGTTGTTGACAAGAACTGGTCTGATTCGAGGTAGATCGGGCCTCCAATTATCACTAAGCTAACTAGCAGAACTAAGCTACGGTTGTACATCAAAACTCTGAATGAATTCCTTCTACTAAAAGATAGCATTATATACAAGGCTTGTAACCCAACAACTACCCAACGCCCAACCCAAACCATTGGCCATTCAGCCCATGTGCTCCTTAGCCCAAAAATCGGATGCTCACGCCGGATAAGGCTTCCACATGCTTCTCTCAACTGACTGCCAGATACAATGAATCTGGACAGCCAGCTAACTTCAGCTGTAACCCACAAACATCAACCTTCTTGCTGTCGCTCTGGCCAACACACACGTCCTTCTAACTGTGACTCATTTCTTCCTTCCTTCTTTGAAAAACCCTAACGTTCCAACAACCTCATTGCTTCTTCTCATCAACGGCTCTATTTCAAATTAACAGCAAATCCTTCTACTAAAACATAGCCGTTACATCTTCCCTCCTCTCCTCTCTCATTTTCTTTATGTTTTTCCCTGTTTTCTTTGCTTTGGTATACCCTCTTATCCCTTTTAGGGAGTTTTTTTCCCCCGGACTAGATCCGGTGATGGCTGATGTTCTTCTAGTCCTTCCAAGGTTATGGAGGTTGTTTTTTTTTTTTTTGTTTTTTTTCCTTGTTCTTTTTTCTGTTGGTTTTCTTGGCAAAAGGCTACACGGGACGTCTGTGTTGGGGAGCTGTTTTTCTGGTGTGTCTCCGACAAGTTTTTCTGACTGTGCTTTTTTGATGTCTTCTTTGAAGCCAGATCTGTGTTCTTCGGCTGGGTCTTTCATGACACGCGCCTCTCTATGGTGGAGATTAGTGGTTTCAACGGTCGTCTGCTTCAGAGGGAGGTCCTCGGTGAAGGTGAGTGTTTACACGCGCCGATAACGGCTTTCTCGACGCATGTTTCGTTTGGTTTTTGTTTGGGTTTTTATTTTATTTTTTGTTCACAGTCTGCCTTTGTAAGCTCAATTGTTATTGGACTATTTGTTGACATGGTAGCTAGATTAGCCCCTTTTTTCTTTATTTAGATTGTGCTTAAATGTAAAGAGTGGCTCAAACGTTGTTCATGTAATGTTTGTGTATTGTTTAGATAGCTTTTTCAAGTCAGATTTTTTTGGCTTAGGGTGTATGGGGTCTTGTACCTCTATTCTTTGTAATTGTCTTCGGGTTTTATTCAGTAATATATGGTAACTCATGTTATTTGTTAAAAAAAAAATTAATTAATTTCTTTAACCATATCTTATTAATGTTTGGGAGTACTTTAGATAAGCATCTTTTTGTTTTCATTTTTTTTTCTTTTGTTAATTTTAGATAAGCATTTAATTAATTGTCTGGCCAATCATTTAAACAAATAATTATGGACGATCTAGATTCCCCCCTAAAAATCATATCCAAAATAATTATAAACGTCGTACCCAATCTATTAAGCCAACCAAAAGTTCAAAACTTCTTCAACAACTGACAATTAACTGTGCCATCCACAATTTACAACCTCAAAATAACATTGAAAAAAAAAAAAAAAACACAATTCAAGATCCAAAAATATCTCACCCAAATGGCCAAATCAGTAACCCAAGATAATTCGTCCATTTTCCTTTTTAGCCAAAAATCCAAACAAAGGCAACAAAATCACAACACAACAACATCATACCAAAATTCCCAATCGCCAATCCAAAAACATAACATCCAGAAAATTCAAACCCAAAATTCACCACCCAATGGCTAAGGCCAATCGATGTCTCAAATCTTCTTCTACCCAAAAATCGAATCTAATTTCGGCCATTGCAGAACAAAATCCAACCATTTCAATCGACCCAGGGTTTCAACAAAACTTAAACCAATCATTGCATACCACAATTAAAAATATATATATATATATATATTCCATAACACATAATTTAAAAGCTACACCCAACAGAACTCCACAAAATCATCCAAGAACTTTTTAACCCCACTACAAACGGCTTCTTCAATAAGCCAATTCAGAAGCTACAAAGTTTTCTACCACCCAAAAAACCCAAGATTTGTCTCTCTTTTTCTTTTTTTCTTTTTTATGGAAAAAAAATAAATAAATTATATCGGTTTGATAAGTAAATTTGGTTGTGATATCCCAACCCATAATTAACCAATAAAAGTATTAAGTCTTTTCTAATATACTTAATACTAATCTTAAGCAGATCTTCTTTATATATATATATATATATATATACTAATCTTAAGCATATTCATATCCATGCGATAAGTTACGTACCCTCTAGCATCGGCAATGGATCGGGGTGTATACTTTATGTCTTACCAAATTCTAATCACCCTTCGGTTTAAGGTTATTATTTTCATAATATTTGCTTGAGTGTATTAATTTTTATTGGAAGTGAGGCACAGTGAACAACCATATTGTTGGAAAGTGGGCCAACAGGCCCATAAGGCCTATACCCTAAGGTTTAAGATTAGCCCATTAATCTAGTTTCTTCCTACTTGCGTAATAGAGAATTAGTTCCCGTACCATTTAGTGCGCTACACAAATAATAAGTGTCACTTAGGCCACGATATAAGATACGTTCCTAACTTAAAAGATAAATGACGCTTAAATCAAGGCCTTCGTGGGATTAATTAATAACATGCTGAAGATGGATTATTGCATGGAAATTATAAATGATAAATTATGATTATGATCAGGTAAATAGTACTTTTGCACTTGTTCACAACTTTAAGCACTTTACAATAAATGTTTCCTAAACACTTGCAAACTTAACTACAGGAGTTATTCTCTGCCGGGACTCCCAACAGGCTCCATTGCCTAAATTTTCTTTCTTTTGCATGTATACGATTTGGTCGGTATTCGCTGCAAGGAAAATTGTTTTAACAGTCCACAGTCCACGTCTGTATAAGTTGATATGTGAGATAAATAAATATATAGCAGGAGGAGGAGGTTTCCTTCCTTCATTGCTAGCTAGCTTTTTGTTTTTCTGCATGCGTCACTTTGAAGTCTTCTCTCTCTCTCTCAAAAGTAAGAAAAAATTTTAAAAAAAAAAAAATGGTTCCCGCACCCAACCCTTTTCAAACTCTTTTTAATTAGTTAATTAATTTTATATATATATATATAAAGAGTACGTAGTTGGGAAAACACACGAAAGCACCATCTCAGATGCTCCAAAAGTTTAAGCGACTAATTAACTTATTATTGAATTGCTCTTATATGTAAATAGGTTGGTCATTGTACAACGGGAAATGCTTAAATTACAACAAGTTATGTCGCTTTGATGACGTAATGCTATGGCATTTGGAAAAAAACTATGGTCATGAACGACGTACGTACAAAAAGATAAAAATATATATAGACCATTCCTCACATGCAAAACTTTTATCCCTGAAACAATGTGTTAACTTCTTCATTAGCAGCAAAAACAGAACGATACAAGTAGATGAACATGACCTTATTGCCATTCACTTTAAATTTATTCAGAGGATAGAAGGAGATACAAATATAACTCTTTCAAAATCGCTGGTTGAGAGGATGTGGTCAATCACTTCCGTAACATTGATATATAATTATTTTCTTTATTTTTTTTATGTTTTTATTTATGAGTACCATCCTTAGTTTATTTAGGAGTAGTTTCATTAACCTTCACAGCAACTTCTTCTTTTCTGTAGCAGATGCAGATATCTTGTGGGCCACAAACTCTATAAAATGGACAATTTTTCAAAAGCTCAAAACATGTAATATCTTCACGACAACGAATTACATTTGCCTCAGCTCTTGGTACCATTGAGAATGATATACCTGTCATTAATTAGTATTTCATTAGTCACTATTATGATCATAAACCCCACCCCCCCTCAAAAGAAAAAAAAAACACCATGGTTAAAAGAGATAAAGACTCATATAAAACAATAACAAAAAAGATAAGATTATTAGAGAGAATAACTCACAAGTTGCAACAAATAAGACGATCAAAAAAGTCACTTTGAAAGAAAACTTCTCCATCGTCTTTTGATTATTGATGTTGGAGAGAGTTTGTGATTGATGAATACTTCAAAATTTTATTTGCTTGCTAATGATATTTCAACCCATGATTCAATATTTTATAGCGCGTCAGATTTTAGTTTTTAAGTCAAGGAAAAATGAAAAATTGAAGGTTCAATTAATTTAGAATCTAAAGACAACCATAATCTAATTAAATACAATTCACAAGTACAAAGAATCACTCTATTTTATTTAAGGAAAGAAAATCATTTTCTTTTGTAAAATAATTAATTATTTACAAAAAAAAAAAAAATCATCAAATCAAAATGGGGTTTCATTTCTGTCTAATTTTAAAGTAATTAATGACGCTTTTTTTTGTATGAAAGAATTCTTCTTCTTTTTTTTCTTTTTTGTGTACTATTTCTTCTCTCTCTTTTTTATTTTTTATTGGAGGGAACTATTTCTTCTAGTTGTAAAGAAAAAAAAAATCCAAATATTATGCTTTGTAAAATTCGTACTATCAAAGTGAGATGACATCTCCTCTGTCTCTATTCTTCAAAGAAATAAAATATATATATTTGGTGGAGTTAAATCTTTAAAACCATAAGAAAAAATCTTATTCTTTATAATTGGCTCAACCCCCATTTTTTTTTTCTTCCGAAATCAACCCCCAATTAAAGGAGCTCCCATTTCGATCCCATACTAATCATTGTGATTGCACCACAAAAAATCCTATCAAATCTATTGGATTTAAAGGAGCTCCCATCTCGAAACTGCCCGAGATTCAAATAATACAAGATTAAAGATATTCCACTCTAAGATGTGCAACCAGAATCCCATCAAAGAATTAACAGATCTTAAGAAATTCGTACGCTCGAGTCATATAGCTACGAATCCCAAAAGATCCATACGTCCGAGCTTACATCGCCTTCAACTATAGATTCCTAGAAATCTGGAATTCGTAGAGCTACTTGGTTACTCAAAAAAACTATATTAATATAGTGGTTTTCCAAGTATTACTTAACACATTGTCTCCTCAAAATTACTTTGCATTCTATCTCTCAAATTACCTACTAACTTAAATATTTGAGCGGGATTGTCGGCATCTTCCGACACAATTCTTCTTTTACAAATCCCAAGAAAAATGAGAACTCAGGTGAATCACAACTTGACACATCACCTACCAAAAATCTATATCAACAATTCTGATACCTACTTGATTATTCATCATTACCCCAATTTTCTTTTTGCAAAGTTGTCATTAAACCTTAATTATCCTTGCGTTGCCAAAACTCTAGACTTCCTCAAATAAAAATTTATTCATAAATTTACTAACCACTGTACAAACCTGCTACTTCAATAAGCCAAATCAGAAGCTACAAACCTTTCTACTACCCAAAAATCCAACCCAAGTTTTGCCTCTTTTTTTTCTTTATAGAAAAAAAAATTAATTAATTATATGGGTTTGATAAGCAAATTTGGTTGTGATATCCCAACTCGTAATTACCCAATAAAAGTATTAAGTATTTTCTAATATACTTAATACTAATCTTCAGTAGAAAATCTTCTTTCAAAAAAAGAAAAATACTAATCTTAAGCATATTCATATCAGTGCGATAAGTTGCGTACCCGGCCTCTAATATCAGGAACAAGATCCTCTCCATTTCATTAAATGGATGCTATCCATTTTAAATTAAAGGTTATGATTTAAAATTGGTGGATCTAACCGTATATACAAAGTCAATGTTAGCACATCTTTTAAAATTTAAAATAATATGAAATCATGTATATTATTAGATGTATTAACTTTAAATCATGACCATAAAATTGGTATCCATTTCATTTGAAATTGAGACCAAATAATATTAATACCTTCTCTAATTACTTATTTATCATAATTATGGGCCTTAATTAAATAATATTAATTGTGATTAAAGCATATAATTTTTTTTTATAAACTAAATTTTTGTTAGTAATCATTAATTGGGGGCCTTGAGTAATTATAATAGTACATTAAGTGTTCATCAAATGTCCACAAAAAAATGAGGTGGCTTTTAAAATCATCATTTGATCAAAATCATCATTTGGTAAATCACATGCCCAATAGTGATTTTAAATGCTACCTCATTTTTTTATGGACACTTAATGTTTATGTAAAATTACTCAGGGGCCTTAGATAGCCGCATTGTCCACTTAATGGTTGAGCTTGCTCTGGTCTTAAAAAAATATTAGAGCAGGTTCGGTTCAGTGAGTACATATATATCTATATGCATGTATTTTTGTTATAAAGATTCAATTGAGGTTATATAAATCATATATGGCCAATCACTAAACATTATACTATGGTGTAATGATGCCCGTACACCTTCCATGCATTTTTTTTTATATTTTTTTTTGTAAGTACCTTCTATGCCCTTTGAGCTTGTGTTTATAACCGCTGGCGTACGTACACCTGTCTCCAAAAAAAATTACACTTTTGAAAGAGAGGGTTATAATATGAGGGAATTATAAGAGTGTTAAAAAAAAAAAAAAAAAAAAAAAAAGAAAAAAGAAAAAAAAGAAAGAGTCATGAATTAATCTGCTTTGATATAGAAAACTAGTGAAAATTAAATGCCTAGCTAATATCTTTGAGGCCTATATCAGAGTAAGCTCATCATTGGACAGTCAATTAAAACGCTGATAAAAACTTTCAAAAAAAGAAGAAGAGATGCTTATCTAAAATACTCCCAAAAATTAAAATATGGTTAATTAAAGAAATTAATTAGTTTAAAAAGTAATGGATAGAAGTCTCATTTATATCAAAATGATTCAGTTTCTTTAAAAAGAGGGAAGAGATAAAACTTTACACTAAAACCACGTGCTGGAGTACTAATAGATATAATAGGATTTTTGTGGTGCAATCACAATAATTAGTTATAGGAAATAGTTCTATCTGAGGACTTGGAGATAGCGGCGGTGGTTTCTCAAGCCATGGATGAACATCTGACGGTGAGGTGGGGGAAGTTTTCTCTCAACAAAGAAGAAAACGATGGGGCGACTTTGGAGGCAGATGAAATTGAGCCTATAATTCATCGTGGGAAGGTGTGTCTAATAGGAAAGTTAATGGCGGAGCGGATTGTCCCTAAGGAATACTTCAGGGTTCCGTTGTTGAAGATCTGGCGCCCGGTGGGCACAGTTTCGTTCCAAGTTGTTGGTGGTAATATTTTTGTCACTGAGTTCGAGGAAGAAGGGGATAAAATACGAGTAATGGAGGGCAGACCGTGGATTTTTTACGGTAATTTAATATCTCTAGCCGAGTTTGATGGTCTCACATCGCCAACGGCGATATCGTTCGAACATGCCGCATTTTGGGTCCGTATGTACAACTTGCCATTGGCATGCATGGGGAAAGCGGCCGGACAGAAGATAGGGGCATCGGTGGGAGTAGTAGAGGCAGTCGATGTGCACGATGATGACCCGCGGTGGGGCAAATATCTTCGGGTCAAAATTAGGCTGGATTTATCAAAACCTTTGTCAAGAGGTAGAATGCTGCACATTCAGGATCGGTCGATATGGATAGCGTTCAAGTATGAAAAGCTACCCAACTATTGTTATCAGTGCGGTGTTATCCTGCATGGGCAGAAATGCTGTCATCGTGACGGCAGTCGGCGCAGTCCAGGCACGGAGGAGGACCAGCCTTATGGCCCATGGCTGAGAGTTATTTTCTTGTCGAGAAGGCTTCCACATAGTCCCGGGCGAGGTAGTCTGGGTAAAGCTGATGGCAGATCAAGAAAGTCGTTCCCTACACCTGAATACTATGCAAAAAGAAGAGACACGGAGGAGGAACCGCAGGGTAGGAGCGCTGCCACCCATATGGGCCATAAACCTTTCTCAAGGACGGACTTAGCCAATATGGAAACAACGGGTGATGGTGATGGGGAAGTTAATGGAGCAATTAATGGCGATGATTGTTTCGTTACAGGGAATGGCAAATCACCTACTAATTTATTTCCTTTACGGCGGGATACGCGGGGTCTGAATCTCTTGGGTGATTGCGATGCGGACACTCCACCTATGAAGGAGGCTTATAAGGAAGGTATTAAAAGTTATGTTGCAAAGGAAGATGGATGGGGGGGACCGCATAGACTTACATCAAGATTCTCAATGCAGGTCTGGGAATAATATCTTACAGCTGGGCCAATCATCGAAGTCTATTCTAGAAGACTTGGCTAAGGCCAAAAGTGGCATTTTGTCATAGAAATTTGTGGGCCAGTTTGATCCGGGCCTTAACAAAATGGTTTGGAGATGCTTAAAGGAAGATGAGGTTATAAATCTCGAAAAGGACCCATTCCATGACACGTATTTTCCACGTGTCGAGGTTGGTGCCAGGAGAAATGAGGGTCAGGATACAGAGAACGTTTCGTCACACTGTGTTTTATCCTCTGGTACGACTGATGAGAATGTTGCCGAGCGGAAGGTTCTAGAGAGTACGTTTAACGGGGAGAAGGCCGAGATCGTGTCCAGGGGTAAAGATGGTCTCGTTCCATCCTCAAGGAAGCGATCAAGAACAACACAACGAGCGGGGATCTCTATTGAACCCACAGATGAAGCTGAAGGTGAGATGCAGCAGATTTCATGGGAGCAAGGGGATACGGTGCTAAATACCAAGAAGAGTAGGAAAATTCAGGGAAGCCCCACTAATGTGCTGAGGGATAAGGCGGAGGCTGCTGGGCAGCCCCGCCACCACCAATGATGGTTTTAAGTCGGAACTGTCGGGGGCTTGGGAACCCCCAGACAGTTCTTTCCTTTCGCCAATTGGTGAGGGCTAAGAGACCCCTTTTAGTTTTCCTTATGGAAACTAAAATGAACACAAGGAGGGCTGCTAGAATTCGTATTAAGCTTGGTTTCGACCACTGCTTTGTGGTGGATTGCGTAGGTAAAAGTGGAGGGCTGATGCTGTTATGGAAGAACTCTATCTCGGTGGTGATTCAAAATTACAGTAGACATCATATCAATGCGGTGGTGCAGGATAGCCCCTCGGACCCTGCATGAAAATTCACGGGTTTTTACGGTCACCCGGATGTTGCAAGGAGGGGGGAGTCGTGGGCTTTACTTAGGCATTTGGCCAGGCTTCACCTAGACCCTTGGTTGTGTCTGGGTGATTTAAATGAAATTATTACAGCATCGGAGAAGTCAAGCAAGTCGATTCGGCCTTCCTCCCAAATGCAAGCTTTCCAAAATGCTCTTTCAGACTGCAAACTGGCAGACCTGGGATTCATCGGGCCGAAGTTTACATGGTGGAATGGAAGGCATGGGACAGAGCACACGATGGAGAGGTTGGATAGGGCTGAGGCTAATAGAGAGTGGTGTGCCCTTTACAACATTTCGGAGGTGGAGGTGTTACCTCGTACTACCTCGGATCATCATCTGATCCAGGTAACTTTTTCTAATTCTCACACCACGAGATGGCCAAAAACTAGTTGCTTTCGATTTGAAGCAGAATGGACAAAAAATAAAGAGCATGGTGCAGTGATAAAGCAAGTATGGGGCCCCAAGAAGAGGTGGGAACGTCCTTGGCAAACCATCCAAAGTAATCTCTCAGGATGTCGAAGCGCCTAAAGCAGTGGGTCCGCGTACAAAAAAACCCTGTTGAGCAAACGGTTATAGAAAAATTGAAGGAACTTCATTCTATCCAGACGGCTGTTCTGGAGGACACTTGGGAAGAAGAACACCGACTAAATGATGAAATAAACAATCTTCTTGAAAGGGAGGATTTGAAGTGGAGACAACGAGCAAAGGAATCTTGGCTTCAATTTGGGGATCGTAACACAAGGTATTTTCATGCTTGTGCGTCACAAAAGAAGCAACGATCTCATATCTTGAGGATTAAAGATTCGACTGGCAGATGGTGTTCCACAGAGAAGGATGTTGAAACAGCCTTTGTGTCCTATTTTTCGGAGCTGTTCACGGCCGGAACAGAGGTGGAAATGGAGGCTGCTTTGGATGCGGTTGACAGCAGGATTACCAGGGAGATGAACCAAAAGCTTTTGATCGATTTCTCTGAAGAGGAAATTTCGGCTGCTTTGAACCAAATGTCAACACTGAAGGCGCCTGGCCCAAACGGTTTCTCTGCGTGTTTTTACCAAGCCAATTGGGCCACCATCAAGCAAGAGGTTTGTTCTGCTATCCTTCACTTTCTTAATACAGGTGACCTAGATTGTCGGATCAACACCACTTTTATAGCACTTATTCCTAAAGTACAATGCCCAGAAAGTGTTATGAAATTTAGGCCGATTAGCCTATGCAATGTAATTTACAAACTGATCTCTAAAGTGTTGGCTAATAGGCTTAAACTAGTCCAACCAGACATTATTTCTTGTTCGTAGAGTGCTTTCATACCTGGCAGGCTTATAACGGACAACATTATAGCGGCTTTTGAGACAATGCACACAATACAATCCCGTATGTGGAGTAAAGTGGGATATATGGGCGTCAAGCTTTACATGAGTAAAGCTTACGACCGCGTGGAATGGAAATTCTTAGAAGCTGTTATGCACAGGATGGGGTTTGATGAAAGTTGGATCAGACTGGTAATGTAATGTGTCGTCTCAGTCAAGTACTCGGTACTGATAAATGGTAACCCTGTGGGGGAAATCAGGCCTTCAAGGGGTATAAGGCAGGGGGACCCCATATCCCCCTATTTGTTCATTATATGTGCGGAAGCTTTCAGTGCCCTGATTTCTAAAGCGGGGAACAATGGTGTTATCTCGGGGGTGCCTACGTCCCCCGAGGGCCAAAGATAAGCCATTTATTCTTCGCCGACGATAATATCTTATTTTGTAAGGCCAATGGGGTGGAATGGAGAAGACTAATGAAAATTATAGGGACTTATGAACAAGCTTCGGGGCAAATACTAAACCTCCAAAAGACGTCGGTGTTTTTCAGTCGGAATACCTATTTGGAGAGGAGGCAGGAAATCCTTCGGCTATCTGGATTAACTGAAACACACCGCATTGATGCTTACCTAGGTTTACCTACGTTTGTGGGTAGATCTCGGACTCAAGCATTCCAACATATAAAAGCTAAAGTGTTGCAGAGGCTTAATAACTGGAAAGTACATTTTCTATCCTAAGCAGGAAAGGAAGTACTATTGAAGGCCGTGGTGCAGGCAATCCCCACGTACTGCATGGGTGTATTTCAGCTGCCTATTTCATTGTGCAAGGAGGTAAATGCCATGATGCAGAGTTTTTGGTGGAGTCATATGTCAAAAACTTCCAAAATACATTGGATGCGTTGGGATTGTATGGGAAAGTCCAAAGCAGCGGGAGGACTCGGATTCAGGGACTTGGTAATTTTCAACCAAGCTCTCCTTGCTAAACAAGGATGGAGGATTATTCAAAATCCTAATTCCCTTGCAGCCAGGATTTTGCGGGCTAAGTATTACCAAAATTCTTGCTTTATGGAGGCTCCCATTGGAGCAAGGGCTTCCTTTGTGTGGCGTAGCATTTGTAGTGCGAGGTCTCTATTATCGCATGGTTTGTTGTTGAGAGTCGGAGATGGGAAGTCTATAAAAATTTGGGGAGATAGATGGTTGCCAACGCCCATCACCCACTCTGTCTAGTCACCTCCAAAGATCATTGGACCAGAGTCTATGGTAAACGTGCTTATAGACCAGGATCAAGGTTGTTGGAAACAGGAGCTTCTGGTGGAAATATTTACTAGTGAATAGGCCCGTGTAATAGAGAACATACCGCTAAGTCCCTGTCTCCCGAAGGATATGCAATTCTGGAAGGCATCGAAGAATGGTATTTTTACCGTACGAAGTGCCTACCACCTGGGTATGGAATTGATTGCCTCTTCTAGTGCACAAAGCTCTAGGGGTGGCATTGAGAAGGGCTTTTGGAAGGACTTGTGGGCTTTGAGTGTATCAAATCTGGTGAAAATGTTCACATGGCGTGCTTGCCACAATATTTTGCCAACTAGATCCAATTTATCAAAGAGGAGGGTGGTAGAAGATAATATGTGCCCCTGTTGTAAAAGAGAACCAGAAACGGTCATGCATGTCATTTGGTCATGCCCGGCGTCACTGGATGTTTGGGGAGGGGGAAACTCAAGCTTCCATAAATGCAACTACGACAGTGTAAGTTTTGCGGACCTATTGGAGAATATCATGCAACAATTTAGAAGGGATGAAGTGGAGCTCTTTGTTGTAATTGCTCGATGTATTTGGCTTCGCCGTAATAGTCTTGTTTTTGAAGTAAAATTCAAGCACCCAATGATGACCTTGTGGGGGCGTTGGAATCTTTAAAGGAGTTCTGGCGGTGTAACTCTAGTGACCCAACCCAGGTGGCTGACCAGGAGATTCCCCCCATTACCAAAAATCTCAAATGGCAACCTCCTCTGGAGGGTACTATCAAGGTAAATTGGGATGCCTCTATAAATGGAAAGAAGTCATGTATTGGGTTGGGTATGGTTGCGCAAGATTGTAAGGGCGATGTCCTAGCAGCGAAATGTGTGCGGAAAAACATCTTTGTTGACCCGAAGACAGCAGAAGCTATGGCTGCTCTTTGGGCTGTTCTATTTTGCAAAGAATGTGGTTTTCTTGATGTAATATTTGAGGGAGATGCCTCTCAAGTGGTTAACGAAATTCACTCAAAACCTCCCTTTTTATCTACTACTAGCCATCTGATTGAAAGTATATCGCAAGAAATTCAGGGATTAAGGTCTGCTACTTTCGTTCATGTCCATTGAGAATGCAATGGGGCTACTCATTTGCTGGCGAAGGAGGCGGCTATTCATGAAGAGGAAATGTGCTGGATTGAGGATACTCCATATTTTTTGGATACTGTTATTCTTAGGGAACGTGTTTAGTCCCTAGATTCCTTTTCGTTGGGATCATGTTGTTTTGATTCTTAAGTTTTCAATAAAGCAGTGGTACCGTTCAAAAAAAAAAAAGTTATAGGAAATGAAAATCCTATAAATGAGGGTTGATTTTCGAAGAAGAAGATTTAATCCACATAAAAAAGAAAAAAGGAATTCTTTCATAGTAAAGAAGCGTCATTAATTACTTTACAATCAGATAATTTCCCTTTCTCTACAAACAGACAGAAAGGAAACCACATTTTGATTTGATAAATTTTTCTTTCTCCTTAAAGAATCAATTACTTTACAACAGAAAATGATTTGCTTTCCTTAAATAAATTAAAAGAGAGTGATTCATTGTACGTGTGAATTATATTTAATTACATTATGGTTGTAGTTAGATACTAAATTAATAGACCTTCCATTTTTTTTTCCTTGACTTAAAAATTAAAATTTGACACACTATAAAATATTGAGTAAGGAGTTAAAATATCATTAGCAAGAAAATAAAATTCTCAAGTCATCTATCACAAATTCTCCAACATCGATCAATATTGAGAAGAGTACCATGGAGAAGACTTCTTTCAAGATGGCATTTTTTATCGTCTTATTCGTTACAACTTGTCAGTCATCCTCTCTAATAATCTTATATTTTTCTTTATTTTTTTATATGAGTCTTTCTCACCCTTAACCGTAGTTTATTTTTATTTATTTTTAGGGTTTTTTTATGATCATATATAATGATTAATGAAATATTAATAACAGGTGTATCAGGGTGTGTTTGAGATTGCGATTTCGTAGAGAAAAAGTAAGATTTAAAAACAAATCGCAAAAAATGAATCGTTTGGAAACTGCGTTTTTAAAAAATTGCGATTTGAAAACGCAAAAAAGTGTTTCTTTTCTATAACAGATGCAGATATCTTGCTGTATTTCAAAAGTTCAAAACATGTATATCTTCACGACAATGAATTACATTTGCCTCAGCTCTTGGTACCATTGAGAATGATGTACCTGTCATTAGTATTTCATTAGTCACTATATATGATCATAAACCACACACCCCCTCCCCCCCCCCCAAAAAAAAAAAACACTATGGTCAAAAGAGATAAAGACTCATATAAAAGATAATATATAATTCACAAGTTGCAACAAATAAGACAATAAAAAAGCCATTTTGTCATGTCAAGAAAAAAAAAAAAAAGCCATTTTGAAAAAAATCTTCTCCATCGTCTTCTGATTATTGATGTTGGAAAGAGTTTGTGATTGATGAGTACTTCAAAATTTTATTTACTTGCTAATGATATTTCAAATCATTACTCAATATTTTATAATGTGTCAGATTTTAATTTTTAAGTCAAGGAAAAATGACAAATGGAAGGTACAAATTTTTTTTTTATATGTCTACATAAGAGAGGGGATTCGAATGGAAGGTCCAATTAATTTAGAATCTAATTGAGGACAACCATAATCTAATTAAATACAATTCACACGTACAATGAATCACTCTCTTTTATTTAAGGAAATAAAATCATTTTCTTTTGTAAACTAATTAATTATTTACAGAGAAAGAAAAATTCATCAAATCAAAATGGGTTTCGTTTCTGTACATTTGTAGAGAAGGGATATTATTTCAGTGTAAAGTAATTAATGCCGCTTCTTTTGTATGAAAGAATTTTTTTTTTTTTTTGTGTACTATTTCTTCTCTTCCTTTGTTTTTCATTTTTTTTTCTTTCTTTTTTGAAGGGAACAACTATTTCTTCTCGTTGTAAAGAAAAAAACAATCCAAATATTATGCTTTGTAAAATCCATATTATCAAATTGACATCTCCTCTGTCTCTATTCTTCAAAGAAATAAAAAATATATATTTATTTTTTTGGGGAATTAGTTTTTTTTTTTTTTTAACAAAATAAACCTTCTTCATTGAATTGAAAAGCCCCAAGGCAAGGACAATAACATGAGGTGCAAGACCCCCATATCATAAGTCAGATAAATCTGACTTGTATAGCAACTTAAACAATACATAATCATTACGGGACAAACAATAATCCCCTCTTTACAATAAAGCACACTCAATAAATAAAAGATGGCAGATGGCATATCTAACACCTATGCCAACAAATAGTCCAATAACATTTAAGCATCACAGAGGCAAACTGTGAACACACTAGAAAAAAACATAAACACCCTAAAACAGAAGCCAACATCTAGACCGGCGTTGGGTGGCGCATTCGCGCGTGTAGACCACGAGCCGCCACAGGAGACCTCCTCTGCAGCAGAAACTCGCCGAAAGACCTCGAAACCATCGAAAAACCCCAAACCTCACCCTGGAAGACAAGCTGTGACCCACACACGTTGGTCCAGGGAGAGACTCCCCTGACATGTGTAGGCCACGCATCTAGCATGAAGAACAAGCACAGCCGTGGCTGGAGGCTGCTGGACCGGAAGAAATCGGCGACCACCGTGGAGAGGCACGTGTATTGAGAAAACCAACCAAAATGAGCAGATCTGACTCCACAGAAAGAAAACCAAACAAAGAAAATCCGGTTAGAAACTCCACCGAAAAACACACCAGAAAGTCGCTCCCCAACCCAAATCCTATGAAGTCTTCTACCGGGAAAGATCAACCACCACCAGATCTAATCTAAGGGAAAACAAAAACTCCAAAGCCCTAATGGCTTGGAGACACAAAAACTCTACTAACAATAGCCAAGGATGAGAAAAAACCATCCCCCACCCTAAAAAGGCGAGGGAGGAAACACCACTGGGGGAGGGAGGCGTGGAAGCCTTCCCTCCCCCAAGAAAACAAACCTCTCAAGCGTTGCTCTCTCTAGGGTCGACACTAAGAGAAAAAATCTTCAAATACTCTCTCTCTCTCTCTCTCTCAAGGCCCGTCTACCTTTAGTTTTGGTGAAGTAGTTAAATCTTTAAAACCATCAAAAAATATCTTATTCTTTAAAAGTGGCTCAACCCCCGTTTTTTTTCTTCCGAAATCAACCCCCATTTAAAGGAGCATTCACTTCCCACACTAATCATTGTGATTGCACCACAAAAATCCTATCAAATCTATTGGATAATCGGATGTAACTTCCAGCACGTGATTTTAGAGTAAAGTTTTATCTCTCCTTGTGAATCCGGGATATAAATGAGGCTTCCCTATGTTTCTTTTTAAACTAATTAATTTCTTTAATAAAGAATTAGCAAACCTAGCTGCCGCCCCTCTCAAAACCTCTCTTCTCTCACCTGGTATCCTTCTTCTTCGTGCAGTTGGTGAGGGATGAGGAAAGGATCTCTTCTCTTCTGTAACACTTTAGTTATCTTTCTAAGGCTTTTGGAGGAATGTTTGAATTGCTTTTCTGGTCACCTCTGTTTCTTGGTTGATAACCTCAACCCATGGTATCTTGCTGGTCAACATTAGGGAATGGAACTTCCACTTCTACATTCTTGGAATGGCTGCTCTCGCCCATATGAATTCTCTCTGTGTTGTAGGTATTGCGATCTTGCCACTGCAATGCATCTGGATTCTGCTGAACCGGTTGCACAGAAGGAACAGGCTTCTCATTCTGTAACTTCATCTGATCTACAAGCAACTGAATTAGACTTTGCAACTGGGCCTGTGAAGCAACCATCTGCACAGCAAACTGAGCTTGCGCCTGAGCTAAGTCGTCATACTTCTTGTCCAGCGCACTGATATTCTCAGTAAACTGATGGATACGCGTCCCTTCTGCCATGGAAGCAATGGATGAAGAATCGTTTTTTGCTTTAATACCACTTGTAACACTTTAGTTATCTTTCTAAGGCTTTTCTGTAAATTCTTTGTAAGAAATAAACAATGGAACTCAATGAGAAATACTGAATTTCATTGACTGAAAATAGAATGGTTGTTGACAAGAACTAGTCTGATTCGAGGTAGATCGGGCCTCCAATTATCACTAAGCTAACTACCAGAACTAAGCTACGGTTGTACATCAAAACTCTGAATGAATTCCTTCTACTAAAAGATAGCATTATATACAAGGCTTGTAACCCAACAACTACCCAACGCCCAACCCAAACCATTGGCCATTCAGCCCATGTGCTCCTTAGCCCAAAAATCGGATGCTCACGCCTGATAAGGCTTCCACATGCTTCTCTCAACTGACTGCCAGATACAATGAATCTGGACAGCCAGCTAACTTCAGCTGTAACCCACAAACATCAACCTTCTTGCTGTCGCTCTGGCCAACACACACGTCCTTCTAACTGTGACTCATTTCTTCCTTCCTTCTTTGAAAAACCCTAACGTTCCAACAACCTCATTGCTTCTTCTCATCAACGGCTCTATTTCAAATTAACAGCAAATCCTTCTAATAAAACATAGCCGTTACATCTTCCCTCCTCTCCTCTCTCATTTTCTTTATGTTTTTCCCTGTTTTCTTTGCTTTGGTTTACCTCTTATCCCTTTTAGAGAGTTTTTTTTTCCCCCGGACTAGATCCGGTGATGGCTGATGTTCTTCTAGTCCTTCCAAGGCTATGGAGGTTGTTTTTTTTATTTTTATCCTTGTTCTTTTTTCTGTTGGTTTTCTTGGCAAAAGGCTACACGGGACGTCTGTGTTGGGGAGCTGTTTTTCTGGTGTGTCTCCGACAAGTTTTTCTGACTGTGATTTTTTGATGTCTTCTTTGAAGCCAGATCTGTGTTCTTCGGCTGGGTCTTTTATGACACGCGCCTCTCTATGGTGGAGATTAGTGGTTTCAACGGTCGTTTGCTGCAGAGGGAGGTCCTTGGTGAATGTGAGTGTTTACACGCGCCGATAACGGCTTTCTCGACGCATGTTTCGTTTGGTTTCTGTTTGGGTTTTTATTTTATTTTTTGTTCACAGTCTGCCTTTGTAAGCTCAATTGTTATTGGACTATTTATTGACATGGTAGCTAGATTAGCCCATTTTTTCTTTATTTAGATTGTGCTTAAATGTAAAGAGTGGCTCAAATGTTGTTCATGTAATGTTTGTGTATTGTTTAGATAGCTGTTTCAAGTCAGATTTTTTTGGCTTAGGGTGTATGGGGTCTTGTACCTCTATTCTTTGTAATTGTCTTCGGGTTTTATTCAGTAATATATGGTAACTCATGTTATTTGTTAAAAAAAAAAAAAATTAATTTCTTTAACCATATCTTATTAATGTTTGGGAGTACTTTAGATAAGCATCTTTTTGTTTTCATTTTATTTTTCTTTTGTTAATTTTAGATAAGCATTTAATTAATTGTCTGGCCAATCATTTAAACAACTAATTATGGACGATCTAGATTCCCCCCTAAAAATCATATCCAAAATAATTATAAACGTCGTACCCAATCTATTAAGCCAACCAAAAGTTCAAAACTTCTTCAACAACTGACAATTAACTGTGCCATCCACAATTTACAACCTCAAAATAACATTGAAAAAAAAAAAAAAAAAAACACAATTCAAGATCCAAAAATATCTCACCCAAATGGCCAAATCAGTAACCCAAGATAATTCGTCCATTTTCCTTTTTAGCCAAAAATCCAAACAAAGGCAACAAAATCACAACACAACAACATCATACCAAAATTCCCAATCGCCAATCCAAAAACATAACATCCAGAAAATTCAAACCCAAAATTCACCACCCAATGGCTAAGGCCAATCGATGTCTCAAATCTTCTTCTACCCAAAAATCGAATCTAATTTCGGCCATTGCAGAACAAAATCTAACCATTTCAATCGACCCAGGGTTTCAACAAAACTTAAACCAATCATTGCATACCACAATTAAAAATATATATATATATATATATATATATATTCCATAACACATAATTTAAAAGCTACACCCAACAGAACTCCACAAAATCATCCAAGAACTTTTTAACCCCACTACAAACGGCTTCTTCAATAAGCCAATTCAGAAGCTACAAAGTTTTCTACCACCCAAAAAACCCAAGATTTGTCTCTCTTTTTCTTTTTTTCTTTTTTATGGAAAAAAAATAAATAAATTATATCGGTTTGATAAGTAAATTTGGTTGTGATATCCCAACCCATAATTAACCAATAAAAGTATTAAGTCTTTTCTAATATACTTAATACTAATCTTAAGCAGATCTTCTTTATATATATATATATATATATATACTAATCTTAAGCATATTCATATCCATGCGATAAGTTACGTACCCTCTAGCATCGGCAATGGATCGGGGTGTATACTTTATGTCTTACCAAATTCTAATCACCCTTCGGTTTAAGGTTATTATTTTCATAATATTTGCTTGAGTGTATTAATTTTTATTGGAAGTGAGGCACAGTGAACAACCATATTGTTGGAAAGTGGGCCAACAGGCCCATAAGGCCTATACCCTAAGGTTTAAGATTAGCCCATTAATCTAGTTTCTTCCTACTTGCGTAATAGAGAATTAGTTCCCGTACCATTTAGTGCGCTACACAAATAATAAGTGTCACTTAGGCCACGATATAAGATACGTTCCTAACTTAAAAGATAAATGACGCTTAAATCAAGGCCTTCGTGGGATTAATTAATAACATGCTGAAGATGGATTATTGCATGGAAATTATAAATGATAAATTATGATTATGATCAGGTAAATAGTACTTTTGCACTTGTTCACAACTTTAAGCACTTTACAATAAATGTTTCCTAAACACTTGCAAACTTAACTACAGGAGTTATTCTCTGCCGGGACTCCCAACAGGCTCCATTGCCTAAATTTTCTTTCTTTTGCATGTATACGATTTGGTCGGTATTCGCTGCAAGGAAAATTGTTTTAACAGTCCACAGTCCACGTCTGTATAAGTTGATATGTGAGATAAATAAATATATAGCAGGAGGAGGAGGTTTCCTTCCTTCATTGCTAGCTAGCTTTTTGTTTTTCTGCATGCGTCACTTTGAAGTCTTCTCTCTCTCTCTCAAAAGTAAGAAAAAATTAAAAAAAAAAAAAAATGGTTCCCGCACCCAACCCTTTTCAAACTCTTTTTAATTAGTTAATTAATTTTATATATATATATATAAAGAGTACGTAGTTGGGAAAACACACGAAAGCACCATCTCAGATGCTCCAAAAGTTTAAGCGACTAATTAACTTATTATTGAATTGCTCTTATATGTAAATAGGTTGGTCATTGTACAACGGGAAATGCTTAAATTACAACAAGTTATGTCGCTTTGATGACGTAATGCTATGGCATTTGGAAAAAAACTATGGTCATGAACGACGTACGTACAAAAAGATAAAAATATATATAGACCATTCCTCACATGCAAAACTTTTATCCCTGAAACAATGTGTTAACTTCTTCATTAGCAGCAAAAACAGAACGATACAAGTAGATGAACATGACCTTATTGCCATTCACTTTAAATTTATTCAGAGGATAGAAGGAGATACAAATATAACTCTTTCAAAATCGCTGGTTGAGAGGATGTGGTCAATCACTTCCGTAACATTGATATATAATTATTTTCTTTATTTTTTTTATGTTTTTATTTATGAGTACCATCCTTAGTTTATTTAGGAGTAGTTTCATTAACCTTCACAGCAACTTCTTCTTTTCTGTAGCAGATGCAGATATCTTGTGGGCCACAAACTCTATAAAATGGACAATTTTTCAAAAGCTCAAAACATGTAATATCTTCACGACAACGAATTACATTTGCCTCAGCTCTTGGTACCATTGAGAATGATATACCTGTCATTAATTAGTATTTCATTAGTCACTATTATGATCATAAACCCCACCCCCCCTCAAAAGAAAAAAAAAACACCATGGTTAAAAGAGATAAAGACTCATATAAAACAATAACAAAAAAGATAAGATTATTAGAGAGAATAACTCACAAGTTGCAACAAATAAGACGATCAAAAAAGTCACTTTGAAAGAAAACTTCTCCATCGTCTTTTGATTATTGATGTTGGAGAGAGTTTGCGATTGATGAATACTTCAAAATTTTATTTGCTTGCTAATGATATTTCAACCCATGATTCAATATTTTATAGCGCGTCAGATTTTAGTTTTTAAGTCAAGGAAAAATGAAAAATTGAAGGTTCAATTAATTTAGAATCTAAAGACAACCATAATCTAATTAAATACAATTCACAAGTACAAAGAATCACTCTATTTTATTTAAGGAAAGAAAATCATTTTCTTTTGTAAAATAATTAATTATTTACAAAAAATAAAAATAAAAAAATCATCAAATCAAAATGGGGTTTCATTTCTGTCTAATTTTAAAGTAATTAATGACGCTTTTTTTTGTATGAAAGAATTCTTCTTCTTTTTTTCTTTTTTGTGTACTATTTCTTCTCTCTCTTTTTTATTTTTTATTGGAGGGAACTATTTCTTCTAGTTGTAAAGAAAAAAAAAATCCAAATATTATGCTTTGTAAAATTCGTACTATCAAAGTGAGATGACATCTCCTCTGTCTCTATTCTTCAAAGAAATAAAATATATATATTTGGTGGAGTTAAATCTTTAAAACCATAAGAAAAAATCTTATTCTTTATAATTGGCTCGAGACATGTTACATGCACATTATATGTACATCTTTTGTACATCAGCTTTTTAAATTAACCATTGGATCTGTAGGACTCACATGTGAATCTTTGTGGGTCCTACAAATCCAATAATTGATTTAGAAAACTGATGTACAAAAGATGTACAAGTGATGTGCAAAAATCATTTCTCAATTGGCTCAACCCCCATTTTTTTTTCTTCCGAAATCAACCCCCAATTAAAGGAGCTCCCATTTCGATCCCATACTAATCATTGTGATTGCACCACAAAAAATCCTATCAAATCTATTGGATTTAAAGGAGCTCCCATCTCGAAACTGCCCGAGATTCAAATAATACAAGATTAAAGATATTCCACTCTAAGATGTGCAACCAGAATCCCATCAAAGAATTAACAGATCTTAAGAAATTCGTACGCTCGAGTCATATAGCTACGAATCCCAAAAGATCCATACGTCCGAGCTTACATCGCCTTCAACTATAGATTCCTAGAAATCTGGAATTCGTAGAGCTACTTGGTTACTCAAAAAAACTATATTAATATAGTGGTTTTCTAAGTATTACTTAACACATTGTCTCCTCAAAATTACTTTGCATTCTATCTCTCAAATTACCTACTAACTTAAATATTTGAGCGGGATTGTCGGCATCTTCCGACACAATTCTTCTTTTACAAATCCCAAGAAAAATGAGAACTCAGGTGAATCACAACTTGACACATCACCTACCAAAAATCTATATCAACAATTCTGATACCTACTTGATTATTCATCATTACCCCAATTTTCTTTTTGCAAAGTTGTCATTAAACCTTAATTATCCTTGCGTTGCCAAAACTCTAGACTTCCTCAAATAAAAATTTATTCATAAAAATTTATTCATAAATTTACTAACCACTGTACAAACCTGCTACTTCAATAAGCCAAATCAGAAGCTACAAACCTTTCTACTACCCAAAAATCCAACCCAAGTTTTGCCTCTTTTTTTTCTTTATAGAAAAAAAAATTAATTAATTATATGGGTTTGATAAGCAAATTTGGTTGTGATATCCCAACTCGTAATTACCCAATAAAAGTATTAAGTATTTTCTAATATACTTAATACTAATCTTCAGTAGAAAATCTTCTTTCAAAAAAAGAAAAATACTAATCTTAAGCATATTCATATCAGTGCGATAAGTTGCGTACCCGGCCTCTAATATCAGGAACAAGATCCTCTCCATTTTATTAAATGGATGCTATCCATTTTAAATTAAAGGTTATGATTTAAAATTGGTGGATCTAACCGTATATACAAAGTCAATGTTAGCACATCTTTTAAAATTTAAAATAATATGAAATCATGTATATTATTAGATGTATTAACTTTAAATCATGACCATAAAATTGGCATCCATTTCATTTGAAATTGAGACCAAATAATATTAATACCTTCTCTAATTACTTATTTATCATAATTATGGGCCTTAATTAAATAATATTAATTGTGATTAAAGCATATAATTTTTTTTTATAAACTAAATTTTTGTTAGTAATCATTAATTCGGGGCCTTGAGTAATTATAATAGTACATTAAGTGTTCATCAAATGTCCACAAAAAAATGAGGTGGCTTTTAAAATCACCATTTGATCAAAATCATCATTTGGTAAATCACATGCCCAATAGTGATTTTAAATGCTACCTCATTTTTTTATGGACACTTAATGTTTATGTAAAATTACTCAGGGGCCTTAGATAGCCGTATTGTCCACTTAATGGTTGAGCTTGCTCTGGTCTTAAAAAAAATTAGAGCAGGTTCGGTTCAGTGAGTACATATATATCTATATGCATGTATTTTTGTTATAAAGATTCAATTGAGGTTATATAAATCATATATGGCCAATCACTAAACATTATACTATGGTGTAATGATGCCCGTACACCTTCCATGCATTTTTTTTTTATATTTTTTTTTGTAAGTACCTTCTATGCCCTTTGAGCTTGTGTTTATAACCGCTGGCGTACGTACACCTGTCTCCAAAAAAAATTACACTTTTGAAAGAGAGGGTTATAATATGAGGGAATTATAAGAGTGTTAAAAAAAGAAAAAAAAAAGAAAAAAAAAAAGAAAGAGTCATGAATTAATCTGCTTTGATATAGAAAACTAGTGAAAATTAAATGCCTAGCTAATATCTTTGAGGCCTATATCAGAGTAAGCTCATCATTGGACAGTCAATTAAAACGCTGATAAAAACTTTCAAAAAAAGAAGAAGAGATGCTTATCTAAAATACTCCCAAAAATTAAAATATGGTTAATTAAAGAAATTAATTAGTTTAAAAAGTAATGGATAGAAGTCTCATTTATATCAAAATGATTCAGTTTCTTTAAAAAGAGGGAAGAGATAAAACTTTACACTAAAACCACGTGCTGGAGTACTAATAGATATAATAGGATTTTTGTGGTGCAATCACAATAATTAGTTATAGGAAATAGTTCTATCTGAGGACTTGGAGATAGCGGCGGTGGTTTCTCAAGCCATGGATGAAGATCTGACGGTGAGGTGGGGGAAGTTTTCTCTCAACAAAGAAGAAAACGATGGGGCGACTTTGGAGGCAGATGAAATTGAGCCTATAATTCATCGTGGGAAGGTGTGTCTAATAGGAAAGTTAATGGCGGAGCGGATTGTCCCTAAGGAATACTTCAGGGTTCCGTTGTTGAAGATCTGGCGCCCGGTGGGCACAGTTTCGTTCCAAGTTGTTGGTGGTAATATTTTTGTCACTGAGTTCGAGGAAGAAGGGGATAAAATACGAGTAATGGAGGGCAGACCGTGGATTTTTTACGGTAATTTAATATCTCTAGCCGAGTTTGATGGTCTCACATCGCCAACGGCGATATCGTTCGAACATGCCGTATTTTGGGTCCGTATGTACAACTTGCCATTGGCATGCATGGGGAAAGCGGCCGGACAGAAGATAGGGGCATCGGTGGGAGTAGTAGAGGCAGTCGATGTGCACGATGATGACCCGGGGTGGGGCAAATATCTTCGGGTCAAAATTAGGCTGGATTTATCAAAACCTTTGTCAAGAGGTAGAATGCTGCACATTCAGGATCGGTCGATATGGATAGCGTTCAAGTATGAAAAGCTACCCAACTATTGTTATCAGTGCGGTGTTATCCTGCATGGGCAGAAATGCTGTCATCGTGACGGCAGTCGGCGCAGTCCAGGCACGGAGGAGGACCAGCCTTATGGCCCATGGCTGAGAGTTATTTTCTTGTCGAGAAGGCTTCCACATAGTCCCGGGCGAGGTAGTCTGGGTAAAGCTGATGGCAGATCAAGAAAGTCGTTCCCTACACCTGAATACTATGCAAAAAGAAGAGACACGGAGGAGGAACCGCAGGGTAGGAGCGCTGCCACCCATATATGCCATAAACCTTTCTCAAGGACGGACTTAGCCAATATGGAAACAACGGGTGATGGTGATGGGGAAGTTAATGGAGCAATTAATGGCGATGATTGTTTCCTTACAGGGAATGGCGAATCACCTACTAATTTATTTCCTTTACGGCGGGATACGCGGGGTCTGAATCTCTTGGGTGATTGCGATGCGGACACTCCACCTATGAAGGAGGCTTATAAGGAAGGTATTAAAAGTTATGTTGGAAAGGAAGATCGATGGGGGGACCACATAGACTTACATCAAGATTCTCAATGCAGGTCTGGGAATAATATCTTACAGCTGGGCCAATCATCGAAGTCTATTCTAGAAGACTTGGCTAAGGCCAAAAGTGGCATTTTGTCATAGAAATTTGTGGGCCAGTTTGATCCGGGCCTTAACAAAATGGTTTGGAGATGCTTAAAGGAAGATGAGGTTATAAATCTCGAAAAGGACCCATTCCATGACACGTATTTTCCACGTGTCGAGGTTGGTGCCAGGAGAAATGAGGGACAGGATACAGAGAACGTTTCGTCACACTGTGTTTTATCCTCTGGTACGACTGATGAGAATGTTGCCGAGCGGAAGGTTCTAGAGAGTACGTATAACGGGGAGAAGGCCGAGATCGTGTCCAGGGGTAAAGATGGTCTCGTTCCATCCTCAAGGAAGCGATCAAGAACAACACAACGAGCGGGGATCTCTATTGAACCCACTGATGAAGCTGAAGGTGAGATGCAGCAGATTTCATGGGAGCAAGGGGATACGGTGCTAAATACCAAGAAGAGTAGGAAAATTCAGGGAAGCCCCACTAATGTGCTGAGGGCTAAGGCGGAGGCTGCTGGGCAGCCCCGCCACCACCAATGATGGTTTTAAGTCGGAACTGTCGGGGGCTTGGGAACCCCCAGACAGTTCTTTCCTTTCGCCAATTGGTGAGGGCTAAGAGACCCCTTTTAGTTTTCCTTATGGAAACTAAAATGAACACAAGGAGGGCTGCTAGAATTCGTATTAAGCTTGGTTTCGACCACTGCTTTGTGGTGGATTGCGTAGGTAAAAGTGGAGGGCTGATGCTGTTATGGAAGAACTCTATCTCGGTGGTGATTCAAAATTACAGTAGACATCATATCAATGCGGTGGTGCAGGATAGCCCCTCGGACCCTGCATGAAAATTCACGGGTTTTTACGGTCACCCGGATGTTGCAAGGAGGGGGGAGTCGTGGGCTTTACTTAGGCATTTGGCCAGGCTTCACCTAGACCCTTGGTTGTGTCTGGGTGATTTAAATGAAATTATTACAGCATCGGAGAAGTCAAGCAAGTCGATTCGGCCTTCCTCCCAAATGCAAGCTTTCCAAAATGCTCTTTCAGACTGCAAACTGGCAGACCTGGGATTCATCGGGCCAAAGTTTACATGGTGGAATGGAAGGCATGGGACAGAGCACACGATGGAGAGGTTGGATAGGGCTGAGGCTAATAGAGAGTGGTGTGCCCTTTACAACATTTCGGAGGTGGAGGTGTTACCTCGTACTACCTCGGATCATCATCCGATCCAGGTAACTTTTTCTAATTCTCACACCACGAGATGGCCAAAAACTAGTTGCTTTCGATTTGAAGCAGAATGGACAAAAAATAAAGAGCATGGTGCAGTGATAAAGCAAGTATGGCGCCCCAAGAAGAGGTGGGAACATCCTTGGCAAACCATCCAAAGTAATCTCTCGGGATGTCGAAGGAGCCTAAAGCAGTGGGTCCGCGTACAAAAAAATCTTGTTGAGCAAACGGTTATAGAAAAATTGAAGGAACTTCATTCTATCCAGACGGCTGTTCTGGAGGACACTTGGGAAGAAGAATACCGGCTAAATGATGAAATAAACAATCTTCTTGAAAGGGAGGATTTGAAGTGGAGACAACGGGCAAAGGAATCCTGGCTTCAATTTGGGGATCATAACACAATGTATTTTCATGCTTGTGCGTCACAAAAGAAGCAACGATCTCATATCTTGAGGATTAAAGATTCGACTGGCAGATGGTGTTCCACAGAGAAGGATGTTGAAACAGCCTTTGTGTCCTATTTTTCGGAGCTGTTCACGGCCGGAACAGAGGTGGAAATGGAGGCTACTTTGGATGCTGTTGACAGCAGGATTACCAGGGAGATGAACCAAAAGCTTTTGATCGATTTCTCTGAAGAGGAAATTTCGGCTGCTTTGAACCAAATGTCAACTTTGAAGGCGCCTGGCCAAGACGGTTTCTCTGCGTTTTTTTACCAAGCCAATTGGGCCACCATCAAGCAAGAGGTTTGTTCTGCTATCCTTCACTTTCTTAATACAGGTGACCTGGATTGTCGGATCCACACCACTTTTATAGCACTTATTCCTAAAGTACAATGCCCAGAAAGTGTTATGGACTTTAGGCCGATTAGCCTATGCAATGTAATTTACAAACTGATCTCTAAAGTGTTGGCTAATAGGCTTAAACTAGTCCTGCCAGACATTATTTCTTGTTCGCAGAGTGCTTTCATACCTGGCAGGCTTATAACGGACAACATTATAGCGGCTTTTGAGACCATGCACACAAAGCAATCCCGTATGTGGAGTAAAGTGGGATATATGGGCGTCAAGCTTGACATGAGTAAAGCTTACGACCGCGTGGAATGGAAATTCTTACAAGCTGTTATGCATAGGATGGGGTTTGATGAAAGTTGGATCAGACTGGTAATGCAATGTGTCGTCTCGGTCAAGTACTCGGTACTGATAAATGGTAACCCTGTGGGGGAAATCAGGCCTTCAAGGGGTATAAGGCAGGGGGACCCCATATCCCCCTATTTGTTCATTATATGTGCGGAAGCTTTCAGTGCCTTGATTTCTAAAGCGGGGAACAATGGTGTTATCTCGGGGGTGCCTACGTCCCCCCGAGGGCCAAAGATAAGCCATTTATTCTTCGCCGACGATAATATCTTATTTTGTAAGGCCAATGGGGTGGAATGGAGAAGACTAATGAAAATTATAGGGACTTATGAACAGGCTTCGGGGCAAAAACTAAACCTCCAAAAGACGTCGGTGTTTTTCAGTCGGAATTTTTATTTGGAAAGGAGGCAGGAAATCCTTCGGCTATCTGGGTTAACTGAAACACACCGCATTGATGCTTACCTAGGTTTACCTACGTTTGTGGGTAGATCTCGGACTCAAGCATTCCAACATATAAAAGCTAAAGTGTTGCAGAGGCTTAATAACTGGAAAGTACATTTTCTATCCCAAGCAGGAAAGGAAGTACTATTGAAGGCCGTGGTGCAGGCAATCCCCACGTACTGCATGGGTGTATTTCAGCTGCCTATTTCACTGTGCAAGGAGGTAAATGCCATGATGCAGAGTTTTTGGTGGAGTCATATGTCAAAAACTTCCAAAATACATTGGATGCGTTGGGATTGTATGGGAAAGTCCAAAGCAGCGGGAGGACTCGAATTCAGGGACTTGGTAATTTTCAACCAAGCTCTCCTTGCTAAACAAGGATGAAGGATTATTCAAAATCCTAATTCCCTTGCAGCCAGGATTTTGCGAGCTAAGTATTACCAAAATTCTTGCTTTATGGAGGCTCCCATTGGAGCAAGGGCTTCCTTTGTGTGGCGTAGCATTTGTAGTGCGAGGTCTCTATTATCGCATGGTTTGTTGTGGAGAGTCGGAGATGGGAAGTCTATAAAAATTTGGGGAGATAGATGGTTGCCAACGCCCATCACCCACTCTGTCTAGTCACCTCCAAAGATCATTGGACCAGAGTCTATGGTAAACGTGCTTATAGACCAGGATCAAGGTTGTTGGAAACAGGAGCTTCTGGTGGAAATATTTACTAGTGAAGAGGCCCGTGTAATAGAGAACATACCGCTGGGTCCCTGTCTCCCGAAGGATATGCAATTCTGGAAGGCATCGAAGAATGGTATTTTTACCGTACGAAGTGCCTACCACCTGGTTATGGAATTGATTGCCTCTTCTAGTGCACAAAGCTCTAGGGGTGGCATTGAGAAGGGCTTTTGGAAGGACTTGTGGGCTTTGAGTGTATTAAATCAGGTGAAAATGTTCACATGGCATGCTTGCCACAATATTTTGCCAACTAGATCCAATTTATCAAAGAGGATGGTGGTAGAAGATAATATGTGCCCCTGTTGTAAAAGAGAACCAGAAACGGTCATGTATGTCATTTGGTCATGCCCGGCGTCACAGGATGTTTGGGGGGGGGGGAACTCAAGCTTCCATAAATGCAACTATGACAGTGTAAGTTTTGCGGACCTATTGGAGAATATCATGCAACAATTTAGAAGGGATGAAGTGGAGCTCTTTGTTGTAATTGCTCGATGTATTTGGCTTCGCCGTAATACTCTTGTTTTTGAAGGAAAATTCAAGCACCCAATGATGTCCTTGTGGGGGCGTTGGAATCTTTAAAGGAGTTCTGGCGGTGTAACTCTAGTGACCCAACCCAGGTGGCTGACCAGGAGACTCCCCCCATTACCAAAAATCTCAAATGGCAAGCTCCTCCGGAGGGTACTATCAAGGTAAATTGGGATGCCTCTATAAATGGAAAGAAGTCCTGTATTGGGTTGGGTGTGGTTGCGCGAGATTGTAAGAGCGATGTCCTGGCAGCGAAATGTGTGCAGAAAAACTTCTTTGTTGACCCGAAGACAGCAGAAGCTATGGCTGCTCTTTGGGCTGTTCTATTTTGCAAAGAATGTGGTTTTCTTGATGTAATATTTGAGGGAGATGCCTCTCAAGTGGTTAACGAAATTCACTCAAAACCTCCCTTTTTATCTACTACTAGCCATCTGATTGGAAGTATATCGCAAGAAATTCAGGGATTAAGGTCTGCTACTTTCGTTCATGTCCATAGAGAATGCAATGGGGCTGCTCATTTGCTGGCGAAGGAGGCGGCTATTCATGAAGAGGAAATGTGCTGGATTGAGGATACTCCGTATTTTTTGGATACTGCTATTCTTGGGGAACGTGTTTAGTCCCTAGATTCCTTTTCGTTGGGATCATGTTGTTTTGACTCTTAAGTTTTCAATAAAGCAGTGGTACCGTTCAAACAAAAAAGAAAGTTATAGGAAATGAAAATCCTATAAATGGGGGTTGATTTTCGAAGAAGAAGATTTAATCCACATAAAAAAGAAAAAAGGAATTCTTTCATAGTAAAGAAGCGTCATTAATTACTTTACAATCAGATAATTTCCCTTTCTCTACAAACAGACAGAAAGGAAACCACATTTTGATTTGATGAATTTTTCTCTCCTTAAAGAATCAATTACTTTACAACAGAAAATGATTTGCTTTCCTTAAATAAATTAAAAGAGAGTGATTCATTGTACGTGTGAATTATATTTAATTACATTATGGTTGTAGTTAGATACTAAATTAATAGACCTTCCATTTTTTGTTTTTCCTTGACTTAAAAATTAAAATTTGACACACTATAAAATATTGAGTAAGGAGTTAAAATATCATTAGCAAGAAAATAAAATTCTCAAGTCATCTATCACAAACTCTCCAACATCGATCAATATTGAGAAGAGTACGATGGAGAAGACTTCTTTCAAGATGGCATTTTTTATCGTCTTATTCGTTACAACTTGTGAGTCACCCTCTCTAATAATCTTATATTTTCTTTATTTTTTTATATGAGTCTTTCTCACCCTTAACCGTAGTTTATTTTTAGGGTTTTTTTATGATCATATATAATGATTAATGAAATATTAATAACAGGTGTATCAGGGTGCGTTTGGGATTGCGATTTCGTAGAGAAAAAGTAAGATTTAAAAACAAATCGCAAAAAATGAATCGTTTGGAAATTGCATTTTTAAAAAATTGCGATTTGAAAACGCAAAAAAAATGCTTATTCAAATCGCAGGCAATTGAGTGCTTTTTTGAAAACGCGGTATTTTAAAAGGCTAACCTGCGATTTTAAAGGTCAAATTGCGATTTTGGCAAACCCTTAACTTCGTTTTTAAAAATCACTTTTTGTAAATCGCACATTTTAAAATCGTTATTTTTAAATCGCATTTTTTGAAATCACAAACCCAAACGGACCTCATTCTCAATGATATCAAGAGCTGAGGCAGATGTAGCTCGTTGTCAACGGGATATTGAATGTGATCTGCTTTTAAAAAATTGTTCATTAATTCTATAAAATTTGTGGCCCACAAGATATCTGCATTTGCAACAAAAAAGAAGAAGCTACTCCAAAGATTAATGAAAGTACTCCCAAATAAACGAAGGATGATACTCATAAATAAACCCAAAAAAGAAAATAAAAGGATAATTATATATTAATGTTATGGAAGTGATACACCTCCTCTTAATTATGATATTGTAGAAGTTATCTTTGCATCTCCTCCTAATAAATTAATAGTAAATGGCCGGTAGCCTGGTAAGGTCTGTTCATCTACTCGTATTGTAGTTTTTGTGCCTGCTAATAAAGAAGTTAATTTCCTTGGATTAAGCATTTTCTTCTGTTGTTGGTTAACAGTAATTTTTTCTTTTTTCTCTTAATGACTTATTAGTAGAAGTGGAAATACTTTAGCGCGCACATGATCATATGTGTGAAACAACGTTCTTTTTCAATTGTGACGATGTTTTATATATGCTAAGTGCTGTAAACTTATAGAGTAAAACAACAGCAGATATTCTGTTAAAAATTGGACGGCCATGATTAAATGACAGACCCCAGCTCATGATCTCCATATATGGAAAGCTCATCCTCCCCCATATATCTCTGAGCCACCCCGCCATATAAGCACCAAGATTTTCAAAGGACCTCCTCATCACCTCGGAAAATTTTTAGATTCCTTCCATTTTAATCGTGATGATCCACGAACACCCAATAGGCAACCGCTAAAAAAAAAAATTTAGAAAACAACCCTCGATCATTCCCCAAGGTCACAACCTCCACATTTCAAGTCAAAGTCTTCCCTCCCTAGTCCCCTTCCCTTCCCACACTTCAAACCCTTTCTTTGTGTTCTCTCTATCTCTCCAAAAGCACAGCCACACCCAATAATCCACAGATACCCAGAAACAGAAACAGACCAAGAAATAGTAGGAATATTCCTTGCATCTGAAAGTAATTCAAAAGGACTGTTCACATATGCAGTAATTTAAAACTCAAGCTAATCTACGAACCTGTCAACACAACGATGATACCAGAGTTTATCTTCATGACAAAGTCTACAAATAGGATAATATTTGTTATAGATTTATCTTCATGACAAACGCTTTCAGTATCCGGCCACCACCCATGAGATCTGCAGCTCCAGAAAAACCCAGGGTAATTAATGATGGCCGGCCATCTGGAACACCGGCGCAAAAGCCGCAGCAGCAACAACCCCGGTGATGAAGCTGATGTACTCAGAGACACAATCTTGGATCTTGCGCATTATCCTTATCACGTACGTTAGCGATCGGCATGAACCTGTCTTGTTCCGCGGTTGAATGATTGGTAGCGTGGTTGATCTCCACCAGCCTTATTTTGATATTTGTTAGCTTCAACCCTGCCACGATACAAAGTTTAAATTTCCAATTTTGATCGGTTCCAATGCTATGATGTTCACCCTTAGTTTGAGAAGATGTTCACCCATCTTCCAGACAGAGACCCATTGTCTGTGTTTTTTGCTTGGTGTTATGAGTGGCAGGAAGTTTTAGACGTTAGTTTTAAAATGAGACATATTTGCTGTTGTTTTACTTTTTACAGCACCGAAGCCAGCCAGATCCGTGAAATTTTTGGTCCAGATATAATGCAAATGGTTGAAAGATCGAACGTAATATTACTGACAAATTAAGGATGTCATTCTCGAAATAGATGTAAAAGCTGCATACAAGCAACAATCACCTGGATTGTAATTGATTGTGATCAGCGTTCCTCTTGAATACAATAAAGAGCAATTTTTTGAATTATAAATTAGTCGGCTAAAAATACTCGTAGTCTCTTAATTATGAGGGATCTTAGGAGCATTCGTTTCGTAATTTTCATTTAATTACAAGTTTGATCAATCACGTTTATTTATTAACAAAAAAAAACATGGAAATAAACATACAAGTAATAATGGATTTGGAGGAATATAAATTCCTCAAGGCTATACTCCTAGGAGGCCACTGCCTAGGAGGCCCATGCCCATGACAATCAGGAGAACTTTCAGGTGGGCTACAAGTGCTCGGACCAAATCCGATATATCCAGCTGCTGTATCGAAGGAAGTCTGGATTCCGAGTAGCTGAGTGTTCCCAATAATGGATGTAGTATGATTGGTTGGGACAAACGCTAGACAGAAAATTTCCTTGCCAATGTAACTTTCATGCTCAGCTAGAATGTGCCTTGGTTTCAGTGTTAAGATTGGTCCGGCTGAAAAGAAGAATGACACGTTTGGAACCTGAAACGGCTCTAAACCGGATAGGTTGTAGCACGTGTCAAACAGGAGGCTCACAGGGGCCCGAGGAAGGTTTACGGTTTTCGCAACGTAAGCGTTACGAAAAACCTCGTAAACAGGCTTGGGAAGTTTGGTAAATATTGTACCCGAATCTATAATCACTCCTCCGAAGCCTGCTTTCGTGATTTTGAAGCTTTCTTCGCTAATGGGAGTCGCATGTCCCCGATCCCAAGACCCGAGAGGCCGACATAGTAATAAGTGGGTGTGTTTGGGTTGCGGAGCAAGGGGATCCATGCGGTTCCCGCAGGTAGTACAGCACCTGGAAGGCTGAAATTCAACCAACCTGGTGACCCTCCAAATAAACCCGGCAAGCAGTAGCTGAAGACGTCTGCAAATCCACGGTGCCGAAGTTGAGTCGGCAATGACAATGGCCCACCTCCGAGGCCCAGCAAGCCGTTGGTTCCGGGAACCAAGCCATAGTTTGAGTGACCGCACCCGAAAAGAACATTCGGAACCGCGGTGCTCCCAAGCGTGAACATTTCGAGAACAAGGGAGCCGTTCGTGAAGGAGTCGTCCAGGTAGTGTACCTTGTACGGACACTGACTGTTATTGTTGCAACCACGTTGATGGAGGTGATTGCAGGCGGCGGAGTCACATGAGACTAGGGAAAAGGAAGTGGAATTGAGGGGGTCGAATCCGAGGCCTGGCGATTGGTCACAATTACATGGTCTACACTGAAACCATGTAACGTCACTCCCCGTGTGTATAGCCATATACTGGCTGACAGGAGGGGTACCCACCTCAATCCGAGTAAAAAATTCTCCAAGCCCTAAAGTCAGGGGGAAAATCTCTGCAGACATGAAAATGGATTGGGTGGGATTGAAAGGAGAGGAGGCCATGGTAGTTACGGGAACGAAGTGCAACAATATTATTGTCATTAACATTGGTACTGAGCAGTGGCCAAAATGGCTGCAAGCTGTGAAATCCATGATGATCACAAAGAACAGAAACGTGTTCTTTAGAGGGGGGTGTTGTTCTTTAGAGGCTTTATAAGAGATGCATCTGAGAGTTTGTGAGAGAGAGAGAGAGAGTGCAAGACACAGAAAGCTAGGGTGGGCTTGAGAGGATGTGGATTGGGGAGAGATATTACTGCTAGGAAGTTGATCTTTTGGATGAATAGCAACCCCCTCCACCCCCCCTATTTATAGGGATAGAATATATGAAAAATTCCAGATTCAAATTTAATTATAAAACTGTTAAGAGTATTAGTAGTAGATTTTTAACTATTTTTTTTTATATTTAAGGAACAAAACTACTTTTTACTTCCCTATAAAAAAAATAGGGGTAATTACCTTTTTCCCCATGAACTACCAAAAAATGCGCGATGCCCCCATGAACTACCAACTAGACCAAAATAGGGAATTCAACTACCAAAGACAACCATTTTTCCCCCTTCCGTCAGTTAGAGGGGTTAAAAGAAACAGTCAACGGGTCATGTGCCGTTTTACATGGGGGCATGTTGGAAGATGGTGGTAGTTTATGGGGGAAAAGATGAAGAAAATGAGGCCAGGTAAAATGGCGTGTGACGGTCACGTGACCCGTTGACCGTTTGTTTTAACCCCTTTGACTGATGGAATGGGGAAAAATGATTGTCTTTGGTAGTTGAATGCTCTATTTTGGTCGAGTTGGTAGTTCATGGGGGCATCGCGCATTTTTTGGTAGTTCATGGGGGGAAAAGGTAATTACCCCAAAAAAATATACCATAATAGATTCTCTTACATTTCTCTATATCAATTAAATATTATTTTTTTACTCTTATTTTATTATTTTTCTCTTTCCTACTTTTTCTCTCTTCCCTATATCAATTAATTATACTTCTTTTATATTAAAATAATACATAAGGAATGAATAATAGACATGTATACATAAGGAATTACTATTCATTTTCAACCCCCTCATCTAAATATAAGGTATCTGCTGTGGGAGGGTTTTTTATGTTTTTCATAAAATTTTTCTTAAATATAAAAAAATGAACCAATATAAGGTAACTGCTGCTAGTGCTCTAATTAATTGTATCTGAAGGCTAGAAGTCGTAGCAGAGTAGTCTTGGAAAAAGTTGATGTTCAGACAGTGCAGACTGTGCAGTGGACTTGTTACATCGTAAAATAAAATTTGAAAAACAAGGAAACAACAACCAAAAAAAACGAAAATTTTGTTTATACAACAAGGGTTGGTAATTAATTTTCAATATCATCAAATAGAACCAACTGAAACTGAAAGCACGGCTTTTTGACTTGTAGCTGTGATTTACAGCCACAACAATATTAACTACAAAGTTTATAAAGTTTAAGGCCTTAGGTTGATAGAATGCATTGCTTAGGATGGATACCGATCAATAGTTGATGTAATATCAATTCTTTTAATTAATTTAGTAGTATATAGAGTCTTTAGCACATAGAAAATGATTCCTCAATTTCTGTAAAAATATTTATTTTTATTTTTTTAAAAATTATCTCTCTTTCAAAATCTTTTAACAGGAAAAATCTAGATCAAGTGACATGTCTTATGCTACTGTTAGATCTGAATAAGCTAAGTTTATTTTTTTGTCTTTATAATCATGAATAAATGGAGAGAGTTAGCTCTCTCAAAGAATGTAATAACCCTGTCAAAAGAGCTTTTACAAGAACAATGACACAATTGCAGATGTGGCGTAGATAAATAATATATGCTAGTGATTGTTTATAATTGAATTTAGTTTTATGTAATACCAAAAAAAAAAAAAAAAAAAAAAAAAAAAAAAAAAAAAGTGACTTAATGCTTCCAATAATTATCACAAATAATAATAATAATAATAATCATAACTCAAAACTTCAGCCTTATATTATCAACCCTATAAGAATGCGACTTGCCCAGTGTGATCCCAAAACATAAAGGAGTCTGTAGAAAAAGGGACCAAAGGGCAGGGAGGGAGAGAGAGCGGTCCCCACACTCTCATTGCAAATAAATAAAGCTAGGAGATTATCCAGTATGTGTTGTGGCTGTCGATGGTGATCCTTTATTTGCTTTCAAAGTGCTACCAACACCAATGTAATGTTTAATCTCGATTAAATAGAATGGAAGACTTATAAGCTTATTTGTCTAATTTAAGAGATTTAATTATATATATATACTTTGTAAAAATATAAAAGAATAAAACAAAAAGGAAAGCTTTTGACGGAAAGAAATTCGGTAATTGGAAAAGCAAGAGCCAATAAAGAAGAGGGTAAATCTAGCAATAATTCACCCCACCAGCACTACTTGTTTGGGTGGTCGGGCCAGCTGTCTCTTCCGACCAATATTTGCTACCAACTTATCATCAGCCAGGAAAAAAGGCAATCTTTATCACTATTAGGATATAATCTTTTACAATACCCAACTCCAAGGTTTTTCCAAATAGGTCAATCAAAAGTTTGAATGCATTGCATGTGTGGACCATGCAAGATCAGAGCTGGCAAACCAAATAAAGAGACAGCGAAAGGAACACACTTTATCGAAACTATTGCCCTTAATTATCTTCCCCGATGAAATGATAAAAATAAGCTTAATTCCATATATATATATATATATATATATATATATATATATATATATATATGGCCTTAATTCACCGTCATGCATGTGGGAAGGGCTTCAACTAGAAATGTGCATGGGACATACATGTATGTGTTAACTATGAATTGCGAGCACGCAAGGAAAGTAATTAGAAGTTTTAACATCATGGGATATATATATGAATCTTTTGTTATACCTAATATGCGTACACAATAATCCCCAAAATTTATATATTTTTTTCTATTTATTTATTAAGAGAATTCATAACAGGATAGTTTCGGTACGTTACTAGAAGATCTCAGACCCTGATAATTAAAATTTAAACAAATAGTTTGAGGCATAAAACTTTTGCATGTGAGGAATGGTTTTATTTTTATCTTTTTGTACGTACGTTCAGTTCAGTTCAGTGGTCCCAACTTTTTTTAACAAAACTCCATAGCATTACGTCATCAAAGGGATTTATCTTGTTGTACAATGACCAACCTATTTACATATAAGAGAAATTCCATAATAACCTTTAGCCTTTTCAGTTTTTGATCTCCCACGAAAAGACTTTAATTTAAAAAAAATAATGCAAATATATATTCTAGAATCTTGGGGGACCATATATTCATGTGTTTCAATGATCAACGTACTCAAGTTCACTCGTACTACTTTTTCCTTAAACGTTTAGAGAATTTGAGATGATGCTTTTCGTGTGTTTTTCCCTAAATACTCTTTGGGAGGAGGACCAGAGCTAGTTATAGCTAGCATAATATCTTAAGTACTTTGGATCACAAATACTTCAACCACAAGAAAGTCATCAGTTATATGTAATATAATATAGGAACACCTTGTCAATTATGATCTCAAAAAAAAAAAATTTAAAGTCTTGAATGTACTTCATAATTCCAACCATAAGAAAAATCATCAATTATCCGTAATATATTTTTTTTTTAATTATCTGTAATATAGGTGATATATAGTTAATAGGGTTAAGGCTATGTTTAATTTCTTTTACGTGCTTAGCTGTTAGTTTGGAATCATTATTGGAGAGAGAGAGAGAGAGAGAGAGAGAGAGAGAGAGAGAGAGAGCATGAAATAAGCTTTGAAAATTATTAGTGTCAATATATTTATGCTTGAGCGACAGGGCATGCGTGAGATAGAGCTTTTCGTGGCTTTTCCCAACTCATGCATGTAGTACTTGGGCTATTCTCTCTCAAAATAAAGATGATCGAACTTTAAAAGCACTAAGAATACGACAACGGCATCTAAAAAATTTAAACATTTTAATTTTATAAATAATTAGATAAAAAAAAAAAAAAAAAAAAAAAAAAAAAAAAAAGAGGAAGAGGACCACATGTAAGAGCATTCATATTGGATCGTGTATATTTCAATCTAAAATAGCTAATCAAAACTCATTTTATCTAGTTTAGCTAATGGGTTTTAAAATGCACACTCCATCCGATTATCTATTCTTAACTCTATACATTTTTTTTACACTTATTTTATTCTTTTTATCTCTTTTCTACTTTTTCTCATTTTACTTTTTTCACTTTTGTGTGTGTAGAAAATAATAAAATAATGGATAAATCGGTGAATAGTGCAACTCCACATGTAGAGTTTCACTATTCACAAATCTACCAAAACTCTATTTTAGATATAGGATAAATAATCCAATGGAGGAGTGTTTTTGTGAGTTTGTTATCTATTATAGATTTAGAAGAACTTTTACATTATCCAATGTGAGTGTTCTAAGCTCACTTAGCTTTATCCTTAAACGTTTAGAGAATCTGAAATGTGCTTTTCATGTGTTTTTGCGTAACTCTTTGGGAGGAGGACCACAGCATACCCACCCCATCGCACCGCGCATGCTTTCTTTTTGTCATTCATTCAATTCTTCGATCTGCTATTTCTCTCTCATATCAACCTGGGTCGTTGAATTAGACTGCGTTTGCTTTTTCCTATTTTGGAAAATAGGAAAAGACAACCCCAAAACACATGCACATGGCTGCAGCTTTGATAAAGATTAAAGAGACGAGTGGTCCAATTCATATCAACGTACACCCCAAACACACATGTTTTAGATATAATTAATTAGCAGTTATCCATCTTCGATCTGCTCCAGCCCTTTTGGACTTTGGTATCGTATGATCGATGCATGGAAACGTACGTGGCAGTGAACCATTGGGCATTGAACGCAAGGTGCATATAATTAAATCACACTACACTTGATCGATACTAATCAATACAATAACTTGGATCAGGACGCACGCATGCATTCAAGGGCTAACTATCTTGTTATAAATAGAGGGTGGTGTCAATATGTGTCATCCATGCACTCTCACAAAGATCAATTTTCAACCCGACTTTCCCATGGCGTCTCGCGTCTGATCTCCGTCCTTCAAAAAATAATACAAATATACTAGCTAGGGGGACCGCGTGTTTCTATCAACCCAAGTCCACTTAGGCACTGATATTGCTTTTTCCTTAAACGTTTAGAGAATCTGAGATGGTGCTTTTCGTATGTTTTTCCCATCTGATCATTTTATATATAAATTTTTCAAAAAAGAAGCATAGCAAATCCGTGAAAACTGAAAAGGGCTGGATGCGGGACCTGTGGGTAATGAGAGCGAAGAATTTTCCCCCTTTTTTAAAAAAAAAAAAAAAAAAAAAAAAAAAACTAAAACTAAAACTAAAACTTTTTGAGAGAGAGAGATAAGAATTCAAAGTGACGACATGGAGTAAGCTAGCTAGCAATGAAGGAAAGAAACCTCTTCTGCTATATACATTCAGACTTCACAAAAACTGCGTTTGCTTAGTCATCAAACAAAGGAAATTAAAGAGTCACATTTTAAAAAGTTAATGGTACGTAACAGATGGTGAAGGCTATTTGTTACTAAAGCCCGAATTGATTATTCTTGAAATTCAGAGCAAATCATATCGAACAAGCTGAAAAATTGCTTCAGAATATGGTAACAATTGAAACAACTTTGATTTACCATATGAGCTGGAGTTATTAACAGATGAAATAAAACACCTAAGTCTGCTTAATTAATAACAATCAAAGTCCTATTTTTTTACCTTCTTTAGACGAAGAAGAATATATGCGCCAATCTAATCAATGCTACGAAGGATTGAATTGAAGAATGGACGGGCAGACCACAAACTCGGTTGCGTTAGCCTACTGAGAGGTGATGTGTACAGTTAAATAGCTGGCGGACGACAGATGCTTAACTACTCTTTACACCATTTACAAAGTTTTTTTTTTGTCCTGTAAAGTTGCTTCAATCTTCATCATTTCTATACAGTACTAGTCCAGTTTTTGGTAGACGGAGCTTTGGGTTTTTGTAGTATGACCCAGCTCTCTCTCAATTATATTTCACACTTTAACTGACAAAACTTTCCCTTTAACTTGTTGACAATCCAAAAGTTTCAATGCATGAAAGAACCATGCAAATGGAAAGCTACGTCCGTAGACCTTCGTCCCATACTTATTGTGCTCACTTTGTTTGGTGGGAGTTATTTATTCGATCAAGAAAATCTCATAGGATGTTTCGCCCTTTGTCGCCTTCCATACTTTCATACACCAAAAAAAAAAGCATATTGGTCACCGAAGAACCTTCCTAAAATGGAAAGAATTTGCTTGGTGAGTAAGCCAGAAGTCATGGCATGCATGAGGCATGACTCATGAGGTTTGCTCATATCACATGCGAGAAATAGATTCTTATAATAGTAGTTTTACTTGTTTTATCAACAAAAATCTGAGTTTCTGCCATGCGTTAGAGACATGTTCAATTTTTTTTCTCTCTTTTTCTCTCTTTTATTTTTCAAGTATCAAATACTTTTTTTTTTTCACTTTCAATATGATTTTATAATACTTTTCTCAAATAATTAATGGACAAAAATCTTTCAATTATATTGCTTCCTTGTACTTCACTCCACCCAAACACGCACTTATATGTTTCGTTTGGCCCCATTCTAATGTGGGGAGATTCTGCTTTTACCGAAGCTTCTTTCTTTTTCTGTTTTTGTGAAAAGGATGAAGCTCGCTCTCTCTCTCTCTCTCTCTACGTGTGTATCTGGTTGGCATTGTTGAGCATGAGATCATCATGATATGATTCCCAAAGAGTACCGTTGGATGGTATTGGAGGGAATGTCTCAATGGCTGAAATCGCTTAGCTTAATCAAACAAAATATGACCATAATGAGTTTATTGCAATCACTTCATAAATGATAAAACCTACCCCCTAGACATCTCACAGACTTAACACTAAATAGACATCAGACCAATTATATAGGTTTTCCACATGCCTTGCCAAACTTGGGGTACTCAATGAAATTTACCCAACGGAATTATACAACAATAATTGACAACGCACACCCAGTCACATATTTAGCTTAAACAATAACCTTGATAAGTAAGATATATAAATAAAAGCCTACATATCATAATTGAATATTTGCAGCATTTGTGAGCATGCCCAAACATAGTGGAATTAATTGAATTCATAGCATGTGTCGTATTTTGGTTATGAGAAATGCTAAAACTCACACTCTTACTCCACTTATATATATATATACACACATGCACACACACTTAGGCTCATGTGGTAGATCCTTTCGGTTATTGGATCAATCATCGCTTAAAATTGGATAAATGCATTTTTAGTCAATGTGGTTTAAAGTTTGACAAATAGTTCACTGAGTTTTAAAAAGTGATTAATCATTCTCGGAATAAGCAAAAAAGAACAAATTAGCCCATGTCATTAAAAAAGTTAATAAATTTTGTTAATGTGTCACATCAATATATATGTATCAGACTGGTCAGAGGGGGTACTGGGCAACCACACAAATGGTCAACCACCCCCTCCCCCCCAATTTTTATTATTATTTTATTTATTTATTGCTATTTCGAGATAGCCGAACTAACCTCATAGCCGCCCAATGACTATGGGATGATTCGGTCACTCCAATTTAGCATATTAACAGATTATGTCAACTAATTGTAGTTATTAATTTGTTTTTTTTTTTTTGCTTACCCTAAAAAATGATTGATCAATTTTTAAAACTTAGAAACTATTTGTTAAAACTCTAAACTACTTGACAAAAATAGATTTATAATTAATGCATTTACTAAAATAAATGACCGAAGTAGTAAATGCATTCACTCAACTACGTATACGTATATCAAAAACTGAGTTATAACTTTCATGATTTTTTTGTCTCCCTTCTCTCTAGAATTCTCTGGTGTCTTCTGTGCTAAACTCCATGGGAGGGAAGCTTTGTGCTTCTCTCCCCATCACCCATCTCCGTTCCATACCTCATCTTTTCACCACACCTCCCAACCACCCATACTTCTCACCTTCCATCATCCCTCCTCCATATTTACAGTTTTTCAAGCCACTGGAGATAAGGCAAAAGCTCCATCTACCCATCTATCCTTTCAATACTTTACTTGTTTTCTGGTTTGTCTCCACACAGCGTTTATTTCTGGTCTTTCCCTCCATCCCTCACCGTGCTCTTTGTAATTTTTGGAAAGGTTTTACGATTGAAATTTTTGGATCTAGATCTACTCTCCTCCTTCGATTTTTACAAGACACGCTTCTCACCAACTGGTGCTCCGGCGTCCCCGGCTTCCACCGACGGTCTCTGTTCTTTCCACCGCCTTCTGCACAACAGCGCGTGGCCTACACGCGCCAGAGAGTTCTTCGCTCTCGCCGGCTCGTGGCGACCACGTCCGCTCCCTCAGCCTCCCAACGCTTGGGCCATCAGTGGTTCCGGGTGAAACCGGCGTTTCCTAATGCTGAGAGGCCTCCCGTTTGCGGCGCGTGGACCTCACACGCCGTCAAGGAAGGCTCCCACCCCTTCTCCTTCAACCGGACATCTGATGCTTTTGTTTTTGTGTTATTGTTTTTTTGGGCTTATTTGTTGTTTTCCTCTCCCCATGTTTACCCCTGTTTTGATAATTGGGTTCTTGTAACTCAATTCACTTGTGATATCACCTTCACTGGTGACCCCGGCTTTGTGGCATCCGTGCCTCGAGTCAATAGGCCCTCATCTTCGGAAGTGTTGCCCCCGCGTACTTTCGTTCATAGTTTAAATTTTGGATTGCCCAAGCTCTGTTATGTTGGTGCTTTTTATTTTTTGATGTAATTGGTTACTGTTGTATTTAAAAAAAAAAAAAAAAAAAAAAAAAAAAAAAAAAAAAAAAAACCTACGTATACATACTGCATTTATTAACGGCAATCTGATTGAAAGATGCGTTTATACGCAATATATTTTTCTCACGTAATAAAAAAAATGAAAAAGAGAATGGTTAGTTACACGTACAGCAAAATAGGCTTCTATAAATAAGAAATGCTAGGTGTACTTAAATTTTTACCAAGAAAGTTTTACTGGCTCCACATCAGTTTAGTAGTAAAATAAGTTAAAAAATATTTTAGTACATAAAGACAAAAATGCCCGTTCCATCTATCGGTGAATATACCACGCTGGAAACACAGCATACCGCCGGAAATTGCCGACCACTCACCTCGACGACCTTATCCTTGGCCAAATAGGCCGGAATCCGGCCACTCTGGTCGGGGAAGGGCTAGATACCGACCATCCCCGCTAGCGGGCCGTTCTGGCCGAGAACGGCCAGATTCCGTCCAGCCGGGCGGGATCCGGCCGTTCTGTCCGGGGAACGGCCTGATCCTGTCCATCCCGGCCGTTCTAGCCATTCCCGGCTAGATCCCGTCCAGCCGGGTGGGATCCAGCCGTTCTGTTCGAGGAACGAACGAATCCCATACAGCCTGCCAGGATCCGGCCGTTCTGTCCGGGAATGGCCGTATCCCGTCCATCTGGCCGGGGAACGGCCGGATCCTGTCCAGCCTGCCGGGATCCGGCCGTTCAGTTCGGGAACGGCCGGGATCCGGCTGTTTTGGCCGGAGAACGGGGTCGCCGCCGAGAACTAAATCCGGCGATGAGAAGAGGATTTGGCCCATTTTTCTCAGGACTGGTGAAGGGTATTTTTGTATTTGTATAACATGCCATGTCAGTTAGAAAAACTCTCTTTATAAAAGTTTAAGTAATCTTAACATTTCTCTCTATAAATTGACTCCTCTGACATCCAACTGAACAAAAATAAATTTATAATTAATGCATTCACTAAAGGCCGAAATGACCGAAGTAGTAAATGCATCCATTCAACTACTGCATTTATTTGTTCAAAAAAAAAAAAAAAACTACTGCATTTATTAACGCCAATCTGACAGAAATATGCATTTATTAGTAATATATTTTTTTCAAATAATAAAAATTGATAAAGAAAAGGAGAATGGCTAATAACACAGCAAAATAGGCTGCTATAAATTGACACCTCCTACACCCAACTGGCTCACTCATTTCCCCACTCTCTCTTGCGTATTTCCAATCTTTTGTTCGTTATTGGTTTTGGTGATCTCTAACATTCACATTTCACTACAAAAAGAATATTATATTTTTATTTTTACAGTCTACATGGAATAGGGAGCTGAGATAAACTCCTATCTTCTGTCAATCAATACATGCGGAGCTTTCTGTAGGTAACAAGATTTGGCCTTCTTTAATTCTCTTCACTTTTTGTCATATATAACACAATTTATGGATCGAGTTAACAAGGGAGGTTTTCTAATTCTATATCTGGAATCTAAATTTACCTCAAAACTTATGATTTTATTCTCTTCTACAAACATCCAAAGTTTTATCACTGTCTTTTTTTTTTTTATAAATTTATTAATTTTTTTTTTTTAACAAGATAGGATGTGCTACCATATATTACTGAAAGCCCCAAGGACAAGTACAAGGATAGAGGTACAAGACCTCCCTAAACCTTAAGTTAGAAACAAATCTGATTTGAAGCAGTTGCCTAAATACAATACACAAATATTACAAGACCACCAAATAAATCACCTCTTTACCGTTAAAGCCCATACAAACAACATAAGAGGACTGGCCTAGTCTATCCCATACACCAAATAAGCTCATGAACATTTATGCATTACAATTAGACAAACTGTGATCCACAGTAGATGTGACGTCCCACATCGCCTGGGAATGGAAATGTGCTTATATGTATAAATGCACCATTTATGACACAACGCGTTTTAAAGCCGTGATGGCAATGAACCTATAAGAACTCCGCAGTTAAGCGAGCCGCTGCGAGAGCAATCCCAGGATGGGTGACCTCCTGGGAAGTCTGATATGGGGAGCCAAAAGCGGACAGTATTGTGTCATTGGGGGTGGATCGTTACAAATGGTATCAGAGTCATTGCCCAGCCTGAGATGGTGGGAGCGTGCACAAGCCCAAGATGGTTGCCGGCGGGCACTCGCTGGGATGCCAAGAATGGGGTGATCCCATGAGGGTCGCCAGCGAGGACGCTGGGTCCCAAGGGGGGGTGATTGTGACGTCCCACATCGCCTGGGAATGGAGATGTGCTTATATGTATAAATGCACCATTTATGACACAACGCGTTTTAAAGCCGTGATGGCAATGAACCTATCAGAACTCCGCAGTTAAGCGAGCCGCTGCGAGAGCAATCCCAGGATGGGTGACCTCCTGGGAAGTCTGATATGGGGAGCCAAAAGCGGACAGTATTGTGTCATTGGGGGTGGATCGTTACAGTAGACACATAGGAATGTACAAAGAAAACAGAGAAAACCCAAAACAGCTGCCGGCAGTGAGACAGTGGCGGATTCCGCCAGAGATGGCGGCGCGTGTCCTCCACACGCCGTTACCGGTACCACCCAGCAGTAGATCGACCACCGTAGACCCCATCCAACATCGTGCACGGCCAAAAAAGGCGGAGCGTGGCCAACACGTGCGCCAAAGAGCAAAAGGCTCTTTAGCGCGTGCGGGCCACACGCCGGGAACCGATTACTGACGTGGCCTGAGCTTCCGGCGACTGGAGCGGACGACAACGGTGAACGCGGCTAGGGGGCACGTGTCTTGGAATATGCACCGGAGATGTGTAGATCTGGCTCCAAAGTTGAAGAAGAAATTTTGAATAAACCGGCCAAAAACCTCCGTTAAAAGACACGAAACCCGCCACACTCCCAAGCTGGATCACCTAGATTGGAGCCTTCCTGCCATGAACAAAAGAAAGAGAAAAAGAAAAAATACAAATACAAGCCTCCATAGCCTAACAAGGCTAGGAGAACAACAGCTCCACAACCTTAATGGCTGGGAGAAAGCTAGCCTCCACTAAGAAAAACTCAGGAGGAAACAAAAACCTTAGTCCAAGAGGACTAAGGGACAAGACCAAAGCCCGGGGGAAGGAGGCTGGCCTCCCTCCCCTGGCAACGACGAGTTCTCTCTTATTCCTCTGCTTCTCTCTCTCTCAATATCAGTTAGATTTTCTTCTCTAGTTGGGACAAAATTATGAATTTATTAATTACTTTCTCATTTGCTGAAGGTTTTCTTGTTTGTACTGTACGTTTGCAGTATGGCCTTTTCTCCTATATATGGTTATGCAAAGAAATTTTATGGGGAAATGTGCGGTTTTGGGAAACGACAGAGGAGATGAGTCAGGACACCTCAAACGTGTTCTATGGGATCATCATGGACTTCCGCTTGCAGCCATTTTTGGCAGTGCTAATGGTGATAGAGAGCCCCTTCTATCAGGCCAAGGTAGAAAACAAGGGTTTTCTGCCCACCAATTACATTTTGACATGTCATCTAAAAAAAACACCTCAAAAATTTCAATTGCTATTCCCTGCCCAAGCAGACATTCCGCCACAGCCAGGCCGGATGCTACCGGCACCGCCCAGGCCAGACCACGCCGCCAACGCCCGTAATGGACCCACTGCCACCGACCGGGTCGGAACACCAGCCAGGCCAAAACCAACGGCACCAAACGTTGCTCCTCCGACGTGGGTCTGGATGCTGCGGGCACCGCCCAGGTCGGAACACGCCACCAACTCCCGAGTCGAAACACGCCACCGAACGCTGCTCCTCCTACGGATCGACATCCACCCGGCGGACGGAATGGTTGGCCCGAAGGCCACCCCCAGGTTCAGGCCAACCCCAGACCTTGGGGGTGGCCGCGCGGCCTCCCCATGGACCGGGGGTAGCCGCGCGGCCACCCCCCAGTGGTCGAGGGTGGCCGCGCACGGCCTAGGGTTGGCCCGAAGGCCACCCCCAGACCCTGGGGATGGCCGCGCAGCCTCCCCATGGACCGGAGGTAGCCGCGTGGCCACCCCCCAGTGGCCGGGGGTGGCCGTGCGGCCACCCCCGGCCAACTTTGGGTCCAAGAAGTTGCCGTTCGTCTTCTCCTTCCCGTACAGGGACTACCCACCACGTTCGTCTTCTCCTTCGAGTTCCGACGCCGTGGAGTCGCCGATCCGGCCGTGGAGTTGCCGCCGAGCTCGAGGTCCGGCGAGCCGCGTGGGGCAGTGGCTGGGAGGAGGATTTTTGGTTTTTTTTTTTTTTTTTTTTTAAAAAAAACTAAAAGAATGAAGGAAGGAGAATGATCCGGTGTTTTTGCCTACACTTACATTTTTGTGTTTTTTTATTTCATGCTGATATGTCAACTTGCTATTGGTGGGCAAAAAGGTGGTGGTTTTTGCCACCACCGAATAGAAGTTATTCGCATGGTGATAATACACGTGATTGATCAAACTTGTGACTCTGTCGCCTGTAATCACCTCGGTTGCAACAATAGTTCCTATGTCGGCGTGTCTTGTTCGAGCACTTGTAGTCCACTAGAAAATTCTCCTCATTGTCAAGGGTATTAGCCTCCGAGGAGTATACCCTTCGAGAAATTATATACCTCCAAATCCCTCACTTGTATGTTTATTTACATGTTTTTATTTATTAATTAATAAATACACGTGATTGATCAAACTTGTAATTCAATAAACATTACGAGAAATGGGTGCCCTAATATTTCCCATCTTAATCGAGATCACTCATTAAGAGACTGAGAATTTTTAGCAAACTAATTCCTAATTAAAAAAATGTTTTTTAATTTATTTTCTTCCAGAGGAACGCTGAGCACAGTCAATTACTATATATGCATATGATTGTAGCTTGTATGCAGCATTTAACTAATGCTTTTCCCATGCCTTAATTAATAAGACCAATTATTAAGGGCTTTTTGACTAATGATTTTCCCGTGCCTTGTCAAACTTGTGACACCCAATGAAATTTAAGAAACTCAATTACACAATAATTATTGAGGATGCGCACCTAACGCATATTTAACTGAAAAATAAACCTAATCAATAAGATAAATTAATTAAATACAAATAAATAAAAGTCTATATATCAACATATAAAAAATAACCATAAAAAATAAGATAAATTATTTTACCATATTGATGTGGTAGAGGAGAATTTTACAAAGCATAACATTCTTTTTTTTTCCTCAAAAAAGAAGAAAAAAAAAACGTTCTTTCTTTATAAAGCATAACATTTGGATTTTCTTTCTTTACAAAGAAAAGAAATACTTAATAGAAAAAAAAAAAGAAAAAAAGAAGGTATTCTTTCATACAAAAGAAGCGTCATTAATTACTTTACAATGAAATAATTTTCAAATGGATAGAAACGAAATTCTATTTTGATTTGATAAATTTTCTTTCTCTATAAAGAATTAATTACTTTACAAAAGAAATTGATTTCCTTTCCTTAAAATAAAATAGGGCGATTCATTGTATTTAATTAGATTATGATTGTCTTTAGGTTCTAAATTAATTGGACCTTCCATTCTTCATTTTCCCTTGACTTTAAAATTAAAATCTGACACACTATAAAATATTGAGTAGGGAGTTGAAATATCATTAGCAAACAAATTAAATTTTCAAGTACTCATCGATCGCAAACTCTCTCCAACATCAATAATAAGAAGACGAAGGAGAAGATTTCTTTCAAAATGGCTTTTTGATTGTCTTATTTGTTGTAACTTGTGAGTCATTCTCTGTAATAATCCTATCTACTTCTTTTATTTTCTTTTTATTTATTGTTTTATATGAGTTTTTATCTCTCTTAACCAAAGTTTTTTTTTTTTTTTTTTTGAGGGGATTTGGGGGTTTGTATGATCATATACAATGACTAATGAAATACTAATGACTGGTATGTCATTCTCAGTGGTACCAAGAGCTGAGGCAAATGTAATTCATTGCCGTGAAGATATTACATGTTTTGAGCTTTTGAAAAATTGTCCGTTTTATAGAGTTTGTGGCCCACAAGATATTTGCATCTGCTATAGAAAAGAAGAAGCTACTTCAAAGGTTAATGAAAATACTCTCAAATAAACTTAGGATAGTACTCATAAATAAAACCCAAAAAAATAAGGAAGAAAATAATTATATATCAATGTTATGAAAGTGATAGACCACCACCTCTCAACTAGTGATTTTGGAGGAGTTATCTTTGCATCTCCTCCTATCTTCCTAATAAATTAAAAGTGAATGGCTGGTAAGGTAATGGTCATTTACTTGTAGTCTTTCTGCTCGCTAATTAATAAAGAAGTTAACTTCCTTGGATGTATACTATCGTAATTGTGAAATTAACAACATTCTTTTTCAATTTAGACGATCTTTACACGTACATTAATTATCATCGGATTGTAATTAATTTGTGCGCGTGGTCCATCCCAAACAGATTAATCTTTTATATATGCAACGTTAAATTTCTGGAAAGTGTTTCACTTTGTTTCTAATAGGTTGTGGCCAAATGAACATCTTAGTACAAAATTTTGGTAGGTAAAGAAACTATTACAAATTGTACAACTGAAATGTTTAATTACAAGAAAAAATAAAATGTGCAAATTTGGCTGTCATATCCCAAGGCATAATTACCCGGCCAATAAAAGTATTAGGGTCCGTTTGGGTTTGCGATTTCAAAAAGTGCGATTTAAAAAAAGTGATTTTTAAAAACCCAGTTAAGCGTTTGGCAAAATAACAGTTTGGCCTTTAAAATCGCAGGTTAGCCTTTTATAATACTGCGTTTTCAAAAAAGTACCACATTGCCTGCGATTTGAATAAGCACTTTTTTGCGTTTTCAAATCGCAATTTTTTAAAAACGCAATTTTCAAACGGTTCATTTTCTGAGATTTGATTTAAAATCGCATTTTTTCTCTACAAAATTGCAATCCCAAACGCACTCTTAATTAAGTAGATTTTCTGTTCCACTATTCGGAATCAGTTTATTAAATATAGGCCAAAATATGAATTTCTAATTTGGGAAAAATATAATTTAGCCACTCAAACTACCACATTTTTTTCGGATAGCCCCCCAAACTACCAAAGCTTGTACTCTGGCCCCCAAACTACCAAAACCTTTGAAAAATGTCTATTTTGGTGAAATATTCCCATAATACTTTAGCCATATGTCATTTTTCAATTAAAAATTCTAAATAAAAAATTCTAAAAATTAAAAAAATAAATTAAAAAATTTTAAAAATAAATTATAAATTATAAATAAATAACGAAACTAAAATTTTATTTCTTATTTTTTATTTTTATTAAAAAAAACTAAAATTTTATTTCTTATTTTTATTTTGAAAAAGGCGGGGACGAGTTCGCTGAGCTGCAGGAGAACATCGTGCCCAACAATGATGCTAGAAAGATGTAGTACACCCTTCGGTCGATCGCAATATTTTTTAAATTTTTTTTAATTTAAAAATGACACGTAGCAGGAGTATTATGGGATATTTTGTCAAAATTTACATTTTTCAAAGGTTTTGGTAGTTTTTGAGGCCAAAGGGCAAACCTTAATAGTTACGGGGTCATCGAGTGATAATTTGGGGGGCTAAATTATATTTTTTCCTTGTAATTTTGATTTTTACCTCATTAAGTTGTTGGATTTGATATTTGGCTGAGTAGACATAAATTTTGAGAGTCGAAACCATTGTGGTTTAATTATGAGAGATTTATTATTGAGAGAGGTCATGCTAGACTCAATCGAACAAATAAATTTGGGGTTATCCGACAACCTATTGGACAATTGAATTTTATATAGACTCTCTCTTATTAATAATTATATACATTGCTGACAATTTAAACAGTTAATTATTATGAATTTTAAAATGTGCAAAGTAGGTATTTTTTTGCTTCTTTTTTTTTTTTTTTTTTTTTTTTTATTGGAATGGTTGAGTTTCCAATTTTTTCTTTTTCTTTCCTTCTTCTTAGCAATGGAATGATTGAACTTGATTATCTATTCAGGCAAGGAGTGCTTAGTGTAGGTCCTTTCATAATCGATATGTCCAATAATTTCGCTCTCTTTATTAGGCTTGGCAACGCGCAGATGCAGATCGATCAAACGGAACTGCCCAATCATAGAAAAAATTAGACAGTTGCCTAATGCCTTTAATTTAATTGATAACGCTTTCAATTAATGAATATTAATAAAAAAAAATTATAAAAAATATTTTAAGGCGTAGTTATAGTTAATATTATTTAATTAAGGCACTTAATTATAGTACTAAGTAATTAAAAAGAGTTTAATATCATTTAATTCTCCAACATTCAATTATTGAAATAAGTCTTATAAAATTAATATAATGTTAAATAAGAGAGTCAAATAATATTAAAGACATGCTTAAATAAAACTCATTTTTCAACTTTAAACATTCTATTATTGGAAATAGTGGAAATAATAAAAATAATAATAATATTCAATTACGTTGTAGGGAGATTTTTTTGGGCCTTGTGATGAGCATTGAGTAGCCAAAATTTAAATCAGAATTTAAAGGAACAACAATAAATTTTGATCTCAAATGCCAATTAAATCATTTCTAATTTTGCATCCCAAAAAGAAAGAAAATAATATTTCAAAATAAAGGAAATACCTCACTTTTACTTGTCGTGTTAAGCTTTAAAATATATCAAATCAACCCTGGGCCCAATTAGGTGCTGGTGGGCTATATTCCTCCGGCACCCTCCTAAAAGGATAATGTTAAAAACATTATTTAATTTTGCCCCCTGAAAAAAAAAAATAATAAAAAAAAAAAAAAATATATATATATATATATATATATATATAGTCAATCCTCCCTAAAGTTAAATTCTAGTTCCCTTGGGCAACTCTTTCTTGATCCATTCATTTTTTTTATTTAACAAAAGTTTTGTTTCTTTTGGTGTAAAATATTTTCTGTTGGAAAATATTTTTTACTTAAAACATTTTTCGGTATTTGGCGCGTGCCAAAAATTACAAGTATTTTTTAAATTTTCATTCAGTCATATTAGACTACAGAAATAATTTTTTATTAGAAAAACAAAAATATTAATGTAAAATAATTAAAAAAAAATAACCTAATAATTTGATTTCTGACAGTGGTCTGGCGAAGACCTGTCGATGGTCTGACGGTGTCTCAGTGGTGGTTCGACGATGGTCTGGGATGGCTCATATATAGGTGGTCTGGGAATGGCACGGTACTGGCTAGGAGATGGTCCAACAGTTGTCTGATGGTGGTCAGGGGTGGCTTGGCGGTGGTCAAACGGTGATCCGATAGTGGTCCCACGATTTGAGAAGGAGAAACTTCAACTTGAAAAATGATTTACGAAATTTAAAAATGAAAATAATTTTTCGAAACTAAAAAAGCTTTTTCGATTTTGACTAAGATTTCCGGCATGGTCGTACCAAAAATAAAAAATAAAAATAGGAAAACAAATTTAAGAAAATATTTTATATCGAAACAAATAGAATTAAAGTTATTATATAATATGTATCAAGCTCAAGAATGAAAGTCATCCCTTTAAAATAATAATAATAATAAAAGGTATGATAACGCCACAAGGTCCTCCGTTTGGACCCTTTCCCTATTGTGATTTATGAGTCACTTAAGTAGAAGGCTAGGTTTACCGAATTTACACTAACAAAAATTTTAAATTAAGCATGAGAAGGCCGGTGATCGATAAGAGAGATTGTGCGTGTTGATAAGAAATAAGAATTGGACCACTCCTGACTTTTATCAAAGCATGCATGCACCCATGTGTCTGTGTTATCTATACTTTCCAAAATAGGGAAAAAGCAAACGCAGTTTTCATATATAAAGTCTGAGTGCACTTGAAAGACCCCTATATATATATAAGTTGATATCTGAGAGAAATAAATATATAGCAGAAGGAAGAGGTTTCCTTTCCTTCATTGCTAGCTACCTTTCTGCATGTCGTCACTTTCAAGTCTCATCTCTCTCTCTCAAAAGTTAAAAAAAAAAAACAAAAAAAAAAGAAGAAGAGGAAATTCTTTGCTCTCATTACCCACGGGTCCCGCATCCAAACCTTTTCAGTTTTCATGGATTTGCTATGCTTCTTTTTTCAAAAATTTGTATATATATAAAATGATCAGACAGGAAAAACACACGAAAAGCAATACCTCAGATTCTCTAAATATTTGAGGAAAAAGCACTATCGATCAGTGAACTTGAGTTGATAGAAACACATGAATGGTCTCCGTAGCTAGCTAGTATATATATTTGCATTATTTGATCAAAAACCAAAAAAGCTAAAGGTTCATTATTGAATTGCTATTACATGTAAATAGGTTGGTCATTGTACCACAAGTTATGTCGCTTTGATGATGCAATGCTATGGAATTTGCGAAAAAAAAAATTGGGACCGTTGAAAGTAGAGTTTTATGGACCATGGTCCAGTAGTCACATGCAATAGACTGGTCTTTTTATTTTTATCACTCTTCCTCTCTCTTTTTAATTTTTATCTAATTATTTAAAAAATTAAAATGTTTAAGTTAGATGCCGTTGTCGTATTCTTAGATGCCTTAGAATGCGAGTCCTTTTTCAAAAATGCTTTCAAAGCTCGATCATCTTTGTTTTGAGAGAGAAATAGCCGAAGTACTGCATACATGAGTTGGGAAAAAGCCACGAAAAGCACTATCTTATATTCGATCGCCAAACGTTTAAGGAAAAAGGATTCCTTGATTTCTATATTAAAAAATATATATTATTATTCCTGCTCTCTCTCTCTCTCTCTCTCTCTCTCTCTCTCCAATGAATTACTATTCCTGCATGCCCTCTCGCTCACACATTGACTCTATAATAATTTTCAAAGCTTATTTCATGCTCTCACTCTCTCACACACACACTCCAATAATGATTCCAAACTAACAGCTACGCACGTAAAAGAAATTAAACATAACCTTAACCCTATTAATTATATATGATATATCACCTATATATATTACAGATAATTAAAAAAATATATATTACAGATAACAGATGATCGACTTTCTTGTGGTTGAAGTATTTGTGATCAAAAGTTAAGATATTATGCAAACTAGCCGGTAACCCGGCCGCTGCTCTATGTGCGGGTTTTATTTTTTCCATTATCAAACAGAGGACTTTGCAAGCACACAGATAATCTTCTGAGCAATGATCGATGCATTCTAAAATCGATCTGGTGGAAAATATTGAAGGTACGTAGAGATAGAGCCACATATGCTTTGTTGTGATAACTATGTACATACAGAGTCTTAATTACTCCTAAGATATATAGTGTTTAATTTTCGTGGCTTTTTTCCAACTCATGCATGTAGTACTTGTGTTAATTATTTCTCTCTCGTATCAACCTAGCTAGCTTTCTCGTGGCTGCTTTGATAAAGTGACCAGTGGTCCAATTCATATCATCAACACAGGTTCAAGTACATCCCAAACACAAATGTTCTAGATATAATTAATTAGCCCTTGTCCATCTTCTCATCCAGCCCCTTCTCGACTTTGGTATAATTGTATGATGCATGCATGGAAACGTGGCGGTGAACCATTGGGCATTGGGTATATATAATTGTATAAATCACACTACACTTTTTTTTGATGACATGTTTTTTTTTTTTTTTTTGTTGACATGAAATCACACTACACTTAATTGATACTAATCAATACAATAACTTAGATAAACAAGAAGTACTGGACACAACGCACGTAATAGTTACGTACGTAGGGATCGAGTTCAGCCTAAAAAAAAAAAAAAAAAAAAAAGGAAATTCTTTGCTCTCATTACACACGGGCCACCGGATCCGCATCCAAACCTTTTCGGTTTTCATGAATTTGCTATGCTTTTTTTTCAAAAATTTATATATAAAATGATCGGAAAATACTATACTCACACAACATTTTTTCAGAACCTGATGTGGAATTTCCACATCAGATTTTTTTTTTCTTTTCTAAAATGAAAACTCTCTCTCTCTCTCTCTCTCTCTCCTCCTCTCTCTCCTCTCTCCTCTCTCTCTCTCTCTCTCTCTCTCATTCTTCTTCTTTTCTCTTCCGGTCGGCAACTGCAAACGGAGACGGTGACGAAGAGAGCCGGAGCTGGACGGGATCCGGCACTTTCCCGGCCGGGATCTGGTCGTTCCCCGGCCGTTCTGGCAGGGGATCCGGTCCTTCCCGGTCAGAACGGCCGGATCCTGGCCGGCTGGCTGGGATCCAATCATTCCCCGGCCGTTCTGGCCGGGGATCCGGTCCTTCCCGGCCAGAACAGCCAAATCCTGGCCGGCTGGCAGGGATTCGGCACTTTCCCAGCCGGGATCCGGTCGTTGCCCGACCGTTCTGGCCTGGGATCCGGTCCTTCCCGGCCGGATCCTGGCCGGTTGGCCGGGATTCGGCCCTTTCCTAGCTAGAACGGTCGGATCCTAGCCGACTGGCCGGGATCTGGCTGTTCCCCGGTCAGAACGGCCAGGGATCTTGCCCTTTCCCGGGCGACTGGCCTGGATCTAGTCGTTCCCTGGCCAGAACGGCCGGATCGGCTGGAATCCGGCTATTCTGGCCGGAGAAGGGCTAGATCGGGTGGCCGGAGGTGGGAGGTGAGGGAAGATGGAGGGAGGTGGGAGGGAGAGAAGATGGAGGGAGGAGGTGGAGAGGAAAAAGAAAACGAAAAAAAATCTGATGTGGAATGCCACATCAGGTTGTGGAGATTTGGTTGTGGGGATTTGGGTGTGAGTGTAACAACCCTCAAAATGATCAGATGGGAAAAACACACTAAAAGCACCATTTTAGATTCTCTAAACGTTTAAGGAAAAAGCACTATCAGCAGAGACGGAGGAGAGGGGGCTAGCAGGGGCCATGGGCCCCCCCTCACTTTTTTGAAAAAAAAAAATTTATAAGGATAAAAAAAAAATCTAAAAAAAAATAAATAAATAAAAATTAGCCCATTGGCCCCTTCTCAATTTGTTGGCCTTTACCCAATTAATTTTTGTTCTTTAACCAAATAAACCTATAAAAAAGCCAAAATTTACATATTTGTTGTAGACTTGTAGTCTCTAAACATCAAAAGCCGACATGCACTTAATTAAGGGGGGCGTTTCCAGTTCCAACACAGCCAAACAACTCAAATTTTGAAACAAAAATATTTAATTAAAAAAAAAAAAAAACCCTGAAACAAGAATACCTCTGTACTCTTCTCCACCCTTCAGCCAACCCACTGCAGTTTCCAGTTTGCATACCAAATCCAACACCACGGCCAAGTAGTAAGCACAAAATTATCGCTTTGCACACCAGGCAGGTCCACGGCAGTGACGAGACGCCATGGTAATCTGCTCATATTTTTTTTGTTGATGATAATTATTTATGACTTTTTCTTTTGTTTGCTTTCGCCTTTTTGCGGAAGGAGAGGAGACCAAGAGAGCAAGAGAGTCTAACTCTTGAAAGTTGAAAACAACTATTTTTTTATTTGTTTTATGGAAGTCTCTGGACTAGAAAATTGAAAGATAGTTGTTTTCAACTTTGTGACTTGACTTGTCAAAAAGCTTTAAGCTTTTGTGACATTTTCTCTGGAGAGTCAGAATATAAGTAATTAAATAATTTAAATTCAAGCTTTTGTGGGATAATGCCTTCATAGAGTGTGTACGGATAAAATTTTACAAAGCTTTATTTTTTTGTTTTTTTTTAATAGGTTTGTTAATTGTTTTGTGTAAGGATAAAATTTTGAAAATAGTTGATTTAATCTGATTTTTATGATACATAACAATAATTAATTTGCAATACAGAAGCGGTACAAAATCACTCAACGCAGGTCCTACTTTTTTAGGTTAGTTTTCTAAGCTCAATTCTTAATATAAGTGGTATTGTAATTAGAATATTATGGTTATTAAATATCGAGAATATTTGTTATTATAGTTTATAAGTCTAAACAATTAATTGGAGAATTTGACATGTGAAAACTATTATATTATATTATTCTTTATGTGAGTTCATTAATTGTTAACTTACAAATATTTTTTTCTTACTTTTCTAAAGACTCCAATATGATTATGTAAATTTATTTGTAGATGATGGGAAAGCCAAATACAATACTTGACTTTTTCAAAAGAAAAAATGCACAAAGTTCAAATGCCAATGTTAGTGATACATCGTCGCCAACTTCTGATATCATAGTTTTTGAAAATTCTTCTAAAAAATCTCGAAGAGTTGACGTCAATGAGTTTGATATTAGTTCATTGGAGTTTGATCCTAGATTGCGTCGTCAAATATTGGAGTATAATGTTAATCAACGGGATGAAATTCAACGAGCTTACATTCAAGCTGGTCCGTACCAATTTATCCTTAAAGAGTACCCAAAATCTAGAAATCAAAATCATCTTCGTAGCTTTCAACCTTCGTGGTTCAATTTATTTCCTACATGGCTTGAATATTCGAAGGAAAAAGATGCAGCATTTTGTTTACCATGCTTTCTCTTTAATAAGCCATCTGGGCATCCTACGCAACGTGTATTCACTATAGATGGATTCAGGAATTGGAAGAAAGTTAGAGATGAAAAAAATTGTGTTTTTCTCAATCATATAGGAAAATATCCTAATTCATTTCATAGAATTGCTGAAAGGTCATATGAAGACTTAAAGAACCAGTCTCAACACATACAAAATGTGTTTGAAAATTTCACTTCTGAACAAATTGCAAACAATCGACTGCAGTTAAAAGCTTCAATTGAAGTTGTTCGAATGGTGGCATTTCAAAGTATTGCTTTTAGAGGTCGAGATGAAAGTGTGGATTCAACGAATCGTGGAAATTTTCTTGAAATATTGAATTTGATAGTTTCATATAATGAACAAATTGCTGAAGTGATAGCTAAAACTCCAAAAAATGCCTCTTACACATCACCAATGATACAAAAAGAAATTTTACATATTTTTTCAACCAAAGTGAAGGAGACAATTCGCAAAGAAATTGGTAATGCAAAGTTTTGCATAATTGTTGATGAAGCTCGTGATGAGTCAATGAAGGAGCAAATGGCTATAGTTTTAAGATATGTTGACAAAGATGGTTTTGTGCGGGAAAACTTTTTTGGGCTTGTTCATGTCTTCAATACTATGGCAGCAACCCTACAAAATGGTATATATTTTGTATTGTCTCAACATAAGTTAGTGATTGAAAATATTCGAGGACCAGGATATGACAGCGCAAGTAACATGCGAGGTGGGTGGAATGGGTTGCAAGCTTTGGTTTCAAATGATTGTCCATATGCCTACTACATTCATTGTTTCGCACATCGTTTGCAATTGGCATTAGTAGCGGCATCAAAGGAAGTTATTCATGTTCATCAATTTTTTACTAATTTGACTTTTATTGTCAATATTGTTTGTGTTTCGTGCAGTCGATTTGAAGAATTGTGGATTGCCCAAACTGCTGAAATTGCTTACCTAATTGAAATTGATGAGATTCAGAGTGGAAGGGGACTTAATCAAATTAGTAATTTACAACGGGCTGGAGATACTCGTTGGAGTTCTCACTTGAGATCAATTTCTAGCTTGATCAAAATATTTAGTTCAGCTTGTGAAGTTCTTCTTAAAATAATTGATGTAGGAACTACTTCTTCCCAACGAGCAGAAGAAGATTCAGTTTATCAGGTAATTACTTCATTTGAATTTGTCTTCATCTTGCACCTCATGAAAGAAACAATGCAGATCACTGATCATCTATGTCAAGAATTGCAATCAAAATCTCAATATATTTTAAGTGCCATGAATCTTGTTTCATCTACTAAAGCATATATCCAACAACATAGAGATGATAAATGGGATGATTTACTTACCAATGTGAAGTCATTTTGCGAGAAACGCAATATAGATGTCCTAGATATGAGTGCTCGTTATGTTGAGAGACGAGGTCGAGCTCGCCATAAACTAGCCGACTTTACAATTGAGCAACATTATCGAGTTGATTTTTTTGTGCATCAATAGATTCCCAATTGCAAGAATTAAATCGCCGATTTAGTGAGCATGTAGTGGAGTTGCTTATTCTCGGCTCCGCTCTTGATCCTCGAGCCGCACGTGACTCTTTCAGAATTGATGATATTTGTCAGTTGGTAGACAAGTTTTATCCGCAAGACTTTACTGATCTTGAAGAGAAACAGTTAGAAATAGAACTTAACCATTATAAGCATAATGTAATTCAACATTCGAGTTTCCAAGCATTGTCAAATATTTTTGAATTGTGCCAATGGTTGGTTAGTACCAGAAAATCAACTATCTACCAACTTGTTTTTCGAGTTATTGTATTTGTGCTTACTCTTCCCGTTTCTACCGCAACTACAGAACGAGCATTTTCAGCCATGAATATTGTCAAAACTAGGCTTCGCAACAAAATTAAAGATGAGTTTTTGACAGATTCGATTCTCTAATGGTGTACATCGAAAGAGAAGTTGCTGCAACAATTAGCATAGATTCAATCATAGATGGTTTTCGGGATTCAAAAACACGACGGGTTCCATTTTGATAGGTGTTTTGACTAAAATTTAATGTATTATGAAATACATATTTTGTATATTTTCTTTTGTTTATTGTTTATTTTTTTGTTAAAACTAAATTGATATTAATTTCGTCTTTATATATTTATTTCATCTTCAATCTTTATATATTTCTTATTCATGCTTTGACCCATACTCCTATTATAATATATTTGTAATTTATGCCTTGACGGCTTGGCCTCTGCCCAAAATACTTTCTAACTCCGTCCCTGACTATTAGTGCCTCGATCAGTGGACTTGGGTTGATAGAAACACGTGGTCCCCCTAGTATATTTGCATTATATTTTAAAGTTATTTTTCTTGGAGATCCAAAACCGAAAAGCTAAAGGTTATTATTGAATTGCTCTTACACGTAAATTGGTTGGTCATCGTACAACAAGTTATGTCGCTTTGGTCCAAAAAAATCTTGGGACCATTGAACGAACGTACAACAAGATAGGGGCAATAATTTTGATGAAGTGCTTTAATTAAATTAATTTCGCTCTCTTTATTTTGTTTGCCAGCAGTTGGTCCACGCATGCAAATGCATTCAAACTTAACTTTGATTGACTTTTTTATTTATTTGAAAAAACCACGGACTTGCATATTGTGATAGAATCTATTAGAGTACTCACATTGGATCATGTAAAAGCCCCTCTAAATCTATAATAGATAACAAACTCACAAAAACACCCCTCTATTGGATTATCTATCCTAAATCTAAAATAGAGTTTTGGTAGATTTGTAAATAGTACAACGTACTCTACATGTGAAGTTGTACTATTCACCAATATATCCATTATTTTATTGTTTTGTACATAGAAAAAGTGAAAAAAGTAAAATGACAAAAAGTAGAAAAGAGATAAAAAGAATAAAATAAGAGTAAAAAAAGAGTATAGAGTTAAGAATAGATAATCGGATGGAGTGTGCCTTTTAAAACCCATTAGCTAAACTAGATAAAGTGAGTTTTGATTAGCTATTTTAGATTGAAATATACACGATCCAATGTGAGTGCTTTAACAAGGATAAAGATTGCCTTTTCTGGCTGATGATATATAAGTTGGTAGGTCCGACCACCAAAACCCCACAAAGAAGTAGTGCTTGTTGTGTGAATTATTGTTTGATTTATCCTCTTATAGCATTCATAATGCCTTTCCATAATTTTTTTAAAAAAAATTTAACTCTAAAAAAATTTAGATTAAGGGTCACTTTTTAAAACTATCAAACAACAAATTCTCAAAATGCTTCTTCACTTTAAATAAATATTATTTTTTAATCATTCATAATAACATTGTCACATAGAACAATTTTTATTTATTAGAAAAATAAAAAACATTGGCACAGTTTGTAAAAAAATATTATTAAAAAATCTATATCATTCTCTTTTTAACTCTTTAAATTTAGGGTTAAACACATTTTTGGTACTTATGGTTTAAAGTTTTTATTTTTTGCCCCCTGTGATTCAATTCATATCACAGATAGTATCTGAGTTTTGGGAAAAAACCAAATTGATACCTTCATTAATTTTTCGGTCTAAAAACTAACAGTATGCTAAATCAGCGCCACTTAACACCATAAAGAATACGACACATGTCCCATATGCCACATCAGCGACATGTCACTGCCAAACCACAGTTCTCCCGTGCTATAATACATGGGTGGTTTGATCCTTGGGAGTGGCCGAACCACCCCAAACCGGCCAAGGGGTGGTTCGGTCCCTAGGCTGGTGATGGGGGTGGTTCAGCCACCCCTAACGATTTTTCTTTTTTCTTTTCTTTTCTTTTCTTTTTTTAAAAAAAAATAAATAAATGGTAGTGACATGGCTTTGATATAGCAATTTACGTGGCATATGAGACAGGTGCGCGTTCCTAATGGTGTTAAGTGGCGTTGATGTAGTATACCGTTAATTTTTGTACAGAAAACTGATGTATCAATTTAGTATTTTCTCAAAGTTCAAGTATCATATGTGTTACGAAAGGAAACATATGGGATAAAAAATAATAACTTTAAACCATATGTACCAAAACCTAGCTTATTTAACCCTTAAATTTAAATAACTTATAAAAAAAAAAACCCTTAAATTTAAATAGAAAATCTGATAACATTATATAAATGATAAATTAGACAAATGATCGAGCTTATAACTCTTCCTTTCTATTTAATCCAGATTAACAATTAGATTGGCATTGGTAGTACTTCAAATCAAGTAAAGGATCGCCATCATGGAAGTTAAAGAAGAAAACGAAAGGTCACATGTACATCTGCAATATTTATGTCATCCTTTTAAAAGCTCTAGACAGATGAAGAAATAAACGAGTAGTCCAATTGTTATCAACCCAGGTTGAACGACCAGCTGTACACCCCAAACATACATGTTCGATCTAGATATAATTAATTAGCAGTTTTATAATAACTTAAACTTTGAATCTGATCTTTTTATATATTCTATCCCTATAAATAGGGGGGTACAGGGGTTGCCATTCATCCATCCAAAATATCAACGTTCTAGCAGTACTCTCTCTGTCTCTCCATGCATGCACATCCTCTCAAACGCAACCCTAGCTCTCTCTGTCTTGCACTCTCTATCTCTCACGCAAAGTATCAGATACATCTCTTAAAGCCTCTAAAGAACAACACTCCCCTCTCTCTGCCTCGCAGTACTCTCTCTCCCAGATACATCTCTTCATATGGCCTCCTAAGAACACGTTTGATCTTTGTGTCAAACAATCCCACTAAAGAACACGTTGTTTCTGTTCTTTCAGATCGATCATCATGAACTTCACAGCTTGCAGCCGTTTTGGCCTCTGTTCGGTAATGGTGATAATACTGTTACACTTCGTTCCCTTAACTACCAGTACCATGGCCTCCTCCTCCCCTTTCACTCCCACCCAATCCATTTTCATGTCTGCAAAGATTTTCCCCGAAATGGCAGGGCTTGGAGAATTTTTTACTCAGATAGAGGTGGGTACCCCTCCGGTCACCCAGTTTATGGCTATAAGCACGGGGAGTGACGTTACATGGTTTCAGTGTAGACCATGTAATTGTGACCAATCACCAGGCCTCGGATTTGACCCCCTCAATTCCACTTCCTTTTCCCTAGTCCCTCGTGACTCCGCCGCGTGCAATCACCTCCATAAACACGGTTGTAACAACAACAGCAGTCAGTGTCCATACAAGGTAGACTACCTGGACGGCTCCTTCACGAACGGCTCCCTTGTGCTCGAAACGCTCACGTTTGGGAGCACTGCTGTTCCGAATGTGTTTTCTGGGTGCGGGCACACCAACTATGGCTTGGATCCTTTAACCAACGGTTTGGTGGGCCTCGGAGCTGGGCCATTGTCATTGCCGACTCAACTTCGGCACCATGGATTGGCAGACGTCTTCAGCTATTGCTTGCCGGGTTTGTTTGGAGGGCCACCGGGTTGGTTGAATTTCAGCCTTCCAGGTGCAGTGCTACCTGCGGGAACCGCATGGATTCCCTTGCTCCGCAACCCAAAAACACAGACTTATTACTATGTCGGCCTCTCGGGTCTTGGGATTGGAGACAAGCAACTACCCATTCCCGCAAACAGCTTCAAAATGACAAAAGAAGGCTTTGGAGGAGTGATTATAGATTTGGGTACACTATTTACCAAACTACCAAAGCCTGCATGTTTATGAGGTTTTTCGTAACGCTTACGTTGCGAAAACCGTAAATCTTCCTCGGGCTCCTGGGAATCCCATGTTTGACACGTGCTACAACCTATCCGGGTTAGCGCCGGTTCAAGTTCCAAACGTGTCATTTTTCTTTTCAGCCGGACCAATCCTAACAGTGAAAATAAGGAACATTCTAGTTAAGCTAGAACATATTACTGGCAAAGGCATTTTCTGTTTAGCGTTTGTTCCAACCAACGATACTGTCTCCATCATCGGGAACACTCAGCTAATCGGAATCCAGACTTCCTTCCATGCAAGGGCTGGATACGTGGGATTTGGTCCGAGCATTTGTTGCCCACCAGAAGATTCTCCTCAGTGTCATGGGCATTGGCCTCCTAGGAGTATAGCTTTGGAGAATTATATTCCTCCAAATCCATTAGTGCTTGCATGTTTACTTACATGTTTTTATATGTTAATAAATGCACGTGATTGATCAAGCTTGTTATTTAAATAAATGTAAAATTAGTCTCTTTGGTTTACACGATGTGCAATAAGTTCTATGTGATATTAAAATATATTTAAAAGTCTATGAGGATATGTAAAATATATATATATATATATATATATATATATATATATATTATTTAGTACAGTTAAATTTTGTCAAAAAAAATTGACAGATTTTCTTAGTACGCCATCTCATCATATCCAATAAACTCACGATACGTGTCATCTATAATAAAATATAAAAACTATAAATATACAAAATATAAAAATAAAAGGGTACCAAAATTAAAGAAATATCATTTCATCAATGATTTGACTTCATACAACGTAGCATTCCCTGAAGACAGCAGCTGCCTCGCCATTTGCCCCGCCAGCGTCACGCCGGATGGGCACCCATTGTAGGGGGCATGCATGGGACCTGTTCGCAGCCTCCAATGCCGTGTGTATTGCAATAAATTGGCTGGAGCTGGAGTTGGGTTCGACGGTTTTGAGGAGGTTGATGTTCAACTCCTTGCTCAATATTTTATAGCGTGTCAGATTTTCATTTTGAAAGCAAGGAAATTAAAAAGGAAAAATGGAAGGTCCAATTTATTTAGAATCTAATGCCAACAATAATCTAATTAAAGACAATTCACACGATGAATGAATCTCTCTTTTAATTTCTTTTCTTTTTTTTAAGGAAAGAAAATAATTTTTTTGTAAAGTAATTAATTAATTCTTTACAAAAAAATTAAGAAAAATTCATAAAATGAAAATGGGGTCACGTTTCTATCCATTCGAAAAGAAGGAAAATTATTAGCTACAACTTTTATGCATGGGTCGCTAATGATTGTTAGAGGTACAACTATTATAGCCGTCGCTAATAGGCATCCTCGACGGATTTCTCGCGATCACTTTTTTGTTGTTGACCGAGTTTTTTTTTTAATATTCTCTCTCTTTTTACGTTTTATTTTGTTTTATTGATATTTAATGAAATTCAACATGTTCTTCTGGCCACAAGCAATCATAAATGAAGTTAAACACCGGACGATTTGCATTGGATGTTTAAACCATTTGCATTATATCTGGACCAAAAATTTTACATGGCATAAATAAAAAAAAAATAAAAAAAAACTCAGTTTGGGATGGACCACCTCCATCACTGTACCTTTCTGAAAAAGTAGGCAATAGAAAGACAATTGACATGCACCGTTAGGAAAATTATCATCCCCTAGGCAAATGAGCCTATACCCGAACCAGGGCTCAATTGATCTTGCTGGCCCAACTTGACCCACTCAGTCACTAGGGTTTAACAGAATCCTATAACACCTTAAAGGCTATATTTGGAACACATGGGATAAGATACATGATTCAAATATCCTATGAAGAGTAAGTGTCCCACTCTCCCGCTTAACCTCTATCTTATTCCACTACGGGTCCCACTCAACCATGACATGAAAGTGGAACAATGCGGTTGAGAACTGTATGCCTATAAATAGGCTACTACCCCCAATACAAAATAAACTCAATTATCTCAAGTACATTTATCTATCTGAAAATCACAATTAATATTCTCTGATTTAGGCAACGGAGGGGGATCGCCGGCGCCCCCCGACTCAGTGTTTATTATTTTACAGATCATGAAGAACCAGGCAAATCTTCAAGCGAATCATTATCCAACACATCACCATGCTGGAAATTGGATCAACATGCACTATGATCAGGTGATAATTAATGTACATGCAAATATCGTGGAAATTGAAAAGGAACATTATTTAACTTATGATAATGTGATAAAGTATTTCGACTTCTACAAATTACTCATTAAGAGAGAGAGTAAAAAACTTATTGCCAATGAATATTAAAAGAAAATTCTTAATCCAACTAAGCTAACTTTTTTATTGGCAAATAGAAAAAAAAAAAAAAAAAAAAAAAAAAAAACGAGTATAGGAACAATTCCTGACCTTATCAGCCATTCACTTTTAATTTATTGGGAAGATAGTAAGAGATACAAAGATAACTCCAACAACATACGTAGTAGAGGAGGTGGTCTATCACTTCCATAACATTGATATATAATTATTTTCTTCGGTATTATTTATGAGTATTATCCTTAGTTTATTTGATAGTATTTTCATAAACCTTTGAAGTAGCGCCTTCTTTATCTACGCAGATGCAGATATCACTACAAAAAAAAGGCATTTATGGATGGTTTTTTTTCTAGACAGTTTTTAAAACCGTCTAAAAAACAAAATTTGCAAACGGTTTTTCCGACACCATCTGTAAAAAATTTCTTATGGATGGTTTGATTAAACCGTCCATAAAATTCAAGATGGTTTTAACTAAACCGTCTGAAAATTTTCATTTTCATACAGTTTATAAAAACTCTCTTTAAATGTTATTTCCAAACGATTTAAAATTTCAGTTCCAAACGGTTTCATAGAAAAACAAATTTTCACGCTATGTCATCAATCCGCATGATGCCCCCAAATTTTACCACATCCATCCGAATTTTTTCTAGCCAAAATCATGACCGTCCTTTTCTTTTGACAGCCAAAAAGGAGAGAGCCAAAATAAATAAGGTAGACGTTCTTTTGTTTTTTAGACGTTCATTTGTTTTTTTTAAAAGCAGGTAGACGTTCATTTGTTGGGTCTGAACTTTGAAGCCCAACAAGAACATTTGGGGGTTTTGAAGGCCAACAAGTTTCACTCACCCATCAATGCCGCCACCGACAACGACGCCACCGACAACGACGTCTCCGAGCTCTCCGAGGTCTATAGCTTGAGTGAGAGCGTGTCCACTACAACCACCAAGAGAGACGAAGATGAGGAGGTCCGTTCGGTGCATTCCTCCAGATCTGCTCTTTTTTTTTTATAGATCTAGTTCTTACAAATCTGGTTTTGGTGTGGTTTTTCAGAGGTGGCAGTGGGATTCGAACATGCTAGAGGTGGCGGCATGGTCCGGGGTAGGTGGTGCAAGGTTGTCAGTCAATACTCCACTCTCCTCGCTCCGCTAGCCGTTGACGCCGTCCTCTCCGTCGTCGACCCGGCCAAGCCCGATCTCGTGGAGTCCATAAATGAAACTCCATAAACCCTAGATTGAACGATTTAACAACGCTGTATGAGGTGGACAATGAAAATAATATACGGTTTATAATATACGGAAAATGAAAAGGAAAATGAAAATTAATATATATACAAAAAAAAAGTAATAAATCGAAATAGAAAAAGAAGAGAAATAAGTCATTAAAAAAAAAATATTAATTCTAGACGGTTTGGGCCAAACCGTCTAGAATTCCGGACAGTTATATATAGAAAATGAAAATTAATATATATATACAAAAAAAGAAGTAATAAATCGAGAAAAAAAAAAGAGAAGAGAAATAAAATATATATATATATATATATATATATATATTTTTATATATATATATATATATATTAGTTTTGGACTGTTTGGACAAAACTATCTAGAATTAATTATGGATGGTTTGGGCCAAACCGTCTAGAATTCCGGACAGTTTGACCCAAACCGTCCAGAATTCGAATTTCCGACGAAAAATTATGGACGGTTTGAAACCGTCCAGAAATGATGAATTTTTTGTAGTGTATGTAGTTGTGGGCTACAGACTCTATAGTACGGAAATTTTTTCCTAAAAAGAACACATTCCATATCACGACGACAATGAACTAAATCTGCTTTAGCTCTTGGTACCATTGAGAATGATATACCTGTAATTAGTATTTCATTAGTCATTATGATTATATAAAACGAAAACAAAAAAAAACAGAAGAAGAAGAAGAAGCTAGGTTTTAATTAGAGAGAGGCTAACAAGTTGCAACTAATAAGATGATCCAAAAAGTCATTTTGAAAGAAGTCTTTTCCATAGTCTTTTGAATATTGATGTTTGAGAGTTTGTGGTGACTTGAGAATTTATTTGCTTGCTAATTAATGATATTTAAAGTTGGACAGAAATTTCCTACAAATCGGTTTGTAGAAAATTTTCTACAATCCATATATAGATTGATATATGTTCCTTGGCATATGAGAAGCACATGTTATTTAAATAACATGTGCTTCTTATATGCTTTTTTAATAGTATTAATAAAAAAAATATGTGTTTATCACATGTTTAAAGGACACATATCATTTTTATATGTGGGTTGTAGGAAATTTCTGTCCTTTAAACTTCTTATTCAATCTTTTATAGTGTGTCTGATTTTAATTTTGAAGTAAAGGAAAAATTAAAAATGGAAGGTCCAATTAATTTAGAATCTAAAGACAATCATAATATAATTAAATACAATTCACATTTCTTCAAAAAAATAAAAATAAATAAATAAATACAATTCACATGTACAACGAATGACTCTCTTTCAATTAAGGAAAGAAAATTATTTTCTTTTGAAAAGTAATTAATTCTTTACAAGAGAAAGAAAAATTCATCAATTAAAAATGGGGTTTCGTTTTTGTCCATTTGGAAATTATTTTAGTACTATAAAGTAATTATTGACACTTTTTTGTATGAAAGCATTCACTTTTTATTGTGTAGTAACTATTTGTTCTCTTTGTAAAGAAAGAAATAAAATATATATATATATATATATATATATATATATATATATATATATATATATATATATATATATATATATATATATATATATTTGTGTGTGTGTGTGAAGTAGCTAATAAATCTTTAAAAGGCTAAGAAAAAATTTAATTCTTTAAAGTTGAAAGAAAATTCATCTACTTAAAACGGAGTCTCTCTTCTCTCTTGTTTCTAACTAAATAAATCTATATGATCAAAATCATGCTTGGTGCCATCCTCTTTTAGCCTTTTAGGAGTAGTTAGGCTCCATTTGTCAAACTTTTCTACTTCTTTCTTCTTTTCTTTTTTTTTTTTTAAAACAAAAACTTTCACAAAAAATAAAAAACACAAAATATTCAAAACTATTTTCATCTTGTCACACCCTCACATCAGTACACTTTTTAAATAATAATAATAATAATAAAACTCCTCAAAATACATTAACAAACAAAGTTTTAATCCTTTAATTAGGCAATAAAGTATTATTAGTTAAAAAAATTATCTCTAATAGCATTTTTAGTAGACTTACCAAAATAGCTTTTTGGCTATTTTGGTGAGCTAATTTGCAGAAATGGTCTAAAATGAGTCCCTAACAATCTCACCAATTTGGTGAAAAAAAATTTGGTGAGTGACCAGTGTTCAACATATATAATGAGCACTGTTCACTCACTAAACAATAAAAAAAATATTATTTTTTTTTTTTTATTATTTCTCTCATGCATCACACATGCACAACCTTCATTTTGAAAGAGATTATTTAAATGGAATAACGGTAGCGGATAACTAAAATGTATTAATATATTTGATTCACTTAAAACTTAATTCAATTCCCTAGCATTAAAAACTGGTTCTCCCACTACCAATGTTTCATTCTTTTCTTTTCTTTTTTTGACCTTCCAATGTTTCATTCTTGAAATAAGTTTTAAAAAGTGTACACCACAGTATTTCTCTTAAAAAAAAAAATTGATCTCATTAAATAAGGGAATCAAACAATATTAGAGTCATTCTTAAATATTGTATTAAATGCTAAGAAGTTTGAAAAAAGACCATTCATCTCCCTTACACCTTCAAGATAGGAAAAAAAAAAGGGGTAATTACCTTTTTCTCCCATGAACTACCAAAAAATGCGCGATGCCCCCATGAACTACCAACTCGACCAAAATAGAGCATTCAACTACCAAAGACAACCATTTTTCCCCCCTTCCGTCAGTCAAAGGGGTTAAAACAAACGGTCAACGGGTCACGTGACCGTCACACGCCGTTTTACCCTAATTTTCTTCCTCTTTTCCCCCCATGAACTACCACCATCTTCCTCTTTTCCCCCATGAACTACCACCATCTTCCAACATGCCCCCATGTAAAACGGTACATGACCCGTTGACTGTTTCTTTTAACCCCTCTAACTGGCGGAAGGGGGAAAAATAGTTGTCTTTGGTAGTTGAATGCTCTATTTTGGTCGAGTTGGTAGTTCATGAAGGCATCGCGCATTTTTTGGTAGTTCATGGGGGGAAAATGTAATTACCCAAAAAAAAAATACAATAGCATTAAAAACTTATTTGATCTCCAACGCTCCATTCTTTAAACGAGGCTTAAAGAAAAAGAAAAGAAAAAAGAGGTATTTGAGGAGGAGGGAGGCTCCACGCCTCCCTCCCCCCAATGGTGCTTCCCTCCTAGTCCTTATAGGGTTATGAATGTTTTTGTTTTCCCCCTGGCTTAGATCCAGTGGAGCTTTTGTTCTCCTAGTTTTTCTAGGGCTATGGAGCATTGAATCCCTTAGTACTTCTAGGGCTATGGAACTTTGTGTTTTTTTCTTGTTTTTGATTTCTTTAGGCATGAAGGCTAACACGAGACGTCTCGTAGGGAAGCAGCCTTTCCATCTGTGTCGCCGGCAAAAGTTTGCCTGAGCTTTCTTCTTCTACATCTATTTTTGAGGCCAAATCTATGTTTTTCCACCAGTTCCTACAAGACACGCACAGTTTCTCTTCCGATGTCGGCTTGTGTTGGATGCTTTCTGTAGTTTTTTTTCTCTATTTTTTTTAAAGTAGTTTTTGAAAGTCTGTTTGTTAAATTTGCAAATTTTACTGTACTTTTTATGGCTTGTTAGCTAGATCAGCCATCTTTTCTTTGTTAGGAGTGCTTTATTGTTAAAAAATGACTCAAACATCTATCCTCGTAATATTTGTTTATTTGTAGGCAGCACCTAAGTCAGATTTTTCTAGCTTAGTGTGTAGGGTGTCGATGTGCTTCTATTCACTGTATTTGCCATCGGGCCTCTTCAATTAATGCATGGTAGCTCCCATTATTTTGTTCAAAAAATTAAAAAATAAAGCATTAAATAAGAGAATAAAAAAATATTAAAGTCATTCTTCAATATTGGATTAAATGCTAAGAAGATAAATGTTTCATTATTGAAAAAAGGTAAGTGACTTCTTGCTTGTTTCTAACTAAATAAATCTATAGGATCAAAATCACGCTCGGTGCCATCCTCTTTTAGCCTTTTAGGAGTAGTTAGGCTCCATTTGTCAAACTTTTCTACTTCTTTCTTTCTTTATTTTTATTTTTAAAACAAAAATTTTCACAAAAAATAAAAAACACAAAATATTCAAAACTATTTTCATCTTGTCACACCCTCACATTAGTACACTTTTTAAATAATAATAATAATAATAATAATAAACTCCTCAAAATACATTAACAAACAAAGTTTTAATCCTTTAAGTAGGCGATAAAGTATTATTAGTTAAAAAAATTATCTCTAAAAGCATTCTTAGTAGACTCAATGCTATTTTGGTGAACTAATTTGCAGAAATGTTCCAAAATATGTCCATAGCAATCTCACCAATTTGGTGAAAAAAAATTTGGTGAGTGACCAGCACTTAACATAATGAGCACTGTTCACTCACCAAATAATAAAAAACTATTAATTATTTATTTATTTATTATTATTTCTCTCATGCATCACACATGCACAACCTCCAATTTGAAAAAGATTATTTAAATGGAATAGTGGTAGTGGATAACTAAAATGCATTAATATATTTGATTCACTTAAAACTTAATTTGATTCCCTAGCATTAAAAACTGGTTCTCCAACTTTCAATGTTTTTTTTTTTTTTTTGACATTCCAATGTTTCATTCTTGAAAGGGATAATTAAAATGTTTGCTTAGCAGTAGATAAACCCTTCCTTCTAGAGAGAGAGAAGCTTGTGAGCTGTTTTAGTGCTGGGGGAGGGAGTCCTCCCGGAGATGGTTTCTCTCTAGCTTTTCTAAGGCTAGGGGAGTTTTTTTACCCTCCATGGTGTGAACCAGTGGAGGCTAGATCTCTCCTAGCCACTAGGGCTGTGGAGTTTTGTTCCCCCCGGCTTTTGCCGATGGTGGTTGGTGGTCCTCCTAGCCTTTGAGCTATGGAGTTTTTTCTTTCCTTTTCTATTTTGCTTTATTTTTTCTACTTTGTGTGGTAAAATAAAATAAAATATTTTGTTTTGATCCTATAGACTTGTAATTGGTAGCCAAGAAAATAAAATGCAAGAGAATATTTTTAAAGTCTAAAAAAAAAAAAAGAATTAGGAATTACAAAAGAAATAAAAAATAAAAAATAAAAGAAATAAAATAAAATAATAAATAAATAAAAGTAAAAAAAGTAAGATGATGAGGTGCACAACCTCACCATTTTAAATGTTGAAGGGCCGCATGGCCCTTCAACCAAAGAGGCGTTGCCTCTTTGATATTAAAAAAGAAAAAGAAAAAGAAAAAAGTAACGTGAGGCGCACATGCGCCTCACTTAAAGGAGAACAAGGAATGAGGCAGCTCATTCCTTCTGGACAGTGACGAAAAAGAAGGGAAAAAAGTAAGGAGGAGTGAGCCCTTAGTTCCACAAGAAGAGAAAAATTGTGATCTACAAAGATCTAATGGTTGGATCTTCAATCCGTTTTCGGAAACTTGATCCTTGCACTCGGATCTATTTTCTTATCGATTGTTTTTAGGTAAAACACTAAACTCATGATTTTGTGATTTTTGGGTAAAATTCTAAATATGAGTTTAATCATCTATATTCTTTAGGTATTTAGGCTTATTGGAGCTTACTTGAGGTTACCCAAACTTTGGGTTGAAGTTTGGTGAATTTGGGTAAGCTTTTTCTCAAGCCTTAATTTTTGGATATTTGATATTTGTAGGATTTTATGAGATTAACCATTAGTAAATGTCATTGAGTTAATAATATTGTTATTGGGGTTAAGTTTGGGGAAACCCTAATTTGATGGATTAGATTAATTTGAGATTTTTAATTATTTAAAATTAGATTATTAATTTGTGGGCTAATTGTGGTGATAGTGATAATTAACCCCAAATTAACCATGGGTTTTGTAGAAAAATAATTATTTGTGGGGTTAGGTTTTAATGTTGGTAATTTGAATAAATTGGTAGTTTTATTTATAAGCCTAGGAATATTGTTAAGTATGAGTTTAGGCAATTGATGGTAAAATAGTCATTGGGCAATTCAAAGTGAAAAATTAGTGTAATTATTGGATGGAAACTAAATGGATGCAATATGTTATGTACAACGGCACTTTGTGGATTGAGCTTAGGACTTGTTAGTGTTGGTGTGCAAGCAGTCAAGTGATATTTTGCTCACTGAAATACTATTATTTTTATGCATATTAGAATTGCAAAATATATGTGTTTTATGAATCCGAACGAACTGTATGTTGAATATATCTGTTTTGGTTGATTTAAGTAGTTTCAATTATGTTCAAATAATATCAATGATGTTATGAAATGATGTATAGATGAAATGTGTTGTATTGATTTAAAGTGTTTGAATGTGAGTTGCGGTTGAGATTTAAATTATGTAAAGTAGAATGATAAAATTACATGTTGATTGGTTTATCGTATTTGAAGAAAGCATGATTTGCAAAGAATAGGAGTATAGAGTTTGAACCGTAAAGCATAAAGCATGAACATAAGAATGAAAGGGAGGGTAAGCCTCATAAGGATGAAAGGAAATGTAAGTCTCAAAGGAATGAAAGAGAGAGTAAACCTCAAAAGAATGAAAGGGAGGGTAAACCTCACAATGAATGAAAAGACAATCATGAGCATGCATATCATTGTTTAAATTGTGTTATGTTTTCATGATATAGAATATTGTAGTTTTTATACTAGACATATTTGTATGCCTAAGAGTTTTACTGGCAAAGAACTTATGTATACTTCTAACGTCTAGTTGCATGATTTAAGAACATTGAGCTTTGACGTACAAGGGTATTGTCATGGTTCGGTATAAGTAATACAGTGTCCTGGGAGTAGGTAGACGAATTGTCGTGGCACATCAGTAAGAAGTGCCTGGATATCATAGTTTTACTCTAGTAACCGCATGGACAATTATGTGCCATAGACATAAAGTTGTAATGCCCTAGGATTTGGTGTTAACCATATTCGGAAAATGATAGTAAGCTCGTACTAAAGAGCGAGATGGCATGTTTTAAGCTTAGTGTACTTGGTTGAGACTCTATTGGTTGCGATATCAGTATGACTTCGGAGTAGGTAGATGGATTGCCGTGGTACATCAGTAAGAAGTGCTTCGATACCAGAGTTTTACTCTAGTAATCACATGGACAACTATGTGCCATAGACATGAAGTTGTAATGCCCTAAGGCACGGTGATATCACAGTTAGTAACGTTAGCTCTTTGTGCATTTAAGCTACCAACATAAAAGTATTATTGTAGGTGGGTGTATATGTAGTTGCTTCAAAGCCATTGGAACTTCTACGTATGTGTCCAACTACATAGTATGTTTTAAATATTTTCTGATAGTCGGTATTTGCTATATCAGCTATGGGGGTTTTTCAAACAAAATTTTATAAATTGTTAGTTGTTATAGTGTATGCGAGACTAAAAAGAAAAATGTTGGTTCTTTGTGAAAACTCAGTTAGTTTAATATCACTGAGGTCTCGGTATTAAGTATTGAGGCGATGAACTCATCATTTCACCTATACGGATGTGACAAACCCCCACAACCGTATAGATGATGTCCCTTTGACTGCAGGTACACCTGAGGACCCCGTAGCTGCGTATTTGGGATACTACGATTGAAGCACTCCGTGACAGTCGTATTGAGTTGGACTATGGAGTTCACTCTTTTGGGGTATTTTGTATATGGCTAGTAAAGTAGGAGTCACATATTCTTTTGTAATAATGGGTAATTGTAAGCCTTAAATAGTTAGACAGATATATGGCTCTTTTGTATGGACCACATGTATTTTTAGATATGCTTTCCGTTATGAGTTTTAGTGTTATGATTATTCCGCTGTTAGATATTACTCTGAATATCAGGTACATGATATGGAGCATGTACGTAGGTTGGCTGAGCGACACGTAGTCGTGCCACTATGATGACCCTTTATGTTTTAAAAATGTTTTATACAAAAAAATAAAAAATAAAAATAGGTCGTCACAGCAGATGGCATCAGAGCAGTTAGCTCTAGGGTTTGCTAGGAAAAGCGGCCGGAATGCAGAAACTTAGGATTTTCCTTAGAGTCTAGGAATACAAAAGAGCCTTAGGATTTTAAAGCTTTAACACGGATAAGAAGAAACTTTACTGAAATCTTTGTGTGCATTTTATGTATAAGGTGATGCATTTAACTTATGTACAATGTTGTTTACATGGCTTTTCTTGGTGCAGTCAAGAGAATGCCGCCAAGACGACGTAGAATTGTACAACGAGTTGAGGAAGAGGGATCTAAATATGGGAGTGGCGGTCAAACCCCTCCTCCTCCGCCTCATCCACCCCAGATGCCTGACTTTAGGCAGTTTTGGCAAGCTTTTATGGCTTCTGCACCTAGGGCAGTTGAGCGAGCTCCAGCTGAGGGTTGTACTCCAGCCCTATTTCTTAGACTTCATCCTACTAAGTTTCATGGAAATGAGGGAGCTATAGCTGCAGACGATTGGCTTACTTCTTATGAAGGGTTAGCCGAAACGGCTAAGTGTACCAACGAGTAGAAAGTTGAGTATGCCAGTCTTGTGTTCCGTAGTGAAGTACAACAGTGGTGGAAATCCAAGAAACTTTATCTTGTGACAGAATATGGATAGGGAGTTCCCATTCCGTGGGAACGCTTCAAGCAAGAGTTTAATGACCGTTTCCTCCCACTAGCTCAAAGGCAACGATGTGCAAAGGACTTCCTAGAGCTTAAACATGGGTCTATGTCGGTGGAGCAATATTCGGCGGAATTTTTGAGATTATCAAGGTATGCTCCATATCTTATTACTAATGAGGGGATCAAGGTTAAAAAGTTTCGGGGTGGCTTAGCGCCACGAATTCTTGAGCGAGTCATTTTCGTAAAGGTGGCTAATTATTCTGAGATGGTGCATGTTTCCACCATGGCTGAGATAGGGATTAAGACCGTAGCAGCAGATTACATGAGTAGGAAACGATCCATGTCTGCGGGGACTTTTTCTATGAAAAATTAAAATGACTTCTAAAAGTAAAGTGTGTGCATAAGTGTCAACAAAAATTAAGGCACAACGGAAAGTAAATGACACAAAGATTTTTGTTGACGAAGTGAAAACTCGGTTAAGAGAAAAATCACTCCGGGGCAGCCAAACCCAGGAATTCCACTATGCAGAAGACAAAGCTAGATACAAGATAGTAACACTCACATGTACCGATGCAGTGGTCGTACCTTGATCTCTGACGTGTAACCCAACACAAACGCTTCCCAACCAGGTTCACCTACCTGAAGGGGTCTTCAATGGAACTCCTTACCTTAGAGCCGACCTCTAAGATAGACTTCGATTTATAGCGTAGCAAACTTGAAAAATGGCTCTAGAGGAAATAACACGTCTCTAAGCTCTAATGGAATTCACACCGAATTCTTGCAGCTCTAAGTGCCCAAGGACCCCTATTTATAATCTGAGGGTCAGAATGGGCGTCAGGCAAAATAAGCCTGTGAGCCGTCCGGATGGTGGACCATAACCGTTCGGACGGACAACTGTGCGATAGGATTTTCCAAAATTTTTGCGGAAAAATCTTTCCTGTATTAGAACATCGTCCGGACGGGATGGCTCGATCGTCCAAACGGACGCACGTCCGCTGCAAAGTAATTTCCATAACAGGCTTTGCGCGTTCGGACCAAGGGGTAGGAGCGTTCGGACGGCTAAACTTCAACACGCAATTTCCATATCTGATACGCGTGCGTCCGGACCATAAGGGGGAGACGTCCGGACGGTTGAAGTCGAATCGTCAGTTACCATATACGATGCACCATCGTCCGGACCACAGCTGTCAGGCGTTCGGACAGTGAAATTCAAATTGCGATTCTTGCCTTACGGAGATACGCGTCCAGACAGTATACCACATCGTCCGGATGGTTGCTTGATCTTCCCTTTCTTGGAACTTGGAAAGAATCAGTGAACCGTTCAAGAACTGATAGGCGTCCGGACGTGCTGCTGAAACGTCCGGACGGAGCAAGTTGGTACAGAAGCTTCTCGATACGACGTAGGTGTCAGGACGGAAGAAACACGTCGTCCGGACGGATGATGCTGGACTGTCTGGCGTCCGGACGGGATGACACATCATCCGGACGGCTGACAGGGAACTTGAATGTTCTTCTAATCTTGACATCATTGAACAGTGGAATCCCTATTTGCAGCATCCTTACATATAAGTAATTTTGTCTAAACACAGAATGAGACCAAAATACTAACATTCTACACCACCGTTCAAGAAGCAAGCTACAAGTGGTAATGCAGGATCCCAGGGAAGAAGTAGCACTTATGCGAGTCAGGGTAGTGACAATCTTCAGAGATGCAGCAAGTACGGGAATCCACATTTGGGAGAGTGCAAATATGGGTCAGGTGTATGTTACAAGTGCGTCAAGTCTGGCCACTTTGCTAGAGAATGCACTCAAGCAAGTGGAAACAGAGGACAAGGGTCTCAGGCTAGCGTCAATCAACCTAGGCCTACCATTCCAACCAGGGTGTCTGCTATCACCCCCGAGAACGTCCTAGTGGAGGACAATGCCACTAATGTAGTTACAAGTATGATCCCTTTGTTTGGTAGAGTTGTTTGTGCATTGTTTGATTCGGGTGCTTCACACTCATTTATTTCCTCATCATATGTGAAGTTATGTAGAGTGAGCACTGAACCCTTAGAGCAGAATATATGTGTGGCCACTCCTGTTGGCTACGTGGTCACTTGTAAGAAGTATGTAAGCAATTGTCATATTGTTATCAAAGGGAGAGTCTTACCAGCAAAAATTAGCGGTATTTGGCATGATGGGCTTCGATGTCATTCTGGGAATGGACTGGCTATCGAAGTATAATGCCAACATGGATTGCCGGAAGAAGGAAATCACTTTTTGACCGCATGGCATGGAAGACTTCACATATTGTGAGTCTAAAGTGCAGTCTTCTCCGCCACTCCTCTATGCCGTTCAAGCTGTCAAGAATGTTAGAGATGGAGCACATGCTTACTTGGCGTATGTACAAGCTAAGCCTAAGAATAAGGCAAAGTTGTAAGAGATTCCGATAGTATGTCACTATTCAGATGTTTTCTTTGAAATCATGGGCTTGCCTCCGGACCGTGAGGTTGAGTTCTCTATTGACTTAGTGCCCGGAACTCAGCCTATTCACAATGCACCTTACCGTATGGCACCAACAGAGTTAAGGGAGTTGAAAGAGTAGCTTCAAGAGTTGCTTGATCGGGGCTTCATCCGCCCAAGTGTATCACCATGGGGAGCGCCGGTGTTATTTGTGAAGAAAAATGATGGATCACTGTGGATGTGTATAGACTACCGGGAGTTGAATAGGGTTACTATAAAAAATAAGTATCCCTTACCAAGGATCGATGACTTGTTTGTCAACTCAAGGGAGCCTTAATATTTTCAAAGATAGACCTTCTTTTGGGATACCACTAGTTGAAGGTGAGAGAAGAAGATATTCCCAAGACGGCGATTCGAACAAGGTATGGTCATTTTGAATTTTTGGTGATGCCTTTCGGATTGACTAATGCTCCTTCGGTGTTTATGGATTTGATGAACCGGGTATTCCACAAATACTTAGATTCTTTTGTGGTGGTATTTTGTAACACCCCGGTCCCATATTGGGAAGAGATGAATAGTTCACAGAGTGAATAGTTTATAAAGATACTCATGGGTGCTAAGTCCCACATTGCCTAGTTACTAGGTGAAACTGGGCTTTATAATGGATTCTAGGGAAGCTTCAAATTGACTAGTCCTTTTGGGGTGATAGCGCAGATGTGGCTAGCGCTTTTCCTTGGGTCGTTACAAATGGTATCAGAGCCACCTAGTAACGCCAGGTCATGTGGTACTGGAGCATTGCATGACATGGCCCTGACGGGGACGTCAGGGGTTTAAGGGGGGGAGTTTGTAACACCCCGGTCCCATATTGGGAAGAGATGAATAGTTCACAGAGTGAATAGTTTATAAAGATACTCATGGGTGCTAAGTCCCACATTGCCTAGTTACTAGGTGAAACTGGGCTTTATAATGGATTCTAGGGAAGCTTCAAATTGACTAGTCCTTTTGGGGTGATAGCGCAGATGTGGCTAGCGCTTTGGTCAAAGTATTGTGGAGTAACCACCAATCGCCAGAGGAAGCTTCGTGGGAATTGGAGGAGACTATGCGTAACAAATATCCGCATTTGTTTGCCTAGTAACCGAATTAAGGAAGTTGAGGCAGATAAGACTAATTTTGAATGTAATAAATTCTGCAGAGTTATCGATATTTTTCTCTCCCCCTTCTTTTTGTAGTTAGTGGAATGGAATATGGCTATTTGTTAACTATTCGATTAACATGTGCAATAACGACCTCAAGGCGTACACCAGACGAACCAAAGCGCACGATCCTAGTTTCCGACCACGTCAGGCATGGGAACGATTGATTAAGGAGTTGAAGAAACATACTAAGTAGGGAGCGCCCTACCTCTGAGGCCATTCAGTATGATCCGCCTACCGACAAGGACGAGATGAAGACTTTGCGTTGGGAAGAGCAAATAAAAATCCTAGACAATGATGACATTGACGAAGGGAGTACACGTTGCTCTGACTTTAGCTTTGAGGAAGGCCCGGTATGGGTACCAGAAGAGGAAGAAGCCGATCCAGAGGAGGACCCCCTCCTCGAGTACTATTCAGAAGAAGATATGTACGTCTACGTAACACAGGATAAGGTCGGCGTTATAGGCGGACCTGAGTATGACTCTGATACCTCAGGTACCTTCCATAGCTACTGTTGTAGTTGAGTGCTGAATTTCGGGGACGAAATTCATATAAGGAGGGGAGATTGTAATAACCCCGACCCTCTTTCAAGGGTAGAATAGTCTTTACGACCTATGAGAATGGATAACTAGACGGGAATAATAAACACTTGATTTTTTTTTACATATGAAAATTTTATTTATCAACCAGTAATTTTATGTGTTAAGTAAAATGCCGAATTTTGATTTGTATTCTAGAAATTTAGATTTCAAGTGTATTTTAATAATTGTTTTAAAGAAAATGAAGTTAACTCAACCGTTTTATGGTTGAGGGTTACCTTACTGAGCATTTTTCGCTCACCCCTTATTTTGTTTTTGTTTTCAGGTTATGAGCAGAGAGACCTAGGCGGCCGGGATGGGATCTAGGCTAGCATTAGGACATTGCATCTCAGTTACCTTAATAAGTGCACTTGCACAATAAATTTAGTTTTTCTTTAGATTTTCAATTATTGAATCAAGCATAATTGCTCTTTTCGAAATAACTGTTTCCGCATTGATTAAAGCTCTGAGTTTTAAAATCTTTATTATTTTATTTATTTAATTCAGCATATTAGCTAGGTTACCTAGTAGACCTTATGAATCTTTGCGGATTGGTGTTTGAAAATGGACGAACCTAACCCTTAGCGGTTTGGGGGCGTTACATATTTATTGATTACATATTGGTTTATTCGGCCAATCGTGCAGAGCATGAGGAACACTTGAAGGTTGTGTTGGAGAAGCTACGAGAAAAGAAATTATTTGCCAAATTCAAGTAGTGTGAGTTTTGGCTTGAAAAAGTAGCATTTTTGGGCCATGTTGTAAGCAATGATGGTCTAGCAATGGATCCCGCCAAATTATAAGCAGTTGTGGAATGGGAAAGGCCAACTAGTGTACGGGAAATCCGTTGTTTCTTGGGCTTAGCAGGGTATTACATGAGGTTTATTGAGGGGTTTTCTTCACTGTCAGGGCCACTCACTGCTTTTACAAGGAAGAAGGTCCCATTTGTATGGAGTGATAAATGTGAAGCCAGTTTTCAGGAATTAAAGCGCAGATTAGTTATTGCAACAGTGTTGACATTGCCTATGGAGTCAATTGGGTATGTGGTTTATACGGATGCATTGAAGAAGGGCTTGGGATGTGTTCTTATGCAACAAGGACGGGTTGTGGCCTATGCTTCAAGACAGCTGAAAGAGCATGAAAAGAATTACCCTACTCATGACTTAGAGTTGGCAGCAGTGATCTACGCATTAAAAATATGGAGACATTATCTCTATGGAGAGAAGTGTGAAATTCACACCGATCACTAGAGTCTCAAATACTTTTTCACACAGAGAGACTTAAATATGAGGCAAAGGAGATGGTTCGAAGTCTTGAAGGACTATGATAGCAAGGTGTTTTACCATCCAACTAAAGGTAATGTAGTAGCTGATGCATTGAGTAAAAAGTATCAAGAAGAAGAGACTGAACCAGAAGAAATTATGGGAGAGCTATCCCAGCAGTTCGCCCTTGTGCAGATTGATGAAGTGATGACAGGTGGACCTCCTATTATGGCAGCACTTGTGGTAGATCCTATGAGTATTAAAAGAATCAGAATAGCACAGGAAAATGACCCTGAGTTACAAAATCTCAGGGTTGGGGCCAGGCAATGAGAGGCAAATGGGTTCTATCTCACTGAAAACGGGACTTTAAAGATCAGCAATGGGAAAACAGTCATCCCTTGTGATACTGAGTTGATGAGAGATATCCTTGATGAAGCGCACCAGACACCCTACACTGTCCACCCTGGCAATAACAAGATGTATCAGGACTTGAAGAAGAGATATTGGTGGTGTGGCATGAAGAAGTATATTGCAGAGTATGTTGCACAGTGTCATTCTTGTTAGCTTGTTAAAGCAAAACTTCAGAATCCAGTAGGGCTACTTAAACCACTTGAAGTGCCCATGTGGAAGTGGGATTAGATCTCTATGGATTTTGTAGTGGGTCTTCCAAGAACACCAAGTGGACAAGATGCTATATGGGTTATTGTTGACAGATTGACAAAGAGTGCCCATTTCCTTCCCATCAAGATCACTGACTCGATGGAAAGGTTAACAGATTTATATGTGCAGGAGATTGTGAGGCTACATGGAGTACCTATCTCCATTGTGTCGGACCGTGACCCACGGTTCACTTCGAGGTTTTGAGAGAAATTACAGAGTGCTATGGGAACAAAGTTGAACTTTAGCACAGCTTACCATCCACAAACTGGCAGCCAATCGGAGAGAACCATTCAAACTCTCGAGGATATGCTTAGGTTGTGTGTATTGGATTTCAAGGAAAGCTGGATATGTCATTTGCCTTTAGTTGAATTTGCCTATAATAATAGTTATCAGGCAACTATTGGCATGGCACCTTATGAGGCGTTGTATGGACGCAAATGTCGATCGCCTCTATATTGGGATGATGTAGGTGAGAGACAGTTGTTGGAGCCAGAATTAGTGCAAGTGATGAAAGAAAAGATAACACTGATCCGGAAGCGCATGCTTACCGCGCAAAGTCAACAGAAAAGCTATGAGGATAAGCGACGTAGAGAGTTAAAATTTGCAGTTGGTGACATTGTGTATCTCAAAGTGTCACCAATGCGGAATGTATTCCGTTTTGGCAACAAGGGCAAGCTTTGTCCGAGGTATGTTGGGCCATTCAAGGTATTGAAAACCTCGAAAAACAGGATAAGGAGAAAACCTTGAAAAAAACAAAATAGGGAGAAAACCCTACAAAAAAAAAAAAAAAAAAAAAAAAAAAAAAAAAAGGCAGAGAGACAACATTGTGGAAAAACAAGGCAGGAGAAAATCTTGAGGAAAAACAAGGCAGGGAGAAATCCATAAGAAAAAACAACACAAGGAGAAAACCCTGGGAAAAAAAAAAAAAGGCAGGGAGACAACCTTGAGGAAAAAATTAAGATAGTGAGAAAACCTGTAAAAAAATAAAGCAATGAGACAACCTTGATGAAAAACATGGTAGGGAGAAAACCCTTAGAGAAAACCAAGACAAGGCAAAAACCCTGCAAAAAAAACAAGGCATAGAGACAACCCTGAGGAAAAATAAGGTAGGGAGAAAACCTTGAGGAAAAACAAGTCAGGGAGAAACTCAGTTGTCGATTTTTCAAAAACCGAGTCTTGAAGAGAGGGATGGACTTCGCCCTCAGATTTTTAGTTTAAAGAGATTAAAACTCGGATTTTCCAAAACCGAGTCTTGAAAGGAGGACCGGACTTTGCCCTTAGATTTTTAGTTTTAAAGGTAGAAATTCAGTTTTTCCAAAACTGGGCCGAACTTCCCCCCTCATATTTTCAGTATTAAAGTTCAAAACTCGGTTTGTTCGAAACCGAGTCTTGAAGTGAGGGTCGGACTTCACCCTCAAATTTTATGTTTTAAGAGGTTAAAAGTCAATTTTTCCAAAACCGAGTCTTGAAGGGAGGGTCAGACTTCGCCAACATATTTTCAGTGTTAAAGGTTAAAACTCGGTTTTTCCAAAATCGAGTCTTGAAAGGAGGGCTGGACTTCGCCCTTAGAGTTTGAGACTATGCCCTCAACTTTTCAGAAATTGGCTCTTAGATTGTTAATCTCACTTATAACCGTGACTATATCAGGCTTTAGCAGCGGTAATGGCGGGGTAGTTGTGTGATATATGCATTAAAGACATTCAAGTACAGAGAAGACAAGAACATTGCGTAACTACTGAAGATACACATAAAGAGAAGAAAATACAAGGATATATAATCAAGTTTACAAAAGCATCTCCCAACAGACTACACTTAGGAAACATTACCCCCCGGTAGCCTCAGCTCTATCTTCAGATGATTCCTCGAAGTCCGAAGGCAGAGAAGGTAACTCAATAAATGCAGGATCCAGGCCATGATTGTTCTCTTCAGGGAGGGTCGGATTTAACTCTTAGATTTTAAACTTGAAGGTTTCAACCTTGAAGAGAGGGTTGGATTTCACCCTCGAGTTTCAGGTATTTCAGGTTTAAACTCAGTTTTTGAAAAAATCGAGTCTTGAAGAGGGCGTTGGATTTAACCCCGAATTCGACCCTCTAATTTCAAGTTTCAGATATTACCGCGATTAAACTAGGCTTTAGCCCCTATGGGGGGTACATGCATTATGTTGTGTGTTAACAAGTTTGATTGCAAAAATCACAAAGGACTCACACAACTCTGGAAGATATTAAAGGAAAAAAGTTCTTTCATTCATCATCGAAAGAAGATTACAAAAGTTAAGGAGTACAAACTTTTTACAAAGTGTTCTCTATGAAATTGGATAACGAGCACCACCATTGGTAACTTGATCCTTGAAACACTCCTCAAAAGCATCCGAGATGCAATGAAGAGCTGCTAACAGAGCCATATCAAGAACTTTCCTCGTTGAAAGGGGTTCATTGTTCGAAGTAAGCTTCCCTGGCTCAATAAAATTTAGCTTGGAGAAGGAGGAGATGGATTCCTCGAGGAGACAGATGAGTTGCCTCTCTTTTTCTTCAAATCAGGGTTTGAGAGAGGCACATGCCTCTACTAAAATCACATGCCCAATATCCTCGGGAAGTGCAACAGATTAAACTCCAAGAAGCATCACTTGGGTGCAAGGACAACACAATAATGGGTTACAGACAGAAGTTCTAATGACCCATCAAAGGACGTGCTAAACTACCTAGAAGAGAGAGACGTGTCCCCCTAGTGTGCTCTTGTGTTAGACAGCCTCAAGAACCTAGGGAAGAAGAAAAGAAAGAAAAGGGCATGTGGCAGTAGTTGTTGAAATTGAAGAGCCTTCCACATACGGCATTAATGAAGATTGTCACAAATCAAAGCGTCTCCTGACAGAGACAATGATTGGAAGCTCCAGTTGGCAAACCTGTGACACTCAAGGGTTTGAAGCTAAAGAGTGCTCAAGCCTCGGAAGAAACGAGACCTCGAATTTTCTGAGACATAAAATTCTCATTCTTCGAGCATCTCTCGGATAAAGGAATTGGGAGGTAACTGTTGGGAATAATCTAACTCAGACCGGTCCACTCAGAAAGGTTATGGGCCTCCAGGCAAACATTGGCCCACATGTGGAACTCTAATTAAATAATGGGTCAAGCCGTCAAGTGGGAGACAGAATCCTAATACAAGTTTGCCTCCATTAACTATTGAGAATAATCCAACTAAGACCGGCTCACTCAGAAAGGTTACAGGCCTCCAGGCCAACATCGGCCCACAGGTGGAACCCTAATTAAATATTAGGTCAAGTCGTCAAGTGGCAGACAAAATCCTAATATAGGTTTGCCTCCACCTCTTAGCCTATAAATAGGCACTCACACCAGGTATAAAAAAAGGACTGAATTATCGTGCTTTAAGAAACTTTTCTCTTAGTGATTGACTTAGGCATCGGAGTGAGATGCACTGGCCACCTCGGCGTATTCTCTTCACATTGTTTGTTTTGCAGCGACAGTGGGACATGAAGACATTGTAGAGTGTGTTGTCCACAACATACCAGAAATTGTACCAACAGTAATAAATTGAGGAAGCCTTAATGAGACCCACCTATACAAATAAATATTTGGATTGTTTGAGAACCTATCTCAACAAGTGAATCTCATTGAAATTATCTTTCATAAAAGGGTGCAGCAAGTTTTAATTTCGGCAAACAAATTATAATCAATCATAACGACCATTCCGTCGACAAATTACAATCAATCCCAATTCATAACAGTCTCTCTGTGTCCAACTACTAGTGACTAATGTGAAGTGTCACCCACAGCGAGTATACAGTATTTTGGGAATGGACCAAATTTTCTATAAAAGTTGCTTCAATTTTTATTGTTGTTACAGTTTTTGGTATGGCCGTGCCAACTCACTCATTTCAGGTGGTCTTATCGTCCAATCGCTACAAAACAAACACAAAGAAAACACCTGGCTGGCGTTCCTCCCTCCAATGCCTAAGTCAGCTTCTGAGTGTATATTGAGTGCAAGTATAACAAATTGCAGTCTTTTTTTCATACCTAAGGTTTTGGCATATTTATAGGTCGAGTGTCAATTACCTTTTCCCCTTAGGATTTTGACTCTTTCACCTCCCTGCCCTAGGAGTGCCACCTAGGTCAAGCTTTAGCCCGGAACTGCTCACCTTCCAAACCGGGATTCTTTCTTTAATAATATCAAGGCGAGATTTATGGAGATAAATCTGGGATTAATGTAAATCCCGAATTTTTAGGAGCGAGGCACAGTTCCAAATATCCGGGACGAGACGGGGGTGTGTTTCCGGGATATCTGAGGCCGGTCAATTTGAGAAACTTTTTTGTTGTTGACCGAGTTTTTTTTTTTTTTTTTTAATATTCTTTCTCTTTTTACGTTTTGTTTTATTGATATTTAATGAAATTCAGCATGTTCTTTTGGCCACAAGCAATCGTAAACGAAGTTAAACCACTTGGACCATTTGCATTGGATGTTTAAACCATTTGCATTAATCAGTTTGGGATGGACCACCTCCATCACTGTGCCTTTCTGAAAAAATAGGCAATAGAAAGATCGACAATTGACATGCATTGTCAGGTGATAACTAATGTACATGTAAATATCGTTGAAATTGAAAAATAACGTTTTTAAACTTATGATAATGTGATAAAGTATTTCGACTTCTACAAATTACTCATTAAGACAGAGAGAGAGAGAGAAAAAAAAAAAAAACTTATTGCGAATCAATATTAAAAGAAAATGCTTAATCCAACTAAGTTAACTTTTTTATTGGCAAGTAGAAAAAAACAATACAAGTGCAGGAACATGACCTTATCAGCCATTCACTTTTAATTTATTGGGAGGATAGTAAAAGATACAAAGATAACTCCAAGAACATACATAGTAGAGGAGCTGGAGGTGGTCTATCACTTCCATAACATTGATATATAATTATTTTCTTCGGTTTTATTTATGAGTATTATCCTCAGTTTATTTGGTAGTATTTTCATAAACCTTTGGAGGAGCGTATTTTTTACCTATGCAGATGCAGATATGTTGTGGGCTACAAACTCTATAGTACGGACAATTTTTCAAAAAAAGAAAACATTCCATATCACGACGACAATGAACTACATCTGCTTCAGCTCTTGGTACCATTGAGAATGATATACCTGTCATTAGTATTTCATTAGTCATTATGATTATATAAAACAAAACAAAACAAAAAATTATGGTTAAGAAACATAAAGAACATCATATTGAAATGAAAAAAAAAAAAAAAAAAAAACTCGGGTTATTAGAGAGAGACTTACAAGTTGCAACTAATAAGACGATCAAAAAAGTCATTTTGAAAGAAGTCTTTTCCATAGTCTTCTCAATAATTATGTTTGAGAGTTTGTGGTGACTTGAGAATTTATTTGCTTGCTAATGATATTTCAACTCAATCTTTTATAGTGTGTCTGATTTTAATTTTGAAGTAAAGGAAAAATGAAAAATGGAAGGTCCAATTAATTTAGAATCTAAAGACAATCATAATATAATTAAATACAATTCACATGTACAACGAATGACTCTCTTTCAATTAAGGAAAGAAAAATATTTTCTTTTTGTAAAGTAATTACTTCTTGAGAAATGCTGCTAGAACATATCCTGGTGTTCTCCTGGAATGACATAAATGTAATTAAAAAATTACATCTATGTCCTTTTGGATGGCATAGATGTAATTTTTTAATCAAAAAATTACATATATGTCATTCCAGGAGAACACCAGAAGATGCTCTAGCATTCCTCTTAATTCTTTACAAGAGAAAGAAAAATTCATCAATTAAAAATGGAGTTTCGTTTCTGTCCATTTGGAAATTATTTTACAGTAAAGTAATTATAGACGCTTTTTTGCATGAAAGCATTCCTTTTTTATTGTGTAGGAAAGAAAGAAAATCCAAATGTTATGCTTTGTAAAGAAAGAAATAAAATATATATATATTTTTTTCTTTTATGTGAAGTAGGTAATAAATCTTTAAAAGGCTCAGAAAAAATTTAATTCTTTAAAATTGAATGAAAGTTCATCTACTTAAAATGGAGTCTCTCTCTCTCTTGTTTTTAACGAAAGAAATCTATATGATCAAAATCACGGTTGGTGCCATCCTCTTTTAGAATTTTAGGAGTATTTAGGCTCCATTTGTCAAACTTTTGTACTTCTTTCTTTCTTTATTTCTATTTTTAAAACAAAATCTTTCACGTACAATAAAAAACACAAAATATTCAAAATTATTTTCATCTTGTCACACCTTCACATTAGTACACTTTTTAAATAATAATAATAATAATAATAATAATATGATAATAATAAACTGCTCAAAATACATTAACAAACAAGTTTTAATCCTTTAATTAGGCGACAAAGTATTATTAGTTAAAAAAATTATCTCTAAGTATTCTTAGTAGACTCACCAAAATAGTTTTTTGGCTATTTTGTTGAGCTAATTTGCAGAAATGGTCCAAAATGAATCTCTAACAATCTCACCAATTTGGTGAAAAATAAAAAAAAATAAAAATTGATGAGTGACCAGTGCTCACCATAATTTGTTTATTTGTTTGTTTTTAATTTTTATTTCTCTCATCCATCACACACAACCTCCATTTTGAAAAATATTTTTAAATGGAATAGTGGTAGTGGATAACTACAATGCATTAATATCATTTAATTCACTTAAAACTTAATTCAATTCCACAGCATTAAAAACTAGTTCTCCAACTTCCAATGTTTCATTCATTTTTTTGTTTTGACCTTCCAATGTTTCATTCTTGAAACAAGTTTAAAAAGTGTACACCCCAGCATTTCTCTTAACAAAATTGATCACCATAAATAGGATCCGGCTTAAAAAGTACCACATATCTGCTGTGATTTTTCTACGGCTGAGATGCAAACAGCAAACATATGAAGGAAAAAAAACAAAACTCCGTCACTTCTCCGTTATAGGCAGCCTTTTTTTTTTTCTTTTTTTCGCGGCAGTACTTCCTGAGCAGCTGCTCAATAAGGAATCCACGAGTCCTGGCGATACTCCGCAATTTCGATCCCTTCCTACCTCATTACATCGCACATTTGCGACTGGAACTGAAGAAGTGACAACGAAGGCGTAGTGAAAGAAAAAGCATATTGTTGTCGCTGGGAAAGCTCCCAATTGGAGAAGAGGGTGATATCACTGATTGTGGTCGAGATTCGATGTCAATAAGTTGGGTGCAAATTTGGCGGCGAGCGAGCACGTTCCAGGCCTTCAAGACCTGGTTTCGAGTGCGGGATCGAAGTAAAACTCTATAGCATAGCCTTGTGAACTTGCTACTAGAATTGAAATTCAGAGAGGAAAACAGTGAATCAAAGGGAATAGAGTACAACCCGAGACTCAGAATTGAGATATGAGAGTAACCCGACAAAGGAAATTGGACTATCAAATTAGCCCACAAAGTTGAAATCAAAACGTTGGACGTTTTAGCACAAATCTGCAAAAAGAAAGAAATACCCAGATGAGATTGAAGGCAAATGAGACCTAAGAAGTGAACAATATGTGAGATTCAAAGTAGCCAACGAAGGTAAAAATCAAAACCCTAGAGATATTGTGCGAGAATACAAAGAAGAAGAAACACCCAGATGAAATTGAAGGTAAAAGAAGCCAAAGGAGCAGGAAAATTGGAGTAAAATGGAGGTGAGATGAGAAATGGGCAATTGGAGAAAGGGAAACGAGAGAGACAGAGAGTTCAGAGGGGTGTTGGTGTGGGAATAGGAAATGGAAGAAACAATCACATGTGAAACGGTGGGAGTAAAGTTTCAATCAGAAAAGAGATAGAGGGAATAAAGGGAAAGAAATCAAAAGGCTTTTGCCTGGTACCGTGTTTTTGCGAGGTTTCCAAACAAAATTGCCTTCAATCATCACGGCGCCAATAGAGAGAGAAAGATTTTGCTACGTCGGCCACCCCAAGAAGGATCCGACAGAGAGGTGACAGAGTTTTATTTTTTGTTTCATATGTTTGTTGTTTGCATCCCAACCATAGAAAAAAATCACAGTAGATATGCGGTACTTTTTAGTACCGCATAGAAGGCGGATCCCCATAAATAAAGGAATCAAACAATATTAGAGTCATTCTTAAATGTTGCATTAAATGCTAAGCAGTTTGAAAAAAAAAAACCATTCATCTCCTTTACACCTTCAAGATGGCAAAAATAATTACAGTAGCATTAAAAACTTATTCGATCTCCAACGACCTTTCTGTCGACAAATTACAATCAATCCCAATTCATAACAGTCTCCCTCTGTCCCACTACTAGTGACTAGTGTGAAGTGTCACCCACCGAATATACAGTATTTTGGGAATGGACCAAATTTTTTGTAAAAGTTGATTCAATTTTCATTGTTGTTAGAGTTTCTAGGATGGCCATGATAGCTCACTCTTTTTCGATAGTCTCGTCGTCCGATCGCTGCAAAACAAACACAAAGAAGATAACAAATAGGGGTTTGGTTGGCGTTCCTCCCTCCGATGCCTAAGTCAGTTTCTGAGTATATATTGAATGCAAGTATAACAAATTGCAGTCTTTTTTCATACCTAGGGTTCTGGCATATTTATAGGTCGAGTGTCAATTACCTTTTTTCCCTTAGGATTTGGAATCTTTCTCCTCCCTGTCCTAGGAGCGCCGCCTAGGTCAAGCTTTAGCCCGAAGCCTCCCACCTTAAAAAGAGCATATTGGTCACTGAAGAACCTTCCTAAAATGGAAAGAATTTCCTTGGTGAGTAAGCCAAAAGTCATGGCATGCGCGCAAGAGGCATGACTCATGAGGTTTGCTCATATATATATCACATGCGTTAAATACATTCTTACAGTAGTAGTTTTACTTGTTTTATCAACAAAAATCTGAGTTTCTGTCATGTGTTATAGAGACATGTATAATTTAATAGAATTTTTTCTCTCTCTTTTATTGTTCAAGTATCAAATGCTTTTTTTTTTCATTATTTTATAATACTTTTCTCAAATAATTAATAGACAAAAATTTCTCGATTATATTGCTTCCTTGTCCTAATTTTCGTTTGTCCCCATTCAAATGTGGGGGGATTCTTCTCTTTACCTAAACTTCTTTCCTTTTCTTTTTTTGTGAAAAGGATGAAGCTCTCTCTCTCTCTCTCTCTCTCTCTCTCTCTCTCTCTCTCTCTCTCTCTGTGCACGTGTGTATCGGGTTGGCATAGTTGGGCATGAGATAATATGATTCCCGAAGAGTACCGTTGGATGGGATTGGTGGCCGGGAATGTCTCAACGGCTGAAATTGCTTATAAGCAATTAGCTTAATCGATCGAACAAAATATAACAATAATGAAGTTTATTGCAATCACTTCATAAATGATAAAACCTCTCCTAGACATCACACAGACTCACACTACATAGACATCAGACCAATTATATAGGTTTTATAACACTTCTAATTTTCACATCCCTTGTCAAACTTGGGGCACTCAATGAAATTTACGCAACCCAATTACACAATAATGGTTGACATTAATGCATGCACACCTAGTCACATATATATTTAGCTTAAAAAATAACCTTGATAAGTACGTAAATACATATATATATAAATAAAAGCCTACTTTTAACACATAATTGAATATATGCAGCATTTCTTGTGGGAATAAGATCCTCTTAATTTCAAATGAAATGTCAGAATTTAAAGTTGATACATCTAACGATATATATGAAGTTCATGTTGACACATCTTTTAAAAAATTAACCATCATATATGATTGGGTTTCACAAGTTTGACAAGGCATGGGAAACTCATTATTCAAAAAGCCCTTAATAATTGGTCTTATTAATTAACGCATGGGAAAAGCATGAGTTAAATGCTGCATACAAGCAACAATCACATGCATAGTAAATGGGATTGACTGTGCTCAGCGTCCCTCAGTTTGCTTATAAAAATACTCATATTCTCCTGATGAGTGATCTCGATTAAGATGGGAAAGATTAGGGGCACCAATTAATTTCGTAATGTTTATTGAATTACAAGTTTGATCAATCACGTGTATTTATTAACAAATAAAAACATGTAAATAAACATACCAGTAAGGGATTTGGAGATATGGAGATATATAATTCTCCAAGCTAGGCAATACTCCTAGGAGGAGAATTTTCTAGTGGACAACAATTATAGAAGCCTATTTTGCTGTGTTATTAACCATTCTCCTTTTCATTTTCATTTTTTATTATTTGAAAAAAAAATACTAATAAATGCATCTTTCAATCAGATTGGAGTTAATAAATGCAGTAGCTGAAAGAATGCATTTGGTACTACTTTGGTCATTTGTTTGAGTGAAGGCATTAATTATAAATCCACTTTTGTCTAGTGGTTTAGAGTTTTAACAAATAGTTTCATAAATTTTAAAAATTGATTAATCAATTTTTTTAGGATAAGTTAAAAAGAACAAATTAGTTATTCAAGTTAAAACATTTTACATAATCTGTTAATGTGTTAAAGATGTGCACCTAACACATTTAACTGAAAAAATAAACCTAATCAATAAGATAAATTAATTAAATACAAATAAATAAAAGTCTATGTATCAACATATAAAAGTCTAAAAATTATTTTAGTGGATTGATGTGGCAAACGAGACGTCATATTGACGGTATGAATTTTACAAAGCATAACATTCTTTCTTTACAAAGCATAACATTTGGATTTTCTTTCTTTACAGAGAGAAGAAATAGTTACTACACAAAAAAAGGAATTATTTCATACAAAAGAAGCGTCATTAATTACTTTACAATGAAATAATTTTCAAATGGACAGAAACCCCATTTTGATGTGATAAATTTTTCTTTCTTTGTAAAGAATTAATTACTTTACAAAAGAAATTGATTTTCTTTCCTTAAATAGTGATTTATTGTACGTGTGAATTGTGTTTAATTAATTAGATTATGGTTGTCTTTAGGTTCTAAATTAATTGTCCTCATGAGCGATATATGGGATGAAGGTTAGTCAGGTGTGAGGGGTTATCTCTCGCACCCTGGATAGTTCGGTCTAAAGGGTTATCTCTCACGGCCGGTTTAAATAAATTCTTAGGCCTCGTTTCGTTTACGGAATATGTATTCCATTAGGAAAAAAATAGTTATTCCTATGAATAAAAGAGAATGGAATGAAATGATTATTCCTAATCTTTAGTTTGGTAACAACTCATACGCCTTAATTAAAAAAAAATCAAATTATAAAAAAACTAAAAACTAAAACAAACAAAAAAAATGTTTTATTTTTATTTTTGAAAAATGTTGGGTGTCCGACCACCCACCAAAGAGACGGGGGTGGCCGCAACCACCTCCGAGGGACCCTGGGGTGGCCTGTGCCACCCCCCATTACACCGGGGGTGGTGCGACCATCCCTAATGCGTTATGTGGCTAGCTTACCACTGATTGGGGTGGTCGGCCAACTAAGGTTAGGGTTTCATTTTTTTTTTTTTTTTTGAAAAAAAAAATCGAAAGAAAATAAAAAATAAGAGTACTTTTTTTAGAAATTGTATTCAATTCCCATTAGAATAGCTATTCCTCTCATTTTTTAGAGGAATCGGTATTCTTCTTCGTAAGGGTATAGCTATATCAATGGGAATATGGTAGTCAACTTGACTACGTGGATTTTAAATTTATATATTGAATCACTTCGCAATAATACGAATAAATTATACTATAGTAAGGGTTATCGAACCACAGAAATTGAGGGGTTGTTTTGCGTAACGGGATACTTAAGGAGTGTATTTAACTTAACTTAAAAAAAAAACAAAAAAACAAAAAAAACAAAAAAACAAAGTAAAAGTTGTAAAATTGAAGCTACAATGAATCAAGTGATTTAAAACTAGAAAATGAAACAAACTTAAAAGAAAACTTAGAGTAATGATCTTATCAAATCCTTAACCAATGGAATGTTTCACGTCTATATAGATCTTCCTAATATGCATGATATGAGCGCGTAATGGGCATCAACCATTACAGATGCCCATTACAACGACCTCGACATGAAAATACTTTAATTAAAACGTAATAATAAAGTACCTAGTTTCACATTAGACAACTCCACTTAAAGATTAATCTATAATTGAAAAACGTTTACACTACGAAATGTGTGAAGTGATTAATGCTCCCTAACTTACTACTCTATAAAACATCCTAATAAGCATACACAATACATGAAAACTCTAATTATGCCACAATGATAAGGTATCTAATTCCACACTGATCTATTCCACATAAAAGTTACACTACAATTGAAAAACATTTTAGACTATCAAAGGTATGAAACGACCGGTGCTCTCTAGCATACCCTATGAGGTGACTCTAATAGGTAAACACACATCATGTCAAATAGAACCATTGCAAAGACATCGTTCCCTTTCAAGAACGTTGATTTTACTCAAGAAATCTAAAAAAACTCATAGACAAATTAACTTTTTTTCATGAATAAGTGGATTGGAATAATGAAGACAAAACCTTTTAGCATGGGTTTTACAATCCTCTAGCCCTTCACAATCATCAAACACATCTAGAAAATCCTAAGAACATCAAGAACACTCCATGGTTTTGGAAAAGATTTCGATCAAAACCTTAAGGAAGGGCTTTTAACGAGACATGAAATATACTAATCTAAGGATCAAATGTAATTAAAACAGTAAAGAATCAACAAGAAAATGAAGAACAACAACTATATTAAACTAAGAAAATTTGGATTACACAAGGAATTGAAAAACTAAACTAAAACTTGAAGAACAAAGAAGAAAAAGAAGAAGAAGTTGCTCTCTGGATTTTGGCCCAGAAAACGTGCATCAAAGGAAATGAAAAGTACTAAAATTAACTAAGATACATCTGAGAAAATCGAAACCCACAAAAGATGCATAAAATAAACCTAAATCCTAATCCTCATATTTATAAAGAATTGGATTTACAAAAAGACTACAAGAGTTAATTTTAGCCAAGTATTCAGAGCTGGTCACCGTCCATTTCTGTCCATAGAACTCAACTTTTGATTTAGATTGCACAAAGATTTGAAAATATCTGGACCTTTTAGAAGATGCGAAGTCGATCGATCGATTTTATCATGTTCTGAGAATCGATCGATCGCATCTCGATTGATCGAAGTTGGGTTGACTAAAAGTCGATCGATTGAATTATTGGTTGTGCAAATAATCGATCGATCAAAATGCCTTGAACGATTTTTATCTTTTCAGGATCAACCTTGAACTCTGAAAATGACCAAAATTCCATTGTTGTATTTTCATGTCTAATTCAAGTATTTTGAACTAGATTTCAACTAAGACTTGAAAGTAAGACATAACACAAAACTACAACAAAACGTTATATATACAACACAAACTAGGTCTAATAAATGCAAATTAAGGGGTATTGAATCGAATAATTCAAGACTTATCAGAATAACTATTCCAAGGAATAGACCCCTACTAAACAGAAGAATAACTATTCCTATGGAATAGTCATTCCATTCCAGGGGTCTATTCCGCGAACCAAACGAGACCTTAGAATATTTGGTCACCCTTGTCTTTAGTCTAGTCTCCTTATAACAAATCGGCTTTTTAACTATTTTGAACATGGGTTAGTAGAAGATGAAAATCATAAATAGCACTTTATTGTAAGAATTTTGTTTTATATGTATGACTGTGTAACCTTATAGCATATGGCTATGATTTTATAGATCTTTATGCTAAGAGCTTTATATTCCTGATCTTTGATAAATGAAATACTCATATCTTTCGTTAAAAAAAAAAAAAAAGTTCTAAATTAATTGGACCATCCATTTTTAATTTTTCCTTGACTTAAAAATTAAAGTCTGACACACTATAAAATATTGAGTAAGAAGTTTGATAGAATATGAATTGTAGTAGGGAAAATGAAGAACAGAAAGGGAAAAGTGAAGAGCAATAGCAGAGAGAAAACTTGGAGAGAAAGAAAACTTTGCTTTTTGTATTTGCTTAATCGAGATCAATACTGAGATTACAAATATATATAGTATCTAACTAATCACGTGATTATACAAATTACAGACTCTTGCCAAACCGTCAAATAACAAATTAAACTCTACACTAAAAATATAGACACGTGATTAAAATAATCGTGATAGAAATAACATTAGAAAACAAATTAAATTTTTGAGTACTCATCGATCGCAAACTCTCTCCAACATCAATAATCAGAAGATAATGGAGAAGGTTTCTTTCAGAATGACTTTTTTTATCATCGTATTTGTTGCAAATTTTGATTTATTCGCTATAATAATCCTATCTTTTTCTTTATTGTAATTATGTGAGTTTTTATCTCTCTTAACCATAGTGGTTTTTTTTTTTTGGGGGGGGGGGGTGAAGTTGTATGATCATATATAGTGACTAATTAAAGAATTAATACTAATGACATGTATGTCATTCTCAATAGTACCAAGAGCTGAGGCAAATGTAATTAATTGTCGTGAAGATATTACATCTTTTGAACTTTTGAAAAATTGTCCGTTTTATAGAGTTTGTGGCCCACAAGATAAATGCATATGCTACAGAAAAGAAGAAGCTACTCCAAAGATTAATGAAAATACTCCCAGTAAACTAAGGGTGGTACTCATAAATAAAACCCAGAAAAAAATAAGGAAGAAAATAATTATATATCAATGTTATGGAAGTGATAGTGTTAAATGTAATGTACATAATATTTATAACTTCCAAGATCTTAACTATCATAATTTTCACAATAAATAGAATAAAAGAAATATACCAGAATTCATAGCAATAAAAATATTCTTCAAATAGTTTCTCTCACTTGACCCTCTTCAAATATACAAAGCTGATGGATATTGTACATATTTATAGGGTAGAGAGAGGACCCGTTTTCTTTGTTTTTTTATCACTATTAATTCTACTTCCCATTAAAGTTAGAATTAATTAATAAGAAACATTAACTTTTCGAAGTTAATTAACCAACACTTTATTAAGGTGTATTAATTAACTATTAACCAACATTAAGAGTCTAATAAATTGTCTTATGTACTATTTCATGTGGGACATTAAATTCTTACAGATAGATCACCCCTCCTCTCAACTATTGATTTTGGAGAAGTTATCTTTGCGTCTTCTACTATCCTCCTAATAAATTAAAGGTGAATGGCTGATAAGGTAATGGTCATGCACTTGTAGTTTTTCTGCTCGCTAATTAATAAAGAAGTTAACTTCCGCGATATTGTATGTCGTGATTGAGATTAATACTATTAGTAACTCCTGGCCATGCATGTCGTCTCTGGTAGGGGTGGGCGCGGGCCGGATTGGGCCGGATTTGCATGTTTCCCACAACCCGCCCCGCAGTGAACGAGTTTGAAAATCAAGATCCGCAACCTGCATAGTGAATGGTCAACCCGCTGGACCTTGGGTAGTGCGGATCGGGACGGGTTCATGCGGGTTCGGGTTTTTATTATTATTTTTTTTATGGGCCCAAAACCAAAAAAATAATTCACAATCTTGTTAACCCAATTCAAAATTTGAAAATCCCAATTGAATCAACCTCACCAGCAAACAATAACAAGAAGAAAGAACTAGAATTATCAACAAACCTAATTGTAAATAATTTATTTATTCTTTTATGTGATTGTAGATTGAATGAGTATGTGTATGTGAGAATATAGAGATGAAAGTGTATATAAAAATGGAATAAGAATAGAGATGAAATGGATAGTGCAGAATTGAATGAAATCAAAGGTACACAATCTGGGCAATTCGTGAGTCTTATAATTTTTTTGGAGAAAATTTGATGAAATCAAAGGCACACCCCTAGTCATGATTCTTATAATTTTTTTGGAAAAAATTTGATGGTACGAGTATAAAGGGATTGCGGGGCGGGACGGGTGTGCGGGTGAGAAAAAATTTAATACCGCAACCCTCCCCATAAATCACGGGTTGGCATATTTAGGATCCGCACTTTTTTAGAAATGTCTTATATCCATTATTGACGGGGCGGGTTGGTGCGGGGCGGGCCGGGTTCGCGGGTGCGGGTGAGTTTTGCACACCCCTAGTCTCTGGTAATATTAATATGCATTGACATTGTTTTCGTCGTTGATAATCAGTATTGTTTTTCCCAATTTCTGTTTTAGTTTACTTTATATATATATATTTCTCAAATTGTCTTATTTTTAACACCATATATAAGAAATTCCAAGTACTACTCAACACAATGTACATCAATACCAAAACATTCATGAATTAAGCTAACAAAATACGGTAGCTAATTATGCTAAAATATCACAAACCAGGAAGTCCAACATTTTAGCATAGCATTGTATGACAATAGTTGAAAAGTTAACTGTACGTTGAATTTTAGAGATGTTTCTCATCACAAAATAACTTCCGAGATTAGGTTAATTGTCACATGAAAATTTTGAAACATCTCACAAAATTTCTCACAAAATTTTCATGTGACAACCAAACTTCTGAGATTCTATAACATAACATATAAAATTTTGGTCGGTAAAGACTAAATTCTTTGCATGCAGTAGGGTGATATTGACGAGAAAAGAAACTGTTACAAATTTACAATTAGGAGTTGGTATGCATTGTGCATCTCTTAACAGATTGGCGATGGGAACAACTGAAATGTTTACAAAAAAAATAAAATGTGCAAATTTGGCTGTGATATCCCACGTCATAATTGTTAATTACCCAATAAAAGTATTAAGTAGATTTTCTTTTCCATTCGGAATCAGTTTCTTAAATATAGGCTAAAATATGAAATACTAATTTTGATCTTTACCTCATTAAGTTGTTGGATTTGATATTAGGCTGAGTAGACACAAATTTTGGGAGCTGAAACCATTGTGGTTTTAATTATGAGAAATTTATTAGAGAGAGAGAGAGAGAGGTCATGCTGGACTCAACCGAAAAATAAATTTAGGGATACCCGACCATCTATTGGACAACTGAATTTTATATACAATTTAAACAGTTAATTATTGTGATTTTTAAAATGCAAAAAGCAATTTTTTTTTTTTTTCCTGGAATGGTTTGAGTTTTCAATTTTTTTTTTTGTTTTTTTCTTCGTTCTTTCTTCCTGGCAATGGAATGATTGAACTTGATTATCTATTCTGGGCCTTCTGGCAAGGAGTGGCTAGTGCAGGTCCTTTCATAATGGATATGTCCAATAATTTCGCTCTTTTTATTAGGCTTGGCAGCAGATCATACGCAACTGGGCAAACCATAATAATAATAATAATAATAATAATAATAATAAAAAGCAGTTGTTTAAGGCCCTCAATTTAATAAAGCCTCTATTTAATGAATATTAATAAAACTTTTTTTTAATAAAAAATATTTGAAGGCTTGATTATAGTTAATATTCTTTAATTAAGGCACTTAATTATAGCAATAAGTAATTAAAAAAATTAATATCATTTAATTCTCCAACATTCAATTCTTGAAATAAGTTATAAAATTCATAGTATTAAATAAGAGAGTCAAATAATATTAAAGACATTCTTAAATAAAACTCATTTTTTTTAATTTAAACATTCTATCCCTATAAGTAATGGAGATAATAAAAATACTAATAATATTCAATTACGTTGTAAGGAGCCTTTTTTTGGCTTTTAATTTGATGAGAATTGAACAACCAAAATTTCAATAAAAATTTGAAGGGACAACAATAAATTTTGATCTCAAGTGCTAATTGGATCATCAATTTTGCATCCCAAAGAGTGAGAAAAATAATTTTTAAATAAAGTTATAATATTAATGTTAAAATAAATATTATTTAAATAATATTTAATAAAGAAAATGCCTCACTTAGACTTGTCGTCTTCTAGGCCTTAAAATGTTTCGAATCGGCCCTGGGCTCAACTAGGTGCCAGTGGGCTATTCCCCTCCAACTCCCTCCTAAAAAAAATAATGTTAAAAAAAGATTTTTTAATTTTGTCCCCTAAAAAAAAAATATAGTAAATCCTCCTTAAAGTTAAATTCCTAGTTCCCTTTGACAGCTCTTTCTTGGTCCATTCATTTTTTTTATTTAACAAAGGCTATGTTGTCAAACCTTGATCTGGTGGTGATCCTACATTTTGAGAAGGAGGAACTCAAATTCGGAAAATGATTTACGAAATTTAAAAATTGAAATAATTTTTCAAAACTAAATAAGCTTTTTAGGTTAAACCAAAATATTTTGGGTTTTGACTATGATTTTCAGTCGCACCAAAAATAAAAAATAAAAATAGGAAAACAAATTTAAGAAAATATTTTATACCGAAACAAATAGCATTAAAGTTATTATATATATAATATGTATCAAGCTCAATAATGAAAGTCATCCCTTTAAAATAATAATAATAATAATGAAAGTCATGATAATACCACTAGGTCCTCCGTTTGGACCCTTTCCCTATTATGATTTATGAGTCACTTAAGTACGTAGAAGCTAGGTTTACCGAATTTACGTACGCTAATAAAAATTTTAAATTAAGCATGAGAAGGCCGGTGATCGATATATAAGAGAGATTGTGCGTGTTGATAAGAAATAAGAATTGGACCACTCGTGACTTTTATTATGGTTATCACGGCATTAAAATGCGTTGTGTCAAGAAATGTACGTTTATACATATAAGTACAACCCCATTCCCAGACGATGTGGAACGTCACAATAAAGGCAATAATTTTGATGAAGTGCTTTAATAACGGACTTGCATATTGTGATAGAATCTATCCTAACAAGGATAAAGATTGCCTTTTCTGGTTGATCGATGATAAGTTGGTAGGTTGGAAGAGGGAGCTGGTCCGACCACCAAAACCCCACAAAGAAGTAGTGCTTGTAGTGTGAATTATTGTTTGATTGATACTCTTATTGCATTCATAATGGTCTTTTCATAATTTTTTTTAAAAAAACAAATTCAACTATAAAAAAATTTAGGTTAAGGGTCACTTTTTTAAACTATCAAACAACAAATTCTTAAAATGCTTCTTTACTTTAAATGAATATTATTTTTAAACATTCATAATAACATTGTCACATGAACATTTTTTATTCATTCTCTGATCCCACTGATTTCTCCTGCAATAGGGCATTCATAGTTGCTGTCAAGGTCTCCATTTGCTTCTTGATCTCAGCCAAATCGCCCACTTGTTTCTGCATAGCATCAAGATCACGTTGCATCTGCGTCATCCTCGTGCCTTCTGCCATTTGTAGGATCGTTGGAATCTAATACCAATTGTAAAGAACTATCTTTCTTCAACTGTAATTCTTGCTGGAATGGTGAATGCTATTGAATGGATAGGTGGATGGGTTATATGTATGAAATGATTAAGGAAAGGAAATGAAGGTATACTACAATAGCTATATTGATTGAATCCAAAAGAACATAATCTGGGCAATTCGAGAAGCCCAAGGTCTCCAAAGTATCAAGACCCGAAATAGGCTAAAACTTCCAATCCATATTACAAGGCTCAGTAAAACTACTTAAAGCCCAAAGGAAAAGACAAGTAATAAATTTAGCCCTAAAAAACAGGCTGAATTTCTGGCCCACGAATGTTCCTGTATAACAACAACGTGCATGATATCTTCATCTCCAAAACACACCGGTTAGCTTCACCAGCTGTAGCCCAAGCCTCCAATGCAAGCCAGCTGTAATCCACCTCCTAGTGAAATGCCCACCAACTGTATTTCACTTTCTCCTTGAGTACACGAGAGACTGTAACAACCCGCTTTTTACAAAAAACATAAGTGAAAATTTCAATTTTCGCGTGTCATTACGACGTCATCAGAGTTAAATAATTAGCAGTGGAATGTATTTTTTTCTTTAAAACTTAGGAAACATAATACGACAGAGTTAACTGAATTACCTCATTATATTAAAACATGAACCATGTGTTCTAATACAATAAATACACTCAAAGCAATAACATATGCGCCACATGCGGCACGTAATAAATGCCATTGTTTTATCCTACATATCAAATATTACATATTAAAAGTCTTAGCCTTAAACATAAATGCTATTAGTTCCTTCCTTCCGCCCTGCAAAAACTCGTATGTGTCTGTGATTAACACCACAATCCCATACTGTTGGAACAATGAGTCAACTGTCTCCAATAACATAATGAAATACTGAATCATTTAAAAGTACACCACTCAATATTATGATGACAATTATATATATGCATAATCTTAGTCTTTGCCTTTGGATTTTAACCTGCAGTCTAGTTATTACTTATTGTCTCAGGACTTAAGCCATCAGTCTTAATCCTGATTAGTGCCAGAGGACTCTGACCTTCGTCTTACCATTATTGGTGATTACTGATCAGTGCCTGAGGACTCTAACCGCCTTTGGTCTTATTTGAACCTATGGTATGAATCAGCACTACCTTGAGACTCCAATCCTCGGTCTTTTGTCATGGGACATTAACCTTCGATCTTCAAAGATTGATTGATGCCTTGGGACTTTAGTCCGCAGTCTATGATCCATTAATGCCTTAGGACGTCAACCCTTGGTCTTTTTACTAAACAAGTTCATATCTTCTCACAGTAAATATACAATGACAGTTTATCAACATGTTCACCATTCATGACAATAAAATAAACATGATTCCAAACAAAATGCCAAGCAACTTGTAAACAATTAAAGAAACCAGAAATCAAAACATCATCAAAGACCACCACGTATCCCCAGTGAGTAAGAAATACTCACAGTAATTTCTTTGCTTCAGAAAAGTGTTCACACAAATATTAACTGTAATATAATTTAATACCAATAATAATGAATTAGTACAAATCACTAATAGACTCATATTAACTCTATTTTCATTTTTAACCCTTAAACTTTAACATAATCTCTAACATTACATATAAAATGAATTAATTATAATCTCACATATTTCATATGGGCATTATAACAGTATTTATTATTAAATGATCAAAATACCATTTTTCTTTAAAAATGGTTATTTACATATTATTAACATAACATTCACTATAACAATAGACATAACAATTAATATAAAAAATTGTCATAGTTTATAAAATAATTCTAATTTAATCATTTATAAACATTTGGGCAAAATAATGGCATTTAAATGCCTTATAATATTTTAAAAGTATTTAGGCAGCATAACTGCGCTTTTATAAAATATCATCTTTTTATTCGAACATCATGACGACGTATTTATCAATTAAATACTCTGCTTTGAAAACCCTGTTTCAAAAACCAACGTTAAAAACATTAGTGTCTATTAACTTATAAATAGTCTAATAACTCATAACTCAAAACTTCTAATAACTTTAACTTTATAAAATCAACATAACATTTAATAAGGAACTTACCCAAAATATCCAAGGAAATTTGATACTTATATCTATTATTTTGTCTCTTTTCTATCATTATCTTTGTTCTTTGTCCTATTCTTTCATTTTCTACCCATCAACCGAGAGAGAGAGAGAGAGAGAGAGAGAGGGGTAAGTTTATCTTTTTCCTTTCTTTCTTGTTTCTTTCTTCTTCTATTTTTCTTTTTATTCTCTCTGACTCCACTGCAGGTGAACCGAGAGAGTGAGAAGCAGAGAGGTGAAGAGAGAGAGAGAGAGAGAGTTACCCGATGAAGCAACACCACCAAAAGAGATGAAGAACTGCTGGAATCCAAGGGAAACAGAGAGAGAAGAGCTCTCTAGTTCTTGTGTTGATGCAACCCGGCTGAGAGAAGAGAGAGCTAAGGGAGAAAGCTCTCTGTTTTTGCACCACCAAAACAGAGAGAGGGAAGAGATTACAGAGAGTAACCGAGAGAGAAAATGAGAGAATGAAGAAGAGAGTGATGCGTGAATGAAGGGAGGGGTTGCACCTATATTTATACACTATTGAAAGGCCAAGATCGGTTTGAGTCACCATTGATCAAAGGTTGGGGATTACACAAGTGTTCGGTGGGCAACAAGAAGATAGAAAACCATCCTTTCAAACTCTAATATCTCTTATCTCCTTCTAACCGGTACTTAGATTTCTAACTAACCATTCATAAACTTAACTCGGTTCTCATACTGATTAAACTGATTTAAAGGGTATGTGTGGGCTGGGGCTGGGGCTGGGCACCAACGTGTACTGGGTTTGAAATGTTGATGGGCTGGGCTACACATGGGCTGGGTTTGATCATGTGGGAATACAATGGGCCTACAATGTTATATATTAATTTTCGTCCAAATCAGAGGTAGTATTTTTCGCGGATGTTTTCGTACTCTTAACGAAATCCAAAAACTATGAAATTCGGAGGATAGCTAGACGACTTCGAGATGAGCATTTTGACTTTCGAATTGACCAAAACGGAGTTCATTTGACTCATTTTCTGTCGTTCCAAATTTTAAAGTCCATTTGAACTTTTATTAAATTGAAACTATATACGCTTTTTAATCAATGAATATTTATTTTCATAAATATTCATATATATTCTTTTGCCTTATTATTATGTCTTAAAATATAATTTAAGACACTATATTTTATGTGTTAAAATCTGGGGTGCTACAGAGACTGCCACATCTTCTTCCAGAAACCTCTATCTCCAACCTTCGCTTCCCTTCTCCAACCTTAGCAACTTCTAGCAGTCATTGCCTCCTCTCTCAGACATAGCCGTTAGGTTATGTCTGAGATGCACATAACAAATGTCCCTCATTTAAAACACCTTGCCCACAAGGTGTGGGTAGGTGTTTTGCAATTTGTATAAAAGTTTTCAAGTGCTGTCTTCTCGCGGTGCTCCACGCCACTGGACCAACACCTCAGTTGCAGACCAGCGGCCAATGTTCTGCATCCGGCACTCCAAGATGACCTCAGGTTCGGGTCTCAACTCCCCATGTCGATCAACCGGCTGCAGAGTAAGGAAAGGTAAGACCTGTTGCCCCAATTTTTTCTTTAAGTATGAAACATGAAATACGAGATGTATTTTTGAATCTGGGGGTAGATCAAGCTTATATGCCACTGACCCTATATTCTGAATGATCTGATAGGGACCAAAGAACCTGGGTGCAAGCTTCAGATTTCTGCACAGGGCCACTGATTTCTTACGGTAAGGTTGAAGGCACAGGTATACCCAGTCCCCTATCTCAAAACTCCTCTCTATTCTGAGTTTGTCAACATAAATTTTAATCCTGCTCTGTGCTTTCTGCAAATTTTCCTTTAGCAGCTAAATAATCTGTTGCCTGCTCTTTAATTGACTGCCAACTGCTGCATTGGTTTTAGTACCTGAAACATAGGATAACAGCCTAGGGGGAGGATACCCATATAGAGCTTCAAATGGAGTGAATCCAGTGGAAGAATGGTGGTTAGTGTTGTACCACCATTCTGCCATAGGTAACCATTGAGTCCAAGTTGTAGGCTTCATTCCAACATAACATCTAAGATACCCTTCTAAACACTTATTTAAAGCTTCAGTCTGACCATCTGACTGAGGATGGTAAGCTGAACTAAAGGACAGATTAGTCCCCTATAACCAAAACAATTCCTTCCAAAAGGAACTAGTAAAAACAGCATCTCTATCAGAAACTATAGTCTGGGGTAGACCATGTCGTTTAAAGGCTTGAGTAAAGAATAAATTCGCCACTGTCACTGCTGTGTAAGGATGGGACAAGGAGAAAAAAATGACCATACTTAGTCAGGCGATCCACAATAACTAGAATCACACTATGACCATAGGAGATAGGTAATCCATCTATAAAATCCGTAGAAATATCAGACCAACTCTGACTTGGGATGGGCAAAGGTTGTAATAACCCTGCAGGATGGATATTCTCAACCTTAGAAGCTTGACATACTGAAAATTCCCTGATCAACTTTCTGATATCCTTCCTCATTCCAGGCCAATAAAAATCAACTTTAGCTCCTTGCAATGTTTTATGATACCCCAAATGACTTGCTTGGGGGTTTGAATGAATGTAGTGCAGAATTTTCTCCTTAAAAGAGGAGGACTTAACTATGTAAATTCTTCCCTTCTTCAATATTAATTCCTGCTGTAAAGTAAAACCCTTAGAAACATTATCCGATAAGTCCCAAAAAACCCCTTAGAGACTTAATTGTTGAGGGTGTCTGCCAATTAAATATTGCTGAAATTTTAGAAAGGTCAATGCTCACCCCCTGTTCTGAAATAAAATGGCCCAAGTAGTCAATCACCCCTACCCCAAATTTGCACTTGGACTTCTTACCATATAATTGATGAGTTTGCAACACATTCAGCACTTGTCGCAAATGACCATCATGTTCCTTAGCTGACTTGCTATACACCAAGATGTCATCAAAGAAAACTAACACAAATTTTCTGAGGAAATGCTTGAAAACTTCATTCATTAAGCCTTGAAACGTAGAATGTGCATTGGTTAGCCCAAAAGGCATAACCAAAAATTCATAGTGACCTTCATGGGTCCTAAATGCTGTTTTAGGAATGTCCTCCTTTACTTGAATTTGATGGTATCTCGACCTGAGAACCAACTTCGAAAATATCCTAGCACCAAAGAGTTCATCCAATAGCTCATCAATGACTGGAATTGGAAATTTATCCTTTATAGTTTCCTGGTTCAAAGCCCTATAATCCATACACATTCTCCAATTCCCATCAGCCTTCCTAACCAATAAAACGGGTGAAGAAAAAGGGCTTTGACTATCTCAAATAACCCTTGATTTCAACAAATCATGGACAATTTTTTCAATTTCCATTTTTTGATAATAAGGGTATCTATAAGGCCACACACACAGTGGCTTCGTGTTTTCCTTCAACAAAATTCTGTGGTCATGGGACCTCATAGGAGGTAGCCCCTTAGGTTCTTCAAAAATTGCCTGGAATTCAGTCAACAACTTCTCAAACAAGGGATTAACAGTTTCTGTAGGTGCAAAATCATCGCTGCCCATCAACTCTAACATCACCCCTTTATTAGAAGACCGCAGAAACTTAGAACCTTCCGCTACTGAAATCTCAATGGGAGTCAAACCTTGCAACAAAATTTGTTCTCCTTTCCCACTAAAGAGCATAGTAAACTTTACGAAGTCCCAAATAATAAGGCCTAAGGTTCGAAGCCATTGAATCCCAAGTACTGAATCACAGTCACCCAAAGTAAGAATGTAAAATTCTGTGCAAAAAGTATTTCCTTGCACTCTTATAGACACTACAGGACATTTACCTTCACTAGACATAAGCTGACCATTAGCAACCTTCACACCAATCACCTTAGATATCAACTTAGGCGATCGTGCCTTAGAAACAGTAGCCGGATCCAAGAAGTTGTGGGTACTTCCTGAATCCACTAAAATAACAACCATTTGCTGCTGAATAATTCCCACAATCAATATGGTATTAGGGCTAAGAGAACCCGAAATAGCATGAATAGAAATTTCTGGAGTTTCTGCACACTCTACAGAATTTTGTTCCTCAACCATATTAATCCCATCTATAGAATCAAAGAAAACTTCCTCAGCTGGCTCATTGTGTTGAATTTCCACTCCTGTCATCAAATACAACTTAGGAGTTTTGCAAATATGAGAAGAATTCCATTTCTCATCGTAGGAGTAACAAAGACCTTTAGCCCTCCTTTCTCTCATCTGGGTAGGAGATATCCTATGAATAGGCATAGTTGGGGAAACTTTTTTGACAAAAGGGCTTGGATTATCATCCCTCTTAAGACCCAAATTCTGATCACCAGAATTACTAGACTGACCAAAAGATGTCTATTTTCCATAAACTGAAAACCCAAAAGAACAGATTGTTTGAACCCCCGTCTAGAAGTCAACACATACTCTTATTGTATCTTAGCTAAACCAAAAGCTTGCCCAAGAGTTGTAGGAGCCAACATTCGAATTGGCAGCCTTATATCATCCTTAAGTCCACTTAAAAAACAACTAAGTTTGTAGGGTTCAGTTAAGTCCCTTAATCTATTGGACAAGGCTTCAAACTGGGCCTTATAAGAAGCCACAGAATGGGTTTATCTCAACTGGGTTAGGTAGGGTCATCATAGGCAATCGGTCCAAATCTTACTAAACAAGCTTTAGCAAAAGTATCCCATGTATTTATTAACCCACTAAATTCAGCATCTTGAAACCAAATAAGGGCTTCACCCTCCATGTGAAAAGAAGCAATGGGAATTCTATCCATACCTTGTGTTTGATTAAAATCAAAATACTAAGTAGCTTTGTAGAGCCAATTTGCAAGATTTTCCCCCATCAAACTTTGGAAAGTCCATCCTGCTGAACCAATGCCGGTAAGGTCGCCCACCTCCCGAACTGTCCCCTTCATGGTAATCTTGATACTACCTTTTATCTTTATTCTCTGATCTCACTGATTTCTCCTGCAATAGGGCATTCATAGTTGCTGTCAAGGTCTCCATTTGCTTCTTGAACTAGCCAAATCACCCACTTGTTTCTGTATAGCATCAAGATCACGTTGCATATGCGTCATCCTTGTGCCTTCTGCCATTTGTAGGATCGTTGGAATCTGATACCAATTGTAAAGAACTATCTTTCTTCAACTGTAATTCTTGCTGGAATGGTGAATGCTATTAAATGCAATAGCTATATTGATTGAATCCAAAATAACATAATCTGGGCAATTTGAGAAGCCCAAGGTCCCCAAAGTATCAAGAACCGAAACAGGCTAAAACTTCCAATCCATATTACGAGGCTCAATAAAACTACTTAAAGCCCAAAGGAAAAGACAAGTAACAAATTCAGCCCTAAAATATAGGCTGAATTTCTGGCCCACGCACGTTCCTGTATAATAGCAACATGCATGATATCTTCATCTCCAAAACGCACCGCTTAGCTTCACCAGTTGTAGCCCAAGCCTCCAATGCACGCCAGCTGTAATCCACCTCCTAGTGAAATGCCCACCAACTGTATTTCACTTTCTCCTTGAGTACACGAGAGACTGCCACGTCTTCTTCCAGAAAACCTCTATCTCCAACCTTCGCTTCCCTTCTCCAACCTTAGTAACTTCTAGCAGTCGTTGCCTCCTTTCTTAGACATAGTCGTTAGGTTATGTCTAAGATGCACATAACAAGTGTCTTCAGCGTTCCTAGTCAGATCTACAGCTTGTTGCCGGTTTCTAAATGACACGCGCCCCTACTAGTTTCCTAGACTTCTTCTGGTCCAGTTGCCGCCAGCCACGACCGTGTCAGACCTCCCTGCTTGGCGCATGGCTTGCACGCGACAGGGAGGTTTCCTCCTTGGGCCGTGCATGTGGGCTACGTTTCGCCTTCCAGGTTGTGTTCGGTGCTATCCGGTGTTCTCTGGTGGCCCGTTTTTTGAAGGGATGCTTCCAGGGATGGCGAGTGGCCTCCACGCGCCGTCTTTCCGCCACAAAATTCCTCCCGACAGTGGCTCTGTTATTTGGGTGTTTTCTGTTTTGTTTGTATATTCTAGTTGTCTATTTCCACAGTCTGTCTTTGTAATACTCAAATGTTACTGGATTATTTGTTGGCTTGGGTAGCTAGATCGGCCATCTTTTCTGTGTTAAAGTGTGCTTAAATGTAAAGAGTGGTTCAAACGGTGTTTATGTAATATTTGTGTATTGTATAGGCAGCCGTTTCAAGTCATAGCTTATTCTGGCTTAGAGTGTAGGGAGTCTTGGATCTCTATTCTTCGTATTGCCTTTGGGCTTCTTTCAGCAATATATAGTAACACATGCTATCTGTTCAAAAAAAAAAAAAAAAAAAAAAAAAGTAGTCCAATTGTTATCAACACCCCAAACATACATGTTCGATATAGATATAATTAATTAGCAGTTTTATAATAACTTAAACTTTGAATTGAATATGATCTTTTCATATATTCTATCCCTATAAATAGGGGGTATAGGGGTTGCCATTCATCCAAAATATCAATGTTCTAGCAGTACTCTCTTTAAAAAAAATAAACAAAATAATTTAAAATTAAGGATAAATTTAGAATTTTATAAAAGTTTTTAGGGGCATAAAGGTAATTTAACCTATTTTGTCTTTTGATTTAACAAAAAATTCTAACAAAGTGGGAGATAATATTGCAACAAATTTAAAGTTTGGGGGGGTGAAATTTAGAGTTTTTAAACTTTGGAGAGGTGGTCTCGAAACAAGTGGAAGTTCAAGGGGTTTCGTGAAGTTCTTTCTTTATATTTTCATTCAATCATATTAGCTTATAAAAATTAATTTTTATTCACAACATAAAAATATTAATATAAAATAATTAAAAAAAATTAACATAATAATTTGACTTTTGACAGTGGTTTGGCGGAGACTTGTCAGTGGTCCGGTGATTGTCTGATGGTGCCTTGGTGGTGGTTCGATGTTGGTCTAGGGGTGGCTCAGTAGTGGTCCAACAATGGCCTAGTACTGGCTAAGTGCTGGTCCGAAGTGGCTTGGGGTGGTTCGGTAGTGGCCCGATGCTAGCTTGGTGCTCGTCCAACGGTGATCTGGTGGTGGTCCCACAGTTTGAGAAGGAGAAACTCAAACTCGAAAAATGATTTACGAATTTTAAAAATAAAAATAATTTTCCAAAATTATAGAAGCTTTTTTGATCAAACCGAAAATATTTTCAAGAATATATATAAGTTGGGAAAAACACAAGAAAAGTACTATCTCAGATTCTCTAAACATTTAAGGAAAAAGCACTCTATCAGTGGACTCAGAGTTGATAGAAACACGTACACGGTCCCTAGCTAATTAATATAATTGCATTATTTTCTAGTCTTTTCGTGGGAGAACAAAAACCGAAAAAGCTAAAGGTTATTATTGAATTGCTTTTACATGTAAATAGGTTGGTCATTGTACAACAAGTTATACCACTTTGATGACGCAATGCTATCATGCTATGGAATTTGAGAAAAATAAAATAAAATCATAATTAGTCCTTAAGTTTTTATCTAACTTGAATTTAATCTTTAAGTTTCTAATTTCAAAAATAAAGTCCTCAAGTTTTGCTTATATTTCAAATAAATCCCTGTATTACTTTACCGTTAAAATTAACAGTTTGCCATCTGTCACTTGTGTCCCATTTAATATGTCAGCATCCACTTCACCAACATTGATAAATTATATATATATAAGAAAAAAAATATCACTGCGTCAATTATCAAAACAAAAACCCTACCCTATGCCTCACTCTACATTATCAATCCAGTAGCAATAGACAAAGTTCTAGTATGAAAACAACAAAAAAGGTGAGATCTGTAGCCTCTGCGACAAGAAATTATTTGGGATTTTTTTTCTTCGTATCATTTTGTATGTTGTGTTGTTGTTCTAGCAGGGTTAACAGAACCATCCCTCTTCCTATTTGTGTTTTATACTAACAGATAGACGGAAAAAAAAAAAAAAAAAAAAAAAAAAAGGGTTCAAACTCTACTCTAAAGGCATAAACAGTATTTGCTATATATTATCTAATACGAAGATGGATAGGAAGTTGACCATTTGAGTAATTCCATTGCCAACAACTTCAATTTATTATGAATGCTCAAAACAATTAGAAGTATAGACAAACAGTTAAATGTGTTGATTTTTTTTTTTTTTTTTTCAATACTACCAACTATTACTATTTACTACTTGCCACATAGTATTATATAGGTTGCTATTTTGTTGCAAAAGCTAGGTTATATTTAACTTGCAAACCAAAAATACCCCAAATTAGTTCGATATGTGGCCTGCTTTTTACCTGAAAATTGAATATGATATTGGCGACTATTGCCAAATTCCAATAGTTCAGTTCACGCATAATAATTTTTCATTTGACCATGGTATCAACTCATGTACAATAGTGGGAATTTCAGATTTTGTCTAGTGTCAAATGACTTGAAATTGGTCTCAATTACTCTGAATGGGCCCACCATATAAATGTTTAGTGGTAGCTCTTGGTAGGTACTCTAAGGAAAAGAAAAGAAAAGAAAAAAAAGGGTAATTAAGCATTATGTGAATTTTACTCTAAGAATATTGTCTTTTTTGGCTTTGATAGAATGAGTATATCTTTTGATCAGAGATGTAGTAGCGTACGTGTACTGTCTTTATGCTATAAGGGTAAGAGCCTTAGAATCTAGCCTTCTATAGCTTTCTTCACCGTTGTATATGGACAATGCATTACAAAACATTGAAATTAGCTTTCTAGGAAGAAGTAAACTTGATTTTTTTTTTCTTCAACAAGTATAAAATAGTTGTAAGTGTAGCATTACTCATTATTACTATTTACTGAATATCTTATGTTTCCATTTGTGTTATAGATATGGTGAAGCAGTTACTGCATCATGGCGAATCTTTTGATGGCTTACGTACATCTTATATTGAAGGAGATGTCACAGATTGCGGGGAGATTGATCTTGATGTACTCTCTGTTATTGATCTTGCTAGTGAAGTGAAAGAGCTTGGGTACAGAAACGCAATACAATTCTATTACAAGTTGGATGAGGAGAATTTGAAGGAAGGCATGACTGAATTAACAACTGATAGGAACATTATTAGGATGATTGGGAGGATTATTGAGGAGAACAGGAAGGTGATCCACATATATGTGGATCACAGGGTAGATGAACCTGCTATTAATGAGCAACCAACTATTGCAATATTGATGGATGTCCCTGTAGACGTTGAAGTACTTGATTATGGACGAAATGATACAGATGTTGATGTGGGGGTTGGTTTAAGTAATGGTGTAGAGAATGTGATTAGTGTTGATGCCTTGAGGAAAAAAGTTATAGGGGGTGTCTCTAAGGTAAGAGTTACGAGGGGTGGTGTAAGAGTTATGGGGGGTAGTGTAAGGGCAAGCGGTAGAAGTGGTGGAAGAGTAAATGGCAGAGGTAGTTCAAAGGTAAATTGTAGAGGCGGTTCAAGGGGAAAAATTAATGGTGGTGCAAGGGCAAATGGTAGGGGTAGTGCATCAAGACTAAACTTGAGGGATGAAGGGAATAAGTGTGACGACTCTGGACACAGCATTCCATTGAGTGATTTACATGAGACCGAGGATGAGGACAACGATCTATTCACATATAATGTGGAACACAATATTAAAAATAATGTCGATTAGTTTCCACAGTTTGGCGGCATGATATCTACTAATTTTGGTGATGATGGTGTGGAATCTGATTATGCAGATAGTGATTCTTTGATTAGTTTAGATAATGATGAGGAAGAGGGAGATCAACTGAGGAAGAAGAGGTATTCAGAGTTTAATGCAGTCCATGATATGAATAAGAACATAACTTTCACTGTTGGGCACATTTTCAAGGATAGACATGACTTTAGAAAGACATTGAAACTTTATGATATACAAAATCATTTTGATTTTGTGTATAAACACAATGATAAGGTGAGGGTTACTGCTATTTGCAAGGAAAATTGTGGGTGGAGAATCCACACATCCTTAATTAGTGATAAGGGTTCATTCCAGATTAAGACATTTCACTCTACTCACGAATGTGGGAGCAATTATTACAATTATAAAAGTTGATGTGAATTTTATTGCCAACCGGTATAAGGCTAACTTCAAAGATGATCCCACATGGACTATCATTGCACTTAAGGAGCAGGTTCACAGAGATTATGTTAGTTTTTGTGTTGGCTGCATTCTGTTGGACAAAATCACTATCATGTACTGTTGCTGATTTCACAGGGATGTCGTGTCAGTTCAAAGTCTTCAAATATTCAGAGTTTATTTCTCTTATATGGAAAGGAACTTATTATGACAAGATCAGTGTTACAAGTGTCAAGAAGGAATGTGCAAACTCTAAGAAGACTCTGCAAAGTCTGTAGCTTAGCAAAAGTCGGATCTCGAGTTTGTCGTCTAAACGGCCTAGTGAAACGCCTGGACATTCATCAGTTAGTAACATAAACAATGACGCTTTTAAATCAGGGGTTTAGTCAATTTTCAGAAGTCTTCTTAAGAGATATGTTTCTAGAAGATTCTACACAGATTCCAAGTCAAAGAAATCGGATGCCTTGCATCCATCTAGACGACGTGATATACCATCTGGACGCTCAACTGTCCAAGCATCATCAGTCCGGGCGACAAAAACTTTCCGTCCAGACCTTCCTCTGTGTCGAGAAGCTTTGAATTGCTCCAGCTTGCATCCGTCCGGACGTTTCAGTAGCACGTCCTAGCACCCTTCAGTGTTCAACCAGCTATGGTATTTCTTTCCAAAACACAGATATGGAAAGACAGCTGCAACAATCCAGACGATATGGATTCCCGTCCGAACGCGCTCATCCATAAGGGAAGTTGTGCATTAAAAATCAAGACATCCAGACGCCAATCTTCATGGTTCGGACGCGCGAACTACATATATGAAAATTGCGTGCATCAGATCAATCATCTGGACGACATGTTATATGGTCCGGACGCACGAAGCCTTGATATGGAAATTGCATGCAACTAAGGTGCGACTGTCCGAACGACAGGGAAACACCGTCCGGACGTGGCTTAATTGTGGAAAGAATTTCTGCAAAATTTGGAAAGCCAATCGCACAGTTGTCCGTCCAGACGCCTTATGTCTACCGTTCGGACGGCGCCTAGGTTTTTCAAGCCAGACACTCATTTTAACTTGCAGCCTATAAATAGAGGTCCCTAAGCTTGAGAATTGCAAGAATTCGGTTGTGAATTCCGTAGTACTCAGAGAGTTATATTTTAGAGTTACTGTGCTGATCTGCTCACTCTCAAGCCGTTGCCAAGTGTTGTTGTTGTGCTGAAACTGAAGTCTATCTCAGGGATTGACCTTAAGGTAAAGGATTCTATTGAAAACCCCTTCAAGTAGGTGACTTAGTTGGGAGACGTTCGTGTTGGGTTACACGTTAGAGTTCAAGATACGACCACTACATAAGGGTATGTGAGTGCTACTGCTTTGTTACTAGTTTTGTCTTCTGAATAGTGGATATCTTGGGTTTGGCTGCCCCGGAGTGGTTTTCTCTTAATTGAGTTTCCACTTCGTCAACAAAATATCTGTCTCTTTAATTTCCGCATTGTGATATTTTGTTGCACACTATTGCACACACTTGATAAATTAGAAGTCCAATAATTTTCAGATTATAATGTTGAAGCTCCGATCATGCGTTGCTATTATGCTAAGAAGATAGCAATAAATCAAGTTAATGGAAGTTATGAAGAACAATATAAGCATACGAGAGAATATGGAGAGGCTATCCTAAGATGGAATCCAGGCAACAACGTATTTATTCAAAAGGAGGGGTTATTTTTCCAAAGAATGTACGTGTGTATGGATGCATGTAAGAAAGGATGGGTGTCTGGATGTAGGCCCATTGTATCGGTGGATGCGTGCCACTTAAAAGGGCATCTTGGTGGCCAATTAATGTGTGCCATAGGGAAAGATGGGAACGATGATATATTTCCAATTGCATACGCCGTCATGGAGGTAGAAACTAAGGACTCATGGAGTTGGTTTTTTAGCATCCTTATTGAAAACATTGGTTCCATTGATGAGCGTGCATGACTTTTATGTAAGACCATCAAAAGGTAAAATACCAAAAAAAAAAATTATTAGTTTGGTTATGTTTTTTTTTTCTTTTTCTTTTCCTGCTTAGATTATGTACTATTAATAAAGTGTGCTTTAATGCAGGGGTGGGTATCGAGTAAGTCGGTGTCGGAAACCCCTTCACCGACTTCCGACCGAAATAGTCGGGTAAAGTCGGGGAATTACCCGACTTTATTCCGAGAAAGAAAATTTTTGACATTTTCGGATAATTCGAAAGAATCGAAAAAATAGGTGAAGGGCGGTCGGAAAAATCGGTAAGATTACATATTTTCTGCCTAAAATTCCAACAAAGTGAACAAAGATTACAGATTACAGATTCACCACACCATTCATTCAACAAGATTATAGATTTACAGCCTAAGATTCCAACAAAGTTAACAAACCCAATAACCCAAATCCGACGAAAATGAATAAATCAAAGAAAAAAGAGGAAAAAATGAGCGAGACTGGTTTAACCGATGCCGATGGCTCGAATCTTGATTCAGTTGAAGACGAGAGTGAGAGAGACGTTCTAGATCCCCGTCGCCCGTCGGCCACTGCATCATCTGAGAAAAGAGAGAGAGAAAGACGGGCGGCTGGCGGGCTGGGTGTTGGCCGTGGCTGGCTGAGCAGGGCAGGCGGGCAGCAGGTGGGCGTGAGTCGTGAGTGGCGGCTAAGTGTGGGCGTGGGTGGACGGGTGGCTGGGAGTGATTCTAAGGTTTTTTTAAGGGAGGCAGCACTGCAGCAGAAGGGGCGGTGGAAGGGCTGGGTTGAGACTTGAGAAATGTAGGGTTTTGCAAAAAATATGAATATATACCAGTGAGTAGTGAGAGTTTGGAAAATGACGTCATGGGTACAGGGTACTGGGTAGTGGGTTTTAGTATATAGAAAACGACGTCGTGGGTAATGGTAATGGGTACTGAGTTTTAGACTAAAAGAGAACAGCGGCAAAAAAAAAAAAATCTAGTAGACTAGTTCTATTATATACACTGTCGATCGGTCGGTAACCGATGGAAATTTTTTTTTCTTCCGATTACCGACCGACAATGTAATCGGAAATAATTTTATTTTCGATTTTCGATTTTTTTTTCGGTAAGTGGTAGGCGGTTGAAGTCGGTTCGGTGGCGGTCGGCAAATTTTTGATAGTCGGTAATCGGATAATTTGCCCACCCCTACTTTAATGTGTTTTTGTTTGTGTAAGGCCTTATTGAAACATTTGACAACTTACTGCAAGGAGTGGAACATAGATTTTGTGTACGACATCTACACGCTAACTTCAATGGCAAAGGGTGGAAAGGAACAGCATTTAAAGATGAATTGTGGGGTGAAGCCAGGGCAAGTACGCGCAGGCAATTGAGTACCATATGAATGTCATACAAACTATGGACCAGCATGCGTATGATTATTTTAAGAAGATAGATCCAAAGTTATGGTCGAGACACACATTCAAAACAACTTGTAAAAATGACATGTTGTTAAACAATTTAGCAGAAACTTTTAACACATGGATAAAAGATGCACGAGATAAGCTCATTTTGACTATGATGGAAATGATAAGGCGACAACTAATGATGAGATTTCAACAAAAGAGAGATGGAGCTCGACAAGCATCTCACACTATATGTCCGAAGATTCACAAAAAGTTGGAGAGGTCTAAGGATGATGCGAGGAATTGTATTTGTAGATGGCAAAATGAATTGGAGTTCGAGGTTGACCACATGTATGATGCAAGAAGGGTGGTGAATTTGGATAGCAAAACATGCACATGTGGTAGATGGAAATTAAATGGTATCCTGTGCTCTCATGTATGTTCAGCCATTTACATGAACAAGCATGTGCCTGAGATGTACCTAGTAGATTGCTACCGGATGAATAAATACATTCAAGCATATGAACCCCGCATGCAAGCTATGCCTGACCCTGATGAATGGTTGCAAATCAACACTAATGAAGATATCCTACCTCCACGCATGAGACCCCGGCTTGGAAGGCCTAAGAAGGCGAGGAGGGGTGCAGATGAAGAAGTACAGCCATACAAGGTTTCTAGGGATGGGTATGATGTAAAGTGTGGGAATTGTGGAGTAGTAGGTCACAATTTTAGAACATATCCTCAGCCAGAAAACCCAACCCGCAAGAAATGGCCAAAGAAGACAAAAAAAAAAAAAATCTAAAGATAATGGTGGTTATCCCGCAACTGCAACAAATTCTAAAAGTTACATTAATGTTATTAGTCTACAGATTGTAAGTCAGTTTGTGTGATAAATCTTAACAATTTTAGTATATTATATAGGTATCCCAAAGTGTGGATCGAGCAACATGGAGTTACAACTCTTACACAGGCATACCTAATAGTACAAAGAGGTTGTAGATTTGTGGGCACAAGGTCGAGAAGCACATCAAGATTGAGAGCAACCCAATAGTGATGTTTTATGCTATGAGTCAAACTTTGGATTGTAGTTGCTTTTGAAGCAATTTTTTCTTTTCTTTTTTTGTCGTCATGACCCATTTATAATTTTCAAGTATGAAATTCTCCACCTATTTGGAATCTGAATTATTCTATATATTGAAGAGAGAGCAAATCAACCGGATCACAAATCACCTTCAAAATATTCAAAAATGACATGAAAGCTTGTACATTTTGAAAAGTTTCATGTAAGCTTGTACATTAAAAGACCATCCATTGATATATTAGAGGACATGATGTCTCTGTGAATTATGGGTAGGACTACACGGCATAATGGTGAACAAGGACGAAGCCAGAAGTTCTTATGGGCAGGGGCCAAAATGTTTTTTGGATAGGGGCCAATAGGCTTCTTTTTTTTTCTTTTTTTTTACCTTATATTTTTTATTTTTTTAGAATTTTTTTTTCCAACCTTATATCATCCTCCCTTACTCCAGTATCAATTACATAATTACTCTCGCATACCACGTACATATCTATTTGTGTGCTCTGCCATGGTTTATATATATATCCAGCGATTCCAATTAACGATGCTAAGTCGGCATTTATTATGCGGGCAGAGACAGTTCTGAAGACTCTGGACGTTGTGACTATGACTTGCATCTTTTGGTTTGGGTTTGCCCGCTATGGTTGTAGGGGCTCTAAAATATTCCAGTCCCTCTCTTTGTGTTTTTGTGATTTCTTGTTTTGTTTTTGTGAATGGCTTGTTTTTAGTTTTTAAGTTTATTACGAAAAAAAAATCCCAAATAATTCTTTGTCACAGAGGCTACAGATCTCACCTTTTTTGTTGTTTTCATACTAGAACTTTGTCGATTGCTACTGGATTGATAATGTGGAGTGAGGCGTGGGGTAGAGTTTTTGTTTTGATAACTAACGCAATGGTTTTTTTTTCTTCTTAATAATATATATATATATATGATGTGGCACTTATCAATGTTGTTGAAGTGGATGCTGACATATTAAATGAGACACACGTGGCAGATGGCAAACCGTTAACTTTAATGGTAAAGTAACAGAGGTTTATCAAAAAAAAAAGAAGGTAAAGTAACAGAGGGACCTATTTGAAACAGAAGCAAAACCTAAGGACTTTATTCTTGAAATTAGAAACCTAAGGATTAAATTCAAATCAGATGAAAACCTAGGGACTAAATGTGATTTTCCCCAAAAAAAAACTTGGGACCATTGAACGTACAGTTTTATGGACACCATTATTGATCAATGCAACAGTGATAGCGACGTATATGGACCACAATCCTAGCTTACCAATTTTAGATGTTCAACCTAGATAGACCACAATCCTTAAGTAGATATCGCATTTATTTTAATTTATTATCATTATTTAACTGGTATATACTTTGAAAATGGAGAGAGAAAAGGTTATGTGACGTCAGAATCTTACTGCCCTTTATTAATGGAGAAATGCTTGGTTGTATACTCTCATTCAACTCTTATCTAACCCTTGTCTACGTTGACCAATAATATGAGAGATAGTAGAAAAAGTGTAGTGGAACCCTAATTTTACAAAGATAAGAAATAGTTACTAGACAAAAATAAAAAGAATTCTTTCATACAAAAGAAGCGTCATTAATTACTTTACATTGAAATAATTTCCAAATGGACAGAAACGAAACCCCATTCTGATTTTGATGAATTTTTCTTTCTCTTGTAAAGAATTAATTACTTTATAAAAGAAAATGATTGTCTTTCCTTAAATAAAAGAGAGTGATTAATTCATTGTATGTGAGAATTGTATTTAATTAATTAGATTATTGTTGTCTTTAGATTCTAAATTTATTGGACCTTCCATTTTTGGTTTTTCCTTGACTTCAAAATTAAAATCAAACACACTATAAAGTATTGAGCAAGGAGTTGAAATATCATTAGCTAGCAAATAAAATTCTCAAATCACCACAAACTCTAAAACATCAATATTCAGAAGACTATGGAGAAGACTTCTTTCAAAATGGCAATTTTGATCATCTTATTTGTTACAACTTGTTAGTCATTCTCTCTAATAATCCTATCTTTTCTTTTTCTTTTCTTTTTTTTTTATATGATTCTTTATCTCTCTTAACAATTTTTTTTTCAATATATATCATATATAGTGATTAATGAAATACTAATGACAGGTGTATCATTCTCAATGGTTCCAGGAGCTCAAGGAAACGGAATTCCTTGTCGTCGTGATATAGAATGCTTTGAACTTTTGAAAAATTGTCCTTTCTATAGAGTTTGCGGCCCAAAAAATATCTGCATCTGCTACAGAAAAGAAGAATCTACTCTGAAGGTTAATCAAAGTATTCTCAAATAAACTAAGGATGATGCTCATAAACAAAAACCCCAAAGAAATAAAGAAAATAATTATAGATCAATGTTATGGAAGTGATAGATCACCTCCTCTCAACTATTGATTTTGGAGGAGTTATCTTTGCATCTCCTCCTATCCTCCTAATAAATTAAAAGTGAATGGCTGATAAGGTCATATTCATGCACTTGTATCGTACTTTTTGTGCTGGCTAATAAAGAAGTTAACTTCCTTGTATTAAGCATTTTCTTCTATCATGTTGATTAACAATATTTTTTGTTTTTCTTTCTCTTAATGACTAATTAGTAGAAGTCGAAATAATTTACAACATTAACATAAGTGGGAAACAACGTTCTTTTTCAATTGTGATGATCTTTTATATATATGCCATGTAAAATTTTTGGTCCAAATATAATGCAAATGGTTGAAACATAGCATTACTAAAAAATGGCACATAGTCGTCATTTTTTTTCCCTTATCCTTTTAGACAATTGGCACTAGGGGTGGGTATCGGGGACGGTAGGGGGTCTTCCACCTACCAGCCCTACTTTGTTGGTGAAGTCGGTAATTTCACCGACTCCTTTCCGACGTTGTATATTTTGACCATTACCATCACCGGTTAATGGACGGTAATCGATTATAGAGCTACTTTGCTATTAGTTTTTACCAAAAACAAATGAGAGACAAAAATGAGGGAAGCTTTGCTGTTAGAACAATGACAAAAATGGCTTCAACGTCGTTGGTTCATGAGGCAGCCAAGCTATGGTTACGGTGGTTGTAACGACTAGGGGTGGAGCCAGGAAATTCCTGGAAAGGGGCCGAACTATATATATATAGTTCCTCTATACGTGCGCTAGCTTTTAAAATAAAATAAAATAAGTATCAAGCTTAATTTATAATAGTTCTTATTAGTATTAACAAGCAAAAAGGCAATGAATAATTAACTAAATCAAACCAATCAAATTAGGAAGAAAAAAAAATCCAATAATCAAAGTAAGTTAGTATTTATTAAAAATCTTAATCTATAAAAAATAGCAAACACAAAAAAATATAAACTACTTGACAAATAAATTATGCACAATTAATAGGGCCTAAGAAAAATGAGTACTTCTCAATAAATCAACGTACAGAAAAATAGAAAAGCCCCAACTGTAATGGTGTTGTGTGATTTTGGAATTTTGTAGATATATTTGTGATGGAAATATTAGAAATGGATAGTGAAAAGAAATGGAATTATACTACTATATTGATAGTGTAGCTGAGCTCAGCTAAAGCTCTTAACATGAGAGATTCGAGCTCCACCCATTCGATACCCAACCCACTAATTACATTGGGCTTTTATAACTCTTCAATCTACTAACTTCCTAACAATTCTACTAACAGAAAACTCATGAAATGCGTTAACAACCCAAGCCCAAAACCGATAAAAAGGTGTATATTTGCAAGTACTAAAACTATGCTTTTTACAAGGATAAAACGGTTCGTTTTGAGCTGTTCCACACTATATTTTCTAGAGGCTTCTCACTGTCAGCCGCCCGTCACTGGATGTCTTGTTTCGCACTGCTCGATGATCCATCTTCTCAATATTCAAACTCATTTTCAACTAAAGACTCCAACATTCTTCTGGTTCTTTCTTCTTCACCTTCATTTTGGTTCATCTTCTTCCTTTCCATTACACTCACCTCTCGGTATTTTCATTTTTTTTCTTTTTTTCTTGGGGTTGAACGTTAGATTGAGGGTTTGAAAAGAAGTTTGAGAGTAGTTGTAAAGTAAATCCTGTCCCTTTTTTTTCTTGTGCAGTGTGATTTTATTTTATTGACAGTTGCCGTGTTGCAGAGGATTAATTTGCTGCTGATTATTGTTATTATTTTTTTATCTACTGGGTTTTGGTGGTTTCTTTTTTTCTTTTTTTTTTCTAGTTTAATATCTACTACGTTGCTGGATTTTTAATATTTTTTTTAAGTAGAAAAAAAAAAATTACAGTAGTAGATAATAGAGTAAATTTTTTTGGGGGGGCCTGAATTTTATTTTTGCTGGGGCCAGATGATTAACCTTTTAAGAAAAAAAAAAATTAGAAGGCTTTGAAAATTTTTGTGGGGGGCCACCGAAGCTCCACCCCTGGTAACGACCCACTTTTTACAAAAAAACGTAAGTGAAAATTTCAATTTCCACATGTCATTACGACGTTATCAGAGTTAAATAATTGACAGGAGAATATATTTTTTCTTTAAAAACTAGGAAACATATCACGACAAAGCTGACCGAATTACCTCATTTTTGTCTTATTATTAGGTCTTAAAATATATTTTAAGACATTAAATTTTATGCGTTAAAATCTCGAAATTCGTAAACTACGGTACGCATAAAGTTTACACTAAAAGTAAACTTAACTTCTAAGTTTTTCCTTAGTGACACAGATTTTAATCTTTTGATCATACCATTTTAATCACTAGGATCTTTTACCATTTTTTTTTTATTGAAATTACATCTACCATTTTTAGGAGTGAATCTTATCATAAACGAAAAACTTCAACTATGATAAGTGGTCGTTCTTATCTTTTCAAAAAGGGTGTCAAAAAAATATATTTTATCTAGATACCACATTTTATACAGTACCATGATTTATTTTATGGGTCGATTTATCGATTACGATACGTACAGGTACTAACCTTATACGGTGTCAACCGTTATATCCGCGTATTCCTCTTTTTCAGCGTCGTCAAGGACAAGAGAAGATACTATTGCTTAAGCGGGTTTCACATACTTGTCACGTATACTCAACCAATAGTAAACTTACTTGGTATAAATTCGGTCTTCTTGGTGTGAGCGTAAGGATTGGCATTTAAGGATGCGTGATTCTGACCTTGCTAGTCGTCGCTTCCTTCTGGTGCTTCTTTCGGTTAGTTTCTAACTCGGTGGATTCGAAGAGATTAAGATGAGATTACCTTTTTAAAGGCGCTGCTTGTCAAGATCATGGATTTCCGTCATCATTCTCTTGGTTGTTGTCGTTTGATCCAAGTGATGGACAATCCGTCAAGGTGAAAGGCAATCAACCAGCCAATCAATGTCTAAACAAAATGCGTTTATTTATTAACATAATCTAGAACAGTATTGTACACTACTCTACGCATTTCATCATGCATAGTAAGGAAATACATAGTTATACACATTCATAACAACATAGATAAACACGTTTTCAAAATTATAACTGTAATCCAAAGTGAACTACATAATTTCACACAAAATATTTTACAAAGTTTATAAAAATTGTTTATTTTACCTATAGCTCTTGCGTTATTCCTAGACTTTCTAAGGTCAATTCTAGTGGTCACCAGAGCAAACAGCTCTGATACCAAAATGTAACGACCCACTTTTTACAAATAAACGTAAGTGAAAATTTCGATTTCTACGTGTCATTACGACGCCATCAGAGTTAAATAATTGGCTGCAGAATATATTTTTTCTTTAAAAACTATGAAACATATCATGACAGAGCTGACTGAATTACCTCTTTTTTGTCTTATTATTAGGTCTTAAAATATATTTTAAGACATTATATTTTATGCGTTAAAATCTGGGGTGCTACAGTGGTGGTGGTGACGACGGCGATGGGTTGGCAGCGGCTGGTTGATTTGGTTATTGTGTGGAATGAGCAAATGAGAAAGACGAAAAATGAGGGAGATGAAATCTTGAGAGAGACGCAGCGGGGCAAATGGCTGGTTGATTTGGTTCCAAAATTGGTTGATGTGGTTCTTAGCCTAGCCTGGTTCCAAACTTATACAGACTACCAAGAGAAAGAGATAGGAAGCTAAGCATGAAAATCACACTGTAACTTTCATTTTTCAGATAGTAGTCACCTCTTGTGTCTTGATACTAAGAAAAAGGATAAAAGCTTTTGGTGGGACCACAATCTACGGCAAAGATGGTTCATGGTGAGCGAGAATTTTTAATCATATTTTTCAATTCGAAAACATGTCTCATTATGCAGCAAGTGGACTAGTGGAGTAAGAATTTTTATGATTTATTTTTAAGTAGGCTGTCAACTAGTTTTCATAGGCAATCATTGTAGTAGAAGATGAGGGAAAGGAAGTGTAACTAGATCATAGGCTACTTTTGGTTCCGCAAGAAAGAGGAAAAGGAAGTGTAACTAAGACCGTGTAACTAAGACCGCAGGCACACAGTGTAAAGTCCAAACCTCGGTCATGTTGCTTTAGATGCGTGTCAGAGACTCGGACTAAGAGTCTAAGACGTGCAAAAACGTGTAATCGTGCTTTAGATGAGTATCAGTCTAACTCTTTTTTTAAACCATTGTGCTTTAAATGTGTGTCATGGTGTCAAACTAAGACATGTGAAAACCATGTTCTCAAGCCCCAAGAGTCCCACACTAAGAAATAAGGCATAAAACTTAAAAAAAAAAAATTAAAAAAAAAAAAAGGCATAAAAGAACAAAGGCTTCGGTTTAGTTTACCCTTAAAAGTGACTCATGGCTCGGCAAGAGATTGAGAAAGAATGAGTTTCAGTGACGAGGTTGGCAATAACAAGAGAGAAACAGAGAATTAGCCTTTCAGGTTAGGTTCGGTTTTTTTGAGTTCTTTCAGAGGAAGAACGAAAAAGGCGTTTGTTTTTACTTTTTGTAACACAAAACGGTGTCATTTTTTTTTATTTTTTTCTTTAAGGAAATAATACTGTCAGTACGAAAACCGATTTCAAGGAACTCATTTCGCCTACCGACCGAACCGACGTCGGTAGGCAGAATCTGTACCGCCTACCGCCCGCTGGATGTCGATAACAGCTCTGTGTCAGCACGGTGGCGGTCGGTGGGCGGCCAACAGACGGCAGGCGGCCTATTTGCACAGTCCTAATTGGCACTCCTAGTATGCTACCAAGGTGATTGAACGACTTCGGAGGGCAGAGTTTCAAAGGCAAAAACTCTTGATGGCGCATAGAAGTGTGACTCGACTGTTTAAGCCAAGGAAAAATGGCTCTAATATCAGTTGAGATTTGTGTATAAATCTAAAATACAACAAGAAAAGCGACATAATAGCGGAAGTAAGAGAGATAAAATAGAGATTAGGAATTACAGGTGGTTCGGTGTTAGATACCTACGTCCAAACCCCCCAATTAATGATTACGAACAAAAATTTATTTCATTAAAAAAAAAAATCATCCACTAATTACAATTAATATGATTTAATTAATGTCCCTAATTATGGTAAACAAGTAATTAGAAAATGTAGTAATAGCATTTGATTTTCTTAAAAACTTAATTCAATCCAGTAACATTAAAAACGGATTCTCCAAGTTCCTACTTTTCACTCGCTTCTTGAAACAATGTTAAAAAAGCTAATCGTATTAAATACGGAAATCAAACATTATTGTAGTTATTCTTAAGAGATATGTTAGGTGCACAACTTTTACACAGCAATTGTACAATAAGGATTACGTGTAAGTGAGTTTTAATTTTATTTTATTTTTAAAAAAAAAAATGCTAGATAACATTAGGGTAGGGGAAACCTCCCTTACACGTAAGCATTATTGTGCAATTTTTATGTAAAAGTTGTGCATCTAACATATCTCCATTTTTAAATATTGCATTAAATGCTAAGAAGATGGAAATAAATCCCTCTTTTATACTTTCAAAATGGGGAAAAAATCAGTAGCATCAAAAAATTATTCTTCAACGTTCCATTCTTGAGATATCATTAAATAAGAGAATCAAACAATATTAAAGTCATTCTTAAATGTTGGATTAAATGCTAAGAAAATGAATGTTTCATTCTTGAAAAAAGGCAAAGAAAAAAAAAACAAATTAAAAATGGAGTGGAGTCACTTTCCTTTTTTTTTTTTAAAAAAAAAAGAGGTCTTGTAATATCATTGAAATGCTGATAATGAACGATCAGAAATTTCAACACCCGACAGGCATGTCGAATAAGACTCAAACCACACTCTAGTTTGCTTTGAAGAGACAACAAACTTTGCAAGAGAGTATGCAACCATATTGCTTTCACGCCTAACATGAGTAATATTCCATAAATGGAAACCTCTAAACAATCTTCTAGCATCCATAATTAAATTTCCATATTTACCAGATTCATCGTCCATACGTCCCAAGGTAGTAGTGATCTCAAGCGCATTTCCCTCCAGAAAAACCGATTGTAAATCTAGAAACCTACCAAACTCAAGTGCAAATTCTAGTGATTGGCGTGCCCCATAAGCTTCCGCAATTGCTGGATCAGAAATATGGTGTTGAACTGAGCACATGGACGCCACTACTTGACCTTCTGAATCTCGAGCTATTACTCTCACTCCCATCAAATGCTTTCCACGGTTTAAAGCTGAATCCCAATTTAATTTTATAATTCCCAAAGGTGGACGTATCCACTAGGCAGGAGTTGAGATAGGACGTGAAATTGGAACTGAAGGGGAATTAAACTTTCGGAAATCGTCAAGACATTCTTTCGCACATTTCACCGAACAGCTGGGGGATACAAGCTCACCTTCAAATACCTTCCTGTTCCGTCTGAACCAGACTCTCTAGGCCACCATTACTAGCAACTCAAGTTCCTCCTTCATCAACCTGGAACTCAAAAACCCAAATAATGCTAGAAAACCTCCCTCCCTTACACTACATTTTTGTACCCGAGCAAGACATTTAGTCCAAACCACCTGTGCAGCTGTGCAATTCCAGATAGCATGAACTGTTGTTTCAGCCTCCAATCCACACATCAGACAAAACAGATCCTCAACTACAGGACGTCGAAAAAGATTAACCTTAGTTGGCAAAATCTCATTGAAAGCTCTCCATAGAAAGAGAATGGCCGTCTGTGGGATTTGAAGCTGCCAAAGGGAATTCCATAGAGGTGTATTTATGCCCGAATCTGAATTGCTACCAGTGAGACTATCTCAACAATCAATCTCCATGTGGTAAGCACTTCTGACCTCAAACTACTCATTAGTAGTACCTCCCCAAATCAACCTATCATCCATGGTTCTTGGACTGATAGCAATATTGCATATACGTTCAACAATATCGGCTGGAAATAGTTGCTCAATGAGAGGTATGTTCCACCAATTACTATCCATGTTGATCAATTCACTTACTGTTGTTGTTGGTTATATCTCCTGTGAATGAACCTATTAGGCTATGATTGGCTTCATTCTGGTTAGACAAAATCACTTGTATGTAAATGTGTTTTTAACAGGGATTCCACTATTCAAAGTACCTTCAGAAGACTCTGCATTGCTTGCAAGTCAGAAGAATTTCAGTTCCCTGTCTGCCGTCCGAACGACGTGCCATCATGTCTGGACTCTCATCTATTCACTATTCCATCCGTCCAGACGACGTGCCATACCGTTCGGACGCCGACAGAACAAGCATCATCCGTCCGGACCCTTCACTATATCGAGAAGCTTCTGTTACAGCTTGCATCCGTCCGGACGACTCAACAGCCCGTCCAGAATACGTCCAGTGATCGATCAGCTTCAGATTTTCTTTCCAAGTTCATATAAGGGAAGATTGTTGCAACCGTCCAGACGACGTAGATTTTCGTCTGGACGAGCTCATACATAAGGCAAGAATCGCAATTCAAATTCAACCGTCTGAAAGTCTGTCAGCATGGTCCGGACGCGCGTTCAAAAAATATGGAAATTGCGGATTTAACTTCAACCGTCCGGACGCCTGCCTATCATGGTCCGGATGCGCGCTGAACAGATATGGAAATTGCATGTTGAAGATCAACCGTCCGGACGACCATCCTCCTTGGTCCGGACGCGTGAAACCTTATATGGAAATTACTTTTAGTGGACGTGCGACCGTCCGGACGACTCTGCCTCACCGTCCGGACGCGGCTCTCAAACAGGAAAGATTTTCAACGAAAATCTCAGAAATTCTGGTTGCACAGTTGTCCGTCCGGACGGCCCATGTCCTTTGTCCGGACGGCACCCGTATATTTCACTGCAGTCGCCCATTTGAACCTCAGCCTATAAATAGAGGCCCATGGGCATTGAGAACTGCAAGAATTCGGTATTGAATTCCTTCTGAGCATAGAGAGTTATTTTGTGAAGATATTGGAGCTGATTTGTTCTCTCTCAAGCCATTGCAAGTGTGCTGTTGCTGCACTACAACTGAAGTCTATACTAGGGGTTGGCCCTAAGGTAAAGGATTCCTTTGAACACCCCTTCAGGTAAGAGACCTGGTTGGGAAGCATTCGTGTTGGGTTACACGTTAAAGAGCAAGGTACGACCACTGCATCAGCCGTATCTGAGTGTTACTGCTTTGTCTCTAGCTTTGTCTTCTGAATAGTGGGTATCCTGGGTTTAGCTGTCCCGGAGTGGTTTTTCTCATCTTGAGTTTCCACTTCGTTAACAAAAATTCGTGTGTTGTTTATTTCCCACATTGTTTATCTTTGTTAACACTCTATGCACACACTTGCTATTTATTTTAGAAGTCAATTTCATTTTTCAAAACCTAAATTTCATGTGAATGGGTAGTAGGAATCCACTTATCCCCAAAATCTTGATGTTTGAACCATCTCCAATCCCCCATAAAAGCCCCACCTTGAGCAAAGGTTTAGAACCCCATATACTTCTCCATGCATAAGAAGGTTTAGTGCCCAAATTAGAACTCAACAAATCCCCATCCGAAAAATACTTTTCCTTAAAAACTTTGGCTGCCAAAGTTGTTGGAAACTTTGTTAGTCTCCAACCTTGTTTTGCAAGAAGAGTCATATTAAAACTTTCCAAGTCTCGATACCCCAAACCTCCAACTGATTTCTTCCGTCCTAATCCACTCCAAGACATCCATGGAATCTTAGAATGATATATCCTTAAAACCCTACCAAAATTTCCCCATCATCGAATTCATCTGTTGACAAAGAGTCTTTGGAAGCCAAAAGACACTCATAATATAAGTTGGTATTGCCTAAATGACAGATTTTAGAAGAATTTCCTTCCCAGCATGAGAAATAAATTTCTCCTTCCATCCATTAATCCGATTCCATATATGACCCTTAATACCATTAAAAGTTGAAACTCGGGATCTCCCTATTAAAGCAGGAAGACCCAAATACTTTTCATAATGAGAGGTAGGACTAACACTCGTACCTTGTACAAGATTTGTTTTGTCTTGTGGAGAGGTATTTCGACTGAAAAATAGTGTTGTCTTTTCGTGATTCACCTGATGTCTCGATGCTACTTCATAAGTAACAAGTAACATGTGAATATGTGATAAGTCTTGAATTATTTGATTCAAAACCCCTTAATTTGCATTTGTTAAACCTAGTTTGTGTTGTATATATAACATTTTGTTGTAATTTTGTGTTATGTCTTATTTTTAGGTCTTAGTTGAAATCTAATTCAAAACACTTGAATTAGACCTGAAAATACATCAAGGGCAATTTGGTCATTTCCAGAGTTTGAGGATGATCCTGAAAAGATGAAAAATTGGCCAAGGCAAATCGATCGATCGATTATCTCTTCAGTAAAGAAATCGATCGATCGCATTATCAGTCGAAGAAAATCGATCGATCAAACCTGGATATTTTCCGAGAAAATCTTAGGATGTCGACATGCTTTGTGTGGATGAAATTAATCAAATTTGGGCAGTTCACAGAAGATGTCGACACTATCTTGAGTGGCCAAAAATCGATCTTTGATGTCCCATTTGTAAATTAAATCTCTATATATATATATGAGATTAGGGTTTAGGGTTAGATTATGCACCTTTTTGGGGGTTTCAGATTTGCTCAGGTGTATCAACTTAATTTCTTGTAATTTTAGTTTCCCTTGGTGCAACTCTCTGGACCGAAATCCAGAGAGCTTAATTCCTTTGTTGTTCTTCCTTTAAATTTCATGTTCTAGCTTAGTTTTGTATTTTCTTTTCTTATCTTTCTTGTAATCCGAATTTCTTAAGTTTTAATCTACTGTTTTAGTTGATTTTCTTCTAGTTCCTTTACTGTTTTCATTAATTTTCATGTTTAAATTAGATTCAATTATGTCTAGTTAAATTAGTTCTTAGGGTTTGATCAAAATCCTCTCCAAAAACCATGAAATGTTCTTGAAGTTCTTAGGATTTTCTAAATGTGTTTTGATGATTGCGAAGGGCTAGAGGATTGCAAAATCCATGCTAAAAGGTTTTGTTTTCAAGATTCCAATCTACTTATTCATAAAAAAAAGTTAAAACTTGTCTATGTGTTTTCTTAGATTTCTTGAATAAATCAACGTTCTTGAAAGAGAACGATGTCTTTTGCAATGGTTCTAATTTGACATTATGTGTGTTTACTTGTTAGAGTCACCTTATAGGGTATGCTAGGGAGCACCGGTTGTATCACACATTTGGTAGTTTAAACCTTTTATCAATTATAGTGTAACATTTACGTGATTTGATCGGTGTGAACTTAGATACCTTATCTTTGTAATCTAATTAGGGTTTTCACATATCGTGTATGCTTATTAGGATGTGTTATAGAGTAGTAAGCTAGGGAGCATTAATCACTCCACACCTTCGGTAGTGTAAACGTCTTTCAATTGTAGTTTAAATCTTTTATGTGGAGTTGTTTAATGCAAAACTAGGTACTTTATGATTACGTCTTAACTAAAGTATTTTCATGTCGAGGTCGTCGTAATGGTTGACGCCCATTACGCGCTCATATCATGCATGTTAGGAAGATCCATATAGAATTTAAGCATTTTATCGGTTGAGGATTGGATAAGATCAATACCCTAAGTTTCTTTTAATTTGTTTTCATTTTCTGCTTTCCTTTACTTTACTCTTTGTAGCTTCAATTCTACAACCTTTACTTTGTTTTTATTTTTAAGTTAAGTTAAATACACTCTTTAAGTATCCCGTTAAACAAAACAACCCACAATCTCTATGGTTCGATAACCCTTACTATAGTACAATTGATTCGTACTATTGTGAAGTGGTTCAATATATAAATTTAAAAATCCACGTAGGCGAGTCGGCTACCAATATGTTCCCATTCTCATAGATTAGCACGACAAAAAAGTAAGTTGTCATCCGCAAATAGTATAGGGTTATTCTGAATCCCACCTCTAACAATTGGAACTCCTGTAATAGCTCATTCCCTTGCTGAATTCTGCAACATTGAGCTCATTGCCTCCGCACATATTATAAAAAAAAATAAGGTGAGAGGGGATCACCTTGACGAATACCACTGGTAGGATATATGTGACCATACGTTTGTCCATCGATGAGAATAGAATAGGTTACAGTTCTAACACAAGACATCATAAGATCAACCCATCGGTTTGCAAAACCTAACGTTCTCATCATTGCCTCCGAGAAATCCCACTCAAGCCTATCATAGGCCTTACTCATATCAAGTTTCATCGCCATAAATCCCTCACATTCCTTCAGCCGAGTATCCATAGTGTGCAATGTTTCAAACGCCACCAAAATATTATCCATGATTAATCTACCCGGTATGAAGGCACTTTGTTCTTGAGAGATAATGGAAGGCAACACAGTTTTCAGCTGGTTAGCAATAGCCTTTGAAATGATTTATATATCACATTACAAAGACTAATTGGTAGAAATTCAGTCACTCGGGATGGGGCGGCCACCTTAGGTACTAAACAAATATTAGTAGAATTGAGGCCAGCATCAAATGACCCCCCCCCATTAAGAACATAAAGAGAAGCCTGTGACACCTCCTTCTCTACTACTTCCAAGATTTTTAGTAAAAGTCTGCTGAAAAACCATCCGGTCCTGGTGATTTGAGAGGATGCATTTGGAAAAATAGCACACCGGACCTCATCCTCAGTAAAAGGTCGTGATAGTCTTTGGTTCATAGAATTAGAAACCCTACACTCTATAGAATTCATGCTAAGAAGATGACTTTTTATTCTCCTTTACATTTTACATTTTACATGTAATTCAATATGACAAAAAAAAAATATGCTAAGAAGATAGAAAGTTTCCGACCATCTTTTTAAATTACAAACAATTCTCTTTATAACTTTCCCTTTTTGCAATAAAATTACCTGATTTTACTTGGTTCATTTCCTATAAGGCATCCACAATTTACAACCTCAAAATAAAATTAAAAAAAAAAAGGGGTTAAATACGTTCTACCCCCTGTGGTTTAACTCATTTTTGCCCCATGTGGTTCATTTTGTATCGCAGATAGTACGTTAGTTATGGCGAAAGATGAGGATTGCACTTCCATCCAAACTTTCATCCAAAAATTGACGAAGTCCACATCAATGCCACTAAACCTCATTTAATAGCCAACACATGTCCTAGATGCCACGCTAGTTGGCCCTTTCAGTTGCGAGTATGACGTGACAAGCCACATCAGTTACATGCCATATGCTGGACTGCCATTTTTTTAAAAAAAACTATAAAAAAAAATGAAAAAAACAAAAAACAAAACAAAAGGAGGGATGGCTGTTTGGCCCTTGGGGTGGTTCGGCCACCCCCACAAGGCCAAAGAGCCCAAAAAAAAAAAAGGAGAGAAGAAGAAGAAGAAGTTTAATAGGGTTTGGCCCCTTGGGGGTGGCCGGAACCACCCTTGTGGCCCATGGGGATGGTTCGGCCAACCTCACAAGAAAAAATAAAATTAGGGGGTTTGGCCATTGGGAGTGACCCATTTTGCTTCTTGTAAGAGGGCAACGAGCATTTAGTGTACAGGTTAGGGAAGTCGAGATATGAACGAGTCTTCCCGTCAGTGGTACCTCAAATTCCATGAGGTGAGAATGACCTTTGGATTTAAGGAAAACATTGTTGATCAGTGTATATACCTAAAGGTTAGTGGGAGCAAGTTTCTCTTTCTAGTCCTATATGTTGACAACATACTACTTTTGTTTTTTTTTTTCAATTTTTTAAAGCTTTAATTTTTTTTTTTAAAAAAATATGGTAGTCCAACATATGACATGGCACTGATGTGGCATGTACACATCATACAAGCAGCTGAGAGGGCCAACTAGAGTAGCATCTGGGACAGGTGTCGGCTTTTAAAAGGGGTTTAGTGGCATTGACGTGGACTTCCGTCAATTTTTGGACGGAAGTACTATCTCTGTTTTTCATCATAACTAAGGTACCATTTGTGATTCGAAATGAACCACATGGGGCAAAAAATAAAGGCGTTAAACCACAAGGAAAAAAACGTATTTAACCCTAAAAAAAATCAAGATCCAAAAATCTCTCACCCAAAACAGTAACCCAAGGCATCCATCGCCGGAATCTTGTCACCGTTCATTTTTCGCCGTCAGTGATTTCTTCGTACAAGCCAAACACCAAAGAAATATTTGAAGGAAAATAATATTTTTTCTGAAAAATAATTTTGTTGAAATTTTTTTTCAATAAAAATCATTTTACGTCAAAACAATCAAAGCATTATTTCAAGTCCCTCCCCGCTGACTTCAACCTTTTTTACACGTCATTACTCATTACAATTAAGGAAAAGTATGAGCAGCCGGTGTCCTTATTTTACATCAAGCTTAATAACCGGGTTTTACCTTTTTCTATTGACTTATTTGAATTGTTGTATCAGGTTCCTATGAGCTATTGGAATTGTAGTCAATTGAGGAGGCCTTAATGAGACCTACCTATATAAATAAATATTTGGATTAATATTGTTCGGTATCAACAAGTGAGTCTCATTGAAATCCTCTTTCATAAAAGGGTGCAACAAGTGTTATAATTTGGGCAAACAAATTATAATCAATCATAACTACAATTCCGTTGACAAATTACAATCAATATTAATCCCAATTCATAAGAGCATTTACAGCAGCTTTCCAACTATTTTTCCTAAATATAGGAAACAAAACTAGTTTTTGTTTCCCTATCAAAGGAGTTGAATAATCCTTTTCTCTAAAGAAAATTGGGGTAGAAAATGAATCTAGCGATGAAAACAAGGGAGGTACAAAATAGATTGCAGTATTTGTTGTAACATTGGCACCAAAATAAATAGAGAAGTAAAGATCAAGAAACAAAACTACCAAAATAGACAATTATTTAAATGGTTCGTCCCCGACTTGGCCTACATCCACTGGAGAAAACAGATCGATCAAGATCTTTTATGATGTAGGACAATCCGAGGAGGCGCCTCGGAAGGTTGACAATGTCATCTCGGTAAATATCCGAGACAGGGTTTCTGGATCGGCACATAGCCGAGATGTGTTGGGAGTTGTCTCAGCAAATAATTGAGACTCATCTTGGTCTTACTCGACAAATAACCGAGACTCCTCATGGTGAAAATAAATCGAAGGCTGTCAGGGTCAGTTGGCGTACAAGCAGATTTCCTGGAATTTTTGTGTGGAAATCATGGACGAGTTGTTGGCTTCCATATTTTATTTTGATAATTATCTTGTCGTACTTTTCCTTAAATCATGGGATTACCATGTCCATCCAATCTCCTCTCATTAATGAGGATTTGATGGTATCTTTACAATTATTTTATTCCTTTACAAGCCACTAGGGCTTTACTATAAATAGAGAGGCAATGTAAGAAGGATCATTATTGATGATCATTGAATTGAAGTTCTTTTTTTTTTTTCAACTTGTGAGTTGATTGTTCGTGTTTGAGAACGAGGTTTCTCTTTCACCGTTTATCCCTACACTTGCACTACGTCAATTGGCATCAGAGCCTTGACTACCTTGTTCTGAAGGCGAACGACGGAAACAACGGCAACCGCTCTGATGGCGAAGAACGTGGAGTGCAGGCCCTTTGGACAGCCATAAACGCTCAAGATTAGCAACTTCTTCGCATGGAATGCACACTTGGAGCGTTACAGCAAGCAATTGCCGGGCTCAGAGTGTGACGTCCCACATCGCCTGGGAATGAGGATGTGCTTATATGTATAAATGTACCCTTTATGACACAACGCGTTTTAAAGCCGTGATGGCAATGAACCTATCAGAACTCCGCAGTTAAGCGAGCCACTGCGAGAGCAATCTCAGGATGGGTGACCTCCTGGGAAGTCTGGTATGGGGAGCCAAAAGCGGACAGTATTGTGTCATTGGGGGTGGATCGTTACAAATGGTATCAGAGTCATTGCCCAGCCTGAGATGGTGGGAGCGTGCACAAGCCCAAAAGGGTTGCCGGCGGGCACTCGCTGGGATGCCAAGAATGGGGTGATCCCATGAGGGTCACCAGCGAGGACGCTGGGTCCCAAGGGGGGGTGATTGTGACGTCCCACATCGCCTGGGAATGAGGATGTGCTTATATGTATAAATGTACCCTTTATGACACAACGCGTTTTAAAGCCGTGATGGTCATGAACCTATCAGAACTCCGCAGTTAAGCGAGCCGCTGCGAGAGCAATTCCAGGATGGGTGACCTCCTGGGAAATCTGATATGGGGAGCCAAAAGCGGACAGTATTGTGTCATTGGGGGTGGATCGTTACAAGGAGTTGACGGCAACAGGAACCATGAACACCCTCTAAATGGCGTCCACGAAGAGGCTCATGGCCATCGCGGAGGAGAGCGTGGCCCTAGACCTCGACGAAGGCGTCGAACTTTCAAAGAGACATCAAGCGAAGAAGACAACCACTTCCGGGAGCGATGGTGGTAGAATAAGACCGACAAGTGCCCACAATTTTCGGGTAAAAATTGACCTTCCTAATTTTAATGGACATCTCCACGTCGAGAACTTCCTTGATTGGATTCTCGAGGTAGAGAATTTCTTTGACTACATGCAGACTCCGAAGGCACAGCAGGTGAAGTTAGTAGCATATAAGTTGCGCGGAGGAGCATTAGCCTGGTAGGAACAAACACAGAGCAATCGGAGAAGGCAAGGTAAACAACCGGTTCAGATGTGGCTGAAAATGAAGAAATTAATGAAGGCTCGATTCTTACCCCCAGATTATGAGCAGATGTTGTACCAGCAGTACAAGAATTGCCGACAAGGAACTCGGTCAGTTACGAATTATATCGAGGAATTCTACCGCCTGGACTCTCAGAATAATCTATCCGAGACGGAGGGTCAGCAAGTAGCACGGTATGTTGGAGGGTTGTGCATGGCCATTCAAGACCAAGTTTACATACGGTGTGGACGTTGTCCAAAGCTGTGAACCTAGCCATGAAGATCAAGTCGCAGATGGCGCGCCACTCGGGTCGGTCACAACCTTTTAAGTAAACCGAGAAGAAAGGAGAATCGATGGTTGTACCGAAATTCACAACCCCCAAACAGCTAAAGGAGTGTCCTTTCCACCTTGGGAAAAGGTTGTCGACGACAGTAGTAACAACCCGTACGCCAAGCCTATTCTCGAAAAATGCTTCAGGTGTGGCCAAGGAGGATGAAGTCGATGATTATGAAGGAGGAGAATTCACCGAAGGTGACGAAGGGGAGTTCGTCAACTGCATAGTTCAAAGGGTGTTTGTTAACCCCTAAACATGAAGAACCAACGCAGCGGCACAACATTTTCAAAACCCGATGTACTATCAATCAGAAGGTGTGCAATCTGATTATTGATAGTGGGAGCTGCGAGAATATTGTCTCTCAAAAATTAGTCGTCGCGTTGCAGCTAAAAACCAAGAAGCACCCGAGCCCCTAAAAGATTAGTTGGATCAAGAAATGAGTCGAGACGAGAGTCACAGACACTTGCTGAGTGCCTTTCTCAATCGGGCAGTCCTATTGAGACGAGGTTATATGCGATGTGGTAGAAATGGATGCCTACCATGTATTGTTGGGACGACCGTGGCAGTAAGATGTAGATGCCACATATAAGGGTTGGGACAATGTCTACCTCTTTTGGTGGCAAGGGAAGAAGATCATATTAGTACCTACCGAGACTAATAACGCACTTCAAAGTAGTACCACTGCGAGAAAACAGTCCTTCCTTACCCTCGAAAAAGCGTAGTTTATGCAGGAAATGAAAATTGCCGAGACAATGTTAACCCTAGTAGTTAAGGGTGTTGAGTCGGATTCAAAGGCAGATATTCCGAGCCTGATACAGCCGATGCTGGAGGAGTTCGCAGATCTTGCACCAGCCGAATTACCGACCGAATTACCTCCCATGAGGGACATTCAACACTAAATTGACTTGGTGCCGAGAGCAAGTCTTCCTAACCTACCCCACTATCGGATGAGTCTCGAGGAGCATAAGATTCTTCAAGATCAAGTAGAGGTTCTGATCTGAAAGGGCTTGATCAAGGAGAGCCTGAGCCCTTGTACCGTGCCAGCATTACTAATTCCGTAGAAGGATGGGAGCTGGAGGATGTGTGTTGACAGCAAGGCCATCAACAAAATCACGGTGAAGTACCGATTCCCCATTCCGAGACTACATGATATGCTCGATATGTTAAGGGGCAAAGGTTTTCTCAAAATTTGACCTACGCAGCGGCTATCACCAAATTGGGATCCGACCCGGGGATGAATGGAAGACAACCGTCAAGACGAAGGAGGCTTTGTATGAATGACTGGTGATGCCATTTGGGCTTTCGAATGCACCGAGCACATTCATGCGAGTAATGAACCAAGTACTGAAACCTTTCATCAGTAAATTCGTTGTAGTTTATTTTGATGATATTCTGATTTATAGTCATCGTACCGAGGAGCATCTGAAGCAGGTACAAGAAGTTTTGAATGTACTGAGGGCCAACAAATTGTACCTCAATATGAAGAAATGCACTTTCCTCACGGACAAATTACTCTTCCTTAAATTTATTGTAGGTGCCGAGGGCATACAAGTAGATGAGGACAAGGTCTGAGCCATTCGAGAGTGGCCAACTCCTACCACGGTCGTACATGTCTGAAGCTTCCACAGCTTAGCAACTTTCTTCCGAAGGTTCATTCAGAATTTCAGCAGCTTGGTATCTCCAATTACCGAGTGTTTGAAGAAAGGGCAATTTCGATGGGGAGACGAGCAGGAAGCCGGTTTTACCGTGATCAAGGAGCAACTGTCAATAGCACCGGTCCTAGCTTTACCCGACTTCGAGAAGTTATTTGAAGTTGACTGTGATGCCTCCATTGTAGGGATTGGGGCAATGTTGTCACAGGAGGGTCGGCTAGTCGAATTCTTCAATGAGAAATTGAGTGAAGCCCGGCAGAAGCGGACGACATACGAGCTTGAATTCTATGTGGTGATCCAAGCCATGAAGCATTGGGAACACTACCTGATTCATCAGGAATTTGTTCTATACAGTGATCATGTGGCTCTGAATTTCGTCAACACGCAAAACACTTTGAATCAGATGCACGTCCGATGGATTGCTTTCATGCAAAAGTTTACTTTTGTACTGAAGCATAAGTCGGGAAAACAGAACAAGGTGGCAGATGCCTTGAGTCGACGTTCAGCTTTACTCGTGACATTACAGTCCGAGATAACAAGCCAAGACCACTTACGGGCTCTATATGCCAAGGATGAGGATTTCAAAGAAGATTGGAAGAAGTGCATGTTGATGCAGCCAAATGCCGACTTTCACATCCAAGAAGGATATCTGTTCCAAGGAAATCAACTTTGTATTCCCCGAACCTCGTTACGTGAACAAATAATGCGGGAGTTGCATGGAGGAGGACTCGGTGGCCATGTAGGTCAAGACAAAACCATTTCATTGGTCTCAGATCGGTATTATTGGCCACAACTCAGGCGAGATGTCGGTAAATTTGTACAAAAGTGCCTTGTGTGTCAAACCAAGAAGGGAAGCACACAAAATACCAGGCTCTACACTCCTCTACCAGTGCCCGAGAACATTTGGGAAGACCTAAGCATGGATTTTGTGCTTGGACTTCCAAAGACTCAACGAGGCATGGATTCAATCTTTGTTGTTGTAGATCGATTCTCCAAAATGGCACACTTTATTCCTTGCAAGAAGACCTTGGATTCTACCCACGTAGCTCATCTTTTCTTTCGAGAAGTTGTTCGGTTACACAGTGTGCCCAAGACCATCACCTCTGACCGAGGAGTGAAGTTCCTTAGCCACTTCTGGAGGACTTTGTGGCCAAGGTTCGACACTTCTCTCAATTACAGCAGCACTTGTCACCAGCAGACTGACGAACAGACCGAGGTGACCAACTGTACTTTCAAAAATATGCTTAGGTGTGTTTCCCGAGACAAACCGAAATAGTGGGACATCAACATTCCTCAAGTGGAGTTCGTCTTCATTTGTATGAACATCAGATCCATAGGCAAGTCACCTTTTGAGTTTGTCTACACCAAACCTCTGAAGCATGCTCTTGACTTGGTTCCCCTTCCGAAGCTTCCAGGGTTGAATGTTGCAGCCGAGCATAGGGCTGACTAAGTGCAGCAAATCCATGAAGAGGTACGTCTGAATTTGGAGCAGGCGAATGACAAGTACAAAGATGCCTCCGATTCAAAGCGGAGAGCAAAGATTTTCAAAGAAGGTGACTTAGTGATGGCGCATCTGCTCAAGAACGCTTTCCGACTGGAACCTATGGCAAATTGAAGAGCCGAAAGTATGGGTTGTTTCGTATTAAGAGGAAGATAAAAAATAATGCTTATGTGGTGCAACTTCCCGAGGACATGGCCATTTCCAACACTTTCAATGTGGCTGACCTATTTGCCTACCATCCTGACGATCCAATTTACGCTGACTCCAACTCGAGGACGAGTTTTCTTGAAGAAGGGGAGACTGATGTAGGACAATCCGAGGAGGCACCTCGGAAGGTTGACAATGTCATCTCGAATAATATCTAAGCCGGGGTTTCTAGATCGACACATAGCCGAGATGTGTTGGGAGTTGTCTCGGCAAAAAGCCGAGATCCAATCTCAGCAAATAACCGAGACTCATCTCGGTCTTACTCGGCAAATAACCGAGACTCCTCGTGGTGAAGATAAATCGAAGGCTGTCAGGGACAGTTGGCGTACAAGCAGATTTCCTAGGATTTTTGTGCAGAAATCATGGAAGAGTTGTTGACTTCCATATTTTATTTTGATAATTATCTTGTCGTACTTTTTCTTAAATCATGGGATTACCATGTCCATCCAATCTCCTCTCATTAATGAGGATTTGATGGTATCTTTACTATTATTTTATTCATTTACTAGCTACTAGGACTTCACTATAAATAGGGAGGCAATGTAAGAAGGATCATTATTGATGATCATTGAATTGAAGTTCTTTTTTTTCAACTTGTGAGTTGATTGTTCGTGTTTGAGAACGAGGTTTCTCTTTCACTGTTTATCCCTACGCTTGCACTACGTCATTTTACTATAAAAGCAATGGAGATACAAATAGTGGTTAACACCCAAAAGACCCAAGTACACCCAAAACAACACTTGATAGTGTTTCTACAAAGAGAATTCTTTCACTCTCTCAAATGGCTCACTTGAGCTTTGGATCTTCTTATACTCACTATTCTCTAGCTATCTTAGAATGTGATGGTACACAAATGAGCTCTCATTCCTTTATAGAGGCAGGCTCCACCAACCCTTCTTAAATGCCCATGAGTATCTCAACTACCCATGAGCAATTAAGATGTCAAACTCTTCAACCGTGAGATGACAAGACTAATTGATGGGTGACAAGTCATACCCACAGTATTTTTCTGCCATGATAAGAATGCTACCTTCTTAGCTAGTGAGAAATTCGAACTAGGAAAAATACTTCGGCTTCTAGATAGCGAGTTCAATTGGATGGAGAATCCAATACAAAAAAAAAAAATGGGCTCTAATTTGAGCGCTTTTTAACTAAAACGACTCTAATTATATTTTGAGCCGTTTTGATCAAAATGACTCCATTTATAATAACTCTAACCCTATATACTATAAATAAAAATAATTAATATATATATATATATATTTGTGTTAATATAGTCCGATCAAATCTATTGAATTAGTCTGATTCATCATGATAGAGTTCGAATGATTAGGCTTGATAGAGTAAAGGTTCGATCGATCCTAGTGTAGTAGTCTGATCAATAATGATAGAATAATATGATCGATAAACCATCCAATCGATCCTAGTGCATTAGTCCAAACAATCATGATAGAGTTAAATAGCTGGTAGACGACAGATACTTAAATACTCTTTACACCATTTACAAAGTTTTTTTTTTCTCTGTAAAGTTTCTTTAATCTTCATCATTTCTATCCAATAGTCTAGTTTTTGGTAGATGGAGCTTTGGGTTTTGGTAGTATGACCCAGCTCTCTCAATTATATTTCACACGTTAACTGACATAACTTTCCCTTTTGCTTGTTGACAATCCAAAAGTTTCAATGCACAAAAAAACCTTGCAAATGGAAACCTACGTAGACCTTCGTCCCATACTTATTGTGCTCACTTTGTTTGCTGGGAGTTATTTATTCAAGAAAATCTCATTGGATGTTTCGCCCTTTGTTGCCACTACAAAAAAAAAAAAGAAACAAGTATTTAGAGCCATTTTAAGCACTTAAAACAACTGTAAACAATTTGAGCAGTTTTTTATGAAACATTTTGAGAACGGATCAACACATCAAGTATTAAAGACCTGAATTAAGCCATTTTTACCTAAAATTGCTCTAAATTGAGCCACTTTTATAAAAACGGTTTTAACCAGTTAAAGCCATTTTACAAAAGATGCTCAAAACGGTTAGAGCCACATTTTAAAAGCGGCTCAAAACGGTTAGAGCCGTATTTTTAAAGCGGCCCAAAATGGTTAAAGCCGCTTTAGAAAAACGGTTCAAAAATTAGAGCCGTTTTAAGGACCCTAAAACGGCTCTAAATAAATAAATATATATATATATATTAAAAAAAAAAAGGACTTGCAAAGCAACGTTTGGTTACTTAGAAAACTAAAATCCACCATTTATTCTTTTCTTTTCCCCATTTTCCGAACAACCAAACAGATTATAACCATTTTCCAAACACAAATCACGGCGTAAAGAAAACAAAAGGAAAGAAATCTTTTTTTTTTAAATGAATGAAACTGGTCTGATGCAACCATGGCTAGATAAATCACAATCAAGAGAAAAAAATATTCTATCACATTACTGCAACAACAAAGTAGCAGACAACACAAAACACCAAAACCTTTACAACATAAACACCCAATACCGCAACAACAAAGCAACAAAAATAAAAAAAACTAAACAGAACAGCAAATACATCATTGATGCTTTCAATAGGCTTCCATCAAATTCAATCACAATATCACCTAGACAGATCCAGGAAGATCAGCAGAAGATCCAGGAGTTTCCTAGTCAAAAAATGGAAAAACCATAAAAAATAAGCAACATGCATTTTTTTCAAAATCAAAATTTCAAAACTCAATAGACCCACAGCTGGGTCTCTTGAGACCCACGGCTAGGTCTCAAGGGACCCAGTACGTGGGTCTCAAGAGACTCACGTAGACAGTGATCGGAGAGAGAGAGAGAGAGAGAGAGAGAGAGAGAGAGAGAGAGTAAAGAAAGAGATCTAGATATTTTATGGGTGAGTGAAAGGAAAAAAATAAAATAAAATTCAAAAAGTTAAATTTTTTTTTGGTTGTGCGCGCGGGACACGAAAATTTCTTGTCCCGCCCAAAATTTAGAGCCGTTTTCCAAACGGCTCCAATCACTTATTTTTATTTTTAATTAATTTTTGATAACTAAGCATATAGTATACTAGCTAATTAAATATAGTATTAGATATTAATTATAGGGAAAAGTACACATAAAAAATATTTTTTAAAAACCAAATTAAAAAAAAAAAAAAAAAAAACAAATTTTTGTTTAAAAAAAACTGAAAATTATAAAAAATAAAAAAAATTAAATAAACAAACGAAAAAAAAAATTAAATGTGATCAATCGTGGTACGATCTATGTGATGGATCGTGGTACGATCATGTGTGATAGATCGTGGTACGATTTATGTGACAGGTCATTGTACGATTTATGTGATCGATCGTGGTACGATCAATGTGATCGGTTGTGGTACGATCTATGTGATAGGTCGTGGTACGATCTATGTGATCAATCACAGTACGATCATGTGTGATCAATCGTGGTACAATCTATGTGATCGATCGTGGTACGATCATGTGTGATCGATTGTGGTACGATCATGTGTGATCGATCGTAGTAGGATCTAAGTGTGATCGATCCTGGTAGGATCTAAGTGTGATCGATCGTGGTATGATCTAAGTGTGATCAATCGTGGTACGATCTAAGTGTGATCGATTGTGGTACGATCAATGTAATCGGTCATTGTACGATCTATGTGATGGAACGCTGTACGATCATGTGATCAATCATGGTACGATCTATGTGATTGAACGTGGTACGATCAATGTGATCGAACGTGGTACCATCAATGTGATCGAACGTGGTACGATCAATGTGATCGAACGTGGTACGATCAATGTGATCGAACGTGGTACGATCAATGTGATCGATCAGGGTATGATCTATGATCGATCGTGGTACGATCATGTGATCGATTGTGGTACGATCAATGTGAGACCTTTTTCTTCTTCTTTTTCTGGGTTTAAACGGCTCTAATTTGAAACCTTTTTTTGTTTAAATGGCTGCAATTAGAGCCGTTTTGATCAAAATGACTCCATTTTGAACCGTTTTGTTAAAACGGCTCAAATTAGAGCCACTTTTAAAAACAGCTTAAACTAATTTGACATGTTGTAATGAAAACTGTTACTTTTTGTGTTGGATGCATTATGTTGGACAAAATCACTTCTATGTAATGTTGCTGCTTTCACATGGATGCTGTTTTATTCAAGGTCTACACTTCAGTTATGAGCTTCAAGAAGACTCTGTGCAGAATTCAAATCAGCCAGTTCAGTTCCCTTGCATCTGTCCGGACGACATGGTATTTCGTCCGGACGCTCATCAGTCAGCAACATCCGTTCGGACGATGAGAACTTTCCATCGGGACACCCATCAATGTCTAGAAGCTTCGAACAGTTCAAGGTTGCATTTGTCCGGACGTAATGGCAAATCGTCCAGATGCTCTTCAGAGTTTGAGAAGATCTCAGTGTTCGAGTGAATCCGTCCAGACGACATGGCTATACCGTCCGGACAACATTCAGTGTTTGACAAGCATTAGGGTTTCTACCTCAAGACACAGTTATGGGAAGACGGCTGCAACCGTCCGGATGATGTGTGATCCAGTCTGGACGATGTCCTCCATAAGGCAAGTCGTGAATACAAAGTTCAACCGTCCGGACGTCAGTCTTCATGGTCCGGACGATCAAGCATCATATATGAAAATTGCGTGCATCAGTTCAACCGTCTAGACATCAGCCTTCAGGGTCCGAACGCTCAAAGCCTTATTATGGTAATTACGTGCAGCCGAAGTGCAATCGTCCAAACACTAGGGCAACACCGTCCGGACGAGGCCTTGTTATGGAAGCTTTCAGTGCTATTTTGGAAAGGTGGTTGCAGTTGACCGTCCAGACGCTCCAGGGTCCGAACGCTCAAAGCCTTATTATGGTAATTACGTGCAGCCGAAGTGCAATCGTCCAAACACTAGGGCAACACCGTCCGGACGAGGCCTTGTTATGGAAGCTTTCAGTGCTATTTTGGAAAGGTGGTTGCAGTTGACCGTCCAGACGCTCAAGTCTGCCGTCTGGACACCCTTGAGTATTTTGATCATAACTTTTTGGTCAAATATCGAATTGGGATGAAATTGGTGTCATTGGAAAGATAACAAAAAATGATGCAATTTGATGTTCCGAACGGCCAATAGAATCGTCCGGATGGCCCTGCCAAAATTCGAGAATTTTTCAGAATTACTTTTCAGACACGGAAACAGTTGCCTGTCTGGACGCCCAAGTCTGCCGTCCAGACGCGCGTGCCAAAGACTCCGATTCTGACTAGAATTAGGGCTTCTAAAGCCTATAAATAAGAGGCTCTAGGCATGCACTTTACACAGAATTCGGTGGTGAATTATTTATAGCTTAGAGAGGGTGTTTAGGGAGATATTGAAGATCTGCTAGCTCTCTAGCTTTTGCCAGTGTGTGATTTGATCAACTGTGAAGTCTATCTTAGGGGTTGGTCCTAAGGTAAAGGATTCCATTGAAGGCCCCTTCAGGTAGGAGACCTGGTTGGGAGGCATTCGTGTTGAGCTACATGTCAGAGTTCAAGGTACGACCACTGCATCAGGGGTATGTGAGTGTTACTACTTTGTAACTAGCTTTGTCTTCTGAATAGTGGACATCATGGGTTTGGCTGCCCCGGAGTGGTTTTTTCTCTTAATTAAGTTTCCACTTCGTCAACAAAATATTTGTCTCCTTTAATTCTCCATTTAATATTTTGTTGCACACTGTTCACACACACATGTTAAAATTAGAAGTCTATTTAATTTTCAAAAACAGCTCTAATCGGAGCCGTTTTAGTTAAAAACGACTCAAATTAGAGCCGTTTTGTTAAAATGGCTCTAACAAAAACGGCTCAAAAAGCCCTTTTTTTTTGTAGTGCGCCTTCCATACTTTCATAAACAAAAAAGCATTGGTGATCGAAGAACCTTCCTAAAATGGAAAGATTTTGCTTCGTGAGTAAGCGAGAAGTCATGACATGAGGCATGAGGTTTGCTCATATCACACGCGAGAAATAGATTCTTAATAGTAGTTTTATTTGTTTTATCAACAAAAATCTGAGTTTCTGTCATGTGTTAGAGACATGTTTTAAAGAATTTTTTTTTTTTTCCTTTCTTTTATTGTTCAAGTATCTAATAATTTTTTAAAAAAATGTGATTTTATAATACTTTTATCGAATAATAGACAAAAATCTCTCAATTATATTGCATGTTTCCTTAATTGTCCTTCAAATATTCACTCCACCCAAACAGGCACTTATGCTTCGTTTGTCCCTATTCAATTGTGGGGAGATTCTTCTCTTTACCTAAGCTTCTTTCTTTTTCTTTTTTGGTGAAAAGGATGAAGCTCTCTCTCTCTCTCTACTTTGATATGATTCTCGAAGAGTACCGTTGGATGCATGGTATTGGCCCGTGGGAATGTCTCAATGGCTGAAATTGCTTAGCTTAATCGAACAAAATATAAAATTAATAATGAAGTTTATTGCATGCAATCACTTCATAGATTATAAAACCGCCCCTAGACATCTCATAGACTCATCTTACAGACTCACCCTACATAGGCATGATCATACCAACACATGTTTGGGCGGAGCTAGGATCCAAGATTTGGGGGGGCCAAATTGAAAAAAAAAATTTGGGGGGGCCAAAACTATAAAAATAACAAAATTTAGGAGTAAAATTAATTAATTTTTTTTTTTTTTTTAAGGAAATTTTTTTTTTTTGGGGGGAGACCCCTGGCCTTGGGGGGGCAAGGCCAGGGGTAGCTCCGCCCCTGGGTGAGAAAAAATTTTCAAATACTGTTTTTCAAATGGATTATGTTTGGGTTCCCACTGAATTTCATGTATTTATAATTTTCACATGCCTTGTCAAACTTGGGACACTCAATGAAATTTACGCAACTGATCAATTATACAACAATAATTGACAATGCACACCCAGTCACATATTTAGTTTAAACAGTAACCTTGATCAGTAAGATAAATACATATAAATAAAAGCCCACATATCATAATTGAATATATGCGGCATTTGAGGTTTGGTTATGAGTAATGCTAAAATTCACGCTCTTATTCCACTTTTTATATATATACTATTAGGCTCGTGTGATAAATCCTTTCGGTCATTGGATCAATCATGGTTTAAAAATGGATAAATACATTTTTTATCAATATGGTTTAGAGTTTTGACAAATAGTTCATTGGGTTTTAAAAAGTAATTAATCACTCCCAAAATAAGCAAACAAAAAAACAAATTTGTCCATATCATTAGAAAAGTTAATAAATTTTGTTAATATATCACATCATCATGTATCAGGCTGGTCAGAGGAGGTGGCCAAACCACAACAATTGCCAATGGGGATTTATTATTTTATTTATTTTTGCTATTTCGACGTAGCCGAGCTAAACCCATAGCCACCCAATGGCTATGGGTTGGTTCGATCACACCTATATCTATATCCCTAGAGGGGGTGGCCAAAGCATCTTTAAATTCATGGGGGTGGTTCAGTCACCTGAATTTAACACATTAAGAACATTCATAATAGCCTTATCAAATTTTACTCATCAAAGTAGCTAAAAATCACTTTTCTCTATTCTGGTGAGCCACTTTTTTAAAATTCTCTCAGCAGCCTTACCATTTTAACTAATCACTATCATTATTCCATTTAAATTCCATTTTTTCAGATTTCTTATTCTTTTTCTATTTAATCTTTTTATACAACAAGATTTTTCAGATTTAATCTTTTTAAATTCCATCTTTTCAGATTTTTATACACCTTCATCTTTCTTTTTTTCTTTTTTTTTGAATTCATACACCTTTATCTTGAGATTAGATTATTGCTAAGAAATTCACAGAAGTTTTCATTTGCTTCTCAACCAAATTCAAGAAAGAAAGAAAGAAAAGATTAAAAAAAAAAAAAAAAAAAAAAAAAAAAAAAATCACAAAGTTTATGTCAGGGACAAAGAAAATTAAACATTCATGTTCTTTAAATAAGGACATTATCGTGTGAGAGAGATGAGAGATGGGAGAAGAAAATGAGAGAAAAAATGAAAAAAGTGTGATGATTATGTGAGTGAGAAAGGAGAAGCAAAATTGGAGAGCATTCCTAATAGCCTCATTAAAATAGCTTTTTAGTTATTTTGGTGAGCCAATTTGATGAAAACACTAAAAAACCACTCCTAACAGCCTCACCATTTTAACCAAAAAGTTTTGATGAGTGAAATAATGTCATTATTTCTTGGACATGATCGAAGGATTCTTTGTAAAAAGATTAAATAGAGAAAGAATAAAGAAATATGAAAAAATATTATTTAAATAGAATAGTGATAATAAATAGTTAAAATGGTGAGGCTGCTGAGAGAATTTTAAAAAAGTGGCTCACCAAAATAAAAAATAAAAAAGTGATTTTTAACTACTTTGATGAGTAAAATTTGATGAGACTACTAGGAATGTTGGTGAGTGAATATTACTCATCAAATTTGTAAGTATTTTCACTCACCCAAACTTTTTGGTTAAAGTGATGAGGTTGCTGGGGGAGTGATTTTTTAGTGTTTTCATCAAATTAGCTCACCAAAATAACTAAAAATTAGGAATGCTCTAAAAGTTTATGTCAACTTTTCTAAATGTAGTAATAATTTTTTTTATTTTTTTTTTCTTACCCTCATAAATGATTGATGAACTTCTAAAACTTATAAGAAACTATTTTTTAAAACTCTAAACCACTGGGCAAAAATGGATTTATAATTAATGCATATTATTAAAATAAATGACCGAAGTAGTAAATGCATGCATTCACTCACCTACTCCATTTATTAACGGCAATCTGATTGAAAGATGCATTTATTAGTGAAATATTTTTTTCAAAGAATAAAAATGAAAAAGAAAAAGATAATGGTTAATAACACAGCAAAATAGGCTTCTATAAATTGACTCCTCCTACACCCAACTGGCTCACTCATTTCCCCCCTCTCTTGCGTATTTCCAATCTTTTTTTCATGATTCTTTTTGTACATGGAATCGGGAGCTGAGATAAACTCCTATCTTCTGTCAAGCAATACATATACGGAGCTTTCTGTGGGTAACAAGCTAAGATTTGGCCTTCTTTTATTCTCTTCACTTTTTGTCATAACACAATTTATGGATCGAGTTAACAAGGGAGGTTTCCTAATTCTATATCTGGAATCTAAATTTACCTAAAAACTTATGATTTTATTCTCTTCTACAAACATCCAAAGTTTTATCACTGCCTTTTTTCTTTTCTTTTTTTCTTTTTTTTTTATGAATTTATTAATTACTTTCTCATTTGCTGAAGGTTTTCTTGTTTGTACTGTACGTTTGCAGTATGGCCTTTTCTCCTATGGTTATGCAAAGACATTTTATGGGGAAATGTGCGGTTTTGGGGAAACGACAGAGGAGATGAGTCAGGACACCTCAAACTTGTTCTATGGGATCATCATGGACTTCCGCTTGCAGCCATTTTTGCCAGTGCTAATGGTGATAATACACGTGATTGATCAAACTTGTGACTCTGTCGCCTGTAATCACCTCGGTTGCAACAACAGTTCCTGTGTCGGCGTGTCTTGTTCGAGCACTTGTAGTCCCACTAGAAAATTCTCCTCATCATTGTCATGGGTATTGGCCTCCGAGGAGTGTAACCTTCGAGAAATTATATACCTACAAATCCCTTACTTGTATGTTTATTTACATGTTTTTATTTATTAATTAATAAATACACGTGATTGATCAAACTTGTAATTCAATAAACATCACGAAATGGGTGCCCCTAATATTTTCCATCTTAATCGAGATCACTCATTAAGAGACAGAATTTTTAGCAAACTAATTCCTAATTTAAAGTGCTCTTTAATTTATGTTCTTCCAGAGAGGCGCGGAGCAGAATCAATTACTATATATGCATATTTTTGAACATAGAGTACCTGCATACATTAAAAAGAGGACCGAAGGTCCAATTACAGCAGTTAAGGTGTACAAAGACTCCCTAACCATAAAATCAGAACTAATTTCTGATTTGGAAGCAAATTACCAAAAAACACTCAAAGATTACAAGATCATACATGAAAAGCCACTCTTACCAAATACACACCACTACTAAAATTAAAAGAGTGCTGATCTACGCTAAAAAGCGAAAAAAAATCTAATAATATTCGAGCATCAAAGAGGTAGCTTGCAAATCTAACCAAAGAAAAAACATCCGGCAACAAATTTGGCATCAACAGAGCAAGTGACGAAAATCGCACAACCAAAAAAATACCACGCTGACGACATGGAAGATGGCCGGAATACTGCAACACAAAACCAGAATCGAAAAAATCACTATGGTAATCTCCGGAAAAATCTCCACCTTTGAAATGTCCCATAGCAGGTTGTCTCTCTACAATGGATCTCCCATATCATGGACACGTACAAAACCATGTTAAAAAACAGACGGTTGAAGCCACCTGTAAGCTACCAACCGCATCAATAGCCTTAGAAAAGACCACTTGTCCAATCTTGGGACTGCATGCCACAAAAATCGGTGAACATACTCCACAAAAAACAGTTCCAGAAAAACCTGCGGTATCCATGCGGCAGGTGCGGAGGAAATTATAACCGTGCCAGTTATGGAACAAAACGGATACCCTTTTTCCAGCGCAAAGCCCAGCCCTCCAACAACTGTTAGTAGCGGTTGATCCTCCTACCACCGTTGCTGCAAGCCACTGTGTGCAACCACCGTAATGGGCCACAGTTTATTCCACAAGCATCATCACCTAGAACCGGATCTACTACCCGCCCTGCTTGGCAACCAGCAAACTTTTCCTCTTCCTACTTGACCACACTGGACCAAACACATTTCACCCAGGACTGTGAAACCATTTGACCCAGATTGGATGTCCTCCTCCGAATAAAACCACAACGAAAACATTAAAACTACATCTCCATCCCCGAAAAGGACGAGACAACACTACCTTATTCTCCAAGAGGACAACATCACCCTAGGAAATAAAAACACCTTACCAATTGCTAAAACCACAAATACAAAACATCATGGGAGGAGGGAAGCATAGTGCTTCCCTCCTCCTCAACGGCCAAGATTTTTAACTTTTCGCTCTCTCACGGGGAAATAACTGCTACAGAGCAAAAAGTTTTAATTACTATATATGCATATGATTGTAGTTTGTGTGCAGCATTTAACTAATGCTTTTCCCATGCCTTAATTAATAAGACCAATTATAAGGGCTTTTTGACTAATGATTTTCCCGTGCCTTGTCAAGCTTGTGACACCCAATGAAATTTAAGAAACTCAATTGCACAATAATTGTTGACGATGCGCAGCTAACGCATATTTAACTGAAAAATAAACCTAATCAATAAGATAAATTAATTAAATACAAATAAATAAAAGTCTACATATCAACATATAAAAAATAACCATAAAAAATAAGACAAATTATTTTACTATATTGATGTGGTAGAGGAGACGTCATATTGATGGTATGAATTTGAGAAATGCTTGGTTGTACACTCTTATCCCACTTCTATCCCACCCTTGTCTATTTGGACCAATAATATTGTTCAAAAAATTGGGTCCCACTACACTCTATCCACTATCTCCCACATTATTGGTCCAAATAGACAAGGGTGGGATAGAAGTGGGATAAGAGTGTACAACCAAGCATTTCTCGTATGAATTTTGCAAAGCATAACGTTCTTTCTTTATAAAGCATAACATTTGGATTTTCTTTCTTTACAAAGAAAAGAAATAGTTAATAAAAGAAAAAATAAAAAAATAAAATATAAAAAAGGAATTCTTTCATACAAAAGAAGTGTCATTAATTACTTTACAATGAAATAATTTTCAAATGGACATAAACAAAATTCCATTTTGATTTGATAAATTTTTCTTTCTCGGTAAAGAATTAATTACTTTACAAAAGAAATTGATTTTCTTTCCTTAAATAAAATAGGGCGATTCATTGTATTTAATTAGATTATGGTTGTCTTTAGGTTCTAAATTAATTGGACTTTCCATTTTTCATTTTCCCTTGACTTAAAAATTAAAATCTGACACAATACTATAACATATTGAGTAGGGAGTTGAAATATCATTAGCAAACAAATTAAATTTTCAAGTACTCATCGATCGCAAATTCTCTCCAACATCAATAATAAGAAGACGATGGAGAAGATTTCTTTCAAAATGGCTTTTTTGATCGTCTTATTTGTTGTAACTTGTGAGTCACTCTCTAATAATCCTATCTACTTCTTTTATTTTCTTTTTATTTATTGTTTTAAATGAGTTTTTATCTCGCTCAACCATAGTTTTTTTTTTTTTTTTTTTTTGGGGGGGGGGGGTTGTATGATCATATATATACAATGATTAATGAAATACTAATGACAAGTATGCCATTCTCAGTGGTACCAAGAGCTGAGGCAAATGTAATTCAATGCCGTAAAGATATTACATGTTTTGAGCTTTTGAGAAATTGTCCGTTTTATAGAGTTTGTGGCCCATAAGATATCTGCATCTGCTACAGAAAAGAAGAAGCTACTCCAAATTAAGGTTGATGAAAATACTCCCAAATAAACTTTAGGATAGTACTCATAAATAAAACCCAAAAAAATAAGGAAGAAAATAATTATATATGAATGTTATGAAAGTGATAGACCACCACCTCTCAACTAGTGATTTTGGAGGAGTTATCTTTGCATCTCCTCCTATCTTCCTAATAAATTAAAAGTGAATGGCTGGTAAGGTAATGGTCATTTACTTGTAGTACTAATCAATAAAGAAGTAACTTCCTTGGATGTATATTATCGTAATTGTGAAATTAACAATGTTCTTTTTCAATTTAGACGATCTTTACATGTACATTTGTTGGTACAGTTTTCGGTATGATGATGTGTCACTTTGTGATTCGTCACCTTCCTTGGAATTCGTTCACCTTGTAATCTGCAAAATAACAAACAACTAGTCGGGGGTGCCGACTACGCCTACTCCGATGCCTAAGTCAGTTTAAATTTTATGAAGAATTTTGTAATCTCAGAGCTTAAAAAAAAATCTATTAATACCTGGTGTCGTAGTCTTATTTATATGCTTGCAGTCACAGACCTACTAAAACTTTTGAAGGACAATTGGACTAGGAGTCTAAGTCCTAGTTTGCTTGAGTCTTAGCCTTATCTTCAGGGAATTTGAATAAGGCAGTAGAGTCCTGATTGGAAAACACTCTCCCCTTCTAGATCTTAATCCCACCTTATTAGCGATCTTATCTCATTGATGTTGGGATAAGGGTCAATCCTGGAGATCCCGGGATTGGAGTCTTATCACTATTCTGATTCAATAGCAGATAGGAATCTGTGTCCATGAATCTTGGATGTAGAATTTCAAGGACTCTCAAACACTTGTTACACCTGAGAAAATAACCCCGAGGCGATTATTCTGTGCACTGACCAACTCTCGGCTATGAGAATATCCAAGACATGTTCACTCTGCCCAAACTAGGAGATCTCGGACTATTTCGCACTGTGCAGAGTTTGGTAGGTCCGAGGTGTTATCTTACCGAGATAATCTTTTTATACGAGGTTATGGTAAATGTCCGAGGTGACAAAACCGAGGTGACCCGCGGGTCGGATTTGTGATTCGAACCTCCAACTGTCATAGAATCTACGTGTCTTCGAAGTTGATTTTATGCCTAACAATTAATTATCATCGGATTGTAATTTGTGCGTGGGGTCCATCCCAAATAGATTAATCTTTTATGGAAAATGTTAAATTTACAACACCGATACAACAACCACACAACAATCCTTCACATAAGGGTGGACCCCACAGACTGGGGCCCACACTCATGTGAAGGGTTGTTGTGTGGTTGTTGTAATGGTGTTGTGTATGAATCAAATCTCATCTTTTATATATGCAACGTTAAATTTCTGGACAGTGTTTAACTTTGTTTCTAATACCTTGTACGTGGCCAAAAGAACATCTTGGAACAAAATTTTGGTCGATAAAGAAACTGTTACAAATTATGCATCTCTTAACAGATTGGCGATGGGAACAACTGAAATGTTTACAAAAAAAAAAAAAAAAAAAAAAAATTGTGCAAATTTGGCTGTGATATCCCAAGTCATAATTACCCAATAAAAGTATTAATTAAGTAGATTTTCTGTTCCATTATTCGGAATCAGTTTATTAAATATAAGCTAAAATATGAATTTCTAATTTTGATTTTTCCCTCATTAAGTTGTTGGATTTGATATTAGGCTGAGTAGACATAAATTTTGGGAGCTGAATTTAATAAGGCATTCAATTAATGAATATTAATAAGAATTTTTTTATAAAAAATATTTTAAGGCTTAGTTATAGTTAATATTCTTTAATTAAGGCACCTAATTATAGTAATAAGTAATTAAAAAGACATTAATATCATTTAATTCTCCAACATTCAATTCTTGAAATAAGCTAGTCTTATAAAATTGATAGTATTAAATAAGAGAGTGAAATAATATTAAAGACATTCGTAAATAAAACTCATTTTCCAACTTTAAACATTCTATTATTTGAAATAATGGAGATAATGAAAATAAAATAATATCCAATTACGTTGTGGGGACATTTTTTTGGGCCCTGTGATGAGTATTGAACGATCAAAATTCCAATCAGAATTTAAAGGGACAACAATAAATTTGATCTCAGGTGCCAATTGGATCATCTGTAATTTTCCATCCCAAAAAAGTGAGAAAAATCATTTTTAAATAAAAGTATAATATTAATATTAAAATAAATATTATTTAATTAATATTTAAAAATAAAGAAAATGCCTCACTTTTACTTGTTCCCTTAGGTCTTAAAATGTATCGAATCGACCATGGGCCCAACTGGGTGCCGGTGGGCTATGCCCCTCCAACACCCTCTAAAAAAAATAATGTTAAAAACGATTATTTAATTTTGTCTCCTGAAAATATATATATAGTCAATCGACTCAATCCTCCTTAAAGTTAAATTCCTAGTTCTCTTTAGCAGCTCTTTCTTGGTCCATTCATTTTTTTATTTAACAAAGACTCTGTTTGTTTCGGCGTAAAATGTTTTTTCTTGGAAAACATTTTTTACTTAAAATATTTTTTCGGTATTTGGTGCGTACTAAAAATCACAAGTATTTTTAAAATTTTCATTCAATCATATTATAAGCCTACAAAAATTAATTTTTATTAACAACATAAAAATATTAATATAAAAAATTAACCTAACAATTTGACTTCTGGCAGTGGTTTGGCGGAGACCTATCGATGGTTCGGTGATGGTCTGACGGTGGCTTGGTGGTGGTTCAACGATAGTCTAGGGGTGGCTCTTAGGTGGTCCGACAATGGCACGGTACTGGCTAGGTGATGGTCCAACGGTTGTCCAATGTGGTCGTGGGTGGCTTGGTGGTGGTCAAACGGTGATCCGAGGGTGGTCCCATGGTTTGAGAAGGAGAAACTCAAATTCGGAAAATGATTTACGTAATTTAACCATAGAAGTAATTTTCCGAAACTAAAGAAGCTTTTTTGGTTAAACCAAAATTATTTTTTGATTTTGACTATAATTTTCGGTCACACCAAAAATAAAAAATAAGAATAGGAAAACAAATTTAATTAAGAAAATATTTTATGTCGAAACAAATAAAGTTAAAGTTACTATCAAGCTCAACAATGAAAGTCATACTTTTATAATAATAATAATAATAATAATAGTAATAATAATAAGACTAGCAATGATGATGATGATGGTGATGAAAGCCATGGTAATGAAAGTCACCCCTTTCGATCCCTGCTATGATTTATGAGTCACTTAAGTAGAAGGTTTACCAAATTTACACTAACAAAATTTTTAAATTAAGCATGAGAAGGTGATCGATTAGAGAGACAGAGACATATATTGTGCGTGTTGATAAGAAATAAGAACTGGACCAGTACTCGTGACTTTTATCAAAGCATGCATGCACCCCATGTGTTTGTGTTATCTATACTTTCCAAAATAGGAAAAAAGCAAACGCAGTTTTTATAAAGTCTGAATGTACGTACTTGGAAGACCTATATAGGTTGATATGTGAGAGAAATAAATATATATTACATATATAGCAGAAGGAAAGAAAAGAGGTTTCCTTCCTTCATTGCTCGCTAGCTTTCTGCATGTCGTCACTTTTAAGTCTTCTAGCTGTCTCTCTCTCTCTCAAAAAGAAAAAGAAAAAGAAAATTCTTCTGCTCTCATTATAGAAAAATGATAGATTTACAAACCACCACAACAACTGTACAACACCCCCTCACATGGGTTGGGGCCTAGTGTGTGGAGCCCACTCCCATGTGAGGAAGTGTTGTGCAGTTGTTGTGGTGGTGGTGTTGTATAGGAATCAAATCTTTTCATTATATACCCACGGGTCCCGCATCCAAAGCCTTTTCAGTTTTCATGAATTTGCTATGCTTATTTTTTCAAAAATTTATATATAAAATGATCAGACGGGAAAAACACACTAAAAGCACCATCTCAGATTCTTTAAACGTTTAAGGAAAAAGCATTATCAGTGCCTCAGTGGACTTGGGTTGATAGAAACACGAGGTCCCCGGCCTAGTATATTTGCATTATATTTTGAAGGTTATTATAATTGAATTACTCTTATACGTAAATAGGTTCGTCATTGTACAACAAGTTATGTCGCTTTGGGCAAAAATAACTTGGGACCAATGAACGCACGTACAATTAACAAGATAAAAGAAATAATTTTGATGAAGTACTTTAATTTCGCTCTCTTTATTTGGTTTGCCAACAGTTGGTCCACGCATGCAAATGCATTCAAATTTAATTTCTATTGACTTTTTGACTTATTTCAAAAAAACCGCGGACTTACATATTGTGATAGAATATATCCTAACAAGGATCAAGATTGCCTTTTCTGGCTGATCGATGATAAGTTGGTTGGTTGGAAGAGGAAGCTGGTCCGACCACCAAAAGTCCAAAGAGAAATGATTCAATGACACCCAAATATACAACATTTTACAAACTCGCCTATGTGGTAAGGTGGTCCCCCACTACTTTTTGAGTTTTTTAATTTTTTAAAAATAAATTAAGGTGAGCGACCACCTTCCCACATAGACAAGGTGGTGAAAAATTGTATATTTAAGTGGTACTGAATCATTACTCAAGTCCAAAACCCCACAAAGAAGTAGTCCTTGTGTGAATTATTGTTTGATTTATCCTCTTATAGCATTCATAATGGCTTTTTCATAATTTTTTTTTTAAAATGTAACTCTCAAAATCTACATTAAGAATCATTGTTTTAAACTATCAAACAACAAATTCTCTAAATATTTCTTTACTTTTAATAAATATTACTTTTTAATCATTCATAATAATATTGACACATTAAACAATTTTTTTATTAGAAAAAAAAAAAAACATTAAAACTGTTTGTAAAAAATATTATTAAAAAAATTATAGCATTGCCTTTTTTACTCTTTAAATTTAAATAAAAAAATATGATAACATTATATAAATGATAAATTAGACAAATGAGCTTAATTAAAACTCTTCCTTTCTATTTAATCCAGATTAACAATTAGATTGGCGTTGGCCGGTAGTACTTCAAAGCAAATAAAGGATCGCCATCATGGAAGATCGATAAAGAAGAAAACGAAAGGTCACATGACTCACATCTGCATTTATATCATCCTTGTAAAAGCTCTTTTGACAGATCGATGAAGATATAAACGAGTAGTCCAATTGTTATCAACCCAGGCTGAACTACCAGCTAGCTGTACACCCCAAACATACATTTGCGATCTAGATATAAAAATTAATTAGCAGTTTTATAATAACTTAAACTTTGAATCTGATCTTTTCATATATTCTATCCCTATAAATGGGGGGTAGGGGGTTGCCATTCATCCAAAATATCAACGTTCTAGCAGTACTCGATCTCTCTGTCTTGCACTATTTCTCCACATCATCTCAAACGCACCCTTAGCTCTCTCTGTCTTGCACTCTCCCTCTCTCTCTCTCACACAAAGTATCAGATACATCTCTTAAAGCCACTAAAGAACAACACTCCCCTCTCTCTGCCGCCTCGCAGTACTCTCTCTCTCTCTCTCCCTCTCCCAGATACATCTCTTTATATAGCCTCCAAAGAACACGTTTGATCTTTGTGTCAAACGATCCCACTAAAGAATACGTTGTTTCTGTTCTTTCAGATCGATCATCATGGACTTCACAGCTTCCAGCCGTTTTGGCCTCTGTTCGGTAATGGTGATAATACTGTTACACTTCGTTCCCTTAACTACCATGGCCTCCTCCTCCCCTTTCACTCCCACCCAATCCATTTTCATGTCTGCAGAGATTTTTCCCGAAACGGCAGGGCTTGGAGAATATTTTACTCAAATAGAGGTGGGTTACGTGGGTACCCCTCCGGTCAGCCAGTTTATGGTTATAGACACGGGGAGTGATATTACACGGTTTCAGTGTAAACCATGTAATTGTGAGCAAACGCCAGGCCACGGATTCGACCCCCTCAATTCCACTTCCTTTTCCATAGTCCCTTGTGACTCCGCCGCGTGCAATCACCTCCATAAACACGGTTGCAATGACAAAAACAACAGTCAGTGTCCGTATAAGGTAGACTACCTGGACGGCTCCTTCACGAACGGCTCCCTTGTGCTCGAAACGCTCTCGTTTGGGAGCACTGCCGTTCCGAATGTGTTTTCTGGATGCGGGCACACCAACTATGGCTTGGTTCCTTTAACCAACGGCTTCGTGGGCTCGGAGCTGGGCCATTGTCATTGCCGACTCAACTTCGGCACCGTGGATTGGCAGACGTCTTCAGCTATTGCTTGCCGGGTTTGTTTGGAGGGCCTCCGGGTTGGTTAAATTTCAGCCTTCCAGGTGCAGTTCTACCTGCGGGTACGGCATGGATCCCCTTGCTCCCCAACCCTAAAGCACAAACTTATTACTATGTCGGCCTCTCTGGTATTGGGATTGGGGACATGCGACTACCTATTCCCGAAAAAAGCTTCAAAATCACAAAAGAAGGCTTTGGAGGAGTGATCATAGATTCGGGTACAGTATTTACCCGACTAACCAAGCCTGTTTACGAGGTTTTTCGTAACGCTTACGTTGCAAAAACCTTAAATCTTCCAAGGACCCCTGTGAACTCCATGTTTGACACGTGCTACAACCTATCCGGGTTACAGCCTGTTCAGGTTCCAAACGTGTCATTCTTCTTTTCAGCCGGACCAATCCTAACAGTGAAAATAAGGAACATTCTAGTTAAGCATGAAAGTTATGTTGGCGAGGGCATTTTCTGTTTAGCGTTTGTCCCAACTAACGATACTGTATCCGTTATTGGGAACACTCAGCTAATCGGAATCCAGACTTCCTTCGATACGACGGCTGGATACGTGGGATTTGGACCAAGCATTTGTAGCCCACCAGAAGATTCTCCTCAGTGTCATGGGCATTGGCCTCCTAGGAGTATAGCTTTGGAGAATTATATTCCTCCAAATCCCTTAGTACTTGTATGCTTATTTTTATGTTTTTATATGTTAATAAATGCGCGCACGTGATGGGATTTGATTCTTGTACAACACCAATACAACAACTGTACAACAACCCCTCACATGAGGGTGGGCCCCAGTATGTAGAACCCACTCTCATATGAGGAATTGTTGTACAGTTATTATATTGATGTTGTAAATCTAACATTTTCCAATTTATAATTCAAAAAATTGCTCTATATTTTGTTCGAGAGGAACGCTGATCACAATCAATTACAATCCAGGCGCTTGTTGCTAGCTTGTATGCAGCAAAAGAAAAAGAAAAAGAAAACAAGAAAAAATAGACAAAGCAAAAAAGAAAACCATGAACCCGGATCCCACATATACCACTCGATCGCTGGTACCAACCAACACCCGGATTTTCCTTCTTCTTTTTCAGCAACCAGACGAGAGACAACAACATGCCACACGCCTACTAGTATAATCCACGAGCCGGAGAGCTTGAGATACACGTGCCTACCCGATGCTGGAAGATCGGAGCGCTAAAGGCGGCGACGAGAAGCTGGGAGGCTGGAGAAGACAGTGGACAGACAAGTTGGAGGGCGATAATGACGGAAGAAGATAGATCGCGCGAGTTCTGAAAATACCCGATCAAAAACCATTCCGGAGGTTTACGCACGGCATAGTCGGGCAGCATTCCATGGACCGTGGTGGTGTAGGGATTGTGATGGAACTTATGGAAGGAGGCAACGTATGTTTAGGGAGAGAAGCAAAAGATGGAAGAAAGAAGAAAAAGAAAAAAGAGATCGAGATAAGATTGGGCGTGGATTGAGAGAGATAAGCTGTGGACTGGACTGATAGTGTTGTGGTTGAAGAGGTGCTTTGGAAAAAGGAAGTGGAAAGCTAAAAATTAGGGATTGGGCTTTGTGTCGTTGAATGACAACCAAAAAGTGGATGACAACAAATTATCATTAGTTAATTAGTAAATGTTTAGGTCATTTTTCAAGGATTTGGCTTCAGCTTAAACTACAGCAGAAAAAATAAAGGGTTCAAATTTAACCATATATTTTTTAATAGACTAGCACAACTGACGTATTTTTGCTGTACGTTCTTTGAGTTGATGCCGTTTGAGAAAGGGAGAAGTGAATTAAGAACATCCCTTTTGCTTGACAATGCGAGAATTTAAAAAAGTGTACATATATAGGACTTCGACCAGACACTAATCGTCCATTTACTTCTCCCAGAAATACAGCAGATGTGTCGTAGTGCTGTTACAGCACTGAAAGAACAGCGTCAACTCAAAGAACAGCAAAAAAAACGTCTGTTGTGCTGGTATGTTAAATAATATGTGATTAAAAAATCTTAGCTCTTTATTTTTTTTTTCTAACAGCAGATATGTTGTATAGCTTAAACAACAGTGATTAAGCCAGATCCATTTTTCAAATGCAGGTCTTTTTTTTCTTTTTTTTTCAATGACGTGCATTTTAGCAAATTAATGTCATTTAAAAAAGTAAAGGACGATCTTCAAAAAAAAAATGAAAAAAGCTACCCTGTTTCACAAAACGATGTAAAAGAATATATATTTTTTTTAGTAATTGAGATTTTGTCCGACGTCAGTCAGTTATAAGGCTATCTCCAACAGACTTGTTACTTTAACCAAAAGGATCATATTTGACTATTTTGAACATTTTTTCCCCTCCAACAGATTAGCCACTATGACTTTTTCTCTTCATTTATGAATTTTTTATTAAAATTTTCTCTCTCTCCCTCTCCCTCTCTATCATTTAATAAAAGAAAATGATTAAAAAACAATATTTTAATAAAATGAAGAGTAGAATAAAGAGTATTGTTAGAGTGTTTTTAACTGTTGGAATAGCTAAAGTAAATATTTATAGTTTTTTAGTAACTACTTTAACTTTAACCCCTGGAGATGGCCTAAATGAAATGCATCTGTTAATTAAGAGAACTAATTAAACGTCTGTTAAGAGAACTCGACGAGACAAAATTGAAATGAATGTCGTTTATTGTAAAGAGTGGTGAGACATACGTTATTTGTAAAAATTAGTAGTAAAAATACTTAGTTACATCACGGCGTTTGACTAAAAGGATTAGGGGAAAGAACAACATCTATGTGCCATTTTTTATTTAGTAATGCTATGTTTCAACCATTTGCATTATATCTGGACCAAAAATTTTACATGGCATATATATAAAAGATCGTCACAATTGAAAAAAACGTTGTTTCACAGTACTTAATTATGCTAATGTGCTAAATAACTTCGACTTCTACTAATTAGTCATTAAGAGAAAGAACATAAAATTATTGTTAATCAACATTAGAAGAAAATGTTTAATACAAGGAAGTTAACTTCTTTATTAGCCAACACAAAAACTACGATACAAGTATATAACTATGACCTTATCAGCCATTCACTTTTAATTTATTAGGAGGAGATGCAAAGATAACTCCTCCAAAATCAATAGTTCAGAGGAGGTGATCTATCACTTTCATAACATTGATCTATAATTATTTTCTTCTTCTTCTTTTTGGGTTTTATTTATGAGTATCGTCCTTACTTTATTTGGGAATACGTACTCTCGTTAACCTTCGGAGTAGCTTCTTCTTTTCTGAAGCAGATGCAGATATCTTGTGAGCCGCAAACTCTATAGAAATGACAATTTTTCAAAAGTTGAAAACAATCTATATATATCACGAAAACAAGGAATTCCTTTTGCCTCGATCAGCTCCTGGAACCATTGAAAATGAAACACCTGTCATTAGTAATTACTATATATGATTATAAAAAAACAAAAAACTTTGGTTAATAGAGATAAAAGACTCGTATAAAACAACAAACAAAAAATAAGATTAATATTAGAGAGAATGACCGACAAGTTGTAACAAATAAGACGATCAAATTGTCATTTTGAAAGAAGTCTTCTCCATAGTCTTCTGAATATTGATGTTGGAGAATTTGTGGTGACTTGAGAATTTTATTTGCTTGCTAATAATATTTCAACACCTTCCTCAGTATTTTATAGTGTGTCTGATTTTAATTTTTTAAGTCAAGGAAAAAAGAAAAATGCATAGTCCAATTAATTTAGAATCTAAGGACAACCATAATCTAATTAAATACAATTCACAAGTACAATGAAACACTCTTTTATTTAAGGAAATAAAATCATTTTCTTTTGTCAAGTAATTAATTCTTTACAAGAGAAGGAAAAATTCATCAAATCAAAATGGGTTTTCGTTTTTGTCCATTTGCAGAGAAGAAAATTATTTCATTGTAAAGTAATAAATTAAAATGACACTTCTTTACCATAAAAGAATTCCTTCTTCTTCTTATTTTTTGTGTACTAACTATTTCTTCTCTTCTTCTTTTTTTTTTCTTTTTCTTTTTCCTTTTTTTGACGGGAACTATTTCTTCTCTTTGTAAAGAAAGAAAACCCAAAAGTCATGAAAGAAATTAATTCCTAAACTTGCAAAAGTGCAACCTTTCACAAACAATAAAAAAACACAAAATTATTTCCATTTTTAGGTCATATCAGTACACTTTTTAAAGTAATAATTTAAAAATACTCATCAAAACACATTAACAAACAAAGTGTTCATCCTTTAATTAGGCGATAACATATAATTTGTTTAATTAAGAAAAAAGATGTCTCTAAAGCAAGCATATTAATCGTGAGTATAAGTGCTTGGACCATACGCATGGCTCAAATGCTCAACCCTCGTGTGTGTGTGTGTGTCTCTATATATAAAGTTTGGTTAAGAGAGATAGACTCGTATAAAACAATAAGGAAAAAGATATATAATATTATTTGAGAGAATAACTTACGAGTTGTAATGAATAAGATGATAAAAAAAATTAAAATGTCATTTTGAAAGAAGTTTTCTCCATAATAGTTTTCTAAATATTGATGCCGGAGAGTTTATGATCGATGACTTGAAAGTTTTATTTGCTTAATTACTAATGATATTTCAACTCCTTGCTCAATATTTTATAGTGTGTTAGATTTTAATTTTTAAGTCATGGAAACACGAAAAAAGGAAGGTCTAATTAATTTAGTATCTAAAGACAATCATAATCTAATTAAATACAATTCACACGTACAATGAATCACTTTCTTTTATTTAAGGAAAGTGAGTCATTTTCTAGTAATTAATTACTTTACATAGAAAGAAAAATTCATCAAATCAAAATGGGGTTCGTTTCTGTCCATTTGTAGAGAAGGTAAATTTTCTTTTTTTCTTTTTTTCTTTTTTTCTTTTTTTTTGCGTGAATTAATTCTTCTTCTTCCAAAATCAACCCCCATTTATAGAAGCTTTCATTTCCTATACCTAATCATTGTGATTGCACCACAAAAATCCTATTAAATCTATTGGATTTAGAGTAAAGTTGTATCTCTAGCTCCCATCTTTTTAAAGAAATGGAATCATTTTGATATAAACGAGGCTTCTCTCCGTTACTTTTTAAACTAATTAATTTCTTTAATTAACCATATCTTAATTTTTGGGAGTACTTTAGATAAGCATCTCTTTTTTAAAAAAAATAAATAAAAAATAAAAATTTACATTTTTAATTAATTGCCTGTCCAATGAACTTACTCTGATATAGGCCTCAAAGATATTAGGCATTTTACACTAGTTTTCTTATCAAAGATTAATTCAGGACTCTTTCTTTCTTTCTTTCTTTCTTTTTTAACACTAATATATGCTCGACGGTAGTGTGTGTGTTTATATCAGATCCAACATTAACTGAAGCTATGGCGGCAAGGAGATCAAGGTGTGGAATTTGCGAAGATGCTAGGTCTTCAATCCTTTACTCTAGAGGGTGACTCATTGGTGATTGTGGAGGCTTTAAGAAAGAGTGAAGACTCGTCCAGAGCATATGGGGGAGTGGTTCGCTCGTGACTCCCTAGCTAAACTCTTAGATTTTGAAATGTATAGTATTTCCTTTGTTCGTAGACGTGGTAATACAATATATGGCCCATAAAATTGCTAAACTTGCTGCTTCTTTGTCTCTCCACCAAGTATGGATTGACTATTTTCCTAGTTCTTTTTCAGTTTGTTTTCAGAAGGACTATTGAAATCTTGCTATTTAATGAAACAAGGTTTCTATTCCCTCATATTATCACCCTCTCTTTGATCAATAGTGGAATTTTTTTTTGAGGCAGGTGTACGTACGCCAGAGGTTATAAACACAAACTGATCAATGGGCATAGAAGGTGATTGGTCATATATGATAGTGATATTAACCTCAAAATATGAATCTTTATAACAAAAATATACATGCATATATAGATATCGATATATAAGTACTCACTCGATCAATTGAACCCCGCTCTAATATTTTTTTTAATTTCATTAAAAAAAATCATGCCATAATTACAATTAATATTATTTAATTAAGACCCTAATTATGGTAAACAATTAAGTAATTAGAAAAAGTATTAGTATCATTTGATTCTCTTAAAAATTTAATTCAATTCAGCAACATTAAAAATTGATTCTCCAAGTTTCAACTTTTCATTCTATACTTGAAACAACATTAAAAAAGATAATAGCATTAAATACAGAAATCAAACAATATTATAGTCATTCTTAAATATTGCATTAAATGCTAAGAAAATGAAAATAAAACTATTCATCTCTTTTATCCTTTATGGATTAGGATTCTTTATAATTTCAAAGAAATTTTAGATTCTCAAATTATATGAATTCAGACTGTTTTTTACATCGAACAGCGTAAAAAATTCTACATATTAAAGATATAACATGTTATCGAGACAAAAAGAAAAATAAAAAAAAAAAAAAAAAAATTATTTCAAAAAGTTTTCTTCACTTTTAAATAAACACTTCTTATTTTGAGAATGGACCACATTTTTCTGTAAAAGTTGCTTCAATCTTCATCATTTCTATACAGTAGTCCAGTTTTTGCTAGATGGAGTTTTGGGTTTTGGTAGTATGACCCAGCTCTCTCTCTCTCTCTCTCAATAATATTTCACACATTAACTGACATAACTTTCTCTTTTTCTTGTTGACAATCCAAAAGTTTCAATGTACGAAAAAACCATGCAAATGGAAAGCAATGTACGTAGACCTTCGTCCCCATACTTATTGTGCTCACTTTGATTGGTGGGAGTTATTTCTTCAAGAAAATCTCCTCGGATGTTTCGCCCTTTAATTTGCTGCCTTCCATACTTTCATACACAAAAAAAGCATGTACGTGTTAGAGACATGTTTAATTTAATAGATTTTTTTTTCTCTCTCTCTCTTTTTCTTTCTTTTATTATTCAAGTATCAAATACTTTTTCTTTTTCTTTTTTTCATTTTCAATAGGATTTTATAATACTTTTCTCAAATAATTAATAGACATAATCTCTCAATTATATTGCTTCCTTGTCCTTCACTCCACCCAAACATGCACTTATATATGTTACGTTAATTTGCATGTCCCCATTCAAATGTGGGGAGATTCTTCTCTTTACCTAACCTTCTTTCTTTTTCTTTTTTTGTGAAAAGGATGAAGCTCTCTCTCTCTCTCTCTCCTCTGTGTACGTGTGTATCCGGTTGGCATAGTTGGGCATGAGATCATCATGATATGATTCCCCGAAGAGTACGGTTGGATGGTATTGGTGGAAATGTCTCAATGGCTGAAATTGCTTAGCTTAATCAAACAAAATATAACAATAATGAAGTTTATTGCAATCACTTCATAAATGATAAAACCCCCCCTAGACATCTCACAGCTAGACTCACACTACTTAGACATCAGACTAATTATATAGGTTTTATAACAGTACTTATAATTTTCACATGCCTTGTCAAACTTAGGACACTTAATGAAATTTACCCAACTGAATTATACAACAATAATTGACAATGCACACCCAGTCACATATTTAACTTAAACAACAACCTTGATAAGTAAGATAAATACATATAAATAAAAGGCGCCTACATATTTTGGTTAGGAGTAATGTTAAAACTCACGCTCTGATTCCACTTTATATATATATACACACACTATTAGGCTCATCTGGTAGATCCTTTCAGTCATTGGATCAATCATCGATCGTTTAAAAATGAATAAATGCATGTTTGGTTGCTGTGGTTTAGAGTTTTGATAAATAGTTCACTGAGTTTTAAAAAGTGATTAATCACTCCCAGACAATAAATGCGATTTTAAACCAAATCATAAATAATAAGTGCGATTTTAAATCAAATCGTAGAACCTAAACTGTTTGGGAACTGCGTTTTTAAAAATTGAGATTTGAAAACGCAGAAAATATGTTTTTCAAATAGCAGTTAAGAGGGTGTTTTTTTGAAAACACAGAATTTTAAAAGCTAATTTGCGATTTTAAAGGCTAAACTGCAATTTTACTAAACACTTAACTGCATTTTTAAAAATCACTTTTTTCAAATCGCACATTTTGAAATCGTTATTTTAAATCTTACTTTTTGAAATCGCAAATCCAAATAGACCCTAAACAAAAAAGAACAAATTAATCTATGCCATTAGAAAAGTTAATAAATTTTAGGGAAAAGTACACGTAACTCCCTCAAACTACCACTCAATTGTCAATGTACCTCATAAACTACCAATTGTGTCAATGTCCCCTTTAACCTACTAAAAAATGTCAATGTCCCCCCTAAGACCAACAAAAAGACAAAAAAGACCTTAATTTTTTTTTAATAAGACAAAAATATCCTCATAAATTAAAAAAATTAAAACTAAAACTAAAAAATTATAAAAAAAAACTATAAAAAATTATAAAAAAAAAAAAAAGCAAACAAAAAATAACTGAAATTTATTTTTTTTTTTAAAAAAAAAAAAAAAAAACCAGTTTTTATTAAAATAAAAAACGAAAAAGAACAATTTTTTTTAAATAAAAAAAAAACAAAAAATAACTGAAATTTATTTATTTATTTTTAAAAAAATCCAGTTTTTATTAAAATAAAAAAAAACGAAAAAGAAGAAAATCATTTTTTTAAAATAAAAAATAAAAAACATTTTTAAATTTTTTGTTATTTTTTGGAATAAATTTTTGTCATTTTATATTTTTTTTTAGTTTTATTTTATTTTAATAATTTTATGAAGGGCATTTTCGTCATTGGGGGACATTGACATTTTTTGGTAGTTTTGGGAGGGGGACATTGACACAATTGGTAGTTTGGGGGTACATTGACAATGATATGGTAGTTTGAGGGGGTTATGTGTACTTTTTCCTAAATTTTATTAATGTGCCACATCAGCACTTATCAGGCTAGTTAAGAGGAGTAATGATTCATTGCCACCTTTTTATACAACTTTTCACCACCTTGCCTATGTAGCAATGTGATCCCCTACTACTTTTTGAGTTTTAAAAATAAAATAATGTGGGGGACCATTTTACCACATAAGTAAGGTGGTGAAAAGTTGTATAAAAAGGTGACAATGAATCATTACTCAGTTAAGAGAGGATGGACAAATTAACCACACCAATGGACATTTAGACCACCACTCTATTTTATTTTGTTTTTGCCATTTCGATGTAGCTGAACCATCCCTATAATCACCCGGACATTGGGGGGTGGTTAGACCACCGAACCACTCAATTTTAATTTTAATTTTAATTTCTTTTTTTTTTGCCATTTCGGCGGTGTAGCCGAACCATCTCATAGCCACCCAATAGCTATGAGGGCGGTTCAACTACTCCTAGATATCTCCATGGTAGCCGAACCATCCCTATAATCACCCGAATATTGGGGGTGGTTAGACCACCGTACCACTCAATTTTAATTTTAATTTCTTTTTTTTTGCCATTTCGGTGTAGCCGAACCATCCCATAGCCACTTAATAACTATGAGGGCGGTTCAACTACCCCTAGATATCTCCATAGAAGGTGACCAAATCATCTTTATGTTTATAGGGTGGCGAAACCATCTTTTAAGAAACTATTTGTTAAAACTCTAAACCACTTGACAAAAATGAATTTATAATTAATGCATTCACTAAAGCAAATGACCGAAGTAGCAAATGCATCCACTCGACTACCGCATTTATTAACGCCAATCTTACTGAAATATGCATTTATTAGTAATATATTTTTTTCAAATAATAAAAATTGAAAAAGAAAAGGAGAATGGTTAATTACACAGCAAAATATATAGGCTGCTATAAATTGACTCCTCCTACGCCCAACTGGCTCACTCATTCCCCCCTCTCTCTCTTGCGTATTTCCAATCTTTTTTGTTCATGATTGGTTTTGGAATCGGGAGCTGATCGAGATAAACTCCTATCATCTGTCAAGCAATACAAGCGGAGCTTGCTGTAGGTAACAAGCTAAGATTTGGTCTTCTTTTATTCTCTTCACTTTTTGTCATAACACAGTTTATAGATCAAGTTAACAAGGGGGGTTTTCTAATTCTATATCAGGAATATATGATTTTATTCCCTTCTGCAAACATCCAAAGTATTATCACTTTCTTTTTTGTATTAGATGAATTTATTACTTTCTAGCTCATTTGCTGAAGGTTATCTTTTCTTTTCTTTTTCTTCTTTTTTATATATTGGTTTCTGAAGTTTATCTGGTCTGTATTGTTTGCAGTATGGCCTTTTCTCTTATGGTTATGCAAAGACATTTAATGGGGGAATGTGCGGTTTTGGGAAACGATAGAGGAGATGAGTCAGGACACCTCAAACGTGTTCTTTGGGATCATCATGGACTTCAGCTTGCAGCCATTTTGCAGAGATTTTCCCCCTAACGTACGGTAGGGCTTGGAAAATATTTTATTCGGATTAAGGTGGCCAGGTGGGTACTCCTCCGGCTCCGGTCAGCCAGTATATATATATGGTTATAGACATGGGGAGTGATATTACCATGTAATTGTGACCAAAAACGCCAGGGCGCCTCGGATCGATATATGGTTATAGACATGGGGAGTGATATTACCTCGTATTCGATCCACTCATTTCCTCTTCCCATGACAATGAGGAGAATTTTCTGGTGGGCTACAAGTGCTCGGACCAAATCCCATATATATATATATATATATCCAACAGTTGTATAAAAGGAAGTCTGGATTCCGAGTAGCTGAGTGTTCCCAATTAATAATCAATAATGGATTACCGTTCGTTGGGACAAACTTTAAACAGAGAAAAATGCTTTCGCCAATATAACTTGTATGTTTATTTACATGTTTTTATTTGTTAATAAATACACGTGGTTGATCAAACTCGTAATTAAATAAAAATTATGAAAGGAATTCCCCTAACATCAATCATTAACAGACTATGATTATTTTTAGCCTATTAATTTATAACAATTGCACAAAAATGAATGTTTCATTCTTACAACTAACAAAAAAGCTAGCTAGGAATGTGCAGCTAGCTAAGATGAATGTTTCATTCTTACAAAAAGGCAAAGAAAGAAAACGAATTAATTGAAAAAGAAAGATGAATTTTTATTCTCCTTTACATTTGACGCATCATTCAAAAAACAAAAAAAAAAAAAAATTGCTGAGAAGACGGAAAGTCTCCAACCATTTTATTCAATTACAAACAACTCTCTTTATAACTTTCCATTTTTTCTTTATTAAAAGTCTTATTCAAATTTGAGTTCTTATCCTCTTCTCCAATTTCATCATTTTCCAAAAATTCATTGTTCAAGTTCTTAAAATCATTCCATAGTTGGATTTGATTTCATGAATTATTGGATTTTCATTAGAGTATATTGTAATTTTATAAAGACAATATTTAAAAAATGATCAAAATTTATAATTGTATACATACTGATTATTATGTTGTATAAGTATACCACGTATATTTATAAACTTATTTTAAAATTATACGAATTTATTTAGAACTAATTTTTGTTTCAAATATTCATAAAAATTCAAAATAACGTCTCAAAAAAAAAAAAAAAACAATTCATGTAGTATTATATGAAACTCTGCATTTCGAAATAAAGGCCTTGTGTGGAGGGTTGGAGATGGACGAAAGATCAAGGTCTGGGGTGAAAAATGGTTACCAACCCCCTCAACTTTTTCTGTTCAATCTGTACCAAGAATGCTAAATGAAAATTCTCTGGTGGCGGATTTGATTGATCAGGATACCATGAGATGGAATAAGGAACTTATACAAGCAGAATTCATGGAGGAGGAAGCTCAGGTGATTTCGAGTATCCCTTTAAACCCTTTGAAATCTGAGGATAAACTTATTTGGAGATGTTCAGCAAATGGTGATTTCTCTGTTCGGAGTGCATACCATTTGGGCATGGAATTGCAAGAATCAAAGGGGGGTCAATGCTCGTATACAGGAAAGGAGGAAGATTTCTGGAAGGTTGTATGGGCCTTAGAAATTCCTAATGTGGCAAAGCTATTTATCTGGAGGGCTTGTAATGAGCTATTACCCACAAGAGTGAACCTGGTTCGTAGGAAGGTAATCGAAATGAAAGTTTGACCGTGCTGTGAGATGGAAGATGAGGATGCCTTTCATGCAATGTGGCTATGTCCAGCTGCCAGAGATGTTTGGGGTAGTTCTGCATCTTGCTTTCAAAAGTATTATTATGCAGGTACAAATTTTAAGGGGCTATTTGCTTATTGCGTGGAACGTGGTACTAAGGAAGAGCTGGAGCTCATGGCAGTCATTGCTAGACGCATCTGGTTACGTAGAAATGCATGGTTATTCGAGAGGCGTTTTGATCATCCCAATACAGTTTATGATGAAGCTTCAAGGTCATTTTTGGATTTCAAAAGGTGCAACATCAAAGAACAAGAGTCGTCCGTATCTGAAGGAAGGAAGGAGGCACAAAGTGGAAAACAAACATGCTGGATTCCCCCACCAGATGGTGTGATTAAGGTGAATTGGGACGCAGCTTTAAATGTGGCCAAGGGATGGATAGGTCTGGGCATCATAGCACGTGACAGTAAAGGATTATGTATGGGAGCAAGGAGCATAACGCAACAGGTGAAGACTGACCCAAAAACGGCGGAGATAATGGCAGCTTTGCAAGCTATGCAATTCAGCAAAGATGCTGGTTTTTGGGAGGTGATTTTCGAAGGAGACGCAGCTCAAGTGGTCAAGGAAATAATGTCGGATCCGCCTTTGTTATCAAAGACGGGACATTTTATTGAAAGCATTCAACAGTAGATGCACCATTTTCGGTCAGCTAGTTTTCAAGCTATTCCACGTGATTGCAATACGGCTGCTCATAATCTAGCTAAGAAGGCCTCTCATAATAATATAGATCTTTATTGGCTGGAAGACACTCCTTTGAGTGTTAGTAACATTATTTTTAGGGAACAACCGTGTCCCTAAGATCCTATTTACATAGGATCAATATTGATGTATTCTTCTTAGAGTTGCAATAATAATTGATTCTGTTCAAAAAAAAAAAAAAAAGAATCTCAATAATAAAACAATTCATTTGGTAGCGAAGGAAACACAGTTTAACATTTATAGAATAAGGTATAAAAAATTAAATTAAATTAACTGTAACTACTTATCTTTCTGCCTTATTAAGAAGGTAAAAATCCAATACGATCTCAGATCAGCCATCCACAATTTACAACCTCCAAATAACATTAAAAATAAAATTAAAATAAACAACGTACGATTCAATATCCAAAAATCCTCATCCCTCCATTTTCCTTTTTAGCCAAAACTCCAAACATATCAAATTAACAAAATCAAAACACAACAACATCATACCAAAATTCCCAATCGGTAATCCAAAAACAAAACATCCAGAAAATTCAAAACCCAAAAATCACCACCAATTGGCCATGACCAATCGATGTCTCAAATCTTCTTCGATCTACCCAAAAATCGAACCTAATTTCAGCCATTACATAACAAAATCCCACCATTTCAATCCACCCAGAATTTCAACAAAACTTAAACCCAATCAATGCATACCACATAATTAAAAACTGAAAAATCTATATCTTAAGATCTAAGATTAACCCATTAATCCGGTTTCTTCCTATTTGCGTAGTAGGGAATTAGTTCTCGTACCATTTAGTGTGCCACGCAAATAATAACTGCCACTTAGGCCACAATATAAGATACGTTCCTAACTTTATAAAAAAAAAAAAAAAAAAAATGATGCTTAAATCAATGCCTTCGCGGGTGGGATTAATCACATGTTGAAGATGGATTATTGCATGGAAACAGTTGTATGAGGACCACTATAAATGATAAATTATGATCAGGTAAATAAGACTTTTAGCTCTTGTTCAAAACTTCTACTTTAAGCACACTTTACAATTAATACTTGTTTTCTAAAAACTTACTAACTTAAGTACCGGAGTTATTTCCCGCTGGGACTCCCAATAGGCTCAATTGCCTAACTTTTCGTTCTTTTTGCAGGTATGATTTGGTCGGTATTCGACCCAAGGAAAACTGTTCTAACAATTCCTATCTTCCCGTAATTGATCAGGTCCACTTGACTTGATTAGAGAGCAATAAAAACTTAGTAATACTAGAAAGAAGACTCATATTCTCTTTAAATTATTTTAAAATTTATATGACTTTTAAAATCACCATTAGATATGTGATAATTAATCACTATTAAATTTTGATTCAATAATAATTTTAAAAGTCATATCAATTTTAAGATGACTCAAATAGGACAAGTCTTTCATGTATCGTTATCATAAAAACTCGAAATTCCCACCAGTGGGACGGCTAGTAAACAAAAGAATACGAAAAACCCCTAATTTTTATATTTTTTTAGGAAAAAAAAAAAAAAAAATCAGTAACATGGTTTAACAGTATGCCTAAAATAAGCAAAAATAATGGGTTACGTTGATTGCAACTTGTCGCACGGATATTAAAATCCCGGCCCATTGCTATTTGCTACAGAACCAGAATCCCCTACAAGCCAACAATCGGGCTCCCCTGCCCCTTTCAAAGTCCCTTTGCCCACTGGGACAGGTCAGATCCGAATCCATTGCTACAGGCCTCTGGCGGATTCTGACAGAAAGAGCATTATTAATTTATGTCTTACCAAATTCTAATCACCGTTGAGTTTAAATTTATTATTTTCTTAACTATTTTTTTTTTTTTTTTATAGGATGAAAGGTGGGATTTTGATTTGACAAACAAACTTTGTAAAAGATATAACATCAGCATGATCATTCTTTGTCATCTGTCTATCCTCATCAATTTGTTTCACCAATCATTTCAGCTTCAATTAAACATGAGAAATTTCATTGGAAAAAAAAAAAAAATTTGAGAAAAGGCTTGATATACATTCAAATACAAACTCCTTGACATGGCGGTGTATATAGCATTACTCATTAAACATTATAATATGGCGGTGCTCCAACTAACTCAATAACTAAAAAGATCGAGCTTTTTTTATGATATAAGAGTAACGTTATTCTTTACATTTATTTTATATTGATTAACGCATAGTATTTTAAGTGGGTTTTTTTTTATGTTTCGATTAAACAAACATTTATTTCTTCTTAAAATACCCTTGGATTAATAAAAATGTGTGTTTTAAATTTGAAAAACAATGGCTCCTAGTTTGAAAACTACGGATTCAAAGTTAAAGTTAACATAGAAAACAAATTGATATATACTTTTACTTTTAGAAATTTAAGGCTATTGTGAGAACGATAAAACATTAGAATATATATATATATATATATGGCAACCTTGCTTAGAGGCAAATTTGTTCTTATCTTTGTTTTAAGTATAAATTCATGGATCAAAACAAGCGTGTGAAAACTCAGCCAAGATCTCCGCCGTCGGCACACACGGGACGACCACTCATCTCCGACACTTTTCTCCAGTGGGTTCACCTGCCAAAACAAACTAAAAAAACAACAAGAAAAACTAAACCGTCATAGTCCAAAAGGACTATGAGGACGATAACCACCAACGGAACAAGTCTGTGGCCTGTGGGGACTGGAGAAAGGAAAGGGGGGTGGGAGAAAGGAATCAGGGAGAAAGGGAGGAGGGCGGCTAGGGTTTCGGTGAGGGGTCTTCTTGCGGTGGCGCGTGGACCCCACGCGCAGCCTCCGGTGCGATCCTCTTGGATGGCAGTTTCTGTTTTTGGGTTTTTTCCTGTTTCAGTTTGGTTGTGAAGGCAGTTTGCTTTGTGCTTATTAACTTAGTCTTTGCTTTTAAACCAAAATATGTGACCGACTCCCTGTTCTCTAGTAGTTTTTATGTCACCGCATACGCATCGTTTTAGTTAACTAAATTTTATTTGTAGCATTTTGTCTGTAATAGTCTGAGTCGGTTGTTGGCTCAGCTTGGGTATACACTTTTATGGTGGTGGCTTATGTACACCTCTATGATGGTTCTTATGTACACCTTTATGGTGGCTGAATTTGTACCATTCTCTTGATTAATGAAAATTGATCATTTCTTAAAAAAAAAAAAAATAAATAAAAATAAAATTGAGGTTTCAAACATCCAAAACATTAAAAAAAAAAATTATATAAATTTAAGATTCAAATTTGAGTTGAGTCGACTCCGAAGGCCATACAAAAATCTTGCTTAATATCAAAGTAATACCCCAAGTCTCAAGAGACGCCAAAACAAAGCATATAATTAATTTGAAGCTGTTATTAATAATTACTGGTTACCCAGGAAGGTAATGCATTTGCTGTCTAAAACTTTGTGTCACTCCGGCCATCTGATGTAGACCTGCCGCCCATGCCTCATGTCATGTCATGTCTATCTCTATTAGCTTTTAGGCTTATCCCTTCTTAATTTCTAGCCACCGGGTAATCTGCTTTTTTTGGTTTCACATTTATTTCGAGTTCCTCCACGCTGAGTTCAACCTATTTTACACGTCATTACAAAGGAAAAAAAGTATGAGCAGCCGGTGTCTTTATTTTACATCAAGCTTAAAAGATCGTAATAAAAATGATATTTTAATAAAAACTTATTGTTAATCAACAATAGAAAAAATGCTCAATCGATTAGGGATCACATCTCATAAAAATAAAAATAAAAATACTTAATCTAAGGCAATTTTAACTTTTTTTTTTTTCTTTTTTTATATGTTCACACAAGAGGATGAGAAAAAATTCGAACTAATGACCTCCGCTTTATAAGACGTGATCCCAAACCAATTGAGTTACCTCTTGAGAACTAATTTTAATTTATTTATTAACAAATACAAAAACTGCAATACAAGTACACGAATACGACCTTATCAACCATTCTCTTTTAATTTATGAAGAAGAGATGCAAAAATAACTCTTATAATATACCCCTAGTTGAGAGGAGGTGGTCTATTACTTCCATAACATTGATGTATAATTATTTTCTTTGGTTTTATTTATATATGAGTATTATCCTTAGTTTATTCAATAGAATTTTCATTAACCTTCGAAGCAGCTTCTTATTTTCCTATGCAAATGCAGATACCTTGTGGGCTACAAACTCTATAGTATGAACAATTTTTTAAACCCTCAAAACATTCTATATCATGACGACAAGGAATTCAATTTGCCTCGGCTCTTGGTACCATTGAGAATGTTACACCCGTCATTGGTATTTCATTAGTCACTATATAAAAAAAAAAATGGTTAAGAGAGATAAAGAGTCGTATAAAACAATAAACAGAAAAAAAAAAAGATTATTAGAGAGAATTACTGACAAGTTGTAACAAATAAGATGATCAAAATTGTCATTTTGAAAGAAGTCTTCTCCATAGTCTTCTGGATATTGATGTTTTAGAGTTTGCGGTGACTTGAGAATTTTATTTGCTAGTTAATGATATTTCAATTTCTTACTCAATATTTTATAGTGTGTTTGATTTTAATTTTTAAGTCAAAGAAAAACCAAAAATATATGGAAGATCCAATAAATTTAGAATCTAAAGACAACAATAATCAAATTAAATACAATTCTCACGTACAATAAATCAAAAAAAAAAAAGAAATATCACTCTTTTATTTAAGGAGAGACAATCATTTTCTTTTGTAAAGTAATTAAATTTTTACAAGAGAAAGAAAAATTCATCAAATCAAAATGGGGTTCGTTTCTGTCCATTTGGAAATTACTTTCATTGTAATAAAGTAATTAATGACACTTCTTTTGTATGAAAGAATTATTTTTGTTTTTTGTGTAGTAACTATTTCTTATCTTTGTAAAGAAAAATGTAATGCTTTGTAAAATTTATACAGTCAATATGACGTCTCCTCTGTCTCTTCAAGGAAATAAAATATACATCATTTTGTAAAGTAGCTAAATCTTTAAAATGCCCAGGAAAAAAATATATATAATTCTTCAAAATTGAATGAAAATTCAATATAGTTAAAATGGAGTCTTTATTCTCTCTTGTTTCTAACGAAATAAATCTATATGATCACAATGAGGCTCAGTGCCATCCTCCTTTAGCCTTTTAGGAGTAGTTAGGCTCCATTTGTCAAACTTTTCTACTTCTTTCTTTTGTTTATATTCTTAAAACAAAAAATTTTACAAACATTAATTAAAAACACAAAACATTTAAAACTTTTCCCTAAGCAGTAAGTAGGTTGAAAGTGTTAAATAATCCTATCATAAAAATTAAAATGAATTTGAAATAATTCATTTGACAAATCATATTTTATTGTTCTATTTTTAAATCTATTTCATTCTAGTCGTAATCTAAAAAAAATTATAATAAACAAATTAGATTGTAACTAGAATAAATAAATGGCGATTCACTCATTTTCTTGGTAAACTAATTAATTTCTTGAACCATATCTTTTTTTCTTTTTCTTTTTAGAGTTTAGATAAGCATCTTAATTGCCTGGCCAATGGGGCAAGGTGTACCAACCCTGCTGAGATTAGTAGTGCCTTCATGCGTTACATACCATCAGAATCTCTTCTCTTCCTCAGGTGTGACAGATATGTATATGGATGAATGTTCGGAGACCGGCGGAGGAAAGCTAGAGTTACGCCGGAGATGAATGGCCAGCTTAATTGCTATGGACTTTACAATTGAGGAAGTTTGTGTGGCACTGTGGCTATATCTCATATGGGCCCGCTCAAGTCCCCGGGACCTGATGGCTTTGCTATGTTTTTTTTTTCTAAGACATATTGGCCGCTGATTGGTGAGGAGATATGACAAGCTGCCCTCTATTTTCTAAATCCAGGTAGATCACTTGAGACTATCAATGATATATTAACATTGTACTCATCCCCAAAAAAGCCCAATCATCCAAAAGGTTACAGATTTTAGACACATCAATTGATATAATGTGATCTACAAAATTGTGTCTAAAGTCTTGGAGAACAAATTCGATCAAATCAATTCTTCCCTAAATCATTTCACCTACTCGATCGATCATAGTGCTTTTGTTGCGTGGATGATCATAACGGATAATATCATAGTTGCTTACGAGCTTATAACTCTTCCTTTCTATTTAATACAATTGGATTGGCTTTGGCTTTGGCTTTGGTAGTACTTGAAAGCAAATAAAGGATCACCGGCCATCCTGTTGATAATTCCCTCATGTCAAATATACATGCATATAGATATATAAGTACTCACTCAATTGAACCCTGCTATAATATTAGGACCACCATTAGAGAATGCATTAATATTGTTTGATTATCTTAAAAAACTTAATTCAATTCAGCAACATTAGAGAAGGTATTTCTCTTCTTGAAACAATACTTAAAAAATCGATCGCATTAAATATGAAAATCAAACAATATTAGAGTCATTCTTGAATTTTGCATTAAATGCTAAGAAGATGGAAATAAAATCATTTAACCCTTTTACACGTTTAAAATTGAGAAAAATATCAGTAGCATTAAAAACTAATTCTGCAACGTTCTGAGAACAATGCTTAAAAAATCTATAGCATTAGATAAGAAAATCAAACAATATTAAAGTCATTCTTGAATATTGGATTAAATGATAAGACGATGAATGTTTTATTCTTGAAAAAAAAAAGCAAAGAAAAAAGTGAATTAAAATTGAGCGGGGGTCACCCGTTTAAATCTCCCTTCCTTATTGAGTAGACATGTAAAAAAGGAAAAAGAAAAAAAAAAATCTTGCTTAAAATCAAAGTAATAGCCCAAGCCTCAAGAGACGCCAAAACAATGCATATAATTAATTTGAAGCTCTTAATTAGTTACCTAACAAGGTAATGCATTTGCCGTCTAACTTTGTCTCACTCCGGCCATCTGATGTAGACCCACCGCTCATTCCTCATGTCATACCTTTATTAGCTTTCAGGCTTATTGTCCCATCTTAATTTCTAGCCATCCATGTCTCTCCTACAATATCGATCGATCGTGTTAGGTCATCTGCTTTTTTAGGTTTCACATTTATTTCGAGTCCCTCTCTCCAATCTGACTTCAACCTATCTCACACGTCATTAGTAATTACAACAGGAAATGTATGAGCAGCCGGTGTCCTTAATCCTTATTTTACATCAAGCTTAATTAAAAGAATATCCTAATAAAAACGATCTTTTGATGGATTACATCAAGTTTTATGATAATTAAACCTCGGGTAACGCATGGATAATCTGTCAGATGATGGGTTCTATCATATTTTTACAGATGGCCGGTGTGGGTTCTAATATCAGAGAGATGTGATTTGGCGATTGACAAACATGTATTATTTTTAGTTTGGAAGTAAGAATTCCCTTGAGCCTAATTAACGCTAGTATCAACACTTGTGATAATGTTGTTTCCCACTTGCGCTAATGTGCCAAGATATTTCAACTTCTACTAATTAGTCATTAAGAGAGGAAAAAAAAAATTAGGAAGAACTTCGATTATAATTTTTTATCTTTCTTGACTTTTGCATTTAGGGTATCAATATTTAAAAAATATTAATTTAAGGTATTCATCATTCAATTTTTTTCAATTTCAACACTCTGTTATAATTTTCTGTTAAATCCTGTCAATAATTGAGCATCATTTATTAAAAGAGAATTTAAACCTACATGTGAGGATGAGTGTTAGTATATTAATTAAATAACCAAATCAATTATTTCCTATTAGCTTAAGATTTTGGGATAAGTGATGATTTAACATGTTATCAAAGCAAGGGTCATGAGTTCAAACCCTGTATTAGTCATTCACCTTCTATTCCAATTAAATACTTCATCTGTTGGGCTTCACTTAACCCACATGTGATTGAGAATGTTAAAATATTAATTAAATGATTAAATCCATTATTTTTTATCATCTTAAGCTTTTGAGAAAAAATAGTGATTTAACATTATATCAGAGCAAATGTCATGCTTTCAAATCTTCTTCGTCATTTTAAGTTTTTGGGATAAATGATGACAGATATAACTTACTCGTCAATCACCTCCTTTTATTTTAGGGAGAGGCTCCATTTGTTAAAATTCTCGTTTTTGTCTTTTTTTCTTTTTTTTTCTCAATACAAAAGAATTAATAAACAACTTAAACACAAAATACTTGTAAAATTAGAACAATTTTTGTTAAAAAAAAAAAAAAAGGGGGGGGGAAAAGGAAGAAGAAAGAAGAAGAAGAAAGTTTCCATGCAAATATCAGATAAGGAGGAGGAGACTGCAGTTGTCAAATGTTAGCCATCTTCGGTGAAATAAAAACCAACAATAACGACGACCACAACCAAAAAGAAAAAATATATATTTAAATAATAATAATAATAAAGTAATAATAATAAAGATTAAAGACACACAATTATTAGTGCCCCCTTCACCGAAGAGCCATCAAAATCAACACGACACGCCTAACTAAACTATTCACGATATTTTTAATGTCCTAATTTTATAAAGGGAATAGAGTAAGTTTAGCTAGACAATTACCAAAAGTGAAAGCAACATTTCATACATTTATACATTTATACAGGCATGAATTTACTTTTTTATTGCCACTACTATATACATCACGATAAGTTTGCACTGCAGCGGTGACACATAAATTTCAAAATAAGTACTTAATAAAAAATTAATAATTTGTAAACTCTTTGTTTAATCTTTAGGAAATATTGCGAAATTGGTCCTTCGGATTTGTGGTTGTAACAAATAGATCCCTCCATGTGGTTTGCATGTGGAAGAAATTTTTCCGACAGAATCATTATAAAATTACACATATTTTTAAAATAAAATTTTAAAAGATAAAAATAAAAAACAACAGGAAAAAAAGAAAAAGGTTGGCAGCCATACGGGGCGGCCAAACCATTTCCTTTGGCTGCCAGCCCTATTTTGTTTTCTTTTTCTAGGTTAAATGTGTAATTTCATAATGACCCGTCAGAAAAAAAAGGGACAAAATTTGAATGGAATGAGTTATTTGTTAGTTGTCACTTTTGAAATTTTATAGAGTTATTTGTCACAAGCTCAAATCCAATGAATGAATTTTACAATTTTTTCTAATTTTTAAAGGAAAATTTTCAAGCTGTATGTATCCAAACAGCAATGACGGTAGGTGAGGGGCAAGAAAGGTGGTTGCAAGGGAATTTGGAATTTGCTTGGTAATTACAAGGAAGAAGGTAGGGAGCCATTTTCTTGAAGACAAAAGTAAAGTCATTAAGAAGGATAACGCTTAATTAAAGGAAGCTTAGCAGGAAGATAGGTAGGAATTGCTTTCAAGGAAATTTCTTGATTCTAATGGTGTGTGTGTGGGGGGGGGGGGGGGGGGGGGGGGGGACCTAGCTAGCTCGATATGGCCTACCACGTATCTATCACGGGAAATTGTTTTTCCCAGTTAGATGGGATTCCTATTTCCTTGAAAGCCAAGTAAATCACGAAGAAAATGTGATTCCCCTTTGGACATGTAATTGTGTGATGGGAGATGTGAATGTCGATCTGTACGCAAAAGTCATCATATGGGAAAAGAATTTTCTTAGAATAAGACAGTCAGAGAACCTAAAAAAGAGTGTTCCCCGTAACAAGGAATTGAACATTGGAACCAACGATAATGTTGTTTTTGCTTTACTTTTATGCGATTAGGATCTTCTACAATTATTTATTTAACTCACATGACTAAATAAAAATTGGACTGTTCAATCAGTTATTCAGTCAGTCAGTCAGGCGAGTCTTATAAGTAGTCTCTTACAATCACCTATTTAAATTCTTTCGAATTCATCATTCGGACAAATATATTATAAAAAAATCTTGATCCACCCTTGCACGTGGTTTTGAACGTATTTCACTTATTGTCAAAACCAAAAAGACTATACCACAATATGTGCCAAAACGCATGCCTTTCAATCGCTTTTAGATTTTCTTTTCCTTTTTCTTTTTCCCTCCATTTGATTAAATAAATATGACTCATATACCTGTATGAGATTGAATTGTCTACCTCTTACTTGTGCGAATTGCGAAAAGAAATGTCACTATTAGTAGTTGGACAAATGTATCGCTATAGTGGGTCGGTTCATCCTGTGACCAAGAGTTGTATTTATTGATTTATAATTAACATACTAATATGATGTTTGGTTTGAAGAATTTAATATTTTTCTCAAGAATCTGATAGAATTTTAAAAAATATGATATTCTCATATTTGATTTACTTCTATACATCTTTTAAGAATTTTTTCTCTTTTTTCAAAACATACTTACGCTTCTCTCTTCAAGTACATACGGGCTACTATTTAATACAAAATAATTTAAAAATTAAACAAAAATAAATAAAGGGAAGAAAAACTATATATATAAACCTTTATTTTTCTTCCATTTATCAATATTTACATTGTTTGTACTATTTGATTTTTTTTTTCTTTTTTCTTCAGCTATAACCAAATAAAAAATGTTCATTAATTTTTTTTAATAAAACAGTTCCTCACTTTTATATACAGTTTTTACGTTCATTTCGGTTTTCTCTTAAATAAAATAGTTTCACTTTTGTATACAAATTTTACAAATTATCATAATCAAACTCAAAAAATAGCATTAAAATATAACCATAACAATATCCACAGACAATAATAATAATAGCATAAAAAAGTCCCTCATCTAGAAATCAATGTCACTTAAAAAAAGTTTAATGCTCTGTTTAAAAAAAAAAAAAAAAAAAAAACCGTATCGGATGTGGGCATTTTTATTATTTAAAATAAATTAAACATTCTCAAGGTTAAGGGAGTAAAAAGATTGGAAGGGAATCCACATTCGCCTGGGTATTTAGATTCCCTCAACTTAAGTGCAACCAAACAAGGTCGTTTTTTAGGATTTTCAAAAATCATAAAAGATTATCTCAATCCAAACGTGTCATAAGAGTTGGGGAGGTGTTACAAAAACTACCTACACACGGACACACCAATTACCCACTCACTCTCTCACATAGGGTGGAATCCTCTATTTTTGGATCCCACCGCATGTAAGAGGGTGAGTGTGTAATTAGTGTGTAGATGGTTTTTTTTAATCTTTTTCCTAAGAGTTGTATCTCTTTGAGTAAATGGATTTGATTCTTGTACAACATCAATACAACAACTGTACAATAACCCCTCATATGAGGGTGGGCCCCAGTATGTGAGACCTACCCTCATGTGAGGGATTGTTGTACAGTTGTTGTATTAGTATTGTAAATCTAACATTTTTCTTGAGTAAATGATCAAGGAATAGCAATGCTACACTTACAACTCTTTTACAAGTTATTGACATGTGTTCCCATGTGATTGGAGTCATATTATCATCCTCCAATCACATACTAAAACGTATCAACAAATTATAAAATAATCGTAAAATAATTGCTAAGTCTAACATTTTTCCATCAATTAAAAAGAGTATTAGTTGATTATTTTAACATCAGAATCTTTCCCATCTCTCTCTTATCATTTTCTCTGAATAGCATTTAGCATATAGGCGGTGGCGTGGTGGACATGTGTATTTTATTCTTGAATTTAAACACATCTTTTGGGTTATTTCTTCATTTTAAACGGAAAAGCAACCAGTTGAATAGACCCCAAAAATTAAATGATAATAATAATAATAATATATATATATATATATATATATTATATATATATATATATATTTTTTTTTTTTTTTTTTAAAAAAAAAAAGGTGAAGCAACCAGTCCAAGATAATTGGAGGTGCGTTTTATAATTCCAAGAGTCATTAACCGGATCTACCGTACCCTTTTTTTTGTTTACACGAAACCGGAAAAATGATGCTTAGAGAAAAGAAAAAAAGAAATCCAAAGAATAAATCTTAAGAATAACTTTTTAAATGTGAACAATTAATGGGTATTGTTTAAGCCCATCCAACTTTACAGCGGAATCTGGTGTCGGTTGAAACAATTTCATTATAATCCATTTTTTATTGTTAAGGTATTAATTAAATTATTAAATTTATTTATTTTTATTAACTTTAAATTTTGAAACAATAATTCTTTTCTTTTCTTTTTTTCCTTCTAAGCCTCATGTAACTTCATTGAGAAGAACTTAATATTGCTAAGCTATTGACTCTTTGGTACTGAAGCTTTCCAATAAAACATTCGAAGTAGGAGAAGCTTCTAGTTGGTGGCCAGCTAGCAATTATCCAATACGAGAGAGAGGCTTCTCTAGCAACTAGCTAACAATCTCAATCAAAGTCTTTTCTTCTTTTTTCTTTTTCGTTTTTTTCCATTAATTATGTAATAAATTTAAGATGACAGGAAATGATAAATTTAGTTATTTAATTAATATTTTAATGCTATTTTTACATACATCTTATTGATGAAAAATATCTAACAAAGTTCATATCCATATTTGATTTTAAAAAATAAAGATTAAAATATGATTCTAGTATTTGAATTGTTTGTCGGACGGATCGACTTCAATAGCAACACTTAATTATAAATTGTTTTAATTTTGTTTTTAATGTTTTTGACCTCGATGTTACCGTTAATTTCGTTAGTTTTCTTGTTAACGGAAGGCAATTAAGTCTATTCATTTGAATTGAATGATCCATTTGGGTTAGCAACGTCGACGACCATACAACTAGCACTTTGATTAGTCAGCCTAAATTATTGCCTTCTTCCTTCTCATTAATTCCAATTTCTATTGCCTTTTGTATTTTCCTTGGTGTTCTTGTTTTAGGCTTTCGAAAAATTATTGCCTTCTTCCTTCTCATTAATTATCAATGTGTCACCTTATAATAATTAATTAATGTCACGTGACTTTCACCTAACAAGTATGTGCTAATTGTATGTGTATGCCACGTGACATAATTACTACATTACAAAAATACTCTAAATGATTTTATTTTTGGGTTATTTAAAAAAGTTAAAAACAAAATCTTTATTTAGGCTATACTTGTAATAAAAATTAACATTGTCACGTAACACTTACAGTTGACACATGATACGTTAAACGAGAGCCACCCCACATTTATTTGTTGGTCTGAAGTAGCATACCGCATACTATTAATTAACTACACAGTAGATTGACAGAAGAATTTATCTGAAATAAGAAGAAATCTTAAAGATTAAATATGATATTTTTCACCAGAGTTTTATATTGGGACGCAGCTTCTTTGAAAATGAAAGCTTGCAGGGCGCAGGCCATGGTCATCCACAAGGGTAGTCATTCGGCGGCCTTTGATAATTGAAATATTTGCAAAATTGCGTTGCATCACGGATAACATTAATTAACCACAAACTTATTTCTTTCAAAATTGTACATATATAATATTTTCTTTTGTTATTTGGTTCAAGAAAGGAAGGCAAAAAAGTGGTTTTCAAATGTTGATCAGTCAAACATACAATATCTAATGAATGGAAACCAGGAGGATAAAGAAATGAGAAATTGAATATGATATTCCAGATTTTTATAGTATTTGTGAGAGAACAAGTCAGCCTAACGTGTGCCCTAAGGACATGATTTCTATGCCAAACAAAATCATTAACACAAACTCTCACGGTACAAATTTTGACAATTTTTCTATTTCAATTATTGTGAAATTACACATTTATCATTAAAAAATATTAGAGGAAAAAAATAGAGAGAGAAAGAGAGGCGATGTGGGTGGTCATTTGGCCGGAAGGAGGCTAGGGCTGAACCACCCCCCAAGCCCTTAGAGATGTTTTAGCCATCATTCTCGTAGCATTAGAGATAGTTTGGTCACCTTCTCTCGCCAAATTAACTGCAACAAATTATTAAAACTAATTTGCTTTTACGTACTCTTTTCCTCTACTTTTTGAAGTGTTAACAATAACAACAACAATAGTGATAACAATTATAATAATAAAAACTCAATCACTGCGTTTGGGAATTGAATTTTTTAAAATTAGAATAGAATTTTAATTCATTGCGTGAATTTCAAAATTTGACTTTGTGAGATAAAATTTTAAAAAATTAAATAAAATATAATTTATTTTTAAAAAAAGTAGAGAAGAATTCTGATTTAACTCTATTGGCAAATAGTCGCGCGCACCCTTTTTCTTTCGGAGAAATGATCCCTACACTCATTTCTCACAACAGCTCCACAACAAGCTGACGTAGCTGGTAATATTTTATTATTTTTTTTGTTTGTTTTCTTTTTTATTTTGTAAAAAAATAATAAAATATTATCAACCATGTCAGCTTGTTGTGAAGCTGTTGTGAGAAATGAGTGTAGGAATCATTTCACTTTCTTTCGGTTGTTCGTCCTCGCCAATAATAATTCCTCATTTTCATTATAAAAAAAAAAAAAAAAGAGAAAAAAAAAAATAATTCCTACTTTTCTTTTTTTCTTCTTCTTTTTGCCGTCACCAATAAATTAATTCCCATGATTCTAATAACGTGGTTCATGCTTTCGAGCCGAAAGCCACTATAATCTTACCGGGGACGTTTGTTATGAGTGGAGTTAAGATCAAATAGGTTATAGGTCATTAAAAAAAAAAGGATCAAATAGGTCAAAACACTTTAACCAATTAAATGCGTTCAACTTTTTTTAAAGAATTTTTCTAAAAAAATAATAATATTTTTCTTTAGATAAATTTTAAATACTACATTTCTATCTCAGATTGATACGGCAATTTACATTATATTAATAGCTAATGGGTACTGTCACATCAATTAAATAGAATAAAAATATAATTTTTAAAATTATTCTTTGTTTATAAGTAATATTATTTATTAAACTGTTATATGACTGTCATACAACTTGACGGTGTGACAATGAAAATCAGCACTTGTAAAAAAAAATAAAAAATCAATGACTAATTTTCACTGTGATATAAATTTATTCTTTACAACAAGTCTTTAAAAGTGTTATGTGTTTCGTAGTATGTGAAAATAATATACATGTTTTTTTTAGTAGCATTACTAAAAGAAGAAGAAAAAAAAAAAAAACTTGCTATTTTGTATTATTCCATCTTTTTTTTTTTTTTGAAAAAAAAGAAAGAAAAACAACCATTTGATAAGTATGAGTCACACCTTCACCCATGTGGATCTTATAGATCCAATTTTTTATTTAAAAAATAATAAAAAAAAATCATGGGAGAATATAAAATGACATTTCTCGTAATAAAAAAAATGAAAATAATTTTTTTGTAAACTAGTTCGTAGAAAATCATTCGCTTCTTAAATTAACATGCGTCCCACATTTTTTTTTTTAATAGTATTTATTTATTTTTAACAATTTAAAAGACAGATGTTATTTTTAAATATTAATTTATAAAAAACTTGTATCCTAAAAATATATATATATATTTATCACGTACTAAGAACACAATACTTTTTAAGCACATATAAGCTGAATTAGAAGAAATCGTTTCAATCCAACGGTCCTTCTAAGTAATCTTTAGGATGATATTTGACTGTATTTGTTTATTTATGCAATTTTCCTTCAAACTGTGGATTTCTTCGAAAAAACGTGGTGCGTTTCGTGGCATGTAAACCGCTGACTAGAGTTTAGACGAAAAAGCAAAGCCGGCCCTAAACAAAGGAATAAAGAAAAGAAGACCCCCACCCCTCTTAAAATAAATAAATAAAAAAGCTGACAATCTGAGAGGAAGGCGTGCCTCTTGACTGGGGCAAAGCTGCGGTTGATATTTAAATTGTCTGATAGAAGAAAGCAATCTCAGACGTTGAGAGGGAATCGTTCCAATGGATCTGATACCAGGTACGGCCTCCCAGTCCCACATCGGTTGTTTCTCTATTATATATTTATTTTTCGGGAAACGAAAACTCTAACAAGTTGTCAATGTGTCACACTCTCCACCTGGGAGCAGGATCCTTTAAAGTGAAATTACAATTTTTCCTACCGACTCTTCTCGAGTTGCTTTCCCTCCACCTCACGATCAATTCATCTCCCCAACCCCCTTGACCGTACGATCAAAACCACTAGTCAGTTACTCTGAGAAGGGATAGACCTGATTCGTTCTCCTCCATACGGTCCACATCCCACCAAGCACCTCGTGAAAACCACGACATCGATAACATGTCCAAACCTAACCATCCATCATCCCCTGCACCATGTGATTGCTTTTGACATCCACCACCACTACACACGTGGTCCCCACCTCGGAGCGTATCGACCTTTTCTAGATCTCCATGTTTATCAACAGAAATAGAAAAAGAAAAAGTAAAAAAAAAGCACCTTTGGCGCCTCAAAGGAAAAATGGTTTAATAATATCTAGAAAGTCCGCCACGTGGAAACGTGCAAGCAAGGGCAAGTTGCGTTTCTAGGCCTGGCTACGAGCCGACACGACAACCGAATCACGAATCATAACGTGGATTAATGAGCGCCAGCGGCTTTGGCTACGTCGTTAGACTTGGACTTGTTTTTGGTCAGGAATGTGTGTCCGTTTGGTTTGGCCTGGTCGTTGCTTCTGGAACCGGCTCGGCGCGCCGGTCATTGCATTCGGTTGTGGATGAGCATTTAGGGCGTGGACCAGGTAGAATAGGTGGGTCCATCATTAGTGAGAGAAATGTGAGGGGTCTGGAATAGGCATCGTTTTTTTTCCGCTGTAGGACTTAGATTTCCGACAACGCTGAAAGAGTACGATCGATGTGTACAAAACGAGGGACTTTGTACCCGGTTGTCGCTACGCCAGCGGATATTTTTACAGTCTGAACGAACCACACACACTTGGAGTTGGGTGGATGATGAGTATGTGGCGAGTGGTTGGTCCATATTTTGTTGTTGCTTTTGTTGCTTCTTTTTTTAAAAAAGAAAATTGCTTACATGGGATTGTACCATTTAATTTTTTTAAATAACCGGAGAATAGAAAAATACCACTACATGGCATCACGTATGCTTACTGTACTATATCACTATATGTTAGATATGTGAAATAAAAATTTCAAAAAAAAAAAAAAAACAGCTATTGGGACGTAAAATGTTTTTGAGAGTTTCTATCTAAATTTTAGATAACAGTCTATTTAAAATTTAAATAGGTCAATGCAAATCCTGTTATGTTTAGTATCTCTCATGTCTCCTGTTTGATTGCTCTTTGCGGATGGATAAGGATCTGAAATTAGGGTAAATCCAAATTTGATTGAAATTGGGGCGCGCGCGAAGCATAGTTCACCTGCTCCTTAACTAGAAAAGCCCCGCACCCTAAGATAATCACTTTCTTAAATTGCTTAAATTTCAATAAAATTCGGAATAAACTAATTAATTCTCAAAATCCCAATTTATGAGGTTAACTGCCACTTGCATTGGCTGCACGTGATTACTGCCAAGAGGTTTATAAAAATAAAACAAAATAAAATCTTAACTATTAATTGTACGTGGGGGAGTAGTATCTGACAGCATAAGCAGAGCGAGAATGGAAATTTAGGAAAATAGGAAAGCAAATACAATCTTAACTATATATTGTATGTGACATCAGATATTCTTTGGTATGGTATGGTATGGTATGGTATGGTATGAGAACAGAAAAGATGGGTCGTTGAAAAGGTTTAAAATGTGTTGTATAAAATATTCCTTCATGTGACACCGATCCCACTTACTATTTATGCTTTCAGGTAGTAGCAGAATTGGCCATCATCATCATCACCAGCCAGCCATTGCGCAATCAATTACCTACAATTTTCGTCAACCTAATCCCTTTTGCAAAGGATCAACCTCCTCACCACCCTGTCAAATCCCATTCCAAACCACATGCCCAACTTTACCAAAAGGTCCAAAACACCCTCCTACCGTCCCCCAATTTATTTTCCTACCAAACAAACACCGCCCTAGTCACACCAACTGCATGCCCCCCCCCCCCCCCCAACCCCAAGTCTCCCTCAGCCGAGCCGAGCCAAAAGAAAGAGCCAAGGACAAATGGAAAGAGCCCCTATGTCGTGATTGACTAGGCAGGCATGTGGGCCCCCCTCAATTACCCGGACTTCAAGACGGAATTCAAACCAGTTTAATTGTGGAAACCCCCCGACACGAAATTAAGAAAAAAGGCAAGGCGTCCGTGATGGCCTAAGGATTCGCTCCCTCTCACGCGCCTGCGTCACCATCATCACCCCACGCTCTCTCTCGTCTCTCTCTTTCTCTCTCCAACTTTCTCTCTCTACCTTGTCCCCTTATATAAGGCTCCTCTTCGCTTTACCGCATCTCATCACTAAATCCTCATATTATCTCAACGATTTATATTTTTTCTCTGTGTTTCGGTATCTTTTTATAATGTCTACATTGTCTAGCTTAGTGGAGGCCCGAAACGATAAGAAGCGGGTCCGACTCGACTCGGACGAGTTTTCCGAGTCGGACTCCCCCGAGGTGAAGCGTCTCAGGGAAGACCTTCTGGGGTTCCTCGACGACACGGAGCCCGATCAGACGATTCAGGACCTCGACTCGGTCATGAAGAGCTTTGAGGAAGAAATATCACATGCTTGTACTTCTTCGCCGGCGCCGGTTGTCGACCTGACGTCGGATTCCGGCGAGTCCCAACCGGAGCTCGGATACCTTCTGGAAGCTTCGGACGACGAGCTCGGTCTGCCGCCTTCTGGAAATTCTTTAAGCGAGGAGGTGGTGAAGAACTCAGAGACCGACTTGGGCCGGGTATCGTCCTATTCGTCCGGAATCGGCGAGATTTGGGGCTTCGAGGATCAGATTCCGAGTTATTACTCGTTCGAGTTTGGTGCCGGGAACGGGTATGACAATAATAGCGAGTACGTGGCGTTTGATGGGTTGTTCGAGCACTCCGACGTGTATTTCGATTCGTCCGATGTCTCGGACCCGTTTTGGCGGCATGAAACTTTGCCGGCACAATAGTAAACCAAAAAAGAAAAAACCGATGCCTTTCGGGCTCCCGGATTATATGCGACTCGAAGTTGTAAATTTTTGTTTTTGTTCTTTATTTTTTTTATTTTTTATAACAAAAAAAGCTAAACGAATATATGTAGGACTAGAATGTTATGAAGATGCATATCAAGAACGCCTTCATTCAAGCGAAACTGTTTCTATCTTCCTGAATCCCTGAACCACGTGGGACAGATCTATTTTTACTTTTTTAGTAAAATGGTTGAGGCCTAAGGGGGGGAAAAAAAAATCCCTATATTTTTAGAATTGAGATCGTTAGACAATTTATTAGAGAAGTCGTTGAAGGTCTTAATGGCATGATTGGATGCAAATAAAAAGTAAATTCTACTCGATACAGTGTTTGATTTTTTATTTTATTTTTTTAAATTGGAATATATAATACAATTCGCATTTAACTCGAATTAATTCAAAAAAAAATACAACCCTTACTCGGATTTACCCCGAATTTGAAGCGAGTTTATGAATTTTAATGCACATTTTTTGTAATTCTAATTATCTCACATTACTTTATATAATTTTTCGTTAAAAAATAATTTTATCTAATTATCATCTAAACTTAATTACAAATATAATTTAAACTCTATTGATTAGTAAATAATTTTTTTAAAAAAATAAATTTGTGCACTAAATAGTAGCTGAATTCAAAATTCAAAATTCAAAAATTTGAACATGCATTCAAATTTTGTGTTAGCCATTCAATTTAAATTCAATTAAATATTTTTTTTATGTGTTTTATTTTTTTAATAAAAGAGGAGTTTGAATTTTCATATAAATTAAATAATTAAATTTATTAATTTTTATCGTATTTGATTTCAAATGGTTAAAAGAATGGTGACACAATTTTGTATTCTTTTAGTATTTGTTGTCACACGATTTGAAATAAACTGCACAAATACGGTTAAAGAATGGTGTGGTTACCTCCGATTTTATTTTTCATTTTTTTTTATTGAAGTATTTGTTGTCATGATTTGAAATGAACGTCTTAAGTAAAATGTATTATATCAAAGATAAATGCTAGAGTGAAAATTATCAGTAATATGAAATATTCGGACTAATTCATATAAAATTTAATGATATTTTTTTACTTTAAAATTCATGCAGCAAATCTCTTCATTCGGTGCCATTGAATCTAAATTATTCTTTTTTACTCGTCGCAAAGATTACCATCCCTTTAATTGTAATCCAATTAACCCGAAAGTGAAGTAATAAAATATACCTTGAAGAAAAAATGCTTTGATTGCTTGCACCATCAAATGCTATAACTTTTCATTTGCCAAGATTTGATCCTTTTTATCTCTCTCATGGGTAGATTTGTTCCTTTGATTGGGTAGATTTGTTCTTATATCCCTTTCACGGGGCTGATCTCAACTTTATTCATTGTACCATCACTGCATCACACGATATAATTTTGAATTTATCAAGATTTGTTCTCATATTGCTTTGATTGGGTCGAGATCTCCGATAATTATTTGGCTCATTTACACTAATAAAATATATATGTTCGAATAGGTGATCAGATAATCTCGATTAACAAGAAGAAAGAGAAAATAAAACTTATTGGGTAATGTGCAAGTAATTTGTGACTACCAAAAGAGTAAATTTACCGAGTAAGATGGGAGTGTGGTTCGTAACATTACTATGAGAAGTGCTACACTCATCAATTTTTATTTTATTTTATTTCAAAAGTTCATTCTCAAACGATGTGTTAATCATGAATGAGATCTGCTATTTTGAAAAATGTGTTACTATCTCATAAGATGGTGATGCATCATTTGAGGGATCAGGATTCTCTTAAATTATCTGTCCGAATTTGAGAGAATTATGACAGTTGATTGTGCGAAACTACTTATGGGACTCATCTGACCAAATAAAAATTAACATGTCCAGCCAATTATCTGGACAGGTTGGTCCCATAAGTTATCTCTCATAATCACTTGTCCGAATTATCTTAAATTCGGACGAATAATTTAAAAGAATCTTAACTTTCATTTAAGAACCATTTTTACAAAAAAAATTAATATGGGAAAAGGACACTTTATGGTTAGGCCGACCCCACTCAAAAAGACATGGGCTCGATCCTAAGTAGCTGAATATTGGCCCTAACCTACTCAAAAAAAAATATTGGCACTAACACTTGTACCGTGATTGGGCCTTCATCCCCTTTATGATGGGCCTGTTGGGGTTACTCACAATTAATCCACCCTCTCTCTCTCTCTCTCTCTTGAAAAAAACATAAAAAAATAAACGTTATCCTGGACCTGAGCAAATCAGATTCATAATATCTAATCAACTAATCCATCTTACAGCATACCGGGGCGAAACTATAATATTTTTCCTATATAAACTAGGTTTTTTTAAAATAAGTAGGGGTTTCCGACTTTAATAAGTGTTTATTAGCTATAAATAATAAGAGAAATTTGGTTAAAATCCTTTAGGTCTTGCTTAAATTCAATTTACTTATTGCATTTTTTAAATTAACAATGAACTTCGTAAGTGGGTCTAGCTCAGCCTGTTGTTGCAGTGAATTGGAAACCTCCTCCATCTGGATTTTATAAGCTGAATTGGGATGCTTCTTTGAATCATGCTCAAGGAAAAGTAGAGATTAGGGTTTTAGTGTGGGATTCAAACAGTAAGACTGTTGCTGCTTCTAGTTCGTCTTTGCAAGCCTATGTAGTCCCGGTGGTTGCCGAATCAATGGCTACTTTGCACGCTGTTAAGTTTTGCCGTGGTAGGGGTTTACAAAAAATTGTTTTGGAGGAGGACTCTTTGCAAGTGGTGTCTACTGGCTACACACGGACAAGTCATTGCTGATATTCAGGATTTGTTACGTTTTTTTTTAAGTATTGGGAGGTATATCATACCAAACGTGCGGGAAACACGGTTGCTCATCTATTAGCACAGGCAAGGCTACATCATGCACATGATCGAGTATAGATTAATTGCATTTTGGAGTGTCTTAGACATTTTGTATCATCAGAAGTTTTCCCTTTGGTTATTTAGAGCTGTTTTGCTCTAGTTGTTTTTTCAAGTCACGAATGAAAATTGGTACCATTATTTCAAAAAAAGATAAAAAAAGAAAAGAAAAATGAAACTTCGTAAGTTTTTCATAGTTTTCAATTCACTCCTAATATTGAGAAATTGCTTAAATGGTATTGATTAACACATAAAGAGTTTGGCACATTACATGTGCCGCATGTTAAAAAAAATAATTTTAAATTATATTCAGAGGAAAAAATATAAATAGACAATTTTTTTATTTTTTTTAACAAAAAAAAGTGGCGGAAATCCTCCAGAGGTGGTCCAGGTGGATAACCGCAAAATCCCTCAAGGGAGAAAGAGGATGGTCGATCCAGGCACCCCAAGAGATTTCGGGCATCCTTTTTTTTTTAAAAAAAAAAAAAAAAAAAAAAAAAAAATTCTTGTAATTTTTAAAATTATTTCCCCCCCCCCCTTTTTTTTATTACTTTCAATAATGTAAAATCGAAATAATTAATTAAAAAATGCTTGATCTAACTGCTTTCGTCTTTACTTTTTATAAACTATATCCAACTTATCTGTAATATTTTAATTGTCGCTCTCTAGCATTTAAGTTTCTCAAGTGCAATAACGTGATAAAAATGCTAATAAACAATATATAAAATTAAGCATGACTCTTGCTTATGGATAACGTTTGTGCTTTAAAAACATTTATCATTTTAATAAATTAAGTTGGGGAAGTTTTTTACCATCCATTTTATGGTCCGTTTGTTTCGACGTAAAATGATTTCGATATTTTACGGTGTTTGGTAGGGGCAAAAATAATGATAAACGAAAATCATTTTCGGTTTGACCGTAAAACTTTCTTTAATTTTTGGAAAATAATTTACGGTTTTAAAAACCGTAAATCGTTTTCCGAAATTAAACTATTTGTCCTTGCATGCACGTTTGATATCCGATTGACGGAATCCTGCAATGGTCGGTCGTCGAAATCTAGGCAGCACTGGAATCCGGCAACATCCGGTCACAGGAAAACTGCCGGCACAGGAATCCGGCGACATCCGGTCACTGTCGCGGGATGCCGGCGGACCAGATTCCAGCTGAATCTGGTCGGATCTGGCCAGATTTGACCGGATCCGGAGGAGTCCGATCGGAATCCGGCAATTTTGGCCGGATTCGACCAAATGTGCTCACCGGAATCCGGCAACGATGATTGGACGTTGCTGGATTCCGGCGACAATTGCATTTTCTCCTTTTGTAATTTTTTCGTGCAAACCAAGCGTCGGAAAATATTTTCGAAAAAAATTATTTTTTTTGAAAATGATTTCATCGAAAATATTTTACGACGGAAACCATTTTACATAGAAACAAACGGAGCATTAAAGGAAAAAAAAATTCCCCCACTTATGGGTCACCTCACGAAAGAGCAAAAGCTTTGTCTATATTTTTTCATGTCTATACAGGAGTTCTAGCCAAAAATTAATACTAAAGGAAATTAATACTAAATAAGGATCGATCTCATTGAAACAATTTTTACGAAGGAAGAAGCCTTGGTAATTAGCAAGCTCCCGATTAGTTGTCTCCAACAGAAAGATGTTCAAATTTGGAGGGGCGCCACCACAAGGGACTTTTCTGTTTGTCGTGCATATCATTTGTAAAATGAAAGACAAGACACTTCCAAGGCTGAAAGCTCAACGTTAATGTCGTAGGACTCGAAATGCTTATAAACTTTTTCGTCTCCTTTCATTCGCCCCCAATTTATTCTATATATTCGGATAAGAAGTCAGCCACTTACTTAACTGTGAACACCAACAGCATACGAGAGTCTGCAGCACCAAAGTCTTCACCTTCGCGAGTTCACAGCCCCGGCAGTAAGGAAGAGTGATTGAGCAAGCAGCGCAGCATCCTGTTGGCCAACCAACTTCCTATTATCTTAAAAGAGAACATCCACGTTTGACTGAGAAGCATTCGACAACGAGAGCTGGTGTCAAAGAGGCATCTTTTTCCTTTATCTTGACGTGTCGCACATGAGAGAGAAGGAACTAGCATAGAGGAGTTGGATCCAGGCTAAGAACTAAGGGTAGTTTTATTCTTAACACATTCAAATCGTTGAACTACCACACATAAGGACAGTGAGGTTTTGATCCCTATTATTAGCTTTTAGTGATCCAGTAGCTGGAAAGCTAGCAGCAGTTTCAACTAGAGCAGTTAGAACTCTTAGCCAAGCATGCGTGTGGAAGTGAAATTCGGCAACTAATCTGGCAATTGAAAATATAATTAATGTCGAAAATGTTTATGTATAAAAAATGTCACAATTTGTTGTCTACCAAAGATAATTTGCTGAAAAGCGAGGTATTGTAAATGCTCATTTATGCCTTATATATGGATTAGAAGTTGAAAGTACGCATCATATCCCATGGAGTTCCCCATCAGCAATGGATGTTTGGGGTGTAAGTAGCATAAATTTCCAGAAAAGCACTTGTAGTGGATTTGAATTTTTACAGGTAGTCGATGTACGTGATGATGGAAAAAATGCGACAGGGATGAATTTGGACTATTTGTAAGGATTGTCAAGAAGATTTGGTCTTAAGAAATACAATGATTTATGGTGGAGAGTTTCTTCACTCGAATTCTATTACAAGGGGTGCAATTGTATCAGCCAATGGGAATAAGAAGGCAAATTTGACTGAGGCTGTTTCTCCAACGAAGTCTAGAAGTGGGATCAACACAATGTGGAAGGCACATCCAGAATGATATTATAAAGTAAATGAGACTCTGTATTGTAGATAAGTTCAATGGGCGTATAAGAATTGGTATTAAGGAGCGGGATAATGAGGGTTTTGAACATGCGGCCCGGAGAATGTATATATATAATGGGTCATCTAGATTCAGTAACCGTAAAAGCTTTGACAACTTTCCAAGCCTCGATTTTATGCAAAGATATTGGTTTACATAATTAGATTTTGAAAAGGTGATGCACTCCAAATGGTTAAGGCTGTGAATTTGAAAGGTCGTAATTTTAATAGCTTTGGACAAATTGTGGAAGATACTTGCATACTTTTAAATTCGCTTTCTCGTTGCTAGATTCACTATATTAGTAGAATCGCTAATAATGCGGCGCATGGTTTAGGTAAAGATGTCGTTAAATATATCATAGATCAGGTTTGGATAGAATAAATTTTATATTATGGCTGCAATATTTTTTGTTAGAGCAATCTACTCTACTTCACAGGTTCAGTAATAAAAGTGTTACAATTTTTTTAAAAAAATAATTGGTTTGGAAAAAAAAAAAAAACCTAAAGAATAAGAAAGAAGGAAAATAAAATGGAGGGAAGGAGAAGGAAAGTATCTCTATATTTATTTGTTTTTAATACAACAAAGTGGAGAGAAGAGAGGAGAATCAATATTCCACGTTAATTAACTTTTATTAATTAATTATGCTATGCTTCTTCTTTGAGAGAAGAGAGGATCGAGAATCACTTTCATTTCACGTTAATTAACTTTTATGCCTCTCTTAAAAATAAATAAATAAATATATATTTTTTTTAAAAAGAGAATAACATTTCTTTACTCTCGTCTCCTGGCAAAAGCAAATTTTGTGGCCTAGGCGGAAGCTAGGATCTTACTCTACATGGGCTTCCCTTGTCTTAATTCTATCATTCCAACCAAGAGGGCTTCCAACCAATCATAGGAAGGGTTTGTCCTTCCAAATTTAGGGTTCAAAGCTTAAAAGACTAATAGTATAATTTCGATAATCATTTCTAAATAAATATAAATAAAAGGAGTAGACTTTACTATTCTTAATATTTTTTTACTGCATAATAAATCAATTATCCTTAGTTTTTACCAAAACATATGAATAATTCTAAATGACCACTTATCTTAAAAATTTAAAGTGATATGAATAGATGAATTTAATAATTTAAATAATATTTTAATACTCTTTTCAGGCATTGACTCAAACTTCTCTTCAATAAGTTTATATGAATAAATAAATTTTAAAAAATTAATTAATATTATAATTCCATCTTTACATGTTTGTTCAAATACTTCTTTAATAAGTGAGCCACAACATGTTAAATATTTAATTGAAATGATAAGTGAATTATAAAGACATGATTCGAACTTAAAACATTTTAGTTTTATTTATTCAGAATACATACATTTAATAATTTAATTAATATTTGAATCCCAACAATTTATTATTGTAAAAAATCATATATAACCACATTTTTAATTTTATTTTATGCCCTACAATCTATATGGGATCCCAAACATGCCATGTGATAATAATGTAGATGATAAATTTATATACCAAAATCATGTTATAAAAAATTAAAAAAAAAAAAAAAAAAAAAAAAAAAAAAAGAAAAAAGAAGAAGGAAAAATAACACTTCCAAAGAAGATACTAGTGATGAGGCTCCACATTGGCGGTGCGACTCGACCGATCAAGCACTGATCCGAAACTTTACAAGTTTCCTTCCCCGAGATAAACACAAACTCATAGTCCTTGTCAGATACAAAAATCTCCTCCCCCAAAATTTTCCATCCAAGGAAAACCAATACCCGCAACACTCCTTCATAGTGCCTATCCACCACGCACATATCCGTCCATCCGCATCAGATACAATCCTCATCTCCACGGCGCGTTTATCTTCCCCCGAACCAGCGCGCGTGTCCGCTCCACCTACCCGCATATATAAAGAAGCAAATTTGTGGCTTTTTTTTTTTAAAAAAAAAAATATACTTTTCCTCTATTCTTTATAGTTATTACTTGCGCGTTCGGTCTCCCTCTCCCTCTCCCTCTCTCTCTCTTCTCTCTCTCTCTCTGAGGCTGTACGGACGGCGAATTGGAGCAGTTGAAGATGAAGATTTTCGTGAAGACTCTGAAAGGCACTCACTTTGAAATCGAAGTGAAGCCTGAAGACGCGGTTCGCTTCCTTCTTCTTCGTATTCATTTTCTTTTTCTTTTGATTTTTATGTTGTCGTAGAATTTAGTATGATTGGCATTGTTATCATCGTAATTGTGGATTGTAATTACTAGGGTTTTGTTCTTGTGGTGAGTGTGTTTCCCCAAATTGAGGGATTATTAGGGTTTGAATTTGTACTTCGTTTGCAGATTTCGCGCTTTGGGTTTGTTGTGCGTATGAAGTTTAGGTTTGGGGATGAGTGGAATTGGATTGGAGATTGTAAATTGGTGCTTAGTTTTAGGCAAATTTATATCTCGCGACTTCTTTCACTTTTCAGTTAGTGGATTTTGCGGTTTTATCTCCTTGAATTGGTTTGCTTGGTGGGCGAATGTGGGAGTTTGTGTGGGTTCTGGGTTTTCAAGTTACTGACAATTGGGCCCAGTAGGCTAGTAACTGTAATGGCTATACGAATCACGGATGATCAGTTGAGATGAACATTGAATGACGATTGAGTGCATCATGATTGGCACTGGGTTTCATTTGGAATCTAAAACTTGTTGATGAAATGTCAATGCAACTATGCAAGGTACAAGAAGATGCAAGTGTGGTTCTGTGCTTGACCCACATGTTGTTATTTCTTAGCTATGAATAATAGGCCTGTCTAACAAGGCATGAGAGAGGAAATTGCTTTCAGTTTCAGAAGATACTTTATTAATCCGCCTCTCTGTGGCATAACAATTTCCATATGAGCGAGTTGCCTATATGTATGCGTGGCCTAATTTTCTGGATTTAGACCAATCAGAGATGTAGATATACATCCCACACTCATGTCTACCTTAGTCCCTGTAACATGAGCTCAAAGGAAGTCTTCGTATATTGTATTGGTGAAACCCATTGTGTATTGGAATTTACGTGCAGGGGCCTTCATTTTGGTGACTTGCAGTTAGTTTTAGTTTCAGCGCTAAACCTGTGTCCCTTCATAGAACTATCCAGTAATTTGATTTTTGTATTAATAAAATGTATACACTATCTTTGTGGTGTTACTGCTTTATCTATATGGGTTCTATGACTAGTAGTCTATTATTTATGTTGAGCCCTGCAACTATTCTTTCCAGGTTGCTGATGTGAAGAAGAGTATAGAAAATGTTCAAGGTGCGGATGTTTATCCTGCTGCACAACAGATGCTTATCCATCAAGGAAAAGTTCTTAAAGATGGCACTACATTGGTTGAAAACAAAGTTGCTGAAAATAGTTTTGTTGTGATCATGTTATCAAAGGTGATACCGATTTTATTATTTGAAGCTTTGTAGAATTACTTATTTCTTATGTATTTCCTGAAATGTTATATTTTATATTTGTTTTGATTGCATTGGATTGGATTTCTATAAAAATCTTCAAGCCTTGGTGTACAATTTTCTTCAAGAATGACAAACCAGAGAAAATTATAGGGATCTGAATGGTGTCTGATGTTCATTTTGAATCTCAAAATGGTACTATATTAACTGATATGTCAAATAGATATCCCTCTTGGGTTGATATTTTGTGTTTCTTTGATATACCCAATAAGTATGTTAGTGTTACTTAGACTTGGGCTGATAAGGTCATGCAACTACAGTCAGCTAGTACTTGAAACAATGTCTTTTAGACATTATCTTATTTAAAAATTGGAGGTAGCCATGGCTAAACAAAAACTTATGATGAGAGCATTGCTTGGATCTTTGATCCTATAGGATCAATAGTTTTTAAGTGGGTTCTCATATAATTTTTGCATGTTAAGAACAGTGCTATATTATATTTACTTCCTAGCTGATCATTGTGTATAATCAGTTAGATTCTGTATCATATTTATAATTTTTGTGAAGAATTGAAGGACAAGTAACCATCTGTGCTTATGATTGGGAATAGCTATGAGTAATGATAGTACATGGATTATAATATATAGTTGTCCTTTTTAAGGAAAAAGGTCCATATCATGTGTTGTTCATGTTTTATCAAATGGAGACAGAACCCCATCACTTATGGGCAGTTTCCCTCCATTTTTTTTTAGAGGGGATAGCGGATTGATGGTTTCTTGTTCTTGCTGAAAGGGTGTTTTAAATTTTCAATAAATTACATCACTGAATCATGCTTTTAGTTTAGATAATTTTTATGAGTAAAACATTTTCCAGGTATGATTACTGATTCAATTTTTTTTTGGCTTTTAACTACCATGCAATTTGCAATGTCTCCCCCCCCCCCCCCCTCCACCAAAACTACCATTGGGTTGGAATGTACCCCTTCCGTACAAAAAAAAAAAACCTTGGTAAAAAATTTAGAAAAAATGAAAAAAGACAAATTTCAGAAAAACAACAAAAATAAAAAAGACCCAAAATTCATGAAAAACATGTATGTATATATAAACAGAGGAGGGGGTACACTGCAATTATAATGTAGTTTTGGGGGGGGGGGGCATTGCTACAATTTAAAGTTAGGGAGAATATTGCAAATTGCTTGGTAGTTAGAGGGGGTTATGTGTACTTTCCCTATAAAAAAAACTATTTGAACTTAGTTGTGTCTTGTTTTGTATATGTGATTTGTTGATTCTCTCTTGACCTGGTTGGTTCCCAGATTTGATTGCATTTTAGTGGGATCTATTGCTTGAACTTGAACTTGTCAATGGTGGGGATATGACTTTTCTCTTCTACTGATCATTACTTTATTGCTTATCCGATAATAGAGTAAGAGCTCATCTGGCGAGGTTTCTAACACATCAACTGCTGCTACAAGCAAGGTGAGAGCAGTCATTATGTTCTATCTGTTGTGAGTTCTTGGTGGTGGTAATACTTTTGTTTCCACTTGCTGTTAATTACTAGCCATAAATTATCTTCGATTTCCTTGGTCATAGTTTTTTTTCTTGCTTAATGAGTATTCCATTGAGAACAAGGTAGATTATTTTACATTTAGCTATAATTGCATCGCCATCATTACTTTTGGCATTTCTTTTTTGTGTTTTTCTTTTGAAATTGGAAGGAAGAACCCTAGTATAGAAGTGTCCATCTTAGTGTGAACCCATGATTGGGAGGTCTAAACGTCCAGTAGTTTCTGGTGATTATTGGGTATGAACTTTCCTTTTGTCTTGTATGTTTTAGGCTTTGGGTGAAGTTACCAGCCTATGGCTGTCCTTAACAAGGCCTATTCTGTTCTAAACCCCTGCATACTGATGATGGTGCAGCAACATGATTGCTTTTGCCCCAGCCTTATGGATTTAAATCTAAAATCCTGAATATTTAAACTTGCCGCTCCAAATTCCCAATAGGCATATTCTTGTTAGTCCAGTTTATAAGAAAATGCTTCTAGAGATGTTTATCGGTGAAAGATTTTGGTACTTGCTTTGTTTGAGGCACTATGGTCTGATTTTAGGACTCAGGAGATGTTTAGTCTTGATTAAGGTCTATGTTCAAAATATTTTTGTCATCATCATCATCATGGCTATTATTTTCATTATGATGATGATGAGGTTTATAGCTTAGATTTTCGATACTTCTCTGTTAATATTACTCGTTGGATGCGATGTAAATATTATAATATACATAAAGCTCTAATCTTCTACTCTATTTTTTGGTCTGTTAATGTTGACTTGCATCAACAGCAAGAGTTACCATCCTTTAATTAATCTGTTTTTAGTACTTTTTTTTTTTACATAAATCCATATCATCCTTTCTAGGATGTCTCTAAAATAATGAAAATGACATTTCAATATTTTTGATTCGCTGGACATTACCATGTTTCTCAACTTCTTTAGTTGTAGCATGCCTTGAAGCTCTAAATGCTGATTGCTGGGAATTAGTATTCTCAAAGTTTGGTTTGTCGCTACTTATTGGCTCTTGTATCTTCCCTTTATATCGTATGTTGGTTTATTGGACCATATTCCATTGTGAGATTCTATCTACTTTTAATTCTTTTAAAATGTCTGATTTTCATGCAGACCCCACAGACAAGTGCCCCGCCTCCTACAACCCCAGCATCAACGGCATCTCAAGCTCCTGTAGTAACCGCAGAGTCGTGAGTCCAAGATTTTCTAAATGACATTGTTCTCTGCAAAATTTTGTTTGTATAATTATAATTTCCTGTCTTTGTGATGTTCTGTTTATAAGTTTTCTTGATTTCACAGGCCTGTGACTGTTAGTGCCCCGGCCCCTGCCCCTGCCCCAGCCCCGGCCTCGGCCTCGGCCCCAGCCCCAGCCCCAGCCCCAGCCCCCGCCACGGCCCCAGCCCCCGCCTCGGCCCCAGCCCCCGTCCCAGTCCCAGTCCCAGTCCCAGTCCCTATCTCTTCTACCACTGCTGCGTGAGTATTTTTGTTTTTCCCATTGAACTTTGGAAGACCATGCATTCCAGTCTCTTCTTTATGTTGGTGTTTACATTCTGAGTTTTCTTTTGTCCCTCTTAAAGATCTCAATGTGTGTGTTGAAGCAGGTCTGAGACCGATGTTTATGGCCAAGCAGCGTCTAATCTACTTGCTGGAAACAACTTAGAGGGAGCAATTCAGCAAATTCTTGATATTGGAGGTGGGACTTGGGATAGGGATACTGTTGTTCGTGCACTTCGTGCTGCTTTCAACAACCCAGAGAGAGCTGTTGAATATTTATATTCGGTAGGTGATTTGAAGACGTTTAATGATTCATGGACAAGTTGCTTTGTTTTTTCATATTCAGCTAATACACGTTTCGTTTCGTATTTTTTTGAGTGTTAAGCATATTGGACTTTAATACTTTTGACGGATGATTGTAAAGTTCTTAGAACTTATGGATTTTTTTGCAGTTACCAAGTACTAGTGTTTGAAGAATAATTGTTGACATCTTTAGAATGGTTTTGGTTAAGCTGGTGATTTTTCTTTTGTTTGTGTTTTCTATTTTATTTCACGTAATCAACTGAAGCTGTTTGATTTTTAGGCTTGGCAATCTGGCCATGTGTAACTCCAAACATTTGTTTTGAATAGGCAATGACTGCATGGGTTTCTTTTGCTTCATGATACTCTTGTCCTTTTAAATCACTATCATTGGAGCTTTCTTCTGTTTCTACTTGATGTCATATTTATATATCTAACATTTTGAGTTCGTAAATATCAGGGTATCCCTGAGCAAGCTGAAGTTCCTCCAGTGGCCCGAGTCCCTGCAAGTGGGCCACCTGCAAATTCTCCAGTCCAGCCTCCGCAACCAGCGCAACCAGCAGCTGTTCCTTCAAGTGGACCAAATGCTAATCCTTTAGACCTCTTTCCCCAGGTAGTTATTGCATTGTTTTTGTTGATTGATTTTTGCGGAGATTGATTGCAATTATGGACTTTTGAGTTTCTTTTGGCAATAGGGCCTTCCCAACATGGGCTCAGGTGCTGCTGCTGGTGCAAGTACCCTTGATTTTTTGCGCAATAGTCAGCAGGTCTCCCCCCACTCTCCCTCTTGCTTCCTCCGTGCAAGTACCCTTGATTTTTGACGCATGTCTATCTGTACTTAAACTGGTTTTGAAATTGTCTGTTGTGCTATTCTATTTCAGTTTCAAGCCTTGCGAGCTGTGGTTCAGGCTAATCCGCAAATATTGCAGGTTTCCCCGGCACACCCCTTCACAAAAAAGAAAAAAGAAAAAAGAAGAAGATTTACTTCCCCTCTTTTCTCTTAAGGGTTTGTTTTAATTCTTTTTGTTGTTGCAGCCTATGCTTCAAGAGCTTGGGAAACAAAATCCCAACCTTCTGAGGTTAATTCAAGAGCATCAGGCTGACTTCCTTCGCCTGATTAATGAACCTATGGAAGGTGGAGAAGGGTGAGGGCTTATTTATGTTTCTCATTACAGTGCTTTATTGGTTTTGTACATCTGAACAAACTTTTTATGCTAGTAAATAATGTTTTTTAGGAACGCACTGGGGCAGCTGGCAGCAGGAATGCCACAGGCTATAACAGTCACCCCTGAGGAGCGTGAAGCCATAGAACGAGTGAGTTTTTTTCTTCCTTGCATGAATTTGACCTTTGGATAGTACATTGTGGTTTATTTATGTGATGAACCTAAATCTTTGCTGGTTCAACTGAATCTCACTGTAGTTTTTGTTTTTGTTTTTTTTTTATATTATTATTATTATTATTTTTTTTATGAAACTGACTGAAGCATCCAAGTAATACTGGTACTCAAGATTACGAAATGTTTCAGTTTTGTGCTTGTCAAGAGAAACTATATTGTATTATTGGAAACATTTTGGATTACAGTGTTTATTATTAGCTTCATGTTTGAAACTTGGTTTAATGAGACTATTGATGATTCCTATTTAGTTACTTATATTTTGAATTCGTATATCATTCTGTTGCATTGATTTTTATGAAGTTTGTTTAGCTTTTATAAAATGTCATAAATTTGATAGCTCTTCATGAGCGTCCACCGAGATTGAACTGTTTATATATTGTGCTATGTAAGTAGTGTTACTTTGGGGGAAGTTTGCATTTACATATTGAATATGCTATCACTGCTCACATATGGTTTTATCAAGATCATGTTTTATCTTTTATCAATAAGTGATGATTTATATTTAAGTGGGTGATCAATGCCATCAACTTATCAATGGCTCTACTCCAACCTCCTCTTATGGGCATGGCTCCGTGGACAAGAAGGCGCACTTGATAATTTTTAATGCTTATCTTACACCCAATTTTTTTCCATGATTTATCCGATACATAATGTTTTCATCTGATGTGTTGGTGCTGTTAATTTGATTCCTGAGGTTTTCTTATGGTATATGTAAACGCTCACACCTAATATATTTTGTTGTTTTAAGAGATGATGATGTTTGCCTTATATTTTTTATGACTTGTTTTTTCCATCAGCTTGAAGCAATGGGCTTCGATCGAGCAACCGTATTGGAGGTGTTTTTTGCCTGTAACAAGAACGAGGAACTGGCTGCCAATTACCTTCTTGATCACATGCATGAGTTCGAGGATTGATTTAACAAAATATCTATGGTCTATTTTCTTCTTGCTGCTACCCCCAACATCCATTCAACAAAAAAATATATAACAAGTCTTCTGTTTTCGGTGACTTCTTTCTTAAATGCATTTTCTTCACCTTCAACCCTTCAGTCTGGAGTTTATATGATGCCTGTGTGTCTGGAGTGGACAAAGGAATGTTTAGGTGTATTTGCTTTCCGAATAACCCTGGTTTCTCCCCTGTTAGGATTCATTAAGATTTTATTATACATAGTTGCTTGCCTTGGTATCTGTTTTCATTGTGTATACTTCACATGTTGGCCTGGACTTGAGATGTGTACCATTTGGGATCTGCAATTTCTGATCTGATCCAACATTTTTAAGTTCTTAAATTAATTTCCGAGGCAGTCGTAAAAGTAAATTATGCTGCTGCTTCGTTTTTTTCCCCTCCACTTTTGGTTGGGTATCATAAGAGAGCAAAGAATAGGGGTACTTATAACTTCAATGATTCCCTCTTCGATCTGCTGGCACATGTCGGTGATTTTATTTTATTTTTCAATTCATAACACATCATAAGATTTTTGGGAATTATGGCTAATGCAACTCTTCAGAGTGAGTGTCATTTTTCTTCTTTTTGGGTTGAAAAGAAAAAGAAAGAGAGTACTACCGTTGACTGTACTGAAGGCGGTTGGGGTGCAACTTTGGTTCGGGACCTTCGGGGTAGGTGTGTAAAATGTACAATTTCCTTTGTCATAGCTTATAGGTGGTGACGTATATGTTTGTGCTTAAAAACGTGTAACTTTAGCATTTCCCCACAGAGCGGAGACTTTTACAAGTCAAGAAGGTCCACTCTTATCACAAAGAACATTGTCTTTAACGGAAATACGCAGCAGGTTCTTTTAACAGTTTTGAGAGGAATCCCTATAAGAATCTAGGGTGGTGCGAGTAAGAATGTTATCATCAGCATATTTAATTAGTTGTAGCGGTTCCTAGTGAGATGTAAGTGCAGGCGAAGCCGCGATGGTATTCATAATTTTTAGGTATAAGTATAAATACCTCTCTCAAGCTAATGTTAGATCCATTCTCAATGTGTCTTTCAAATTAACAACTGTGTTAATATCCTCCCCTAAAATATCAAACAAATGTCAATATCTCCTTAAACTCAATAAAAAAACAAAAATAACCATAAAAAAAGTTTGAATAAGAAAAATATATCGTTATAAATTCAAAAAAAAAAAAAAAACTAAACTAAATAAATAATTTTTTTTTCGAGTGAAGGTGGAAGAGAGGCTCGTGGATGGTGGAGAAGGTGGCCGGGAGTGCAGTAGATTTGACTTCCAACACCAAAATAAAAATACAGAAAAAGTAAAAGAAACAGAAAAAGAGAACCTAAAGTAGAGAGTTGATTAGGATTTTGGGGGAAGGGGGGAGAGGGGAGAGGGAGAGAGAACAAAGAGGCATATAAAGTAGGTTAATTTGGTGTTACATTTTCCCCCTTGATCTGAATATACCAACTCTCTCTTCAATCTTCATCCTAATGTATGTCTTAGTCGAATTGATCAGCGTGCTATTTGTCATAGAATGCTAAGCTACGTACTCAAGTACAGTTGGTCTTTGACATGTCTTGTTGAGGAATGATTTATACACTATTAATGCACAATCTCAATGTATCTTGAGGTTGTACATTAGTTGTGCACTAGTTGTATTTTTAACATTTTCCTTTCTTGTTTGGGTGTACGTGATCAAAGTAGTGATATAAAAAACCTTTTCGAGTCCTTTTCTTTTCTTGTGAATTAACTATTAAGGAATTCATGGACTTATGAAGAGGGGATTTGGTAGCAAGTCCTCATCATAGAGAGAGAGAGAGAGAGAGAGAGAGTGCAGGACCATCATCAATTCCGGTGGATATATATATAGTCATAAAGTTGTTCCAAAAAATATATATATAGTCATAATCAGTGATTTATTTTATTTTATTATTATTATTTTATTTTAATTCTTTATTATTCTGGAGTACTGTCACATGCAATAAGGTTCACTCCTGCAGAATGCATGACATGTAATAGGCGTGGAATATCATATATATATATATATATATATATAATTTTGAGGAAGATGGACTTGTACGTAATCATGTCTTGGAGCTAGGGATGTAATATGTCTTGGCAGTTGGCAGGTGTTGCATGCCAACTGCCACATCGCCCATCTCAGGAAAATTCACAATTCTTCTTCTTCTTCTTCTTCTTCTTCAAAAAAAAAAAAAAAAAAAAAAAAAAAAAAAAAAGAATAGAAAAATAAGAGGCCCTCCAATTGTATTTATAGGTAAATTAATTTAGTAATATTGCTTTGATACCTCATATTCTAGTTTTATCAGTTGGGTCGTTTTGAATTGTTAGCCACCGACTTTTGTCTGTTGTGGAGTGTTGTGCGTTTGGGTATCGAATATTTCGAATATAATAATATTCTGAATCTGATCACGGATTTAAGGCAATGAAAATGTGTTTAAATGTTGAATATAATTTTAGATTCTTTTGAATATGTGTTTGGGTGTTGAATTTGGAAGATTGGAAAAAAGTGTTTTATAATAGTATAAAGTGATTGGATTGTATGAAAAGTTGTGTATAATGATTGGTATGGTAAAAAAAAATAAAAAAAATATATGATGAGTTTTAAAAAAGTGTTTTATAATAGTATAAAATGATTGGAAATGATTGAATTGTATGAAAAGTTGTGTATAATGATTGGTATGGTAAAAAATAATAATAATAATAAATATATGATGGGTTTATTCAAACTATTCAAACTTTATTCAAGTGACCCATGAATTTTATTCAACTTGGATCCGGGTATGAGTTTTTGAATAAAAACCCGGTTCGAATATTGAATATTATTACGAACCAAACGCACTATAAGTGATACAAACTTATAAACAAAGTCACCTGCAGCCTTGTTTGGAAGCAGATTTGTTTTTGTTTTGTACAAATTCATATGCAAATTTAAGATTGAGTTTCGTGAAAAATTCAAAGTTTAACAATTTTTTTTCCCATTAAATCCACATTTGGTACAAACTCCAAAATCCCAAAACATCCGTGTTCGGCATGGGTTTTTAAAATTTAGAATTTATATTTGAGTTGAGTCCGTTTCCAAACAAAAAATCTAATTATAATTATCAATAGTGGGGTTTGGTGGCCTCAGGGAGATCTCCAAAGTGGTTTGACATGTACTAGGGTGAGAGTTCAACTCTCAAAATAAGATTAATCTTTAATTCTATTAATATTAGCCAACTTGAATTCTACTGATACCCTAATGGAGTAGGACTTGAGGGAATTCTTAGGATTCTCACCGTCTAGTCCTCTTATGTGTGGTTTCCAGCGAGTAAATGCTACTATGATCATGTCTATATAGAATAGTTACAAATGATCTCCCTAGCCTGTCTTTGTTAATTAGAAAGAAATGAATGCTAATAATAGACGGATAAGTGACGGGTAGAGATTAGGAAGCAAGTTAATGATTCTGTTATCTATGTAAGCCTGAGACCTGATACACAGGGGATGAGAAACCGTATCCCAGCAGTCTCTTTTCAATAAATAAATTGATTTTAATCAATTTTTAAATTTAAATTTTTAATTAAAATCAATTTTTTAATACAAATTAAAGAGTGTGCTCCCGTCCCCCAGCAAGCCCTCCCCAGGATGTAGTTCACTCAGACAATTCCGATGCTGCTGGTATGTACAGATGTAGTACTCTTTGTCATTTTGTGGGGCATTAGCATCTCTAATACGATGTCCTATTTACAAAAATAAAAAATAAAAAATAAAAAAATAAAAAATAAAAAATAAAAAATGTAAAAGAAACCTATTTTACACAGATGTTGTCATTTAGACAGATAGGACTGGATTAAATAAAATAAAAAACCCTGTTGATAAACACTTCAACCAATCGCCTGATGACATATATACCCTTGTTAATTCTTCATAGACTTTATGCTAATGCATGCAGACATGCAGTCGTTTCCTTAGATTAGCTTTCCCTTCAATTTCCTGCAATAATATTATTCCTGGGTATTGTAATTAGAGTTCATGTAAACTTTGGAGGACCTCCAATTTTGATCATGATTTGAATTTAGCACATGACAGTTATTGGTTTTATACGTGCCCAAATTAACTAGTTAGAATATAAATGAGAAATTGCTTGTTTTTTTGTCACATAATTAATGCTGAAGTTATGGAGCCATTCATTCGACCCATTTTATAGGTGATTAAATGGTATATATCTTGGAATGCACCAATTGAAAACTTGTTATCTTAGGTATTGATGGATACAATTTTTGCAAGAGTAATGTTAAATACTACACCTATATCCTACTTCTATTTCATTAGGTACGATGTGGCAGTGCTCATTAATCCTTGATTTTTTTTTTCCCCGCATACAACCATAAGCAATATTAATCATGTTTCTAGGCCAAGTGTTGCGGAGTTTAGTTGAGACTTTAACCTACATATATAGCATTATTTTAGAAGGGAATTATTTGAAAGTGGTTAATGCACTAAAAGCTTTCGATCGGACCAAATTGGTACATATATGGTAGCGGATGCCAAAGGTGTTCTAAATACTTTACGGAGCCAGGAGATTCACCATACCAAAAGAGAAGTCAATTTTGTGGCTCATGGCCTAGCTAAAGCAGTTGTCGGGCAAATCTTGAGGGTATCGGCCATGATGTTGTATTTTTAGATCGAACAATTTGCTCTAGCTATTTAGAGCTTTGTGCTCTTGTATTTTTTTTTTTTTAATATTTTTTTTAAAAATCATGTTTTTGTTCACATCATTGTCTGCAACAATGAGAATCCAAAATTTGTAAATGGCACTTGCACAGGGGCATTTTTTTAAAAAAAAATAAAAAATAAAATAAAATAAAAATCAGCTAGTTGACGATGTCCCTATCTCTGCATAAACCCATAAGCAACATTCTTCCACTCTGAATTATATAATTGCATGGCCTCTTGCAATTAGGCTGAATTATATATATCTTTCTATAAATTAAAGGAAGCTAGTATAAGCCAATAATATGTGACATATCAACAGATCCTTTAACATCAATCAAAAGTCAAACTAAAATATGATGTGGGACATGCAGAAGATGTAGTCAATTTTTGTCGCCTGCCTATTAATCTTCGATATTTTTTTATGTCAATTTGCGAATTTTTTGAAGTCAGGATTTTATTACCTTCTAAAAAATTGTTTTAGGGTTCTAGTGGTCATATTCAAGTCTTAGTAGGAGATCGACTCTAGTATATATGTTAGGGCCAATCAAAGAATTAATGTTATTAGTTGTCAGTACGTTGGAGACTTGGAGTTTTCTAAAAAGGCATGCATGCAATCTTTAAAAGAACAAATGAATAACTATAATGATGATGTAGTTGATCACATGAGCCAAATTTGGTTAATGGATGCATTTAAAAAAGAATTGAGATAATTGAAAACTTGTCGGGGCTTGCAGGTGAGAGAATTCTGCAAAGTTTATATTAACAAAGGAAATGATATGACGCTGAAAAGGAGAGTTATGATTTTCTCATAATGTGTATGGGAAATCGATGTAAGCTAGGTTGTACGTGGAATAGTGATATCGATCTCCTCTCTTTATGTGAAACATTCATAGGAGGGTTATGGCCTTAGTCAAATTTCATGCGGGATTCTGGGTCTGAAATACTATAATTATCCTCAACGCTACAATTCCAACATTCTTTAAGTAACGGTTATGTACATGTTAATATGGTTGATCGAGTTATTCAGGTTTTTCCTTCGGTTGAGTCGACCAATGGCATGTTCTCTATTATGTTCCTTTGTATTAGCCTTTGTAGTGTAGTCAGAATTTACGATTTGAGTTTTACCATCCTGACCCAAATACCATGTTCGATCTCAGGTCCGCATTTCAACTTGGATGGCCGAGCCTCTATCTGGCCTACCAAATTCATATTTCAATAAAAATCTCTTTGAGACTTCTCCTAGAGTACTTATAATGGACTATTCATAAATATTTAGTTTTTCTCTACATTTTTAACAAAAAGCACAAAACGCCTAAATATTAGACTCTTTAGCAAATGTTAAATTTAACTTTTGTCAGATTTTATCTTTAGATTTAAAGAGCTAAAAAGACAATGTCATAATTTTTTTAATAATAAATAAAAGTTATCTTTAGATTGCAAACCGTGCCAATGTTTACCCTTTTTTTAATAAATAAAAGTTAGTACTCCATGTGGCATTGTTATTATGAATGATTAAAAAATAGTATTTATTTAAAGTGTGAAATATTTAAAGAGTTTGTTGTTTGATGGTTTAAAAAATGATTAGCTAAAACCCTTAAAGTAGATTTTGAGAGTTAAATTTAGAAAAATTATGAGCTCCACAGCGGTTTATTACTTTTCTAAAAAAAAAAAGTAAAATTCAAAATATTCTAATTTTTTTACACTTTTTATATTAAATTAATCATTTTTTTTATTATTATTTAAATAAAAAAACTAACTACAAAACAAAACTTTATTCATTTTTCTATAAAACAATTTCAAACTTTTTTAAATTTTATATCACATCAATAACTTCTTATTATTATTAGAACAAAAATTTTATAACAAAGCCATTTACTAAACCACACCCTTGTCTTTGATAGACGAGGACAACAATGCTAGCGATCACTTCATCTTCAACAAAAATGAAGAGATCATCATTGTCTTTGTTTGGCGAAGACCTCTTCGTCGTCGCCTCTGACCCCGGCCCAACTCTAACTATTTTCACCGCCTCCAGATTGGAAATCACCACCATGTCATAGGTGATGCCCACCCCCAAGTATAACTACTAGTGGACCAAATAAAAAAGTGAAAATAACCTCTCTCTCTCTCTCTCTCTCTCTCTCTCTCTCTCTCTCTCTCTCTCTCTCATATATATATATAGACACGCAATGAGGTTTTGGTAAGAGCATCTTTTACATCTTAGAAAACTTAAAAGGAGCACGTGGAGAAGGAGTGCTGCCATTTAGCCTTGAGGTTGCAGAGATGGAAGAAAATAAGGAGGTGAAAGAAGGGAATTCAGAGATTGAAAAAAAGGATGAGCTAAGCGACCATTTCAAGTGCAAGAAGGGCGGAATTATCACGATGCCCTTCATCTTCGGTAAGCTTCTGTGCAATGTTAGAGTTACAATCTTCTTTTCTCCTTTGCAATCTGCTTTTGCCTTTTGGTTAATTATGATCTTTTTCTTTTTCCTTCCTTTTTGGTGTAGCAAATGAGTTTTGCGAGAAGTTGGCAGTGGATGGCTTCGGTAACAATATGGTTAACTACTTAACGCTACAGCTTCATATGCCTCTTACTAAAGCAGCCAACACTGTCACCAACTTCAAAGGGACTGCAAGCTTGACGCCATTGCTTGGAGCCTTCGTCGCTGATTCATATGCCGGACCCTTTTGGACCGTCACTGTCGCTTCCATTACGTACCAAATAGTAAGATATATAACCTCTCTCTCTCTCTCTCTCTCCTCTCTTTGAAGCTTGATATACATAAGATTTTCAGTTATCTCTTTTCATGCTTAACGCTTTCCTTATGAAAGAATGAATGACCTTTCCTCCATATATATGGTTGGCAAGAAAACTTTATGAAAGAAAGAGTTGTTGAACTTCCAGTACCACTGGTTTCAGTTTCATGTGCAACCCTCTCATCTATATCGTCAGCATCACAGACAATTATCATTTATACATTAACTTTAATTCAAACTCATCAACATTTTCAACGAAAATTGAACTTAGTGGCCTTGTTTTGGCAAATTATATATATATATATATATATATATATATATATATATATATATATATATATATATATATATATATCTTTTTTAAATAGTGAAATAATTAGGTACCTATGCTCATGTGATCAGGCAATGGTATGCTTGACAATATCAGCGGCACTGCCACAGCTAAGGCCACCTCCATGTGCAGGTAACGAAGTGTGCCAAGAAGCCAATTCCAAACAAATGGCAATCCTTTACTTTTCTCTTCTACTGGCCGCCATCGGATCCGGCGGGATCCGACCTTGTGTTGCGGCCTTTGGGGCTAACCAATTTGTTGGTGTGGATTCTAAGCACAAGACCAATACATGGGTGTTTTTCAATTGGTACTATTTTGTGATGGGGGCATCCATGCTTCTGGCCTCAACAGTGCTAGTATATATTCAGGATAATGTTGGATGGGGTTGGGGGCTTGGAATTCCTACAGTTGCCATGCTTTTGTCAATACCCATTTTTGTTCTTGGCCACCCGCTTTACCGATTTTTGGATCCGGCAGGGAGCCCATTTACTCGATTCTTACAAGTCATTGTGGCTGCATTTAGGAAGAGAAAGGTCCCCATGGTTTCTGACCCTAAAATGTTATATCAGAATCAGGAGATTGATGCCCCTTTTTCTGCAGACGGGATGCTACATCATACTAAACAGTTTGAGTAAGCCGCTACCATCTCTCTCTCTCTAGATCTCTCTCTTACTATTCATTATTCTCGGTATTATAGTCAAAAGTCTTGAATCCGAATATTATCTTCATTATTTACCTCTTATTTTCAGTTAAATATTTTACGTGTTAATTAAGTCTCACTTGTTGAAAAAGACTTTACACCTATACGGGAGAGTGAATGTTAAAATATTAATTAGAGAATCAAATTTATATATTCTTATCAGGTTAAATTTTTGGAATAAGTGATAATTTAACACTTCATAGCATGTGAAAATCAACATATATAGAAGCCTCTAAACTAGCCTAGCACTCATAAAAAATGAGGGTCGAAATTATGGAAGTCAGATGAAAAGAAAATCTAGTGGATTTGCCGATCGATAAAGGCAAAGCAAGGAATACGGTTTGCGGCAAATTAACCACGAGTTCAAATTGTCTTATCTCCGAACTGACGAGTTGAATCTTATTGATCAAGATATTAGAGATATAGGACATGATTTCCATTCTTCTTAGATGATTTATGTTAAAGTACGTACTGCAGGTTCTTGGACAAGGCAGCCATTGTGACAGTCAAAGACGACCTTAAATCTTCCCAAAAACTAAATTTCTGGAGGCTGAACACCGTTCATAGAGTTGAAGAGTTGAAATCTATTATCAGAATGTTGCCCATATGGGCTGCTGGAATCATCTTTTTCACAGCCTTTGCCCAACAACAAACCTTCTCTCTCCAACAAGCCAATACCATGGACAGGCAACTCACAAAGTCATTCCAAATCCCTGCCGCCTCAATGAATCTCTTCACCGTGACATCTATGCTCACCACGATTGTCTTCTACGACCGCGTCTTCGTTCCTTTTGCAAGCAAGTTCACAGGGCTCAACCAAGGGATCACCTTCTTGCACCGCATGGGAATAGGCTTTTTCATTTCAATATTTGCCACTCTGGTGGCCGGCTTCATTGAAGTGAAGCGCAAACGTGTAGCTTTGGCTACATCCACTACTACTCTCCCAATCTCTGTTTTTTGGCTTGTGCCACAGTACAGCCTACATGGGATTTCAGAGGCTTTCATGGCCATCGGCCACCTTGAGTTTTTCTATGACCAGGCGCCGGAGAGCATGAGGAGCACAGCCACCGCACTGTTTTGGACAGCAAATTCGGCTGGTTACTATGCCAGCACACTTTTGGTTTCTCTAGTGACCAAATTTAGCGCTGGACCGAATGGAAAAAACTGGCTTCCAGACCATAACTTAAACAAGGGGAAATTGGAGTACTTTTACTGGTTGATCACATGCTTGCAAGTCCTAAATTTTGTGTACTACTTTCTTTGTGCGAAATTCTTTACTTTCAAGTCCCTTCACATACAAACAGACGAAGGTGATCATGACTGGAAAGGCAAGGGATTAGAGCTCGAGAACGGGGTTTAGCTGTATTAATATATATAATATTAGAGAAACTGATTGGAGGCTACAAGTGAAAATATATTGACTACTTTGAGCATGCATGAATATTTACGAATATCCAACATGAATATATCATTTCTAAGATAGGTTAATTGGATCATAAAATGAGACGGTGCAGTCATGATACAGAGGATTTGCTAGGATTAATTATATCACTTTCTTTTAGTTTTGATCCTCAGTTTGTTGAAGCCGAAATCGGTTAAAAGATAGAAACAATAATTGATTAAAAATATAAATAACAAAATAATTAATAATTCATCAAAATTAATTATTATTCTGTTTTAAATAAATAAATGTAATTTGTAATTTATTTTTTTCATGCCTAACATTAATTTTTTTAGTTGTCCTCGACAAGTTTGCTAATTTGGTCTTCATCATTAGAATGTTATTCAATTTTTTTTTTCTTAAGCAAGAATCTACTAGCAAATTCGTTAAATCTACCTTGACACGAACTCGTTTATATTTCGATAGGGTTCATTAGAATTATGATTCAATCTCCATAATGTTAGCTAAGTACAATTATATATTTTATACAATTAAAATATGTAAAAATAAATATACATATTCATCAACAATTAATTTAAAAAAGAAATCTAAATATAAAAATAAATACATAGACAATTTTATTAGTACTTAACAGTAAATTTAAAAATAAATTAATACAAAAATTTGATTACATACCTGAAGATAATTTCCTTTATTGTTTTATATAACCTACTTGGTAATTAGGTCCGCATATGATTACCACTTGACATGAATCCTTCTTAGTCTTTTGACAGCTATGCAAATGACAATTTTAGCTACTTGTGTACTAGGGGTGTGGTTCAAAACCAGAAGCAATTTTTTTTTCTTAAGGGTGGCCAAAACAAGAAATAAGGCAATTACTTTACATGGATTTGAAAAAGATTATTAGTTGAATTCACTTACTTGATCAGCATAAAGAAAGAGGGTCGAGATTGACACTTAAAAGAGTTTTTAGTGAAACAATAGAATAATATGTTAAGATATCATTCAATTAATCAAAAAGTTTAAACTTAAGAGTTTGGATCCAACTATAGTACTACTATATTAACCATCCATATTTAGGACATTTTTTCAATGTGTGACAATATTTTTTTACGTTCTCACGCGTACATTCAAGAAGAGAGGGAGATCTTTAGGATTTATGAAGCAGGATCAGGGCAAAAACTTAATTAATTTGAGCAAGACTTCTATTTTTTCAATAGAAATACTCCTTTGGAGTGCAAGTAGGAGATTTTGCAGCAATCTAGCTTGGTGGAATCTGCTAGGATAGAATCCTATTTGGGCCTTCCCACATTTATTGGAAAGTCTAAACATTTGGCTTTCCAGGATATTGTTGGAAGGGTAACTAAACGGCTTAACAATTGGAAAATTAAATTCATCTCCCAAGCTGCAAAAGATGTTCTTTTGAAGGTTGTGGTTCAAGCAATACCAACTTACAGTATGTGGGTGTTCCAATTACCAATCTCCTTGTGCAAGGAGATTAATAAGCTGATGTAGAATTTCTGGTGGTCTTATATGTCTAATAATTCAAAATACATTGGATGAGTTGGAAAAAAATGGGGAGGTCTTGGGTTTAGGGATTTGGTGTCTTTTAACAAGACATTACTTGCTAAATAAGGGTGGAGATTGCTTCAGGACCCTTCTTTCATGGTAAGAAAGATCCTAAAAGCAAAGTATTTTCCCAATGAAGGTTTTTTGGAGGCCAAGTTGGGATCTAAACCATCCTATGCTTTGAGAAGTTTATTTGGCCAGGAATTTATTATTTCAAGGATTATTATGGAGGGTAGGAGATGGGAATTCAATTCGGGTTTGGGTTGATCGATGGTTGCCTATTCCGATCTCTTATTCAGTTCAATCTACCTTAAAAATCATTTCTGTAAAATGCTACAATGGATGAGTTAATTGATGTAGAGATGAAAGTGTAGAAATCATGTCTTATTAAGGAGGTTTTTGAGGAGAATGAAGCAATGGCTATTTGCCAAATCCCTTTTAAGTCCGGGCTTTCTGAAGGATAGGATGGTTTGGACAGGCACAAAAAATGGCGAGTTTACTGTTAGAAGTGCTTATCATTTGTGCAAAGAAATACAAGATAGAGAAGATAGCTAATGTTCAAGTGGGGTGAAGGGGGAGGAAATCTGGAAAGCAATTTGGTCCATGGAGGTACCCAATACGGTGAAGGATTTTTGTTGGAAAGCTTGCAATAATATTTTACCCACCAAAACTAACATTTTCCATAAAAGGGTGGTGGATAACATGAAGTGCTCTTGTTGTGAATTTGAAGATGAGACTATTTTACATATGTTGTGGGAGTGTCAAGCAACCAGGGATGTTTGGGGGGGACAAGCTTCCTGTTTTCATGAATGCTCTTGTAGTACACTTGATTTTAAAGCTTTATCTGAATATATTATGAACAGGTTCACTAAGGAGCAACTTGCTTTGATAGCAGTGATTTGTAGACGCATATGGCTACGGCGAAACTCGTTGATATTTGAAGGTACATTTCTACACCCAAACACCCTTGAAGTTATTAATGCCCAAGATGAATATAGAAGATGCATGTCAACTGAGTCTAGAACTAAAAAAGGTCGAACCTCTTATTGTGATCGACGAAGTAGGTGGACCCATCCTCCGAAGGTATTTTTAAATGCAATTGGGATGCGCCTGTTAATGTCACAAAAAGGATGGGATATTGGTTTGGGCATAGTGGTCAGAGACTGCTATGGTTTGATTTTGGGAGCAAAATGTATTACGATGGGGATGGTGGCAGATTCCAGTTTTGGCGGAGGCAATGGGTTCGTTATATGCAGTGCAATTTTGCAAAGAGGTTGGCTTGTTTGATGTTTTTTTTGAAGGGGATGTCAATACAATAGTAAAAGAAATTAATTCGGCTCCACCTTTTTTTTATCTAAAATCAGTCAATTCATTAAAAATATCTATAATGAGTTGCAAAGCTTTAGATTGGCGAAATTCTCTTTTACACCTAGAGAATGTAATATGGCAGTGCACACTTTAGCAAATGAGGCAACCCGTAATGAAGTCGAGCAGATTTGGTTAGAAGACTTTCCTTTGAGTATTTTATCTATCGTAACTAGGAAACAACACTGTCCCTAAATCCTCTTTGTGGGATCAATTGTTTTTTCAGAGTATTGATTTATGTGATATTGGAATTTTTGTTAAAAAATTAAAAAAAAAAAAAAAAAAAAAAAAAAAAAAAAAGAGAAGAGAAGAGAGGGAGAGAGAGATCCATGTTTGTCCTAACTTGTGATATATGATATAGCTTTCACAAAATAAATCATGAAAGTAGCTCTTTAACTAAATTGGTGGACATGGTTTGAGCACTAAGCTCATCGTGCTAATGAACAGTTATCTTTGAAATCAATCTGACCTTTAATTTCAGTCCCAAACAAATTAGCAACATGTGTATATAGTTGTAACCTTATTCAGAATTGCCTAGTGCATTATATGCTGTTATCCGATTTGCCTGATCAATAAGAGTACTATGCATGTTCTGAAACCGATCCTTTTCTCTTTGGCATCATTGTCCTCCCCAGTACTTATCCTTGTCCTTTTGAGTAATACTATATACATGGGCGGAACTATTAAGAGTCACCCAAGCTCTAAAATGTTTCCTAATTTTTTTTTAAAAAAATATCTTTATAATTCTTTTTAAATCAAATAAATTTTTACCCCTTTAACTTTTTTTTATTTTTTGTCCCCTACATCTAAATTTTAGTTCCGCTCCTAACTATATATCTAGGGCTGTAAATAAGCAAGTTCGTTCAACAACCCACTCGTATAAACTCGACTCGAATTCGGTTCGTTTAATAAATGAACCAGTTGTGAACACAAAATAATACTCAATTATTAAACGAGTTATACACGTATAAACTCATATAACTTCATTTTTATTATTTTTATAAAATTGTTTTAATTTTGTAATTAGGACATCTTAACTAAAGTAGAATTCTCCTCGTAAGATTATAAATATAACTTGAATTATTGTTATTGGGAATCTTAGTATAGGTGTGTGTATGTATAAATATGTGCGTGTGTGTGCCTAATGAATAATATACATACTATAAAACATATATACATATAAACTCGAAATTGTATTATTTAAGATTCAAGTGAATTTATTTAGTTAACTCAAATGATAAAATCTTAACAATAATTAATTAACTAATAATTAGTATGAATTTACGAATGAATAATGAATATGGATTTACGGTCATAATATTTACTTTATATAATGAATGAATCGATTAGCTCATGAACAAGTTGAGTTCGTTTAAAAAATAAATGAGTTAAGCTTGAACAAATTATCTAGTTCGATGATAAGTTCGAATTCCACTTAGGTCCTGCTCAAAATAAAATAAAATGAACAAAACTTCAACATCTAATACTAATTTTGTTTCACATTTTATTTGGGGGGGGGGGAGAAAGGGCCAAATTTGCTGTACTTTTCATTCCCGTGCTATATATACATGATGATCATATGCATGTGGACCTAATTAACAAGTAGGTTATTTAATTGAGTAATGCTACGTATTCAATCAACTTTCATATCACTCTTATCCTAATGGGATGATGTGACAATATTTATAAGCTATAAGATCGGCCTTTTTTTAAAAAAAAAAATTAAGGACAATACTGTCATATTAGTCTAGTGGAATGGAAAGAACAATTAGTAGCCTCACCAAATTTTACTAGTCAAAATAATTAAAAAATTACTTTTCTTCATTCTGGTGAGCCATTTTTTTAATGCACCCTCACTTTTTCTCCTCTCTTCTCTGAAAACACCAAGCACCTGTGCTTTCCCTCCCCTTCCTTTCCTGTAACTTCCGCCTCCTATGATTGGATCTATTTCCGGCGCTGCATACGATTTTATTGCTTTCAATCTCCTCAACACAGAGATCACTGGTTGTTCCCATCTTTGTCCACTGTGTTTTGTGTGATTTTTGGATAGGTTGTAAGGTCGAAATCTTTGAATCTAAATCTACGTTTCTCTGTTTATATAACCGGTGGGTTTGCTGGCGTCCTCCGAGTCCACCAATGGTCGTCGTGTTCTCAACTGTCGTCCACGAATCGGAGCGTGGCACGCACGCGTATAAGAGAAACTCATTGATGCAAATGATATTTCAATGTTAATTTGGAATATAAGATCATATTGGGATTTATTTTTCAATTAACACAAATAAATTAATAAAAATGTTTTATATGACAATAAACAATCTACCATCAAAGAACAAAAACAAAACCAGATACAACGAACGTACCCTCACACAACACATGCCATAAAATGTGTATATATCGTATATCATTAACAACAAACCCAGAACAAGAAAAATAAATTAAGTACACAATAATAAGCATATGAATCTCTTTCTATTTCTCTCTATAACTACAACAAATAAATCAATAACATATGCAGTACTGTCCTCAAAGCCCGTCCATGATCCATCTGAACACCAAAAAGAATCAATCAATCAAATCCCAGATCCAATTAATCTCTAGTGCTTCAACAGAGCGAGCGTAGACAAAAACAGGGAGGCCAAAATGGTAACCCCAGAGAAAGCAGCAGAGCATGCAGCTCCTTTCTCCGATGCCGGGGCAAAATCCTGGGCCAACACGGTTGGAGCAAAGGTAGAGACCATTGCTACCACGACGAAGAGAATAGCGAAAACCAATGTGTTCCCTTGTGCCATTGCTAAATGCTACCACAACAAAAGCAGCTAGCTCTCAAGAGTAATTTGTTGTAAACTTTAATTAGTTGGGTTGCGGCGTGAGTGAATTGGTGGCTTCATGGTTGGGAGGGTGGGTTTATGGCAGTCGGAAAGCGTGTGGGTTCCAAGGAAAACGTGGACAGGTGGATCGGGGGACTGGCTGGCCGCGTTGAGGGGAGAGAGAGTTCGAGGCCAGGAACAGGAAGGAAGCAAAATGGTCTACGGTCGTCGGTGGGTGGGTGGGTGAAATTGTGGGCTGACTGTTCACCTATACTGCCAAATTCCAAGTAAAACCCCAATTTGATAGGAATAAACACGTATGTCAGGTTGTGAACTTGTGAATCTGTGACACGTAGGCATGAAGAATTTTGAAATTGCAGAGAATCTTAATTTCATGTACTTAATTAGGTAGGTTTCGTGTGCAGAATAAACCCGAAGATAATAGAATATATAGCTATTATGTTGTTCAGTAATTTTTTTAATAATATATATATATATATATCGATGAATTAAACTTCCCACAAAAGTCCCTACAGTACCAACACTACACTTCAGAGCTCTAGACTCTTTCTCTCTCTAAATGTAATGGACTTTTCCTTTTCTTTTGCAGAGTGCTTTCCCAGGAGAGTGATTTAGGAAAGAAATAGTAGGCCATTTCCATATTGCAATTTAACATCTATCTAATTAAATTGGACTTTTATTTGTAACTTTTTCTACTTTACTGCATGTAACTGTATTTCCTTTTTCCTTTTCTTTCTTTTTTTAAAACTCCATGCCACTCTCATATTTTATCAATCTTAATTTCATCTCACTATTTTGCCCATCTCACATTTATCTCTTTTCACACAGGTTATGTATTCTCTGCGTCATTATTCCAAGTTTCCATCGTTTAACAAGCTGTATCAGTTTCTATTGTTTTAAACTTTTATGTTTTAGTTTTCTTTTTTTTCTTTTTTTTTTTGAAAAAGTGTAAAATTGTTTTCTGTAATTGGTTTAATTTACAAATCACTCACTGTAGTATAAAAATTAACTGAGAGGCCTTTGTGGTAAGCGAAATTGACAAATTAATTTTTAAAGTTGCAAAAACCGTAAAATTACTATGTCAGGCAACTTACAGTAAGATCTTATTAACAAATTTATACGATGAAAAAAAACTGAGTTTGTTGAATTCTGAATTTTCGAGAAATAAAGGGGTCGGAATATCAGAATATGGTTGCAAATTTGCAATAACTTACAAATCTATAAAACTTTCTGTGCAAATTACGAGTTAAGATGGGGAATTTTGTAAAGGACAATGCTAAAAATACACCTTTAGTTCAATTATTACACAACCTTAATATATCTTGAGATTGTATAATAGTTAGGCTCCAATTGTACATGAATCAGAACCTTTTGTAAAAATAAAATCAGAAGAACATGGAGGGTACACAAACCTGTTTAAAGAGCCAAGCCTTCCCAAGACCTTCAACTAGGCCGTACAGCCCACTCGCCACCTGCCACCATATTACCTGGAAGTTTCTCTGTTCTCAAAAAAAAAACACCATAGCACGACCCACACGTTTAACTGGCCGTGTGTCTTACGCGCTTTCACATACATACGGACCAATGGACCATTCCATTGCATAAAATTACAACCCCACAATGATCATGGTATATCTTAGAATATATCGAAAATATATTATATTTTTTTATTTTGTACATTTCATAATTGATTGATATTGTAATATTTTTTTATTTACGAGTTAATTGTAATCAAATCTTAAAAATTTAATTACTATATTAGTATTTTTTCTAAATTCTATAAATTAAGACGTTTATATAGTAGACAAAATAAGTAAATAAGGAATATATTTTTCATATAATATTGCAACGGAATATATATATATATAGCCACGGTAGCACCGCCTTCACAGCACTACTCTTCTACATAGAACACGCATTCTCTCTCCCTCTCCTATAAATACGGACGCCTTGCGTATTTTTCTTCCCGTTTCGGTGACGGAACCAAGCAAATCACAATGGGCAAGGTGAGCCGACTCGACACCAAAACTAGCCCTTCAGAGTTATTTCTTTGTCTAGCTCTCCCATTTTGTGTATGTTAATGAGGTGAGTTTCTTCGATCGGGTTTTGTTTTTTTCGTTGCAGAACAAGAACAAGAACTACAGCCAGAATGCAAACGAGAAGGAGAAGGAGAACGTGAACGATTCAACTTTTTTAGTTTGTTTTTTTACTACATTGTTTGTTTTTTGTTGCTGTCTTTTAAATTTGATTTAATTGAATGGGGGCAGCCTCCGGTGACGACGGTGATTTTTAAGGTGGTGCTGCACTGCCTGGGGTGCATTGACAAGATTAAGAAGACTGTTGAGAAGGCCAAAGGTGAGGTTATTGTCAGTTTTTCTTTCATTGAATTTTCTGTTGTGTCATTTACAGAGATGTACATATATAGAGGGATCTCTGATTTGATTCCTAATTGACAACTCACGCCAACAGTTATCGTTCCCTTAACCCCGTTCCGTTACAGTCACTATGAAAACTGATGTTAATTAATGGAAGTGAAATTATTGACAAGACGACGTGGTTGATTGTAGGTGCCCAGAGCTTGGAGATTGATAGACAGAAAGAACTGATGAGAGTGAAGGGTACTATGGATGCGAAGGCCCTAGCTCAAAGCCTGAGGAAGAAACTTAAGAGGCAAGTGGATATCGTGCTACTAAAGGAGGAGAAAGAAGGGGAGGAGGGCGAGAAGAAGGATGGTGATGGCGGCGGTGGTGGGAAGAAGGGTGGAGGTGGAGGAGACGGTGGGCAGGAAGAAGCTAATGCCAAAGTTGATCAAGGGAATAAAATGATTATGGCACCACCCGGGTACGGGAATATTGTGTGTGGGAATGGATACGGGTACCCCCCCCCCCCCCCCCCTATGTGCATGTGCATGTGCATGGGCATGGGCATGGGTATGGGAATGGGAATGGATACGGGTACCCCCCGAATGGGCATTGGCATGGGCATGGAGGGTTTGTGGGGGAGCACTTGCATGCCCCGCAAATGTTCAGCGACGAAAGCCCCAATGCTTGCTCTATCATGTGAAGGAATTGTTTGGAAGTTGGGAGATTATAGTAGATGATCAAAGAGAAATGTCAATAAAGAGATCAGCAGAATAGTACGTACGGGTGGTTTGAAGGCTCGACCCAAATGGTCTGGCCCGGTTGTTGGACGTACTGGTGGGTGAGGTCAGTGAGGAGTGAATTGGTATTTTCTTTTTGTTTAGTCCCAATAGCTAGTTGGATACTTGCTTGAATATTCGGGATATGTTTTTGTTGTTAATCGGTCATATAATTGATTTATTTTTATATATATATATAAATATATAATTGATTCTGAATACTATAAGTCTATAAGTGATATTTTCTTTGTAAAAGCAGAGCCGTTGTTGTTGTTTGCGTATTTGGATGTGTGCGGAAGTAAAAGGTCCGATATTTATGACTTTAGCAGTTAAGCTGTCTACTTTTAGGGAGACACTTATAGTAGTGATCGGTGTACAATTAAAAATATTAATGTATAATTTTTATATAATTAAGATGTATTGGGGAGACTTACACATATATTTGGTTGTATAAAAATTGTGCATTTTTAATTGTGTAAAAATTATTTTTCTCTAAACACTCGTAGGCCGATAACAGTTAAAATAGGAAAAAACAAGCTAGGGTCACGATTCCATCAAATATATGGCCACCTAATAGACTCTATAGTTTTGTCAAAAATGAAACTGAGGAAAGGTTGTCCTCCGGTTAAAAGTTGTATCCCATCGATTTAAAAGAAAATAATAATAATAATAATAATAATAATAATTCATTCTCGTCCGCTGTTTGCTATATATATATATATATATATATATATATATATATGCATGTATACGTAATTTATTACGGGTGAATTTTTAGGGACGGAGCTAGCTAGCTAGGTAGAGATAAAGAGAGGGGCTTTGTTACGTATCAATGTGCATGTGCCAGGGGTAGTCGTTGTGGAATTATATATTATGCCCTCATTAATTTAATAAAAGATCTAGTAGATTTGGATTCTTGCTCTATTGTACGTTATGGGTCACGCATGTTTTAAGGGAAAGTTTCTGTTAGGAAGGAAATAAGAAAATTATATCACATGCATTAGGTTAGGGTTTCTATATTATTTTTTTATGGTTGGTTTTTATAGTATATATATCGTCACTATGTTAATCAATGCGGTATAAACTGAGTTGCATCCAGTATCCTGGAGATCTACCATATATGTATTACTGTCAGGAAGCCAAACATATACAGTTTCTAAACTGTATATAGTTTTGTTATCCCGAATTTTACTGATTATCTATAATATTACAAGATCCCTTCAAAAATAAAAAAGATCTCCAGAATAACGCATGCATGACACCATACATATATATATATATATATATATATATGGTGTTAGGGGTTACATTAATTAATTACCACTTGCATGAATCCTTTTTAGTCTTTTGACAGCTATACATTACAGCCTATACAGCCTATGCAAATGACCATTTTAGCCACTTGTATACTAGGGGTGTGGTTCAAAACCAGGGGCAACTCTTTTTTTCCTTTTTTTTCTATAGGGTGGGCAAAACAAGAAATAAGACGGTTACTTTACAGGGATTTGAAAAAGATTGAGCCGGCTAGCTAGGCATTTGCCCCCCAGAAAAGATTTGGTGCACAACCTGTTATGCAAGGATCAACCCCATTGTCCTCCACCCTCTCTCCTATAGTTAGATTGGCCGGATGTCAAGATTAGTTGAATTCACTTGATAAGCATAAAGAAAGAGGGTCGAGATTGACACTTAAAATAGTTTTTAGTGAAACCGTAAAATAGTAAGTTGGATATCATTCAATTAATCCAAAAGTTTAAACTTAATTAAGAGTTTAGACCCAACTATATTATATTAATCACTCACACTTATAACATATTTTCAATGTTTGACAATATTTTTTTACATTCTCCGCCTACATTCGAGAAGAGAGGGAGAGAGAGATCCATGTTTGTCCTAACTTGTGATATATGATATAGCTTTCACAAAATAAATCATGAAAGTAGCTCTTTAACTAAATTGGTGGACATGGTTTGAGCACTAAGCTCATCGTGCTAATGAACAGTTATCTTTGAAATCAATCTGCATGACCTTTCGGTCCCAAACAAATTAATATAAGCAACATGTATATATAGTTGTAACCCTATCCAGAAATATTGCCAAGTGCACTATATCCTGTTATCCGATTTGCCTGATCCATATATAAGAGTATATATGCATGTTCTGAAACCGATCCTTTTCTCTTTGGCACCATTGTCCTATCCCCAGTACTTATCCTTCTCCTTTTGAGCAATGCTATATACATGGACGGAACTATTAAGAGTCCCCCAAGCTTTAAAATGTTTCCTAAATTTTTTTAAAAAATATTTTTATAACTCTTTTTAAATGAAATAAATTTTTACCCCTTTAACTTTATTTATTTATTTTATTCCCTACATCTAAAATCTTAGTTCCGCCCCTAACTATATATCTAGGTCTATAAATAAGCAAGTTCGTTCAACAACCCACTCGTATAAACTCGACTCGAATTCAATTCGTTTAATAAATAAGCCGATCGTGAACACAAAATAATACTCAATTATTAAAGTAGCTATACTCGTATAAACTCATAGAACTTCATTTTCATTATTTTTATAATATTGTTTTAATTTCGTAATTAGGACATCTTGACTAAAGTAGAATTCTCCTCGTAAGATAATAAATATAACTTGAATTATTGTTATTGTGAGTCTTAGTATAGATGTGTGTATGTATAAATATATGTATGCGTGTGCCTAATGAATTTATTTACATGCTATAAAACATATATACATATAAACTCGAAATTGTATTATTTAAAATTCAAGTTAATTTATTTAGTTAACTCAAATGATAAAATTTTAACAATAATTAATTAACTAATAATCAGTGTGAATTTACAAATGAATAATGAATATGGATTTACAATCATGATATTTACTCTATATAATGAATGAATTGATCAGATCGTGAATAAGCTCGAGTTCGTTTGAAAAATAAATGAGCTAAACTTTAACAAATTATCTAGTTCGGTGATAAGTTCGAACTCCGCTCAATTCGTAGTCGAAATAAAATTAAATAAGCAGAACTTCAACATTCAATACTCGACTCGATTACATCAGCTATTAAATCGATATATATGGGTGGTGCTAGTCATATTGACCTTAAAAATTTACGGGGGTGGATTTTTGTTTCACTTTTTTTGGGGGGGGGAGACAGGAAATGTTACAAAAAAAACTCCTTACACACCCACCCTCTCACATGGGGATCAAACCCACATGGTGTGGGTTCCACCCCACGTGAGAGGGTGGGTGTGAAAGAAGTTTTTTTTCTTTTTTCTTTTTGCATACAAAAATAACAAAAGGGCTTAATTTGCTGTTCTTTTCATTCCCGTGCTATACATGATGATCATATGCGTGTGGACCTAATTAACAAGTTATTTAATTGAGTAATGCTAAGTACTCAATCAACTTCCGTATCACTTTCATCTTAATGGAATGATATGACAATGTTTCTAAGCTATAAGATCAACTTTTATTAAAAAGAAAAAAATAAATTAAGAACTGATGGACATTGTCACATCAGTCTAATAGAATGGAAAGAACAGCTAGTAGCCTCACCAAATTTTACTAGCCAAAATAGCTAAAAATTATTTTTCTCCATTCTGATGAGCTGCTTTTTTAATGCACCCTCACCAGCCTCACTATTTTAACTATTTACTATTATTATTTCATTTAAATAATATATTCTCAGATTTCTTTATTCTTTCTGTATTTAATCTTTTTTTGAATGTTTGTCTTTTCCTAAGAGTCATATTTTTAAATATTTTTCTTATTCTAATTGTCATATTTTTAAAAATTTGTATTATATTATATTATTCTTTACTATATTAAAATTATGTTTGGATGATTTAGAGAACTAAGACAAAATTGATAAAAGTTTGATAAAAGTTGAGTAGAATTTGAATTTAAAAAACCTACCTAAACATGTTTTTAAAAAATAATCAAAAATAAAATGCTACCCAAACATGTCCCTCCAATTCCACAAAACCTCTTGGAATATGTAAACAAGAAATTTGTAGAGCATTGGATGTCTAAAGTGTGGAAATATTGTAGTTTAAAAGAAAAAACAAATTACACTTTTAGCCTAAAACATTGCAGATCGAATGAAACAGAGTTGTACGTGAAAATGATTTTTTTTTTTTTTAAAAAAAAAATAAAAACAAACAAACAAACAAAAAGTAAAGAGAGAGAAATGACCAAATTTTTATAGTTTTTTAATGATTTGGTAAGTGAACAATACTCACTATAGTTGGTGAGTACTGTTCACTCACCAAATTCTGCTGTGAGTGTTTTTGTGTGTTTTCATCAATTATCTCAGCAAAACCAAATTAGCTATTTCGGTGATGCTGTTATGAATGCTCTTAACATATACAAAAATAACAAAATGACCAAATTTATTGTTCTTTTCATTTCCGTGCTATACATGATCACATGCATGTGGACCTAATTAACAAGTAGGTTATTTAATTAAGGCCAAGTACTCAACCAATTTCCATATCACTCTCATCTTAATGGGATGATATGACAATGTTTATGAGCTATTACATCAGCTTTTATTAAAAAGAAAAAAAAATAAAAAATTGATTAAAACTGTCACATCGGTCTAGTAAAATAATTATTAAGTATTTAATTAAAAGGTGATATTAGTTTTTTGTTATGTTCGGTTCCCTTTCCAAAAATATTATGAAAGAAGAAAACAATAAAATTAGATATGTATGTAGTCAAATTTTTATACTAATTTATTTTTAAATTTACTATTAAGTAATGAAATTATCTTTGTATGAATATATAATTGTAGTTTTATGAATCGTTTATTCATTTTGTTAGTCATATTTTTTAATATTTTTAATCAATTTTTTTTTCAAGTCTATCTTTTTATTAATCTTGTCTCCTTCACAACGTCTAAGCAACTCTTTCTTTCTTAGAGTTTTCAATGCAAGATTTTGGTAATTACAATAATATATGTTAGATTTCTCTTTTTCCAAAATATCCTTAATTGGGTAGAAATATCATGTGCAACCTACTGATTTACATATATATATATATATATATATATATATATATATATATATATATATATATTAATTAATTAAGACCAAAAGCTCGTTAACGCCTCCAACTCCAAGAGTACTCCACTGATGATCGGTCTTCCTTTCACACACACACATATATCACTATTCTTGGGTCTACACCATTAAATGTCTCACAAAATCATGATACAAAAAAGTATTATAGAAAATCACTATTCGCAGGGATGGGACCTGCCTTTGAGCACGAAATATGCCTGCCATTGATCACTCTTCTTCTCAAAAGCCCAAAGTCCGTGCAGTACTGCAGACATGGGTCCCTGTTACGAAAACAACCATCGAATGATAAAAATTAAAATTAAAAAATAATAATAATGATGATTTAACATTATATTGAGTTTGAACCTTATCTTTGTAATTTATCTATCATTTTTATTAAATATTTTACGTATTGTGTCTTACTTATTAAAGAAGAATTAGAATCCACACATAAAAGAAAAATTGTTAAAATATTAATTTAATAATTAAGTTTACTATTCTTTATCAGCTTAATTAAGCTGATCTAAAGATTGATGAGCAGTGTCACATCAATAAAATAAAATAAAAGTGTAGTATATATATAGCACTCGTCTTCTCATAAGTCTGTGCAATGCAGCCATTGGCCGGTCCTTGTTACGAAAGAACCATCAACTCTTTAAAAAAAAATGATTTAAATTGTATCAAAACAAATGTATTGAGTTTGAATTTTGTTTTTGTAATTTATTTTTTATTTTAATTAAATATTTTACGTTTTGTGTTTCACTTATTGAAGAAAAATTTGAATCCACACCTAAAGAGGATTGTTAGAATATTAATTGAATAATTAAACTCACTATTATTTAGTAGCTTAAGCCAATCCAAAGGCTGATGGGTAGTGCCATATCAGTAAAATAGAATAAAAGTGTGGTATATAACATTTCTCTGTCACACTTTGTTAATTCTTTAATTTATTTATTTTTAATGAGAAATGATCTAAGAGTTGATTAGTTGTTCTTTAATTACTATGAGGGGTGATTTAGAGTTATGTTAGAACTTTTTCTAGTATCTTTTTATACTGACATGACATCTTTTTTTTTAATAAAAATAGAAAAAAATAAATCAAGCTATAATTTTCTTTTATTAAAAATAAGATGTCATGTCAGCATAAAATAATCTTAAAAACACACCGGAGTTGTTCTAACATTTCTAGATGATTTAAGATTAATTATTGTCAAATGAAAGGACCACTTGATCAAGTGGGTTCTTTCCCGGGCCCCCCATATATGATCTATCCCACTCGGTCTAAAATAAAACAAAATTCTTAATAAAACAGAAGTACCCCACCCTACTTTCTTTTGGAAAGTAAAAATGCAAACAAAATATGTATTAAACCTTACATTATAGAAAGACGCATGCAGTAAAAGTCGTAGAGACAGACAAAGGCAGCCGCAGAGAGAGAAAGAGAGAGTTGATGGAGCTAGGATTAGCAAAGAGTCACCATCAACGCCGGAGTCGGTATCAAATTGACCAGATTCAAATCATGGAGGAGTTAGAAAAGTTGAGACACGTGGTTGGGTCGTCAACCGCCAGCTTTAATGCTATGGAAGGTAGTGTATACCTTAGAGAAGGAGACAATAATCTTACTTCTGAGTAGGTTGATGTATCAAAATTAAAATCTCACCGTCTGTAAATAGGATTGGCCGGCCGGGTGCCTTTTGAGTCCTCGATCGATCGCTTGCTTGCATCACGTCAAACGTCAATATATATATCCCACCGAAATGTTAATGGGGGGTGCGCACCATATATGCATCTGTGGTCATTGGGTTAATGATTGTCGTGAAACTGACGCCTGTAAAAGAGAATTAAGTACGATCAGAACCGGGGTTCCAGCGGAGAAATCCTGATGCTTAAATTAATTAGCACGCGTGGGTGACTTGCTCTCAGAGTAGGAGAGCTATAATTAAGATCGAAGTCTAATAATACAAAATGATAGTGTTAAAACTTAAGTAGACTCGGACTCCCTTAATTAGCTTTTAACACGAGAGACTTAACACAAAAAATATTTAATTAAAATGTGCGATAAAAAGAAGGTTTGAACTTATGATTTTTGCTCTGATACCATGTTAAATCACTACTTATCTTAAAAATTTAAACTAGTAGTTTAATCATTTAAATTGGTTGCATGTCTCTTTTGTGCATATGTTTACCAATGAGGTTCACAATTTTGGTTCTTATTTTAAAAAATTAATTAATTAATTGAAAGGACTTTTTAAAATTTTGGAAGGTTGCTAGCTGCCCTTAAGCCAAGGGGGGTTTCGCCTATATGTTTATCGTCCTATGATAGATTATGGGTCGACATAGCCAGGTGTGGCGCCAAATTGGTATCCTCTAACGTGGCACGTCCTTGGCCAAGTGTCCCCTTTCGATGGTGTATGGTTTCTGGCCAAGCATAGTGTTGGATATATTACATGCTTATTGGTAGGCTGAAGACGTTACCAGCTTTTCCGCGGAGAATAATATTAATGGGACAATTAAGCTGAAATTATGGGGCAATTATATATCCTCAGCGCCACGCCATATTAATTATTAGTCTTACGTCTCAGCCGAAGGAAGGTCGACGTATACGTACGTAGTTTAATTAGTTACTTCAGCGTAGATCGTAAGCTCCCGGGTCTACACATAAATATATTCGATCTCAACCTGAGGTGGCCTGGTGAATATTTCATGTACCAGTGCTCTTCTATTTTTGTGTCTTTCATGCTGATTTGGCCGGATAAAGATAAATCTTTCTCATGTCTAATTTGACCATGTTCAATCAGCAGTGCACAGTACTAGATTCGCTATGTTCACCAGAACTGAAAAGAAGCTAAACTCTCTTAAATCTTTGCCACGTTTGAAAACTTTTTGGACCTGCCAAAAGATTCGCTACTACACTATGCGTGATTGCGTGTCATCGGCCCCAAAGTAGGAAAACAATTTTCTTTTTCTTTTTCTTTTTCTTTTTTTCTAAGCAAATAAGAGGTGGATACACACAAAATCAAAACAATTTCTAACCCCCACAAGTAAAAAGTAACTAAAAAACAATCTCAAAATGATGCTGGCGAATGAAAGGCATTGCCGGTTTTCCAAAATGATCCATTAAAGAGGATAACCAATCTTCGGTAGAAAAAGACTCCGCAACAACATCAAGCTAGTGGTTTATAAAATATTGGAAGAGGATGATCCTGATCACGTACTCCAAAGTTTTTGTCAAATTGAGTGCAAGGATTTTTATTTTTTTTTAATTTAATTTATTAAAATGGACAATTGCATCATTGATCCATGTGGTATGCCATAATTATTTTTCACTCCTTATGGTTTAAAAAGTTTATGGAAGGTCCTTGTGGTAAGCAATAATTACAAATTGATCCCTGACAACAAATTCCGTTAAATTTTTTGACATATTCTGTTAAATGCCACGTCAAACCAATAAAAATACGACATGTGTCCATCTTAATAATAAAAAATTATTAAAAAATAAATAAATATACTTATTTTTTAAAAAGAATTAAAATTCAAAAAAAAAAACAAAAAACAAAAAAGCAAGGGGTGGCTTGGCCACCCCCAATGGCCTGGGGGTAGCCATTGAGCCCCTGGGGGTGGCGCGCGCCACCCCCGGCGGCCACTGGGGGTGGCCCAGCCACCCCTTGCCTTCCCTTTTTTCTTTTTTCTTTTTTTTGTTTTTCTTTTTTGTTTTTTTTTTTTCTTTTTTGTTTTTTGTTTTTTCTTTTAAAATAGGTTTATTTATTTTATTTTTTAATAAATTTATATTTTTTTATTAAGATTGACACATGTCGCCATCTTATTGGCGACACGTGGTGCTGACGTGGCATTTGACAAAATCTGTTAAAATTTTTAACGGAATTTGACTCCGATGATCGATTTATAATTATTGCTAACCACAAGGACCTTTCATGAACTTTTTAAACCATAGGAAGTAATAAATAATTATGGCATACCATAGAGACCAATGGTGCGCGCAATTATCCTTTATTAAAATATTATTCATTTTAAAACATGTGATTTTCACATATATTTTTAAAATGCATGTGAGAATGGAATTTGTCCCCTAATCTGTCCTCAATGGAATTAAAATCTCATAAAAAGAGGCAGCAGATTAACTATGTTCTTGGATTTGGAAAGAAAAAAAACATCTATTTTAGTCAATTTGGAGGGTTAAATTTCACGTTCAATGCCATGTATGTGCAATTTATGAGAGAATTCGTGAATTGGGATAGAAAATATGATTATTTCTTTCTTTTTTTGGATGAATATTATTTCCTTTTTTTTCAAACCACAAAGAGATTGAGTAACAATTTTCAAAAGACAGATAATTTGTAATTACTTGTTATTCAATCTCTTTACAACGTGTAAATTTTTATAATTACCGCATATATAGCGTTTGCCCCTGATTGAGTAATTGGTGTAAATTTTTAACTAGTATCACATCAATAATTGTAATATATTTGCACATCGATAGTTAGGAAAAATAAAAATACCACTCAGACATTTCTAAAACTGTAATTTAAATTAAAATAATTGATAAATTATCGGTGAAATTAAAATTTGACATAAAATTCAGAGTAAACAATAATTGTATTTTGATGTAGTATTATTCATGTCTTTTTTCTAATGCCATATTATGTTATAATTAATATTAGATAATATAATTACATCGAATCACCTATAAAAGGAAAATCATGTTACTCAATACTCATTTTTGTTGCCTCATATTTCATTATTTCGTGCACTCTAAAAAGTGGATTGTTCCACCACGTGTGTGAAACCAATGATCACTAGCTCAACCCATACAGCAGAAATGTGTTCAACAACTTTTTGAATTTGGCTGCCAAGCGACTCTGGCTAATTCATGAAACTATATATATATATATATATATATATAAGTTGGCGGAGTATTTGATCCACATGGAGATAAATCTAGAACCATACCAAATTATAAAGAGAACATTAATTGTTTTTGTAATTTTGCAAGTTAAAAGCTCGTTTGTAAAAGATGTTTAATTTTGGCCGGAGTGCGTTTGAAAAAAATAATAGTAGAAAAAATTCATAATTTTTATAAAGCGTACGATTTTAAAGGCCGAATCATAATTTTACCAATTAACGCTTAATAAACCAATTAAGCGGACACAAAGTAAAATATATAGCATTCTTCTTTTTTTTCTTCTTCTTATTTTTGGGACTAGGAGGTCCACCCCCAAAATAAATCATACTGTTTTGGAATAAGAGACTCATAAGTTGATGGCATTTTATGAACTAAAAATGTTGAATAATTGGTACCTTGGTTTTACTTAAAGCTCTTGTTCTAAAAAAAGAGGTAAAATAGAATTTAGCTTAAGTACTTTTAAAAAAAAAATTACCGCACCTAAGTTATAATTTTTATCGATTCAAATTTAATTTTAATTTTTTTATATAAAATATATATATATATATATAATAAAATTAAAACTAAACTTTTATAAAACCTATAACAAATATATTATTATTATTATTATTATAACAATTAAGTCAAACACCGTAAAATTATGACGCCTCCTTTAAAAATAAAAATAAAAGTAAAAACACTTTTAACATATTTAAATGGTTTGTTTTTTTTACTTCATTATGACGCCTCCTTTAAAAAAAATAATAATAAATAATAATAATAATAATAATAATAATTCGGTTCGACCTTCTAGAATTAAGTTCATAGTTTTGGGTCTGGATGTGATATCGATCATTTTCTTTTGGACGTACATAAGATTAAACGCGGCAAGTACAGGGGATTGAGACATTGCTCTTACATTTTTCTCAGTATATATATATATATATATATGATATATCACTTTGGCATTTTAACTGTGCATGATGTCAATTTCTTTTGGACAACGTTTTCTCCAAATTGTGTTGGTTGAAAGAATTTACTTTAATTTAGTTTATAAAATTGTCATTTATCCTTTAAGAAGTACATATTTTTTTTAATATAATTTACTATTAAAAAACATATACTTTTATCATATATTCAAAAAAATTCATGGTCCTATATCCATATGAGTAATAATTCAATGTCACTCAATTGTAAATATACAACTTTTCACCACATTGCATATGTGGCAAGGTGGTTCCCCACTACTTTTTGAGTTTTTTTATTTTTTAAAAATAAATTAAGGTGAGGGACCACCTTGTCACATAGACAAGGTGGTGAAAAGTTGTATATTTAGATGATAGTGAATCATTACTCTATCCAGATTACGTATTTTCAATACTATTACAGATTAAGATTCTTTCAAATTATTTGTTCAAAATTTAAAAGAATTCGGACTATGATTGTGAGAGATCACTTATGAAACCCACCTGATCGACCGGATAAGTAATTGAACAGTTCAATTTTTATTTAGTCAAGTGAATTTCATAAGTGCTTTCTATTAAAGAGAATTATTTTTATCATAATTTACTATTAAATTATTTTTATCATAAGTGCGTTCAAATTATTTTTTTAATATAATTTACTATTAAAAAACCATATACTTTTATAATATGTTCAAAAAAATCCATGGCCCATACCCAGATTACGTACCTTCAACACTACTATAAATTAAGATTCTTTCAAATTATTTATTTAAATTTAAAAGAATTCAGGTTATTGATTGTGAAAGAACATATATAAGACCTACCTAATATAACCGGATAAGTAATTAAACAGTTTAATTTTTATTTGGTCAATTAAATCTTATAAGTACTTTATCACAATTATCTACCTAAATTATTTTAAATTTAAACAAATAATTTAAAAAAATCTTAATCCAAAACTGTTACACAAGTTGCCTGTCATGCATCTATTAATAAACTATTATGGTCTACGGTTTTAATTTTCGAACAAAGGTTACTGTAATTCTTCAAGAGTCAAGACCGCGTAATCCAAAAACATCATTTGTGCCCATTGATGTGACGGTAAGAATATCCGACCCTTTTTTTTTTTTTTTTTTTTATAAAAAAATTGTGATTAATAGCTAGCGAATGTTAAGCAGACAAGTATCATCCATTACTGTGTTTAAAGTTTAAACCTTCCAGTTCACACTCCACGGAGCCTATAAAAAGGGGTTCTGGGAAGCACTAGAAAACTAACAAGATGGAGGAGAAAGCTGGGAGCCATGGCAGAAGGCCAACAAAGGGAGGGTTGGTCACAATGCCTTTCATTTTTGGTAAGCTTTCGCAGTCTTGCAGATTAACCAACTTCTTCTTCTTCTTTTTTGCTTCTTTTGGTTCTTGAAGATATTGGTTTTGTGACACAATCTTCTTTCTGTTTCTCCGTAGCAAACGAGGTTACTGAGAAGTTGGCCGTGGTCGGATTTAATACTAATATGATTAGCTACTTAACAACACAGCTGCATATGCCATTAACCAAAGCAGCTAACACCGTCACCAACCTCGGAGGAACTGCAAGTTTGACACCGCTGCTCGGAGCCTTCATCGCCGATTCATTTGCCGGTCGGTTCTGGACTGTAACAGTTGCTTCCATCATATACCAAATAGTTGAGCATCTCTCTCTCTTTCTTATGTGTATAATCTTCACGTAATCAGGGGATTTGATGAATCTATATATATATGTGTATATATATTCAGGGGATGATAAGCCTAACACTCTCAGCAGTACTCCCACAACTAAGGCCACCGTCGTGTAAAGGAGATGAAGTTTGCCAAGAAGCTGATGCAGGACAGGTGGCTATCCTTTACGCATCTCTCCTACTAGGAGCCATAGGATCGGGGGGGATCCGACCCTGTGTGGTGGCATTCGGGGCAGACCAGTTCGATGAAACGGATCCTAAGCAAAAAGCCAATACATGGAACTATTTCAACTGGTACTATTTTGTCATGGGGTTATCCATGCTAGTGGCTGTGACAGTGCTTGTTTATGTTCAGGATAACATTGGATGGGGTTGGGGCCTTGGAATTCCAACCATTCTTATGTTCTTGTCGATCGTTGCTTTTATTTTCGGGTACCCACTTTACCGGAACTTGGATCCGGTTGGGAGTCCATTTACCCGGTTGGTACAAGTGTTAGTGGCTGCGTACAGGAAGAGAAAATTGCCTGTGGTTTCTGATCCCAAGTTACTATACCAAAACGACGAGCTTGATGCCTCCATTTCCATGGGTGGGAAGCTTCTTCACTCTAAGCAGATGAAGTAAGTACTGTCTCTCTCTCTCTCTTTCTCACACAAGTTGCAAAACTATGTAATTTGAAGGCTCATGCAATTACGTACAACAAAGGAAAACACTAATTATATTTACACTATCACTTACATATATATAAAATTAAAAACTCCTTAAAATTACTTATAAAGGGAAGAAACTAACTTTTAAGGTGTTAAAATAGTATCGTTGTAAAAGCAGATAGAGTTTGCGTGCATGATCTTAGGCACTGCAGCACCACATTCATTGATAGGTATACTTTATTTTTAACATTATCATGCCCCCTGTACTTTATAACCACACGTCAGTGGACAGTAATTGCTTTTGTGTGTACAGTTATTTTATCGATCGGTAAAGACCACAATTTTATTTTCCTTAATTAGTGCTTAAACACAGAAAGTTAGACTGGTAGAAACATGAGAAATTAGCATATATATATATATATATTGCATAAGAATGGTAGGTTAATATTAGAATATTAATTAAATTATTAAATTAATCCTTACTTATCAGTTTAAATCAACCATTTCGATCTTATCAGTTTTAGCTCACATGCATGCATGAAAGTGGTATTTAACATCACCAATATTATGAATTTATATGGAAGTTCTTGAAGCAAACTTGGAGAAATTCCAAGCTTAAGTGCTCATCGATCTAATGATCAGTTGTTTTACTTTTGTTTTCTCATTTCTTTGTTTGTCTTCGTACGTATCATGAAGAGAATAGATATAGATCACGAATTCGGTCATCATGGCATTATTATTATCTATGTTGGGGAGGGCAATTATCATTCATAGTCGTCATTAGTTGGAAGAACACGTACACTTGAGTTAATCATTGTCCTTTCCTTGTATTTCTATATGGGCGTAGGGACCACAAACTTAGATCTTCTTGAGCTGCACCGCAGATTTGGATAGCAATATTTTAGCTAAGCAACAAAACACTGTATGTCTTTTAGCCTGTAATCCAACTCATCCCTCCCTACCTTTCTATGACCCCTCTGTAGATCGAACAACCGACCTAGTCATTTTGAAAAATAATTTTTTTTTAAAAAAAATAAAAATAAACTGCCACGTTGGCAAAGTTGAACAAAAATTATATCAAGAGTTATACAATAATCATTTTACAGTCATTTTTAGATCTCCTCTATTTCTTTTTTGGTCTTTTTCGCATCCTCTTTTTGAATGGACAGTAATTTTCTTAATTAATTTTTTTTTTCTCAATCGGTCTATAAATTTATATGATGTGTTATTTAGTACGTGAGAAGTACATAATTTTTTAATTACCATATAAAAGATGCATAATTTTTTAATTGAATTATTAAAAAAAAAATATGTATTTCTCATATTCTCAAAAAAAAAAAAAAAGACATCACAATTTTATAAATTAATTTTTTATTAAAAAAATGACCAAATCTGATTTGTAGGGAATCCCTATCTCCATAGTGATCGACTTGCAATATGTGTAGCTTATTGGTTATCCTTTAGCACGTGGGCCATTATTAGGCCCACAATTATCAAGTCCATTAGTGATGGATATATATAATTAATATAGGAGACAATCAGACAAGAGGAATGCTACACTTACACCCATTTTTCACTCTCATTTCTTTACACCCTGACGTGGCAATCTAACCTCCAATACTTTTCTTGCATTGGAAAAAGCAAAGAGAAAAGTAGTAGATATGTGACTGTCACGTCAGGGTGTAAAAAGATAAGAGTGAGAAATGGGTGTAAGTATAGCATTTTTCATCGGACAATCCAACGTTGAAAACATTAGATGATTGATCAAATTTGTTCAAATTTACTGATGGGCGATTGTGCCATCAATTTGCAAATAATTTATAGTAAAATCTGTAATACACAATGTAATACTACTTATAAATTCGCATGAATGCCATGTGGTGTCACAGTCCCATGAGCAACGAAATTTGAAAGGAACTAATTTAATGATTTAATTAATGACTAATTAATCTGATAATTGACAACAATTTATAAGGAATTTGTAGCAAATGTACTAGCTAATATATGGTGAGTTAATGGATGCAGGTTTCTTGACAAAGCAGCCATAGTGACCGAAGAAGACAATAAGCACCTCAAATCTGGGCAAGCACCAAAGTTATGGAGGCTGAACACCGTTCATCGAGTGGAAGAACTAAAATCAGTGATCCGAATGGGGCCAATATGGGCTGCAGGGATCCTCCTCTTCACAGCCTACGCACAACAAAACACATTCTCACTCCAACAAGCCAAAACCATGAACAGGCACCTCACAAACTCCTTCCAAATCCCCGCCGGCTCCATGACTGTCTTCGCCATGCTCGCCATGCTCTCCACAATCGCGCTTTACGACCGCGCTTTCATTCCAGTAGCCCGCAGGTTCTCCGGGCTTGACCGGGGCATCAGCTTCTTGCACCGGATGGGAATCGGCTTTGTCATCTCGATACTAGCCACTCTAGTTGCCGGGTTCGTGGAAGTGAAGCGGAAAAACGCAGCTTTAGCAAGCGGGCTCATTGATCAGCCGCATTCCACCATCCCCATATCAGTCTTTTGGCTTGTTCCGCAGTATAGCCTTCATGGGATTGCTGAAGCCTTCATGTCGATCGGACATCTCGAGTTTTTCTACGACCAGGCACCAGAAAGCATGAGGAGCAGTGCCATGGCGCTGTTCTGGTTGGCAATTTCATTTGGGAATTATTTCAGCTCGCTGCTTGTTTCCTTGGTTCACAGGTTTAGTGCTAAGCCAGACGGATCAAACTGGCTTAGGAATGACAATTTAAGCAAGGGGAAGTTGGAGTACTTCTACTGGTTGCTCACATTGCTGCAAGTCGCTAATCTTTTTTACTACTCATGTTGCGCCAAAATGTATACATATAAGCCTCTCGAGATCCAGAAAAAGGAAGGTGGTAGCTCTGAAGAAGATGGAGTGGAGCTCGAAGATAGGGTTTGATTAGTTGCAGCTTTAGGCATAGTTGGATTGCCCCTGTTTTGCAGTGTCATTTCTTCGAAATGACGATACTTGTAGAGAAAAATGAGGGTTATAACTATAATTATATGTAGTTTGAATAATGGGAATGTCAAATAACTAATAAAGGATAGATTGAAAATAATGTTCCAAATTAGTTTATTAATTTTCAGTAATTGTTGAAGTAATGACCTTAACCCAAAAATTTAAGTTGGTATCATTTTAAATCACTATTTATTCTAAAATATTAAATTGATAAAAAATAATAATAATAAATTTAATCATTTAATTAATATTCTACCAACTTCAAATTAATTTGAACACTCCATACCAAAATTCTAGAGCTATGCCCCATGGTGGACCATGCTACACGGCATAGACCAGGGAGAGCAAATCTTTGCATCGCAAGCTTTACAATACCAAAGTTCTCACTTCTCTGACCACTTTGAAAGGTTTATTATTGCAAATTTGCAATATGGCACAATTGCTTGGGTGGAAGAAAATTGGCTGGAGGGAAATGGCTTTTGGCAAGTGTCTATCCCTCAATCTTGTTCTTAGAGTAGTTGGAAGAAAATTCTGAAGATTTGTGATTTGACGAGGGATCTTATCAAATTTAAAGTTGGAAATGGAAGTAGGATTTTCATGTGGGATGATAATTCGCATAGTACTGGTTGTCTTCCTGATACGTATGGATTTAAATTTTAAAGCTATCTATGATGCAGGTAGCTCAACAAGGACTAACCTTTTCTCTATTATCCGTGATAAGGATTGATTTTGGCCATGTGCAAGATCTGATACTTTAGTTGAGATTCAAAGTTGTCTCTAAGAGATTGCCAGTAGAGATAAGGATTTGCCAATTTGGAAGTCCAAAAATAGTGTTTACTCTTGTTCCGAAACTTAGAAGTTGTTAAGACTGAAGCAGACTGTTGTGGGTTGGTGGAAAGTGACGTGGTTTTCTTTGTCTATTCCATGCACTCTTTTCTTCTTTAGTTCTCTGGCTAGTCATTAAGAATGCTCTTATTACTAAAGAAAAGATGAGTAAACGGGGATATGTAGAAGATAGTTTATGTCTCTTTTATAGAAGGAGGATGGAAAGTAGAGACCATATTTTCTTCCAGTGTAGTTTTAGCAGACGAGTGTTGAGGGAGTTGATGACATCTTGTTTGGTATTGAACCTGTGTGTTGTTTGGAAAGAAGTGGTTTAGTGGAGCATTGAAGATTTACAAGGCAGGAGCTTAAAAACCAGTTTGTGCAAGCTGAGCTTTGGAGCTACTACTACCTATCATCTCTGAAAACAGAGGACTGACCTGCTCTATGGCAACACATCAAAAACAAATTAAGAATGCTATAGTTGACAAGGTCAGATGGGAGATTTGTGCTAGAATCATGGAGAAGGGCACCTTCAAGATTTTTGCTAAGAACTTATATAGATCTAATTCATGTTTGGAATTTACCTCAAAAAATTCTGGTTTGATATAATTCATCTAGAATTTGTTTGTTTAGGCTTGTTGGGGTAATTGCTGGTTCTGCTGCTGATATGTAGGTACAATGTGATTTTTTTTCTACCTGTTAAGTGGTTCTTGTTCAAGTTTTGACTAGAGTGTAAGTACCGGTTGTACTTGGTTTATAAAGTTTTCATTCATCCAAATATATATATATATATATATATATATATATATATATATATATATAATATATATATATATATATATATATAATATATATATATATATATCTATATATATATATATATATATGGCACAATTGATCATATGTTTATAATATACATATAACTTGGTAAATCAATAACGACAAGATCTGTAAATGATCTTATTTGCAAAATTAATTTTCTAGCATCGTTAAAATTAAAAGAACACAATTTTAAATCACCTATTCTTGTATATCTTCAACTCATCCAGCTTACTATGATGACGATTTGAATCATCTAAGGGTATGATTGTTAATTGTTTTGAATGCTGTTTTTTTCTTTTTCTTTTTTTGAAAAATGTTTTAATGTAATATATAAAGATAACAATTATTTATGTTTTTAAAAATGTTTAAATATTATACTAAAGACAACTTATAGCTTATGTCGATAGAAAATTATCTCATAGACAGGAGATACGAAATTCCATCCACCTTGGATGAACAGTCTTATAATTAATTTATTAGAAAAAGAAGAACGAGATTCGGCCCATCATGAATACAGAATTTATGCCGTATTCGAATGGGTCCCCTCCCCTGAATCTGATTCTGGGAGATCGTGGGCTCACGTGCCTTAGTCATCCTTCTACTTGGGCCGTATTGGACCCAACACACAACACACGTGCCTCTTTGACCTTTCCTAATCTCTCTCTCTCTCTCTCTCTCTCTCCCTGTGCGTGTGTTTCTTGTTAACAAGCAAAGAAAGGTTGCGTCTTTAGGCAGAGCGCATCCGTAGCGAACCTTCAAACCACCTTCTATTTCCTCACACGTCGCATCTCTTTCCAACACAAAAGAACCCAAAGCAAGCAAAGACTTTACCGCGTGGGACCCAATAACCCCATTGCTCTTCCAGACTCGTCCCTCTCTCTCTCTCTCTCTCTCTCTCTCTGAATAGAAAATATCAAACCCCTGAGTCACGGATTCAAAAATGGCGGTGACGAGGAATATATAGGCTTTTGAGCACAGCCAAAACGAGCCAATGAGATGGACGGGGGGGCAGCGGAAAGTTTCAGCGATGGCGCAGTGACGCCTCTATCGGCCATAGCAGATGCCTTCGAGGAGCTCGCCAAGCTCTTGAATTCGAGGAAGGATGAGTCCAAAGAAGAGGCGCGGCTCCGCTTGGACACGTTCTGCGACGCCTGCTCTTGGGTCTCCGTTCTTTTTGGATGCCTCGGCCTCGCTTTCAAGTTCGCCGAGTCGGAGTACGTCTCCAAGGTTGTTTTTCTCTACCCATTTATTTTTTCCTCATTGTGGAGAATGTATGATCGTTCGTTGGGGAGTTTCACATATAATTGAAAGTCAAAATAAAAATAAAATTATTGATATAACATTATTGTGTTTTTGGGTGCAAATTAATTAATTTTTAAGTATTTATAAATTTATGAAGGAATCTAAAATCACAAATATTTCTTCTTCTTCTTCTTCTTCTTCTTCTTCTTCTTCTTCTTCTTTTTCTTTTTCCTCTACCAAATCGTGATTATTTCGAGGTGAAGCATTCAATTTTATTGGAATGTAATATTTCCAGGGTGCTTTAATATGGAGCGCCAAGTAGATAATATATTGATAAATTGACTCAGGGCAAAAATTACTTTCTTTTCTTTGCTATAATTCTAGACTGCATGAAAAAGTGAAGAAGTCCACCAATTCAGTTGATGATCAGGGAATTACTGAAGTTTGATGTATTGCATGCACATTTGGAGACATCAGGGGGCCTTTGATCTTGCCTTCAGTTTGTGTTTCTTATAACATTTACGTGTACTGTTCATTTATGTCGCATGTCCTGTTCAGTCATGTAATATAAAATTATATAGGCTAATACTAACTTTGGCCTATTTAATTAAACGAATAAGACCTCTTAACCTTGACTCGCTGATTTCGTGTTGGGATTGTATCGAGTTCCCATGTTAAAAATTGCAAATTTTACTCCTACTGATGACCTCTCAACTGTAAATACTCCATGGGTGCATCCAGATAGATGTGGTTCCTGAATCCAATTCTCCTTTTGATGCATACAGGTACACGATCTTAAGGAAGCATCGAGGACACATAGCACCTTACAAGAAATACTTGATCTCGATGTTTCAAATGGCACGGTAAAGAAACAAGGAAGCCATTCACGTAATTTACGACGAGTTAGACAGGGTCTTGACCTCATCAGAGCTTTATTTGAGCACTTTTTTTCTACTGAGTATGTTTCTCCCCCTTCATAACTTTATCTTTTTTCTTTCTTTCTTTTCCCCTATTGCATACTGCAGTTTGAATAAGATGCAGCATCTATTTGTTCACTGTTTAAACATGCTTTTGTGATTTAACATGGTATGTTGGTATTAAAGCATAAATCTTAAGTTTAAACCCTGACTCCACAGTTTGCCTCATATATCAATATTTATGAAAAATAGAGGCAATGGGTTTGAATTAATGTGTGCGCGGTTTATTTAATTGTTTAAGCAACAAAATTTGATAGGTAAATTTAATTGTTTAGTGGCTGACAAATAAATTTGACATCAGTTTGTAAAAAACTTGTAATAGAAGTTATAGTATCCCTAATAGTACTCTTTACTATTTCTGATACTTAGATTTTTTGTTTTTGATCTTTTTCTGATAAAATCTAATAATTTTCTTTTTTTCACTTTTAGAGATCACACTTTGAAGGGAGCGGCTTCAACAGCTTATGCGCAAGTTTGTGCACCATACCACTCATGGACGGTCAGAACAGCAGTTGCTGCTGGAATGTATGCTCTTCCAACAAGAGACAAACTTCTGCACAAGCTCAACGAAACTGGTGAGTTTGAATCAAGTTTTACTTTTGAGGATCAAGTTCGAACCTTGCAAGTGATTTGCATTGTATATTATTGCTATTGTAAAATTAGGCTCTGCTCCTATGAAAACAAAAGCTCATCTTTGTAAGCCCCAAAGCTCATATAAAAAAGAAAGTAAACCCAAAATATTAAAAGCCCAAACAGTTGGTGAACAACTCAAAAATCCAACCCATTTGTAGGGGTGGGCAAAATATTCGACTACCGCCTACCAACTGCCACCGAACCGTCATCGACCGCCTATACCAACTTATTTCGGTTCGGTAGTCGGTATAGATATTTATTTCGAAAGTCGGTTCCTTTTTTCTTTTTCTTTTTTTTTCTTTTTTTTTTTTTTTTCCAGTTAACCGAACCGAACTAAACCAAACCAAACCGACACTCTGGATAGAAACGACGTCGTTTCGTTTGATCGTTTTATCTTTTTTAAAAAAAAATCAAAACGACGTCATTTCATTAACCGATTTAACCAAATTAACCGACCGACTTTACTGCTTTAACTGAAGATTTCGAAATTATAGGTTGTCGAAATGAAGTCGGTGAACTAACCGACTTTGTCAGTTAACCGAACCAAAAACCACATCATCGAACCAAACCGAACCGAATTGATACCCACCCCTACCCATCTGATACCCATTTAAACCACAGCTCATTTGCTTCTATAAACTAAGCACAAAAAGAAATGAACTCCCCTCCCCTTCCGATTAGAAACTTTGATCTCGTCCCTGAGTGAGACTGTAATGTAACATTTTGGATATTACTCAACGCAAAAGCTTAAATAACGGGTTTAGCTTTAATTTTGTAATGAGATAAACTCAGCTTCTATCCAATGACATATAGAGGAAAACACATTGGAAATTGTTGTTACAAATAGTAAGCACGTCTGTAATAGGTATACAATTCATTAGAAGTTTAGAACTGTGTTTTTATTTTTCATTAAAACACATTAATGAAAGGGTAATGTGCATTTTCTTTCAATGCCTTATCTGTTTGAGGCTTGCTAAGAAAGGTTTACCACATTTCATCCTTTTTAGTAATGTTCAGCCTGATCTAATAGTGCATCAATAATGAAAATATCTTTGATTCTTCACCAGATGAGCATAACATCTTAGCTTCCATCATCTCGTTCAATTTTTATATTAGAAATGTAGCCTTCCCAAGAGGCCTCAACTTTTATCATCGATGGTGTTGCAGATCAGTCAGCAGAGAAGAAAATGAGAAGGTATGTCAGTGCTGCGCTTCCAGTGATAGAGTACATTGACAAGCTTTACCGCTACAGGAATATCAGCTTGGACTGGTGACTTCACATTTGTGCGGGACATCAGCAATGCAGGATTTCTTCTTACATTGTAGCCTAGGAAGTCTGTCATGAATCTTGCTGTTCGAAGATCGTGTTAATAACCCATTTCTAGCGCTTCTTTCTTCTTTTTTACCCATTAATGCTTTTTTCGTATACAAGTATGCGATATCAAGTTTTGCCATAGTTGATGGCAAGCATTTTTAACAGGAAGACAAGGTTTTACTCCAAAACTAGGGCGAGGAAATTCTTCAAATTTGGTCTATGAAGCTGACCTGTTCAAAAATGCATGTAATTTTCATGTGCATTTTTAAAAAAGCGCATGCCCTATTAAAAATACACATGAAAATTATATGCACGTGATAATCATATACATTTCGAGTACTTGTTAAGTTCATATATATAGTGGAATGAAGAAAATTCATCCGACCTAATTTGGAGAAAAAATTTAGTATTTTTTTTTTTTAAGATATCAGGAGTTGTAAGTTTGTAACCAGCAGCTTTTATCAGGAGGGCTATGAAATCTGATGATCTGTATATATAAAGTTGTCGCCAGACATGTATAATCTTTCGTCAAAATTGATTTGGTGCAAAATCTTGCCAGATGACAGAGCAGGCAAATTTGAGAACGATCCATGATTTAGGAAAGTAAATTATTATATTCCAAGGGATTGTTTAAGTTCATACCATAAAGAGCTTAACCAATGTCAAACTGCAAATTGAAATGTGAATTTTATGACCTAATCATGCTGAGGATACAGGCCGAGAGTAACTTCGTGGTTATTTTCCCCTCTATAAAAATCGACTCAACAGTATCTGAAAAAGTACTGGAAGCCTTTATGAACCCAAAACAAAATGGAATACAACACAAGCGTAATATTGCTTTGGAGTTTGGACCACCGTGAAACTTGGCTGTGCACTCCCTCCAGTAAGCCACACTATTATCACCCGTTATGCACCAAAAAATAGAGGCTGAAATTCAGCAGGTTTCAATTTGTAGAAACCTGATACACCGTCTACAATGTCAGGCTTTCTGGGTTCTCAACAATCTTTGCAAAGGTCTGAAGAAAGGCGGCCAAGTCAGCACCGTAAACAATCCGGTGATCAGCTGTTACGTTCACCTGTTAAAAGATTCACATGCCAACTTGGTTAAGATCTTCTGTAGAATTTTTAAACTGCTAGAGAAATTTGGGTGCATCTTTTTTCAGCCTAGAACCTGTTGAACCTGTTTTCTGTTTCATTGACAAAATTAAATGCAGAAAATGTATAATGTTCATGGATAGCAGAGGACCCAACTGGGACGACCCAATCAGTGATTAGAAGATATTGAAATACTGGAGTCAAAGAACATAAATTAGCAAATTCAACTTCAAAGCCATTTAGTTGGTACAACTTCAGAGGGAGCATTTTGTTCCCCTTACAGTAATTTCAAATGGGTGTGCATTGGGATGAGGTTCAGATACAATCTCTCCTTTCAAATGTTCTCTCCCGCATAAATGAGTAATATTCTTGGACAAGACTTTAATCTTCACAACCCTCACAGTCACAGACAACAGTTACTTTCATTAATAACATGCCAAGTAATACAAAGTAGAATCATTAGAAGCATATATATCCATGAAATGCAAGAGAGCCAAAGTTCAGACTGATTGTTGACAGCTACAGCAGGAGTAATGCTACATATCATCCCTTTGTCCTCCTGTTGTCCCCCCAAAATTGATGTGGCTCTTAAAATCACCATTGGATCAAAATCCAATAATGATCTATCATAAATTCATGGTGATTTTAAGAGCCACATCAATTTTGGGGGGACAAATGGATGATATGGAGCATTACTCTTACAGGAGACCCAGCAAAATCACAGTTCAACCTTGGAGATAAATTGCAAAAAACCTAAGCTCCTGGAGTCCAGGATTTTCATTGTTTTACAATTTCCAATTTTTTTTCTTAATAAGTAGTTGACAATATCATTAAAAAGCGTTAGGTGCCCCTAAATAGACAGGTAGTATATGAAAGAAAACACCTAACTAAGAAGAATTTTTTATTTTTTTTTTTGATAAGTAAGAAGAAGAAGAAGAATATTATCCTGCCTTCAACTCCTGTGGGCTCTTCAGTTCCTCTAGTTTTCTTTCTATAATCAAACATCATTTACACAATGAATTCCAATGTAACACGAATGACCAAGAAATTCCCAAAACCCACACCCCTTCTGAATCTCTAAGTCCAAGTCCTGGTGGAAGATGATAGACTCTTGGTCTGGAGGGATAGTCCCTTGCATTTTTATTTTTATTTCTCCTTCCTCATCTCCAGTTCCTGCTTTACCACTCCTTTATAGTCTAAGTTCAATGATTCAGAAACTTTTCTACTGTGAAAGACTTATTTTGGTCAACAGCTAAAATAAATGAGAATACTAATGAGACACTCCAAAAAGAAAAAGGTATGAAGCTACTTCTTATACATCGTGCAAGGCCCCCTAAGTGATAGGGTTACCACCCGTCTATCTACTATTCTTCTTTAGATGATAGGGAAGGACTTTACGAAAAACTTTACCTCGGAAAATATATTTTTGAAATATGGAAAAATGAAAACAACAAATATTTTCAAGATCATGTTCTCTTCCATTGTTTCAGGTCTCACAAGCAAGAATGGATTGAAGATGCATAAACTAGATTTTTGAGATTTCGAGAAATGGACAATGATTAAGCCAAAATATCCAACAAAAAAAACATTATCGGAAACACACTTCCAAAGACGTATCTGCATATTCTCATTGTTCTCGTGATTGAAAGCTGAACCGCAGTATAACTTATCACTACAAGGTTTTTGCAATAGGCACAGGTCATTGTTTATCACAGAATAATACAAGGGAACTAGAATATTTCCCAAAAGAATCACTTATAACAAACAGGTTTTTCTCATATTTCACTGTTAGAATCACGGTAGCACAAAAGTTTTTATATTGGTAAGGTTTGAACCAAAACCTAGCGGCTCACCTTTATCACATGAGCCAAGGTCCAAGTGCTACTTCTTGTACTGGACTTCACAAAAGAATGAAAGCTGAAACTTTTGGTCTTTTCACTTCAACAGGTATTTTAGTCTAAACAAGCTCCGAATTCAATTGATTCTAAGATTTATTGAAATTATGACGGACGCACAAGCTGCTAGAATTTAGAACTACAGAACTTCAAATAAATTAGTTGAGATTGTGACTGCCATAGTTTATGTTTTTATATACTCCAACTACTCATACATTTATAGTACAATCTGTATCGGGTTAATTGACAGACTGATACCCCAAAATGCCTTATCGGATCCTTGTATGGTCTTCCAATTAATAAGCTTGTGAATGTGAAACACATCATCTTATAAATTAAAAAGGAAATGGAAAATAAACTTACCAGCATTTTACTTTTCACACTGAAGAATCCATCTGCATCAGCGACAACGGTTGGCTTTGATGCTCCAACAGCCATGATAGCCCCCTGAACATCATTCCCAAACATTTAGCAAATGGCTAAATAACTATAATACGCAGAACAATCCCACCAATCCATTAAGGCCAAAAAATCCTAGCCCTTGTAAGTCACCCCTCACCTGGCCCGGAGGAAGAATAGCATCAAACCTGTCCACTCCAAACATGCCCAAATTGGATAAAGTGAAAGTCCCTGCATACAATTCGAGAATAATTTACTGTATTTGCTCCTAACAGATTAAATCACCAAAAAGAAAAAATGACAGCAAAAACCTGAATTGTACTCATTAGGCTGGAGTTGCTTTGCTCGTGTCTTCTTCAGAAGCTCTTTCCATTTTTCAGATAACAGATACAAATCCAACTGCCCCATCAAATACAGGTAATCAACTAAAAAACTAACCCTAAACTCAGAAAACCGGAAACTCAATGCCTATTAAGCTTAATTACAACGATTAATCACAGAATTTTTTGGAATCACTTACCTTATCTGCGTCCTGAAGAACAGGGGTAATCAACCCACCATCGATTGCCACAGCAACAGCAATGCTTATGCTACTATTATACGTAAAACTCTTGCCGTCTTTACAGGTTGCATTGACAACTGGGTGCTGAACCAGTGCCATGGCTGCAGCCTTGGCTAGCAGAGCAGTCATGGTCACACCTTTTGGTTTCACCTGAAAATGCACACATAATCCCTTGCTCTCATTACCAAATCACATTCCCAAACACCAAGTACGCTAATTTGAATCCAAAGAATGATTCGGACCCAAAATGTACCTTCTCATACAGCGCGTCGAGCGCATTGGTGGTCACCGGATAACCCACGCGGAAAGTCGGCACGGAGAGGCTCTCCAACATGTTCTTCGACACCGCTGCTTGCATCGTCGTGAATGGCACGACCGTGGAGCCCGGAATCGGAGGTGGAGTGGCTGTTGGAGCCGCGGGCTTTGGCGCAGCCTGCTCGGCGGCGATATTTGGCCCGGCATTGGCTCTGCCTCCGGTACTACTCTTCGAAGGCGTAATTCCAGCCGCGGCCTCCACGTCAGCCGGCGTGATTCGGCCGAACTGACCGGTCCCCACCACCGATTCAATATCCACCTTGTGCTGCTTCGCTAGCTTCTTCGCAAACGGCGTCGCTACGATCTTCCTCGGCCCGTCCGAGACCGGCTTAGCGGGCGGAGGCGGAGGCTGAGGGATTGCCGGAGCGGGAGTGGAGGTAACGGTCTCGGGAGGGGAAGTAGCGGGTTTGAGAGCAGAAGGAGAGGATTTGGAGGCGGCTTTGGCTCGGGCCTCGTCGATTTCTTCCTCGGACTCGGCCAAGAGGCCGATGGGGGCCCCAACCGGGGCGGACTCTCCCTCGGGGACAACGATGGCGGCGAGAATACCGTCGTAGAAGGTCTCGACGTCCATGTCGGCCTTGTCGGACTCGACTACGACGACGCTCTCACCCTTGGAGAGCCTGTCTCCCTCTGACTTGATCCAGGAGACGATCTTGCCCTCCGTCATAGTGGAGCTCAGGGCCGGCATGAAGATCTCCCTGATCTTGGCTCGGACGGTCAGGATGGGCCTCCTCCGACGCGGACTCTTGGCGCGAAACGACGAGCGAGATTGCGTGGGGAGGGAGGGGGAGAGAGAGGAGGAGAAGGATACGGAGGTGTTGGAGAGAGGAAGCCTCGCGAGAAGGGCCATTGCTGGGAGAGAGAGAGAGAGTGTGTCTTTTTTGTGTCTGCTCTGTTTGTGCGCGAGAGTGTTGCGAGAGTGGGAGGGAAAGGAAATAAGAGGGAGACGCAGGGGCGGAGAAGACGAGGTGGGGAGTTGGTTGGGATTTAGGAGGGAGCTTGGAGCTACTCCCCCACTCACTATGGTAACATCGCCCACTGCATTTTCCTGATTTTCGCTTTGAGGACCGTCAAGTTCGTTGCAAGAATTCCCACGCCAAATCTTTACCAATTGTATGGAGTGGTTTTTTCTTTTTCTTTTCTTTTCTTTTTTTTTTTTTTTTGGGTCCCTCCATGATATGTACAGGTGGTGGTTAGGCATTCTCCTAATCATTAGGGTTGTGAAACTTTTGTTTTTCTCGATAAATCCGGTAGTGGCTGCTCTTCCCTTAGTCCTCCGTGAGCTTTGGTGATTTGTGTTTTGTTTTTTGATTTTTTTTTCTTATCGTTTCTAACAAGAATTTTCTCTTCGAGACGTTCGGTGAGGTGACGATGCTTTGGTTCGTGTCGCTGGCGAAGGGCTCGCTAAATTTTCATCTTTCTCCTTTTTTTGATGCCAGATCTACGCTCTTTTGTCGGTCTTGGTGAGACACACTCCCTTCAGTCTTGTTCACTGTCGTCGTCCGGTCTTGCCGTCACTTGCATCAATCGTGCGAGTCAACCATGACCATCACGCATATGGGTTCTTTTCTATTTGGACCGCGAGTGATGGACACGCTCAATCTTTTCTTGTCATGCAAGGGTGGCAATGGGGGCTGTGGTAACCGATCTATTGTAGGGTGACTCACTGACTCCAAGGATGGCACGTGTCCTATACACGCCGGTTTTCTGGCGAAGACAGAGTCCTCTGCCGCCAGCTTGGTCTGAACTTTTTGTTAGATGTGTTTGTGTATTCCTTTGTTGCTGTGTACAATCTACCTATGTATGGCTTAAATTTTATTGAAATTTTTATTGTAAGATGGTTTTAATGTAATTCTAATGAGATTTGTGTTTCTGCCTAAGCAGCTGTTTTTAAGCCAGATCCTTATTGACTTAGAGTGTGAGAGTATATCCCTCATTTCTCAAGTTGTATGCCTTTAGGCTTTCCAGTATCAATGATAACATATGTTATTCGCTCAAAAAAATAAATAAAAAATAAATCTTTACCAATTGTTGTCCAGGAGCTCCTCATTTTGGGCCCTCGGACTGGGCTTGGGTCTTTACATATACGTATATGTATGTATATATGAATTATGAATAAACATGCATATACATATATTGGATTGGGTGTAAATTACACGTGATATAATTTTTTTAATACTATATTAATTATTTAATAAATTTTTAATGGATGAATATTCCATCAAGTCAACGATTGGATTACACCAAAGATACGGTTGTTAGGTTTATGAAAGCCCAAAAATGATGGGCTTTCAGAGGCGATACTGATACATGAAAAAATGATGGTACGCGTTATCGCATTCCAAGAGCCCACAAGCCACTTCTTGCTTGAGGCTACCTATTGATTGATCTCCATGGATTAAAAGGAAAATAATATTTTCTACAAGGATTTGGGCTCAACCCAATAAAAAGTCACACTTGAGATGGACTACGGAGAGAGTTCATTTAATGGTTTATGCTGTATTTGGGTTTTATTTGCTGGGTCGGATCAAGAAAGGCCCATGACAACGGGAAGGAATGAGAATAGCAGTTTGGCATTCCACAAAAAATAATTATCTAATATAATATTCTAAAAATAACAGAAGTTTCAATCGAAATATTCCTTGCTAAAGCCGGTGAACTACCCACATGAATTCGTTACACACCACTCAACCAAAAGGTGACACGTGGTAGAACTGTACGAATACAAAGGGAAAGCAACCGAGTGGAATAAACGGGTTTTTTCTAAAACCCACCCACCTGCAAAAAAATTCGGATTTTGACCCGAATTTTGAGTCCACTCAAGGCTGTCTTTCAGATTAATGGTGGGACCCACGCGCAGGAAAAGTTGACTAAAAAAACACGTGGGTCCCACATTTAAATAATAAACTATTAATAATTTAAATAAAAATTAAATTAAATTAAAAAAAAAACAGAGGGGTGGCTGCCGGCTGGCAGCCACCCCCGACCCTTACTGGGGGTGGCCGCTCGGCCACCCCCGACCCTTGGGGGAGGCCGCGCGGCCTCCCCCGAGTACTGGGGGTGGCCGCACGGCCACCCCCGACCCTTGGGGGTGGCCGCGCGGCCTCCCCCGACCACTGGGGGTGGCCGCGCGGCCACCCCAAGGAACCGCAGCCACCCCTTGCTTCATTTTTTATTTTATTTTTAATTTTTAATTTTGATTTCAATTATTTTCTTTTTAAAAATAATTATTTATTTTTTTAATTAAATTATCAATATATAATAAATTATTATTATTTAAATTATTATTTCACACAACTTTTCAAAATACCAATCATTATACACAACTTTTTAAACTTCCAATCATTTCTTACTATTAAAATATAATATTTTTCAATATCAAAATTCAACACCCAAACACAATTTTTTATCTCGATATTTGTAAATAGAATTAGAATTCAATTCTAATTTTAAAAATTCAATACCCAAACGAACCATTACACCTCACTTATTCATTTAAAGCACACACCATACCAACATACCTCTTCTTCTTTTCAAGGAAAAAGAGTTTTCTTCGAATCTCTTTAGTGGCTTAGGCGTTGAAGGTATTTCCCGCCTGCTCATTCCGGCATGCCTCAAAGTCTTTCTTCTCGGTGTTTGCAGGTTCCTTGAGCCAAAGAAGTAGTTGTGCGGATTTTAATTTCATTAGTTTAAATTTTATTTTGTTGTATTTCTTGGTATACATAATATTACGTCATTTAAAATTTTTAAATGGTGTGGTAACATACTTTATTATGTTGCAATATATATCATTAGATATGTAAAATCTAATCTAATCTAATTCAAACCATAAAATAAATCCTATTCGAATAACTTGATCCATGAATTAACAAATTAGCCTGGTCGAAGGCTATTAAGAATGACAATAATTCTATAAGTTTCTCATGTGTCACTCTTGTGTCCTTAAAAAAATGAAGTGGTTTTTAAAATTATTATTTGATCAAAATTCAATAGTGATCGAGTAATTTTAAATGTCATACCATGTCCCTCTAAAAATGATGTGGCTTTTAAAATCATCATTTGATCAAAATTCATTTTGATCAATCACAAGATCAATAGTGATTTTAAAAGCCATCTCATTTTTAGATGGATACAAGAGGGACATGTGTATGACATCTAGAATTACTCATAGTGATCAATCACAAGCCCAATGGTGATTTTAAAAGCAACCTCATTTTTTTAGGGACATAAGAGGAACTTTCAGCATTACTCATAATGGTATCATCATACGTTCGATGGTGATCTTAAAAGCTATTTAATTTTTGAATAGACAAAATGGACTTCTAGCATTACTCGGTGAAGACCAATAAAAATTTTGTGGGTTTTGTTCTAAAAACATGGCTTACAGTGTTGTGCTCCTAATAGACCTGGCTGCTTGGCGTGTTTAATGGATCTCATCTAAATAAATAAGACTATGTATGCACTGCTTTGTTCTTAGACATCCAAGTGGTATACCATATAATTTAATAATACATTATGAATTATGATTTTGAGGTACCCTCTTTTTAAAAAAAAAAGAAAAAAAAAAAAAAAAAAGAAAAAAAGAAGAAGAGCAATTGTCCAACAGTTACAATGAGTTTCACAAGTGAAATGAAGATGATTTAAGGTATTATACCTAGCTTGCAATACATTTTTGTTCGATTCATTCATTTTAAATAAATTATCTAACTTGTGATACCAAAATAAAAATAAAAATAGGGATTACTCCTTCAGCTGTGAAATAGCAGTGAGATGCCAGTACAGTGATAGCATTAAACCTCTTTTCTAGTGAGAGAAGCTCCCATTTTCTAGTGAGAGAGAGAGCCGGCAGTTTTTTTTGTTTTGGGGGAGGGAGGCTTCACGCCTCCTTGGGTTTTTTGTCGTTGGTCATCTTAGTCTTAGTTGCTAAGATGGTTCTTTTGTTGTAGTTGAGTCTTCCGACCAATAGGGTTGTGGAAGTTTAGTTGCCCCGGTGTGGATCCAGTGGGTGGTTAGGTTTTCTGTTTTTAGTTTGTGAAGGCAGGAAAGTTCTCTGGAGAAGGTGTCGGTGGGGACTAGTCACCCATGGCGTGTCGATGGCGGAGATAGTGGTTGTGTTGTTCACTGTCAGATTTTTGGAGGCCAGATCTACGAGTTCTCGCCATCTTCTGGTGGACACGCGCCCGTTAGCTGTGTTCGTTGTCAGTCTCTGGTGCTCCAGCCGCTCTCCACGGTTGTGTGGTCTCTCGGTGATCAGCGCGTGGCCTTCATGCGCCTGGGTGGATTTCAGTTTGGATCGCGCGTGAGGGCTGCAAACCCGGTTGTTTTGCCGTGAATGGTGGTTCTGGTGATGATCAGAGGTTTTGGGCGTTTGAGGGTTGATGGGCATGTTTCTGGTGCCGGGGCGTGCGGTGCACGCGCCGCCATAAGCGGTGGCTTTCCCGGCAGATAGTTTCCTCCGTTGAGCTTTTCCTGTTTTGTTATAGTTTTATGTTTCTTTGGACAGTTTGCTCTGTGCGTATATTAATCTAGTCATTGGCAGTCGCCTAGAATGTGTGACCGACTCCCTGTTCATGTAAAGGTGTATGTCAATGCAGAGACATCATTCTGTTCGCTGGGTTTATTTAGTAGCAACTGTCTGTATTGTATTGAGATTAATGTACACCTTTAGGGTGTCTGATTATGCTTCACCTTTGTGGTGTCTGCTGTTGTAATGCTATTTATTTTTCAATGAAAGGTTTTCTTTCCCTAAAAAAAAAAAAAAAAAAAAAAGTACAGTGATAGCATTACTCTTTATTAAAACCTTGACCCTCAATCTAGTAACGAGTAATGTTATACATAACATTTTATCAAACTTTTATCACATTTTGTTGATGCAACATTCTGAATCAATTATTTGATCTCTTTAAAACAGAAAAAAGAAAAAAGACTGATCTAATGACTAATTGACAGTGTTATATCAATAAAGTAAGATAAAAATGCGGTATATAACATTTCTATGTAATAAAACCCTTAAATATTTGACATTTTAAATGTATGAATACTATTTTTTTTTAAGCAGGATGTATTAGCTAACTCATTGATTTTATTTGTAAAGTTATTATGAGAGTATGTATTTACAATAATATGGTCATAAAATTCGTGTCCATTTAAGTTACAAAGAGATGTGTTATTTCTATATCACATTATTCTACATCAATCTTACATTAAGGCACACTGGGTGTGTGACCTATATATATGGGACTCATATATATATTTATATAATCCACATGCATACGTCTCACACCCTATGTATCTTGATGTAGGATTAATGCAGGATAATGTTACGTAGAAAAATCATTTCTCAAGAAAATAACACTATGAGAGCATTTTTAAACAACTTCACAAAAAAGACATTTCTTGAATTTCCACCTTAATGGTAAATATCGGAATGGATTTTGGTTTGAGAAAATACCAGAGTATTTGGATGAAAATTATTTGTTTAGATAAATCTCAAATATGAGGCTTTGGTGGGAATATATTGAGGATTTTCATCAAATTTTTTTATTGGAAGGAGGATTTTCATCTTGAAACTTATGGTTCGCCAATTAAAGGCTACCCATAGAAAGGAATTATTTGATAAATAAATAAATCGTACCTTTGAATAAAGTATTAGGTTATTTGGGAGATTTTTAGTAAATAAATTAATTTTGAAGACATTTTTTTAGTTTAAATATAGGGTTTAATTGGTTGGAATTCGACCCAATAATAGTTAATATTTCATGAATGTAATACTTTCAGACATCTTTAAAAGCAATATTTAACGTTTGAGAAATTCGATAAACATTTTTAGGTAGCCTGATACTCGTTACAGCTATTTTTTACATTTTTTATTTTAAGTCCACTTTTAATTGCACGTTTTTATATAATTAATTAGATGCCCATACGTTCCAATAGATTAGGATGTTTTTCATTTTGTGAGGAATGAAAAGATTAATTTTATATATCTAAAAGTGTATATTTTGTCATAAGGTGAGAGACGAAACTAGAATTTTAGATAAAAATGCAAAACTTAAAATAATAATAATAGTAAAAAAAAAAGACTTTTTAGGGTGGGTAAAATTTTAATCATATGGTGTTTATATGATAAAACATATTTTGGGAGAATCTTTATCTCACAAAAAGGTTTTTTTTTTAAAAAACTAATAATAACAATGTGTATAGTTATGCCCCTGCATATGGTGAACATGTTATCACGTTATTTTAATTTTTTAAATAACGTGGCAACATATATATCAAATCGAGATCCCTTTCATTTCAAGTGAAACAAAAATGAACTATTTTATGATCAAAATTTTGTTTTGTTGCATCTAATGATGTAAATTGTATCATATCATTTAGAATTTAAAATAATACGGCAACATATACACCACTAAATCTATAAAATTTGTTAATTATAAGAGTTAAAAAACAAACACTCTCTCATGCTCTAGCGATTTTTTCCCTCTAAGAATAGTGACCTCTGCGCGAGATAATGGAGGAAGGGAGCCTTCCGCTTCCCTCCTCCCCAGTAGTTTACAGTAGGTTTTGTTTATAAATAAAGCTCATTTTTTATTTGGGTGTCGTCGGCACTCAAAGAGGTGAAGTGGTTGTGTTATCTCGTCCTATTCCGAGATGGAGATGGAGTGTATCGGCGGACGATTTTCTCCCACTTCCTAGTTTTGGGCTTCGTCCGTGGATGTTCTGGTATGATTTGTGGCGCCTAGTGTTTGATTTTGAATAGGAATTTGTGATATGCCACTGCTGTTTTGGATGGCACGTCAAAGATGAAATCGCTATGGTCCAAGATTTTGGTTTCTTCCATGGTTATTTTCGGCCTGACAGTATTGATTTTCAATAGAAGGTGTTAATTCACATTTGCTGGTTTGAATGGCTATGACGAAGACAAAATCACTTAGATGCTTTTTGTGGTTGTTTGCAGTAGCGGCAGCGGACTAGGGATTTCCATTGGATCGACAGTTTAGGGCAAAAGGGGATCGGCGGTTTCGATGTTTTTTTCTTCGACTTTCTTGCAGTAGTGTCGAAGCACAATTATCCGAATCTGTATCGGTGTTTCGAGCGTTATTATCGTGTGTGGCTTTATGGGCAATTTTCAATGAACGGTTCGGTAGTGCATGTAGATGTGTCTTCCATGTCAAGGGATACATGTCAATTTTATATGTGGGTTGTATGAAATTTCTTGCAAATCGGTTTGTAGAAAATTTATGTTCATAAATAATTTTTTTTTTTTATAATTTTTTTAAAAAAAAAAACATTATTTTTTACATGAATCTACCATCCATACAAACTTTAAACTTTCAAATCATTTATAGTTAGATGAATTTTTAAAATTTTAGATCTAAATTTTAAATTCGAGTTGAGCCCACCTCCAAATAAGGCAGAATAATCTTCATTTAAGCTGAAAATAGCCTGAAATGATGCACTAGGAAAGTTTGAATTTGGAGCATATTAATTTGTGGGTTATGGTAAGCACGTAACGCTCTCTCCTTGTCCAGTTGTCCTTTATCGCAATCAGAAACTGACAGGTAGAGTTGAGGTCACGTAAATATCTGGCAAACGGATGCGGCCAACTCAGCCGGGTCCATATCGGTTACCGGGAAAGGACGGTGACAAAAGCAGTTTCATTTGAGAGAGGCAACCGGTCAGATTCGTGAAGAATAAAAAAAGATCCCGTATGACTCTCCCGCCCTCCTAGTGCTGCCCAGCCTGCCCAGTTTTAGGGCCGGCCTTAGCTGTCTTTTGGAGCCATTTCCTATGGGTCACGTCACCTATTTTGCCTTTATTCATGTCTCTTCTCATTTTTATTATATTATAATCACAATTAAATAATGAGCCACTGATATTTGTAATTGAAAAAGTTGGTGTTTTGACGCTCTATTTTTTAGTGGATATTAGACTATAGATTTAGTGCTATAAATGTTGTCTGTACTCACACTATTTAAAATCTTAAATAATGTGACTTTATATATATATATATATATATATATATATATATATATATATATATATATATATGGTTAAATACAATAAAATAAAATATTGATTATAAAATGATTCACCCCATTTGCAAGTGAAATAGATAAAATTATTGGTTTGTGAATGTGTTTTGAATAGAGTTTCTTATTTTTGTTTGGAATATTATTATGATATGGCATAAAAGTTAAAATTATTTTTGTGTTTTTAGAGTATTTTTTTATGTTTGTGTTATTTGTTAATATTTTTATTTTTATAAGAGAAAACAAAAGATAAAAAATAAAAAATAAATTAACTATAGCATGGTTGTTGGTTGGTCACGCAATTGATAAATATATACACGACATCACATGACATGACATAAATTTCCTGTAAATTGAGCTTAGGAGTTCACACCATTTAGCATTTATAAAATGATATATGACATGCGTTTTTTTTTTTTTAACGAGAAAATCTGCTTCTTATTAAATTTTTTTTTTTTGACATGTCCACACAAGAGGAAGAAGGGGGGATTCGAACTAGTGACATCCACTTTATAAGGCGTGGTCCCAACCGATTGAGCTACCCGTTGGGGACCTGCTTCTTATTAACTGATAACATAATATGATCCCCAAAAAGGAAATCTAGAGACACAAACGTTCCCTAACAATAAGATCTACAATACAGTTCGGAGGTTCTTCTAACAAAACATCCGAGAAATTTTGATCCACTGCCAATCTAGCCAAAGTATGAGCTACATTATTGCACTCCCTTTTAACGTGAACAAAAGTGGCAGATTTAAAACCTTGAAGCTCTTGAATTATGCTTTCTGTGAGATGACCAGATTTAGCTAGATGAGGAAGAGGGGATATTATGCCGTTCACTACCTGTGCTGCATCTCCTTCTAATATCACCTCAAAGAAACCAACCTCCTTGCAAAACTTGACAGCCCAGAGTGCAGCCATGGCTTCAGCCATACGTGCTTTCGTTCTCTGAAAAATTACCATGCAACGGACCCCCATAAAATCCTCCCTGCTATTTCTTGCAACCATTCCAAGCCCAATAGAGCTCTTAGTTGGACCGATGGCTGCATCACAATTGACTTTTATATGATCATTTGGAGAGGGTTTCCAATCATGTTGAATCTGCACTGGAGGCTCAGCATTTGACTCAAATGTAGACTGATATAGATTTGAGCACCGCATAAATTCCTCCAAAGATATGACATGTGTTTTTTAAACATGTAAGACACACATGTTTTTTTATTAATGTTATTTACACAGATGGACATAAAATAAAATTTCATACAAGCCAAATTCTAATAGTGATATGTGTCAATTGCATGTGCTTCTCACGTGCTTTTTTAATAGTTTAAATGACACATGTCCCTTTTAAAGGCTAGTTTGTATAAGTTTCATACAAACCAATTTGTAAAAAATTTGTGTCATTTAAAAAGCATTTGCTATTAAAATTTTTATAACAAGGATCTTTTAATTTTTTTGTAAAGATCACTTAATAATAAAATCAAGTATTTATCATTCTTTATATGGCATTAAATTATGTTAAAATGAAAAAATAAAATAAAAAAAGGTTTCACTTAATTACGTATAGTAATTTTAAACTACGCGACAACATTTTAACATGGCAAGATCATCTAATTTTTTTAATTAACCATAGGTTGAATTCTTGAAATTTTAGCAAGCCCATCTCAAGATGACTACTCTCCTATATATTCGATTTTCTCAAAACCTTCAAGGGCATCTGCAGGCAAATGATTCATTTGATTATTATGAGTTTCTTTTTTCAGCACTTTAACATTTGTTTTTTCTATCTATTTACTATTTACACTACATTTTTATTTTATTTTTATCTCTTTTCCTTTATTTCTTTCACTCTCCTTATTTCTTTTACGAGAAATTCTATAAGTATTTAAACTTTTACAAATGAAGCCTTATTAATTGATGTGGAATTTATTTATTAGAGATGATGAAAATAATTAATAAAAAAAAATACTTCTCACCAATAAATAAGCTCAACATCATTTTAATACTTATATCTTAGTAAAAAATATAGTATCTCTATTATTTCTCTTTGTTATTCCTATTTAAAATTTAGATAAAACCTCTTAAAACTATCCCACATAGACTTATCTATCTTAGGCTAAACTAAAACATGAAGCTTCTCCAAATTTTATTTTTTTATATAAGATTCTCCAAATATTATAGCGCTCCCACGAGTGGTGAGCACAATGGCGTTGGTATGGAGCTTGATTATTTGTTAATATTTTTTTTTCTAGGAAAGAGAAACAAAAGAAATGAAACAAAAATTTTAATGAATAAAGTTCTTTAAAGTAACTAACTCATATGGCCCTTTCGAAATGATATCGTGAAATGCATAAAGCTCACAGCAGAGGACCCGGCATATTTTCCCACTAAAAGATCTTTTGTACATAAAGTCTTTTTTGTTTTTTTGGTCTCCCCACCAAATTACCAATAGCCCCCGACTGCCTTTTAAAATCAAGGAGAGGGACCTGTCGCGATATCGACAATTATAAAGCTGTCGCAGCCTTGCAGTAACATTGCCACTTGCAACTAGTAACGGTCGTTAGCAGGGGGAAATTCTTTTACGTCTTCTCTGACTCTCGGTAAGAGAGAGTAGTAGTCATTGACTCATTGTGACGGCGTTAAATTATGATATTTTCAAATTATTTATTTAAATTTGAGAGAATTCAAAGGAGTGATTGTAAGAGATTTTTATGAAACTTGTTTAACCAAATAAAAATTTGACTGTCAAACCGCTTATTCGGTTAGGTAAATTTCATAAGTGGTCTCTCACAATCACCTATTCAAATTCTATCAAATTCAGGCAGATAAGTTATGAGGATTCCGATTCGTTTGTGTGACCTATGAACTTCAAGTGTGAACTCTGACTACCCCTTGCCAGCAATTGGAGCTATGTCATTTTTCATATAGAGTAATGCAAACAATTATGTTTTTATTTTATTATTTATCTAATGTTGTTGATACAGTTTTTCGGTAGGTGACGTGTCGATCAGTGATTCGTCAATGTACTCCTTCTTATTCACAAATCTACAAATAAAAACTGCGTCGGGGGATGCCGACAATCCCTCTTTGATGCTTAAGTCAGCATATAGTTTGAGAGTAAATGCTTGGAGTAATCTTTATAAGACAATGTGTACCTGTATATCTGAAGAGACTCTGGTATTTATAGAGATTGAGGAGCAGTTATGTTAGTTCCCGGTTTGCGTGGGGATCGGTAGTTGAGGAAGACGTGGCCTCGGGTTTATGGATATCTCGGGTTCCATGTCCGCCTATTTCGGGCGCATGATCCCTTCCTGATTGACGCGTTGCCGAAACAATTTTAGGACGCACGATCTAGGTGTGCATCGTGTGTCGTGTACCTGACATCTCGGATAATCTCGAGATATTCGCAGACACAAATTTCCCGGATCACCATACCCGACTACCCGAGTCAGGTGGTCAGGTCGGATGAACCGAGTTGGGCCCAAATGAATTTTGATGGGCTTTAATACTTGGTGTGACAAATATATTTCCTCAATAGTTTGACCTGGTCGGGTGGACCCAATGAGCCTGAGTGATTGGGTTGGGCCTATTAGCCGATGAGACCAATATTCTCCCTAACAAGTAATGTTATTTTTCTCTTGTTTATTACATTTATTTTATATTAACGTGATGTATTTTAAGTAATTTTTCATATCAATCACTACAAAAAAAAAAAAAAAAAAAAAAAAGACACAAAACTAAAGTTACTTAAAATATTATTAATCAATCGATGTAAAATAAGTGTTAAGAGTAACATTACTCTAACTGCCTTCGAGCTATTTTGTTATTATCTAATGAGTAATATTATTTTCCATAATAATTTATTACACTCATGTGATGTCTTTTAATTAACTTCACATGTTAGTCATTTAAAAAAATAATTAAATAAATAAATACTACTTAAAATATGCAAAGTCAATCGGTGTGAAATTAAATAAGTGTGAAGAGTAACATTAATCTTATCTAATTTTGCTAATATAACAATGACAATTGTTGGGGCAGTTTCTGGTATGGTGACATGTTAACCTCTAATTGGCTTTTGTGATGGCTTGGTCCGCTCTCTAGGTGGGTTGGACTCTTGGGTAACCTGCAAAACAATAAGGATACGAGGGGGGTTGGCCGACGATGCTTCCTCCGATGCTTAAGTCAAGCGAAGTGTAGATGAGAGCAAAAGTTGGGAAATCAGATCGTTCAAATACCTAGTGACGAGCTATCTATATGCTCCTTTGAGTAGTTGGGAAGCATGGATGTTCTAAATTTTCGGAGATCCCGACCATCTCGGTATGGGATGAACAGTGAGCATGTACATATTGAATAGTAATCTGATATGGTGCTCAGATATTCGATGATGCGGAGGGGTTAGGTAAGACGTACAGAGATCCCAGATTTTTCAGAGTTTAATGACACCTAATCAAATCTTGACCTGATTTGACCCTATTAAGTATATGCTTTGAGAGATATTGTAAATTTCGACCACCAATCGTGTGCAGTATATTTGAATAAGTACACTTTGTACTGCGAGTCCCTATGGTCCTTGGCGGGTGTCCGACCGGTCCGTTTCCAGCTGAATGACCTGGTCGGGTACACATCGTTTGTGGGTCCACTCGGGTTTGGGGAATGGTAATTCCCCAACAAAAATTATTATTTAGATTTATTATTATTATTATTTTTTAAAAAAAGGTATAACCTTATGACTGATTGACACTGGTACATTAGCAAAGTAAGATATTAATTAGATAAAAGTGTGGTTTCTATCATTACTCTTTCACAAATAATCCCCCCCTTTTTTCCCTCTCTCTAACAAAGTAAATTTTAGAAAATGAAATTAGGTATCTTTATGGACATAATCAATATTTTTCATCCAAAAGCCAAAGTATGAGTGTGCAAATTATCCGATTACCGACGACCGAAAATACACCGACCGCTACCGAACCGACTTCGACCGCCTATCGATTAATTATAAAATCGAAATTCGAAATTAAAAGAGTTTTCGACTTTTCGGGTCGATCGGTAATTGACAATATGTTTTTTTTTTTAAATAAAAAATTTCAGTCGGTTACCGACTAACCCAACATGACCAAGGCTTAGTTAGTTTTTTAACAAAACGACGCCGTTTTGAACACCTATACAATCTAATTTTTGGAAACCCTATTCACTCCACTCGACCCTCACCCTTAGCTCATACCCTAGACCGTTCACCCCTCCGCCAATTCAGTCGTCCGCCCGTTCGGCCGTCCGTTTAAATGTCTTTAAGATTCCATGCTTTTTAATTTCTTTGCCTCGATTAACTTTCCCCCAACAACCAAACATACCGGAAGTACTGCATTTGGGGGTTCATAAAGCTCATTCACCTGCCATGGCCCATTCGCTTCTCTTCCATTTTCAGCTTTCTACCAAACTCTCTCTCTCTGGTTGCTTCTTTGTAAATCAAGTACAACAATCAGCATAGATGATAGATCTACGTCGTTTATGCTTTTCTCTGTTTTTCAATCTACGAAACTCTTTGTTATCGTTTTCTGACTGATTTAGATCCTTGTAGTTATTGTTATTACATATTTCACATAATTTTATTTTTATGTTTTGAGTTTTACTTGGTTTTTTCTAGATGCTTGCTTGTGTTTATGGGCATACCTGTATGTGTTCGTATTACCAATTTATCCGACCGACTATTATCAACTTTCCGATTTTCTCAATTTACCCGACAATTTCGAAATTAAAGTTTAACGAAAATATGTCTGGTAATTATCCAACTTTACCGACAAGGGTGTGTCGGTAATCGGAAATGCTATTTCCGACATTGACTTACCCGATATCCACCCCTATAAACATGGAACTAATCCTAATTTTAATAAAAGTCGAGCCTAATTTTTAATTTTTATAGTCCATGGGCCCTCTAGCCATCACTTAGTTTCATCCAAAGGGTATCCAAATTGATTAACCCATATAACAATTCATTTGAAAGGGTCCTGACCTTCCATAGGACCATATCCAATATTAGCAGTAGGTAAATAAACTTTGGACAAACCATATTTGCTTGAATGCACTCTAAGTTGTCATCTTCAAGTTGGGCATGCAAAATTCATCTTATGATTGAAATTGATTAATTCTATACTATCTGCTATTCAAAATTTTTGATTTTCTTTGTTCATCGCTCCGAAGGGAGTTATAAAATAGGTCCGTCAAGTTTTTAGAGCCCTTCTCTAGAAATGGGGATTACCATCAATGCTTTGAGGTATAATTAACTTCTCTTAACTATAAAACGGGTTTATTGTTTTTTTTTTTAAAGAACATACATTGAAGAAAATAGGAAAAAAAGACATTTGACAAAATTAAAAGGGGTGGATCTTTGCTACTACAAATGAGAAAAGATGGAGAATGAGTGAGAGAGTGTGAATGCAGCTAGAGTTCACTCTAGACGCAGTAGCGCAGTCCAATAAGCCATATGATGGGCGCAGAAGTTTACATTTCTGTGAACTTTCCTAACCTTCCAATAGGTACAAGAAGGATCCAGTCTTGAACAATGGAAGGATGAAGAAGCGCCATAATTACTACTTGAGAGTTACCTTCCAGCGTGGAAACTGTAAATTTCAATGAGATTGCCAGTGCCTCTCCATAAGTAGAATCGCACAAAGGGTTAATATAAGAGGTAACCTTAAGTATATTATCAATGGAGTCTCGTCAGACAACACTTTGAGCTGTAAAAGAGTTTATAATGATTGTGTCAAGATTGATCTTGAAAGAGTTTATTGTTGAAGAATTAATTGGTTGGATACCATACTCCAATCAACATAATCTGCAATGGGAAGGAAAACAAGTACAAAATACCTTATTGGAGGTGGAGGGGGGGCGGGGCGGTGGGTGTGGCAAATAATTTAAAAGGTTAGGATTTACTTTGTGAAGAAGAATTTAAAACGTTGTTTAAAGAGAGAACGGTGAGTCGGTGAGTGCTTTGTTTCTATGAAGAGAGAGATGTTAGACACATCAGCATTGTTATGCAATTTGTTATACAAATAACATATATCTTTCGGTGAATTGTTTCCCGCGTTTTGGGGAAAATTACAATCAAATCGCAATAATATTTTTGTTCCCAAGGACAAATATATTGATAAAAATTTAAAATAGAAATTAATCTTCAAAACATAAAATATAATTTTTATATTTATATTACATTAGAAATTTTTTTTAAAAAAAAAAAAATTTCAAAACACATTAACAAATATATCTAATTTGATAAAGTCTAAATTCGAATTTTAGGGAAGTATGTGGTTTGGAAGCATGTCTACGTTATTTATGTTTTGAATAAATTCACTAATTATAGTAAATTTATGTCAGAGTTAAAAGCTAAGTAAAATCATTATCACGACAGCTGGCAATCAGACCGAGCGAGACTTGCCCTTACACGCCGTCAATTACGGGCGGCACCACTCAACTTGTACATTCTCCCTCCCAATATCTTAACAGTGTTAACACGTGATGGATAGCGAAAAACCCGATAAATCCGAAACTCGACCAGGGACATTTTCGTAAACGAGAAAAGAAAAAGGCCAAAACAAACTTCCCTCCCATAGTTATCCCCGCAATTTCCTACGTCCTTCGTGTCATCCTCGCGGATCCAATCCCAGCCGTCCATCTTCAAACCCTAGCACAATTGCGATTTTCCATTCAAATCTCTCCCCCCCCCCCCCCACTCTCCTTAAATAATAATTGAGAGAGAGAGGGGGGCAGAGAGAGAAACTCAAAACGCAAAGAGAGAGAGACAGAGAGAGGGTGTTCAAAACGCAAAGAGAGAGAGACAGAGAGAGGGTGTTCGGATTGGTTTTCCGAATTGCAGTTTGGAAAGAGGGATTGAGATTTGAGACTCCGAGAGGTTTGAGTTGTGGGATGGAAAGGTTGGTGGCGGCCGGAGAAACGACGTCGCCGTCGGAGTACGTGAGCTGGGAGGAGGTACTCGTGTCGAGCGACAAGGGGAGGAGAGAGGTTCATTACTTTCTGAAGAGGAGGGATGGAGCGTCAGATCTGGCGGTGATAGGGAAGGAGAAGAGCCTGAGGCACATGTCGTACCACTATGCGATTAGGGACCGAGCGCTCCTTCCCTCTTCTTCGTCGCTCTCGAAGCTCAAGTCTCGCAGAGAGGTCGTTGATTGGCTCAGCTTCATCGTTTCAGGTGCATATCCATACCCATCTCTCTCTCCTTTTGCTTTTCAGAAATTGTCTTAGGCTTTTTTCCCCGTTCCATGGGTTTCTTTGGGGGGTTCTGAGATTCGTTTGATTGAAGAAGAAAATACGAGTCTTGGTGTTGTTTGTCGTGTTTTTCTATTCAATTCAGTTTGTCTCTGTGGGAAGGTTTTTTTTTTTGGAGTAAATTTGCCAGATCTGAGCGGGTATGATGAAGGTATATATAATTACATGGCTTTTTTTTTTTGATATTTTGTTGGGAATTTTCTCCTTCAGATCCTTCTCGTAATTTCCAAGTCAACAATTTGATGGAATTTGGGTGCGGTTTATTGCAATCAGATTTCTTAGAGGAATTGGTTTTTGCAGAAGATCCATTTTTTTTAAGGTTTCTAATTGGTGAAGAAGCCATATTGGGTCTCCATTTCTGATCTCTGAGATGTGGAAACTTTCTGGGTTTCTGTTTGTTTGGACGGAAAGTATCAAACTTCTAGGGGTTTTGCATGTTTTTTCAATGTTTCCCTACCTTTTTCCGTATTTATTTTTCGAATCAGAGCGTCTTCCGTAATCTAGAGAACTCCAGACCCACGTGAATTTTCTTAGAGCCACAACCCTGAGTATTGTGCGGGGCTTTTTTTTTTGTTCATTTTGCTTCCACGTCTGCCTGTATTATCTACCATGTCTATGAGTTAATCTTCTGGGCGTTCGCGTTATAATGAACTGACTGTGATCTGGGCTGCAGGATTCAATTTTTTAAAGAGCTGGTTGAGAGCCTCGGAATCCTTATGCTTCCAAAATTTCTAGGTTAAGATCTTTCATGGTCAAATTTTAATCATTTCATCGTTAATAATATTTCCTATGTATGTCTCGGTTTATTCAGTTTTTCTGTTCCTAGTCAATCCTAAACTCTTCCGCTGTTTCTCTTTACATTTTTCTCTGGGTTTTATTTTCCCACGTGAAGTGTGTATATGTTGATACTCTGGTTGCGTATGTTCTTAAATATAGATTCAGATTTATTATTGATGTTTTCTTATGATTTTTCTTCATAAAAATTAAAGTTGGTTTTAATTGAATTCATTTATAAATCAGATTCACCACCTCGACATCAAGACACATCCCATTTGGCCGGTGTCTTTTTGGATGGTAAAGATGCTTGTGAGTTGGATGTTCAAACCTTGAAGGTAGGAATGATGCAACTGGTTTATGATTTTCTGTCTATCTGATACTTTTTAAGGGATTTATTTTTATATGATTGTCAATTCATTTAATTTTTGTTCCAGGACAACCATTTGAAGAAGCTGGGCCATTATACTAAAGAATTTCAATGGTTAGGTTCTCCTTGGACTTGCAAGAAAAAACGGAGGCATTATCAGTCTTTTCGCAGAAATAGTGTCAAAATCTCTGTGAGTGTTCCTTTCCTCATCTTATGTGGCGTTTTTAATTTATATCCATGTAGGTTGTGTGCAGACCATTTTTAGGATATATTCTTTGGTTATGGTTCTTCTGTCATGTTACTCATTGCATACTCTCTTATCTCCTCTTCTCTTCTAAATCTGTTAGGTTTATGACTTTGTACATGTTTTAGCGGAAGAGGATAAACGTCTTGTAGCTCACCTAGAAGACATGTACGAGGACTCTCGAGGCAACAAGATGGTTGTGGTACGATGGTTTCATAAAATTGATGAGGTTGGTATTATTTTGCCTCACAATTTTAATGACAGAGAGATTTTCTTTTCTCTTTGTCTTCAAGATCTCAGTATTGAATGCATCGATGGATTGGCTACCGTACTCAGTCCCCAACATTTTGAGAAATTTCTGAATGAGGCTACACATACTCGGTTGGAACCATTTGTTTGCTTCAAGCAGTTTGAAAATGATGATGTCAAGCCCTTTGACATAACACAAGTTAAAGGTTACTGGAAACAGGAAATACTCATATATATGTACACTCTTTCTCCTTCAAATGCTCATGGGAATTCTCAGCATTTTGATGGCCTGAAAGCTGAAGAAAATGTCAATGATACCATCGGGATCAGACCTAAAAAGAGGCTTTGCCGGTCAAAAGAAGATGTGCACTTGCAATTCACTAACAGAATAGAGCCAATGCATGCAACATTGGTGGATGTTAACAATTTATGCAACAGTGGCATTGATAGAAAAAGTGAAACTGAAATATGCAGTATAGGTGGTCGAGGTTCTGCTGCCATTTTATCCAAAGGAGATGTAAATCAGAACCCTCTGCAGTATTTAACTGTAGGTTCTCAAGTGGAAGTTCTCTCTCAAGACAGTGGTATTAGAGGGTGCTGGTTTAGAGCTTTGATAATCAAGAAGCACAAAGATAAGGTGAAGGTTCAATACAAAGATATTCTGGATGCCACTGATGAAGCCAAAAAACTTGAGGTATGCAGTCATTTTAACCATCGTATGATTTCTTTTCTTTTCTTTTCTTTCTTTATGAAATCATGACAATGTCATCCCATATTCATTGACCTTGCTAAATAGTTTCCTATTTGATGTTGAAGGAATGGATTTTAGCATCCAGGGTTGCAGCTCTTGATCATCTGGGCCTCCGAATTTCTGGGAGGACAACTGTTCGGCCACCTCCACAGTCTAATAAAGGCATAGTTTCGTGGGCTGTCGAAGTTGGGGCTGTTGTTGATGTGTGGCGGCATGATGGGTGGTGGGAAGGCATTGTAATAAAGAAGGAATCTGAAGATAAACTACATGTCTATTTTCCAGGTTTGCATATGATTTACTCCCTCAAGATATATTGCAGATTTCCTCCCTCACATGGTACCCTGGTTGCGCCTCCCCCCCCCACCCCCCCCCCAAAAAAAAAATGCCCACACAAATATTTCCATCTTCTTTAAATGCACTATACTTTTGTTCAGCTTTTATTTTCTGATTATTAATTTCTTACTGGCGGTGCAGGAGAAAAGCAGGAATCAATATTTGGCCGTGTTGACTTGAGACATTCCCAAGAATGGTTGGGAAGTGGGTGGAAAGATGTAAAGGACAGACCGGACCTTGTTAACCTAATATTAGCTAGCTTAGAAACAAAGCCAGTTGCAGGGGAAATTTCTGATGGCAAATCTGCCCAATCAACCGATCCTTATAGCAGACATTCAAGGCAAGATGAAATTGGGTCTAGTGATTTTCGTTTGGACTCTGAAGATGACAAGGCAAAATTGTTGGAGGCAGTTCGAGATCTCTCAAAGGATGATTATCTTGCTCGGTTAAGATGGAAGTCATCGAGGAAGAGAAGACGCGGTGGTGGAATCTCTGTCCAGAAGCTGCGCAGCAGTTACAATGATAGTAAAATCATGTCGTGTGAGAGATTTTTGATTCCCACATCGATGAAGGTGGATCATGAGAACTGCAAGTACATGGGTGATTCTCTTTTCAGTACTTCGGTTGTGTCGACTCTAACAAGCTTGGTTATGTCTATGTGACTGGTTGATTTTGTTGGGATAGTCTAGTTTTCCACTATTTTTTTCCTTTCCGAAGTATATATATATATATATATATGCCCATTTTTGCATCTTTTTGATGCTTTACCCTTTCTATGGCCTTGTCGTTCTCCCAGCAACGTCATCCTGGAAAGTTTTCTGAGTCATGTCATCCAAGTTGTCTTAGTTTCTGTATTTATATGTAACAATAGCCTGATGGGGGAGCCATAAAACCCTGCATATTTCAGGTAGAAATTTTGGGTGCAGTAGAATAACCTCGTAGAGCTCTAACTTCCTTTGCATAACTTTGTCTTTCTTGAGCGTGGGTATGGGAGGCTTTCTGCTCAATGTAATTTTGTATAACCTTGCTTGGAAAATAAATTTACTTATTACATCTTGTTCGAATTTTTAGCTCCCTAAGATGCATTTGTGGATTCCACATTATAAATGTTTTTCTGACGTTTTTTATTTTATATTTCAGTGGAACGGTTTTAGGCCATGTTTTGTATGTGAAATAATTTCAGGGGTAGGTGGATTCTTGACCCTGGGTTACTTGGAATAAGTGGGACCTGTAGTCTTCCTTTCTTTGGGGGCTGTCTGCGTATAATTTGGAGAAGGGTCAGAGAAAGGGTCCGATTTTGAGACAAAATAAAGTTGAAAAAGATGTATTTGATGGTTTGACTTTCTAAGGTAAAATTAGAAAAAATTGGATAAAATTTGATTTGTTTTTGAAAAATTGTGAATACTCATAAAATTTATTTCCAAAAATCAATGCATCCAAACATCCTTATTTATCCATCATTTTGAGGGTGTGTGATAACCTAAAAGGGTACTACCAATCTCTTTCTTCTGTTTGCTAATTGGCATTGTTATATCAAGTTTAATTTATAGTATTATTTATTTTATTTTACATTTCAATCGTACGCCTTAGAGTGCTTGTGAGAGGCGTTGTCTTTAGGTTGTCAGGGCAAAACTTTACCCTCCAATTAGGGTTGTAAGCGAGCAGAGCTACTCATGTACAGGGTCGGCTTGGATTAGTTCAGTTCGAGATCGGTTTGTTTATTAAAAACGAATAGAACTTAAACAAAAAATTAAGGCTTGTATAAATTTAGGATTGGCTCGACTCGTATAACATCATTTTTATTATTTTTATTTTTAACTTTGTAATGAAAATATATCGAGTATTTAAAAAAAAAAGTTCTTCGTAATGTAATATATATAAGTTGAATTATTGTAATTATGAGTCTGGATATAAATATGAGTGTATTTGTTTGTATATGGATGTATAAATATATTATAAGATAAACATGTGAAATTGAGATTATATTATTTAAGATTTGAGTTAATTTCTCTAATTACTCAAACTATAAATTTTAACCATAATTATATAACTACTAATTAGTATTAATTTTAAAAAAAAATTAAACAATCACAACATTTACTTTATATATGGAATGACTAAATAAATTGAATAGTCCGTCAACAAGTTCGAGTTCGTTAAAAAGAGATTATCTGGTTCGGTGATAAGCTCGAACTCAAATCGTGTTCGGAAAAAAAATAAATTAAACGAACCGAGTTTGAACATTCAATACTCAGCTCGGTTCGATTACAGCCCTATCGTCAATGGTCATCACATGGCCCGACCTATGCTTTACTTTGGTCTTGATATGCTCACAATTCATTGGAAAGATGATCATTACAATTCTCTCATCAAATTAAACAGAAAGGGCTTGTCCGTGCCATATGAATCTTGAATTTTAGACTATCTAAATAAGTGGGTCTTGTAATCTTCATTTTTATAGGATTGTCTAAATTAGTTGTAGTCTCATCCATCTCGTTTGAGGATGATGGGGATGGCATATTTATATAACTTTGCAAGCATCATTGCCATTATTATATTTTGTCTATGGGTTCATTATTTAATAATTAGAACGAGTAATGGTCATTCAGTTTGCGTGTCACGTTGGGTTTGTCTTGTTCCCATTTGATTGAGTTCTCTATTGAGCAACTTCAACTTCACTTTCTTTAGCATAAACATCAGGCATTTTGCATGCTGCTGATGTGTATGCCGAATCTATGCAAACCCCCCGCCAATCGGCCGGTGGAAAAAACATGATTATTGAATGGATATTATTCATGTATACATTTCTTTCTTTTCTTTTTCGTGTTTACTTGTCTTATTGTTAACTTTTATACAAACATAGATTACAGTGTAATATTTAAGGTATTGTATGCAAAGTAATATATTTAATCTATCCCTTTTATAACAGGACAACAAATAAGACAGATATGTGTGGTTTTCTTTACATACAGGTCATAAAGAGAGTCGTTGAGTGACCGTAGTAGTTTGAGCGTAGCCTAATCAAGAGGTAATAATTTGTATTTTGTGTTGAGACATTGATATAAGATAATATAAATTAATTATAATTCGACCTATTTAATTAAACCGATTAGACCCATCGGTCAATCGTAACCAAATAATTTAGTGTCGATTCGTTTCGGAATTTGCGATCTTATAAAATATTACAGGCTCTAACTGAACCGCCCAATTGCTATTGCGTGGCTTGTGCGCGATGCAACCCACCGCTCTCTTTTTTAGGGCCGTTCATTTAAATGAACTGGTCGTATTAGATGGTGCAGGGAATCTCAATTCGATTATGACGTGGATAGAAACTGTCCAGATTAACGGTTCTCTAATTGAAAACTTTTTGGATGGAAGATAGCCTAACGGTCACTTGTTTGACTATGGTTTCCTTTTTTTGACAACCCACAAGCAAGGATCCAACGGGCATATTGGAACCTTTTTGGCAATTTTAGTAAAAGTAGCTCAAATTTTCGTTTGCTTACGGCCGGAGATTTGATGAATGATGATTATTGGTAAAAAGTAGACACGGAGAAACAAGCGAAAGCCCACCAAAGTTGTCAAAAACCCCACGCCAAGCCGAAGGATTGGCTCTCTCCACGCTCTCTGACATAATTGATCTGATCCGTTGAACTAACAGTGATTAAGAAAGAGTTTGGTCTTATAAGCAACATCGTTAATTCTGGACATTGAAAATTCTCCAACAGTACTATGTGGGGCCCGTGTTCGTGAGTGAAGCAACTATGACAAGTTTGACAACTATGCATAGGGTGAGACCTTTTCGCTTTACCAAGCTAGTTTGTCATGGTCCAATGTCCATTATCCTGGTCTTGTTGTTCTCCAACCTCTGAAAGTGAAGCATCTCAAGCGATGGGATTGCTCCATCAGTATGGCTGGAGCTGTTCATAGATCTTTTTCAACTTATCTCTGTCTCTCTCTCTGCAGTTAGGATTGAACCTGATACCTTATTTGCGTTATATGAGGGCCCTGCTCTGTTTGAATGGTTACATAACGAAGGCATGATGGCTCTTGTTGATCAGCAGAAGAAGGGGCTTCCAGGAACTGGGATAAGAAAGTCGGAGAGTTTCCTGCTTTCTGAAACCAGCCTTGCCTCTCTTGAATCTTTAACCATGCCTCTTGTTTGTACTCTCTCTCCCTCTCTTTGTCTCTCATTCTGCTGTGTAAATTTCACTGGTTTATCGACTTATGCATGGTGTTTGTCCTGAGCAGGTCCAGGAAGTTGTTCTCTCGGCAGATATTCGATGTGCAGAATGTCAGAAGAGAGTGGCTGACATAATGGCGAGAATGAATGGTGAGATTTCCGTAAGGCCTTCCATTGATTATGCATGGATTTTGAACACAAAGGAAATTAATTTCTCCTACCCATTTTGGAGGAAAATTTGTCATTGTTGGAAATTCTTCATGTATTGGGTTGGGGGTTTGGAGGGGAAAGCTCATAATTAGACATCTTATTTTCATCTTTTGAAATGGAAAGTTTCCCTTTACTTTTTTTTTTTCTCCTAAGAAGTAGGTGGTCTTGACTCCTAATTGCAGGCCTACTTTTCTCTAGTAGACATAACATGTGATTTTGCTTGAAGTTGGAGGAAACAATAACTGTTCTACAAAAAACATTTATTACAGCTTGATGACTTGTCATTTTTCTTGGAACTCTGCTTCCAGGCACATCCTCATATAAACACACCTGCTGCTCTTCTTAAATTGGTTAGTGGATATTTGCCAAAAAAAGAAGAAAGAAAGAAAGAAAATGATGGAATTATATGATTAAGCTTTATCAATAATTCCTAGTTAATGCATACTTTAAGACTGATTCTTGATTACATGCATGGTCTAGATATCCTAATGCCGTGATTTACGCTTTGGGAGTTCTGAATGCAGAAATTAATTGTAGGCACATTCCATAGTTTATGTCTGAATACTTATGATCCTTGTAACTTTTTTATTCGGGGCATTCTCGATAATCAAGTTGCATTGTGTGTAATGAGTTGGATGGAATAAGTTAAGATTGAATCAATGGATCCAAAGATGAATTTGATTGTGATAATGATATTGTCTTAAAAGTAGTGTAGGAAGCATCTTGATGTAGTACTCATCCTTTGGCAGGGACAGAGTCGGTGGTGGTGAATGTTTTGGAAAAGAAGGTGACACTAACAAGTAGATATGCAGGTATTGGTAAATCATCCACGCAGCAAGTTGCTGCCGTATGTAGGAATCCTCTTGACAAAGTCGCCATGATTAGACGGATATTCCGCTCTTCTCGCCGTTGATTGATTACAAGCCAGAAAGGATCCAAGACGCCAAAGAAAATTTGTTGTATAATAATACTTCTAAGTAGGCCATGTATATAAGTTTCAAGTTACATTGATGATCCAATAAATCAATTCTGTAGACTGTAGTTCTCTTTATGTGTAAACATTTTTTGCAGTTGGTTTATGAGTTTGCTTGGGTTTAAAGAGAGAGAGATATGCATTGAGTTTTGTGCAATATAAAACCTTTAGAAAGAAGAAACAGATGCGAGATGCTTCGTTGTGTTGCTTGAGGTAATCCAGAAACCGTGGCACATAAAGGAAGTAATGGTTGCCGTTTTCACTTCAACATGAAATATATAAGGCTTGAACGTTAAGTTAGGGATAATAAGGTAGTAGTTAATAGACGAAATCCTCTTTCTCCACCTGAACAGAATCAGATTCCAAAATGAAGGAGAAGAATTTCCAACAGACAATCCAAAAGTAGAAATATATTAATATATGATCAGTATGGTCTAGTCTTCCATATTCTCAACTCCCATCAATTCTTTTCCTGTAGCTTTTTTGAGTCATAAAAAATGACGAAAACAGTGGTGCCAAATCCTGCCAATTCCCTCCTCTTCATGCCAGGAAAGGCAAGTTCTTGAGCATCTTCAAAAACTCCCTTTCCCCCCTTTATTCTCAAAACAAAATCAAATATTCTAACTAAGTTTCTATTTTCTCTGCATATTTGCAGTATTATTGCATGGTGATGAGGATCAACGTTGACTGCAATGCTTGTTGCAGGAAATTAAGGAGAATCATTCTAAACATGAAAGGTGAGTTTTTGTTTGATGAAATTCAAGTCACCATGTATAAACTCCAAGTTTTAATAACCTCTCTTCCATTTCATATTGAAGAAATAGAGTCGCATTTGATTGAGAAGCAGCAGCGCAGTGTATATGTAAGCGGGATATTTAGACCCTCGGATGTGGCAATAAAGATAAGAAAGAAGATGAACCGCAGAGTCGAAATTCTGGAAATTCAGGAGCTCAACGCCACCACGGAAGAAGGAGACCCAAATCAACAGGCTGGTGGCTAATTATTGCGATGATGGGTAGTTGCAAAGGTTGGGTTTCGGGAAATTCTTTCGATCCATCAATCTATTAGACTGATATATCGATTCATAGAACTTGGAGAGATTGCTGTAATCCTATCCCAGTATATATGAAAGCGGAAGTTCAACTTCCTTTATATATATATATATATATATTGGTTACCAACAATTTCTATTTTCATCGTGAACTTTGTATCGTTGTCGCATGGAATGGACACCACTCGAGTTTGTCTCCCCCTTCGGACACCAAATCTCCGTCACCTACTCCAACAGCAATTATGAGTACGAAAATGATGCAATTTTTTTTGGCGTTTTGTTGATTTGATCCGGGATATTCAACATTTCTAATTTTTTATTTTATTTTTTCCAAACGATATGGCTCAAACAATTCACTTGAAAAGTGTTGTGTACCAATTTGGAAAGACCAACATTTCCTAAAAATTGATTTAAGTTCATAACAATTATGAATGGGAAAGAGAGTAAATTCATCGTTAATTAAATTATGAAATGATGAAAAATCAAACAGAAGTAAAAGTAATGCTATACTTCACATACATTTATAATATTCATGTTACCCGCTAACATAATGTGTTTTTAGTGATTTACACGTTTAATTTTTTAAGTTGTTAAGATTGTAAGCTACTTAAAACACGGGCAGTCGGTGTGATATGAGTATGGATAATAACATATTTAAAAAGTAATTAACGATGTGACAACAAAGCAAAGAAAAAAGAAGAAGAAGAGATCGAGGAAGGTTGCTAGGTTGCTTTGGGGATGGCCTGCACCTTGTCTTATGCGATTTTCATAATTACATGTAAGAGACAAATTAGACATCAATTTCTTAACCATCTCATACCCATTTTCATATAATTAAGTTTCAAATTCACCATTAATTTGTAGGACCTAATGTAGATCATAAAAATTCAATAATAAATTTAAAAATGAGATAGATAAGAGATGTGTAGTGGATGAATTTGTATAATTTATCTTACATATAAAATCACATACTCAATTAAAAATATATGTGAAAATTATATCATGAAAAATGCTACACAAATTCTGAAGTTTACACTTCAAAATGTTTCTTTTGATGTGACACTGAAAATCGCCATTGAATCTAAAATTTAATGGTGATCCAAAATCCAGTGGTGATTCATCCAAAATTCAATAGTGATTTTCATTGTTACGTCAATAAGTAAGAAATAATTTTTTTTTAACTCTATAAACCTATTTTAAGGGTTTTAGCCAGTCACTTTTTTAAACTTTGAAACAACAAACTCTCTAAATATTTATTTGCTTAAAGTAAATATTATTTTTTAATTATTCATAATAACTACTATGAATACCATTGTCTTTAAATAAATACTATTTTTCTCTACTTTGGCACGGTTTGCAATAAACATTATTAAAAAATTTATAACGTTGTCTTATTGGCTTTCCGAATCTAGAGAGAAAATATGACAAATGTTAAGTTTAACATTTGCTAAAGAACTTGCTATATGAGCCTATTTGTAGTTTTTGTTAAAATATAGAGAAAAAACTAAATATGAAAAGATCATTGTGAATGCTATAAGCATTTTGGAGTGTAAACCTAGGAATTTGTGTAACATTTATCTTATATGATTTATATTATGGAATGACGCATGTCAGTCTTCCAAACTAATTTAAAGTAAAACTTTATTTTTTTTAGTAAGATTACGGTTGTCAATTTTTTACAGAAGCTGCAAAACGAAGTTAACGGGTTACAATTGACAAATCTGACCCATTTAATTAAATGAATAAAGTTAATGCTGACCTATATAATCTTATACTAATGTATTGACACGATTCGAATCCGATACACGACATTTAAGGTTAATAACTTGGAATGTGACTCCTAAAATCGACACGAATCTAATACAAATTTAATAAATTAACGCGGAGAGATTTAACATATTTAATTACATAAGTCGAATAAGTCGAATATCATTACTGATCTATATAATATAGTACTCATATTTCAATATGGTCCGAACCAAATACGTGAGTTACCAAGGGAGAAAAGGGGGTGGGTACATGGAGTCGTCATAGACTGTTTACGTCGACAATATTACGGGCACGTGCTTCATAAGGCGCGTCCGACCCGGATTGGCCCCATAGAAACCCAACCACTAGTTTTTTTTTTTTTTTTTAATAAATAATTTGCTCTCAAAAATATCTTCCCCTTCACAATTCTCTCTCAGCATTCTTCTTTGCTCTGAGAAACGCAAAGCAAAAAGTACCAAAATAAAAGAGGAAAGAAAAAACCCTAACCCTAGATTTGCTGCAGGACCACAATGGACACCGAATCCCATGACTCCCGTCTCAAGAACCGGCGGTCCTCCTCGCCGGAAGACGAGGCCGAGAGGTCATCGAAGCGCCACAAGCACCGTCACCGGCACCACCACCACCGTCACCGCAGCAAGAAGCACGAAGAGAAGACCGAGCGCGAGGGTGAGGATATTAACCTTCCTCCTCCTCCTCCTGTGGCTGTTAACATTACTCGTCCTGATGACGACGTGGAGGAGGGTGAGATTCTCGAAGAGGAGGGTTTCGGTGGTGGCGAGATTGAGGAGAAAAGATTTGATTCGGATGATGAGTCTGGGGAAATCAAGTCCGTTGGTCTTCGGGACGAATCTGATAAGCGAAATCTGGTGTGTTCCGATTGCCCCCTATCGCATAATTATTATTATTATTTTTAATTATGATTTGCTTTCAGTTTGGCTGCTGAGAAAACTTTACGACTTCGAGACTGTGACTGGTTTTTGTGTTGTTTTCAGTTCAGAAAATTGAGATTTCTAAAAGAAAGTGCATTTCAGTTGTTTGATTGGGTTTAAGGCAGTGGATTTTAAAAAATGACTATTTTTTATGTTTTAAATTTCAAAATTGTCTATCTATTCTCAGTGATCAGACAGGAATTTATGATGTTGTGATATTTGTATTTATAATAAATTTTACTTCGTGGGGGCTTGTTAGAGTGCCTGAGTCACTGTCTCATACATTATGTAAAGATCCTGCTTGCACTAGACGAACATGACTGAATTGCAAAAGAAGTTTCCCCTAGGCGTTTCAATGGAGACTGAGGGCTTACATTTAAATTTGTAAGAGCTGGTTACATGTTTTTGCTTATTTTGCATATAGTCTTACTGTGGTTTTTTATTTTTTATTTTTGCCTTTTGTTCTATTTGGGCGATATTTACTGCTAGTTTGTGCACTTAGTTTGTTCTCTGCATTAACTTCCAGGGACATCTTACTGAGCAACAGTCATCTGATCGCGAACCTAGTGTTCATATGGAAGAGAGTGTAGCGAAAAAGGGTAGAAATTCAAAGATATTGGCGGAGGACAAGAGCGAAGATGATTTGTTTACTAATTCGAGATTAGACAAGGAAGACAGAGCATTCCACTGGAGTCGTACCGGTACTAAGATTAACAATGAGGTTGGTTCTCCAAGAAATTCAAGTGTTGTGCCTCAAGATGAATTAATTTCTACAGTTAGCTCAGAGGATCATGTCAATGGGGATTTGGGTCGCAAATCCCGCAAAGAGGACAAGAAGAGGGAATCTCAGTCCCCATCTAAAGGAAGTAGCAGGCGAAAGAGGTATTATGATGATGATAAAGAGGGGGTTGATGGGAGCAAATTAAGCCATCGGAGCAAGTCGTCCTCTCAAAGCACCGGGGACCGTGGAGAATTCCATGCCAGGAGCAGATCTAGGTCAATTGATCATGCTAGGGAGAGATCTCGATCCCGTAGCATAAGAGAAGAGGAGACCCATTTGAAGAAAAGGCAATATTGTGATAATGCTGCCTCATCATATGCTAATAAAAGCAAGTCTTTGTATGAATCTGATGATGAAAGAATCGTTCGACAGAGTATGGATGGACGACATGGTACTAGAGATTTGATGAGAGATGAAGAAAGGGAACACACTACTAGTTACAGCAGATATACTGGAGAGGACAGGCACCGAAATCAGGGTACACAGGAGAGAGAGAGCAGCAGGGATAGGGACTTAAGAAGAGAGAAGGAACGAGAATGGATCATGAGGGACAGGGAGATGGACAGGGCTCATAGAAGGGAGAAAGAATGGGAAATGAGTAGAGACAGGGACAGGAAAAGGGAGATAGAACGTAGGAGCAGGGAAAGAGAGGTGGACAGGGATTGGAGAAGGGAGAAGGAAAGAGAGAAGATGAAGGACAGAGAGCCGGATAGGGATAGGAGCAGAGTCAGTGAAAGAGACAGAGATAGGGATAGAGAAAGGGATAAGGATAGGGAAAAAGTTAGGAGGGAGAGGGAGAGGCAAGATGATAGGAGTATGAATAAAGATAGGGAGAACTATGAAAATCTTGTGGATGGCTATGAAAATGGAGATAGATATAAACATTCTAGGCGCTTGAGACATGATGAAAAAGAATACAACCAGGATAGAACAAGAAATGCTGATTCAGCAAAGGCTCCTAGTTCTAAGAGTGATTTGTTGCAAGGAAATAGAGACAAGCCAAAAAGGTATTTCTTTTTTCGTCTTAAAGGCAGCTCTTCTGGTCTATCTGAAGAGCCCCCCCCACCACCCCACCCCCCACTCTTTTTTCATGGTGCAAGGTCTTCTTCCCTTCCCCTTCCTCCCCCCTCTCATATTGATGCATATTTTCAATTTTTTTTTGGATGCAGAGATGAAGATGAACAAGGAGACTACGAAGGGAATACATTGCAGTTTGCTGAGCAGGAAGAAGAGGATCTCAACAGAATCAAGGAGGAGAGTAGAAGGCGAAGGCAAGTCATACTAGAAAAATATAAGAGTCAGCAGTTACAGCAACCTAATGAGCCACAATCTGAAGATGTAGAGAAAGGTACTTTTCAATTGCTTTTTGGTATCCTATTGATATTTTGGTGCTATATTTGTGTAGTTTGAAGCTCAGATATTGGATGTTGACAAGTCATGAGAACTCTGCTTACTCAGATCAGTAAACCTTAAAAGTTGATACCTTTCATTGAACTTAAGCTTGTTAGCTTAACAAGTGCCACTTTCACAATTGGCAATGGATATCACATGCCATGTAATACTTGTTCCTCAAACTTGAAAACTTGTATATTAATGTCATTGTATGAGTGGGATCTTCAGTATGTGATTATAACAGTCACTAGAAGTGATTTGATTGTTACTTCTTAATACTTTACCTTTTTGGCAGTAACTAGTGATCCACACAAGAAAGTTGAGGTTCCAGTTATCTAGTTGTTTTAATGGTTTTTTCTCTGTGCTGGGTTCAGTTTTGGTCCTTATCCCTATGACTGTAGTTGTTGGAATTAAAGATTTCTGGAAAAAGGTTGGTAAACCTTTTGTTTAAATTGTTCAGCTTGATCAAATCCAGGCAAAGTTTGGCTGCTTAACATGTTTAGCATCATTATTCCTTTATTTTAATTGGCACAAAATTTATTTGCTAGGTAGATTTTGTAATATTACTTTCTAATCCCACAAATTATGTTTGTTGACTAGATAAGGAGCCTGCGCATGATCCTGATCAATCAAGTGCTATTAATGTTGTTCCAGAAGTTGGTGACGGTAGGACTGATGGTCTAGATGTCTATGTTGCTGAACCATCATTTTCTGTGGGGAAATCACCTCCACAAAATGGAGTTGCTGCTTTGGAGAAGACTTCCAGTGCTGGGGGGCTTGGAGAGGGTACTCCTAAGGTGTGTTTATTTCTCTAAAAAGCTTGTATTCATCCGTTTTTTGGATCGTATTTCTGAAATCTTCTGAACATGGTATTAATAGTTTTGGAAAACGTTGAGGCCTGTTTGGTAAACTGCTGAACAACTCTTTAGTTTTCAAACACTGAAAACTCTTCTCAAAATTGGTTTACCAAATGGATTTTCAAATTTGGCCCCACTACTAACACACTTTTCAAAACAAACTACAAAATTCTTCTAAAAAGGCCAACATTCCTAAAAAATATGACACAACATTGTTTTTTTTTTTTAAAAATAAAATTGTAAAGAATGGTGACAGTGGCCACTGCAGGGCCCCCACGTGGTGGTGGGCCCCGCGGTGGCAGCTAGTCTGATCTGGCGGCCTGGCGACCCCCGCCACAGTGGTGAAAGGTATTTTTGATTTTTTTTTTTAGCCACACATTAAAAGCGTGAGGAGCCCCTTTGTATCTTTGGACTACGGCTTATGTGTTCTCCTTATCTTTTAGCTTTCTTGATTTCCTTACTCGTTTCTCTAGTTAGGCGTTTCCTTTTGTATACTCCTAGTGTACTTAGGGGCGCCTCACACTTTTAATGAGAGTGGCTTATTACTTATAAAAAAAATATTTCTCAATTTTTATTTTTTACAAAACACTTCCAAAATTCGGCCAAACCAATTTTCAGATTTTCCAAATGTGGCCCCCATCAAATTATTTCTCAACTTTTGCCTTATCAAACCCCAAAACACTTCTCAAAATATTACCAAAGGGTCCCTTATTATTTTGATAAGTTTTTATTGATCTCCTGAACATTTTAAAATTTGAATTTTCCTTTTTTGTGGGGTTGGCTGAGTTATATGATTTTTATTTCTTTAATTTGTGCAGAGCGAGAGGTCAGATGACAAGTTCTGTGATGATATTTTTGGTGAGACACCGACAGGAGTCCGCAAATCGGTAAGTTTCATTGTTGTTGGTCCATTATTTAAAAGTGTATACTGTCTCTCATTGCTGCTTATTTGATTTGACATAATTCGATCTGAAATTTAGTTGTGAGTTTAATGAAGTAGTTTTCCTTCTCTCACCCTCTTTAATATATGTTTTCCTGATTACATACACTTATTATTGGTTCTAATACCTGTTATAGGCTTTGGAGGGTATTATATAAAGAATGAACAAATTGACCTGTTGTGACGGTTGGTTAACATTGTAGAGTTTCATTTTGTGTCTAACTTGTTTCGTAAGTTTTGTTAGTGTAGATGTCTAATTTTATTTTAATTATTTAGTTTATTTCTTTACCTGATTAATCTGCTCATTTGTGTTGTATGACATGAATAGTACTTTGATTTGTAATGAATTTTGATCTTTCTCAGATTTGATAAAACTAGTGAAGATGATGCATATCAATGTCTACCATTTATATCATTTACTTACACTTTAGGGTTCTGTATACTTATTCTATGCAGGGGAAAGAAGATGGTTTACGAATTGAGAGGAGTGGTCTTCATGACAACTGGGATGATGCAGAGGGGTATTATAGTAAGTATTAGATCAACCTTCTGTCATCTCTCCTTTTTATTGTTTTCCCTTTGTTAATTGTGCCTGAGACTTTTTGTGCATTGGTGTTTACTTGTGTGGGTCCATTCAGAAACATTTTCTGTTTTATCCCCTTTTCATTTATGGTTTACTTTTTGGTAAATTCTGAATTCAGACTTGGCCTATCTCATTATTCCATGAATATATCTTCTTATTCCTTGGTATTCATGCTTGCTGTAAGGAAATAAATTTTTTCACTTGCAGAACTACTACTTGTCAGTTTTTCTTTCTGTCATTTGTTTTGTAAAAAGGAAGGAAACAACACTCATACTTATGTCATCCTCTATCAAGTTCTTAAACGAAATTTACTTCCCCCTTCCAGTATAATATCATCTATCAGAAAGTTGCATGGTCTTTTTGGGCAACTGACCATATTGAGTATATTTTACTAGTAAATTAAAATGTCAAAGGTGGATTTTGATTCACCCCTTTTCTGGTTTAAATATATGTCTCAAAAAATCATAACTCCTATTTTGTTTCCTTACCTGAATAATTTTTTTCATTTTGTCCTTCCTACCGAGCAACATTTTGGAAGTGAATATAATTAAGAGATAACCTTTGTACTTGCCTGTCCTAGAGGAAAAAATTTCAAAAAAAACTTTGGAAGTAATTTCTGTGTTGTAGGTTTATCTATGCGTCAAAATTTTATGCCTTGTTAACCCTTTCCCCCTATTTTCTTTTGCTCTTCTCACGTAATCCTGATATTGATATGCAGGCTACCGGTTTGGTGAAATACTTGATGGCCGATATGAAGTTGTTGCTGCTCATGGTAAAGGTGTATTTTCTACTGTAGTTCGTGCAAAGAACCTTAAGGCTGGTAATGGTGAACCGGAAGAAGTGGCAATAAAAATTATACGTAGTAATGACACAATGTGAGTTACGATTTTCCTGCCCACTAGCCTGGGTGCTAATGGTTATCTTTTTCATTATGCTCATCCATTGTCAGGTCTCATTGTCTTGACACTTACTATTGCCTCTTCCTATGTGACATAGGTACAAGGCTGGTATGGATGAACTGGTCATATTAAAGAAACTAGTAGGTGCAGATCCAGATGACAAGCGCCATTGCGTTCGATTTCTTTCAAGTTTCAAGTACAGGAATCATCTTTGTTTAGTTTTTGAATCTCTTCATATGAATCTTCGTGAGGTTTTAAAGAAGTTTGGGCGCAATATTGGCCTTAAGCTAACTGCTGTTAGAGCATATGCGAAGCAACTTTTTATTGCTCTGAAGCATCTTAGAAATTGTGGTGTTCTTCATTGTGATATAAAGCCGGATAACATGTTGGTAGGTTTTTGGTACTCTTTCATGAGTGGCCTGGTTATTTAATTATTTATACTTCTAACCATATTTTTCTTTATATTCTTCAGGTAAATGAGGCAAAGAATGTGCTGAAGCTCTGTGACTTTGGCAATGCCATGTTTGCTGGTAAAAATGAGGTTACGCCATACCTTGTAAGCCGCTTTTATCGTGCCCCTGAAATAAGTAAGTTTTTTGCATGAGCTATTATTATTTATTTGGGTCAAAGGTATTCACCCTAACAATGTAATCATTTGCAATGTCCTCTCCTTAGAGTACATATATTTAAAATTAACTTTGTAATTAGAGATCAGTTTGTAATGTCCATCCCTTCTCCAAATCAGTGTCAAAATCAACAATTATTGGGGTGGGGTTGGGGGATATTACCAATTAATGGTATATTAATCTGTTAACTTTGGCAAGATTGGCGCATCCCTCCATTCCACCTACCCACAATTCTTTTTTATTTTGTCACTTATTTGGATGGTAGAGTGATATTGCAAATCATTATCAAATTAGGGTTTGCTAAAAAATTTGTAATTTAGGGTCTCCAAATGACCCCGCTGAAGAGGGATAGCAGAATCCTATTTATTCTATAAATAATGGAAAGGACTGTTACTGGCTGTTATATGTTAATGATTACTTTTTATTAAACTATGTCTGAAACTGGTAATATGTTTTTGGCATGTTTTTTGTTGCAGTTCTTGGCTTGCCTTATGATCATCCATTGGATATGTGGTCTGTGGGTTGCTGTGTGTACGAGCTTTATACAGGAAAGGTTCTTTTTCCAGGTCCTACAAACAATGACATGCTACGCCTTCACATGGAATTGAAGGGCCATTTCCCAAAGAAGATGCTTCGGAAGGCAAGTATTTGATATGTTTATCAGAGATGTAGCCCCAAATTTTCTTCTTAGAATTTTGAATCCTTTTCTTATGTGATTCAGTAATATGACATCTTGTTTTGGTCTTCTTTCTTGCTTGGAATTTTTCTTAGTGCAAGATATAATTGCAGAAGTTTTTATCCGCATATATGTTCCAAATTTGTATCTTTTCATGTTACTTTATGTGTCTGATATCTTCTGTGTTGGCTTTCTTCTTGCAGGGAGCATTTACTGATCAGAATTTTGATCAGGACTTGAATTTTCATGCTACAGAAGAGGATCCTGTCACAAAAAAGGTTTGCATTGCATTTCCAACATGTATTTATCTTATTTTTTTGATAAGTAGGTATTTATCTACTTCTAATCAATCATGGTATCTTTGTTTGTCTAATTGAGAGCTCACATTTGCCTGATATGCTAACTGAGATTTTAATTCCACCCTTTGCAGACTATAAAGCGGATGATTCTCAACATAAAGCCAAAAGATATCGGATCGATTATTACAGGCTCTCCTGGTGAGGATCCAAAGATGGTAGTCAATTTTAAAGATCTTCTAGAAAAAATTTTCGTGTTGGATCCAGACAAGAGGATGACAGTGTCACAAGCATTGACCCATCCATTCATCACGGGCAAGTGAATCATGTTGCTGATTTTATGACTCCAGAAAATGCTGTCCGCTAAATATTTGTACATTATGACCTAATTCATTTTCACTTTCTAATTACTGGGCATTATCTGTCTTCTCTGTTATGGCCTGAGAGCTTTCAACACAGTTTTGGCGGGGTTGAAGTCAAAATGGGGTGATGTTTGGTCTGGAGTACTCTTTGCTGGCGGGTTCTTTCATGGATTGTACTGTTTCTATCGTAAGACAACTTGCCGAAGGCGTTTTTTTTCCAATTGTAATCATCCTTGATTATGGCCATTGCGAAAAATCATTTATCTATTTTAATTTTTCTATAATGATTCTATTGTACTTCAACCTTGACTGCTGCTGTTGAATCTATGGGAAAATTAATAAGGAGGTAGATGTATCAATTCCCTATGAGTTGGTAGAATGTATTTTTTCTCCTGTTGGAATAGTGTATATCTTCTTTTTAAAGTACATTTTGTGTCTCTTGACTCGTGTATACTTCTCATTTTGGATATTAATTTTTTATTGGTTAAAGGCTTGCTGCTCTCCATTTCATATCATTTTTGTTTTCTCTTCTTTTTTTGTGGTGCTTTATTTGTGTTCTGGGTTCTGGAGAGTCTAATTTAGTTTTTCATTCAGGATGTCTGCCACTGCTTTGAGGCAACCCTCCAGTGTTTAGATGCTTAAAAGGCACCCAGGAGAAGGTACCTTGGTTTGTTTATGGGGTGATTATTGTGACAGCATTAAAAGTCAATATCTTGAATTCTGTTTCAATTTTTGTGTTCCTATTCGCTTTAGAAATAGTTACTGGATTTAAATGAAAATCCATAAATATATTATTTGATTGCTTTTTTTTTTTGTGTGTGTGTGTGTGTGATGGGGTGCGTGTGAGTGATATCTATTTGTGCTTGATATGGGTTAACATAATAAGAAAAAATTGCATTGAATTATAATATTTTGCTCATGCAGCTTGTGCTACAGAACTTTTTTTTTGATAAGTAGCTTGTGCTACAGAACTTGTGGTATACATGAACCAGCAGTTTTCAATAACTTGTCATATGTAAAAAAAAATAATTGATATAGTGTCATATTTGTCTCAGGAGTTTAATGTGTTTGTTAAACAACCCTTTATTGAGCACTTCTAATGTTTTATATAAAAAAAATTTATATTGGTTGCCTTCCCTTTAAATATATTCATATTTTGATGAAATTGTATTACATCTGATCCATGGTGTGGTCATTCTGGAGGCACTTGCACTGGAGGTTTACAGCTGCTGCCATGATGAAAGAGAATATATCGGTGAGTAATGCAGTTTGTAATTTCCTGTTGTTCTCCTTGTAGAATAGGTTAGAGGCAATCTATTTTGTTTTTTGTTGAAAAGATTCAATATCTTGACTCTTTACTTTTTTTTTGTTCAGGGTATGACCCCCATGCTTCTGCAATTCTTGTAAGCATTTTGAAATTCCATTTTCTTGTTTATCTTTGTCCATTTCAATACCATAATTGGTTCCTGATGTTAGATTTCATGTGACTTTCAATTTTTTTTTTAATTTTTTTTTAATTTTTTTTTGTGTGTGTGTGTGTGAGTTCCTTCTAGTTATTTGTTAAGCCCCATAGTTTGCATTTTTTGAGCAATAGATTTTTAATATTTGTGACCTTTGCCTTGTAATGTTAAAGCATAAGATTTGATAATTTACCCATTATAAGGCAAGGGATAAGCCTTAAGGTACAAAGTGCAACCACTTTTGGTTCTACTTATTTCTAAAATGTGTACTAGTGAAAATTGTAAAAAGGAGAGAATTTTTTTTTGATAAGTAATAAAATTAATCTCATTGAAAGCTTAAAGCGCGTCCTTAAGTACATAAGAAGTATACAAAAGGAACAACCTAACTAGAATAGGCAAAACGGAAAAGAAAAATACTGAAACTAATCGACAGAGGAAGACATAAACGCTGCCGTCCAAAGATTCAAAGTTTCAAAGAATATAGAAATAATTTCCCACATAGTCCTATCCTTGTCCTCAAAATTTCTGTCATTCATTTCCCTCACACCAAAAGAGGCACGTAGGTACCATTTTCCACACCGCAAAACTCCTGAGAATGATAAAAAATTAAGAAATAACTCAGATTCATACAATTTTTTTTGATGTGTTTTCACCAGGACAATCTTGTCCAAGACTTTGGGAAAGTCTCTGATATTACCCCATTGCAAATAAGTTATAGGCTTCAGTGTGAGGAAGACTAAATTGTGCTCTAGGCCTTGATTACTGGTCAAAAGAAGAGGTAGGCAGGTAGCAACAGAGATTATAAGGATTGCTGCGCCATTAGTATTTGTTGGTTTATAGGATAATGCTCTCCTGTACTTAATTTGGCTTCCTTTTTGAGGAACTTAATTGTTCTTCTATTGTATGATTGAAATAAAGGATTGAATGTTGTTTGATGGTATAACACCTTGTCCAAGAATTGAAATGGCTTAAAATAGCTCAACCCAAGTCTAGCCTAAGAACTGTGTCAGTTTGAAAGATCTCAAATCAAGTTGAAAATGTTGTTTGTTGGTGTCATAACCATTTCCCAGAACTGAACTAGCTTAAAATACCAGTCCATCTCTGTACAACAAATATGGAATACCAGATTTGCTACACAAGATAAATAAATAGTATATATGGTATACTCAACTGAACTCAACCACAGTTAATATCATGGACACATGATTGATGCCTGTGGCAAAAAAAAAAAGATTGATAAAAGTAAATATTCTAGTTGTAATGATAATGTAAGTTTCAGTTTGTATAGATTTTTTTTTTCTTTCTAATTAGTTTGTATAGACATTTGAATGTACATGTATCTTATTTTTGTAAATTTTTGTCATTCACTTTTTGTGGTTGCCATCACGTAATTTCAATATATTCTAGTGTTTTAGTTCAATGGTTTACTACAAGTCTGTTCCATTTTTCCATGATCGTTTATACTGTTGTTCCTTTTTGTTTTTTCTTATGTGTTTCATTTTTATTGGGAGTTGAATTTGCTGAATGCTTGGTACAATGTGGGGTTAGCTACCCAACTCTGTCTAGTGACTAATTCTCTTCTGTACGTGTTATTGGAATTGTATCTATAGTAATTTTTTAAGGTGTGGTATCCTTGATTAAAACGAGGTTCATCATCTTCCTGGACTTTCTAAACTTTTAACTCCTTGTGTATTGAACTAAAAACAAGCTGGCATGAAGAAAGTGACAGTGTCAGTGTCAGTTTGGACCATTGATATCAGACAAATTTGGAAACCTGCTGACTCAACCGTTGGGGTCTGAAAACTTGTGATTTTAGGGTGTGTTGTGGTGGTGGAAGCTGGAAAGGCTATAGGATTTGTAAATTGATTATTTTTCGTTTGAAGGCAATGCAGCATACCATGACAAGAGCGTAGTTTCCAGGAAAATTCTGATAGCTGTTTCTGACTAGGTGTCGATCTTGTATATTTTGTGTACCTGGTTGTGCTTTTGGGCTTTTTAATGATGTTTCGGTTACTTATAAATAAAGGTTAAGGTAGGTTTAATGGGGTATTTATTGGAGAAAATGTTGGGAATTCTTTGGATGTACATGTTTTAAATGATGCGAGACATGAGGTGTAGTTTGAGCTGAAAAGAGGTGAGAGAAGAGCGAGTTTTAAGGGGCTGTTATGGCCCTTATGCCACTGAATGGTTACTTGAGCTTTGTGAGTATATGAAGAGAAGAATAGTAGTGAAATAGAGGACGAGGGCACTGCAGTTATGGACATGGAGACGACAGCACACAACAGGGGCACATGTTTATAGCAAATTATAGAAAGTGTGACCAACATTGTGGTTGTGGGTGTGTCGCAAAAATTGAAACCAACATATAGAAATAAAATTGAGAAGTTAAAAATTAATTATAATTTGATGTTTTAGAATTGCTAACCTTTTGAGATAACTTTTTTTTTTTAATTTTTTTTTTTTTTATAAGTAATCGAGATATCATTAAAATTATAAGTCCTTTCCAGGTACACAAGATGTATACATGAGAAAATACCTAGCTAGAAGGAGAAAAAAGAACTAGGAAATTATGATATCACCCAAAAGAAATACAAAAGCCACTGTCTAAAGATACAGAGTATAGAAAAATAACTAAATTTCCTCCGAAGTCCTTTTACGATTTTCAAAACTTTTGTCATTCTTTTCCCTCCATGGACACCACAGAAAAGGTACGAAGGCACCATCTTTTATACAACAACACTTCAAGCTCTACTAGTATTCTACATAAGTCGACTAGACTTCTAGGCATAATCCAAGACAGCCTGAATCGACTAAAGAAAACATCCCTTAAGGCATCGACAACCTCACAACGGACAAGAAGATGGTCCACAGACTTTTCACTTATCAACCTTGATGACTTGTCGTTTTCTCATATTGTCCATGGTAGGGATCTTTTCTATGGTTGCCGACCAAGTGAAAAAGGTTGCCATCTAAGTAGTATGCCAAACACACTTCCATGGAAAATGAAAGCCATCATTGCGAACGATGACAATGTAGAAGGACTCAACAATGAACAACCTCTTTTGGAGGGAACTCACCAAAGCTTGTCTTCAACTTCCCGTATCGCTTTAGTTGAATACAACAACCTGAATAATGAGAAAAAAAGCATCCATGCCCCAGTCATGAGCCGCTCTAGCGAAACTTACCTCCATTGAGTGGAGCCGCCCGAAAGCTCCAAGTGAGTAGCAACAAAAGCTTCCTTCACATAAGTAATGCCAAGTAAATCTAGAAAGGCTTCCTTAAGGGGTAAATCCCCACACCATAGATCGTGCGAGAAACTAACTTTGGAGCCATTTCCTACCTCAATTTGGTATGTCTAGAGAACCTTCCCGAACCCGCCTAATATCCTTCCATAGACCCACTCTATATGTTCTAAGAGGCTCATTGGAACACCACCCACTCCACTAGCTGCCAAATTTAGAGACCACTACAATTCTCCACTAAGCCATTTTCCTAAGAGAGCTCGATTGAACTCCATTAAGTTTCGGACCCCCAATCCTTCTTCAGAGATCATAGAAGAAACCTTAGACCAGTTTACCAAGTGATATTTAAACTCTTCGCCAAGCCCACCTCATAAGAAATCACATTGAAACTTTTCAATATGGTTTGCCACACCAGCAAACCATAGGTAAATTGGAAAAAAATAAATGGGCATTTAACAGTTTATCTGCTTGAGTTAGCGATAGCCATTTAATAGTTCTTTATGTACACTATTTAATATACCTGTTTGGATAATATGGTCTGAAGAATGTCTTGGAATATTATAGTCTGGACATAGTAGATATCATTTATACTTCTGTTTTCCTTTCTGTAACCTAGGTTTAGCTTTTCCATCATCTAAAAAAATTAATCCAACTGGTGCTTGTAAAATAGATTTTTTAGAATGTTCTGTTATTATTATTAAATTACAGCCCTTAGTAAAATCCTATATTCAAAGATTGACCAAGATTTTTGTGATACTGTTTTTAACTCTAAATGTGTCAACCCTTAATAAATAGCCTATTGTTTATGATTGACTTTTCAATATTGTGCCTCCAAATAAGCTAGATGTCTTTGCTATTTCCTGCTCTCTTCTGCATTTTGCTTTGGTTGTCGCTGGTGTGTGTATGAGTGAGAGAGAGAGAGAGAGAGAGAGAGAGAGAGAGAGAGATTGTCCTGCGGATGTTAGATTGTTGATGTCCGTTCCAGCCGGCAATTTGAACAAGTATGATTCAGCAATGGCATCACTATTTCCAGCTTCCTCTTCTTGCTGCAATGTGGGGACTAATTGTGATTGGTGACCTTGCTTAATTCTTTCTCCTGTTGATTATTCACCACTAATTGTATCTGCTCTTGTAAGCTTTCTTGAGCCAATAAAACACTTAACTATATGCATGTTTGATGTAATCTATATTTAGTGTGGAATTACAAAAGAAGGTTTTAGTGATGCCGGTAGTACTTTTAAAGAGCAGGGTTTTATCTTCTTCTTTTTTGTTTCTTTTAAACTTGTACTCGCAATTGGTTGGATCGGGAATGGTTTTGACGATGCCAGTCCGGTGGTACAAATGCCCCTCTTCTGTTTTTATGCTCAATTAACATTTCCTTGGAAGTGTCGATGTGCATATACCATTGATAATAGGTGGGGAAGGTCTGGTCACAGCTGTTCATAACTTGTAAGGAATCTGTAACTACGTGAGGAAATGGAATTGGAGATGGACAAAATAAGTTCATAACTACGTGAGGAAATGGAATTGGAGATGGACTTTGACGTCCTAGCAGCAATATGTTCCAGAGGAACTCTGCGGGTTGATTTGGTAAATAGGAGAAAATCAGGAATCACTCGTTTGTTGCGGCTGGACCAAATAAGGTCACAGGCCGCCGAGGGAAGGACTTGAAAAAGATGGCCATTTTCCTTGGGTAGGTGGAGAGACTTAGCTGGGTTTAGTATGATCTTGATCCGGTATGTTGGATTGGAGATACCAAGTAATGTTAAGAGGCCAGAAGGATTCCCTCCAAATCACCTGAATTTTAGTATGTCCGGTATAAGTCTTCGAGTTTGTAATCCCAATTTACAGGGAATTGGATATCCGCTATTCCGAATTTGATTTAGACAAATTTAGGATGCGGGATTGGACGGATGGCACCTTCCTTCATACACTGGCAATAAGGGACAAAGAAGGTCCACGGTTGGGGAGGAGAAAAGATGAGACGCGGACCTTTGTAGGATGCAGATTCCATGCCACCTTCCATGGTAAAAGCGTAAGCGTCTCATTTAATTTGAGCTTCCAAGGGAAGTTAGGGGTTGGGGGTATCTGAGGTAAGCTTGACGGATGTATGCTAATTTAGTGGAGAAAGATCTGCTGGGGAAAGGGATCCAGACTAGTTTGTCAATTGTTGATGGGGATTCTAAGGTTAATTAACTTTGCAAGAGATGGATTCTTCAAACAAAGAAATTACCAGAGAAGAATTCTAGGATTTGGTGGAGGGTTGGATTAGATCAGAGATGGTGAGGTTCGGGAAATGGAGGATTTTTTGGGGTAGGCTTGAAGGAGGGGGGATATACTGCTAAAGAGATGGCATGATCCAGACTCTATGAGTGGTCTAACCTTTAAGATGCCTTTCTAATTCTAAGAGCAGCCTCCTGGGAATCTGGGATTGGAGCATATAAAAGGTCACCATTGCTCAAGTACTTAGTTTTAAAAAGAGAAAACCCAAAGGTTGTAATGTTTGGAATGAACTTCCAATACATTTTGGAGACAAGGAGGTTGCCATTAATCAGAACTGGGAATAAAGGGGCCGAGATGCATTTCTTAATCCAACTTGTCCAAATAAGAGCAGCAACCGAGATGGTTGAAGATGTATTACAAAAAGTTTCATTCAATTCTAACAAATGTATTTTTTCATGTCCATCTTGGTAGCCTTAAAACCACCTTTATTACGCTTGTTCCTGATTGTATGAAGGAGTTCATGGGCCAAGATTTAATTATCTTGGTTAGTTCTCCCTAACACTTTTGCCTACTAGTTGGGGCTATGAATTTTGGGAGCCGGGTCGACGAGTGGTTATCCAGAATTTCGGAAATAAGTTTGTAGCTGATGTTGCAGACTCATAGGCCATAAATGGTTGACAGTCCTGGATCCCACATGTTTAGTGATAACGGCAATGAAAGTGTGATTTTGCTCCTTAAGATTGGATAGAAATTAGTTACAAATTGGTTTGCAGTCAATTTTTTCAAATCAGTCTAATAAAGTGACGTGTCTATTAACATACAAGAAACGCATATTTTTTTTAATAGCATGTGTTTTTTGCATGTTTTTTTAGTAACATTAATAAGAAAGCAAGCGTTTCTCACATGCTTTAAGAACACGTTAGTTTGTTAATCTCAAGGGGTTGGCTCAAGTGGTAAGGGCATTGGACTTTGTGGTAGTCCCATGAGGTCTAATGTTTATATTCCTTTGGGTACAAACAATTTCTTGGAGTTAGCCTGCAGACGAAGTCGAAGTATTACTTAATTCGTGTGAATGGAGCATTTTACATGGATCCGAAGCTTACCTTAAGATTTCTATTCTTGAAGAAAGCATAGGGACAAATCTGTATTTTTTTTTTTAGTTGCAGGAGTGATTAGAGACATTTAATTACAATAACACGATCAATAATCCAAGTAGATCACTCAAAGAATTTTAGCTATTGAGTTGGCACACCTACTTAGATATTCTCAAAATCTGAACATAGAAATGTTCGAACAATCATGAAATAGCTATTCCCATAATCTGTTTTCCATTTCCAAAACTACGTAGAGATGAATCAATTGTTTATATGCGTGCATCTGTGAAGCGACAGTGATTTGAGGTGACAACTTAAAATCTCAACACACTTGGCATGCACCATAAGGGAAACTTGTATTTGAACATCATGGAAAGAAAATTGTGTGGTTAAAAAAAAGTGAAAATAGAAAAAAGCAGTGAAGTTTTCCTTGATAAAGTCCTGTCTGTATCTTTTGTCCATTCCTACCTACTACAAGCCTTCTTTTTGGTTTGGTGAGAATGGTAGCTAGATTTGAGATTTACATATTGGCCCCCCCCTCCTGAGGAGAGAATCAATTCCACCCTTACAATTAATTTTTTATAAATTTAATCTTACATTTATTCTTACTTGGTAAATATGTTGTCATAGTATTTAAAATTTTAAATGCCGTGGTTACATTTTGGAAGATTCGGAGTTTTTGCCCTTTTGACATGATGAAACTTATTAATATTACGAAAAATGATGATAATATTGTTAATACTTACGCCCTGTGTTACAAGAAAGAGTTTTGTTTCATTGTAGTCAAACATAATTTATGGGTAATGTAGATGGTGGGTACTCATTATTTGGCTTCAGCGTGGTGTTTCTTGGTTACGTGAATATCCCCAAACAAACCTTCCTTTCACAAGTAACAATCAGTATTAGTGAAGAGGATGTATTGGCAATTTGATGGTTGGGAATCGGGATGGTGTTCAGACTACTGAATAGATTATCCCACTTGCAGCTGAAAGTGAGGTGAGTTGAAATTGCATGTGCAAGTTGCAATTAATAAATCTATTAATTAGTGTTTTACATTTAATTAACAGAAGCTGCCCAGAAGCTTCTTCCCATCTAAGGGTTCAAATGGGAAGAAATTTTATGCAAGCTACAATCGGTGAATGTTTAATTAACTAGGGGTGGGGTTTCTGTGGTCCAACTCTAAGAATAGGTCTTGTTTTTTTTTTTAAGACTTTCTTGTAATATTCAATAAAGAAGCTATTAAGAAACTTCCCATATAAGGCTTCTGTTGAAAGAAAAATTATATTACAAGTAAACAGGATAAATGAGACTGTTTCGTTTAGAGGAAATGGGAAATAATATTTGAAGGTACATCCTCACCGTTCTTGCTTATTTTATTTCTTTTTTATTATATTTGTATATATTGAGAATGACCTGAAAAGAACGTATATATTTTATATATTAAGAATCTCAAACTTTCATTTTCTTTCCTTATAAAGTCTTCCATTTAATAATTGTGGTGTAAATTATGGAACTATATTTGATGGCTTGAAGTTCGAGAGGGGTTTCTATCGCAGGGAAAAAAAAAGTTGGAGAGGGTATTCAGTTTAATTCAAGCATAGCCAATTATAGTTCAAAACTCCCTAGTGACTTTTTTACATCAAGCAAAGAAACTAGAAGGGTACTCGGCCGGAGGGATCTTTCTGATTAAGAGATGTTACACATACTCCTACTCATACTTTCTGATGTGACACTAAAAATTATCATTATATCGAAAATTCAATAGTTATCTAATGGTAATTTTTAGTGCACACCATTAGATCAATATTATATTTTGGATCTAATTGTGATTTTTAATGCTACATCAAAGAGTGTGGGAACGAAAATATGTGAAACATTTCTCCTTTCCCACTACAAATAGGAAAAGAACGAAGAATGAAAAGAGTAAAGAAAATGCAGCCAGATATGAGATCGTACCTTGGTGATTTGTTAGTTGGAATGGGATCCTCTATGTTTTGAGGTCATATTCATGTTACAGAACTAATAATTTATATGTTATTACGGCATCACCTTTTACATCAAAACTACCATCTCTATAAAATTGCCATAAACTCGCTCGAGTTATTCTCTATTTGGGAAGCGAAGTTTTTGTTGTAAACTCACTAAAGCTACTATTGAGTAGGACCCCCCCCCCCCCCTCCAATGGGTTTTGCTTGCGAACCTCTTGCAGGCTCGAAAGAACCCGTTATAAATAACTGACCCTTTAAATTAGAACCGGCTCATTGCTTATGCGAATTAGTCGGGCTCCCAATGTGGAATAAGGTCCAAAATAGCAACAATATAATTAAGTTTTCTTTTTTAAAGGCTCAATTATAGTAAAGTGGTTAGTTAATGCTCTTTAATTAAGGCTCAAATTGTAAAAGAAAAATAATTACAAAGAATTAAATCCTAAAATATTTAGACTTTAAAGGAAAGGAAAAGAAAGAGAAACATAGAAAGTCCATCACATGAATGACTCCTAAAGCATTAACTAAACTCGTAATTGCGCTTGAAGTTAAAAGTTAAAACCAACATGTTGGCTAAGTTCGTTTATTAAAATTATATTTAAAATAAAGTAAAATGCAAATCAAATTCTACCTAAAGAAAAAAAAATATATGTAAGTAGCTTAACATAATATATGCCATCAGTTAAACTAAAATGTCTCATAACATAAATAAAATTAAGAGCAAAAAGCAAGAAGAATAATTTTTAAATAAAAACATATAAACTAAAAATTAAAATTAATCGCTTCAAAATCTATATCCTCTTGGTGGTGCTTAAAATAATCTCGATGGTACTGGCCTTCCTATTTATAAATTATAACCATCACGGCCAACTCAACCATAGGCTATTGTCTCTAAGAGATAGCTCAATCGATTAGGATCACGCCTCATAAAGCGGATGTCACTAGTTTGAATCTTTCATTCCTCTCTTACGTGGATATGGCAAAAAAAAATAAAAAACCATAAGCTGTATTTTTTCCTACTCGGCGTCGATCAAGATTCAAAGCTGGAGACGCGCGACAAAATAGTCTTTTCCATTTTTACCCTACGTACGTGAATTCAAGGATCCAAATGATAACGTGCTTAGCGCGTGACTCTAGATTCAAGATGGCCCCCCTTTGTGGAACCAGCCTCTATTCTTCCTCGAAGTTGACGTGCCAACCGCGTTTTCAGACCTCCGTTTCCTTTAGCTCCTCCTAGAGAAAGACTTCGCCCATAAGCCAAAGCTCATATACACACGTATTACGTGTATAGTCGGAGATAAAGACCCCCCCTCTCTCTCTCTCTCGTCATCACATAAAGGAGCAAACGAGCCAGGTCTCTTTTGCCTTCTTCGTGCGCTTACAGATCGAGCTCTCATTCTCGTTTGATCTCGATCCCTTTGCGCCTGCCAACACCGGCCACTTTCTTCGGCTGTTCTCATTGAGCAGGCAGCAGGCATGGGAAAGAAGCTTGATGCTCTTCTGGGTAGAACCTTCAAGGCCTCCAAGTTTAAGCCTGTTATCACTCTCGCTTTCTCTCGCCTCGCCGTCTTCAAGAACCAGCGCAAAGTCCGGTGCTCTCAAGACCGGTCCGACGTCGTTCAGCTCCTTCAGCTGGGTAGCCATGACCGTGCTCTTCTTCGTGTAAGCTTGGTTAACTCTTGAAGAGACTATGTAACTTATCTTCGTTTATTTTGTTAGTCTTTGGGTGGTATACAAAGTTTCGATTGCCTTTTTACAGGTTGAGCATGTGATCAAGGAACAGAATATGTTCGATGTGTACGTTATGATAGAGGACTATTGCAATCTTCTGATTGAGAGGCTCCACCTCGTTGAACAAGAAAGGTATATGTCGAAAAAATTACATTTTTTTCCGATAAAGTTAGTTTTTTTTTTTCCTTTGTTTTTTTATGGCGCGCATTTTTATTTTCTGTTTATTGATGGAGTGATTGGTCAACTTTTTTATGGTCATGCTTCTTTTTTGTATAGAGAGTGCCCCGATGAACTGAAGGAGGCAATCTCAGGCTTGATCTATGCGGCTTCCAGAGTCGGGGATTTCCCAGAGCTTCAAGAGATTCGTTCTACTCTTACATCCCGTTTTGGTAAAGAGTTTGCTGCTCGTGCCATTGATTTACGCAACAACTGTGGAGTAAATCTTAAGGTATATCCTTTTAGATGATTTTTTTTTTTTTTTTTTAAACATAAAAATGAAAATGAAAGTAGTTTTGATTATTTTGTGTTTGAAGTTGTTTGTTAATGCTTCTAAAAAAAGCAGAAAGTTTCTCCAAAATACATCGTGAAACGAGGCCATAAAATGTAAAAGAGAGCTGAACATAAAGAAAAATAGAGAACACAAGAATATGGGTACATCTTTACCATAGAAGTTAAGGTGTGGTAAACAATGCAAGGTATAAGAGCATTCCTAGTATCCTCATTAAATTTTACTCATCAAAGTAACTAAAAACTATTTTTCTCTATCTGAGCTACTTTTTAAAATTTTTTCAGCAGCCTTACCATTTAATTATTCACTATCACTATTCCATTTAAATAATATTTTTAGATTTCTTTATTCTTTCTCTATTTAATCATTTTATACAACAAGTTACCATACACATTCATGTTAAGAAATTCAAAGAAATTTTCATTTGCTTCTCAACCAAATTCAAGAAAGAAAGAAAGAAAAGATAAATGAAAGAACCACAAAGTTTATGTCAGGAATAAAGATATCTTCATGTCCATGAAATAAGGGCATCATCGTGTGAGAGAGATGGAAAATAGGAGAAGAAAATGGGAGAAAAAATAAAAAAAAATGTGCTGATCATGTGAGAGAAAAACAAAATTGGTGAGCGAATATTATTCATCAAAATTAATCCGTATTTTTACTCACCAAAACTTTTTGGTTAAAGTGGTGAGGCTGTTGTGAGTGGTTTTTTAGTGTTTTCATCAAATTGATTCACCAAAATAGCTACTAGCTAAGAATGCTTTAACAATCTTCATTTGGAAAAAAAAAATTAAAAAAAAAAAAGAAGAAGAAGAAGAACAAAAGAAAAGAAAAGAAAAGAACAAAAGAAGAAAAAAAAAAAAAAAAAAAAAAACAAACCTCTATACTTGCATATGGTGAAAAAATATTTGTAAAAATTAGCACCCTCTAGAATAAGATATTCGTACCATTTTATTTTATTTAATTATTTTTTATATGGTAAAACCATAGATAGGTGATGAAATTACTAAAGTTTTGGTCTATATAAGAGTTCGTATGGGCAAATATGCTTTCTTGCCTACATCAAGATAATAAAGAAAACGAGTACGTAGTTCTAAAATTTTCCCCTGATTATCTAGCTAGATAATTTATCACAGTTTTATGACATGTAGTATTGTATTTGTGTTGGGTTCCTATAGATGATAAATAAACTATCAACCAGGCAACCAAGCTTGGAGAGCAGAATGAAAGTGCTCAAAGAAATTGCATCCGAGAACAACATCGTTCTGCAACTTGAGGAAGCTGATTCTATTTCGACTGAGGTATGAAGTTTGAAGAGAAATAGGAATTGCAATATAAATGGTACAATAATTTAATTAAAATGTTGGCAACTGCTCACATGGCGTGTGGCTTGCTATTTGATATGTATGCAGGAAAACTTGGACGTGAACAAGAAGCAAAACCAGCCTGAGCCGAACACATCTGCCAATTCAGGCAGCACCAAGGTTGGGGATAATTTGCGAATTTCGCATGAAGAGATCAAAAAAGATGATGGGTTCTCTGATTCAATGAAAACTAGAAGAAAGTACAGGGATGTAGCTGACGCAGCTCAAGCAGCATTTGAGTCGGCTGCTTATGCAGCAGAAGCTGCAAGAGCTGCAGTGGAACTCTCTCGATCTGAACCGTATGATCCTGATGATCAGGGTAGTCCCAGTACTGGACAAGGCAAAGTATTGAACATGCATGGAATCACGAAGCCTGAATCTAAATCAGTAAATGAAGAAATGCACAGTGAATATCGAGCTGAAGAAATGAAACATAAAAATGCAGCAGAATTGAAGAGGTCAATCTCTGCTTCAAGCTCAGATTCAGCAGAAGACATTTCGATGGTGATCGCAATATCCTCAGATGATGCGATAGGTCAGGGTGATCCTTTTGACAAGTCATTGCATTTTGATGAGAGTGATAATGAGACTGAGAATGAACAAAGCAGCATACCGTCTCACAAGCAAATTCCTTCACGGTTTCAAGCTGGCCTAAAGGTGGAATCCGACCTTGGAAACCCAATAGGACATGCTGCAGAAGGATCTGGGGCGCATAGCGCACATCGTATAAACATAAAGAAAAGACCAATATCCGTCAGGACTAAACAAGTTCGCGGATACTGAAAAGGCGCCCTACTATATTTTGATATATATTCTGCAAGTTTGAGAGCTGTGGCAATATCAATCGATCGAGTGAGTCTATGTTAGCTTTCTTTATTTTTCTTCCATAAATTTTTCGTAAATGTATACTGGTGTTATCATTTGGACTGCAAGTGCCTGTTAATTTTTTCATTTTTTTGTTTTTGAGTGAGCTGAAAATTACTATTTCAAATAGTTAACAAGTGTGTAAGTTTATTTTTCCTTTATAATATCTAGTTTATACTCTGTATTTTATCTTTATCTTATGTTAGATAAAACACGTCGTCTTGAAATGATATTTACTTTAATGTTCATCAAGACATGCACTTTAATTAATTAGCAAGTCAGGCACCGTAGGTATCTCATGAGGCAAAAGAAGAGTCAATTTTCCTATATGTGTACAAGAAGGCAGCAAAAATCTGTGTCAGCACTGGTATTGCAACATGCATGCTTGTTACAAGATCTAAAACAATAAGCTATCTGCACTAATTCATTTACAAGCCTCCTTACGGTCTTAAAAGAAAACACAGATTTTACCAAAGATACATTCACGTGCAGATGGCACAACCGGTCTCAGTTATAAGGCTTTTAAGTTTAACTTGTACTCGGCGTGTGTTAAGAGGCACTTAGTGTGTTGTGTGCTACTATGTGAAATCCCGGTGATCCCCATGAACCAGAAGTTACAGCTTTCACATGATCCTAATAGTTTTAACAAAAAGCAGAAAACAAAAGAACACAATAGATCCCATCACTGCAAGTGCCTTCTTGAGTGTCAATGCACGGCCTAAAATCCACTTCAGATTAGAATAGTTCATCTGTTTACACAAGAACATCTTCATCAACTGAAACTAATGTAATAGTCAAGCAACATGACAGGCATGTGCTCAAAGACTAGATTCAATGTTTACAAGTGACTTCATGGGCATCAGTGCAGAGCATTCTAATTATGTACTAGCTAAGGCACATTACAAGTTATGTTAAGTTTCTGTTCTAGAAAAAAGTTAAAGCTCATTGGTCATCACAGGGTACATTAACAGAGGAATCGCTCATAATTGATCATTTTTCTTCATTGAAGTACATGGGGCCTTATGCTTAAAATTGTGGTAATATCTGAACTGTCATATTATGCATCATTGTAAAACAATAGTTTAGCGCTCAACACCTATGAGAAATCTAGATCTTAGAAGCATGCAGAATTTACATGTATTTTCCTTTTGCAACAGATTTTCCTCTAGGAAAACATCTTATACCCTTAAATCCTTGACCGAGGATGAAACACTTCATAAAATCACTGGCCTCTAGGACGCTTCTTACCACGTTGCACCAGGTCGCCATACGACTGCAAACTTATGCCAACATCTTCATCATATTCAATCCCGAGTTCCTCCTGCAAAAATTTGTACAACTATTAGAAGCTTCAGCAATCTTAAACGTGGATGCTTACTAGACATAAACAACGTTTATAACCTTAAACTCCTTGAGATCCTTGGGTGAGTTCTCGGTTATAGCATCCCACAGATCTTTGAACATCCTTTTACGCCTTCTCCAATGACTTACTTTCTCCAAGTACATGTCCTCAACTGCCTTGCGGTCTTCAGGCCTCACCAGGGTAACTCCTCCACGCAATTTGTCTAGTTTGTCCTCCATCTCCTTTACCTGATGCACAACTAAAATCTCCTAAGTATGTCCCATACTTCTTTGAAGATATATCTTACCCACTTCAATATGGAAAAGGCTTCAAAAATATCCACGTAACTTACCTCCCTTCTCAGTTTGGCTTCTCTGTCGCGTATCTGTTCCAGTGTCAAATTTGATTGCAAAGCTCTAATCTCTGCAACAACGGCGTATTTAAATTGTCACCTTACATGACATGACAGACCTTGTCCTCAAATATCTTTGTTTCCACATTAAAGTTCATGAAAGTTAAAGTTCAAAAAACAAAATCTTAAATCCAGAGCTAACATGTTCAAATAACCAAGACTAACACACCCAGATCACTTCTTACGAAACAAATAAAAACGGTGCGCAGAAGGTACCTCCCTCGACATCACTGATTGCTCTCCTTTGCTCTTGAAGCTGTTGCTGAAGCTTGTTATTTTCTTCCTTCATCCGATTAAGCTCTTCGCTGTTTGGAATGTCAAATCGGTCTTGTCGGGCCAGGTATATCTTCTGCTTACCATACTCCTTGAACGAAATCTGCCCGCTATCAGCCAGAGCATCCAGCACCTTTTGAATTGCCGCCTTCTTGAGATTAAACTTTTGCAACGAATCCGCCACATTTTGAGAATTTAATGGCTTGTTTTGCTGGACAAGAAAAAAAAAAATATATATATATATATATAACAGAAACTAAGATACAAATGAAAGCGTGAATACCTGATGTCTATGCTACTCTGCTCACAATAACTCATAGAACTATAATATTTGATACCATGTTAATTAATAATAAATTTAATCATTTAATTAATATTCTAAATCAAATTTAACAAATAGATTGCAAGGAAATTACTGTATTGGCATTTGATTAGCATGAGTAAGCTAAGCGGAATTACAGATTCAATTTCCTCAGCCGCGGAAGAATGGAAAACCTAACCTAAGACTCAGAAGGGAGCGTTATGCCTCGTTTGGCTACAGCGAAAAATAGTAGAAAGAGAACAAAAGAAATTCGGAAAGTTAGAGGTTCAATCGTTTCTTTTCCCGAAGTAAAATTATTGGGATTATACAAACTTTGGCAGGTAAATTTAGAGGTTCAGAGAAGAGGGAAAACAAGTAATGAGGCCTAAACGCAGACGTTTGGATAGAGGGCTGAAGAAAATGCTTACCTCGTTCACGAAGTTGAGAACGATAGCTGCAAAAAAAGTTATAAAGATATTTGAGAAAATCATCGAGGTTAAGTAAAATAACTTGAAAATTAGAAGAGAGAGAGGTTGCGGTACCTTCGGTGCTATCGGATCTGGGAGCCATTTGATCGGAAAGTCAAAGAAAATAGGCGGGAAATTTTCTGAAACGTTTTGTTTGTTTTTTTCCTTCTCCAAAGAAGTAGAAAAAGAGTTCTGTTTGGCGAGGACGAAGCTTCCCTGGGAAGGAGAATTACTGAGCCGAACGACACCGTTTGCTGGTTTAAAACGTTTTGTTTTAGGACTTTTTCTTTTTTCTTTTTTTTCCCGCTAAACTGAGCTTAATGAAATTCTTCCCAAGCAGTTTATTAAATTGAAATGGTTCTTTCAGCATGTATTTTTAATTCTCACCTATATTTATTACATGCTCTAAAGAAAAATATCATATTAATTAATTGATTGATTTTTTTTTAAAAAAAAATAGATAAATTTCATTCCAATTTCATTACGCAACTTTCACAAAATTCACAATTTGAGCAACGTTACCGTCTAAAAAGATTTGTCGTATCTCTAAAGAGAAATGATCCCTACACTCATTTCTCACAACAACTCCACAAAAACTGATGTAGTTAGTAATATTTTATTATTTTTTTACAAAAACAAAACAAAAAAATGATAAAATATTACAAGCCACATCAGCTTGTTGTGAGGCTGTTGTGAGAAATGAGTGTAGGGATCATTTCTCCTAACAAACATACCTATTAATCTTGTAACATAATAATATTTCCTTTTCTTTTAAAATCGACATTAATCTTGCAACCTAATAATTTTTTTTTTCCTTAAAGGAGGAGATCTATGAATTTTTTTGAAAGCGTAAGATCTGTGAAGGATTAGAAATGATATATAAAATATTTTTATTGCATAACTATCTTATAATGCCGATTTGACTGTCCAACCAATCATTTTTTTTTATTTAAAAAAAAAAAACTAATCCAAATGTCGTTTAAAAATATAGTTTTTAGCATTACAAGAAGAAAAATGCTACACACTTCCAAATGCACACCCCGTGACGTGCAATGGCACTAAAAATCACAATTAAACTTTGTATGAATCATTAATAAGTTTTAGCTTCAATATTAATTTTTCGTGCCACGTCAAAAAATGTTTATTTAAGAATGTGGGAATGAAAGTGTGTATAGAGATTTCTCTCTAAAGAATTATGTCACAGGGAGATCAAGTGCACTTCTACGGTATGTATCCTGCAGCGAGGCCTTGTCTTTCAAGTGAAGAAACCATGGACTCGTTTAGGACCTATAATGTTATCGCCCATGGCAACTCAACCTGGTACTACCACTGTTTTCTGCTGTTCTTCATTCTCTTATCAGATGCCCAGTTTCAGACCCTTCAAAACCTTACCTTTCGTCATGCCTAAAGCATTTTTTCTACATTCATACACCATTCTTGACCCAAAAAACAAACCCATAAGAAGAAATCAAAAAGTCACTTTTTCTGCAGCCCCAGAAACACTTACAGCTGAAAACGAAAGTTTAACCTCCACAACCTCAGAAGAACTTAATCCCTCCCAAGAAATTGAGGTCCAATTCTCCCCCTCTCTTTCTACTAGAGCTTATGCATGTAAGCGTGTATTTGTGGTGTGATCGAGTATGTGTTATTGTCTGAATTTTGTGGGTTCTTGAACTTTTAGAAAGCTGAGGTGGTGGTGAAGCCAATGGAGCCATGGCTGGTGTTGAAGTTCATATGGATGGAGAAGAATATATATTGGTCATGGTCTATACTACTTTTGGCCCCGGAACGATGCCTAGGGGGAACTCAAGGCCACTTCAGAGAGTAAACCATGGATACTCCAGAAGAAAAAATGATTTTACTTCTTAACCAGGCTACCAATATCGTCAACTTGTGGCAGCCGGGTGGGACTCTCTAATCGTGTAAATGTAGGGAATACTTTGACTCATAGGGGAAAAAGTCGGGTTTGGACAAGTTCAAGAACATTTGAAATTTGAATTATTTTTATATCTACATTGTTCCAATTGCTTTTCTGCAATTCTGCCAAAGTATATCCATTAATTCTCGAGCTACTCCCTAGTAGAGGGTCACAGATATAGCTTCATATTAATTCAAATGATAAAATGAGAGCGAGAGAGTTTTTATGAAATTTACTTATTTGAGTAGATTTCGAGCAGTCTGTCGACATGTTTGGATAAATGGATCTTATAAGAGCTCTCTCACATTTCGAGCAGCAAATCGTTAGATCTGAATCCAAGAATCGCATTGCTTGATATTGCTAACATGTCTTGAGTATCTGGTCATCTTGATTACCCATATAAAGTGTTCTTTTTAGTTTTGTCCCCTACCTTAAATTCTAGTTTCGCCCTTGCCCGTTATGATTAGGACACGTATCTCATAACAAGACACAAGGAACACGTCTTAATTCCAACAAATCCAATTCCAACTAGAACTGAACTCAAGCCGAGTTCGCCAATACAAGTGGTTTTTGCTTCTTTAGGCTACAAGCATTAGTTATTACTGTGATGTCTCTAAAACGAAGTACTAGCAAGTTATGTGAGTAAATTTGTTAATGTGTTTTGGAAGTGTTTTTTATTTTTTGTTTGAAATAGTGTTATAACATGACATAAAAGTGATTATGTGAAAATGATTTTAAGTATATTGTGAATATTTTGAATTGTTTGTTAATGTTTTTGTTTTGAGAATAGAAATGTGCCATATATAAGCAAGGTTGTTCCAATCTCAGTTCTGAGTTTCATAAACAACCGATCATATCTCCATCAAGGAATTGACGTGTAACAACCCAGAGAAAAGTTTAAGTCAGGGTGTTACATGACAAATGAATGGAATTAGGCTAATACAAAAGCACACACTCCTACCCTGCTTTCCTTTTCACAAGCCAAACACAATTCAAATTGTGTTAACTGTTCACTACCTGTATATATAGCTCACTGATATTCAGAATTGACTCGATATTACATGAAGCTAAAATTCGTCATCAAGATTCAAACAGAGAAGGTAAGCGATTAAGCCAACCACTGGGACAAATCTTAGATAGTTTACTATACCAGTTTTGCTTTTCTGAACGTTTTGAAGGTTGCCACCTATCAACCAAGGCTGGAAAATTGTGTAAAAACATATATCCCAAATGAAGGCATAAGCCAGCCTCTCTGATCCCAGATAATTGACCAAGAATTCCAATCTCTCTCCTATGCTCCCAAAATTGCCTTCCATTCGACCAAAGAGAGCCCACAATGCAGATATGAGACATATGCCCCCACCAATCAATCCAACAATGGGTGCACCATTTGTCATCACAGAGCCCAGCTGAGAGCGCTTGGTTAGAGTATAGTCTGCATCAGCCTCATTCAGCCGGATAGCCATGTAAGGTATTAGAAATGCTGCAATCAAAAGAATAATGGTGATACACGGTTAATCGGGCGCTTTAACCTGACTCTACTAGTGTTTTTCTGTCCTTCAAAAGAACTGACCCAATAGTAATACCGTGTTCTTTTATTTTTGACATCATTCAGATCACCATAATTTAAAATTAGCTTGAAGGAACCTTAACCGAGTATGATTAGCCCAGGCCTGGGCACCACTAGTTCAAATTTAAGCAAATGGCAAAGTGTGCTCGTAACCTACATAATTAAGCCAGTCTAACTACTGGTTAAATATAAGAATTTGTGCCTAGAGAAAAAGAAAAAAGCATGAGAATATGTAAAAGAGCATACTGTTTGTAAGGAACATCTGTAGGCCCCATAGAACATCCAGAGAGCCCTTGTATCTGTCCCTCTTACAATCCGTGAACAGCAAAGGAGCAAACATGAATGTCCACCCGATAACAAAATTGAATAATCCTTCAGAAACCTGATGATGGGAAAACGGCCCAATATCATAAAAAAATTTAGATCTATAAGCATGGTGGCAAATGATGAGTGTCAACCAAATTTACTTTTCACTGTGATTCTTACCGGGTGAAGAACTGGGGCATCAATTGGATAAATGCCAACTACTCTGCCAGAAGGTTTATTGCAGAAATTAACGGATCAAACACAATAAGAATTTGTTCCATAAACCAAAAAACAAAGAAATCAACTACTACTATTGCAGAATATGATATAGTCTACAGAACTATTACCAGCAGTAAATCAACTCTCAGCATCATATGCATGCTTTTTTTTTTAAAATAAAAAATAAAAAATGAAGAGTTGTATATGCTGTTTTCTTATAAACCTATCAAAACAGCCACCAAACCGCCTATCCAGAGATCCCATACGAACCGGTATTATGTCATTATGTGTGATTGCAGTTCTCCTAAGTGCAATGAAAACATGAATTTTTCTTTCCACATACACATTAATTTGGGAGCATCCGGCTGTCCAAAAGATTCAATGTTGATGAAGTCCTATGTAACAAAATGAGGTCTAGCATCCTTCCAAACACCCCAACCCCTTTTTCACTTCTCCTTTAAAAACAATGAAACATTTCTGTTCATCTCAAAATTATGAATATCATCTGTGCAATCATTATGAATATTATAGTATAAGAAACAAAACTATCTCCAACATTAGGACAAGGTCTCATTATTGACAATTACTAGGTCAAAAGAGTTCCTAATAGTAGCATCAGGAATCCATCATAATTGAGAGAACACCCACAAATTGAGAAGATTAACATCACAAAATGGGTATAAATAAGAATTGTTGTACATACCAGAGTTCATAAGAGGTAAGATAAAGAAAAAATTGAGAGAAAGGCCCACAAGGGAGTGTATTGTCTCTGAACTAATGGCCCACACAGGATCTCCCTGTCACGATACAAGCAAAATTCGAGACTTAGCGTCAAATTGAAAGTATGTCCAATCTATCTTGGTGTTATAACACAGCAGAGAATGAAAAGTTATGTTTGACTAGATTTCCAAAAAACAGAAGGAAAAAAGAAAGAAAACAATTTGACAGAAAAGTTCCTTGGGCATTATATACCTTATCAAAAGCATTAATACAGCCATGCTACATCAGAAGATTCAAATATTTAACAACCTTGACTAATGGAAAGGACTTTTTTTTGCCAACGATCGGTAAAGGGGGTTAAGTGTGACAGTTGGTAATTCGTGGGAACAACTTGTAAATAAGTGATAGTTGAATGCGGTTAAGTGTAATCAACCCTTTAATTTTTTATTTTGTTAAGGAAATAAGCAGCTACCTCTGCAGAAGCAAAAGAGAATTCCATCCACACAGGAGGTTCAGTTTCACTTTATTTGGTATTTCAGGGCTACTCCAAAGAATTTTTTCCATTGCTCGGCTTCTTTCTAATGTTTGGAATAGGATCCTGGACTTTTTTCAATTCAATAGCAGGCCTGGTAGCTACAATGATGAGTAGTTTTGGACAAAAGGGGATGCAAGGGAAAAGCTTTGGATTGCAATGGGCTGCACAGCCTGCACTGCACAGACCTTATGAGCTGCAAGTATCAAGCTTCAGAGTCCAATGACACAGAAACATATGTTAAATATCGTTTTAGTATCTATGATGGAATGAAGGGTTGCTTTAAAAACGCAAGTGTGTATCGAATCAAGCCTTGGGTGTTCGACTTAGTTTGCTGTCTCATTTGAGTCCCACTTTCATTGCCATTTCTAAGGGACTTCTTGATTGTTACATTGGATTATGCTTTGTTTTGAGCCTTGTACACTGCTTTCTAATTTATGCTTCTCATTGTACTACGCTAAATCACAACGCATTGGGAAGTATCATTTCAAAACACACAAATGATTTCAAAATCCGACAACAAATGCTTGACAAGCAATTGGGAAAGAGCTTACTGGGGCATAAGGAAGCAAGAAGAGCCACAAAATGTAGACTCCCTCGGCGACCCACAGAATTATTTGCAGCACACGCCGTGAATTGTCGTCGTCGCCCTCTTCGGCGGATGGCGTGGCGGCGATAGTAGGCTTGCGGCGAGCAGCGTGGCACGCTGAGGTCCTTATATGATTGGAGATGAGTGGTGGTGGAGTTGTAGCAGGCCACGTCTTAGCGTTCGAGGACGCTTGTGAATGTCTTGGTTTGGGAAATCGGGAGTGAGAGAGTGAAAGTGAAGGTTTTGAACCAAAGGAGGAGTAGTTGTTGCACAGCAAAGCTTGGGACGTCGTCGTTACGGTCGTCATCGTTCCTGAGGGTGGGAGAAAACAACTGCGTGGTTCAGCCACGAACGCCTAATTCAAGATTTGAAGACAGGAGTTCTCTTTTCGAAATTTCGTGGTTGATGCCGGGGTGAACTTGTACTTTGGGGGTTGGATTTCTTGAAGGAGCATATTCGTTAAAACGGTGACCGTTTTGGAGGGAGATCTCCTCTTATTAGGAGGATTTCTATTATTAATAAATCTCCTCACCTGATCGAAACAAACATATCCTGCCCACATCCATGGTTAGGTAATAGCCCGCCATGGGCCACTGCTCGGTGACAGCCGCCCACTTTGCATCTTAGGTCTTTTTTTTTCTTTTTTTTTTTGTGTAAAATTTATTTACAAATTTAAATACGAAGGCATAGTTATACTTTTATGTAAATTTCTGTTATTCAGTTGAGAAAAAAATAATGGAGTTTTAAAATGAATCATGTTGAGAAATAAAGAAAATTCATGCAACGAGGGGAAGGCTCCAAGCCTCCAAGTGTACAGGACAGGGCAAATTGTGAAAAGTAATATGAACTGAAATATGTTTTACTTTCTAAATCTTTATTCTCAAAAGTGATTTTCAAATGATGCATCACATTTTTTTAAAATGATAGGCCACATAAGATTGTGACACATTATTTAAGAATCAAATTAAAAAAAAAAAATTAAAATGTATAGAACTTCTCACATGAAATATGAAGGTGCCAAATGCAACGAAGATATTCTAAAAAAAAAAAAAAGCATGCAATAATCCTTCTCCCAACTAAATAAAGCATTGCGTTGAGCATATTTTATAGAGTTGTCCTTCAACTACAGATTTTCGGGAACTGTGTGAAAAAAAGGTCATGATTATTGCACAACAGTTGTACAAGATTCAAGAGACATAGATGGGTTCCATGTGGTGGGTTCTACCACATGGATCCCATGTGGGATCTACTCTATGTCTCTTATCTCTTGCACAATAATTGCACAACTGTTGTGTAAGAGACATTTTTCTTAGAGAAATGATCCCTACACTCATTTCTCACAACAGTTTCACAACAAGCTGACGTGGCTGGTAATATTTTATTATTTTTTTGTTTTCTTTTTGTAAAAAAGTAATAAAATATTACCAGTCACGTCAGCTTGTTGTGGGGCTGTTGTGAGAAATGAGTGTAAGGATCATTTATCTTTTTCTTATAAATGTCATGAAGAAGTTGTTGGTCAGATGTAATAATGATGAATATGAGTTTGAATACGGTAATAGGCTAATAGCAAATAAAATTTTGGTTTAGGAGAAATATAAATAGTTGTATATGGTAGCGAGTGATCGACAAATAATATTGAGGAAAAACAACAGAAGTAAAAAAAAAAAAAAAAAAAATACCCCGCCAAGAATCCAAAAGATGAATTAGAATGTGTCAATTGATTCGCTAAATAAATATATAAGCATTGACATTATTGTGCAGAATCACGAGGGTTATGTAATTGTAACTAGAAGCACAATCACTTTTATGCAATAGAGCTTGTTGTGGCATTGGGCATTGGCTGCGTTGCATGCAACATAATTTAGTTGTGATTTAGAGATGAGAAATGATCCCTACACTCATTTCTCACAACAGCCTCACAACAAGCTGATGTGGCTTGTAATATTTTATCATTTTTTTGTTTTGTTTTTGTAAAAAAATAATAAAATATTACTAACTACATCAGTTTGTTGTGGAGTTGTTGTGAGAAATGAGTGGAGGGATCATTTCTCGTTTGTTAATGTGTTTTTGAGATTTTTGAGTTTTTTGTTTGACAACGTATTATGATATAATATAAATGGTTAAATAATTTATTGGTACTTGAGTTTTGACAACTTTATTTTTTGGTACCTGAGTTTTAATTTGTATCACAAATGGTACCTCAGTTTTAGGAAAAGATCGAATTGGTACCCTAGTCAAGTTTTCCGTCCAAAAATTAATTGTCCACCACATCACTGCCACTTAGCACCACTAGGAACACAACACCTATCCCTTACAACATGTCAGCACCCATATAATTGCCATTTCGCCCCAAAATCAGTAAATGACGTGGGTATGTGATGTGGAAGTGTTTGAGTGATTTGACAATTATGTAGGTGCTGACACGTCGCAAGGGATATGTATCGTGTTCTTAGTGGTGTTAAGTGGCAGTGACGTGGCGGACCGTTAGTTTTTAGAAGGAAAACTTGATTAAGGTACCAATTTGGTCTTTTTTTCAAAACTGAAGTACCATCTATGATACAAATTGAAACTCAAATAGCAAAAAATAAAGTTGTTAAAACTCAAGTACCAATAGAGCATTTAACCTTAATATAAAAAAGTATGATTTTATAAGTGTTTTTGTTTGTGGGGTTTACATTTGAGAAAATATTTTATATTATTTATTTGAAAAATCTAAATAGATGTAAAATTCTACTTGGAAGAAAAAAAAAAAAAAAAAAAAACTATAAAAGAATGCCGGGGATATTTCTAAAGCGCTGCAATGAGAGATGAACACGTCATTTACTGGGTTGCAAATTGGCCCGTCCGGTACTCCTCCCCAACCTTGGCAGTTGACAGGTTATGAGACTGGTGGGTGTTGCTTCCATGGACCATGATGTACCCCTGGACGTGCTCACATAATTCATGATCTACCTTGACAGCTCATGGGTGGTGTTGCTTTCATAGTACACATCATGATTGTCACGGGCTTGGTTGGTAAATAATTGTATTGAAAAATATTTGTTTAAATAGTAATAAGAAGTAATTGATGAAATATAGATTTTGAGAATGTTTTATTAAAAAATAAAAATAAAAATTATTTTGTAGTGAGTTTTTTTATTTGAATAGTAATAAAAAAATATTAATGTGATATAAAAAATGTAAAAAAGTTGAAATATTTTTTATTTAATTTTTTTGAGAAAAGTGAAAAAAATAAAAATAAAGGAAAAGTTATAATTGTTAGCCAAACAAACTCTAATTTAGTTGAGCCGTCATAAGTTTTTAATGCAGACGGCCAGACGGTTTCAATCAAACCTGCTTTAATAAAAGGTCATCGACTCACCAGGTCACCTGGATTAGTAATAAAAAATACATATTTGTCAGTCATTTTTTGAAAAAAAAAAATTAAAAAAATAAATAATGACAGCTAAATCATGTTATATCAATTTTATAAAATGTTTGTGCCATAGATAGCGTAACCATGAAATATATTTCATGTATCCAATTATAATAGATTTTTTTTAAAAAAAAAAAGTTTTTTAATTTTTTATTATTGTCTTGAAAATTGAAATAGATGAAATGTTTTAAAATTTAGATTATTTATTTATTTGACTTCTCATATAGATTTTAAAATTTGAACTCTATTTTTTTCTATCTTAATTTAAAACTAGGTAATATACATGTAATTTGTAAATTCGTATCTATTGTGGAAAAGATAAATATTTAAAATATTTTCTTCTTTTATTTTGATTTTGGTCCATAACATAGAAAAGCCATTTCATTCATTTGTAATCAATTAAAAACATGCCATGCATTAAGTGCCCTCTGTAAAAATTTATGGGCCTTACTCACTCTCAAAAGACGCCTTAAAAGATGAGGGGTGTCCATGCATGGCTTATAAAGTCTACAAGACAAGGATTTCTTAGCAATGTGGGACACTTTAACTGTTTAACACGCTCCCTCATGTGTGACATCTTTGGCCAAACACGTGTTCAACAACGGGAGGGAAAGACTTATCATTGTCAAAAGAACCTGCTTTGATACCATGTAAAAATCCATGAGCCTTACTCACTCTCAAAAGATGTCTTAAGAGAGGAAGGGTGTTCATGGTTTATAAAGTCTACAAGACAATGATCTCTTAGCAATGTGGGACACTTTAACACCCTCGTCATCTCAACAAAGCCAAGAGAGAACAGGCACGTATCATGATTACCTCTGTTTATTAATGTTTTTAAGAATGTGCTTTTTATTTTTATTTTTAAAAAAAAAAAATTTAATATGACATACAAGTAAAAGTAACTTTGAGTATTTTGTTAATATTTTTATTTTGAAACTAAAAAGAAAAAAGTATTACCAAACAAAGTATTTGGGAAATTAAAATTTTTATTATAATTTCTTACAAATTTATATGATAGTTTATAAGTGCTACGTCTGGTGTCATATGGGTGAAAAAAAAAATTAACAGATAAATTCAATCATTTAACCGCTTATGTAATAAGTGTAATGTAAATTATCATATATTATAATATTTCAAACTGTACATTTCTTTTTTCCCTTCATTTTTTTGGAAGTACAACATCCTAACAATCATTATAAAATAGGTCAGATTTACAAAGGTTATCAGATCCCATACAGAATAAATAGAATAAAAGAGATAATATTTTAAATCAGATTAAGCATGAGTATTCCTCCTTATTACAACAGAGAATATAAAACGATAAATCGACCGACATATGAGATCAGATTTAAATATTTTAAATGACTTGAGAGCATGAAACCTCAATACACGTCAATCGAAAAAATTAAACCATAGTTAATTGAATTTAACTATTTATTTAATCTCAATCGCTTGTCTTGATCCGATCATTTTGTTTGAATAGATCGAAAAGAGCATCTACAGACTACAAGACTACAATATCAAAGTGTAGCTATCTGATAAGAAAATGTCAAATTGGATCCAAACCCTTCTCTCAGACCAGTTGAATATATTATTAGATCGATCTGTAAAATATAATATAAACTATAAAAACAAATTATTTTTATTTTACTTAAAATGAAGATAATCCTGGTCAACATTTACAACTGCCACACTTATTGTGGTTATAATTAATGATCAGTCAATATCTCTCTAATTCGTTTTGTAATGATATAAAGAGGATCCGAATGTGCTGTGACACCATTATTGTAATTTGCAAGAGCAATGCTATCAAAATGACAACTCCATGAATGTTAGCATGGGCGCCTCGTTAAATAAAGAGCATGTATGACTTTGCACTTTGCAGTGCAGATTGCATATGCTAGGGGCCCAAGGGTGAGAAATGAGAATAGGGGAGGGGCCGAGGGGCCGATGGGGTATTATGCTCATATCAGGATTCTTTGGAATTTTCTGTATAATTTCACATAATTCGAGGAAGGAATAGAGTTATAGAGATGGGTTGTGGGTTCTGGCCTTCTGGGCATTTTGGCAGGGGTGAAATTACATTCTCCTTTAAACCTCAAAATGTTTTCTAAACTTTTTTTTAAAATACATTTATTATTCTTTTAAATATAAATTTTTAGTTAATTTTTTATTTTTAATTTCATCTCCCACCCCTAAAATCTTAGTTCCGTTCATGGGTTCTGGGATGCTGGTTTAGGTTTCATTCATTTTGATGTAGACTAATTTTGTTCAAAAAAAAAAAAAATGTTTGACATGGAAAAGTGGTGGTTTATTATTTCTCATATAAAAAAAAAATATTTTACCAACTAATATAAGTAACACTTATTTTTTATTTTTTATTTTTAAAAAAAACACCTAATATCAGTAACATAATAAGATCCAGAAATATATTTATGCGCGTAACTTAATCCCATCTTTTTTTTTTTCTTTTTTTTTGAGGGAAACAGTAGCTTCCATTAATAAATATCAGCATTTACAACATCCAACAACTCCCTGGGACAAGAATTAATCCACACTCGATTGCACTGTTTAGACAAAGCTAATTTCGCAAGATTATGGGCTGCCCTATTTCCTTCTCGTCTCACGTGGGAGACCTTCCAGGAAACCATAGACCCTAACATCTGCCTTGTCTCTGTCAAAAAATGCCCGTGGGTGGAATCGTCTTCCTCCGCTTTGTTGAGAGCCAGAATGATCTCTCGGGCATCACCTTCTAATTCCACCGAATGATATCCCATGAACCTGCCAAAAGATACAGCACATCGAGCGCCAATGGCTTCCGCAGCAACTGGGTCCCTGATATGGGGGAAGACTTCACACTTGGCCGCCGTCACTCCACCTTGATGATCCCTTGCGATGACCCCGATCCCCATCAGTTTTTCCTTCTCTTTCAAAGCCGCGTCCCAGTTGATCTTGATGCAATTCGGCGCCGGCTTGCTCCATCTGGCCCTGGGGGCTTGCTCCCCTTGCCCTAGATTCTCAGCACGCGAATTGGCATTCCGGAAATCCTCCGCCTGATCCAAGGCTTCTCTGATCAGGATGTTTGGGGGCAGTACCGCGCCTCCAAAGACCACCCTATTCCTACGGGCCCAAATCTTGTGGGCGATCGCGGCAAAGTACTCGAGATCCCTTTCTTCCAGTTTGTCGCAAAGAGTGCCGAAGACCCCAAAGAACTCCTCCGCCCCGGCCGAGCATTTCTGGATGGGTCCACTGCATGAGCCCCAAACCTCCTGGGCAGAGCCGCAACTCCACAAAGCGTGACTGACGGATTCCGCCTCGGAGCCGTACATGGGACATAACTGGTCAGTGACCACTTTCCTCTTGTAGAGATTGTTTTTTGTAGGTAAAATTTTATTGCATGCTCTCCATAGGAATAGAAGGATGTGGCGGGGTAGGTTTAGGCTCCATAGACGCCTCCATACGTGGGCAGCAGAGTACATCGAGGAAGCTCCCCCAACCTCTCTATCTCTTCTCTCCATCTCTAGGTGGTAGGCGCTGCGGACTGAAAAAACCCCATTTTTGGTCCCTCTCCAAATCAACTTGTCCATATGGAACCTAGGGTTAATGGGGATACTGCAGATCTTATTCACTGTGTCCTCAGAGAAAATGCATTTTATAAGGGGAATATCCCACCAATTAGCCTCCTTGTTGATGATGTCGGCCACTATTGCTTCTCTTGGGAGCACCCTCACTGGTTCAAGAACATTGTGAGGGGAGTCTGGGATCCACTTGTCATCCCAGAGTTTGATGCTTTGGCCATTGCCCACCCTCCACAAAAGCCCTTCCCTGAGGAGACCCTGTGCCTGCCAGATGCTCCTCCAGGCAAATGAGGGTTTCTTCCCCAGATTAGAGTCTAGAAAGTCCGTATTGGGGAAATATTTCCCGCACATCACTTGGGCTGCCAGGGAGTCCGGCCTCTTCAAAAGCCTCCAACACTATTTGGCTAGCAAAGCCGTGTTGAAACAGTCTATGTCTCTAAATCCCAGACCCCCCAGATCCTTACTTCTGCCCATTCTCCTCCAAGCCATCCAGGCAATCTTGTTAGAATTTTCTTTGAAACTCCACCAGAACTTCCCCATCATGGCACTAATATCTTTTGTCAAAGCTTTTGGAATGCGGAACATGCTCATAGTCTACGTCGGGATCGCTTGGATGACTGCCTTCAGCAAAACCTCCTTCCCAGCGTGCGTTAGGAACTTCTCTTTCCAACCATTTAACTTAGCCCAGATTCTCTCTTTGATGAAGTTAAAGGAGGAGACCCTAGACCTCCCTATAAGGGCTGGAAGTCCCAGATACCGCTCAAAACACTGAGCCCGCCCTGCCCCCGTTCTGGAAAGGATCTCATCTCTGTCTACAGAGGGGGTATTCCTGCTAAAGAAAATGGACGTCTTCTCCTTGTTGATTTTATGGTCGGAAGCCCTCTCATAGCATTCTAGGATAGCCTCAACCTGGCTCAATTCTCTACTGTTAGCTTTGCAAAATAAAAGACTGTCGTCTGCAAAGAAAAGGTGGTGTATCCTGACGCCCCCCCTGGAGATCGGAACCCCAGTGATATTTCTGGCCCTTTCAGTGTTGCTTAGAGAAGAACTCAGGGCTTCTGCGCAAAGGATGAATAGGTAGGGAGAGAGAGGGTCTCCTTACCTCAACCCTCGCGATGAGAAGATTCTCCCATAAGGTCTACCGTTTATGAGGATGGAATAGGTAACAGACCGGACACACACCATTAGGAGATTTATCCATCTAGCCGCAAAACCCAGCTTAAAGAGCATAGCTTCAAGGAAATCCCATTCCAATCTATCGTAGGCTTTGCTCATGTCTAGCTTTAGAGCCATGTATCCTTCATTCCCCGAGAGCCTAGTAGCCATGGTATGGAGAGTCTCGAAAGCAACTAGAATGTTGTCCGAGATTAAGCGTCCGGAAACAAAAGCACTTGGTGATGAGTGTTGTATTATTTATGAATTACCTTAAGAATTACCTTATAAGTGTTGTATTATTTATAATATTTTAATTTATTTTAAAAATGATAAATATCGATATAATAAAATATTAATTATTTAATATAAAAATAATAATTATTTAAATCTATATAATAAAATATTTAAAAAAAAAAAAATCAGGACGACGATTATCCTCACCTATTAATTATTATATTTCTGTGACTGGTTGGTGACATGCGGAGAATATGAACCTGGAAATCCACGATTCACAACGCAATCTGACCCCGCTACTACCAGTCCTGAGTCTTGACTCCAAACTCGCTCTCTGCGGTTCCCAGTTTCTCAAGCCCCACCCCCCCACACACCCAACGACCTTTCAAAAATTCCGACTCTGAACAAACCAAACGGCACCGTTTCTTCTCCCTCCCTCTCTCACATCGAATATCAACTCTTTAACCAGAAAGCAACGTGTCTATTCGATAGTTTCCTATTCTAAAGGTGAACTCTCTTTCTGTCTCTTTAATATTTCAATTTCTCTTAATTTTTTCTTCTCTAATTGCTGTTTGGGTTCTTTACGATTTGCAGGAATGGCAGCGAAAATCGGGTCGCTTCGGCACAGTTTCGCCGAGAGGAGCAAGGAGAGGCTGCTCTTTCGGAAGGGCTACTCCGAGTTGGGCCTGAACAGCTCGGACGGCGGCGACGACGGAGTCAAATGCCGGTGCTTCCGTATATTTTCCGACGGAATCGCCAGCTTCTGGTACGGCCTGCGAGAGACTTCGGCCAAGCTGTACGAGATGGGCCGGTCCGATCATCGCAAGGTCTTATTCGCCGCGAAGATGGGGCTCGCCTTGGCCATCGTGTCACTCGTCATCTTCTTTAAAGAGCCGCTCCAGGAGGTCAGCCAGTACTCTGTCTGGGCAATTCTCACCGTCATCGTGGTCTTCGAGTTCAGCGTAGGTATTAGCTTCGATCATGTTCATGTGTATGTTATAACCAATAATTTTGGAGTTATACCAACAAAAACGAGCGGGTCATATGGTGTTTATCTCCTTAAGAGTTATAACTAAGAGGATCAGACTGGTCTTGTTTTGTCTTCGCATATTGGGTTTTTGTGCTTCTTGTTGTGCGTCTGTTTGAGGGATTTGTCCAAGTTTTATTTTCGGTTTGTTCTCAGTTGCTTCAATCGAAAGGTTAATTTTTTTTTACTCTACTTGTGGGTTTGTAGGGGCCACACTTAACAAAGGGTTCAACCGTGCTTTGGGGACATTTTCGGCCGGAGGGCTTGCTCTGGGCATTGCAGAAATTTCTACGAGGGCTGGGGATTTTGAGGAAGTTATTATAGTAATTAGCATTTTCATTGCAGGTCAGTCTTTGTGCATGATTCATGCTAATCTATATATAGAGAGAAACGGCTATTTGATTCCCACCTTCATTTTTTCATTTTCTATGACAATTCCTTTGTAAAATGACACTAACGTTTTGGTGGTATTTAGGATTTTCTGCAAGTTATGCCAAACTGCATCCAACAATGAAGTCCTATGAATATGGGTTCCGGGTCTTCTTGCTGACATACTGTATTGTACTGGTCTCTGGGACTAGTTCATTTTTCCAAACAGCTTTATATCGGTTAATACTTATTGGGATCGGTGCTGGTATAGGCTTGGTTATAAACATATGTCTATACCCCATCTGGTCAGGGGAGGATCTGCACAAATTGGTGGTGAAAAATTTCGAGGGTGTTGCTTCTTCTTTGGAAGGTTGGATCAAATTCTGTTGTGTCCTTAACGGATGTTCTTTTACGTAAATGCCTTAGTTTTTTATTTTTTATTTTTTATTATTATTATTATTATTTGTAGTAGACTGCAATTACATGCTTAAACGATTACTTCAAAATTCTGTTTAGGCTGTGTTAGTGGATACTTGCAATGCATTGAATATGAGAGGATCCCCTCTAAAATTCTTACATACGAAGCTTATGATGACCCAATGTATAGTGGCTATAGATCCGCTGTACAATCTTCAAGTCAAGAGGAATCTCTGGTATGCTCATGTCACAATTGTTCTGCCTTTCCTCTTGAATAGACCCAAAAAGGTAGGAGTTATTTGATTTTAGCTTAATATTAATGTTTCAGTTAGACTTTGCAATATGGGAACCGCCTCATGGCCCTTATAGAACTTTTAATTATCCTTGGAGAAGCTACGTCAAATTAAGTGGTGCACTGAGGCATTGTGCTTTCATGGTAATGGCAATGCATGGCTGCATACTTTCAGAAATACAGGTGAATAGACCTATTCCCTCCCTTGTGATTTTCAAGATATTTTTTTTGCAGCATTCTATCTGTTCTTATACTTCCCAGGATGCCAAATTTTCTTTCCACTCTTTTGGAGTGGGGCACAGTTCATAACGCCACAAATCAGAACTAGCATTTGGGAAAGTTTTAATCTTACACTGAATTTGTCTTTGAGTTCTTCCATGTGATCTATGTTTCTCTTGTCAAAAGTAATAAGCAATGTTGTTAAATTATTCGTCCTGAATCTTACTTTCTTTTCAGTATTCTTTAATATTTCTTTTCTTGAAATACTAACTTTTGAGTTTTAACATGGTGCTGAATGGTTTATACTTATCCTCAGACCCCTACTGTTACACCAGTCTTTTGCCATTCTTTTTTCTTTTTGACATATGGTAGGATGTACGTACTAAAAAAAAGAGAGACTTATGGTAGGATTTGAACAGCGATATCTATCTATGATGACATTTACCAATGTCTTTGCTAAGAGACGTGTCAATTTGTTTTTGACATAACCAGGTTATTGCTTCGAACTGTTGTGTGGATACCATTTCCTGAGCAGACGATGAATTCTCTACTCATTATAAACTAAACAACCTCTCCTTCAATAAATATATTGCTCATTGGTTGTGATTTATTAGTTTAGTTGGTAGGAAGCTATTAAATAGCAAGTTGGGGACAATGGATTTGTAATAGTAAATGCAACAATAAAACTGTGGGCGTGTGAATGTAATGGTCCAAATGATTTTCTTCTCTTGCTTCTCCTGACAGATTTTAACATTCAAATCACTCAGTTTCTTTATCTTAATTGCAAGAAAGTGAAGATGCTCAATTTTTATTTTTTTTTTTCATTCTGGTTTAGTGAATAGAAAAGTTCAAAATTGACTACTTTATCCGTATTGTGAAAGATTAACCAGGATTTGAAGAGTATGATTAGTAGTTATGACAAGGATGTTGCTGATGCCTTTGCTGCAGTGAGTTGGTGTAAGACAGTCGTTAAGAGTTCTTGCTAAGATCTTTATGAACAATATTTGGCTAAACTTCAAATTCTAGAGGTCGTTAAGAGTTCTTGCTAAGATCTCTGCTTTGTATAGTTGCAATTCAGTGGGGGCATCTAACACCTGTCTCCTGCTAAAAATTTGTGGTAATCGTTGATGCCAATATTTTCATTTTGTTTGACCCTTTAAATATGGGTATGAAGATCCATAATCAATATCAGAATCAACCAATGTTACATAGAATCCTCACCGCCATACAACACCCTCCACAACACCACAACCCTCCCACCCAAACCCACAAATCCCTCTCTCCCCCTTTAGCTGTGGCTTCAGCTTGTTGATCACTGTGAAAACTCAGCATAAGCCACGATTGGAACCCTGTGCTCCAGCAACTACTTGCGACTCTGCTGGGGGGATCTGCACCGAAAAGGTTGGTGCCAAATCAGATGTGAGATTAGGTGTGTCTTTTGGCCAACACTGTGGTTTGGTAAGGTAAAGTTTGAAGTTGTCAAATAGAAGAGATTGAGGAGGCACTTGATGTGGATCTAATAGTTGATGCCGCATGTGGGCTGGGGTCAGGTTCTGGGTTGGAGAGCTGGGATATGTATGCTACCACCCCCAAGGGATAATTTCCTCCTGTAATTTATAGTGCTCCCAGATATGTGATATGTTCATGGGATGGCAATTACACTATTCATGAATGACCAATTCTAGCTTAAAAAGTGTATACTTTGATCTTTCTATATATCCTTTAGAAAGAATCCATATTGCTCATATGTCCGTCATGAAGATAAGTGAAGAAGATTTGCAATTCCAACATAGCAGTTCTGAAAGTTTAAGTTATTTTTTTCCTGTCATTTTGGTAGCTTATGATGTGTTAATGCACTTTAGGCATTGAGAATATATAATATCTTTCTCTTGAGCTATCCATTACGTTATCAACTGTTTTGACACTGTACTTGTAGGCACCACCAGAAAAGAGACTCGTTTTCAGTAGTGAACTTCAGAGGGTTTGTACTGAAGGAGCTAAAGTGTTACGTGAGGTTGGAAGCAAAGTAGAAAAGATGGAAAAACTAAGCCCCAAAGACATACTGCTTGAAGTGCATGAAGCAGCAGAAGAGTTGCAATCGAAGATTGACCAAAAATCATACCTTCTGGTCAATTCAGAGAGCTGGGAAGGTGTAAGGCAGGCTAAGGAATTTGACGATCCTCAGAACTTCATCGATGTCAAAGACAATGAAAATAAAGGATTGGTAATCAATTCCCTCAGTGAAACGTTGGATGTTCAGAATCCAAACATGAGTGTAGAACCCTCCATTCCGCATTGGATATCCTCTGAAAGTGTGCTTAAGAAACCAGTGTCATGGCCACGTCTTCTCTCATTTGCTGGGGATGCCATCCTTGCCGAAGAATCAAAAGTATATGAAAGTGCCAGTTCCTTGTCCTTAGCAACTTTTTCATCACTTCTGATTGAGTTTGTTGCCAGGCTTCAAAATCTTGTTGATGAGTTTCAAGAGCTTAGTGAGATAGCAAATTTTAAGGAACCCATGGACCCACCGGAGGCCAAAGAGAAGGTTGGGTTTTGGACCAGACTGTTTTGGTGCTTCCATTGACTTCCTTGTTCAGTTGCTTCATCTTCCTACTTTTTATACAGTTTTTGGGAATTCATTATTGGTTACTGCTTGGTTGACTTTGTCCTCCTAAATGTAAGGAAGGCAGTAAATTTTCTCACCTAAAATTGTAATTCTAGCCACTGAAGACGTCCTGAACTGATGACACAGCTCTTCCAAGGATTCGTTTGATCTTATTCTGATGGAATGGAAGCCAAGCCGGGGAAATCTCCAGTTATGGGCCTTTTCTCTGATGCCAAGATTTTATTCGTGGAAATGAAATCAAACTTAAAGAGGATTAGAGATTTCCACGGATGTTGTTCTTTATATTTTATTAACATAGTTTTTGGTTTATAATCTTTACAGAAGATGGCTCACAAAACACACACAAACGGATTACGCCACTACGGCGGCCTTTACCATGTCTCTTTCTAATGTTTTATTGGTGGATTTGGCATCAAGTGAAATCTTAACAATATTTGGCTGTAAATGCTGTTTGGAGTCAGAGGGGAAGGTATAGAGGTCGTGATCACAGTACTTCAGGTTATCTTAAATGATGTATGTTCTCACTTATAGGGTCTTTTAAGCCGGATAATCCATCCGGGGTCTATCAAGCCCTTTTGAAAGGAAATCTGGAGTTTCTCAGTAGAAGACAAAAGGACTGGTTCGGAAATGTTTTGATGGGATGTAAAGGTGAAATTATTTTTGTATTTTGATTAGTGTTCTGTATTTTGAGTTATTTGTTAATGTATTTGTCTTGAAAATATAAAAAAGTCGAGAAAAAAAGAAAAGAAAAAAAAGTGCATCTGACGACTGTGGTGGGCCTGGTGGCTCATTTCATTTTAATTGACTCTGCATAAATCCTTTTACATCTATTTGCTATATGCACGATTAGACTAAACTCGTTCTTGTCTTGATTCTGTGTTCATCAAATTTCAATAAATTAAAATAAAAAATCGATCTAAATTTCCGTTGTATGAAATTCATTCATCTCATATATATTGCAAATTGTCTCTGCTGTATAATTTAATGTTCATGTCACACCCTAGGAGAGTAAGTCACACATTATTCTTTGGCCAAAAAAAAAAAAGAAAGGTTCATTCCACATTAAGTGGGCGGATCACTGGATTATAGAAGGTGCTCGCAGGTATTAACTTTCACATTAGTTCCAAACTTCCTTATTAGGTGACATTGGGCCAAGATAAGTAATCCGCCTTATAAGGATCACTTGCCCAGGCCCAGTAAGGCTTCCTGACCTATTTCCAGGGCTGTACCCAGCAAAATGACCCACTGTTTAGCACCTCATCAGTCCCTTTACCTATAAGGGCAGCAAATAGTTGTCACACCAACGAGATCTCACATTCAATGCACCCCTCACCGTCTCGAATTTGGATCTTCTCCATTTGGATTCTCTCTGTTTAGTTATAAAGTAGAGGCATAACTATCTTTTTACATTTCATAAAAATATGAAAAAGATAATTATGTCTCTCATTTATAAGTAAATGGAGAGAATTTTTTCCATTTCAAATGGAGAGGATCCTGCTCCCACCATCTCTTGCGCCATGACTCGTGAGACATTAATTTTCATCATTTAATGCTAGTTGACCTTTGGTACAAAGGTAATAGAGCAAGGACATCCCCTGAGCCGAGTTTTTTTTTTTTTTTTTTTTTTTTGAGGGAAACAGTAGCTTCCATTAATAAATATCAGCATTTACAACATCCAACAACTCCCTGGGACAAGAATTAATCCACACTCGATTGCACTGTTTAGACAAAGCTAATTTCGCAAGATTATGGGCTGCCCTATTTCCTTCTCGTCTCACATGGGAGACCTTCCAGGAAACCATAGACCCTAACATCTGCCTTGTCTCTGTCAAAAAATGCCCGTGGGTGGAATCGTCTTCCTCCGCTTTGTTGAGAGCCAGAATGATCTCTCGGGCATCACCTTCTAATTCCACCGAATGATATCCCATGAACCTGCCAAAAGATACAGCACATCGAGCGCCAATGGCTTTCGCAGCAACTGGGTCCCTGATATGGGGGAAGACTTCACACTTGGCCGCCGTCACTCCACCTTGATGATCCCTTGCGATGACCCCGATCCCCATCAGTTTTTCCTTCCCGTTCAAAGCCGTGTCCCAGTTGATCTTGATGCAATTCGGCGCCGGCTTGCTCCATCTGGCCCTGGGGGCTTGGTCCCCTTGCCCTAGATTCTCAGCACGCGAATTGGCATTCCGGAAATCCTCCGCCTGATCCAAGGCTTCTCTGATCAGGATGTTTGGAGGCAGTACCGCGCCTCCAAAGACCACCCTGTTCCTACGGGCCCAAATCTTGTGGGCGATCGCGGCAAAGTACTCGAGATCCCTTTCTTCCAGTTTGTCGCAGAGAGTGCCGAAGACCCTAAAGAACTCCTCCGCCCCGGCCGAGCATTTCTGGATGGGTCCACTGCATGAGCCCCAAACCTCCTGGGCAGAGCCGCAACTCCACAAAGCGTGACTGACGAATTCCGCCTCGGAGCCGCACATGGGACATAACTGGTCAGTGACCACTTTCCTCTTGTAGAGATTGTTTTTTGTAGGTAAAATTTCATTGCATGCTCTCCATAGGAATAGAAGGATGTGGCGGGGTAGGTTTAGGCTCCATAGACGCCTCCATACGTAGGCAGCAGAGTACATCGAGGAAGCTCCCCCAACCTCTCTATCTCTTCTCTCCATCTCTAGGTGGTAGGCGCTGCGGACTGAAAAAACTCCATTTTTGGTCCCTCTCCAAATCAACTTGTCCATCTGGAACCTAGGGTTAATGGGGATACTGCAGATCTTATCCACTGTGTCCTCAGAGAAAATGCATTTTATAAGGGGAATATCCCACCAATTAGCCTCCTTGTTGATGATGTCGGCCACTGTTGCTTCTCTTGGGAGCACCCTCACTAGTTCAAGAACATTGTGAGGGGAGTCTGGGATCCACTTGTCATCCCAGAGTTTGATGCTTTGGCCATTGCCCACCCTCCACAAAAGCCCTTCCCTGAGGAGACCCTTTGCCTGCCAGATGCTCCTCCAGGCAAATGAGGGTTTCTTCCCCATATTAGAGTCTAGAAAGTCCGTATTGGGAAAATATTTCCCGCACATCACTCGGGCTGCCAGGGAGTCCGGCCTCTTCAAAAGCCTCCAACACTGTTTGGCTAGCAAAGCCGTGTTGAAACAGTCTATGTCTCTAAATCCCAGACCCCCCAGATCCTTACTTCTGCCCATTCTCCTCCAAGCCATCCAGGCAATCTTGTTAGAATTTTCCTTGAAACTCCACCAGAACTTCCCCATCATGGCACTAATATCTTTTGTCAAAGCTTTTGGAATGCGGAACACGCTCATAGTGTACGTCGGGATCGCTTGGATGACTGCCTTTAGCAAAACCTCCTTCCCAGCGTGCGTTAGGAACTTCTCTTTCCAACCATTTAACTTAGCCCAGATTCTCCCTTTGATGATGTTAAAGGAGGAGACCCTAGACCTCCCTATAAGGGCTGGAAGTCCCAGATACCGCTCAAAACACTGAGCCCGCCCTGCCTCCGTTCTGGAAAGGATCTCATCTCTGTCTACAGAGGGGGTATTCCTGCTAAAGAAAATGGACGTCTTCTCCTTGTTGATTTTCTGGCCGGAAGCCCTCTCATAGCATTATAGGATAGCCTCAACCTGGCTCAATTCTCTACTTTTAGCTTTGCAAAATAAAAGACTGTCGTCTGCAAAGAAAAGGTGGTGTATCCTTACGCCCCCCCTGGAGATCGGAACCCCAGTGATATTTCTGGCCCTTTCAGCGTTGCTTAGAGAAGAACTCAGGGCTTCTGCGCAAAGGATGAATAGGTAGGGAGAGAGAGGGTCTCCTTGCCTCAACCCTCGCGATGGGAAGATTCTCCCATAAGGTCTACCGTTTATGAGGATGGAATAGGTAACAGACCGGACACACACCATTAGGAGATTTATCCATCTAGCCGCAAAACCCAGCTTAAAGAGCATAGCTTCAAGGAAATCCCATTCCAATCTATCGTAGGCTTTGCTCATGTCTAGCTTTAGAGCCATGTATCATTCCTTCCCCGAGAGCCTAGTAGCCATGGTATGGAGAGTCTCGAAAGCAACCAGAATGTTGTCCGAGATTAAGCGTCCGGAAACAAAAGCACTTTGCTCCGGAGAGACAATGTGCGGGAGAATAGGCTTTAGTCTATTTGCTAGGACTTTGGAAATTAGTTTATAAAAAACATTGCACAAACTGATTGGCCTATACTCAGAAGGCTTAGAGGGGGAGTCTACCTTGGGGATGAGGACTATGTTGGTAGAGTTGATCCCCATGTCCATCCGTCCTTCGTTGAGGAAAGCTAAAACAGCTCTGCAAACCTCTCCGCCCACCGTGGACCAGTTCCTTTGATAGAAAGCAGCCCCCTGAGCCGAGTTGGTAAGCAACCTTGGGATAACCGCAAGCAACCTGATAACAAAATAACACGCAACAAAGAGATGCATGGCATATTGGTCCGCTCGGACAAGTAAGAAAAAGTATAAAAAGGTAAACTCTCATAACCCGGATGAATATTGTTTAACATGAACACTAAGGGCTCTGTAGTTTACAAAGCCCTCTTTTCTTTATAATCTTTTTGACCTAGGCATTAGAGATATTCTGATCAGATCATCCTGACAAACTTATGAGCTTTGTTTCTTATCGTACTTGCAAATGAAAGATAGCCCATTGGAGCACCTTGGAGAGGAGAATGCCTTGAGGAATGGACAAGGATCCTGGAGAAGATCCGGTTAGTACAAAAGGAAGGACAAATTTGTATTTTCATTTTTTTTTTTAAATTTACCCTTCTACTACTTAATTAACTGTCTCATCTCCGATTCAGTTGAACATGAGAGAATTCAAATACACGAGGGAAGTAGGCAACAAATTTAGGCTCTATGCCTTTATCAATTGATTCTCTTGAAACTTTTTATCTTTTTAACCGTAAATATTACTGAAGCTCTTAGAAATAAATAGAGACCCATGAAACTAAAGATTAAAAATAAAAAAATAAACATTTTTTTTGGATGATTTGCGATGAAAGGACCATGATTCTATCCATTTCAACTAAAATATAAAATAATTATTTTATGCTCCATAAATTTAATATTGTATAAGTTGTTACATGATAAATAATGTCCATGCAATAATGAAGTGGGATTTCATGTTATTAGGCTGCTCCAATTTCACATAAATTTGAGCAACCTAAAAGAGAAGAGTTATTGAGCCCACCTACTTTGAACAATTAGATCTCACATCCTAGGCTGCTCGGGGCTTGTGAGTCCTACAACCTATAAATTCAAGTAGCTTAACAATAGATGATCTTCATCTTATAATAATATATAGGAAAAAATACACATATCCTCCATCAAAATACCACTTCATTGTTAATGTCCATTGTCCACCTCAAACTACCAATTGTGTCCATTTCCCCCTAATGACAAAAATAACCTTAAAAAAAATTCTAATAATTTTAAAAGGTTAAAAAAAGCAATCAATTAAAAATAATAATAATAATAAATACTCAGGGGTGGCTTAACCACCCCCAAGTATCTAGGGGTGGCTCGGCCACCCCTTAGTGTTTTTTGGAGTTTTGGGGGTGGATTCACCCTAAGCGGTTTTGGGAGTGGCTTGGCCCCATGTAAGTTTTGAGGGTGATTTTTGAACCACTTTTTATTTATTTATTTAGTTTTTGGTTTTAAGTTTTTGTTTTTCAAACAACAAAAAAAAAGTAGTTTTAAAATTATTTTTCTAATTTATAAGGTTATTTTTGTCTTATGAAAAAAAAAAAATTAGGGTCATTTTGCATTTTCGCTGGCCTTGAGCGAGATAGTGACATTTTTTGGTAGTTTATAGACATTGACACAATTGTTAGTTTGAGAGAGGGGAGAGAAGACATTGACAATAAGATAGTAATTTGAAGGAATATGTGCGCTTTTTTCTAATATATATTTACCATAATTTCATTTTCGTAGTCTAATCCTTCATTCACAACAAATCATTGGTCCTATTACATGCCTTTTGTATAGAATTATCAACTTTTTTGGGGGGCTAATTGGAGTAAAGGATGATGATCAAAACCCACCGTTTTTCATTATATAAATCGGAAAGAGAAGCAGGGGGCTTTACTTACCAGTTACCCCTCAACTACTAAGCAATTTTCACAACTATTAAGCATTTTTCAATGTCTCCCTTAAACTTTAAAAATTTACAATGTGGGGTTCTAATATTTCGGCCCCTTTTTATGTTCTGTTTGTTTCGGCGTAAAATAGTTTTCTAGAAAATAATTTCGACATTTTTTGGTGTTTGATGGGGGTAAAAATAATAGTCAACCGGAAAATGATTTCCGTTTGGCAAAAAATGCTTAGTAAATTTTGAAAAATAATTTACGCTTTTTAAAAGCGTAAATTATTTTCCCCAAATGACATACGCATTTAACCATCTTTTAAACGACGCAATCGACCATCATCGGAATCTGGCCGATACAAGGATCCGACAACATCCGGTCACTATCGCCGGATTCCAGCCACCTTCGTCGGAATCCAATTAGCCCAAATTCTGGCGACTAGAATGGTCGGATTCAGGCCAGAACGGTCGGCTTTCGGCCTACTGGCTGAGATTAGGCCGTTGTGCCGGATTCCTGCACAAATTGCCAAAATTCTGACCACCTTCACCGGAATCCGGCCAACCAAGATTCCGATGAAACTGTCTGGATTTTGGCCTTTATCCCGGAATTCGATAACAGTAGCTTGAATCAAGTGAAAGTGGCTGGAATTCTGCCGGTCAATGACGGAATCTCGCCACCGGTGATTTTTATATTATTTTACATTATATTATTTTATATTATATATTTCTATGTTGTGAATAAAAATTAATTTTTATAAGTTAATATAATTGGGTGAAATTATAAAAATATTTGTGATTTTCTGTAAGTGCCAAACACCGAAAAATGTTTTCGGTGAAAAACATTTTGCCTGAAAAATGACTTCCCTAAAACTATTTTACTACGGAAACCATTTTACGTTGAGGCAAACGGAGCATTGGTTACTTCTAATTTTCCGTTAAAACGTAACTGAAGAAGATAATGACCAAAATACCCCATTTTATATAAAATAAATAAATAAATAAGGTGAAAAACACCCATTGCCATGCCATGGGGAGTAATGGGGTGACTCAAGAGTCAAGACCACGCAATGGGTTGTTGTTTTTTTTTAATTATTATTCTAAATTAAGGGCATAATTACATTTTTAGAAATTTTATGGGAATAGAATAGATATTTTACATACTACCCGTTTAAATTAACGATAAAATTAAATGGCAAGGGTAAACCCACATTCCAAAAAATTTCCCAAAAAAAAGAAAAAGAGGATAAAATCTTAAAGGAAAAAAAAAAAGGCCCCAAAACTAAGTGTCGTTTTTGAAATAGCCTCGTAAAGTGAGAAGTGTGCTAAAATGATACACTAAGCTACCAAGGTGTACAAAAAATGTCATTTATTTATTATATTCATATAATAACCTTATTCTCTTAAAAACTAAAAAAAAAAAAAAAAAAAAACTAAACTATTTTTTTAAACAAAAAAAGGAAAAAAAATGATAAATGCAAAATCAATCCCTATGGTTGGCCTAAATTACAAATCGCTCCCGTGTGTCGTCGTTTTATTGAGTTGACGTGATACCTAACGGAATCCATCTAATGTTTTAATAGAATTTGACTAGAGACTAAATTGTTTTTTTGGCTTACACGAGGAACCTATAAATTCACTTTGATATGACATGAAGTGATTTGTAATTTATACCAACCACAATGATTAATTTTGCATTTATTACTATTTTTAATATATTTCTATTTTTTTTTATTAATAGTAATACATATCATCATTTTTTTGGTGTTGGCGTGGACACTAATTGAATCTGTCAAGTGTTTTGACGATTTTTTTTTTGAAGGGAATTATCTGAATGTAATAAAAAAAAGAGTACCATGTTTTACACACCTAAATAATTTAATATATCACTTTAATACACTTGTCAATTTTATGAGACTATTTTAAAAGCAACTTTAGTTCATGATTTTTTTTTAATTTTTTTTATAATTTATAATTTTCCCAATCTTAAAAACCGAGCGAAAAAAGAATTAGTAAGAGAAAATCTTTCTGGCCCAAACCCAGCCCATATGCTTCCACTTTCAATTCTAACCTAGTCTCTTCTGGGCGTCCAATCATCTCATTCACTCAACACAAAAACGTTTCTCTCTCAACTCTCAAGTCTCTCTGTGTGTGAATCGGAGGCAGCCAGCGGGAACGCGTTGAGATCCGGTAGGAGAACTCCCACTTCTCAATTTCATTGATTTGCTCCAAACAGTGTAATGCTTAGTTTTCTTTTGGCTAATTTTGAATTCTTTCTCTTTGTTTGGTTTCCTAGAAACCTGGGGAAAAGAATATAAAACCATATTTTAAGTTTCATATTATGTAATGCTTTAGAACGAAGAAACTCTCACTTGACTGAGCTGAGGAGTTGCGCTAGGCATAGTCTGTGATAGGATTCTCACTTCTCGAACCTTCCCCTTTGTTGAGTCCCTATGCTTTTGATTGTTTAATTTCTGCAAGATACAATGTCTTTCATTAATTGTTTTCTACAAATTACGATGTTCTCATTAAACTCAATTCAGCTTGTTTTCCCCTATATAAAGCTGTAGATGCCATATGGCAAGGACATTCAAGAAAAATTATCTTTGCTTGAAGCAAATATTGGAGGCCCGATCCCCTCGAAGTGATCTCTTCTTTCTCCTTTTCTCTTATTTCTTTAATTTCTCTTTATATAATCCATTGGATCCTATCAGTCTGAGACTCGGAGTTCCCTAGGGTCCCAAACGAATTCATTTTCACTCGTTTCTTTGGCATACAAGAGGAGATTTTAGGGTTTCCAGGCTTTGGAATCCCAGTTTTCCTCTGCTCCTTTTATTTCTCAATAGTTCCTTCATGTTTTGGATTTGAATTCTACGGTTTGTTTTAGATATTGGAGTGTGGATATTAATCGTTCCTCGATTTTGCTCTGGTTGGTTGCCAGGAAATGAAGAAGAAGAGAGCAAGCCCTCAGAGACACAAGCCTCTTAAGTAAAAAAAAATATCCGTAATTTAGACTCGTCAAATCCTACTGCACTTTTCGGAATTCTTGTAATTTTTGGAAGGTTCAAAAAATTTCTTCATTATGGATCCTACACAAATCGATGAGCGATTTCTTGCTGTTCTAAGAGCCATGGGAGGAGAAAGAGCGAGGCAAGGAGGAGAAACATCACAAACTTATGAAGGTTTAATGCCTTCTGAAACGACCATAGTTAAGCGAACTGGAGATAATACCGGCCAGGAAGAGGAGAGATCAACGATGGAGGCAATCAGAGATAGAATAAGGAATCTTCCAATAGATTTGGATAATCTTCCTGATCTAACTGGGAGAGGAGCAGTAAAAACTGACTTAAAATATGATGAGTGGTATGGCAGAGAAAGAGTCAAGGAGAGAATTCTTGCTATTCAAAGAGCCCCGGAAGAAAGAGCAAGGCAAGGAGGAACACCACCACACACTTATGTAGGTTTAATGCCTCCTGAAACGACCAGAGTTCAACGAACTGGAGATAATACAATTAGCGATAGAATAATGAATCTTAGGCTTACAAAGCCCGCTCTACCAGCACGTTTTGGCAATATTCCTGATCTACCTAGGAGAGAAGTAAAAACTACTTCAAAGATGATGAGTGGTTTGGCAGAGCTGGAATTCGCCTGTTTGAGACAAGCAATGAACATGTGTGTCGGTTGGGAAGAGTTGTATTGCCAAAACTAGGGAGTGGACTATCTCAATCTGATATGGGTGCTTTGATGTTGTTAGCATTTCAGCTAAGAGGACCAGGTGCAGGAAATCAGCCCAGAGTGTTTCCTAGTGAAATCCCTAGAGGAATGGGTTCGCAGGCGGATAGAAACTACACCAACTTGGATACAAGCATATATACAAGTGATACACAGATAGCATCTGAAGGATTAGATGAGTCTGAAAATGCAAAGGCATACTCATTTTTGGCGGCATCAACACTTAGGTTGTTTGCAAGATCTCATGACAACTATGTTCAAGCCTGGTCACAAATTAGAGGGGGCTATAGAAAGTTTTATGTAAAACCATGTCCAGTAGGGAACATTCAACCGGGAGCTACAGTCCTAAATAGTTTGCACTCTGCATGGAATCTAACAGAGATATTTAAGGTGACCTTATACAGAATATTGTATCTATCCAACACAGAAGCTTCAGCTGATGGCCTGAAAGAGTTCTTATATGATAGATATCTCTCTCACACTGGAATGCATATAATATCAATTGTGTGCAGGCTGTGTGTAGCTCTAGGCTGCAGGACACCAACCTTGGTGGCAGCAATATACGCACATAGGTTTGATAGGCAGATCAAGGACTTGACAACATTGCTCAGAATGCTCGGTAGTTCTGATCCGACTTATCAAAGACACATATGGAAGTATGCTAGGATATTTGATCCCAGCTTTATGTCCAGCCTACAGACCAGAGCTTGTCCAAAGCTGGTATTCTTATTAGCGTGCATGCTGAAAAGATTGAACCCTGAAACTGCCAAGGACATCTTATCAATTAAACAGCTAGAAGATGTCAGTGATGAGTATAGAGTGAGATTTAAAGCTGAAGCTGAAGTGTTGATAAGCTTGATATATCGCTGAATCCGGACAAACCCCCACCGCTGCATCACAGAAATGAAGAAGAAAATACTCGAAAGTTTCTAACAAATGGGGTTTTAAGTTGGCCGCTGTAAAATTCCATTTTTTCGCACTCATTTCCCGTGAATTCTCAATAAACAAATTGAGACATTGCTTTTATCTACGTGTTTTGCTATATTACTGGGAAATTAGTTTTGGAATGGCAACAATTCTTCAGTTCAAGTATCTTTTCACTTTAATTTAGGTTTGGAGTTATGGTTATGTAATAGTTATTTAATACATGCCTTCTTTCCGAATATTGGGTTTATTATTACTGGCTTTGAATTTAATACTGTTTTGGTGCTTCCATTAACTTCCTTGTTTAGTTGCTTCATCTTCATGTTTTTCATACAATTGTTGGGAATTCATCGTTGGCTACTGCTTGGTTGACTGTCTTCCTAAATGTAATAAGGAATTGGATAGGTAAAGGTGCTTTTTGATATAACTTTTTAAATGATGCTTTTTGGTTGGAAAAATGTTTTGATGTTAGTAAAGAAGAAAGTAATTTTGATTGTTTTGTGTTTTGAATTGTTTGTTAATGTTTTTATTTTATTTTTGCTAAAAAACAAAAAACTTTCCAAAAAAGCGTTGTCAAATAGGTCACTAGTAAAATGGTAATTCTAGCCACTGAAGAGGTTCTGACCTGACGACACAGCTTCTTGGAAGGTTTCGTTTTATCTTATTCTGATGGAAGCCAAGCCTGAATCTCTAGTTATGGGGCTTTTCTCTGATGCCAAGATTTTGTTAGTGCAAATGAAATGAAACTTAAAGAGGATTAGAGATTTACGCGGATGTTGTGCTTTATCTTTTATTAATATAGTTTTTGGGTTATAAATTATAATCTTAACAGAATATGGCTCAGAAAACACCTACAGAAAGGGATTACGTCGTGGCGGTTCTTATGTTGTATTGGTGGATTTGGCATAAAATGAAATCTTAACGGTATATTTGGTTGTAATTGTTGTTATTTGGTTGTAATTGTTGTTTGAAGCCAAAGTGGAAGGTTTAGAGGCCTGGATCACATCAAAACATTTCCAAACCGAACCATTCGGTGTATCATGGCCATTTTGAAAGGAAATCCAGAGTTTTTCAGTAGAAGACATAAGAATGAATGGTTCGGATATATTTTGATACATGTAAAGGCCAATTAATTTTTTATTTTTTATTTTTATTTTTTAAATTTTTTTTAAGAAAAAATACACATGACTTTCTCAATCAAAAACCTAAGACAAAAATAACATTCATAAAATTATTAAAATAAAATAAAAGTTAAAAAAATTATTAAAAGGAATATAAAATAACAAAAAATTAAGAAGATAATTTAAAAAGATATTAACTATTAAACGATAGTTTGAGAGGATATTGTGTATCGCAGCTGACATATTTATCTTTTTACTTCCAGTGTTTTGTAACTTTCAAAAATGCTCAGACCTATTTGTAACAAACAATCCCATTATTACACAGGACCAACAAAAAGTGCATTCCCCCCCCCCCCCCCCAAAAAAAAAATAAAATAAAGAAAAGCCCATGGCCCATGGGTTTCCACTTTCAACTTTCAATTCTAACCCAGTGTTCTAGGCCTCCAAACATCTCATTCACACAACAGTCAACACAAAAACGTATCTCTCTCAAGTCTCTCTGTGCGAATCAGAGGCAGCCGGCGGGAACGCGTTGAGATCCGGTAAGATCACTCCCACTTCTCAATTTGAATCGATTTTCTCCAAACAGTGTAATGCTTAATTTTTCTCTTGGCTAATTTCGAATTCTTGCTTTCTGTTTAGTTTTCGAGAAAGCCGGGGAAAATAAAATAAAATAAAACCACATTTTAAGTTTCATATTATGAAATGCTTTAGAACGAAGAAACTCTCACTTGACTGAGCTGAGGAGTTGCGCCAGGCGTAGTCTGAGACTCTGAGTTCACTCGGATCCCAAACGAATTTATTTTCACTCGTTTCTTCGGCAGGCAAAAGGAGCTTTTAGGGGTTTTCAGGCTTTGGAATCCGAGTTTTCCTCTGCTCCTTTTATTTCTCAAATTTTGCTTCATGTTTTGGATTTTAATTCTACGGTTTGTTTTAGATCTCGGAGTGTGGATCTTAATCGTTCCTAGAAAGTTGCCAAGAAATGAAGAAGAAAATACTCGAAAGTTTCTAACAAATGGTGTTTTAAGTTAGCCGCTGTAAAATTCCATGTCCTCGCTCTCATTTCCCGTGAATTCTCAATAAAAAAATTGAGACATTGCTTTATCTACGCGTTTTGCTCAATTACTGGGAAATTAGTTTCGGAATGGCAACAGTTCTTCAGTTCAAGCATCTTTTCACTTAAAATTTAGGCTTGGAGTTATAGTTATGTGATAGTTATTTAATACATACTTCTTTCCGAATATTGAGTTTATTATTGGCTTTGAATTTGGCCACAATTTTCAAGCCACAATATGCTTTTGTTAGTTGTAATGGTGCTCACTATTTGCAATCTAATTGTTTGAAGTTGTTAGATATCTTTGAAATAAGATGCATACGGCTGAAGAACCACTATATCCAATTGCCGTGCTCATAGATGAGCTGAAAAATGATGACATCCAGCTGCGGCTGAACTCAATTAGGAGGCTATCCACAATTGCACGCGCTCTTGGGGAGGAGCGAACACGAAAGGAGCTGATCCCATTTCTGAGTGAAAACAATGATGATGATGATGAGGTGCTTCTTGTGATGGCGGAAGAGTTGGGGGTGTTTGTTCCATACGTTGGGGGGGTGGAGCATGCCCATGTTTTGCTCCCACCTTTGGAGACCCTCTGCACTGTTGAGGAAACCTGTGTGAGGGAAAAAGCTGTGGAGTCGCTGTGTAGAATTGGCTCTCAGATGAGAGAGAGTGATTTGGTTGACTGGTTTATTCCTCTGGTCAAGGTTAGTTGACTGTTTTTCCTATGTTTGAACTTTGACTGTTATCTTTTTCATTTTCTAAAGCTTGTTAACTGTATTTTCTGCAAGATTTGGTTGTTGTGCAGAACTGCTTTTTATTGTTTAGGTCTACTGCAAGTGAAACTTTGTTGGTAGAAATACCGAAAAACAAATAGAGAGAAGAAATTTTCTTACATATCTTTAATAACTCTGCCATATTGACAGATTGTTCTTTCTAATACGGGTACTCACAATTTCCTTGATTCCTTAACTTATTACATGGTTTTTCTGTTAGCAACATATTGTCCGCTAGTCACAGTTATGGGATCCTCTCTCCTCCCCCCCCCCAACACACACACCCTCACCTTGCAAGACCTATAAGAAGTTGAGAAGTTCTTAATTCCTACACCCTCACAATCCTCACAAAGGAAAAAGAAATGATATTTTGAAATTTGCTTGAGGCTCTTTGGGGGAGTTTATTTCTAAATATTCTAATGGCAACTTCTGTATAGCATTGCTATTTCTATCACTGGTTTGTTTGTCTCTGTATTCAATGTTTTAATTATTTTACCCTGTTCTCTTTTTACTCCAAGTTTTAATTATTTTGTATTACAGAGATTGGCAGCTGGTGAATGGTTTACAGCACGAGTCTCTGGATGTGGATTGTTTCATATTGCCTACGCTAGTGCCCCAGAGATTTTGAAGATAGAGTTGCGGTCAATATACAGTCAGTTGTGTCAAGATGACATGCCTATGGTTAGGAGGTCTGCTGCAATGAATCTGGGGAAATATGCTGCAACTGTTGAATCTGCTTATCTAAAAACTGACATCATGTCAATGTTTGAGGATCTTACACAGGATGGTAAGTCAAATATCTATTTAGTGTTTGATAAGCCACACTATACTATACTCGAGTTAACCTCCTTACACGGGTTTAGATAAGGTAATAAGAGAGGACTGACATGTCAGCTTCAAGGGCACCTTGAAATAGGGCACAACATCTATTTTTTGTGAATGCTTTCCCTTTGATGGCTCATCATTACCTTTGCAGTTGAGTGACTTTCTTTATGTGTTTGTCATCATTGACTCTACTATGTCAATTGAAAACTCATGGTTGGATGTTTATTAAATGGGAAAATTACTAATTTGATCATTGGGGTTTGTACTTGTATCAAACAGATCCATAGGGTACCAAAATTATCTTGAAAATCCATGGGTTAAGCTATTGCCATAAGGATCCATTGTCTGTCAATGTTAACACACATGATAAGCACATGACTCATATGTATCACAACTTGATTTTAAATTCAGAGTTGTATGTATTATGTGCATATAATGTGGCAAGAAGGCTAAGGTTGCCATTTTGATCTAACTCATGAAGAACCCTCTTATAAAATTGAAATTGGCTTTGATATTCAGACTTTTTAAGTTACATCAAGTTTTAATTCTATAACATAAGAATGTGCAAAGACATGTAAGGGATCAAATTTAGATATGAGGAATCAGGCTATTAAACATCAGGACATACAAAGACATGCGAGGGGTCATGAGGAATGAGTGTTCCTCTTCTTAAATCTGAAAAGCTTATAGGGAAATGACTACTGCATAGTTAGTTTTTCCAATATAATATTGAGTTAATTTCCCTTTTTAAAGTTTTTAATAAGATTGGTTTATTACTTATCAAAAAAAAAAAAAAATCATTTTTTAAGTTCATATGACATTTTTAAAATTAATTCCACTCAGATCAAGATTCTGTTCGATTGTTGGCTGTTGAAGGCTGCGCCGCTCTTGGCAAGTTGTTGGAACCCCAGGACTGTGTTGCACATATTCTACCTGTTATTGTTAGTTTCTCTCAGGTATAGCTGTGGACATGATATATATAATTTTTCCATTTCTATGATTGGTGTTTCATGTTTTAGCAGATTTCATGTATAGCATGGGTTTGTAAGGCATCCATTTGAGGATTTTTGTGCTAATACTTTACTTCTTGTCATATATAATCATGATTTTGTTCTATCAAATTTCTCTGGTGATGTACCTTTTTGAAATGTTATGTACAATATCTAGTTGAAGCTAATCATATATTGATTATTGATGCTTGATAATGAGTATTGTAGAGTAATTGATGCTGAAGATATATGTATATATTTGCATATGTATGTATATATGTTTGTGCTCGTGTGCATTTTTTTTTCTATTTAAAGCATGTAATTCAATAAAACCTTATTAGAAGCTTGGAAATGATGTAAGAAGGTGGAAAGAATTGATAAATTTAAGATGGTATAAATGTGAAGTGAAGATATTTCAGCTAAATTTCAGTTACTAGGTGATGAGAACAATGAAGGAATAATTGCTAGGAGAACAGAAAGGAAAGTTGGGAACTGAATTATGTTCATCGCTTGTGGTGAGCTTGAAGTTTATTATATGGTAGATGAGACTAAGATATTGGTTGAATTTGAGCTCTATTAAGTTTGGTCACATGCAATGAGAAGAAAAAAGTACACTAGTAAATGGTGGTTTGGTTGAATTGAGGTTCTGCAAGAACAAGACTAGAGAGATCTAGTTAAGCTGGTTTAGCTATGAGAACATAGGTCAGGGCTGCTAGAAAACAAAAAAATGGATAGTACCTATTGTGTCTGCTTGGTGTTTTACAAGTTACTGAGCCTAGAAAAGAAAAATACCCTGAGGTTCTGCATATTTTAAAAGGATCCATTCATTATGTATTTCATTCACTTTGGGTTCCCCAAAGAAAAGCTTCTGTCTTGGCTATTGCGACTGTTTTGAGTTGTCTTCAGAGTTAGTTTCGAAAGGGCCAGGCTTAATCTGGAGATCTCATTAGCAATGTTTTCCTTTAAATTTTATCACCGAGTGATTCTGTGAATCATGAAAATGTTTTCCCCATGGAATAAAATTCTTATTTTAAGCAATTTATATGATTATTTTATATCTTGGAGCATGCTACCAAGTATCTCTGGTGTTATGATGGATCCAACCAAATGTATAATTGGCGTTTGCTTGCATCTGAAGCTGATACTTGTATTGCTAGTTCTTTAAGCTCTTACATGCTTTTTTTTATTTCTGAGCAGGATAAGTCTTGGCGTGTGCGTTACATGGTTGCAAATCAATTATATGAACTTTGTGAAGCTGTGGGGCCTGAGCCTACTAGGTAGTCAGTTAATATTCAGCCACCATAGTATCTTGCTTATGGCACGTAACTGACATTGTCCTGCTGCATCCTGTAAATATGTGTATAATTTCAGTTTCATTCTCATGTATTCATTATGCACCATACTCATTATCTATAACAATCACCTCAAAATTGCGCATGATTTCTGATCAGATGTATTTATACTAGACAGTTTGTTTGGCAATTAACTTTCAAGTGTGGTGTGTAGCAATAATGTTTGTTTGTGGCATCTCTTTTGTAATATTTTGTTCATGGTTATTATCTTCTAAGGACGGAGTTGGTCCCTGCCTATGTGCGGTTGCTTCGAGATAATGAGGCTGAAGTACGAATAGCAGCTGCTGGCAAAGTAACCAAGTTTTGTCGGATTTTAAATCCTGAACTTGCAATTGAGAATATTCTTCCTTGTGTGAAGGTGTGAAGGTGCACGTGCTTATTAAATTTTTTAGTTCTGTTTAGGGAACTACACTTAAACTTTTACACCCTCTATTACAGCTATCTCAGTACTCTACAATGACCATTACAGGAGCTGTCATCAGATTCTTCTCAGCATGTCCGCTCTGCTTTGGCTTCAGTTATAATGGGAATGGCTCCTGTCTTGGGAAAGGTAAGAATGTTGTGTACTGGTCCATGCTGATGCAGTTATCCTGGTCTACCAATGAAGCATTGTTGCCCATTTCATGCATATAAGGTGGATAGGTTACTCAATATTTGGGGCCAGCCTGCTACCCGATCCGTGTGGAGGGAGTGCTTTGCACGGGCCCGAGGTTTACCCAACGGGTGGGTACATGAAGTGGCCTTGCCTTGGAGGGGTTCCTTGTCATAAAAAATAAAAAATAAAAATGTTACTCAATATTTTCTAGGTTTTCAATGCCAAACATAGTTGATTTGATAAACCAATCAACAAGAAGAAATAAATCTTTTGATTCTCTCTCTTGTTGAAAAGATTGTTTTGGGCTGGCTGATCTTTACGTGTTGTAAACTGCATACATATTGGAAAAAGTTTAGGAAGTTATCTTATGAGATGTAATATAGTTTATAGCAATTTTGTAGTACTTTGATAGTTGCCAGCTTTTTCTATCACTCTTTGGGTGTTGGTCTGCTACAGCTAAGGTTCCTTATTCAGTCTAGGTAGTTTTACAAGAATGGTTCAATATTTTTTCTTATTCTTAATTGCACCATTGGTCCATGTGGATTTCAATAGCTCTCCCTATTAATTGATTCAAAATCTAGTTATGTCTTTCCCCTCTCAAACCTTTTGTCTTTATGGTGGGAAGGAGGAAAGGCTTGTAGGGTTGGCGTGTTTATGGTTTCTCAACTTTAATTCTTACCAAAGTAGCATCTGTATATTGTTGCATGTTAATAACCCAACCTGCCAAGGAATGTGGAGGGGGTGATTATTACCATCAAGACAGAAGAGCTTCTTAGTTGGTCTTTTTGCTTAACCTTTCGTTATCATTCAGATTTGGTGATTAATCTACTTAAATCTATATCTGTTGACTATTAGCTTTGCACTTGTCTTAGAATATTACTACAGAGAAACTCTACCTTTACTAAGTTGGTTTGATTTGGGGGTGGAACTTCTTGCCCTCAAAGTGCCTTTGTCCAAATCTTGAATTATGTGAAACTTTCTACTTCCTGTTTGTATTCTCATTTGAATTATTTGGTCAATTTTCCTTGCTGCATTTTATTGTAATTTTATTGAATTTCAAATCGGCGCGTGCTCAACCAAATTCAGATGAGTAGTTGGTGTAAGCCACTATATTTTAAAACCCTGATGTCCTCAAATAACTTTGTCATTGTCCTTTGCATGTGAGCTGCAGTTACACATCTTTTCTTGTTGTTATACTTGAATTGCAATGTTTATATTCAGCTTTGTTGCCCTCCTTTATTATTTTGCCTGTGGATATCAATGCCATACGTATATTAGTATTGTGGGAATAAACTACCCATGTCTTCTCTGATGATAATGACATCTTTTATCTGATATGCATTTGAAGTAAATACTAACTACGTTTCCTTGTATGTTTTGCTTGGGTTTAAACTTTTTCAATGGATTGTTTCATATGTAGTATGTAAATTTGACCTGCACATCATGTTTTGGGTGGGAAATTAGACGCTTTTTATTTCTATCTCATTTATTCTTTCCTGAATTAGTGTGGGTTGTTGGCCATTAAACGTCTCTGGTTTCTGCTTATATGATGAATCTGATCTTTTGCATGAGATTCTAACTTGCGTTGAATTTTTGAATCCCATTCTGTTATGTAATGCAGGATGCCACAATTGAACAGCTCCTTCCAATTTTCCTTTCTCTTCTGAAGGATGAATTTCCTGATGTACGACTCAATATTATCAGTAAGCTTGATCAAGTTAACCAGGTGTGTTAAAACTTAGGGATCTTAAGCGCAGTGTTGACCATTTCTTTCTGCTCTTTTTAACATTTTCCCATTATTATGATTCTTATGATGCTCTACATGCTTTTAATACATTGGACTTGCGACTTTAATTTGCATGCATTTTTTTCCCTCAAGTCGTGTTGAAACAAGCCATTCTTGCAGGTAATTGGAATTGATCTGCTGTTTCAATCCTTGTTACCAGCCATTGTTGAGCTAGCGGAGGATAGACACTGGAGAGTACGGCTTGCAATAATAGAGTATATCCCTTTATTGGCTAGTCAATTGGGTGTTGGGTTTTTTGACGATAAGCTAGGTGCTCTTTGCATGCAGTGGTTAAAGGATAAGGTTTGTGTTTCTTCATCTTGGCGGAATGAACACATTGTGTACGGCATTCTTGTTTTGCATTTAGTTCATGACATTCTTTATGTTTTTATTTTTTTTTAGTGTTCATACCCTTTTGCCCCTTGGTAGCTCTTATTTGTATGTATATTATGTCTGTTTTATTATAAATAAATCATTTTTGTGTTTGGAAGGACTATTTAGACAAAACTAGAAGTAGGCATGAGAGTATTTGGAGTGAGTCATAAAGATATGATTCTTAATCATCTGGAAATATATTATATGCAACTTTTAGGAAGTCAAATAGGAAATAAGTTTGTTACTACCCTATGATGATTCATCTTGTCTTGTAAGATTCAAAAACTTGTATATTCTGTGCTTCATTTGGAAAATGAAGTCCATTTTTAAACGTTTATCCTGAGAACGTTTTACCCACCTTTTGATTGATTTTTTGCCAAGAAGTTATCTTACATTGTATTCACATAGTTTTTACCAATCTTTTGACTTCTTATCCTGGGTGTTTGTTGCATTTATTTTCAAGTCATCATTATTCTGGGTGTTTATTACAGGTTTACTCGATCCGTGATGCAGCTGCTAACAACGTGAAGCGCCTTGCAGAAGAGTTTGGTCCAGAGTGGGCAATGCAGCACATAATTCCACAGGTTTATTTGATGACTTGGTTCATTATTTCCTACTGGCTGTCCCTTGAGAGATTGCAGATGGAATATAACTTTAAGATTGATATGCGGGAATTAAACTGAAATCCATACCTATATCTTGGGTTTGTCTTGGTTTTGCACGTAATTGCTGGCAATGAGCTTATAGGCTATTGAACAGTTTTTGTAGTAATATCTTCCTTCCCGGCTCATACAACTATCAATCGTCCATCTTTTGAGAAATATTCAATTAACTTGCGATGTCTGATGGTTACTTTTTTCTTAAAAAAATAAAAAAAAAATAAAATAAAATTATCTGCTTCAGTTTGTTGACAAGCCTACTTAGGGTGTGTAGACTGCACCATACATTGGTATTTCCTTCTGTTTTGAGTCTTGGTGATTTGCATTTTGTTGTTCTTCCTTTCTTTAGCTACTACTTTTTGAAACAATGGAAGTTGGCATGCCATCTGGGCAGGTTCTGGAGATGATTAACAACCAACACTATTTGTATCGGACGACCATTCTGCGGGCAATCTCTCTCCTTGCCCCTGTAATGGGCTCAGAAATCACAAATTCAAAACTGTTGCCAGTGGCCATCAATGCATCAAAGGACAGGTATTTGGTTTTCTTAGAACTTTGTTTACCTAATGGGAAAAATGTATTAAAAGAAATTGAAAAGAAAAAGAGATAGGAAATATGTAATGTGGTTGGGCTTTGAGTGCTGGCCTGAATTTCACTTTCCAGGGTACCCAACATCAAGTTCAATGTGGCAAAGGTGCTTCACTCCCTTATTCCTATTGTTGATCACTCGGTAAGTATCTTGTGCATTTTTGTTTCCTAATTTGCGTTTTTAGTTTCTTTTTTCACGTGTTTCTTTAGAATCTCATCGTAATTTGTGTTTTGTTGTCTTGCTTTATTTTATTTATTTATTTTTTCCTTTTTGGTCATTTGGTCTGAGAATTCTTGCATTGCAGGTGGTGGAGATGACCATCCGTCCCTGTTTAGTTGAGCTGGGTGAGGACCCAGATGTTGATGTCCGATTTTTCTCCAACCAAGCACTTCAATCCATTGATAAGGTTATGATGTCTATCTAGACAGCGTCCTTCCACAATTTCCCCACTGGACACAAGTTTATATGACGACCTTTTGGCTGGAGGTGATATTTCTTTTGCGCGTAAAATTTGTCGTGTCTTCTTTCCTTGTGACTAGCATTCAGAGTGGCTACTGAAGTTGTGTGATCTAGTATGTGGAAACATAACATACTATTACCCATTTTTGTTACTCATTTGCATATTTTCTCCTATTTTAGTCCCTTCTTGTACGCAAGAAGATATTATTGTGTTTCTGAATTCAAAAACATCTTTAGCAAATAGAAATTGGCAAAGATGATTCATTGATTTGGCAAAAGCTAAATTGGATGCTCTCATATTCTCTAATGAATTACGTCTCCAAGTCCTACTTTGTTGTGGGGTGGGGTTAATTATGGTAGAGAGATACAGCCTTCATCACTGGCAAAAAAATAAAACAGGACAGAAAAATATATCACACGCGAGAAATGCATATATGAGTATATGACCTTCGTGTACGGTAGATACTTGGTTAGAAAGATTTGTCTCTCCCTGAAGTAAACAGGTGGTGTTAAAACTCCGTAAATGCACATAGGTTATGGAAGGTCATTGTCACTCGTTAAAGATATCTATTGGTAAGATCTCTTTTAGCCAACTTTTCGTGCATGCAGGACTATGAAGGTGCCTCGCACAGGGGAATGAGATTGAGATCCCGTTGCATGGGATGGAATAGCTTTAATTTGGATAATTCATTTTTAAATGAATAGCCCAAAGCGTGACAGCACATAAGAGAAAGAAAAGGTGACTTGTACCACATGCAAGTTATAGGGATGGCTATTAAGGTGACCAAACTACTTTAATTGCCAAAAGGCATGGTTCTGCCACCCTTAAAAACCAAGTTGGGGTGCTCGAACTACTCCCGTCACCATATGGGATAGTTCAACCACTACTAATGGTTGAGTTGAGGGCGGCCAAACCACCTCAATGGCCAAAAGGAGCGGTTCAATCTTTCCTAATTCCTAATAGTCGAGTTGGGGTGACTAGTGGCGAACTCACTAAGGAGCTTAAGGGGCCTAGCCCCCTTAAGCCCCAAGGTTTTCTCAAAAAAATAAATAAATAAAAAATTATAGAAAAAAATAATAATAAAATGTTACTCTTAATTTTTTTATTTTTTTTTCTAATTTTGGTCCCCACAAGTTTTTTTTTTTTTGTTCAATTTGACCTCCCAAGTTGGGGAGGCTAGCTTCTCTCCCGGTGGCCAAACTACCACAGTGGCTAAAAAGAGCGGTTTGATTATTCCTATGGTGTAAGTAGCCTTTTTTTGGTCTCTTTTATGTGATCGCCGACCCAAATTAAAATTATTGCACCACGTGTGCAATAACTAGGGTAAGAATAGTCAATAGTTAGATAGTTTGCACTAATTTCATTTGTTCCAATGTCAAATTTATGAAGAATCTTTCTTAGTTAAGATATGTAGCTCATTTATTTGGAGGTTGGGGTACTGAGTTACCTCTGAAGAATTTTTGTTAAGTTGTTGAAGACAAGTAATTTATTTATTTGTCGCCACCGTAATGTAAAAAAGTGGTTTTAAATTTTAATCAGCAAAGCAATGAGAGTTGAGCTGCCCACTCTCAACTTTTATTTTGGATGATAGCCATTCAAATAAGGTTTGCACATTAAAATTGACCTTATCTTGATATAAATATTAGAAAATACTAAAAATAAAGTCAGAACTAAAATGTTTTCTCTTTCTTAGAATTTTTGGTGGAATAAGGATTAGAGGAAAACACTACAATCTATACTTCGCTTTACGAATACTAATAACTACGAAATATTACCCTTTTCCAAGTTGATATTCGGTATGGTTAAATCTGTAAGAAAATAGGGGTGGGAAATTCGGCACTAGGTGACGCTAATGACATGTGTCTACTCATGAGTGGAACTCGAATTTTAGGTTTGGAAAACAAAACTCACTTTTTGGGGAGTAATTCTACCCGGCGCTCTAGCGTCCCTCAAGCGTTATTAATTAATCCCTTTTTGGGGATCACTTTTTGGGTAAGTAATCCCTCATCATTTTTTTGATAACTAGTGCCTTATTATTTTTATAGTGACATTGTTTTCTTCATGCTTTGGATTTCATCAAGTGTTTATATTAACTTGCTTAAGCCAAGTTGAATTGAGATGATTCTACGAAATATCTTATATATATGTTGAATTGGCAAGTCTATGCATCAATCAAATTAATTTCGTTAGGATGGGGGTCAATTCAATTAGGGTCGGTTTTGAAACAATTCATTGCATTTATATTTATATTTATAAAATCCAATCTCAATAAACCATTTTTGTTTTTTTTTTTTACCCATACACTGCAGTTTTGGTGGTGGACTGTTATGGTTTTTCGTGTGCCTGTTGTGATCACTATATTTGTGTGCATGTTGAATCTTATTGAGATAGGAAGTTAGTAATCAAGTTTGTTTGATGGATTTACAATAGAAATGGAATAGTTGGTGAAATTTCAATTGTTTAATGTAAATTCCATCGTATGTAGCATGATGTCTCTACAGTTTCATGTCTCCTTATTTTGATTGTAGCATCACTTTTTTTTTTTAATGGTTTTTGATATACTATTGGGCTTTCTTTGTTTCAAAGTGTTTTACTTGGCCTTGTTTATTTATGACTTGTATGGTCTTTTATGATAATGTAGACAATTGCAAAAATATTTTAAAAGATCCATTGTTTCCTGGGTTGAAATTTGTTGATTTAAATGACTTTTGTACCTTTTTTGCTTCTTTAGATAATTAGATGTCGTCGAATTGGTCATCATTGGGAAAATGGCAATGAAGATATTAATGGACGAAGAAAAATCAAGGAAGACAGTTCTTTGGATGCCCTCAATACGGCAAAGGCCAACATTGCAATTATTTTGAATAGTTTGAACCACGCATTTCTGAACATAGCGGCAAGCTTGTAAACGAAATGAGGGTGATAATTAAGACTATGAAAGAACTTTGTAAACATGCAAAAAAAAAAAAAAAAGAGGAGCCATCAAAATGTCCTTTGTGTCATGGGGATTAATGCTTTTTGTTCTATTTAATTAGTTGTAATTTTATTTCTTTAACCTTAAAGATGTAGAATGGATTATCTTCAGAATTGTTTTTTGTTTTGTCGTCCATGAAGAACAATTTGAAGCCATAATCTCATTATTTGGATGCTTAATTGAGCAAATTGTTATGTGAGTTTGTAATTTGATTGCAAATTTTATTTTGCTGTAAAAATGCTTTTATTGCAAACTGCATTGCTGCTATGGGTTTGGTTTTACGGTCAGGGAGATCTAAAGGAGACAACCATGACAACACATTCACAGCCAGAGGTATCTAGTGGTTCAGATCATGAAGAAACCAACTCTTGTTCAGATTTGATGGAATAAACTGATTGATGCAATGCTTCTCAAGGACTCATCTTATTTTCCTTTGTAAATCCTGTATTTTTTTTCCCACAAAATGTAGATATGTGGCTGTAGCTTTACCTTTTTTAATTTGTAACTAATGGAAAATCCCAACATTTGTTGTTCTCGTTTTTGCCCCAGTTGTACTAGTCCTTGATTAGAATTTGAATGAAAATTGGATTTTGTTTTGGCAGCAAATCTTTCTTCTCATGTAGAACAATGGATTTTGTTTTGGCCTTAAATAATTGGAGGCTACATGTACAATGAGATTAAAGGCAGTAAACCAGGCAAAGGACTCCCTCCATTTGTTATCTTTCTCTGTATTTGATTGTATTGAATTATGAGGACTCACTCTCAGCCTCTGATCCCTCACATACACAACACAGAATCTACCAATCAATCCATAAAAAATACAGGCTATTGTCAATACCCGAAGATTCACTTCAAATCCAATAGGTAATAATCCCAATAAGAAGGATCCAAGAACTTGAACAGAAAACATCACTTAGTTTCAGGTGAATACAAAGCGCTCCTGAAGCCCAAGAGCTCTATTGACTATTGAGTGCCTGATGCAAGATCATGCCAAGCATCTCTGCCAATCTGTTGAGGCTCCTGATCTGGTCAATGTAGCAAATCCAAGAAAAGGTATTAGAAAGAAAATTAATGAATCGAATAATTTGAAGAAAAAATGAGTTTAATTGATAAAAGCAACATGCTAATTGACAACAAAGCCTTCATGTTAGAGCATAGATTTATTTCAATTTCACCAGCAAAACACCTACATAATTTCTAGACATTTCTCAGAACCTCACTTCTAAAACCATGGATACTAGAAACATGACTAACTAGGTAAAGAACAAATGACATAAGCTGGTCATTCAAGAAATATACACTTCTCCATTCAATATTCAATCCAGAAGTGGCTGCTAACAATCAGCAAAGAATCATGGATTCTGAATCCTCGTAAGAAGAAAAAAAAAAAAAAAAACAGTAGAATGAGACAAATGCTATAGAAAGACGAAGAAGAAAAAAAAAAAAAACCCCCCAATTCAAATCGAACCTAAAAAACAGTGTACATTCTTCTACTCTAACTGTCCAGGCTCCTGCTATCAGTAACCAAGTCCTCTTATGAAGAACTTAATCACTGTCTTCATCAGCATCTGCATATAAAGGATCAAGATAAAGTTAGGGTATTGGGAAAACAGCTTAAAAAGGTGCAACTAAAAGACTAAATCTGTCACAGGGATGATACAGTCATACAAGGAGAATATGTTTGAGGTACCTGGATCAATAATGGTAAGGCAGGACACATGAAAATACTTTCCAAATGCTACCCCCAGATCAACATTGTCTGGAAGCACAAAAAAGCCACAATGGAAAAATGCAAAAATATTAAAAGATCAAGTACCATAATCATCATGTAATCCATTTAGGCCTAACAAATTTACAAAGGAAGTCAGCAAACCAACAAAGAAACATTATTTAAAAAAGAAAAAGAAAAAGAAGCTAATTGAATATGATTCTTCTCCTCCTCTGATTCTCATACAAACTGACTACCATCCTAAAATCCCAAATGTCCTTAATTTTGTACCGGATTAGTAGGCATAAATAGCTTGAGACTTGAATAAAAATAATCATACCATTTTCTTTTCTAATGAAAATAACTTTTTTTCGGATGAATTAAAACTTTCATGGCTAAACTCATCATAGTACAACCACTCTAGTAAAAACTGAATGAAGTTCCCAAACAAGAGAACAACCCATCAACAACAACAAACACATTCCCAAATCAAGAAAAAACAACTCAACAAATACAATAGCACAAATCCTACAACGAGGAAACCAACTCAAACAACCCACCGAAAGATCAGACAACTACATCCTCCAAAGCTTTGAAAGCTTAAACGAGATGGGAGAACATTTGGAGATGGAGAAAACCTTACAGTGGAAAACGGTGCTTGTAGCCGGAGATGGAGATGGACGTCGCTGGTGGCGGTGGTAGACGGTGCTTGTGGGTGGCGGATCAAGCAAATAAAAAAACTAGATAAAAAAACAACTCAAAAAACCAGATTCAAAAACTCAAAAACCAGATCTGTTTGAAGAAAAGAAAATCGAAAGGAAAATCGAAACAAAACAGAAAAGACCTTACGGTGGATGGATCGTCGAAGCCCTCTGCGGTGGTGGTGATTCGGCTTGGCTCGTCGGCGATGGTGGTGGCTCGGCTGGGCTAGTCGTGGCGGAATGGTCGATGGGTCATTAGTGCTATACGTTGGGTCGTCGGAGCTTGACGGTGGATGGAAGCCGGAAATGGACGAACCGGGGTTCGGTGGTGGTGGTAGCTGGTGGTCGACGGTGCTCAGCAGGTGGGTGGGTGGCTGTCGGTGGGGTGGAGGGAGGGAGGGAGAAGGGAAAGAAGGAAAGCTTTTTTGGGGCAAAAATATTTTGAAAGAAACTGAAAATGTAGTTTTGTATAAACGCAGGGTTTAATATTTTTTTATTTTTTATTTTAAAAAAAAGGGCCTGACGTGGACTATGCCACGTCAGATGAAGAGGGACGCTAGAGCGCCGGGTAGAATTACTCCTTTTTGGGAGGGTAAAAAGTTCATTTTAGAAGATTTTGTACATATATTTTAAGGGTAAATTGCACAGTTGGTTCATGTGGTATGCCACAATTATTTTTCACTCCCTATGGTTTAAAAAGTTCATGAGAGATTCTTGTAGTATGCAATAATTATGTTTTACTCCCTGGGTCAATTTTTCGCCTACAATTTTGACGGAATCTATTAGTCCTACACGTCAGCGACACGTGTCGCCATCTTATTGGCGACACGTATCCATCTTAATAAAAAAAAAAATACTTATTTTTTTAAAAAAATTAAAATTCAAAAAAACAAAAAAACAAAAATGGGACACTGGGGGTGGCGCCCGCCACCCCCTTTCCCATTTTTGTTTTTTTTTTGAATTTTAATTTTTTTAAAACAATAAGTATTTTTATTTATTTTTTAATAATTTTTTATTTTTTTATTAAGATTGGACATGTCAGCGCCACGTGTTACCAATAAGATGACGACACGTGGCGCTGACCTGGCATTTGACGGAATCTGTTAAAAATTTTAATAGAATTTGACGTAGGGATTGATTTGTAATTATTGCATACCACAGGGATCTCTCATGAACTTTTTAAACCATAGGGAGTGAAAAATAATTATGGCATACCACAGGGACTAACAGTGCAATTTTTTCATATTTTAAAGCAATTTGCCCTGAGCGATGGTTCCGCCCTTGTGTCTACTCTTATAAGCTAATTTAATCCCTAAAAAATAGGAAAATGATTATAAGCTAATTTAATCCCTAAAAAATAGGAAAATGATTGAGGGTGAACTTTTAACTGATCTCTTTCTCCTCATTTTGAATAAAAATGACAATTTTATTTAAAAGTATACTTTTTTATTGTTTTGTTTTTTCTTTTTGAATAAAATTGCTTCTTTTTATATATATATATATATATATATAATATATATATATATATATATATTCAAAAGGGGATGGGTACGCGTTAAAGGTCATTTTTCAATCATTTCTTTATAAAACATATGCACGTATAAAGTATCAAAAGTTCTCGAACTTGTTTGGTAAGGGAATTAAAAAAATTTCATTCCCTTCTTCACTTATCTAAAAAACAATCAACTTCAAAATATTTTAATTTTATATCGTATCAATATTTTTTTTATTATTTAAATAAAAAAAATTCACTACAAAACAAAACATTTTCATTTTCCTATACAAATTCCTTTTACTTTATATCACATCTATCACTTCAAACTCCTATTATATCATGTCAAAGTTTTTATATCCATTATCAAAATATATATATATCCTTTAACAAAAAACTAAAATCTGTAATTGAATTGAAATACCATACTAATTTGAATGGTTTTTGTTAGAATATAGGATAATTTTCTATGTTAGGTTTAATATATTTTCCTTACTAAGTATTTAACATAGATGTGTAGTTGTAATCAAATCCTTACCATTCCTGTATTCACTCTACTTACACCATTTATCATATATTAAAATAGAGTCATCTCTAACATAAGTAAATTAAGAGTCTATTTAACCTACGATCTTACAAGCCAAAAGTGCGATGTTAAACAAAATTGCGAAAAATATATTATTTGGGAGTGCATTTTTAAAAAACGTAGAAAAATTTGAATTTTCAAATCCCAGACAATATAAGCATTTTCAAAAACATGCGATTTTAAAAGCTAATATGTTATTTTAAAGGTCAAATCGCGATTTAACCAAATGTGTAACTGTGTTTTTAACCAAAAATCACAGGTTTTGAAATTGATATTTTCTTTGATTGTAAATTTTGAAACCACAAATCCAAATTGATTGTAAGTCCATAAGTGCAAGGAGAAATGCTAGGCTCCCAAAATTTTCTTTCCAAATAATGTGTCACAATTTCATAGGAGATTGTGACACATTTTTCAAAATGATAGATCACATGAGATTGTGACACATCATTTGAAAACCAAATTCTTGAGAAAATTTTTAGGATGTGTAACATTTTCCTAAGTGGAAGATGTAGCGCACTTCCCAAAACTTTTTGTAGAACATTAAAATTAAGGGTTAAATACCTATTTGCCCCCTGTGCTTTACGACCTTTATTTTTTGCCCTCTCAGTTTCACTTTTTACCAAATTTGATACCGGTGGTCTATGAAAAGACGGAAATGGTACCTCCGTCTAATTTTCCGTTCAAAACTAACGTCCAGCCACGTCATCCTACAGGTGTCGGCGTGCATGCGCGACACCTGTCCCCGTGATACACTTCAGCGCTGACGTGGCTATTATTTTAATGATTTCTTTTATATATATATATATATATATAATAAAAAAATAAAAAAATTCTGGGGGTGGCCGGCCGCCCCATGTGGCCTAAAGGGGTGGCTCGGCCACCCCAACAATTTTTTTTTTTTTAGGGTGGCCGAGCCACCCCTTTAGGCCACATGGGGTGGTCGGCCACCCCCATTTGGCCTGGGGGTGGCCGAACCACCCCTGTGGCCCATGGGGGTGGCTCGGCCACTCCCAAGCCAAATGGGAAACCACCCCCATTTTGGCCCTTGCCACCCCCAGAATTTTTAATTTTTAATTTTTTAATTTATATATATAAAAGAAATCATTAAAATAATAATAATAATAAATAATAGCCACGTTAGCGCTGAAGTGTATCACGGAGACATGTGTCGCGCATGCACGTCGACACCTGTAGGATGACGTGACTGGACGTTAGTTTTGGACGGGAAATTAGACGGAGGTACCATTTCCGTCTTTTCATATACCACCGGTATCAAATTTGTTAAAAAGTGAAACTGATGGGACAAAAAATAAAGGTCGTAAAGCACAAGGGTGTATAAGCTATTTAACCCTAAAATTAATAATATATATTATTTGATCACTGTGATTTAGTAGGCACCGGGGGTTGAGGCATTGTTAACTCAGAATGATGGTTAGCCCGCACGCACAGACCCTCAACTACCAAGATAATTGATTGAATGTTGATTACGTACGCATGCCCCCCCCTCATTTACTTCTATAAATACAAAGCTTATAGCGCCATTTGCATTCATATCAAGCCTTCGAGTTCGAGCATCAGACGATGAACATTGTTGAGTGTTCATCTAATTTTCATGCTGTTTCAAGAAATGTGGAAGCAGTCGAGGAAGAGAAAAAACCATGTCAAAGTCTCCATGAAAGTAAAAAACTCAGGTAATTAATCTTTGTCCGTGGAAATCTTGGTTTACTTAATTATATGGGTTCTTGTCTTAATTTGTACGATGTTGGTACGCTCGAAGTATATGTTCCTGGCCTGGTATGTGAGCTTATATAGAGCATTCATTAATAAATGTTGTCTACTGAACTATTATATATACTACTGTGATCATACGACTTAGATGACGTCGTATTGTGAAAATCAGCCGTGGATTTCTGATTCAAAACTTAATTGGTCTTTACAATCAAATGTGTTCTTATAGGAAAGAAGCAAGTTCGTTCTGTTGGAATTAATACTGATCATTTGAGCAAAAAAGTATGGGAGATTTATGTTAATGAAGGATGACAACTGTACGCTATTAGAGTGCCTCGACCTAGCTTGGACCGTCAACGAGGCTTAGGAATACTGGCCGATGTCAGACCTTCACGGCACCTTCTCACGACATTGACCATTTATTACAGGGCACCAATCCAGAACATCAGAAACTCAATCTACACTCTATTTTTAGTGTATGCTACTTTCGTTCTCTCTTTGACACTTCAGGAGTACTTCCACAATCTCTACCAGTCTCTTCGAATAGGTCATGGAGTAGTATTTTAGTTGGGTCTTTCAATTGTAGTGAGAGAGTCTTTTTAGTTTCAATTGTGATTAGTAATCTTGAGTTTGTTTTACACTAGAACTAACCCTTTTCTTCTTCTTCTTTTTTTCCTTTCTATTCATATTAGAATTAACCTTGCTACGGTGGTAAGTTTATCTCCGTTTGTTTGGTAACAAATTTGGTACACAAGGGACTGTAGCAGTAATTTCATTTCCTTGGAACAGCCAAATGACCCCCTAAAAGAAGCACCACCGAGATGGACTCTGACTCGATATTCTGAGCCCTGAGCCCTGAGCCCTGAGCCCTGAGCCACAATCATTTTGGATGAGTATCTTAAACATTATGTTATCAAAATTATATATCCACCTTAATTTAAATAACTAACTAGTGATCGAGCATCTCCGGTAGTAGTAATTATTTTAGTTATTTAAAATATATATTTTTTAATATAATTAAATTTCAACAGATTATTTATATCACTCTCTATTTTTTTAAAAATAATATTTTTTAATATATTTTTTTATTATGAAAGATAAATCATATAAAGAGTCTGCTAAAGATGTGTGCTCAGAAAAGAAAAGCAAACGTCTTGATAAAATCGTATAATAAATTCATTTTTTCTTGTGAAGAATATTAAAGGTACGTACGTGTATACATATAATGAAGACGAGGTATCCAAATACTGATACTAATACTGCACGTTCTAAATCTCAAAACCAAATTTATGAGTGTTGCTTAATTGGAACACACTAACTTTTACTCAAGTTCCTTTACAAAGTGACTTGATTTGACAAGCATTTTTTTTAAATGAAATTTATGGTCAAGATTTAAAGTTAAAACAAGTAATAATACTGTACATCATTTCTTATATATTATTTAAAATTTTAGAAGACGTGTTAATATTGACTTCATATACATCGTTAAGTGAACAAGCTTTAAATTCTTACCCGAAAATGTGTTAAATAAAATAGAAGAAATAGAAGGGAAGGAGAGAAAATGACTACATTGCTTCTTATTTCATTGAGTGCTTTTGATTACAAAAGATATGAATATATAGGCTAATAGAGGGGATCACATCCCACACAATCAGGAAATATTAAAGTGGAAAATATTGAGGAAATCAGGTAGGAATATAAGGAAAGATATTGGAGAGGAAATCAATGAGATATTCTTGATATGCTGCAACGGCTCTTTATTCTCTAACACTCCCCCACAAACTGATGGGAAGAACTTCTTTCAGTTTGTCTTCTGCGTCGGATGATCATCATGAAACCTTTTGTGTGTGTGTGTGTGTGTGTGTTAGCCGGGTTTGCAAATTGTACTTGAAAGGCTAAAAATAAAGCCAACTATGGGCCAAAAGAAATTAAAGACAGGCTCGGGTTTTGAAACATTACTACAAACAAGAGATTTGGCCAACAATGGGTCAAAGAGAAGAGGGCCAACTATGGGCTTATATGAGCTTGGGCCTTTGAACATTTGCTTCAAGCTATACATTGGGCCAAAGAAAAAAGAGCCAACAAATGGCTTAAATGGGCTTGGGCCTTTGAACATTTGCCTCAAGCTCGAAATTGGGCCAACAATGGGCCAAAGAGAGATTTTCCTTCATTTTTTTTTTTTTGGAAACATCTTCTTCATAGTACAGCACAAGACAAAACAAATAAAAGAAAAATGAACTCTAAAAAAAAGTCGATAGACAGGAAACAAAAAAAAAAAAAAAAAAAAAAGAGAAACTGCAACTTGTGGACAACCTTAGGAGGAGAGTTCACAGTGGATGGAGAAGGCACGAAAACTGGAGGATTTGCGGCCGGAGACGGTGCTAGAGGTGGGAGACTTGGCCTGTGGAGAAGTTGTCGGGAAAGGATGCTGGAAAAGACACCGGAGGTGGTGCTGCAATGGAGCACTCAAACTTTGCGGCAATGGATTGTGATATGCATTTTTTTTTTTTTTGAGTGAAAGAGAGAAAATTTTGGGAGATGGAGATGAAAACTGAGATAGATTAGAAACTAGGAAAGTTTCTGTGTGGATGGAGTTGAGATGTTGGGAGTGGCAGAATTGAAGCTCTATTTTTAGGCAGAACCATGTCATGGGTGAGACGTGATTGATAAAAGGGCTGAAAGAGTGTGCTGCAGCGAAGAAGAAACCAAGATAGTGAGGTGTTAGCCAAAGGGCTCTAATACCATGTTAAATAAAATGGAAAAGACAGAAGGGAATAAGAGAACACAAATGAGAGAAAATGACTACATTGCTTCTTATTTCATTGAGAGTGCTTTTGATTACAAAAGATATGAATATATAGGCTAATATAGGGGATCACATCCCACACAATCAGGAAATATTAAAGTGGAAAAAATTGAGGAAATTAGGTAGGAATATAAGGAAAGATATTGGAGAGGAAATCAATGAGATATTCTTGATATGTTGCAACGGCTCTTTATTCTTTAACACTCCCCCACAAACTGATGGGATGAACTTCTTTCAGTTTGTCTTCTGCGTCGGATCATCATCATGAAACCTTTTTTTTTTTTTTTTTTGTATGTGTGTTGGCTTGGGTTTGCAAACTGTACCTCAAAGGCTAAAAATAAAGCCAACTATGGGCCAAAAGAAATTAAAGACAGGCTCGGGTTTTGAAACATTACCACAAACAAGATATTGGGCCAACAATGGGCCAAAGAGAAGAGGGCCAACTATGGGCTTAAATGAGCTTAGGCCTTTGAATATTTACCTCAAGCTATAAATTGGGCCAACAATGGGCCAAAGAGAAAAGAGCCAACAAATGACTTAAATGGGCTTGGGCCTTTGAACATTTGCCTCAAACTCAAAATTGGGCCAAAGAAAAGAAGGGCCAACTATGGGCCAAAGAGAGATTTTCCTTCCTTTTTTTTTTTTTTGGCAACATCTTCTTCATAGTACAGCACAAGACAAAACAAATAAAAGAAAAATGAACTCTAAAAAAAAGTCGATAGACAGGAAACAAAACCGAAAAAAAAAAAAAAGAGAAACTGTAACTTGTGGACAACCTTAGGATGAGAGTTCACAGTGGATGGAGAAGGCACGAAAACTGGAGGATTTGCGGGCGGAGACGGTGCCAGAGGTGGGAGACTTGGCCGGTGGAGAAGTTGTCGGGAAAGGATGCTGGAAAAGATGCCGAAGGTGGTGTTGCAGTGGAGCACACGAACTTTGCGGCAAGGGACTGTGATACGCATATTTTTTTTTTTTTTTTTGAGTGAAAGAGAGAATTTTGGGAGATGGAGATGAAAACTGAGATAGATTAGAAACTATAAGAGTTTCTGTGTGGATGGAGTTGAGATGTTGGGAGTGGCAGAGATGAAGCTCTATTTTTAGGCAGAACCATGTGATGGGTGAGACGTGATTGATAAAATGGTTGAAAGAGTGTGCTGCAGCGAAGAATAAACCAAGATCGTGAGGTGTTAGCCAAAGGGCTCTGATACCATGTTAAATAAAATGGAAGAGATAGAAGGGAATGAGAGAAAATGACTACATTGCTTCTTATTTCATTGAGTGTTTTTTATTACAAAATATATGAATATATAGGCTAATAGAGAGGAGCACATCCCACACAATTAGGAAATATTAAAGTGGAAAATATTCAGGAAATCAGGCAGGAAAATAAGGAAATATATTTGAGAGGAAATAAAGAAGATATTCTTGATATGCTGCAACAGCGGTTTATTCTATAACAAAATGGAGAAGATCCTATTCCAACATGAACGCAGTTCATAATTAGTGAAATGTGGTTTTAAGGATATTAAAACTTTTACTACAAAGTTATTTGCAAAATGATGTGGTTTGTCAATTTTTCTTAAATATTTCACCAATTATAAATTGACATATTTGTTTGTAAATGACTTTGTAGTAAAAGTTCTAGTCTCCAAGCATTTTTCTAAGCAAAAAATTTACCTTATCAATTTAATTAGTTAATGATTGACTTGTCAATCATACATTTAATTATTTTACCAATTATGAATTGTCACATTAGTTTGTAAGATAATATATTGTAATGAAAGCTGTATTACAACAAAAAAATAAAAAAGAAAAGGAAAAGAACGAAGAAAAAAATGTTATATGCCACATTTTAATCCCACAATTCTGACGTTGAAATCTCAACCAACCTTGAACCTTGGTGTGTATATATATATTAATAAAAATTGAGCCAATGATTAATGAACATAAATTTCCTACAAAACGGTTTGTAGGAAATTTTGTACAATCCATATATAAGACTGACATGTGTCCTTTAAATATATGAGAAGCACATGTACGTTTTTCTACTAGAAAACCCATTTGATAAGGATGGACTGTAAAATTCAACTTTTACAGCCTCCAATAAAATATTAACACATCATCTAAACACACAATAAATATTAGACATGAGAACCCATTTCATGAAAACATGGAGGGCGGTGGTGGTAGTTCTTCCAAAAATTTACGGATTTGTTGTCCCATCACCTCGCTCATCTGCCTGAATCCCAGCAGACACGATTTCCTTCACAGCAAGAGCGTACTCTTCAATCTTCCCTGCCAGAGCACTATTGCCCCCATATCCCAGCATCAGCTCCACAGCCATTTCCTCTCCAACACCGTTAACAAAAACGCAATTCTTGACTCTTTTGAACTGGTTGTCGAACAATAAATTAAAAAAATAAAATAAAATAAATTAGTAGTACAAAGTCCGATTAGATCGTTGTTGGGGACAGTGAAGCTTTCGTCATATCCAGCATCTGCAAAAGTTATTTGGGAAAAAGAATGGAAGCAAATTGATGGAATCGGCAATTCAGTCGTTCTTTAATTTATTTCGACGATTATATTGGGTGTTTTCATATCTATTTGTTATTTTTTTATTTTTTATGACTTGTCCACTTATAATTGGTTATTGTAAAATAAGGAGTTTACAGTCCATCCTTATAAAATGTATTATCTTTTTATTAATGCTATTAAAATAGTACGTGAGAAGTACATTTTATTAAAACAACACGTACTTCTTACATGCCAAGAGACACATATCAATCTCATATGTGGATTGTATGAAATTTCTTACAAACCGGTTTGTAAGAAATTTCTGTCCATAATTAATTAGCATTGTCACGTGAGCATTAATATGAGATAATTACGAAATAAAAAACATGATTTCTAATTTTTTAACATTACTCAACAATCTATTAATGCAAAGTAATGCTCTGTCTTTTTCCCCTTCTCAAAATGGAATTAGACTGAATTATCTCATATGATATCTTTCTTTTCTTTTTAAGGGGGGTTGAAAAATTGCATTTCAAATGTCAACGCTTGAACAAGGAAAATGTTTCCATGAGCCCAACTAGACAACTATGGTTGTGTTAGTGGAAATCGGCCGGTCATACACGGTAGCCACCCATGATGGAGATTGGAGAAGGATGCTAAAAGTGACAGCAAGCGCAGCGTCCCAATTATGCCTTTCGACCGATCGACGATATTTAACGTCGAAACGTACGTGTTGCAATTCAATTGCGTCAACTTCAAGTTTTCAAATTCCACTTAATTTGAAAGGTATAGAAGCAAAAATATGCAATAATTCCTACTTAAAATGTACTATTACAAAAGCTAGGGCTTCAATTTTCTTAGCTAGCTAGGTAAGTCCTCTACTATGGGCCTGGAAGTAGTGTTATTTTGTATTTGGAAAATATTTGGAGTACTACAGCTTTCATTACAATTTCTTTACAAATTGAATAAATCAATTACTAACTAATTAAATTGATTTTTTTTTTAATTTGATTTATTTTACTAATTATAGATTGTCACATCTGCAACGTCCATACATTAAAAATAAAATTGAAGGCATGCACTACTAACTAAACTTAACTTCCGTTAACGCAACGAAAAATCTCATCAATAAGACCTCCACAAAGTTGGAGTAGCCTGAAAAAAATAAAACTTTTCTACTACATTATTACAAATTCACCAAAGTGTGGCTTATGAGAGTTGGTGGAATATTAATTTGTATTCTGTATTATATATTGATATTGAATTTTGATTGGCATTACTTGTAATGTGTGCATTGAATTATATATGTATATATATTTTGCATGAGTGAGACTGTGAGAGCAAGATGTATATTATGTATTATGGATATGTAGTGAATTTTTTCTTTATGGAATGTACTTACAACATGCAAGATATATATATCCATATTAAAAAATGATAGAATTCTTATGAGACTTATTTGTCTAAATAGTCTCTATATAATATATATATATATATATATATATATATATATATATATATATATATATATATATATTAACTCTACGACAGAAATCAAAAAATAAAAAATTGCTTAAATCCCTGCCCGAATATATACTCCTCATACCATGTAATAGAACCAAATGTCCAAACAATGCATCACATCAAAAACAGTGGCATCGTACAACAGGACGCAATTATATGCAAATCTTTTATCCATGCACTACCCAACATTGCACATGACAAAGCCTGCAAACCGTAAATCAAAGGCATCTACAGGACATAAAGTTAGCTTATATTTTCCTTTGAAGGGGGTGGGGGGAAGAAAAAAGAGCTAGAGAGGAAAGCTTTAATGCTTTTCAAGAAATGGTGGTGACAGGGAAAAGATTTTTTATTTCAGTCGAAAGTTCAAACACAAGCACATGTACACAGATCAAGATGAGTCATCGAGTAATAAAGGCCTTGATATGAGATACCATTTCAAGGGTTCGGGTTTGTGAGACCTGGGCCCCACTCAGAACCTGAAATGCATGCCCTACACCTTTGTACACCACGTACTCGCTCCTCTTACCTGCTCTCGCCAAAGCTGAACAGAATTCCAAGTTTCTGTCTTTTAGTATATCCATCTCTGATATGCACACCATGGCAGGCAAAAGCTTTAAATCCTCCAGTTTGTTCGACAAAGGGTTGCACCATGGATGGTCACGGTTAGCTCCAGCCGGTAAAGCCAACCGCCAATATGCATCGGAAGCAGCTAAGCTCAGCGCCGAACGAGGCGGTTGAACCATATAATTCTCTGACTGTGTCCGAGCCTCTCCGCCGAAAAATGGTTGTATTAGAATAGTACCCTTTAGACTTAAAGGCTTCAAAGACGTTGCTTCGACTGCATTTTTCGAACCGAGCCTTGTGGCCACATTGTGGGCTATATTGGCACCGGCGCTGTCACCGGCTAGGAATATTTTAGAGAAATTACACAGCCTAGACCACCATTGATGATCACTGGCCCCACGTAAAGATTGTTGTTTCAACCAAATAAGAGCCGTTAATCCGTCTTCATAAGCGGCCGGAAGAGGATTTTCCGGTGCCAAACGATAATTTACCGACATGATCAGGCAACCGGCTTCGGCTGATAGCCTTGCCAAAAACTCATGGTAGCAGCTCCAGGCAGCCGAGCCAACACAGAAGCCGCCTCCATGGAAATAGACAAGCAAAGGGAGCTTCCCATGGCAGACAGCTGCTGGGACATAAAAACGTGCCCAAATGTTTGTGAACTTGTCAATGACCATATCCCGAGAAGTCACCCCAAGCTTCAAAGACAGTGCGCTTGTGACACATGGAACAATCTGGGGTCTTTCCACATGTCCATCTTCGTACACTCTTATGAGCCCTTCAATTTCCTCGATCATAGCCCGGTGACGGTGATCGGTAATATGTTGTAGGCTTAGACTTGGATCGAGACTAATGGCTGCCATTCTTTTTTGTCTCATAGAATGTGAATCAAAATGAAAGAAGTCCAAATTTGGAATATAATATTTAGGTTACAAAATGGTTCCTTATATAGGAGATGAAAAGATAACGCCAGAGTTTTGGATATATATCAAAGGGTAAGAAAGGATCAACCTACGTACCTTGTCCTGCCAAGTGGGCAACTGGGAATTCACTACAGGTCTTCACGTGGGTTCGAAGTGTGGAACCCGTGGGGAGACTTCGGTCTTCATCTTCAATATATATATATAAATGTTATAAACGCCAACAAACGAAACTACTATCTTTGAGGTGGGTGGCTAATAATCAACTCTGTTGTGCTCAAAGAATCCAAGTTAATACATGACATGACCATTCTGAAGCTACATAAGTTTCTGACCTTGAATACACGTGGCATGAATTTACCCTTACGGAATTTATTTGTCAACATTCATTTAACGACATTATTATATATAGTTGACCCCTCTGCTGCCGCCACCCTTTTCTCAATATTGCAATCTCACTATATATCAACTACTATTGCAGCCACTAATGCTAATCCTTTTAAATGCCACGAATATTACATTTTGCTATTAGTCACGGCAATTACTATCACTGCCTTCAATTTAAGATAAAAACTGTTGCAAAAACGAACATTCTAATTAAGTACTGGCCCATTAATGCTAGCTAAGACCGAGATTTCTTTGTAATTGTCTATTTAAATTACCCTTGATTATAATGCTCTTAAAAATTAAATTTTTACTCTCTATTTTTTTTTTTTTTAAGATTCACCTTCCCAAAGGTAAAATTATAATTTCACCCCTACATAGATAATTAGTCCTATCGAGACCCTCACTCATGCAGGATTCGGAGGAAATCCAATCCTGATTCCAAGTGCTAATCCTAAATTTAATGCAACAACCGTTACATTTTTGCAATTACTGCAAATGACAGACCTTTATTATTACCATCAACACATTAGAAAACGCGCCATCATCACCATCGGTCCACCACTTTCTCTAGCCGGCCCTATTGTTAGGCACGGTTAAAAAAGAGGAAAGAGAATTCAAGTGCTTATTTACCAGATTATATATAATCACCGCCCTAAATTATGATGCTTTATGCCCAAATTATACCTCATATGCGGGTCTAAACGGAGGATATATAGAGATTTTTAACAATTTTATTATTTTAATTGTTAGTAATTTAAACAGCAAATATAAAAATGAAAGAGTTGTTATTGAACCTATGCGTCCGAACAACTCTTGAACAGCCTATTCATTGCTTGAGTAGGTAGGCTATAATGACTCTCTAGCAATTCAGTCAACAAACTAATGGAGATGAATAGCGGGTTCTGAATTGTAACCTTTTCCTTTTTCTTTATCTCACTCATAACATGAAAGGAAAAAAGAAAGTGTGGGTTCTGACCTATATAAGTTTAAGGGCCTAAATGTATATATATATATATATATATATATATTTAACCATTACCGGCCATTTCTCTATGTAGTTGCAGGGGGAAATCTTCTTATGTCCATTTAGAATGGTGACATGACAATACGGTTGACCAGTTTTGAGAAATTAAACAATGCCATGTTCTGGAGTCAAAAACAGCACAGACCTAACTTTAGGTTGCCTCCCAATAACATCTTTTCGAGCGAAGTTGTGGGGCATTATCGTCTAAAGTTAAAGGCGCCGTTCCAGATTTTTCTTCCACCATATGAGACTCTGGAGAGTTTGTGGGCTTGGACATTTGGCAGGTCGCCCAGTTGCTTTTGGAAAAACTATGGTAACTTTTGAGAAGGAAAAGGGCGGCCCCAGCTCCCTACTTCCCGGACGTCCACGGAACATGCTCCTCAATGGATCGACAATGGGCATAAATTTCAGAGAAGAACGCTGAAAGTAATTCAATCATACTTCTTTGTGTCAAAGACTTCGGCTTCTCAAACGTCAATGCTCCAATCGATTCACATTCACGCGTGGTTTTACTTTTACATGAACCATTTAAAAGCAATTATATGAGCAACCCCATTTTGATTGATTTATGACAGGATCGATTTCAATATTCCTCTCTTTCCTTTTTGTGTCTTAATATATATATCACATTGTTTGTCCCCACTCCGATCCACTCGAATTTATATATATTCGGCCATGAATGAAATATTTCTTCCTATGAAATATCTATTGTTATTGTGTTGTTTTGTTTAAGTATTTCCAAAAAAAAACTATTTAAAGATTAAAATAATAGCTATTTTCTCATGAATAGAATGACCCTGAATTTTTTTTCCCAAAACAATCATTCGGTTTTTTTTTTTTTCTTCTCTTGAAAAATGATTATTCTTCACGAGTGGTCAACCATCCATTGAGATACTCAGCTATGTTCCCTAACCAAAACCGTTGGGGTTGTGCGACCACCCACAGTGCCAATCAAGGGTTGTTGCGCCACCCCAAAGCCCCTTGTCATCCAGTTCAAGAAGCTCTAGGGGTGGTGCGACCACCCCCGCCTAGAGCTTTTGGTCGTGGTGTCGATCATTTCCATTGGAGACTTCTTTTAAAAATAAAAAATAAAAAATAATAAAAAACGAAAATTACTTTTTAGAAAATTAATTTGTACAGTTGGTGTATTTTAGGAAATTTGAGAAAAATATTATTGAATTTCAATTACAAAATTTGGTTATTCATGAATTATATATCACCAAACAAAAGAATAAGAATTTTTGTTATGTTGCGACACGTGAGACTCAATACCTCAAACATTTTTCAAAAGCAAAATAGTGAAAATACAATCATAGATATTGTTCGAAAAAGGAATCTGAAGAGAACATGCAAATGGTAAGCCATCTTTATTCTTCACACATTCCCGCTTTCCTTCATTCTTCGTGATCTGCTCCATTCTAATAATAGATAAGAAAGGCAGAACAGAAAATGATGCACATGCCGTATAGACAGCAGTGCAGTATCACATGGAAGGGAGTAATCTGCACCCTTCAACCAGAGTCGGCTGAAGGTTACACTTGATATAAGAATCAAAAGTTATTGGTTTGAATCTCTCTCCCCCTCCTATGGCCTATCTGCGACCAAACTCAGTGATCACTAAGAAAAGAATATATATCTCCGTTATCTAAGGGGAAAAATCCTATATACTCAACCTTTACCTACCGTACACAAACTGTTCAATAACCATTATGGTTTTAAAATATTCCATAAGGCCTGGGATGGGATAAGGTGTGGATGCCATTGCTCAGTCGTACAAAGTTTTAGGATATATTACTTTTCACTTGTTCCACCAGTTTTTGTCTCCTCCATGGATTCGATAACCCACCAAAAATAATGGTAATTATTCGAGTTGATTTCCAATTAACCTATCACTAAAAAAATAAAAAAAAATAAACGGTTTTTAGCGGTTTTATTTTCAGCGGAAGTCGCAAAAAAACACCGCTAAAAATGGTTTTTAGCTGCATTTCCCGTGACCATCACTTTTTTTTTTCTAAAAATAAAATAAAATAAATTAGTTGGACTTTTGTATGGGTTACAGTCTCCGAGCTCTTATGTGGTTTGATCATTTAGTGGCCAGAGATTTTTGTAGTCGGCTTTTATCCCTTGGCAATAGATTCCGTCGATTCTCTACAGTACTTCCCCTGCAACAACTATTTAACTGTGGTTGTTACCTTTACTGTTTAAGGCTAGCTAAACTATTTTGCTATTGCTTGCCATTTCGTGTGGCCCTTAGAAAAGCCATGATTCTTTTTGGATCCATTACCTACCGCATGTTTTCCATTTTCGTATTGCCTTTTCCATTTGAGTTTTGTTGTTATTAGAGCATTCACAACGGATGATGTAAATTTTTATCTACAATAGCTAATGTAAATCCACTTTTACTAGTTTAGCTAACCACTTCTCAACACCACCTTCCATCAATTTATCTAAACTTCTTCTCTATTTTATTAAAATAATCAATTTTTATTTTTATTCATTTTAAACTAAATCTCATCTTCACCAAAAACACCAAATAAAATACTTCATCCTACCAGAAACTTCTACACAACACACAACCGGCAACCATCACCACCGTACCAAACCACTAGAAACCTCCAGAAGATCGGCAACCCAAACCCATACGCCCAAACTCAAAAACTTCTAGAAAATTAGCAACCCGTACCCATCCTCCCAAATCCCAATCTTACAGTCCACGTCGTTGCTGGGTTTCACAGCGAGTACTCTATGGATCAATTGGACCAGGCCGGCGAGGACCACGAGGACGACGAAGTTCTTGGCGAAGACTTTGAACACGATGACCCACAGGTTTCTTCGCTTGCTGGGCCGCCAAGTCCTTCGACGATCTCTCACCGCGAATCGAGTGGTGGCTTAGATCCTTGCCGTTGAAGTTAGTGCCTGTATCGTTGCCGTCGATGGGGCTGGGTTGGAGAAGCGAGGCTTCGTTGACGCCGAGCGATTCGACGTTGGTGATCCTCATCTCTGTCACCACCATACCCATCCTCCAAGCAAAACCGACTGAGAGAGAGAACGCCAGAGAGGACGAACTCTGAACGAGAGAGAGAGAGAGAGAGAGAGAGAGAGGGGAAGAAATTGTGAGAGAGAAAGAAAGATTAAAATATCAATCCATTTGTGCATAGTGTAACACCAAATGGAAGAAAAAGCTAAAATAGGTTTTAGAGAAAATAAGTCGATAGATGTGAGTTTTTCTCATTTCTCAATTCTCACGCTATTCTAGCCAAATGGAGAAAGTAACGAATTTGCTGGGACTGCTCTTAGAGGCCTCGTCTCATTTCGATTGTTTGTTCTCTTGTAACCCTTGTCCCATGTCCCATTATTGAATAGGGAAAAAAAAAATCTATTTTAATTGGTTCTAGTAATAAACACAAGAAACGTCCACAAATATAGGAAAATATTCACCAGCTAAATATCACCACACCCATGCATGTAACATTCTTATTTTAGTACATTGCAATAACAATTCTGCGGCTCTACCGCGTCATCCCTCTTTGTACTGCCGGAGGACCTGCAGCGATTCGTTTCTGCCTTTCTACGTTCCCATGCCACCCTATCCCAACAAAACAGCAAAAGCTAACTCAAAGTCAGAACATGTCGTAATATAAATTAAATCATTAAAATTATTCATTTTTATTAATTTAAACTTTTGAAATAAATATTCATTTAATATAAGTATCAAAGCAACAGTCATAAATTCAATTACAAAAAAAAAAAAAAAAAAAACTAGAGAGAGAGAGAGAGAGAGAACCTATAGACATGTCAAAGCCACGATACTTGAGCTCTCTATACTCTTGGCACAAAGCACATTCCTCGCAACAACAATGGATGCAGCAATCAGTGCATGGGCTCTCCTCCAAGAAATACTGTCCTCTTAACTTGGATCGGTAAAAGCATGAGTAGAAACAGGAGCAACCCGTCACACACAATATTAATGTGTAAAGTGCTCCGCTCACCGCACATGCTGCATTTCATATTTTACATACATATCACCATTTCCCTGTGAATATACAAGTCAATTAAGCCAACAATATCCTGTTTTAGGAACTTACATGTCGATCCTCTATCAACAATTTCTGCAATGCGCCCAAATGTAACACATGGACACCAGCACGTTAAGCAACCTGAAAGAGAACGTACACAATCAGTGCTATAGCTATAAATTAATGAATAACACCGTGCGATCTAAATCTCGTGCCAATACTTCAATCATCCTTTGAAAATTATGGCTACTTCATGGCATGCATGCGTACTTGCTGAAATGTTGACCTCATTAATTAGTTTCATGTAAAGCATATATAGTTACAATTTTTTGGATTGAGATCCTCTCCATTTCAATATTTTATAGTTTATATTAAATTTCACAAATTTAATGATATATGTATGTTGTTACATGAAGAATATGTTGTCACATTATTTAAAATTTTTTAAATTATACACCGCTAAATGCAATAAAACAAATTATTGGCATGCATGCTTAAAATTATTTGAGAATGTGGTCATTTAGAATTAAATGAGATAGATATGTGATAATTACCATACAATACAATTAATGTAAAAAAATTTACCAAGCTACCTTATGAATGATTTGACATTTATATGTATACGTACGTACGTACTCAATTCATTAAGATCAATATATAGAGAAATTAAACTTCAAGAATATAAAATACATAACTTGTTCAACAATACTATACTTTTAATATTAACTATCTAGAAAATTTGTGGATTTATTCATTCCTATGTCATAATTAAATAGAGAAAAATAAAAGATCAATATATATATATATATAAGTAAAAAATAAAAATAAAAATAGTTAGCTCTCAATAGAAGATAATTACATGTGCTTACTTAATAAAATATATTTGAACTGTTTCTTAGAGATTACATGAATCATAAATTTGGAAGTGGCAAAAAAAGACCATCCAGAACAGAAATCATCGTTTAATCTTTCTACAATATATAGCTTGATGGGATGTGGCCAATAATATTAATAACAAAGCTGTCAAAAATAAACGTAATTCCAGTATAAAAAAACAAAACCAACCCATGAAGTGTGGGACAAAGGAGGGACCAATGACCATGTCATGAGTAAAAAAAAATGCACTTACAACTGCTAACATCATTGCAACAATCGCAGAGGCCAGAGGACCAAGGTACTGGAGAATGTGAATTCAGGTTAGCGGAGGCAGGAGTTCTTGCAGGATTTGTTTGCTTTGTCAGAGGGCGATCGACATCCAAGGAAAGTGGTGGTTGAGGCGGCGCTGATGGTGCCTGAGGGCAGGACTCCTCGATGTCCTTACTCATAGTTTGAGAACAATACCAGCGTATGTGTGTGTGAATCGGCTTTTGAAGTCACGTACTGTTTGTTCGAACTAACGTGTCTCTTCGAGCATTTCGTGCACGAGCGGTTGGGCTTGGGCAACCGCCTGTTTGGTTGCTGTTTTGAAACAGGTTTTCTGTTTTAAAAACAACAAACGGTTTTTACAATTTTATTTTATTTTATTTTTTTCTAATTGAAGGAAAAAAGGTTATAGGGGAGGATTTTTCTCGATCTGGATCTGAATGGAAGAGAGAATGAGTAATTCTATGGAAATGCTTCCAAATACAAGATGAGAAGCGGCCCATTTAACTAAAGTATGTGTCCGATAATTGGAACAACAAGACACTTTCAAAGCATTCCAAAAGGATAAACGTAAATTAATATCAGAAATTACATTAGAAAAGTTTCACAAGGGAAAAAACTCAGGAGAATTAATCGCTAGGATAACTAAAAGAGCATCACCCTCAATAATAAAATAAGCAAAACTCGAAGATAAAGCCAACCGAGAGGCCAGAAGAACTGCAGAAGCTTCACGAACAAGAATATCCATAGAATGCAATCGTTGGGTAGCAGCCATAATAATATTACTCAAAGAATCACTAATGACTGCAGCAACAACAACAAAAGAGTCTCTTATAGCTACATCAAAATTTTCTTTAAATACCATCAACTCCCGGAGGAGTCCAAAGAGAGGGACTAGAAGCAGCATTCCAAAGTGGAAGAACGTTGTTTAATAAACTTGGCAGGAACAGGATGATGATCATCATGCACCAATTTATTTCTGAAAAACCAAATTATATCCAAAGTGAGAGAAGCAAAAACTTGAAATTTTCTAGCTTCTGACTTAGGAATGGCTAGATCACAATCTAAATAGGCCTATTAGAGAAACCTATAGTAATAAGCAGCAAGAATCCAGATTGAGAGAATCCTTAACAATTAGGAAACTGTTTGAGTAAATTAGGAAGGATCTGTTTGGGTTTAGGATTTCAAAAAGTGCGATTTAAAAATAGTGTTTTTAAAATGTGTGATTTAAAAAAAATGATTTTTAAAAATACAGTTAAGCGTTTGACAAAATCATATTTTGGCCTTTAAAATTATGCGTTTCTAAAAAAAACTTCATTGCCTGTGATTTGAAAAGGCAATTTTTTGTGTTTTCAAATTGTAACTTTTTAAAAACATAATTTCCAAACGCTTCATTTTCTACATTTAATTTAAAATCACACATTTTATCTCAATCTCAAATACACCCTTAATACATTCTCTTTTAACCGTCAGCCTATCACGACCCTCTCATTGGAAAGTGGAGAAGGTAGCCATGGGTATGACATTTAGAATTACTCGGTTATGAGAGGTTATGAATCTTGGGTTGGGCCGTTTTTATGGAGGATATGGTAGGCCCAAGCACATGACCTACTGGGAGTGGCTGATTGTTTTATCTGGGTTTGATTCTGATAAGATGGGCCTAGTTTTACAGTGGCAATCGAATGGATGAAAAAATTATCCTCAATTTCGATTTTCAGAATGACCAGTTGACCACCTAATGAATTTCAGACCCTCGTTTTATTTCTTTTTTTGGGGGGAATTTTTTTGGGTACAAACAAGGCTGTATAGATCTGAGCCCAACCACTGATAGTCCCAAATCATATGCAGTTCACAAAACTCATACATCAGGATTGATCTTTGAAGATTGGCAAGCCAATACTAAGAAGTAGGGGTTTACATGCGAATGTAGTAATTTGCAATATTCTCAGCTTACTGAATCCGCATTTGCAAAATATAGATATCATTTTTAGATATCTACGTCTACACCCTCGTCATATTTTTACTAAATACATCCATGCAATTATTACGGATATTAAATGTAATTATTATTCGCTATCTGCATATTAAATAATGGCCTTAATAAGTCTTTTAGGCCTATTTTAGTCTTTTAAGCCTTCTTTGGGTCGTGTCAACAAGTTAACAAAATGTTGTAAAAAAGATTACGATCCCCAACGATATAAATGAAAATGTAGATTCTTAAATTAAGCAATTTAAGCCATTTTTAGGCCTATTTTTTTTATCCACATCGTAACCTACCTACTGTAAAATAAAATTGAAGAGATAGAAGGAAAGAAGAGGAGAACACAAAAAAGAGAAAACGCTACATTGCTTTTTATTTCATTGAGTGCTTTTGATTACAAAAGATATGAATATATAAGCTAATAGAGGAGAGCACATCCCACTAATCATGGCACACAATCGGGAAATATTAAAGTGAAAAATATTGAGAAAATCAGGTAAGAAAATAAGGAAAGATATTGGAGAAGAAATCAAGGAAATATTCTTGATATGCTGGAACAACTTTTTATTCTCTAACACTCCCCCACAAATTGACGGGAGGAACTTCCTTTAGTTTGTCTTTTGCGTCGAATCATCATCATGAAACCTTTTTTTTTTTGTGTGTGTGATGGCCTAGGTTTGCAAACTGTACCTCAAAGGCAAAAAATAAAGTCAACTATGGGCCAAAAGAAATTAAAGACAGGCTTGAGTTTTGAAACATTACCACAAATAAGAGATTGAGCCAAAGAGAAGAGGGCCAACTATGGGCTTAAATGAGCTTGGGCCTTTGAACATGTGCCTCAAGCTTGAAATTGGGCCAACAATGGGCCAAAGAAAAGAAGGGCCAACTATGGGCCAAAGAGAGATTTTCCTCTTCTTCTTCTTCTTCTTTTTTTTTTTTGCAACTTCTTCTTCATAGTATAGCACAAGACAAAACAAATAAGAGAAGATTGGACAAGGAAAAAAAAAAAAAAAAACGTCGGTAGACAGGAAGAATAATGATACCATGTAAAATAAAATTGAAGAAATCAAGGAAATATTCTTGATATGCTGGAACAACTCTTTATTCTCTAACACCTACTACGTTGGTCTATTGGCAAGATTATACTCTAAATTGGCATTTTACCAGCTATTTAAGAACAAACAATCCCAATTCATCATTCAAAGTGAATAATTGATGATTACTCATAGTGTTTTCACGTGCATTGAATAGGCTGACAAGGATGTTTAGAAAACTGATTATCAAGGTCATCCTCGTCCATTTTTTTTTTATTATTATTATTTTATAATTACAAGATAAAAAGAGTACAAACATTAAGGAACTAGAAAAGAAAAGGATGCAGCTTTTCCTAAACAAGGGGAAAAGGATCCAGAAACAGAAGAAATGGGAATGCAACCAGAATGAAGTCTAGTCGCGGCCCAGTTTACCACATGATGGGCACAGAAGTTTGCACTTCGGTTGACAGAACTAGCAGACCAGCTAGTTGTGGTGGGAATGAGAGAGTAAATGTGAGATACGCCAGTCTTGTGTAATCAAATGATTCTGTAGAGCCAGAGTGACAGTAGTGGAATCCCCTTCTAAAATAAAAGAAGGCGCATGAAGAGAAAGAGCCAAGTTTGTAGCTAGCAAGGCAACAAGAGCTTCTCCATAAACTGCTATGCAGAGAGGGCTGATGAGCGAGGAACAATGTGTAATAGTACCAGTAGAGTCTCGAATAACCGCTGCTTGAGCTGAAAAAGAATCCCGAATAGCAGTGTCATAGTTAATTTTGATAAAAGGAGAGCTGGCCTCTACCAAACCTCAAGGCTTCTTGACAGAGAAGTTTTCCAAGCTGAAGAATGCTCCAGAACCAATCTATTAATATGAGCAGAAATAGTAAGAGCATTGGGAACCAAATCTTCATGATGAGCCTTATTCCTCGAGAACCAAATATGATCACAAGCAACCACAGCAAAAATCTAAAACAAATGAGACTCTTCTACGGGAATGACAATCCTTGTTGGATTAAGGATAATAGAAAGCCATTTTGTCATATTTGCAATGCGTAAAGTAAGAGTATCCATAGGCCAAAAAGATTGGCGCCAAACCACCCGAGTAATAGGGCAAGAGAAAAAGAGATGAAGAATGGAATCAATAGGACCAGCACATAAAGAACAAGAAGAGTCCATTTGAGAGGAGGGCAGAGAGTGAGAAATCCTAAACTTAGTATGAATGATATTCCAAATTATCTTCCAAAGAAATAACTTTAAACGATGATTAATATTGAGCTTCCATAAAGATTTCCAACTAGATGGTGGGAGGGGAGAAGGGGAATGATGGGAGGTAGAAGAAAGAAGATGATGAGCGGATTTAGTTGAAAAGGTACCATTGGAAGAAGGTGTCCATAAACAAGTATCATTGTTTAACCTAATAGGTATTTTCAAAATCTCAGCCACAATACTAGAATGAAACAAAAATTTTAGTAAATTTAGTCTCCAAGTCAAAGAGGGATACGAAATAAGATCAGCAATATGTAAATGATAAGAAGAAGGGAGTTGGGGCAAACAAGGGATAGGTATAAAATTATCAAGGGTGGGAATCCAGGGGGAAGACCAAATAGGCAAACTAGAATTATACTGAGGCACAAAGCACGTACCTCGAGTAAGAAGAGTGATAGTGGATTTAATACTATTCCAAATCCAAGAGCCAAAACTGAGAGGACAAGAGAAAAGATTACCATACTTAATATATTTGTTTTTGAATAAAGGAACCCAAATGCTGTCATGATTAGTGAGGAGCTTCCATCCAAGCTTTGAAATAAGAGATAAATTAACATCTTTCATGAGCCTGAAACCCAAACCACCCTAATCCTTTGGAAGGCAAAGGGAACTCCAGTATTTAAGAGTTAAATTGCGGGACTTGTCCTTTGAAAAACCCCACCAGAAGTTCTTAAAAGCAAGGTCCAATTTATGACAGAGACCATTAGGAAGCAGAAATGAACTCATAGCATAAGATGGGATAGCAGAAGCTATCACTTTAACCAAAATCGTTTTACCTGCCTGTGATAAGGTTTTTAAACGCCATCCATCAATTTTCCCTTGAACTCTATCCAAAATATTAGAGAAAGTAGCAGCTTTTGATTTACCGATTAAGAGAGGAAGACCAAGATGTCTAGCAGTAGTAGGAGTGACAACATAAGAAAGAATATTGTGGATAGCAGTAATAGTAGAAGAAACTGTGTTTTTACTAAACAGAATATTAGACTTAACATGATTCGCGGATTGACCAGACCAGAGGTAATATTTATCAAGACATTCTTTAATAGTAGTAGCCTCAATGGAAGTAGTCGTAGAGAAAATGATCAAGTCATTAGCAAAGAGCAAATGATTCAGAGGAGATCCAATTATAAAGAGAAATGGAGAGAGAGGGTCACCTTGTCTGAGTCCCCGTGAGGGAGAAAATAAACCAGAGGGACTGCCATTTAAGAGAACTAAGAATGAAGATGTGGAGATACATAACGAATCTAGTTGATCCAACGGGAGTGAAAACCAAGCTTATGAAGAATTACAAGTAAAAAAGACCATTCCATCTGCTCAAAGGCTTTTTCCATATCAAGGTTAATTGCTATCAAACCAGTGAGACCACCACGTCCTCTCTTGGCCTTGAGAGAGTGAAGCATTTCATGGGCCAAAATAGAGCTATCATGTATATGACGATTAGGTACAAAAGTCGTCTGGAAAGGAGAAATAAACTTGGTGAGTAGAGGCTTGAGCCTATTAGCAAGCAATTTGGAGATAATCTTGTAAATAATATTGCAAAGACTAATAGGTCGAAAATTATGAACAGTAGAGGACCAATCTTTTTTGGAATCAGAGCTAAGAAAGTATGATTCTGTTCCCGAAGAAGCTGATTATTCTGAAAGAAATTCCAAATAGCATGTAGAACAGTATGCTTAACAGTATCCCAATATTTCATATAGAATAAAACAGTGAAACCATCAAGACCCGGAGCCTTTAAACGTCCCAAACTAACCAAAGCCTCAAAAATCTTAGATTCTGTAGGAATAGCACATAGAAAAAGATTATCATCATCTGAAGCTCAGGAGCAGGAGATATATTAGTAGAAGTGTAAGTAGATTTGAAATGAGAAACAAAGCTTCTACCAATAGCATTCCTATCTGTAATCCAACCAGAAGGAGTAAATAAACGGTCAATAGCATTTCTCCTGCGACAAATAAGAGTATTAGTATGAAAAAATTTAGTATTTAGATCCCTACAAATTAACTACAGTTCCTTAGATTTATTCTTCCATAGAGATTCCTCATGTTGTAGATACTCAAAAATCAAAGACTTTAGATGAAGTTCAAAGGCTAAAGTATAATCAGTGGAGGGAGCTTGTTGAGTGCTATCAAGCAATTTAAGGGTAGAATCAAATTTGGTACAAATATCACCAAAATAATGTTTATTCCAATACTAAAGAGCTTTCTTAGTATTTTTAAGTTTTTTGGTTAAACAAAAGGAAGGGGATCCAATAATGTCAAGAGACCAAGCTTCATCAATAACCACACCACAAGATGAATCCCGAGACCAGAATTCCTCAAAACGAAAAAGGCAGGGAAGGGAAGGGATGGAGAGAGCAGTGTTTAATATAAGAGGATTATGATCAGAAGAATAAGTTGGTAAATGAGTGACAGATAAATTTGGAAAGTATTGAACCTAGGAAGAAGAGGCAATGCCCCTATCTAGGCGTTCTTTAATAAGAACAATACCTTGTCGATGATTAGACCAAGTATAAGGGTTACTAGAGAAGCCTAAATTAATCAAACCCATAGAATTAAGAAACTGAGAGAAACAGTTATCAAAATTGCGATAAAACGGCCGACCACCCAATTTATCAACAAAAGCAGTAATAGCATTAAAATCCCCAATGCAAAGCCAAGCTTCACTAAAAGTAACTCCAAAACCAGCAAGTTTTGACTAGAAATCCGAACAAGATTTCTTATAAGGGGGGCCATACACAAAAGAAACCATCCATTTCACATTACTATCAACAGATAAACACGAAGCACAAATAATATCAGGAGAAACAAAGAAGCTTGCAAGGTTAACACCATGTTTCCAGGCAAGCAAAATACCACCTCTAAAGAAAGGGGGAGGGGCCTGAACTAAGTGAGTAAACCCAAGCTGTAGCATAATAGAAGTAGTAATAGTAGCAGCAGTTTTAGTTTCAGACAAAAAAATAGCATCAGGGTTATTTAGCCTGATGATGGCCCTGAGACTGCGAATTGTAGAGATGTTGGCCAGACCTCTACAATTCCAAGATAGAAACTTCATGGAATTGGAGGGGGCATGGTTGAACCAGTCGCCTATAAAGTTGGAGCAGAATCTGAACTAGTAACAGCAGTGTCTTGGGCATCCACCAAAACTAGCTGGGTAACACTACTAGCCGTACGAGCAGCTTTGTAAACAATCTTTGTAGCAAAGGGAGAATCTGGTGGAACTACCATCTCAATTGGGATAGAATGAGCTGAAGGCAAAGGCTGAGAGCTAAAAGCTGTAGTTAAAGCCACTGGAGAGACTACAACATGCTTCAAAGAAGACAAAGAATAAGCTGCCATATCCATGCAATCCTGTAAGTCTAAGTCTCCGGATGCAGTGGGTCGTTTTCTTCCAATAGGGTGACTAGAACGGGCAGAGAGGGTGGGGGGGAGTGTGCTGGAGCAAGGCCACAGAGGGGACTAGTGGGGGTTTTTGGAAGGTAAGGGTGGTAACGGGAACCTGAGGGGGTGGTTTTTCTAGGAGAGGAGTCTGAAGGATGAAAAATGGTGGGTTAAAAGAAGGCCGAATGCGGTGGGAAGGGCTAAAGGGGGAAATCTCAGATACAAGCTAGAAAGGGGGAGGTGGTAAAATGATATTGGGTTGAGTTAGAGAAGATGGGCTAGAAGGATTAAGTGATGGGCTGGAAGGAAGAGATGGGTGAACGGGTGGGCCAAGAGAGGGAGTTAAAAAAGGTGGAGAAAGCCCAAACATGAGCCGGGCAAATGGGGTGTTGTCCAAAGCAGCAGAAGAAATATCAGATGCAATTAAAACTCCCTTACCACGTTCAGTCGGCGATGCAGGTTTGACTGAAGAAAAAGTACCTGCAACAGGAGACGTGGCAGCTTCATGTCCAAGTATATGCAAGTATGGGTTGTAGGGGGCCACGTGCGGGAGAAGCACAGCTCGAGGAGATGCTGAATCGTGCAGAACGTGTTCAACAAGTTGTGTTGGGCGGTGAGTTGACGTAGTGGTGGCTTGCTGGGGAAGCACTGAGGAGACTGCTGCAAAGGATGGAGCACAGATAAGAGCAGATGAAAAATCTAGCATAGGAGAAGCTAATACAATCGTTGCTGGAGCAGAAGTAATGGCCCGAACCTTCAAACTTGGAGAAGAAGAAGACCGAGGACCTGAAAGAACAAAGGCATGAAGAGATATCCCATACTTATCTTGTGGTCCTTAAGGTGGTGGAGAAGGGCAGAAGTTCTTCCTATGGCCAATTAACCCACAGAGGGTGCAATAGTCCGCTAAACGCTCATAGAGAAACCGGACCCATGCAGCAGAACGACCTGGGCGTGGAATAGAAAACCCGGGAACAAGGGGCTTGCGAGTATCAATAGCAACACGAAGTCGGAGATGATGAGTACCAATAATACCTTTATTAGAACAATTTTCAACGTCCAAAACTTTACCAAGAGAGAGTCCTATACTTGCAGCATTCTGGCAGTCATATTTTGGAGAGGCAAACCATGAATTTGAACCCAGAAAGCACAAGTAAAAAGCTCAACTTCCTCAAAAGTAAGATCAGGAGTCCAGGGTGTTAAAACAAGTAGAGAACCCTTAATGTTCCATGGTCCTAACTCCATAATTTTGTCAACATGAGCTTGATGAGAGACAATAATGTGGTACTTGTTTTCAAGGAGGTCCGTAATCTCAAAGGGGTGGGCAAATTTCCATGAATTAACTAAAGTTTCTCGCAACCAATAAGCAGAGGGTGGTTTGGAAGATAAAAGCTTACCAATTAGACGGTGGAGAGCCAAAAGTGGTGTAGCCAGTGGTAACGTCTCCAGAGTTGAAGGATCATCACAGTTAAGAGCCTCAGTCCCAGAAATGAGGTCTTGCAGATTAAAGGGTGGTGTAGTCATCGCAACTTGGAAAAGCAGAAAAATGATGATTGTGGAAAGAAGCTTGAAAAGGAAAGAAGGGAAATTATAGGTACCGAAAGGGTCAAAAAGTTTCCAAAGATGGAAGATGTGAGTTAAGGAAGAAAAAGAAGGTTGATGAACCAAACTCTGGTTTAAGAGAGAAGGTAGAGTTTCTCTCACTAGAGGGGATTTTCGGTGTTTTTCTCTTTATCTTTTTTTCATTCTCATCCATTTGGTTTGCTTAGAATTAGACTTGAAGTATAAACTAAAGAAAATGCTTGGTTGACCACATGCATTGAATAGGCCTGGCCAGACTCTGACGTGACAGTATTTTAATTATGTAAGGAGTATTATAATTTTTACTAGTCTTTTACAAATTGATGTAGCGGTCTATAATTAATGATATAAGTATAGTAGTTAATCCGTCAACCATGCACTCTTAATCATTTCACTAATTATGAACTGTCACATTATTTTGTAAATGACTTTGAAGTAAAAGTTGTAATACCAAAATATTTATCTTAATTTTTTAGAGACTAACGTGAAAAGTGTCACAAATTTGTAAAAAAAGTAATATAGTACCCTAACCATACTCGTAAACTAATGACCCATTTCAGAAAGAACAGAAATGTACATGAAGTAACGAACAAAAGGGGACATTATTTGGATTCGGATCCATTTGGAAGCATTTAACCAATCCAGTGTCCCTGGACTTATAACATTGACCTCAAACTGAGTACTCTTTCCCTGTTATCCATCTATATATAGTAATCCTAAAACCAGTTCCACAAGAAACCAATTCAGCCTCTCCGACCAAAACCCAATTCTCCATTTCGAGCTCGTTAATGGAGTTTGAGTTTGTTTACAGTCATCAACCCAACATGGACGCAGGCCACTATCTTGAACTCGAAGGTGCCGATCATAATGATGTTCTATACGCCGACATTAGGAGACAAGTTTTGCTTTTGACGGCAGACGACGATGAAGATCTCCACTAGGCAAAACAGGGAAACTCCTTTAGTGCTGTCAAAGGAAGCTCGAGCAGCTTAACAGCTAGTAGCTTCCCTTCAATACTGCAGCTCAGAAGCTATTTCAATTGGTGGGAAAATGAGAATTCCGTTCCACTATGGCTTGTGAAATTGTGGAGAAATGGCAATGGAACTGGGGTGTTTATCCCTCAGATTGTCAAATCCAGAGGACATTATAAAGCCCATATGTGCTTTCCTTTGTCCGATGAATGTTGTCAACTTGTCATGAGTACCACAAAGGTCACAAATTAAAATGGCAATTTATGAATAACTACTCGTAATCGATTAAATTTGACTATTGTTGACGTGACATTGGCATGCGAATTACCACGTCAATTTATAAGTTCACGTGACATTTAACACAATCATCACTAAACAATCAACAAATTTAATTATAACTGACGTGACAATGTAAGATAATCGTAAACTATCCAATCATTGACACTTCTCACGTCGGCCCTAAACAGTCAAAACATGCTTATTAAACTGTAAGTAATGAGCATAAAAAAAATTCTCCTCGTTAAATGACTGAAAAATAATTTTATTCCTATTCATGTATACATCATGTTTTGCAGGAAGGACGAATAATGAGAGTAAACAAACGAGTGGAGTACTTACGAACATAGAAAGCATCTTGGCGAGTCCAAAAGAACCCAGATTCTACCTCATTAAGGAAGTATAAAATGCCACGATAAGATGAGATGACCAATGAAAGAAAACACAAACAAATGACAAATAAAGATTGCGGAATAATAAAATAGGCAAAGGAATTTTACGTGGTTTGGTCTATGACCTACATCCATAGGGTAAAGCCCTAAAGCTACATTATGCTCTTATTGCTTGAATAATTTACAATATAAATTATCCCTATTTATAGGGATATAGAGAGAATACAAAATAATATGTAAAGAGAATATAATCAAATCAGAATTGAATGTATTCAAATCTGATTTGATTATAATCAATTACAATTAATGAGGATTAAATCAAATCCTACAATATATGGAAAGTACCGTAATATAAGGTATCAATATATTCTCTAACATCCCCCTGCAAACTCAAGGTGGAAGATTCTGAAATCTTGAGTTTGAATTTTTTTTTTTTTTTTTTTTTTTTATTATGTTGGGTCAGATATAACCCAGTTTAGAAAATATCTTTCTTCTTCTTCTTCTTCTTCTTCATCTTCTTTCTTCTGCTTCTTCTTCGTCTTCCTCCTTCTTCTTCTTCGAGCCAACTGGGGGCTAAATGGGCATGGGCTTAAAATAAGACCACAAATGCCAAAATACAAATAATATGCCAACTATGGGCCAAATATGAAAGCCAACGATGGACTGAAATGGGCCTGGGTTTGAAACAATACCACAGGAGCCAAAAATATGTAGGGCCAACTATGGGCTGAAATGAACATGGGTTGAAACAATACCACATGTCAAATAATATGGGCCAACTATGGGCCAGAGCCAACTATGGGCTGAAATAGGCCTTGGTTTGAAACAAAACCGCAAAGGCCAAATACAAATAATGGGCCAACAAAGGGCCAAAAACAATTTGGGCAACTTTGACCTCTTTTAATGACTTTTTTTTCTTCTTTCTCTTCCTTTTCTCGAGAAAATCTCTCCTTTTTTTTTCTTCTCTCTCTCCTTCCTTTTTTTTTTGAAGGAGAAAACCACCGAACCGGTCAGAAATCACACTGAATCGGTCCTAGAATGCACTGACACGGACCTAAAAGGCAATGAACCGGTTTGAAAACTGGTAAACCGGACCAATAAGGCACTGAACAGAAAAAATACCTGAACCGGATACAAAATACCAAACAAGAACCAGAATCTCCAGACCCGCACCAGAATCTTTACTGAGAGCTTCTACCGAGGGCTTGTTAGACTGGAGCACTGAGAGATCACGTCTCTCTCTGGGATCAGAACTGCCAGAACCACCAGAGGATGCCGACAGACTCCTTCAAAATTCTAACCAGAATATAGGCCACGCAACAAAGCCACAAACGATCTGAAACAAATTCCACCGAAGAAACGCCGATCGGCTGCCGCATATCCCAGCAGCCATACCCCGTCACAGGTACCCACAAGGACAAAATCGCACAGGCACGTACGGCAAGAATCGCACAGAATTGTACAAGAAGGCACAATATTGCACCCACAGATATAAAATAAAAACTTTTTTTTTTTTTCACAGGAGATGTTCCGGTCACCATGGACATCCCTTTTTTTCTTTCTTTTTTTTTTCTTTTTTCGTGCGTGAAAACGCAAGAGAAAACCATTTGAAAAATGGTTTGTTTTGTTTCCAAAGGAGACACAGGCAAGCACTGGATTTTTTTTTTTTTTTTTTTTTGAATAAAAGAGAACAACAATACAAAAAGAAAAGACATATGCGGGAAAGGAGAATTTTTTTTTTTTTGATTGAACAGCAACATAAAAGACACAAGTGACATGGGTTGGAGGAAAGTTTATCTCCAACTCACGCACACCACTGTTTGACAAAACAAAGGAAAGAAAAGAAAGAGAAACAGAGAATGAAAAGAAAAGAAACAGAGGACATTGATCGAACAGAGGAATGATGAGAAAACTGAAATACAAGAAATTGGAAAAATAAACAAACAAGAGAAATAAACCACAGGACCATTGGATCAAACACTGGCGTTAGCCTATAGCTCTGATACCATGAAAGAAAACATAAACAAATGACAAATAAAGATTGCGGAATAATAAAATAGGCAAATGAATTTTACGTGGTTCGGTCTATGACCTACATCCCCATGGTAAAGCCCTAAGGCTACATTATGCTCTTATTGCTTAAATAATTTACAATATAAATTATCCATATTTATAGGGATATAGAGAAAATACAAAATAATATGTAAAGAGAATATAATCAAATCAGAATTGAATGTATTCAAATCTGATTTGATTATAATCAATTACAATTAATGAGGATTAAATCAAATCCTACAATATATGAAAAGTACCGTAATATAAGGTATCAATATATTCTCTAACAACCATAACTATGTACGATCTAAAACATACAATTTAGTAACGGTTGTATAGAATACTGAGAAATATTTAAATAATATCGACTGCTGTAATAACAGTCAATGCACATACTTTAGGTGACGGTAGAATAATGAAGTCTTTTTCAAGTGTATCAGATTATGTAACAACAGTTGATTAACAAGAAGCATTTCCTTTGAAAAAAGGAAGAGATGATCACAGGTGATGCCATTCGTATTTATAAGAATAACCCAGAAGTTAGAAATTTCCAAAAGAAGGAAAAAAACTGCTTGGCAGCGCTATTAAGTACTGTTTAACCTGTCAAGCCTCAGCTCTATACGATAAGAATACTATCGCATTATTTGGCGGTAATCAGTATCCATCCATACCCGACAGGACTTAATTACAAAATTCAAGAGACCCACCACTAAGACATCTCCATGAGCCAAGAGCAAAACCTTACCTATGATCAATGGCATACAAGAAAAGCAGCAATAGAAAGAAATTTCTTGGCCTAGTCTGCATTATCGTTCTCAATCTTCATGCTCCCAGATCGAAGCCTAATAGAAGATAGATAGCCGACTAATCATGTAAGAAGCCTAAGCGAAGTCTACAGCACGATTCTGTGGAAGCATTAATGTCATTCCCTAGGGCGTGCTAACCATAACGAACTGAGTGCCCGGAGACGTGATATGTAATCACTGACAACAAGAAGTGCACGAGCAGCTTGCCGAGTGGTCAAAATTCGATGCATTTGTTGCAGAGTTTGCTGTCTCAAAAGGTCAGCCTAGCAAGAAATAAATTACAGGGTTTATAGTTACAAATTACCATTGTCCTAGCATATATGAATCTGCTTTTACACAGAGAGAGAGAGAGAGAGAGAGAGAGAGCAAGTTCATATAATTTTAAGCATGATGTGTGAGGTTAAGTTTGTTACTTGGTGAAGGAAATTCTCAAGTGTTGCAAGCTTTCCCATTGCAATTGCCATTTGTCCCATGTAGTCGGCAACATTTCCAGAACCAGTCGGGCCCAAAGAGGTTGAAGAAAGTGTCTCTACTAGAGATTGTTGCAAAGCTTCCATCCCTTGAGATAAAGCATCTTCAGCCTGTTGGGAGGATTGCTGCAAATTACATATACCCATCAACTGCTGATCTGTCAAAGGTTCAAGATGGTTCCCAAGTATCTGAATTTCCAAAACCAAAATGTTAGTTTTTATTCAATCAGCAGAGGAAGGCTGGGCTGGTTTTTGTACATCTAAAACCATTAAACAATAAATCACCTTGAGAAGTTCAGATGAACGGAATCCTCCCAACCACATGAAACACCTTTCGGCAGGCGTTTTCCACATGCCAGAAAGCATGTGAAATACATCAGCCTTTGCACCAATGCTCTTTAGCCTGAAAATTTCATCATAATGTGCCATTACACCATCAACAAGAAGATGCAATTCATTATCACCCATATGAGAGTTCACAGCTGATCTTAGATCATCGGTCAGCCTTTGATGCTCATCAAGCCAGCGCGCATAGTCCATGTCAAAGGCTAAGGCCCCTGAAGTAAAATTATTAACAATAAATTGCAGGATCAAAACATACCATTTCAGTATCGGCCAACAATGAATGAATATACATGTACCCAAAATCCCTTACCGTTCCCAGCCATTGACCGACCATGATCCCCTGAAAATCCACTTGCAATAAAAACACCCTGTATTATAATACCAAACCCATGAAGAAAAGAGTTAAGTTAGCAATGGTAAAGAAAATAAAGAAACCCCCCAACCCACCCACAAACACAAGAAAGAAATATATGGAAACAAGAATTAACTCATCACACCTGCTGGCGTGCTCGTTGGAGCTCCTGCTCTAGCTGTGTAAGCTTGAGTCGACTACTCTCTAGCTGCTGGACGTATGCCTATCCAAAACCAAATTGTATGAGTGATCCAATTATGTTTAATTTCATTTAATTAATATCATCCACAAAGAAGTGGTAAATAACTAAATTCAGTGAGACACCTAGCATGACATCGCTCTCACCAAAAGGTAACCTAATAAAATTGGAAGAAAAAGAAGCAAGTAGCAAAAGCTGATTACTGAAACAAAGAACCCACCAACACGGATAATGAAAGATTGTATCAAAAACGATTTTGGATTTAAATCCAACCAACAGGTTATTAACTGAAGTAATCTGCAGGGCATTTATTAAGTCAATAGTAAGTTACAAACCATAGAACGGCCACCAATGTGCTTTTACCATTTCCCTCCATATATTGCTTAGAATGATAAGTCAAAACAATTGAACTGAGACATTTTCCTATTTTATATGAATATCACATAATAGCATAGCCACCAATACGAGTTTTAGCCATGATAGTAACAGCTGGGAAAATAGAGTAAGCAAAACCAAAAGGCAAAGCATAAGCATCTAGGATTTTATAGATCAAACTAATAGATATGAGATGGAGCTACAATATACAAAGTATTTGTCACTTGGAAAATGAAGATCTACAAAGCGTCAAAAAGAAAACCTCATTAATCCAACGTAAAGAAGAATCATAACAGACTAGCATAGAGGAATTACTTTCTTTCTCAAGCGACTCTTCCTTGCAGCTTCTCGATTTTGAGCCAACCTTCTAAGTGTCTGCAAAAAAATAAATAAACAAATAAAACATGAACCTTGTTAGAATACCAATTAAATAATTAAATTCATTTTTTCCCCCACCAATTTAAACTTTTGAAGCAATAGGTGATTTAAAATTATACAAGAACACTTACAACTTGTGATTAACATTATTAAACTAAATATTCTACATGTTCAACCCCACAAATTGAGGGGGAGTCTAGGTCTTCTCATCAGTTTTAAGTTTTTAGAACAACCGGTGACTTAAACAAATCTTTCAACACAAAACTGGATAACAACCACAAACTACAGAAGTAACATTACTGTCAGTAACCTTTTGGTCACCAGCTTTTGCCTTAGATTGATCCATGGAATCTACAGCCATAAGTGCTCCACTGTGAACTCCATGAAACTACAATACAATCGAGATCCACCATCAGAAATTTCCAACCAACAAGCTTTGTAACTTCAAGTAATGAATTCAACTGCAATACATAAATGTCATCCTTGCCACATTACATTTTCAAATATCTCACCAAGGAAGCCATTTTTATTCCAGCAGAACCACAAATTATAATCGTAGTAACCCTCAGTCGAGGATTGTCACTTGTCAGCTAATTGAGTTTATTATAATGTGAGTACTGGAATCCACTAATTAACAAAAAAAAATGTGTTTATTAATGGAACATGAAGTGAAAACTGTTTTTGTTTTTTTTTCGTGTTTTAAGGAGTGTCCCTTTTTTTTGTCAATTTGTGTGTGTTTGAGGAGTGTTCTGTTTGTGTTGTTGGTTAATGTTTTTGTTTTGAGAAGAGAAACCTCCACAAAATACAGCAGGAGTAAACAAAAAGTAAAATTCCACGACATACAGTGAAGAATGACAACGCGACGCAAACTAACAGTAAAAAGTCCTCAATCCTAAGCTGACCCACCATTAAGCTCAAAGATTCCATTCTACAAAATATTTAAAAGCAGAGAATAGGGTGAAGAAACAGACACCCACTTGGTTTTTATCATCGGTATCAACATCTGTGGAGGTGTCAGTCTGTTGGCTGGTGTCTACAGCCATGCCTGACTCACCCCAGCTCTCAATATGGTGCCCGTTTCGCAGCTTTGCGCCAGTCGTGATATTCCCCTTCTGGTACAGGAATTGCTGCCCTGTGTCCACACAGCTAATGCTCTACACAAGCACACAGAGAATCCAAGACAACCCCAAAACCACCGATCAATAAAGGACGAAACTTGATCATATACTCCTCTCAAGTTTATGTATTCCTCTAGAGAAGTTGGTGGGAATGAGTACCGTGTTCAAGGTCCCATAGTGCAGGTTATTTGGAACGCCAGCAACACTGACCGGTTTTACATTGAAGATTGAGGCTACAAAGAATTTTTTAATGTTAGAAGCGGTTAGAGAAAATGAACTTTCCAGATAATATGTATAAAAATATTAATGCAGCGTAGAAAGAGAATACTTGGGCTTAAATCAACAGCATCATCGTGATGAAAGGCAGCAGCGGATTGTTCAAGCTCTCCGAGATCCGTAAAATGCGTCTGGTCTCTCCCACTTCCATCTCCTCTGTTTCACACATGGAGAAATAGAGACACTTTGTCACACCAAAATACAACACATGCTAAATTTGCTATACGAAAAAAACATTCACCCACTCAAGACACAATCCCAAAGATATAGAGAGAGAGAGAGAGAGAGAGAGAGAGAGAGAGAGAGAGAGGAGCGTACCGATGAAAGTAGGAAGAGTGGCAATAGAGTTGGTGGTTAGCTGGAGATGCCTTGAAGCTCTGCATTTTTATTTTTATTTTTGGTTCTAAACTATACAGTCCGTTTGTCTTTCTCTTAAAGATTCTCTCTTTCGAAAAAGCAGGATGGAAGAAATTTTTGGTCCGAGAAGAAGAAGAAGAGAAGGGGGGCAGTGCAGTACGCGAAGTGAAGAGAAGAAAATCTTGAGGTATCTTTAAGAACGGATATCGTATCAGTACGGCTCCTTTATTTATAATTTTACACAGCAGGCTTTTTATTATTGCTTTCTGACTTGGGATTTTAGTTTCCCAATACTCCCCCCACGCATATCTATTACCCATCTCTCAGTCTCTTTATTAAGTGCGTCCACTTCACTCTCCAATTTAGCTGATCAGGGCAAGTGAAAACAAATCCATCTGGGTTTATTTATTGGATCAGATGTGCTTTTAAGTAAAGTGAATTGTTCTCTATGCACCAAGGAAAAGCACAAATCCAAACATTCTAGAAATAGAAGCTGCCTTCCAATATGTGGACGCCATGCATTCATGACGTTTATTGGCTCTTGTAATATATATTATATTTATATATAAGATATGGTGTACCCAATGTTCAGACAACCAATTATCAAGAGTTTATGGGACTTCATTATCCAAAACCAACCTCCTCATTCGATTTGGGGCCCGGAGCTTTGACCCCTGCTTAGTGCTTAAGCATGTCTGGCCATAGAGGGGGCTGAAAGGAAGTCCATGCCCGAGGGTAACCACGGAATATCACATTAGTGCAACACATTTGGTAAACTGATTATGATTGATAAGGCAACGAATTTTGACCTTTATTATCTTTTTTATTTAGGCTTGGCTTTGTAGAGAAACTTACCATTCTTTATAAATTCCATATATAAAGGGAAATCAATCCCTAAAGATTCCACGAATTCACTACCTTTTTTACTTATTTCATGCTTTCCCTTCTTATATATCTTTTTGCACTGATTTCTTGTCTTTGGTAAACGTCGTATTGGTACCCATAATCCATCTATCATATTTAGTAGAAACAGAAACAGTAAACCTAAAAATGAAAGAGATATAGATTCTTCAACTTCGCTTACTTTTATTTCATTTGCCTATACTTTATTGGTTTATCTTTCTTTTATTCTTCCTTTACTGACCATAGGTGATTTCATTGGCATTCCAAGCATACCTCTAACATTTTTGTGCCTTTCTTGTAGGTCTTTTTCATCGGTCGTTTGGTGTGTGTGGTCAATGTTCTAACATAAGAGATATATCAGAATTAGGATCTCTTAAAATTTATTGTCCTAATTTCCAAAAATTCAAGTAAGAAATGAGAGAGGAAATTTTGGGCCTTGCAGATGCCAGGCAAGTTCTCGAGTAATTCAAGATCTCAAGATTCTCTCTCATTTTAAATCCAAATTATAGAGAATTTCGACAAAAAATTACAAAAATCGCAATCCAATATATCAGAAGTTACGTGCTCTACTCGTATTTATTGATTGAAGAGCAACATGATAATTGAATAAAGTTTAACAAATAACTAAATAGTAGATAAATAGATTAGTACGAGAGTTTTCAATACTTTTAGTGGTTTTGAATTTTTGATGAACATCATCCATCGCAAAAGTAATAAAAAGGGATGGATCTCTATAATTGAGTACCCCCCTTTTATAATTTCTTTTGTCTTTTCTCTTAGGACAATAGTTCTTCTCTAAGGTCAAGAGTACTAATAAGAAACCCAAAGGGTGTATTTTCTAATCCACTCTTTTTCAAAACGTTAACAAACTTTCAACGCAAAACACTAAAAAATAATAATAATAATAATTCCAAGTTCATAAAATATTTTATAATCTTTATAATTTTTTTTTATAACGCGAACAACAAAAAATAGTGAGCACGTACAAATGGTAGTTTTATTTTAAAATTTTAAAATAAAAGAGCAAAACACAAAATTATATAATATAATATGATTTGGAGGGTGGTTTTGGCCTTTCAGAAGAAAGGAAAAGAAAAGAAAGAGACGTTTCCACACTCACAAGAGTCGCGTAGGACTAAGAGTCCAGTCCCCAAGACATAGAAAAGAATCCTTGGTTGATTCTTTGATTGTTTTTCTCACACACAACACAAGGGCCAAGGGGTCTCTTCCTACTGAGAGAGTGTGTGGTTTTTTTTTTTCCTTCAGAATCCCTGCCTACGGAGAGAGAGAGAGAGAGAGAGTTTGGCTTTTAGCGTGATGCTCTGTCTCCCTGGTGCCCTCCTAATCCTATAAATGTAAAAACAATGTATTACGTAGGGAGGGGTTAGAGTCCGTCCTCATGGGGAGCCGTGTCTGCGGGCGCGAAAGATGATGGGATGGTGATGAGATGTGATCCACCAAAAAGGCCAAAATGGGCTTCTGGGGCTCTGGGCTCTGGGCTCTTTGGCTCTGCCATTAAAGTTAACAGCGAGCCTTAAAAACAATGCTTTGCTTGAAGGGAAAGGAACCTCTTCATAATGGAAGGCTTTCAGGCGCTTAGACCGGCGTGTGACAGACCACCATATATAACCCGCCCAAAGAACAAGAATATGACGCATCCCATACGGCAATCGTACACTCCGTGACACGTCACTTTCCCTCTGCTGTTTTTGTGTTCCGCTGTACTTTGTGCGTTACCCTTGATTATTTTATTTTAATTTTTTGCTTAAATTCCTTTTGGTCCACGTGATTTCAATTTGACAAATATATATATATATATATATATATATATATATATATATATATATATATATATATATATTGTTTATTTCATTCTCATATCTTTTTCATTTTTTCATATTTTAAAAATTAATTATTGAATACGTAATCAGATCCGATAGTTAATTTTTTTAGTAGGAGGATAGGAGAATGATCCATGTATACTAAACAGCATGTCTCTAATAAAAATCATTCTGCAACTGGATGAACCTATAGTTGGATTTGCAAAAGGAATGGCTAGGAGATGGAATGGAGAATGATATGTAACATGGATTTTGAGTTATTTACTACACAGTTTCCGTCCCTACACTCTTACTCTCATACTTGTTCACACAGTTTTTAAAATCATCATTTGATTTGAGATAAAACATTATTGAATTTTGATATAAGAATGATTTTCAAAACCATATCAGAAAGTGTAAGAGTTAGAGTATACGTAACATTTCTCTTAATTTAATTTTTTTTCAATATTTACCTGGTTTCAAAAACTATTAGAATTGTTACTTATAGTTGTCTTATTAGCTTTTTTACTTCTTCACTATTTTTGGTCTGAAAATTTTAATTGTCCATCACCTATAGTTTGTAGTTAATTTTTTGCTTATAAGAATTAACTACAAATTAATTTGTAGCTGATTTCTGTCTTTTAAAAAAAATTACTAGATTTTTGTATCTCAACAAGCCATTCAAAATAATAATAATAATAATAATAATAATAATTTTGGTCGTCTCAATCCAGATGGTGATATAATGTAATCAATTCTTAGCATGTGAAAGAAGATCCTATGATTTTTTTTTTTTTAAGGGAAATTAACTTTCCATTAAAAGACATGTTCAACACATACAACTTCCTAAACAAAAGAGGGACAGACATCAATCCATACATGATGACATTGGTGAGTTACTGCAAACTTTGCTAAACGATGTGCAACCATATTACCCTAACGTCGTATATGATTGACCATCCAAAATTGATAAGACTCTAGCAACAAGTGGGTCTCCATAATGATGCTTTCGTAGGCTGCTTCACACACCTCAGCACTCTCCAACGCCAGAACCACCTCTCTCACATCACCCTCCAGCTCAATAGAATTGAAACCCAACTCACGTCCAAATTCAACAGCCCCCCGAGCCCCAATAGCTTCAGTTGTAGTCGGGACCCTGATATAAGGCAAAAACGCGCACATAGCAACCACAACTCTTCCCGACAAATCCTTCGCCACAATTCCCACCCCCATAAGTTTCTTACGCCCATCCAAAGTCGCATCCCAATTTATTTTGATATTACCCACAACTGGTACAGACTACTGAGAAGGGGAATTAAAACCACCATTCAACGGGGCTGCCACATCTCCAAGGGTTTTCTGAAACTCCTCCAGCTCCTCTATGGCATCTTTTAGCAAACAGTGAGGGGGTTGCACCAAACCATAAAAAACTAGTCTATTTCGATGAATCCAGATCTTGTGGGCAATCATGGCAAAGAGCTCCAAAACATTATCGTTTAGCCGATTACAAAGACAGCAAAAAATATTGAAGAAGTTATCCACCATCATAGAGCTCTTCTGGATGGGTTCTCCACACAAACCCCAAACAGCACGGACCGCATCACACAACCACAGGATATGGCCACTAGTCTCCGAATCACAACCACACATGGGACATAAAGGGTCAGCAACCACTTTCCTCTTAAATAAATTGTTTTTGGTTGGAAGAGTTTCATTACTAGCTCGCCATAGAAAAATGATGATTGAACGTGGGACTCTTAACTTCCATAGACGACGCCAAAACGGGCTCGTTACTGAACGGGACAACACTGACCCCATCTCCTTGGTCCTATGGTCAACCTCCAAATGAAACGCGCAACGAACCGAAAAGGAACCTGTTTTTGTCCCCGCCCAGATTAGTTTATCTTCCTGAGTACCAGGGCTAATAAAAATACTACAAATCCTTTCAACTGTCTCTAGCGAAAAGATATGCTCAACGAGAGGTACGTTCCACCAATTATAATCCAAATCAATAATTTCTGCAACTTTAGCTTCCTTACTCAAGACTCTGATTGGATCTTGTATTTTGTGTGAAAAAGTAGAGGGGATCCATTTATCCTCCCATAGTTTTATATTCAATCCATTACCCACTTTCCACACCACCCCCTCTTCAATGAGAGATTTAGTTTGCCAAATGCTCCTCTAGGCATAATAAGGTCTTTTACCTAACACAAACCCAAGAAAGCCTCAACATATAAAATAAAGAGATAAGGAGATAAGGGGTCACCTTGTCTCAAACCTCGGGAGGGAACAATATGCTCGTGTGGCCTGCCATTTATCAAAATAGAGTAAGTAACCGTACGACCACACAGCATCAAGAGATTAATCCACCTTTCTACAAGTCCAAGCCTGCAAAGCGTAACCTCTAAAAAATTCCACTCCATCATATCATATGCTTTGCTTATATCGAGTTTAAGCGCCATATAACCGTCTTTCCCCGCTAGTCTTGTAGCCATTGTGTGGAAAGTCTCAAAAGTTACAAGAACATTATCGTAATTAAGCGCCCTGGAACAAAAGCACTTTGTTCCGGTGAATAATATGGGGAAGAATGATTTTTAGGCGATTAGCTAGAACTTTTGAAATGATATATAAAATATTACATGGACTAATCGGCTTATAATCAGTGAGTTTAGAAGGGGAATTCACTTTAGGAATAAGAACTATATTAGTGACATTTAAATTAACATCAAAAGTACATCCATTGAGATATGACAGCACTGCCTGACTTAGAGCATCATTATCAAGCTCTCCAAATTTTCTCCAAATTTAACCCAAACAATGTACTTTTTTTGATTTTATCTATCACTTTTAAAGTAACTCATACATCAAACTCTCTAAGCATTTCTCTATTTTAATCATATATTATTTTTTATTGGTTTTGAGAATAACTACTTTAATTAACTACTTTCATGAACATCAAAATTGCACCAACAATCAGCCAATTCCCTTCATTCAACGTCATACATTTTATTTTATTTTTATTGTTTTTTTAACCCAAAACGCCCCGTTTAGTCAAGCCTCAATAGCCTCCAGTTGTTCCCCACTTCCTGCAAGCTTCCTTCATCTTCTGCCACGTACCCACAAGTGCACGCCTACCTTATCTCTACTAGGCTTCTTCTACGCTCTTCCATCTTCTATTTGAACTCAAACTAAAAAGTTCCACTTTCAACTTTCCTTCCACATATCTACCTTTGACAAAATCGCAGTCGGTGAAGAAATTGCACCCAGAGAGATATGCACAAAAAGTGGAAGGCGGGGATGAAAGTGAAGAAGCGGGAGAATTGAAATAAAATGATATAAAATGAATGGCGTAAGAGTAGATCGGAGGTAAATTTGGAGAGAGTTTCTGACGAGGGTTATTTTGAGGAAACTATGGAGAGCTCGATGCAAGAGAGATTTTGAGAAATTTCTCTATTATTTGGTGAAAATTTTAAAATAACGAGTTTGATGTGAAACTATGGAGTTACAAACCTAATACATTCCTCCACACGGTCCGATCCATTTGCATGTATCTTTTATATTTCCCATACTTGTGGACCTGTGGTGATTTCATTTTCTGTTTCATAAGCTTTTTTGCTGCCCTTCAAAAGAAAAATCTTCAAAATATTAACAAACGAAGTCAAAACTTTTGGGTTTGATGTGAAAGTACAATTAAAAGGTTTGATGAGTAATTGTTGTAATTATATTGCCGTTAAATAACTAGAAAATTACAATCATCCCCAAGGTTTAAATTATTAGGAAATATTGGGTTTATTTATTTATTTAAATTTGTAAGAGAAAATCCATTTTATATGATTAGGACCAATGAACTGAACGGCAGTCAGTGGAAGTGGGCTCTAATATGAAATTAATATACGTGGGAGAGTGTAAGTCAAGATTTTTAAAATATGGACAGAATTTCTTCTAAAAAAACTTCTAATAATGACATGTGTCTCTTGTATTTGACAAGCATATATTTTTTTAAAAATTAAAATGATACATATCGCTTTTAAATGCTAGTTTGTATGAAATTTTTGTCCTTAAAATATATAGTAAAATTTTTGGTAATTTTTTTTACAATATATACATTTGGGTCCTCGTGAGGCAGATTTGGACTTGGAGTATGCCTACGAGACACATCTGGTAGAAACATCTAGCGGAGATTTGTTGCTGCTATGAAAGTTCTTCAATTCTTGGCGGCCTGGGATCAAGGTATGTCTGGTCTTTTTGAGGTGTACAAGCTTGTGCTAGATGATAAGAGTGGAAGGGTAGTGGAGCGGGTGAAAGTGAAAAACATAGGAGATGATGCCCTGTTCTTGGGAGACAATAATCATTCCATATCTGCTTCAGCCAATGACTTCCCGGGCTGCCACCTGATGATACCTTGCCATATTATCCAGATGGGCCGATTGACATGGGTATCTTCAATTTGGAAAACGGAAGCATTGGACTACACTACAAACCAAATCCTTCCCACAAGGACATGCCTCCCCCAGTTTGGATACTACTGCCCATGTTGGTGTTTCATGTCAATCCAGATATTGAGCACATGCATTTTTGCCATTATAACAAATTGTCAAATATCAAGTAATTGAGAAATTGAAGGGGGTTGATGGATATTGATCAAAATGGAGAAATCACTGGGATTGATTCTAGCTATGATTTTTTCAACCAATTAAAATTCTTTTCATGTGCAATGTTTTTTTTTTATTGATGATATTTTTGTTTTGATTCAAACGTCCATGTTAATCAATTAAATTGACTTTTAGAAAATGAAGAAGAAGAAAAAATTCCTCAATTGCAATGAGACACGTGTCTCAACCCCAATGACTCCAGTTTCAACTGAAACTAAACCCAAACAAGATCCTTCCACCACACTACAAACCATATCGTTCCCACAGGCACATGCCTCACCCAATTTGGATTGTGGCAATGTTACAGGAAAATAATGTTTGAACAATCTTCATTTAGTTGACTTATATTTAAATTAATAAATTGAAGAGAGTTGAATTACATTATGCATTTTGTAAACACAGGTTGTTTTTCAAACATGTAGCATTTCTTGAATGTGGCCATCAAACCGATTGTGAGTTAATACTTCCCTTGCTCGTGCGCTCCTATGCTGAAGACGTTGGTGTAGCATCTCTGACATCTGGTCAAAAAATTCAGAATCCCATCTATGAATTAACAATGGATCTTCTGCATAACAGATGTATATCGATGTAACGGCACTTTCAACCACGACCATTGCCACTCCCACCTGATATTACATATCCATGCTATATATGTAACTATCACATAGAAATTGCACAGCAACATATTTGCAATAACACTACACACAATGTTAAGAACTATCTCCAATGGTCAAAAATATGGGAATCTGGAATGCGTGAATGGATAACCAGCCGCCTAAGCTAATCCATTATCGGGGAAATTGTTCCAAAGCAGTGATGTCAAGATTAGTGTTACACTAAAGTGTAACAGTGAGGGCATAGTTATCTTTTTACATTTTCATGGAATGTGAAAATACAACTATACTCTCACTTTTACACGAAATGGGGCAATGGCCCCTACAAAGTTTTGAAAGGCTTCAGAATTCGGTTGGGAATATAGGGAACTGACAGCACCCAATAAAGATCCACTAACAGCACACCCAACAAGTCCCGGAGAATACTAGGGCCTCTGTGTATCACAGCACACCCAACAAGTCCAAGAGAATACTAGGCTTCTGAATATCACTCCTAAACCAAATTATAAAATTAGGTACTTCCAATTGACCAGAAATTTCAGCAACCAATTAGTAACAAAAATGTGTGCGTGTGTGAGTGTGTATTTTTTTTTTTTTTTTTCTGTAACCAGTTAGTAACCAATTTTGTCCAAGGGGAAATACTTACCAAGACCATTCCCATCAACATTGCAGTGGACCCCACCATGCTCATTTTGTCCCTCCATTTAATCCAGGTCCAAACTCCTGAGCAAGTTCCAGTAACAAGCCCACCCAAAAGAGTTCCCATTAGCAGAACTGCACCTGAACAATCATAGGCAACAAGAGCTTCAACTCCAGTTGACTGGAATAACTCCCAGGCATCCCTTGCTGAATGGTTAAAGCTTTTGCCACAAACAGCAATCTGAAGACAACAGGGGTTGCAAACCATGCTTTACTTAAAGAATATCCACAGTATCTGGTGACAAATAAATTACTTTAACAAACATCAAATTAACAATTAGAATCCAAAAAACAATAAAGTGGATCAAGTATCCACCATCCCAAATTGAGGCTTGTAGCACCCCATATTTTAAATCCTGGAATATAGCAACTTAAATTGGAATTTAAGACCGAATAATAATACAAATGGTAAATCGGAAAAGAATATAAGGATTATATGAATATTTATAGGATTAAATATTCATTGGTATTATTGAGGCTTATAAAGAATATTAAAACATGAATAAAATGATAATAAAGAATATTATTTCTTTTATTACTCATTATACGTAATAATGGTGTAACTCAGAAATAGAAGATCAATTCAAAGGATTTTTCTCTGAAACAGTTACCCCAAGACCTTTAATGTGGAAAATACATAGTAGAAATTTAGAATCAATTGTGTCACATTTAAGGCTCCAATTTGATGAAAAATGGATCAAATGAACTCCGATTTAGTTGATTCAAAAGCTAGAAAACTCTACTCGAAGTCCTCTATCAACCCTTCAAATTTTCATGATTTTTGGACTTTGTTAAGGATACGAAAACACTCGTGGGTTACACAACCCCTGGTCTGGAGCTGGAGATCGATCCAAGGTGGCGATCAATCTCCAATATATGGCACTCGATCCATGTAGAAATGCAGAGAACAGAATTAACACTTGTCTTCTGATATTTATCAAAACCAATCATGACTTGATATTTCCTTCCTCATTTAAGCTCAGTACCGTTTGATTTCAACCCTTATTCATTAAGGAAGACAAAACAAGCCTTGATGATGAGCTTTAAGAACTAGTTTGCATTTTTGTTAAAACCCAACTATTAGTTCCTTCAAGATAAGAGATATTATCATGCAATGATGATTTTTATTCCTTTTCTGTAATGACTCAGCACCCATGTGAAAAACTATTTTCCCCCAACCGTAGATCAACTTAATCCAAGCAAATCCCAACCCTTCAAACCCTTGTGAAGGAAGAGCATCCTACGTTCAATTCACCTTTCTTTTATAACAAAAGAACAAAACCTCTCAAAACTCTCTCTCTCTCTCTGCCAGCAGTGGATATTTTGAGTTCATTATTTCTTCTTCTTCTAGAAGTCTTGTGGTGAGTTCTCTAATACATATCTCCTTCATTTTTGTAACTATAAGATTATGATGTTGTTTTAAAGTTTAAGAGTAATGCTACACATCATCCCCTTGTCCTCCTTTTGTCCTCCCAAAATTGATGTGGCTCTTAAAATCACCATTGAATTTATGATAGATCATTATTGAATTTTGATCCAATGGTGATTTTAAGAGCCACATCAATTTTGGGAGGATAAAAGGTGGACAAGAGGATGATGTGTAGCATTACTCAAAGTTTAATATAGGCTTAAAAGAGTATTTCTAGATTTATATTCAAAGTAGTCTAATTGTTTACCAAAAAAAATATTATGATGCCAAAATCATTTGAATATTCTATAAATACGTTGTTACGTTGTCCAAAGTTTTAAAAAAGTTTTTAAGCATTAGTTACACTAATGCCGTTATTTTGCCCAAATTTTACAAGGGTATAATAGGAATTATCCATAATTATGACGTTATGCCGTCCGCATGTTTTTAAATATTATACCCATTATTTATTTATACTATTGGGGTTACTAAGCCCATTTTTATACAGGAAAATACTAAGCTTTTAAGCATACTAATGCCGTTATAATGCCTGCTTTACTTTATAAGTATTTTAGGCATTAACTATATAAATGTCGAAGTACTACCCGTATGAAAATATGCGGTCATGCAACCTATCTATTTTTATACGTCGTCATAATATCCAAACAACATTAGGAAGCAATGTTAAGTTGTATAGAAGTCAGAGGAGACGAAAGTGATAAAATAATCTTTTTAGCAATTTGTACTAATTCACTATCACATGTACAAAACTGTGTTGCAGTAATCACTCGTGTGGATATTCTCTAAAGCAGAAAAGTGTAAGTATAAATTACTTAATGAGAACCCAGGGTGCGGAACCCACATGCCCAAGCATCTCATAACCCAGGGTTCCCTCTCTCATTCTGAATTCAAATTATAAAGAATTCTGAACCCAAGCATGTATGCAGACATGCATGACAACGATAACCAAGATAGAAACACTACCTGAACATAGGCATACTTGTTGAAAAAACGAACTAGTGTCTCCACAAGATGAAATAGGAAATCAACACAGCAAAGTAAACACTCATTGTTGCCAATCTTTGACCGAACTCCCCTAATCTGAAGTATATTTCAAACATTTAATGATAAGTGTAAACATACTCTCAAACTTGAAAGCAAATAGTGAATTAGTAACAAATGCTGGCAAGTGTACCTCCCACCGTAGTGTCCGAATAGCAGCTGTAAAGAGTGATCCATAGCAAATGCTTCCAAAAGATGTTGTCACAGCATATCGTAAAGACTTCATCAAGGAATTCGAAGGTAGTGATGATGCTTCATGACCACCATGGATAAGAACAAGAAACACCATCCCAGATACTATAACATGTACAGTATTACATAGGACTGCACCTGTCCAGAATAAGCTTACAGATAAAACCTGGATAGACAAAAGAAAACTTTATTACTGTCATTAGTTGACACTCATTCCAATAGTAGTTTCTTGTAATTCTTGTCATAATAACAACGGATGAAATGAAAAGCAAAACTTGCCAGCTCACCACAAGAAGCCACCAGCGTTGACCATCACCCATGCTTGAAGCCACGACACCAGCTGCTCCAAAAGACCATAATCCCATCCATAGAAGCATGACAAGCATGAATGCATATGCTACTCTCATAACTTTTGGAAGACTCCAAACCATCTTCACAGCCTTTTGCAATACCAGCATGGTAAATGGAAGTCTATATATGAACAATATGTAGTTAGATGAACCAAAAATCTCCTTAATCCTAATGGGACTGAAAACCAAAAAAGTCGGAGAAAACAACATATTAAAAGAAAAGTAAATGGGAACTCTACCAATAATAAGACAAAAACTCAATTGAAAGAAAGCTCCCCTACTACTTGGGGCTACACAATGCAAATCTTCAACATATAACCTCTTTTTTGAATTCAGACCAAAGGAAAGTCAGGGGCAGTGAACCCCCCCAAAATTAAACAAAATTAAAAAAAAAAAAAAGCACAAGTCCTCACCTTCATTCCTAAAATATACATGCATCGTTCACACAATCGGAGCCTCATATAAGGCAGCCTTCAGGTCCTAAAAAGGCTCCTATTTTTTTATTTATTTTTTTATGAATAATAATAATTTTATTAAAAAATGTATATCCCTCATACACGAAGAGTACATAAGAGAACCAAAGTTCTAACTGCTACTAGAATCTTGAAAACAAATCAGATCTACCAAATTCCCGGAGGGGAAGTTAGGAACATGAACAATAGCCAAATCCAAAAGAAATATAAAAAAATGAGGATTTAAGAAGAAGCACATTGGTCTCGCTATCCTCAAAGAGCCGACGATTCTTTTATCTCAAAATGCTCCAAATTAAAAGGGCAGGTATAACTTTCCAAATAGCTTCTCTAGGATGTCCCCGCCCAAGAAATTTACAACAATGAAGAAGCTGAAGAATGTTACCAGGCATGACCCAAGAGACCCCAAAACTGTTAAGAATTAAGTGCCAGAGGTCAGCGGCATACTCACTATGAAGGAGAAAAAATTAATAGTTTTCTCATCCTTCTTACAGAGGCAACACTGGTTAATCAGCTTGAACCTCCGCCTTCTAAGATTGTCCACCGTGAGGATTCTACCCAAAGCCATTGCCCATAATAGGAAAGCAATGCGAGGAGGGGCGTTCACCTTCCAAATGCTTTTCCAAGGGAATGAACTATGCTCACCTGAATGTAACATAGTATAGTAGCTCTTCACTGCAAAACCATGGCGGCTCGAAGGAGTCCACACCATGCTATCCATTACTCCCGGAAGGGGATTCATGGAGTATAAAAGAGTAAGAAAATAATCCAGAGATTCAATTTTCCAATCATGAGCATCTCGAATGAAGCTAAGATTCCAAAAAGGATGTGGGGATAGCATGTTCCAAACTTTAGGGTCCCAATTCTTCAAAAGAAAACCTAAAAACCTCATTAAGATGAATGATGCTAATTGCACAAATCTCATCTCCACTCTTCCTGTTAAACCACAATTCCCATATGTCTTTGATTTTCACAATTAAGAAAGGATACAAGAAGTTACGCACATTTTTTGCACTATGTTAGCCTTTCAATCCTTCCGTTTCTACTGTTTACTTATAATTCCAGAATCGTTAAATTCAAGCTCTGCTTTCTAGACATACAACGACGCTCAAACATTTGAACCAAATACATAAAAGCTTGAAGATAAGATTTTTTTTTTTTTTTTGATAAGTAGCTTGAAGATAAGATATATAATGCTTAAGCTATGATACTAGGACTTCAAACAAAACCAACATGAATTTTAAAGCCACGCAACCCCCAACACATATAGGGTGATAAGATTACCAAAATCACACTGATTGTCTATCTGTCCGCTAGACTGTTGGAGTAATTGAACTTGACTTTGGATATGTGCCTCAAGACTCTGCCATTGGAACTCGGCAGGAAGAATCTACTGCAGCCATATCTACCCACCTTTATGAATTCTGACCCCAACCCTCACAATGAACTCCGGTGTTGAGGCCCGAAGACTGGAAATTCAACCCAACCTATGCTAATAACAAAGTAGATTTTCAACCTCCTAAGTCAACTCGATATGACTAGTCATCAAAGGGGAGCAATGTAACAGAGAATCATAACACCCTAGTCCCAATTAACCCATCTTTTCAACTCGCTAGTGCTATATGAACAGGCTTTCTAACCAACATCTCAATTCACTGAAAGATTGTTCACAGATCAGGAATTCAATAACAAGGGTATTCTACAATCATGCATCGATGAACATATTCTAAGCAAACACCTTTGCAAACACTTTTGCTACAAAATAAGCAACAAAGCTGATTAACCTAATGTGATATTTCAAGCACATAAACAACAAAATACTTCAAGCTCATACCTGTCTATTACTGATATGACATACAAGAACTGCAAAGCAGCACCAATCGCAAACATAACGCCCCAAAAGAACAGCTCCCCCCAGAAACACAAAACACTAATCACAGCAAGATAAGTAGTCAAAATATGCACTGAAACCTTCATCATGTGATTGGCTTGTGAACCCAGTAACAACAACCAAGTACATCCCAGAAAAGTCCCAACACCACCGGCAACAGCATACATTGGCCAATAATCCTCCGTCAAGCCACCGTGTTGTTCCATAAATCTCTTGGTGTACCGATCCATGTTTAGCCTATTTGTTTTCTCAAACCTATCGAGCCCGAGAACCACAAGGCTGACTCCCAAAAGCACCAAATGAAGCATAAATATTGCCAACCAAAATATATCCCGCCAGCGGCGTGATGGCTCAGAAGCCAGCGTTTGAGCACCATCACCACTTCTCCGACTCCGGACCACATTCTATAATTATTTAAACATTTAAAAAAAAATAAAAATTGCAATCAGACTGTGAAGATCTCGGTAAATTACGCAAATAAGAAAAAAGGACGAAAAGAAAAGGCCAAAAAAAAAAGAAAATAAAGAAGAAGAAACATAAATTCATCAAAAACACAGATTTTGCCACCGGCTGCTGAATTGGATTTCAAGTTGATCATATCTATTTAAACAAAAATTAAAGTAAATCACCGAGAGAAAACACATAGATTCATTAAAAAAGGGGGGGGGGGGGGGGGGGGGGGAGATTTTGCCACTACCTTCTGAATTGGATTAAAAGTGATAAAAAAAAATTCTAAAAAAATTGGCCAAAAAGGTTTCAACTTTTCAAACACCCAAATTAAAATGATTGTGCAATAACTAAACTTCAAAACAAAGTAATTGTTTGTAATTTGAAACCAAATCAAGTGTACAAAAGTCGCAATCAGATTAAGAACATAGTGCAAAAGTCAACGAAAATTTAGAGTCTTTGAACAATCAATTGATATGAAGCAACCAAGAATTGCAAAAAAAAAAAAAAAAATCAAATCATTTCAGTCATTGCACAGTAAATGGAAGTGAGTTTGACCCAAATAAGAATTAACTGAAAGTGTTGCGCATAAGAGGGAGTGATTGGAGAACCTGATCGGCGGCGGAGCCGGAAGCGGAGTCAAAGGAGGATGAGGTGGGGCTCTGAGAGTCGCTCATGGTGTGAGGGACCGATTGAGAGACATAGAACGGAGCAGTTGGGGAATCGGGGATTTGCTTTTGGTTCAAATGGTCGACAGAGATAGAGCGAAAACGTTAAGAGCAGCGGTCAATGGAGAAGAATTCTAGGGTTTTAGATTAAAACAAACACGAAATGGAGTGGAAACAGAAACTCAACGGCTAAAAGAGAGAGAGAGAGAGACAGAGACAGAGACAGAGACACAGAGAGATGTTAATGTCCTGATTCAGTTGATTTGTCTGAGGTCTTATTGGAGGAGGAGATACGGTGCCACGCGCTTCTTAATGCGCCACGATTCAATGATGAATTTGTAAAAAATATATGCTGTCTTTCTTTCTTTCTTTCTTTCTTTTTTTTCTTTCTTCTTTTTCTTTTACTACAACCCCTTTCACGTGCCACGTTGTGTTATAAAGGTTAAAAAATTAAAAAAAAAATTAATTAATTTATCTAATAAATTTAATTTTTTATTACGTAAAAGTTATTTAATAACACTTTTTTTTCTTAAATTGGTTGGACCAAGTTGCCATCTTAAAATGTTCTTTCCCTAATCGGAGAGAATTTAAGCAAAAATTAAAAGTTCATATATTTATAGTCGTATTACATATCACAACTAATCTCATTGGATTATGTATTCGTCAACTCTTAATTTTTATTTATTTTTAAAGAAGACTTACGAATATTGTCATATTAATTCAATAAAATAAAAATGTAACATATAACATTATTCATATTTATGTGCATATTATAATTTACCTACCCATAGCAACTAGTTATTACCATATCCAATCCTGAGTTGGAATTGCTAAACATAACAATCTAATATTTATGTATATGGAGTTACTATATTAGAAAAGTCTATGTCTATGTTAATATATAAATGAAAAATAATATATTTTCTGGAGATTCATTTATATAATATTTTTGGAATTGTGTTTGGAATATAAATGCTGTTAAGCTGCTTGGTCAAGTATAACCTATCACCCCAAACTGCCCCCAACACTTGGGAACCGAAATCTTCTATTTTTTTTTTTTTATTATTATTATTATTATTCTGAGTCCGAATTTCCAGAATATTACAATCATTTGTAATGATCCATACGTTTTAGGTCATTGTCAATTTGTCTCCCATTGTGGTCGTTCTTGATGGCCTTCTCGATTACTTGACGAGGGCTATAAATGAGCTGATTCTCAACTGGGTCAGCACGCCACCTTCCTTTTAACTGGGCATGTATGGGACGCACTCACGCGCTAAATGCTCGAGGTGGGACAGGCGTGAAAATATATTAAGAAATGAAAATACATTTTTAAGTCCTTACACTCAAGTTAATTTTTTATTTTTGTCAGTGAAAATTATTTTTAAATTCAAAATTTAATTGTGATTGATTCAAAACATAATATTATTTAATAGCAATTTTTACCGTTACATCGCACAATAAATGATGTTGTAAATAAAATCTCATTATGAGTCTCACTCAATAAAATATTATTTAAATAAGTTGTTAGGTAGATGAAAATAATTATCTATATGAATAGCTCATAAAGAGAGATTTGAATCTCAAAATATTAGAATTTAAATATTCGAGATATTGCAGTTAACATTATCTTTCAACCACCACATGGACAATGACTTAACTACTAAAATCCCTATGAAATGGACACAAGGTATGAGGTAAAGATCACAAAATTCTTTTCAAGAATTTTAATTCATTGTTATATTTTCATTCTCGAAATACATGTTGACTTAAGCATCGGAGTGAAATTTAGACAGTACCCTCGAGAAACTCATTTGTTTATTTTTATTGTTTTGCAACACCGGCAAAAACATGTCATTGTAACAAAGACTGTTCTAACACGTAACATTTATCTTTATATATATATATATATAAAATAAATTAGAGCCGGCTGACCCCATTGGGCAATTTAATATTATTCTCTGCCTCCTATACTTGGTTCTGTTTCTTAGAATTTTTCACACACAGGCGCGCGCACACGCTGTCTGTGGGGTTGTGGTCTTTATCCTAAATCTTCATTCTTGTCCTGTTGTCCATTTTCTTCGTAGTTTCAGTGAAAGGGACTGTCTGAAGGAAGCTAATTGACTCCACGCCAACGATTTCTGAGTCAGAGAGAGAGGCAGGCCTGGCCACAATACTGTACAGTCTGTACGTCCATGGAGCATGGGGTCCTGTGCTTTTGGGCTTTTATTATTGGAGCGCATAGGGTTCCGGTGAGGCTATGAGCGGTCATGTTATAATGTTAGAGCATTACTAGCAGCTTCTCTACAAGGGATTTGTTCCTTAAATTTTAAAAAAAAATTTAAGAAAGTCAAAAAAATCATCCCACAGCAGCTTTCCTACAATTATCTGTTCCCTAGGAAGTGAACAGTGCTTCCCTATGCACTGTTCACATCTCATTCAATTGTTTATTCTAAAAATATAATCTCTCTCTTACTTTATCTCTTTCTTTTCTTACTTTTAATTAAAGTAAAAGTAACAAAATAATATTTTAATGATATAGGGAAAAATGAAGGGAAGCTGCTGTGGGATGTGTTTTGATAGGAAAGCAAAAAGTAGTTTTATTCCCTACATTTAGGGAAAATGAAGAGGAAGGAAAGGAAAGGAAAGCTGTTAGGAATGCTCTTAGGTAAATGTCAAAAAGACAATTTTAGCACGATTAATGCAAAACTTCAAAGCATAATGAGGTGAGATATGGTCAGTTTTTCTTTATGTTGGTACGGTGTTCGGTCATGTGAAAATACCTGTGACGTTGGTTTGGTAAGTGGTTAGGATGTGACTGGATTTTTTCATAATTTTGGTAAGGTAGTACTCTATCATTAAAAAATAAAAATAAAAAAAAAAGGAAAAAAAAAAATCACTCTAGTTTAAGAATACATGTTTAATAAGATGATAAAAGATATATTAGACGAGTTAGAAAGAAAAATGCTTAGCGGCAAGAATGTGGGTGTATAAGTGAATGTTTGAGACTTTAATTAATGCATAAATATGTAAATGAATATACGTTGGGGGGTTGCAAATCAAGTTATGTTCAGAATATGTCTCTTAATGTTAAATGTATTGAATCGTATCAATATTGCGGTTAAATTTTTGGTTGCAAGTAGGATTGTATTCGAGCCGCGTCAGTCGAGTATTGAATATTTAAGTTTGACTTATTTGATTTTATTTCGAACACGAGTCGAGCTCGAACTGATTACCGAGCTAAATATTCTATTCAAGCTTGGCTCGTTTAATTTTATTTCAAACACAAGTTGAGCTCGACCTTATTACGATCTGGTCAATTAACTTATTCATTTCTTATATAAAGTAAATATCATGATTGTTTATATTTTCGTAAATCCATACTAATCATTAATTAATTAAGTATTGTTAAAATTTTATCATTTTTTTTCATTAAATAAATTAACTTGAATCTTAAATAATATAATCTCGAGTTTATATGTATGTATATAAATTTATTTTACACATACACAAATTACGCGCGTGCATATACACACATATAACCACACATACTCACAAACAAAGTACTCATGTACATCCAAATCTATAAAATTAAACTTACAAGAATAATTCAAGTTATATTTATCATAGTAAGAAGATAATTCATTTTTACTTAAAATGTTCTTATTACAAAATTAAAATAATACGATTTTTTTTTTTTTTTTTTTTTGTAAAATTGAAGTTATACGAGTATGTCTCATTTAATATTCGAACATATTATTATATTAACGAACGGCTCATTTAACCAATCAAACCGAGCCGAATTCACGAACAGTTAGGCTCATCTTACATCCTTAGTTGCAAGAACGTGAGTAAATGAGTGTATACGTCGAGATTTTAATGCATTTTTTGCATTAAGTACATTGTTTAATTAGTATTATCAGTTATCAAATGTATTCAACGATATCAGTATGTACCCATATGTGGTTAGGATGTTTGATAACATTGGTAGGAGAACTAGTAAAGGGCTTTAGTTTGAGTACTTCGAGCAAGTATAAAGAGTAACGTTATTATTCACACTCATTTTAAATCAGTTGATGTGACGTGTTTTAAGTAGATTTTTATGTCAACAACTTTTTTTCTTCTTTTTTTTTTTAAAAAAAAATTAATCACTTAAAACAAGCTACATTAAACAATGTGAAATATGTGTAATAATTAGATACAAAGAGTAGCATTACTTAAGTATAAAAGTCTCACTTATGTAAATCTAATATAAAGTATTTTAATTTACATGACATTTTCTGCAAAAGCACTTCAAGTTTCTAGGGAATCTATTTTAAATAAAGTTTACATTAATTAGCAAAGTCAGGTATGGATTTAATGTTTAGGTAAAGCAAAAGAGAAAGAAGGTTTTCTCAAAACAAATTAAAAGAGGCTCACTTTACATACATTTTAAGGTTGAGGAATTATAGCTTTTGGAGGCCCAAGGGGAGGATGTAGATTTGAGAGTTATCAGGTTTAAGTATTAGTTGGCTCAAGAGCTATTTCAATGATGTATAGTTTTGATACTTATGAACAACAGTAAGTTGCATATGTTAACAAAATATTATTGTTAATAAGTTATGAATTGTTGGGGGTAATCTCACATTGGTTGGTTGTGGAGGGGATTTGTGGTCAGTTTATAAATGTGAGAGAAAGCCTTTCAAGACCACAAAGCCCAGATTTACCAACAAGTCTCAGGTCCAACAGCCTCCGAGAGAAACGGGTTATCTTTGCTCCAACTTAAGGCCCGATGTATAAGAAAGAGATTGATGGTCAATTTATAAGTGTGAAAAAAAAACATCATTTCATAAGTTAACTTTTGAGATTGAGAAAGGTCCGAGTCCACCTACCACGAATAAATGCAAGTTATGTTCCAGTTTAATGCTTTGGTAATTGTTCTTAAATGTGGTTACTTGCGTGCCCAACAAGAACCCACGATTTAACCACTAATAATTGGAAGAGGAAAATGAAAAGTCAAAGACCTCTCCGACGAGTCACAAATGCCATGAAACTGCACGTGAATTGGCTACAATTTATTTATTTTGAAGGAATAATTGAATAAAGAGAACAAATACTGCCTCCTGGTAAGTCTGGAATCCCTGGTATATTTTCTCCTTTTTCTTTTTTTCTCTTTTTCATGTGCACTGACATCGTTGTTGACTGTTTTATTCTTTGTAGAAAGTACGTGTAACGGTTATATTTTATCGTGTATATCGCTACAAATTTCTCTCAATACTTCCAACAACAGTACCGACACCTTTGTAACGGTCCCAACCAGATGATTTTCTATCCACTCACTCACAAAAGGGAAAATCCCTCGGGGTTAAATCGTAAAACAAGACCTAAAACGTGGTCAAACATATACGAAATTGAATTAACTTCCTACTAGCATTCATCGGGTGAGAACCCAACAACAGAATTAGCGAGATCAAAACCGACACGTGTTCCTTGCTGTTGGACATTACCGATGATTGACAATTCCGAGGAAGTGGGAGCGAACGCGAAACAGAACGTTCCGACCGAATCAATCGGTATCAGGTAATTCTTAGCCGGTAACGGCAACACCTTCCCGTCTGGAAAATGAAACGCCACCGTTGGGACCTCGACGCTGGACCTCGACGAAAGGTCGTAGCACGTGTCGAACAGCGCCACGCCGTCAGTAGACGGCAAGTGTCGTGTGCCATTCACGAAGGCGTCACGGAGCGAGTTGTAGGTGTCATTTTGAAACCGAGTCACGGCTGTGCCCGAGTCGACAATAATTCCGCCGTTTCCGGCACTGTCGATTTGGAAGGACGATTCCGAAACCGGCAGCAACTCACCGCCGACGCTGAGTGCGGTTAGGCCGAGGTAGTAGAACGTGTCCAGTTGGGGGTTACGGTGTAACGGAGCAGTAACGGCGTTAGGAGGGAGAGGTGAGTTGAACTCTAGAGTGGAGGCTGAGTCCGAGTCGCGGTCCACGAGACAGTACGAGAAGGACGAGGCGTTGAGCTGAGACGGGAACGAGAGCGAGCCGCCGCCGAGGCCGAGCAAGCCGGCGGCGCCAACGAACAAGCCTTCGTTGTTATGGCCGCAGCCGATGGCTACGTTGGTGACCGAAGCCGAGCCGAGCGTCATGGTCTCGGTCACGAAGTCGCCGACGGTGTACGAGCCGTCGCCGTAGGACACCTCGTAGAGACACGTGTCGTTGCGGCACTCGGACACGTCGAGTGACCTGCATTGCTGGGTCTTGCACGAGAGCGGCGCGTACGAAGACGAGGAAGCCGGCTCGAAGATCGGGTCGGCTTGCTGGTAGCAGTCGGCGCAGGGAGCGCACTGTAGCCAGTTGACGTCACTGCCTGTGTCGAGCACCATGTACACGGAACTCGGCGGCTCGCCGATCCCGACGCGTGAGAAGTACTCGCCGCTTCCCTCACTCGTCCCCGAAACAACTGGACCTTGCATATTCTCAGCTTCAAATCCCCGACCATCACTCGTATCCGCCGGTTCGAGATCTGATTGGCCAATGCCTCTAAGCGCTAGATCTAACCGCGCCGTCAAAGATCTGACACGGGCCGAGTCGCGCTGGAGCCGGGCCAAAGTCAGTGACTTGTAGTCACTATAAGAGTGTTTCTGGACCGACATTCTCGAATGAAGTTGAAGAGTGAGCGAAGACTTAGCTGAGAAGCTCGGTTTCTGTCGGTTGAGTGCTTCCGTTGCGAAAACGGTTTGGGTTTTTTGAATCGAAGCCGTGACGTCGAGGATAGTCGTTTTGGGGATCCGATGTAAGCTCCGGGAGCGAACAAAGCCCACCGAAGTTGAAAACAAGGCGAAGAAGATAACGTGAAGTAGGAACCTCATTTTGGCCACTGAAATGAGAGAGCACGAGAAATGCTTGGGAGCTGTGGGCCTTATATTTACAGTGATTCACGTCAAGCACGTTGAGCAAAACAAAAAGGCTATAGGTTGGGAGAGGAGCTTTGAATGCTCTTTTAGCTCGCCAAATCGTAGGGCGTAAAGGACGTTTAGGGGGATTTAGATTTGATGTTACATCTTTAGGTAATTCATATAAGCTTGGGGGCATATCACATGCTTTTCACTTTCACAGGGTGTTTTTGGGTGTCATTGCCTTTGCATGTGAGCTAATGTTTGCTTGTTGCTCGACTTATTAATCTTTTATATATATATGTATTGTCCAAATAATTTTGGATGACTACAATCACTTTACTTATCTATCTATAGACGATAAACAAGTAAAAATTATATAAAGGGTCAAGAGAGAGGGGCCCTGCCCGAGCATAATGTCCGAACCCTATCCGAGTGGATGCTTGTTCGAGCGGGTTTCTTATTTGGGTTAAAAAAGCTCTTCTCGTGTACTCTTGGTAACAAAAAAAAAAAAAAAAAAAGGATAAAAATAATAACAAGATCTTCAGTCGTAGAGAATCCTCGAATCCGATTTTAAGACGTGATTCTTGTGCTTATAATGCTGTAATTGCTACTTATGCTCTTTTTGATAATTCATGCCTTCATGGGGCCTATTGTTGTCGTCCCTTTGAAGGTAAACTTGCCCAAAAGCAACTCGATCGATTGTGACCTTCTTGGGAACATTCCAGGTCAAAAGGTAAGCTTGGACTCAAAAAGGTTCTCTCTCGAGGAGACCCACGACTGAAGCAAATTAATCCCATGATTTTGGTTTATGTACAAGATTGTAATCATTCCCTCAGTTTTCATAATTATGCTTCCAAGTTGATGGATGTAATGATTTGGTCAAAACTAGCCTTTTTTGTCCTTGATTTGGTACGGGCTTTTATCGTCTAGTCCGGGCCTTGGTTAGAGCCGAACACCAAAAAGAAGACTCACTATTTTGAGTGGGCCAGAAAATCTTAAAGACATCGAACCTATTTAGGGAGAATCAGCAAAAGATAACTAGCTAACCTGTAGTCATCGTCGGCCCAAATTGCAGTTCAAAATTTGCACATCTAGAGGTCTTCAAAGCGGTCCACTTCTTGAGAAAAAGTAATAGGTTAGTCATTAGTGCCCCAACCATCAAGACATTCAAACTTATTTTAAATTGGATCTCTATAAAAAAAAGTTGCCTATCCTTTTATAGAGTTGTAAAAGATAAAAAGACAAAAAGAAAGAATATTTTTACGTTTTGTAAACATAACTTGTGTACAAGAAAAGATAGTTACTTTACTTATAGTTTAGGGTTAAAAAAGCCTTAGAGGTACATTCTCAATATCAAATGGTTGTCTCAGTTTTTAAAAATATCGCAGATGGTACCTATTTTGAACCTAAATAGGAATATGGTACTTTTGTCCATAATTTTAATAGAGAGACATGTCAAACCAATCAACAACTGTCACGTATCTTATATGGTTAATTAATATTATTTTAATTATTATTTTTTAAAATAAAAATGAAAAAAAAAACTAGTAATAACTTGAGCCACCCTTTTTTTTAAAAAAAAAAAAAGAAGAAGAAGTAATTAATCTTAAAGTTAAAAAACTAAAGTTTCCATTATTGTTGCTGACAGATTCTCTCTTGCTTGTAAGTTGGTAGACTATTTCTTGTAAAAACTTTTTACAAGTGGTCCAGAATTCTTTGTCCAAATTCCCTATAATTTGAGCAAACAATTCTAAGAGATTCTCATTCAAGTTTAGATCTCATTCAAGATTAATTGACTATAAGGGTGAATGAAATCGATCAATTCAAGGATTTTGATAAGGAAAATGCCAATTCTTATGAACAAATCTCGAGCATTATTAGGCAAACAATGCCTAATATAATTGAGAAATGTACGCAATGGCATATTAGATATTGATATATTGAAAAGAGCAATGATATTTACTACACTTCTATTTCACCCACATATTTTATTGAGCATAAGTGGTCGTGCCTATCGGTCATTATTAATATTTTTTTATTTTTTTATTTTAAAAAAAAAACATCTAAGGACTCGTAGACTAACATATTAGTCTAATAAAATGATAGCGTAATATTTAGTATTTTATCTATTGGAAAGTATGACATTGGAGCTTGAAATTAATTTGAAGAGTTGTATGGCATTACTCTCTAGTCTTTTCCTAAAGCCATTTGTCATTTCATTGAGAGAAAAAGAGATTGTCATAAACAAAAGATCCACTTTTTCACCTAAGACGTGGGAGGGAATTCCCATTTTTACAAGAGAAATGCTAGTGTTCCCACCCCTATCCCACTTCCATCCCACCACTCCCTAAGTGCAAAAATCTGAAAATGAATTTATTAAATAAAAAATTAAAATTACTTAGGGTTGGTGGGATGGGAGTGGGATAGGGGTGGAACTCTAGCATTTCCCTTTTTACAAACTATTGGCTTGTTTAAGACAACCCATATATAGCAGTTAATAAACCTAAATAAAGACAACCCACTAAACGCCCTCCAAGTCTCTTTGACAATTCCTCCTTATTTGTCCCTAATTTTCCAATTGGAAAAGACTCTCGTTTCACGCAATAAGAAATTGCATGCTATTAACTTAATGTTATTGTTATTATTATTATTATTATTATTACTTTGAAACAAACAACAAGAAAGTAAGAAAACTATGTGGAAAGATGCATGCCGCCTCTAGAAGGGGGTCTTTACCACTTACAATAGGAACTAAAGATGATAGTGAATGATAAATGGGAATGCTACCATAAAAGAATCTGGTTGCAGCTCAATTTGTCACAAGATGGGCACAGAAGTTTGCGTTTCTTACTATTTTGTAAGCTTTTCAAGAGGAAAAAGCTGGGATGAACCCTAATGTTCTCATTAATTAGGGAAGAGATCCTCCAATCTTGAGTAACAGTAGGATTTTGGAGAGTTGATAGTACAACTTGTTAATCACTTTCAAGAATTAAGTGATCTAGTTGTAGTGATGATGCCAGTGAAACAGCTAATTTGGCAGCAAGTACTTCTCCATAGTTTTGATGACAAGGAGGATAGAGATGAGATGTCATACGAAGAATGCAACCTTGTGAACTGTTACAGACTTCAGCTTGCATCGAGAAATAATCTCTGATAGCAGTATCAAAATTGATTGTAACCCATGGTGGTTTAAGAGGTATCCATTTCTCTATCTTGATGACAATGGGAGAGATGGATGCCAAGTATTGTAATGCTCCATAGCAGTCAGATTGATATGTTTGGAGATGTGGTGGATGTCAATAGTGATTTCTTCATGATGAGATTTATTCCTATAAAATCATAGGAGGTCACAAGCCACTGTTGCAAAGATTTGAAACTTGTGATGGTCTGATAAAGGGATATTGAGAAATGTCCATGGAGAAAAAATCTGTTGTACCCAATTTGTCATCGAAATAAAGTTGAAGGTTGATGAATCCAAGGGCCAAAATGAGTACCTCCAAACAAATCGTGTGAAAATGCAATTGAAAAAAAGATGATGAAGGGAATCATCACCTAATTTGCAAAGCAAGCATATCAACAATCTATTTGAGGATGGTAATATGGAGTTGATCCTAGAAGTTGTAGGAAGGATGTCCCAATCAATTTTCCACAAGAATAGTCTCAACCTGTCATTAAGGTTCAGTTGCCAAATACTCTTCCAAAAGGGTTGAGATGAGGTAGAACCTAACTCGTGATGATTTATAACCATGATAGATTGGTAAGCTGAACTAATCGTAAATTTCTCCGATGGAGCAGGAGTCCATAAATATTTTGGAAAAGTTGGGGAATAAATGTGAAGTTTGAGAATTTATTATGCAAAAAACTCATCAAACAGGAAAAAGATAGTAGAGATATTCCAGTGTGGGGTTCCAAAGAGAAAGATATATGAGATAAGCAGGGAAGGGAACACTCCATTACATGGGTGCTTTAGGAATGGTCTAAAATTTGGTAAAGTGAGTGATGCAGGACGAGACAAGAATAAATATGTCATTTAGTTTAATTACATTATTAGTTTTTATTTATAATTCAATAATGGGATTGGCCCACAGTTAGTCATTTAAGTTTAAGTTATTTGTCATTTTAAAAGTGGGCTTGGCCTTTGGCCCAAAGTCGGTCACATTAGGGTTAGGGTTAGAGTGTCTATTTAAGCCTAATGTTCTCTTGTAATAAGACAGATTATGATGGAATAAAAAATATATTGTTTCTTCGAGGTGTGAGGCCTATGTTCTTTTTTGGTGGTGAGATTCTACCAATGCCAGTGAGACGCTGGTTTGTTCTTCCCTATTATTAATTTGGTGAGACTCTAGGTTAGCAAAATGTTTATCTCTTTAATTTTCTGTTTGTTTTAAATTCTTACTGCGTCAATTTTGGTAATGACATATTTATTCCTGTCTCGTCCTGCATCAGTGAGAATCCGGCCAGGCGTAGTCCAAATAGGGAAATGAGAATTCAGGGAGATCTGGAGACATGCACTTGAGGCAAGGGTAGATGTGCATTGGAGTATTCTTTTCCATAACCAGGAAGCTTTTGGGAGTATGGAGAAGATAGGAAGGTGCCAAAGCCTATATATTTCGCATGTAATCGTTGGATCCAAAAGCTATCGGGATTAGATAAAAGTGTCATTCATACTTTGTGATCAATGCAAGGTAGATATATATCAAACATATTACGAATGCGCAAACCTCCAAGATGGCGTGTAATGCATATAGATCGCCAAGATTTAAGAGTTAAGTTTCAAGTTTTTTCTTTCAGAGATTCCCACAAAAAAAGCCTTAAAATATTTATTCAGAATTGCGCACAATGATTTAGGTAGTAGAAAAGTACTCAAAGTATAGGAATAGATTAACTTAAAATTTTGGAATAAGTGAATTTAACGTTATCATATTTTGTCTTATTTGTTGTCTAAGTGATTTAACGTTATCATATTTTGTCTTATTTGTTGTCCTCGTCTCTTTGTAGAATTTGTTGCATGCACGCAATGTAGAACCTGTCAAATGCGTGGAAATTTCTTGGGTGGTGCTGGTGCACGCAGTGCTAGTTGGAAAATACCTCAGCGCAGAACGTGGGGAAGACAAGACAGTTAACAGTTTATATTCCTGTCTTCATTGTAGAATAATAATTATTATAGTTTTTAATCCTACAGCATAAAAAATACTATTTATTAAAAATATAACGTGTTACAAATTAAATTAATATAAAGAACGGCCTTTATTCACATAATTTTCTTTCGAAGAGAGCAACACTAAATTAGATTAAGTTTCTTTACAATTAATTGTCCAAATTTTGTACTCAAAATGTAATTTGGACATCCCCACCTGCCTACTCATAATCATAATATTAATAGTACTGTACGAAGTGTAATGCTTACTTTTTGGAGCATGTACGCAACTCCCTCTTTGTGAAAGCGATCGAGTTATATATATATGTGTAAATTGATTCGCCAATTACAAAGAATCTTTATTCGACTAAGCTAACTAAACAAATGAAAAGTTTAATTAACCGCATAAAAAAACAAAAAGGTTCTGTTTGTTTTTGTTTTTATGTATATAATTTTTTTTTTTTTTTTTTTTTTTAAGGTCATGATTGACGTACCTGACGGCGACAAAGAATTTAACGTCAAGCGTGATACAATTCTAACCCCAACTAATTAAGGTTTGTTTTCTTAATTTCTTTCTTCGGTACACAACAAAAGTTTTTTTTTTTTTTGTACTTGAATAAAACAGCAATCATGGAATGATGGTGGGCACTCTGCTTTGAAGAACAGCTTTTATGATGAACAATGGTCTGATGGAGGGCACTCTGCTTTGATGAACAGCTTTTATGATGAACAATGGCTAATCAAACACAAACAGAAGAAAAGATTATTCAATTTATATTTTAAACCACGTGGACTCTGTCAATGTTCCTTAGAGTCTAGAGATCATATAAATTTTATTGGAAAAATGATATTTACACATTACCTTCACAACAACTACACTTACACAAAACACATTGGAGTGGAGCGTAGTGTTGTGTACAAGAAGTGTAAATATTATTTCTCATTTTGCTGAGATGCACTAGGCTATATGGTGTTATACAATGGCGTTTTTAGGGTTGATAGATTAAAAAATAATAATTAACTAGTCTGTCACACCCACCATCAGATCTCTTATATGTTGACATGTGTCACGTTTGGATTGAAGCTAAAGGAAATGAGAAGGTTGTAAATTAGATGTGAGCCTTCCCCGATACCAATATAATAATTTCATTAAGATAGGGACAATGAAATGGGTGGCTCCAAAAGACTAGTTATCACCCTATTTATTTATTTTTAAATATTATTTTTTAATGTATTTTTTTATTATAAAAGTTGAGGAAGAGTGAGAGATAAGGGAGAAAGAGAAAGGGAAATAGTGGAGAAAAAGGAATAAAAAAAAGACATTAAACTATACGGAGAATCTGCTAAAGACTTAACTATTGAAATTAGACATCATAACACGTAATCTATTATCTACATATAAAAAGAAAAGACACCATAATAACACGTGCAGGTAATCACCCAAGCGTCACTAAACCACATCAGCCTCAGGTAATCATTGACGCCGCGCCAGAGGCGACCCGCATTAAAATGCGTCTTTCTCTTAAACTAAACTTCTTTATTCAATTTTATTGAAAATGCCCCCATCCAGGAATCTGGATATTCGTGAGGTCCTAAAAGCATCTTTTATTTTTTTATTTCTTAAAATGCTATATGCTCTTAAGTGTACATATCTAAATGCAGCACTGAAAATAGTATTTTTTTTAAAAATAAAATAAAATTAGAGAACAAGATTATTATTTTTCTTTATTTAAGAGTACCGCCAGCAGCATCTTTAAATTTTACTCATTTCCCTAAATGCAGGAAAAACTTATAAAAATCCAATGAGTTATATTTCATTGTTGTTCCTTAAACTAAAGAAACACCAAATGAACTAAAAGTTGTACACTAGATCTAAAGAATAAAAAGTAGATCCATTAACATTATTTTAATATAAAAAATTATATTTTTCCTCCCTCATTTATTTGAAACAATATTTAAATAATTTATCTTTATTCTCTTTTTTCCTTATCATTTAATTTAAAACATTTTTAAATGGTACATAGAAAGAATAATGGAATCTATTGTTGAGTGCATTTAGATAGAAAAACAATAAATTGTTAGTTTCCTAAATTGAAGAAAAGTTTAAGCGAAGCTGCTGTTAGTGCTCTAAATACACATCACATAGCTTCCTTTATATTTCCAAATAATATTAAAATATTATAATTTTTTTACAAAATACAAGTTCATTACCTACCCTCACATATTTTACAAAATTCGAAGTTAAAGTGCTACCCAATGCATTTTAGCATAATCAATGTTTAGAAAAACAATACGGAAGCTTCTACAAGTAAATTTTTAGAGAAGAAAATAGTTTATAACTTATAAAAAAGCCACTACGAGATCTCCAACGTGACAATAAAAATTATCATTAAATTTTAAATAAACCACCAACAAATTTTTAAATTTAATAATATTTTATATTACCACTTTAAAAATAAATAAATAAATATATATAAAAAATATACAAATTCATTTCTTACCCCTCTCATTTTTCATTTCTTACCCACCTATTGTACGTATGAAAATAGGTAAAAGATAGATAGAAAATAGATGTGTAACCTGTCCATACATTAAAAAAAACTAAAAAAGCCTATATATGTTGTTCTCCTTTAAAGAAGGTTTCGAAACGTCAACGACTCGGCCAAACTCAGAGTGAGACCCGGGGAGAGAGAGTCGGAGAGTCGGGGAGTCGGAGAGAATCGGATCCATTTGACACTCCTGATTGGATTTCTCTGCTCTCTGATTTCGTCTTCAGCTCTTCACTGCAATACAGCGAAGATGAGCACAGTCGTGCAGGTTCATTGACTTCTAACTAATATTAATCAAGCTATATAGTTTTTCCTAATTTTGTTTGGATTTGTAATGAGATTTGTTTTTTTTTTGCTTTGTTTCGGTTAATTAGGGTTTTACCAAGTCGCTTGCCATGACTGTTCTCTCCGAAATCGGCGACAAGACGTTTTTCGCCGCCGCGGTTAGTATCGATTCCAAATTCATTGCTTTGTGTCAATTTTTTTTGTTGATTTTGTAGTCACTTTTATTTATTCAATTGGAATCTGTTTTTTATTTTTGGCTTCAGTTACATATATCATTAAATTGGCTATTGTACAAATTAGATTTTAGAGATTACTGCAATATACGGGTTCGTGAACATAAAGCTAGTCAATTTATTTATTTATTTTAATTAAAAGAAATATAAAGTAGCTGGCAAGAGAGGTATTGACAGTATTGTGAATGAGAATTATGAAGCACTAGTCTATAGAACTAAGTACTCAGTGATTGGTTGGCTGGACTCAATAGAGCCCACTGTGTGTGATGGCCTGAGGATTAATCTCACACTATTGATTCTTGAATGATCAATTTTTCTTCTATTGGTGAACACTTAACCTGGAAACTACCTCTCATGGTGGGTTTGTAGAAAAGTTGTATTCTGAGGTGATGTCTTGTGATTCTGCAACCCGTTTTGCTCACCCTTTACTTGCAGCGAGGTTGCACTAATTATGATGCTTTTTGCTGTTAGAGTTCACAAATGAAGAAATGCAAAACAATTAGAAGATGCTTCATTTACAAAGATGTGATGTTAAAGCGTGTAAATTTTTGATGTAGACGTTTGTCATTTTAGAGGCAATTTTGATGTTGAAGTTTATACTCGTTAAGTGCCCATTCCTTTACGGTTTGGTTAACTTCTGGGCTGAATGTCATGTTGTTTGCAGAGTTTTTGTTGAATTTCCTTTGGTAAACCAAAGGAAATTCGAGTGAAAGGAACTTTGAGTGAAAATTGAAATCCAGACTTCATGTTCCTTTGACGTAAATGATGAGCTGCACTTGTTCTAACATTATGATGTTTTTTTTTTAAGATCCTGGCTATGCGGCACCCTAGGAGACTTGTCTTGTCCGGTTGCCTTGCATCTTTGATTGTAAGTGTGTTTCTTGCATCTGTTACATTTATTTTTATTTGGTTGTAGTTCTGATCTCTGATACACTTTTAAGGCCTGACAGTGTTTGATACATTTGTTGATTCTTAGGTGATGACTATTCTTTCTGTTCTTGTTGGCTGGGCTGCTCCAAATCTGGTTAGGATCCTGTCTTTGTAAAAATTGCTTGTCCTTGTGGATTTTTTTATTTTTCTTTATACTTGTAGAAAAGTCGATCCTGATGGTATTAAGGATATGTTTCATGTCTTACGTAGAATGTCAACCGATATTAGATAATTGGTGATATTTTCATCCGTTAGGTTTGCTTGACAGTAGTATATTTTGATAACTAGTACAAGAATAGCAGATATATGGCAATGGTCTAAATCTGAAGTTGTTCCTTGCTGAGTTTTTTGGTGCTTTGAATTTAATATTTTTAGGCTGTTTAGCTGCAAGTGGATTTGATTTTTCTTATGTTGAGCTAGTTTCCGAAAAGCTGCTTGGTATTAGACCTGTCTTTCGTCATGATTAACAAGGGTCGTATGTAACAGTTGTCCCTTGTATATGATACGGATTTTAACCCTTGGCTGGCATCATCAACAACACATCATGCTGGAGGTGATGTTCAGTTATGCCCTCAGTTGTGATTATGTCATAATACTAGCATAATCAACCAGCTGACTGAGACGGTGTTGCCAAAAATAGCCCAAAGATTCCACATTTGGTTGGTGCTGAAACATAAGGTGGCATTAGCTTCTGTTTCTTTGTGACTCCTTTAGGCTAATAAAGTTGTGATGTACATGAACCACAACACTTGATGGTAGATAGTGCAGTGTGCAAGATTTTAGTACAAAATTAGTGGTGTTATATCCTATTACCGATATTGGTGAAGTTTTGAGTCTTCGTTCATGTTGGTTGAAAATTTTGATGTAGAACATTGATTTTAAGTTCGGTTGTCATGGCTGATTGGTAGCATGTGGTCAAGTGCATGTATCTTTTAAAGTCACTTGAAACTGGTCCTAATTCTATCCTTGTGTTACTTTTTTGTTTTAATATGTACATGAAAGTTTTGTGATCTTAAATCATGCAGATGTCTCGTAAATGGACTCATCACATAACAACATTATTGTTCTTTGGGTTTGGGCTATGGTCTTTATGGGATGGATTTACAGAGGAAGGGTAATGGTTTGTTCTTTCATTCATTCACTTGTTTGCTGCCTTTGCATGAATAAGAGATCTCATTTAAAAGATTTATACTGGAGTCTAATCCTGGTTCACCACAGGGAGGCTGAAGAGTTGGCTGAAGTCGAAGCAAAATTGGTGGGTTTTCTTCTGTTAATTCACGCCTAATATTTAACTTGAGGCCTTTATTGACTTTACCTTTATGGTTTGATTAGGACGCTGATTGGAAGGCCGAAACAGCAACCACTAAAAAGAGTAGTAAGGTACGGCGTATTACAAACTTTTGCATTTGGCCTAAAATGATCTCCCCTCTCTAGCTTCCTCCATGTTTTCTTTTTAGTGACTGCTGCTATGTGTTTCATTTCGGTAAAAAAAGGTGACAATGTGATGAAATGTTCTGAAGATTCTGTACGCATTACATGTTTGTTTTGTCTTGGGACATTTTAATTTTGTCATTGGGGTGACTGACTAGTGCATTATGTATCAGGTGCCTTTTTAATTTATAATCTGTAAGATATATCATGCCTCATGTTTGAACAATTTATAACATTTTTTTGTCTTTCCTCATAGGATGACGATGATTTGAAAAAGCAGAAACGGCCGTTTCTCGCACAATTCTTTTCACCAATCTTTTTAAAGGTTATACTACTATGGATTTTAAATGTAAAACTCAGCGTGGCTAACTGATACCTTACCAGTTTCATCATGATCGTACTGCAGGCATTTTCTATTACTTTTTTTGGTGAATGGGGTGACAAGAGCCAGGTAAGCATTGCCCAGCAAAAGCATGTTGTGTGTGTTTGTGAATCATCGATACTTTGTCAACAATATAGTACTGAGTCTAACTGTCTTTTCAGCTAGCTACCATTGGTTTGGCTGCAGATGAGAACCCATTTGGTGTTGTTCTTGGTGGAATTATGTAAGTTATGCCTATCTATATGTCCATGTATCTATTGGAGCTTTGCTGATAGTTTGTTGTTTTAAGCTCTTTCCAATTGTATCATTTATTTTCTATTATATCTATCCATGTAATTAGCTGTGTGTGTGTGTCCACATTCATGCGTACGCATATAGAAGATGTGCACATGTGATTTGCAATATCTACATTGTGCAGTGCCTCATCTGTGGTTTATGTTCTAGTGTCAAATGATTGAATTTCTCAGAAACTGGAATATTTACAAATAATGTTTTAGAGAGGAATACAAAAATCAGATGTTTAATCCTATCAAGCACAAAGAGGGCCTCAATAATAGTTTGCGGTGTAAACTTTCCAAAATCATTCCTGGATTGGCCATATTTTATCCAAAGATATATGTTCTTTATTGTGGTATGATATCTCATGGACATTCTAAAAGCGGAATGTCCGTGTTCGACATAACATAACATGATCATGGGTGTGGGATATGCGTCCAACACAAAATGATAGTTGGATATATCTTTACATGCCTCTTTTCTGGTAATTGCTTAACAAGTTACTCCGGCAAGGAGAGGATCATATTCCTAATTTTTTGTGTTTACAATAAACCTTGTTGATTTGTTTGGACATTTCACTAGAGGTTGGAATGTCAAGCATGTTATGTTACACATACACCCTTTTTAGCATGGGAAATGTTATTTTCACTACACCAGCACAACATGTGCACAACACCCCCTCACACGAGGATGGACCCAGAAACTGGGCCCCACCCTCATGTGAGGGGGTGTTGTGCTGCTGTAGTGCAGCAATCAAGGCCCTTTTAGCATTGGGGTATACAAGAAGAAAATTGAACTTTCGTATAATTGAGATCTTTCTTAGAGTCTTGAGATATGGGGTGATTTAAATCTATGTGACTGTGTTTCCTTCTCTCAGAGGACAAGCATTGTGTACTACCGCAGCTGTCCTTGGTGGAAAGAGCTTGGCATCTCAAATATCTGAGAAATTTGTAAGTCAGGAACTTGAATCTGCTTTTTTCATATTATAGTCATGGTTGTGGCAAGCAAATTGTAACATCCAAATTATATGTATATATATTTGCAGGTTGCACTCTCAGGTGGAGTTCTTTTCATTGTTTTTGGGATTCAATCCTTCCTTTCTACAGTTCAGTCATGACACTGATGATCTTGCTAATGGTTAGTAATATTCTTAGTTCATTTACGTTACACATTTAAGTATGAAATATGCCTAGAGTGGTATGGTGGGAGAAAAATTGCCCTTCCTAGCTTAGCCACATGGGAAGGAGAGAGAGAGAGAGAGAGAGAGAGAGAGAGAGAGAGAGACCTAGTAGCATAGGGATGACAAGATCTTAACTATTTTATACCCCAAAACAGAAGAATTTGTTTATCAAGGAATGATATTGTCGTTGAACTTAGGGTGTTCTATTAGTTGCGCTATGGGGGGACTCTTCTAATTAGTTGTACGCATGCATCTTCCCCATGCACATACACACATGGTACAGAATGCTGCCCCTTCCCCCCGCGAAGGGGATTGAAAATTTGGTTTCATTGACCTCAATTGTTTTTTGAATTGAATATTGCTGCTGAAATCCTTGTGGGATTTCGGTGACGCAATATTGTCACAGAGGGATATTTTTGTTTGAGGTCTTATACGATGATCTTATTCTTAAGATTAATGGTAAAATGTCGAAATTGTCATGCATCATAGGGAGTTATGTTTCCATGTACTCTGCTATGAAAATTTCTATTCATTATCATTTTGGGTTGCAGGTAACATCAAAGGTTTTCTACCGTGGTTAGGGCAGCTGCTAAATGTGTTATCCTTTGACGATTGTGATTCTTTTTTAAAGCAGCGGGCAGCAACATATGTTATACTCTGGCCCGTGACAATGACTTATCACAGGGATCTTTATGTATTATGAAAATTAGCTCGTAACCTGCGTTATGAGCAGGATTATTCATTTTGATTTAATTTTAGAATAAAAAAAATGATAAAAAGAGGTAAAAGAAGAAGAGAAGCATAGAAAATATAGACAAAAAATGAAAAATGAAAAATGAAAAATATTAATATAATATAATAGTGTTATCTTTTTTGTATTACACAGTAATAAAAAACTACTTAATAAACAGTATAAACTAAAAAATCATATCCCGTATAAAAAAACATTCATAGGAAACTGTCTCTCTCCATCATATTTTTGAATTTAGTGTAAAATTTACAAAAGATTAAATAAGCAATTTGAATGAAAAATAATATATTAATTACATCAAAAAATAAGGGAAAAAAAAGAGAGAACAATAGAAAATATAGAAAAGATAAAAAATATTAATAGAATAGAATAGAGTTTTCTTTTCGTATACTTTTCCGGTTCACATGAAACCTTGAAAATTAATATTGTCTATCAATTAAGCACATTAACAATGTATATTATACATGAAAAAAAAATAAAAATTCAATGAACAATGTAAAGTAAAAAAATCGTTATACCTTGTACCAAAAATAATAATTAATGCAAACTCTCTCTCTTTCCATGGTTTCCTTGAATTAAATGTAAAATTTAAAAAAGGCAAAAAAAGAAGAAGCAATTTAAACAAAAGAAAAATATATAAGTTAGGAAATAGGGACAAAAAAATGTAAAGAAATAACAAAATCATAGAAAATAAAGTTTAAAAAAAAATGTAAAATGATAACACTAATATAATAGAAAATAACTATTTTTTTTTTTATATATTTTTTCCAGTTCCAATGAAATATATAGGTATATGAAGAAACTTCGGTCAAATAGATATTTTTTTATTTCGATCATCCTTCTTATATATAGCGTAAAAGAAACTACTTTTCCAACAGAAATAAAAAATAATATATAAATTATCAATGCAAAATTAAGGATAGAAAATTGAATAAGAAAAACAGAAGTACATAAAATAAATACAAACAAACATATTAGTTACAATTCTATTGAAGACGGCCCCGACAAACTAAAAAAACAAAGGCTATAGCAGTATTACAAACAAAAATGTTCCAACAATTGCAAAAACTTTACTCTTTTTGCTTTGAACACCATTCTCCAATAATGTAACCAACATTGCAGTTTTGCATAGCCACAAACCATTACTTATCCATATATTTATTTGAGAAAGCGAGAGATATTGGAGTGACTTTTGACGTTTCCCAAAGAAAAAAAACCGACGTTTGATTGTTTGAGGTTTAGTTTATAACGGACATTTAGTGGGAGCAATGTTTGAGTAAAAGATTTTACTTAATGGAAGAGAGAGGTAGAAATTAGTGAGAATTTAATGACAACAAAATTAAACGTTTCTATTCATTTTCTATTCAACGGAAGAGAGTTAATTAGGAATATTAAACGCACCGTTTATTTCACTTGAAATACATGGAGCATTTTTGTTTTTTTTTTTTTTACTTAAAAGGAAGAGAAAGAGGTAGAAATTAGTTAGAATTTAATGGCAAAAAATTTGACGTTTCTATTCATTTTTTATTCAATATAGGACAGTTAATTAGTCATATTAAATGTATCGTTTATTTTACTTGAAATTCATGGACCGGTTTAATTTTACTTAAATTACCGGTTTTTTACTTAAATGACCGGTTCATTGTTTAAAAAGTATGGGTTCATGCCACTTGTCCTAATTCTAGATCAACTCTAAGTTAGAACTCGGCTTTTTATATATATATATATATATATATAAAAGAGTTAATTAATCATATTAAATGCTCTTTTTATTTTACTTGAAATATATGGACGGGGTTTAGTTTTACTTAAATTACCGGTTTAATGTTTAAAAAATATGAGTTCATGCCACGTTTCCTAATTCTAGGCCAACTCTAAGTTGGAACTCGGCTTATATATATAAGAGTTAATTAGTCATATTAAATGCACCATTTATTTTATTTGAAATACATGGACCGGTTTAGTTTTACTTAAATTATCGGTTTTTTACTTAAATGACCGGTTCAATGTTTAAAAAGTATGGGTTCATGTCACGAGTCCTAATTCTAAGCCAACTTTAAGTTAGAAATCGGCTTATATATATATGATCTTTCAAATTTGGATATTTGGCATGAGTAGAGTAAATATGAATTGCCTCTTTTAATTTTATTTATACACTTCCTAAGTTCTTATATGAGTTTTCAACTATATCATGCGCGTGTATTAATTGACAAGTATTTATTGTTCTTATACCATATTAAAATGATATGAAAATGAAATTTGTGGTTAAGTCTGGCCATTTTATAAAGAATCTTTTTTTTTTTTTACGAGTATCCTACCCGGTTCATTTATTGAGGAGGAATTTGATTCCATGCCTTAAAAGAGTGTTAAAATATTAATTAAATAATTTTATTATTAAGTTAAATTTTTAAGATAAATGATAACTTAAATCGAAAAAAGAGAAAAAGAAAAAGTTATCTAAACATAACAGTATTGGAGATTGACATTGATAATTATGTAACAATAAAAAGTCAAAGGAAAGGTTAGAAATACTATGTTTCAGCTTATTATTCAACATCACGTGCCTATACGTTTGGACCTACCCTCTATTCTCAAACACAGCCTTTTCTTTCCATAGCGGCATAGCCTAAGCGAAAGAAGCATTAATATCTCAGTTTTCCAAATATTATTATTAGGGAATGCATTTGGGCGTTACAGACCGATGCATGATTGTCCCATAGGCCATATATAGTACACCAAAAACAAGGATGAGCAGCTAGCGTTGGTAGCGCTCACAAAAAGCGCCGGTTAGCACTCGACCAATGTAATTGTTATCTTCTTTCGAGCTCTCCCCGCACCCCCCTCCCCCAAAAAAAATACATAACTCTTCTTCTGAATCCCATCATTGAAGCAAATGGAGGAGTTCTCCCTCTTCTTTCTCTACCTTCTCTTCTCTCTCTCCTTTTTTTTTCCATACTTTTTTCTCTCTTATTTTGTAGGAAGATGAAAGCTAAATCTACCGCTGCCTGTTCACTTCTACCATGGATGCGCCCTTCCACTGGCCTCCCTACCACTAGATCCACCATGAGCCGCTTCCTACCACCCTCTCCACCGGCACGTGGGGCCCATGCGCCACCCTCCCTGGTGGTGTATTGTTCTAGATTTTCCCTCCGAGAGCTCATACCCATCTCTTTTATTAATAAAGTGGGAATGATTGTGATCTTTATTGATCGTCTCATTGCAGCCATCATCAATGTACCCTTTTTTAAGCGGTCAATTCTTCGGATTGCATCACATACCGCCACCATGGCAGCCCTCTCATCAGCCTTTTGGTCAACAAACGATGGGACTGGATCTGCTTGAATCCATTTCCCATTTTATTTGTAGATTTAATTCCATGCACTAGTGTAATAGCTGGTCTTGGAGTGATGTTGGGGTCCTTGGTAGTTTTATTTTGTTTTGTTGCACACCTAATATGGTACTACATCATTTAAAAATTTTAAATAACATAACAATTAATATTAGACCATTAAATTTGTAGAATTTAGTATTAACCATATGACAACATATACACCAATTCTAAATAACGTAACAATATATACATCATTAAATTTCTTATCCATGTAACATCATATACGTGTTGATAGCACTCTCTCGTACGTAGTCGTAGCTTTCTCCTCCACTACGTGCTGTGTTATGGTGAAATCCTTTGGTCAGTTGAGTAATAAATGTTTGATGAGAATTTCTTCAGCATTTTGAGTTTCTATAAAGTACTGTTCCTTATCCAATAAGATTGATGTCACACGGAGCGAGTGGACACGTTAAACGTTAATGGGTCACCCAAATGCCATTTCAGGTCTCATTAAAAGTTTTTTAATTTTTATAGGGATTATCTTTCTAGCATATTTTGGACAGACAGACAGACATTTACTGTTTAAATTGTTGATGAAATTGATAAAATCGTGATCCATTCAATTATCCAGCTTCCATTAACCCGCCATTTCTTGTCGCTTTAAACCAACTTCGTTTGAAAATGGAACATCCATCATTACAAGTCCAACCCAAAGCATGTTAAAAAAAGACCATATATGACACGCCTATGCTTTTTCGTCCCCGACTGAGCTGCATGGGACCCGGCCTGAAGCTTGAATTTTATTATCACGAGCATGTAACCCGTGCAATGCACGGATTGTTTTAATTTATTTTTTTTATTATTTTCAGATTTTAATTTACAAAAAAATAACAAAAATAATGTACTTAACAATAACCAACATTTTTCTAAATTGTTAAACAAATTAGACCATGATAAATTATTTGCGTGTAACATATATTGTTTCCCAAATCTTAATTTGGTATGAGACTAAGAAATCATTAAATGATTTTAGACATGTCTATTTCAATTCTAACGTACCAAATTATTTTAAAGGGATGGTATAATTAATTTCATGAAGAACTGCCAAAGGTTTAGCATGGTGCTGGATAAGAATTTCAGGCGAATAAGACTTCAATAAAAATAAGTCTTCTAGGTCTATTAGGTTGAGTTTATGAACATCGCAAAACCTTAAGATTTTGGGATTTAAATAACTTTGAGAGGAATCAGACTATGAAAGTGTAAAGACTCTAATTTTTTCCTAAATAAAGATCAAACTCTATGTATTTTTACTTTTTAAACAATAATAAAATATAAAATATAATATATATATATATATGTAGTTTATTTTTATCTATCACCATCATTTCCCTAAATTCAATGTAAATTTTACAGAAAAAATGAAAAATAAGCAAGTTGAATTAAAAATAATACATAAATTAAAAGAGAAAATAAAGATAAAAAACGTAAATAGAAGAACATAACCACGGGAAATAAAGACAATCTACCAAAAAATGGAAAATGCTAATACAATAAAAAAGAATTGTATTTTCTGTATACTTTTATGGTTCTAATGAAACCTTGAATGCTAATTTTGTTAAGCACATAAACAATTTGCATTACACAAACTAAAAAGGAAAAACTACTAAATAAACAGTGTAAACTAAAAAATCATCATACCTCGTACAAAAAACAACCGTAAGAAACTCTTACCATCATTTTTCGGGATTTGGTGTAAAATTTACAAAAGGTAAAATAAGCAATTTGAATGAAAAATAATGTGTATTACATAAAAAAAAAAGGACAAAAAGCGGAAACAGAAGAAAAGAATCATAGAAAATATAGACAAAAAAATGAAAAATAAAAAATACTAATATAATAGAATAGAGTTATCTTTTATGTATACTTTTATGGTTCATATGAAACCTTGAAAGTCAATATTATCTATCAATAAACAAAGTGATTTAAATTTACAGTTTAGGATTTAAATTCACAGTTTACTTAACGGACTCTTCTTATCAAAAAATAAAATAATAAAATAAAAACAAAAATAAGGACAAAGGATGGAACCGTAAGAATTATATTTTTTGTATATTTTTTCCGGTTTGAATAAAATTGATAAGTATAGGAAGAAGTCCCACCAAAATGAGATTTTTTTTTTTGTTTTCTCTCGACCTTCCTTCACATATATATCATAAAAGAAAATACTTTTAGCACAAAAATCAACAATAATATATAAATTAGAACATAAAATAAAGACAATAAATGAAAACAATATGCTCATATTATAAAAATAATTGTCTTTTCATTTTTTTTTGTATGTTTTCTCCGATTCCAATGAATTCATAGAGATTTTTTTAAGTATAGTAAGAAGTTATGTTTAATAGAGATTTTTTTTTTCTTTTTCCTGACCATCCTTTGCATATATAACTTTTTTTTTTAAAAAAAAAAAAAAACTACTTTTAGAACAAAAATAAAAATAATATATAAATTAGAACAGAAAATAAGAACAAAATATGAAAACGGACAACATACAGATCTGGAAAAATACTTCTATAATAGAAAAAGAATATATATATATATATATATATATATATATTTCTTATACCGATGGTGCATAATATTTGTGAAAACATGCGTTCTATTCGGGTCAAACAAAATTTGAAAGTAGTGTTTAGAAACGGCTATTATTTTGTTGTTTGCACGTACGGACCCTTCTGCACATGGTTTCTAGATGGTAGGAAAATGAATTCCAAGGGGAATTAAAATTGAAGAAACAGAGTGCGAATACGTACTTGTTGAGAATGTACATCTGGGTTTATTGCAGGGGGAAAAGGTTTTATAAGAATTTCATGAAGATGTAGAGTTCGAAAGAGAGAGGGAGATGGGTTTTCTAATGCAAGCAGGTTTGTGGGATTGCAAGAAGGAGAATATGATTAACTAACGGTTATTTATTGTTTGCATTTTTTGGAAGCGGTTGAAAAAGAAAAAACTGTTTTTACATAAAAATAAGATACAGTTATTTTATTGGGAGAAAAACTATTTTTACACAAAAATAGGTACATTTGTTAGTTTAATGGAATGCCACTTGTCTGAATATTATGCTTTTACACAAAAGTAGGTGCACTTGTCATTTTAATGGAATGCCACTTGTCTTAATATTATGCATTCCTCTGAATGATTCCTCTATTATATATATATATATATATATATGATTACTCAATATAAATAATTACCCCTTCGAATAAATAAATAAATAATTACCCTCAATCACGTTTCTTGGATCGCATCCATCACTTTCCACTACCAATTATTTTTGCTTCTTTAAGAATCTTACAGGTTATCGAAAGGGGTTGCATTTTAAAAATAAGCATGCGTTTGTCCTAAGCTTTGTCTTAATTGTCCCTCCTCCTCTCTCTTTCACTTGTTATTCACGGTTCTTATTATCTTCCTTCTGTTAGATTTTTTCTTTTGTTTGTAGGTGTTCTCCAACCAAATTAACAATTTTGGCATCTCCGTTATGCATCCGTCCATCTACCTTCGTGTTGTGCCGCTCATTCCATTTCTGGCCGCTACTGATGTTTGTTGGTTGTATTTTTGCTTTGAATAAGAGTTCTTTTTTTCTTTTTAAATCTGTTCTCATGAACGATCTATAGGATGAAGGCTAATCAGGTGTGAGGGGTTATCGATCTCTCACGCTTTAATTAAATTTTTAGGATATTTAACTACTATTGTCTTAGATCTAGGCTGCTCGAAGCATATCTGCTATTTAATTATTTTTGTATATGAGTTAGTGGAAGATGCAAGTCATACATAACACTTTATTGTAAAATTTTTGTTTGTAGTTATGACTATATAACCTTATAGCATATAGTTATGATTGCAAAGCTTTATGCTCGTGATCATTGATTAATGAAATACTTAGATCTTTCGTTAAAAAAGAAAAAAAAAATTGTTCTCCTCGCTGTTTTTGGCCAAGGAATTATGAGACCGGATAATTTTAGATTTATTTTTCGTTTATTTTTTAATATTTTACAATATTATGACTGTATGAAGGTGTTTGTGAGGTCCTTCACCCCCTCTTTTTGTAGTTTATGTTTTCTATTAATATTATCGTTATTGTCTTGCTTAAAAAAGAGTGACTTTGAGTGTGGATTTTGAAGGATTTGGTAATCGCTTCACGCTAATGCTCGTCAATCTTGTCACATCATGTTATCTATAATGTTCAGATGAGCAAGCTTTGTATAATTGAACGACCGTTAATTGCATACTCTACGGTTTATGAATGGTAACCGAATTATAGTCTATTCAGATAATTAATGAGAACGGGTTTCGATAGGGTCTATTTGTCCGAGCAGACATTCAATTCAGACAGTAAAAAATACGGAGCTCACTATTTTGGACAAGTGAACCCCCGTTAAGGCTCTCTCTCATTAGTTTTGTAATTGGGCAAGCGAATTGTAGCAAAAATCTAGATTCTGTCTTTTATTTTCAACTTTAACTTGGTTACAGAATAGACAATCCAAGGAGTACTGTTGGTTTAATATATACGTTAGCTCTAATGTTTAGTGTTAGGAAGATTAAGGGGTTCTTCAAGCGATATCTTGGTAAGTATATTGGAAAACCAATGATGCAGGTTTATAAATTTATAATTTTTGCTATTACACTAGCATTTCTCTAAAAATTTATAAATGAAGTATCAATGAATGTCCTTTTCAGCAACCAAACAAAAGCTAGCCTTTTTAAAATTGTGGTCTCTTTCTCTTTCTCTTTTTCTTTTTCTTTGCTTTTACATGTCTCATTTAAAGAAAACTTTTAAAGGTATTCTTCTCATTCATCCCCAATTTCTTTTTAATAGATAGAGCTGGACATCCCATATAATATTGGATGATGCAAAATGGATCTACTCTATTAATTCACTGTTAAAATGTTAATTAAGTAATTTAATACACATCTTCTTATTATTAACTTAAGCTTTTAGTATAATTGATAAATTTAACATGATATCATAGTAGAGTTCGCGAATTTTATATCTAAATCCTACAGTTTATCCCATTTCAATTAAAATATTTCACGTATTGTTTGATCCCGTTCAAATGATAATTAAACAATTAAATACACATCTTCCTATTTAATTTGAACTTTTTAAGACAATCGGTAATTTAAAACATTCAATATTAAAAAGGCACATAGAGAAAGTCATCGGAAGACTGAGACTTAGTTAAGTCCAGTCAATAACATTTTCTATCCAATAACATGATAATCACCACAATTTATGTGTAGAAGCTATATGTGGAGGCATCAGCAATTATATTCCGGAAGCCGCCAATTGTGGATGCCAACATGATGAAAACTCCAACGTATATGGAAGCCTGAAATTCAAAAACTCTTGTCAGTGAATAAATATTGATTATAAATCACCCAAAGAAGAAGGGAATGCTGTTTCTGTAATATCGATTTTACCCAATTGATGAACCATTTGGTGCTAAATCTCTTTGGTTTCTTGATCACTAGCCACATTACACTGGGTAGCTGCAACAATGCTCATTTGAATTAACTCTTTCAGTACTGGAGGGTGTAATTTAATTAATTAAAAAAAAGAAACAACAGGATTGAAGCTTACAAAATATGAAGTGGGAGCAAAACCGAATCCCCCAAAGAAACCAAGAAGATCCCCAAAGAAAGGGAAGGTGACTCCAATGAATAATGTAAATGCTGCAATATTTGAGGAACTTTAGTAGTTTCAATTAATGGAGTGTCTGAAGAAATTAATCTCTCTCAGATTCTGTTCCTTGAAATGGCAATGAGAACCTCACCTACATAAGCAGATCGAGTGATGAGTCTGAGTAAAATTCCTGGTGGGAAATTCACCTTTTTCACCATCATCCCCTCCAGCAAAGCAAATACAGGCATAGCATACACCTACAGAATCTTCTTCATTACATTTTGCTGCAGTTCTCAACTACTGTATACATACATACATATTACATATACATATATATAAACCAAGAAGCATATATGAATTCGTACCTGGTAGCTGCCTATGACATGGATGACCACCATAAGGTTAGCAGAGGCAATGAGCCATGCAGGTTTCTGGAGATTCATCAGGACATTGTCATCAACATCTTGGCCGAATGCCCAGTATCCAATAAGGGCCACCGGGAAATAGCAAATTGCATTGATAAAATAGGCTCCAACTGCACCTTTCCACATGGGTACTTTTGAAGGCCTCTCAGGAGTTGATGGAATGGTGGCCTGAATTTCGAGTGCCACTGCATGGCCAGCAAATGCAAACGAGATTTGACCCAGTGCATTGAACACACGAAACATTGAATCGGCTGAGCCTGTTTTTTTGTATGCGTAGCTCACATTGCTTATCTGCCCTCTGCTCAAGCAACCCACCCAGGCTATAGTTGAATAACTGCAATCAGAACCACCAACTCGATCAGTAAGATTTATTTAATCTATCATCTTTCAATATTCAACATGGTTGTGTTCCACAGTAAATTTCTTCACAAAAAGAAGCAGAAAATTTTAGTAGGAAAGATGATTCTTTCCTCAACTGGAAAGAAAAATGGAATTTTTTTTCTAGTCCACGTAGAATTGGGATCTACAGCAATTACCTGCCTGTCAATTTGGACAATTAATGTGAGAGAGTCCATATAGGTTGACCCATCTGCTCGAATAGGTGGCCCTATGTACAGTCCAAAATTTATTTGGACACGTAGATTATCTTATATGAACTCTCTCACATTAACTGCCAAATTGCTAGCAATTTGAACTGATAATTGCTGGATCTTATCCGTCTAGGTATGCCTAGATTTATAGATCACATGCATCTTTTTGCCACTTGAGCTATCTTTTCTTGGAGTGCTTCATGATTCGTTGCGCTTAATTTGTTCACCAAAAGTTCATAACCTCTATCTTTTGTAGCAAAGGTGATATTTTTATATCCTTCAAACGTGAGCCTGGCAGAACGATAAGTACCTACTGATCGAAGTAATAAGAAATTACCTGAAGTGTTCATGTTAAGGGAAACTACTGTCTTATTTTTACTCCAAAAACGGTAGTTTCCTTATCTGGTATCTGACTGTAGATGGTTGGATTTCAACTTCATACATACTTCCTAGGTCTGGGGAGGCATGATCTATGAGCTCATGTATGCTGAAGGAGTTATATATATATATAGGCAGGTGGATTAATTATAAGCCGTCAAAGTTTGCCTAAAAAATCAAGATTTAGATGCCTGAATCAAGGCCGCGGGAGCCTCGTGCCACATCAATTGCTAAGTTATTCTATGAGGGTTCAAAGCTTTGGCCAACAATTTTTTAACTAAAATTTTGGTCAGTTTTACAAGTACTATAGAACAACTACGTATGTATAGTACAACAATATACTTTTACCAACTGGAATACAAACAACACGGTCCATGGCTCATAGATCGTGGAAGAGTGAACCTTATTGGAGAGTGAGGGAACTTCCATAGATTCTCAACCTATCATAATACTTTCTTTCCCCTCAACACTTTTTCTTTTTCTTTATGGGTTCTCTAGCTTTTGGCAAACTTACTTTCCCGGAAGTGATTTAAGTCTACTATGTACCTAAGATATAGGAAAAAATGCAAACTCAGTCCATGCGATTTGTTTTTTTGGCATATCCCAGGGATTTTTGAGTTTATTTTGATACCACGTGAAGCTAATTGTAAAATAGGTAAACCACAATGACTGAATTTGCATTTTTCCCAGAAATATAAGCAAAACGCTGGTCGGGGAAAAAAAGAAAAAGAAAAGATCAAAGAACTAGGTACGTGCCTTAGTGACATGACTGCTGCTGCTAGTGAAACGCCGGCAACAGAATTGAAATTGGGAAGCTGAGACAGGAAGAAATGAATGGACCCAAAGATCAAGATCCAGTAGGATTGCTTGAGCTGCGTGCAATTGGTGCATGAAATCTCCATAAACTTCTTTAGGCACTTTCCTCCCGTGACCATATACACTATGTCACAGCCGACCTGGACGATAAGTTGCTGCGGAAGCACAATCCACGGCCCCAGTTTTGGGCCAAAGGCATGTCGGCCGAGGTCAATGTATCGGTCAAAGCGAGTTCCCGGAACACATTCATGGAGTTGTATCATCTGCCACATTGTGTTCAAGGTCATGCACCATGATAACACCAAAATCATTGTCCCTGGACCCCTGAAAAAGGAGGTGATTGATATATTAATAACAACTACTTCTAGTATTTCCTTAATTCTAAGACCAAAGGTTATGTATATATATATACCATCCTAAGTAGGCCATGGCATAAGGCAGGCTGAGCACTCCTGCACCAATCATGGCCGTGACAGTGTGAAAGGTTGAGTACCACCATTTGGCTCGGCGAGAGGTGTCCTCCTCTATCCATTTGTTGTCTGAATTAGCAACTTCCTGCAAGAGTTCATATCTAGTTAAGGAAATAACAAGCTAGGCGGGTGTGCTGGATGTATCAAGGGTGGTACATCGTGCTTACCTTTGGAGAAGAAGCCGAAACCATTTCTGCAACCAAAAAAGGACTCTCAGACCCTTTCAGTATGGGAGTTCCGTGATGATCTTCATGTATATGTAGTGGTTGGTGCCTCAAAGTGTATGATGGAATAAAGTGAAAACTGGGAATTTTGCATTGCTTAGCCCCACTTTTCCTCTTTAAGGCTATTATTATCAAATAAAAGGGCACTATCGGAAGATTCCCATCTATCTAAATAGGAGGGGCGGACTGCTCCAAAAATATTTGGACATGTGAGTTTCATAAAACTTATTTCTTTCACATTTGATGTCTGAATTGTTAGCAATTTGTGCAGTAAAATTATTGAAGATCTTTATTTGTAGATTAAAAGTGTCGGTTAAAATAGCAAATCACTCATTTTTTGGCAAAATGATAGTAACCTACTAGCCAATTATGTAAAGTGTGATGACGTGAAGTATTGCCAAGCACTGTCTTCTTCTATTGGGAGTGTATCTACCCTATGTGCAGTAAAATTATTAAAGATATTTATTTGTAGATTAAAAGTGTCAGTTAAAATAACAAATCACTCATTTTTTGGCAAAATGATAGTAGCCTACTAGCCAATTATGTAAAGTGTGATGACGTGAAGTATTGCCAAGCACTGTCTTCTTCTATTGGGAGTGTATCTACCCATTAATCCTGGCTTTCTACATGGTAGGAATCATGTCCTCGAGTGTTAGCTTTTGGGTCATTGCAATGGGGTTTTGTGAAAATACTGCACCTACTCGATTGATTGTCAGGGAATAGGGGGGACATTGATGTAAATTTCTTATTTTGGGAGACTAGAACCAATCATGGGAAATTTTGTTGGTTGATGAATTGGATCCCATCCTTTAATCATTACACTAGTAGCAGTAGCTTTATAGAAAAGGGCCATTAGTTTCAGGAATAATGATTAAAGTCTGGAAGCTGCTTGTTATGTCAAAGTTGGTGGGGGTCTTATTCTTTCTCTCTGAAGTGTCCCCAGTGGCTTTGGAGGCCGAAAGGTGACTGCTAGGCACTGCATACCACAAAAATATAGACAAATTATCATAGTTTGCCTAATCTTACATTGACATGGTCGTCAGATATACATCACATACAGACACAGTAAGCATGGATTCAGGCTTAACCCTCAGCTACTTTCTTCCCTTGTTAATCTTCCGTTTCTTATTGGCAGACCACTAGATCTAACCGCATTATGATTCTTCTAAAATTCTTTTTGGTGGGAATTTTAATTTAGAGTTTACAAAACCTGTCAAGCGTGCCATAGCTACAAGGTTGGAGTTCATCGCTTTCTTGGTTCTTGTGGAATCTTCACCAAAAGTCTGCAGAACTTGCCAGAGCTCTTGCAACATTAGCCTACCTACCTCATCACACGTTTTTTTTTTTTTTTTTTTTTGTTCTCAATTTCAATAAATGGCGGTTTCCAAAAAGTGGAATTCATGAGACAAGGCATTCTTCGAAATGTGATATATGAGTATTTCATCGTTGATTCATCAACTCAACTCTTGTGATTGGACCATGAGATTGATCCGAACTCTGAAGCTGATAGCTCAACAATATAATCACCCCAAACTACATGTCACAATGATATGATACATGAGTGTAATTTGTGCATCACTTGAAGAAAATCAACCATATTCACAGAAGAAAAGTATATGCTAAAATGAACTCGCATTGGTTTTTCCAACATAAGAACATCAGCGTATACATAACCCTACAAGGTATTTGTCAATAACTGACTAGTGCTCATAATAGCTTAATGAGATCCATTGTTCTTAGAAGTTCTATCTGATGGTTGACGAAATTCTGTGCTAACCTAAAATACTAGGGCCCAGACGAGTCAATGCTCTAATTAACTCATAAAGCCCCCTCCAGGCATGTTAGGCGGCCCTTGTGATGAAACTTGTCCCTGTGAAACTAGTTGTGACCTGCCTGGACCTTGAACATAACCTTGACCCATTCCTGTCCCAACCATTTGTTGCTGCTGTTGCTGCAGCTGCTGCAGTTGTGGAAGCTGCTGCTGCGGTTGAAGCTGTGACAGTGATTGCTGTTGTTGCAGTTGTTGTTGCGGCTGCAGCTGCGAGAGCGGTTGCTGCTGTTGCATTTGTGGAAGCTGCTGCTGCTGTTGCATTTGCGGAAGCTGCTGCTGTTGCTGCAGTTGCGGAAGCTGCTGTTGTTGCAGTTGCGGAAGTTGCTGTTGTTGCAGCTGCGGAAGCTGTTGTTGTTGCAGCTGCTGATGTTGTTGCTGTTGCATTTGTTGTTGTTGTTGTTGACTGGATATTTGTGGCTTAAACACAACCATATCCTGATTCCACAGATATTATGGCTTAATTAAAATGCGAAGGGTGAGTAATTCTACATGGTTGCAAAGGGAGCGATTAGATGTGAAAACTTATACATGCCAGAAAGCTCCTTAAAGTTTAATCTTAAATTTTGCAGAAAAAAGGTCACTTCGTTATTTTTCATGTTGCTTTTGACTTTGACGGAACATTGCAAATTTGTTGTTCATGTGAGAGCTCAGAGTAAGTGGCTGTAAAAGAAAGATTTCCTGATAGGCTATGCTGAACAAAATCTCTGATGATCGATTGTTGAAGTTCGCAAAAATCTTACCCCAGGAAAAAGCATTCCAATCAAGCGGCAGGCTTTGTCAGAAACAGATAGCAGCAACGTCTGAGATGGTAGTTGAATGACTGCACACTAAAGAAATGAAAATTGAAAAGTTCAGCATTAAAGGATCCCAATCACACTAAATGCATGGTTTCACATTACAGAATTGGACACTCTCTTCAGCTATTTAAAATTCAAATTTAACGGAAGAATGGAAGATGCATCTAGATATGTGGTAAAGCCTCCTTAACATGGTTCAAACAGGCCTGGTTTCAAACCCCTTATCCAGCCAAAATAAATAAATAGATAGCTATGTAATTTTTCTCTGAAGCATTTTTGCAGTATATGCTTTGTTACTAAAGTTACTAATTTCACAAGGTTCATTTGAGAGTGCTAAAGAATATGATCAGTTATCTTTTAAGACTTCAGAATTTACATATTTAATTGAAGGATTTAAGAATCTTGGAAGATTTTTATTATATGTACACATACATAGGGTTTGTTTGGTAAAACTTTTTAGAGGACATTTTTTGCTTTTTAGTTGTGATGTGACATAAAGGTGAAAGTAATTTTTGGTGTTTTGTGAGTATTTTGTGTTTGGAGTTGTTTGTTAATGTTTTTTCTTCTTTTTTATTTTTATTTTTTTTTATTTTTTCTAAAAAGCAAAAAACTATCCTAAAAAGTGATACCATAACGAGACTTAAGTTTTCTTGTCTTAAAAAACTATGTTAGCTTTGTCCTAGTAAAGAGATCAAACTGAAATGTGTTACAATATGTAGCAAGATAGAAAACATATCCGCTATGTAACAGTCATCTTACTTCTCTTGTTCATCCATCTGCCCTAAGGCTAACATAGCCAAGACACTACCTCTAAGTGTTGGGCATTTTCTAAAGGAAATTGATGGGAGAGAAGGGGGGAAAGCTCATCTGGACTATAATCATCATTAAACCTGCTAGATATTCACCCATAAAATTTTCTTACTTGTCAAAAAAAAAAAAAAGATATTCACCCATAAAATTCTGTTAAAGGTCTAGACGACTTCCTCAACAAATTCCCAAGTTCTCTACTCATTTTGCAAACCTACAGTGGATCCCCATCATAGCATCATATTTCACCTGAATTCCTACTTACCCACAGCCAGGTAGATGCACAAATATGATAACCAAGAGATAGAACAGTTATATATCCATACAAGAAAATACTGCTGAACAACAGAGGAAAAATAATTTAGTACATTTACTCATATATTGTTTGGGGGCATAATAAGAAGATATTGTAGCTCGTAATTCAGCACTCATATTTTGACAAGAACAAGGTCAACAACTGGTTCAAACTAGAAAATTGGCTATACTTATCCAAGAAAGAACACCTCCTCGTGAAAAAAATAATAATAAAAAATTAAAAACTTACTAGCTTCTTTTCTTGCAATTGGCCAAGAAACCCATGCTGATTCATTGCACGAAAAACTAGAAAGTCAGCCTTTCCCACATATTGCCTAATATTCAATACGATGAAGTTAACAAGCTAAAAAATATAACAAATCCAGACAGATAAATGAACAGAGCTGCGAACATAAGTAGAAAAATTGAATTTCTTTCACTAAGAAGAAATTACCTATTATTCATGTGGTCCTGAGATATAAGCCGAACTATTTGCATTGTTGGCGGCCAGTTTGCAGCAAGCCTGAAAAGCACAGGGAATATACATGCCAGTAAACATAGATTAGTCTTCTTCTAAACAAAGAATCCAAACTTTTCCACCCAAAATAAAGTTTCTTTTCGAAATGCATAAATTAGGAAAGCTAAATAGAGTACTAATACCAATCTCATAGTCTTTATGTCAGGGTATTGAAAAAAGTATTAAAAGTTTTTTGCCATCACCCAGTCATCCACCTTGTTCATGACTAGAAATACTAGATGATGCATTTACAGGTGTTAGCAAAAAAATATCAGAGCTTAGGATAAGTAGTATATACTACTTCTAGATGCAAAAAAATATAATAGAGACTAATAAACTCTCTCTGAAAATATCATCATTTCTGTGTGATGGGCGCAAAATTTATAGATTAATATTTTTTTTTTGATAAGTAATAAGCCAATCTCATTAAAAGTGTGAGGTGCCCCTTAGTACACTAGGTAAAAGGAAACGTCTAACTAGAAAAATGATTAAGGAAATCAAGAAAGCTAAACGATAAGGGGAACACATAAGCCGTAGTCCAAAGATACAAAGTGTGATAGAAGGAGGATAAAAGTTCCTTAGGGGTCTTCTCCACGTCCTCAAAGCTCCGGTTATTTCTTTCCCTCCATAAGCCCCAAAAGAGGCAAGTGGGAGTCAATCAAATAATTTATTTCTAGTAAGGGAGTTAAAAGGCAAGTAGCATTAGAATCACTTTAATGAACTTTTCTTTTTGAGTTTAGTCTAAAATAAAGATTGATTTTAATGTCAAAGCACTTTAGTACTATTTGTGACAGCAACTTTTAAGTATTTCAAGACATTTTTGGCAGAAATAATATGATACTTCTTGTACTTACGTTTCAGAAGATGTAGCACTCCTGTAACCCTGTCACAAAGAATTGAATTATTTTTTTTGATAAGTAAAAAAAAGAAAAAAAGAAAAACAATAACATAAAATCCCAATAGATTAGAGCAAATGTAAAAAATTAAAAAGATTTTTAAAAAGCCTAATATTTGCATAAATTTTTATTAGGCGTTTGAAAACATTATACATTACAACGATTGCCAAAACACACGTTCCCCAATATTGAATGAAAAGTTATGAAGTGCTTCAAACATACTTCCAGTCTGGTGATAAAGACCGGCTGTCCTTGTCTCTGCCCAGATAAATTTCCCTGCAAGTTCATTGTTTAAGAAAATTATTGATTACATAATTACACATAAACGTTATGAAGAGACTGCCACAAGTCATGGCTTTAAAGGATAAGTTTGAAACCTTCCCCCAATGTTTGCATTTGAATTGGACGACGCGGTTACAAACAACAAATTATGAAAAAATAATCGCAAATCACAAGGCATAGATGATAATACCATTAAATAATAAGGAAATGGGGATTTTGATCTTTTTTGACTTAGCGAGAAACAGGAAGGAAATTTATTGACCTAAAAACTTTTATAGCATTACAGTAACTTAGGTGGAGGTGTTCCCAGGGAAAAGAATATAAAAGGGTGTTTTGACCTTCTCAACTTTATGACAGGAGATGGGATATTTAACTGGAACCACTTGAATCTCTCTTTCTAATTAGCTTGGATGGGCATAGAGAATGAGAATTTTTTATTTTTTTCGAAAACAATGAGACTCCATCTCTAAGAAAGCTAAAATTTCAAGGATATTATGCTAATTTTCAAAAAATGGCATGTTTTGGTCGTTTTGTTCAAGGAGAACAGAAATAGATCAAGGAGGCTCTAAAGGATCTCAGATCTTATACCAAAAAATATAAAAGTAAAAGGAAAGCTGAGCAATTAACACAATCATGTATTGCAGATAAATGATGCCCCTCTCTTGGGAAAATAACAGTAGGGATCCTGCAAGTTCCTCGAAAATTGCAAACGCCTAAAACTGAACATCCACTCCATAATCTAGTAAAATAAACATTGGAGTGAAATTCTAGAAACTTAACCAAATGCAATTTGAAAATTTAATCTCAATCTTTTCCAAATACATACTCTAGACTTACCTCCCAGACTCTCACATATTTGGATTGTGCTGATTGCAAAGCACTTGATGTTTGTTGTGACAAAGGCATATTAGCTGCTGAATTGTTGTTTACACCACCAAGTGATTGCATCCCTGATTGTACTTGTTGAGGCATTCCTGGAGTAGGAATCATTGTTCCATTTCCAGAAGAGACAACTGATGGCCCAAGACCACTCATCATGTTTTGGTTCATGCCAATTCCACTTTGGGCCATTTGTATTCCTGAAAGATTCCCTTGGCTCATGCCAGGTACTGATTGACCCATACTAACACCTCCTTGGAGATTACCATTACCCATTGGTTGAGAGATCCCAAGGTTAGAATTTCCAGAGACATTAGAAGGTGCTGAAATGAATGAACCAAGACCAGAGTTTTGTGCAACCTGTCCAGTCCCTGTATGAGCCCCTGAACCACTTATTGATGTATTACCAGATTGTCCAGATGAAAATACATTTTGAGAAGCAGGAACGGAAGATGTCATTCCACTGGATATCATATTTGACATATGCATGGATATAGGAGTTTGACCCATTGATTGAAGTCCTATAGAGGTTCCCCCAGTTAGGGCTGCAGAGTTCATTACTTGTCGTGCTTGAGAGAGGTTGTTCAGAATGTTCACATTTGCTGGAGCAGGACCAACAGGACGTACAGATTGTGGCATACCACTCACTATAGGCTTCAAATCTTGCACATTGTCATTATTTGTGATCATTTCTTGAGATGCAGAAGATGGTGAAGAAGTTTGTTGGACTGCTTGAGAAGCAGCTCGTGCAACAGATGGAATATGTGAAAAAGCAGGTCCAGCTACCATGGAAGGTACAGTGCTTGGCTCCTGAAGAAATACATTATGAATTCATGACAATCTGCATAACTATTATAGGAACAGCAAATTAGAGTGAAGGACGTGTTCTTACAATTTTCACGGTAGCAGGGGGAACATTTCCGACAGATATCGATTGCCTGTTCATGAGAGATCCATTCACTGAAATCAATAAGGGAAAAGTAAGTCCACTACCAAGCAGGATTTGAAGTAAGAATTAACCATTACTCGTGATTAGCCCACCAAACTATTAGCCAAAATGTCTTGGGCATATACCTGCCATTTGAACTATGGCTAAAATTCACAATTCACCAAAAAACAGCTGAAAAGTTTAGGGATTACAGTTAATAAAAGTACAAACTTCTTGTACAAACACAATTTTCTTCCAGGTAGATTGCTGTGTTTCATATTTTGAACTTTTTTGTTCTTACAATCCAAGAATAGTTAAATATATACAGATTATTGGTCCATTATAAATTCTTCAGTCAGAACAGAAAAAAGAAAAAGAGAGAGAGAGAGAGAGAGAGAGAGAGAGAGAGAGAGAGAGAGAGAGATTGATATTGATATTGTTCACAAAATATCATTAATAAGAGAAAAATAATTTTGCAAGAGAGAGAGCATGATGCTCAGGTCAAACAGTTTTACTTTTTTAATTTTGCCACTAATGCTTGAGTCTTGCTCAGTGTACTTCACATTGGTTCTCCGATACCAAGAGTGAAATAATAACATATTATAAGCATCAGCAGTCACTACAACTACAAAACCTAGAACTGCTTCCTCTATAATGCAAATATGATAGAACTTATCACCCATAATTACAAACATGAGACTTAATCGTGATGAATTTGTAGACTAAAAATTCAAGCTTACTAGAACATAGGTGGAATAGATACTTTATGAAGAAAACCTTGATTAATCTTTTTTTTTTCTTTCTTTCTAACACACAAACCTAGTTGGAACTTGGCAATTGCATGTGATGGGAGAAGGGATGAGCAGGTTTAAATGAATAAACAACCTGATGGAATAGAAGTTGGAGGCGGTCCTGTGACTGAAGGAACAGAAGCCATGTCCACTTTTACAGGACTCTGATTTGAAGGCAAACTCGTAATTCCAGAACGACTTAAAGCAGCACGGGCCTCCATAAAATTCTCCGAGATTAGAACAAGAAACTGAGGGTTTTTGACACTGTCAACCGGTGGATCTGCTGCTCGGGGATTGCGCTTTCCCTGAATTAACAAACTAATGTAGTAAGTAACATGCCCAGCTTCCAGTGAGCAAAAATGTTTCAGTGATTCCCTCTGGTTTTCACCAAAAAATAAAGCATTGTTTAGATTGTAGCCTACCATGTAAGTTAAGCTCATTTCTAGATTCAGTCGGTGTTTTTATTCAAACAAGCATCACATAACAAACATACACTAAATGTTCTGGAACAAACCAAGAGTAGGCAGACAAATAAAAAAATTGCACTAAACTCGAGACATATTGGTGAACAGAGAAGTTCAGCTGAGATGCTGACTGGCCTAGATATAAAATTTTGGCAAGCTCAAAGCAGAAAACAACAATAAAACAAGAAATTGAATAGAACTATCATCGTTACCGCATTGTGTATTGCTCTAATTTTAGGAAGTTGTTTTGGACAAATGACTGACAGAGAAACAGAGCACTGCAAGGAAAAATAAAGATCAGTTACTTCAAGATGTGCAACCTTCATTTGAAAAAAAAAAAAAAAACAACTACTAATAAATTAGGATAAGAATGCTAAAAGGTACATGAACAAATGATTTAGCAACTGTCTCGGCATCAGATGAACGGCTCTCTGTTTGTTCTTCCATATTTTCACTCTTGTCCAAATTTTGCACCTGCGGCCGATAAACTGGTGTGGGCAATGGATAAGGGTTACTAGCAGCAACTAGAATGCAATGCCTTTGAGCATCCAAGTTCTGTTGATTTTGGTTTCCATTTGGTGGAATAGGGAACATCTGAAAAAAGCACCAAAAGAAACAGTAGATATACAATTAAGGGTGTGCATAAGAAACTGTGGCAATACAAAGCAAATTTGAACTTTTGTTGGGAGATTATAAGGCATATTCTTTGCAATTTGGATTTTGCATCTAAACCAAATTGTGTGCATCTTTATAGTCATGGATCAATAGTTACTTGGTAATACATACAGCAAAACAATAATGTGCTTCTCCAAACTATCATCATATTCATCTAATCAACAGTATGGCCATGAAAAAGGAAGCAGGAGCAAGAATAGTGGTTAAAAATCTATCTTCCCTGAAAGATATCAATGGCAAAACTGGAAATGAAGCAATAGAATATATAACCAATAGCTCATACAAATGAGGATAACGCGAAATCATTTAGGCTATTACCACAATCACAATGCACTGCTAATCCAAGACTAGACTGAGGAGGGTTGTTTTGAGTAAGGGCCTGGAGAAGTCCTAAAAAAGAGCGGCTGGGGTAGAACCATAACCAACCTTTTGGACAAATTTTACTTACATTCATGAGAATAAAGAGGCAATACAATTTAGTAAGAGAATAAGAATAAGGCAGTTATGAGGATTTGGTCCAGTATTATGATCTCACTAACCCAAAGAGAGATGCAATTAAAGTTAAAGATGCTACAAGAAAAAGGGGAACACCAAGTGATCAAAGACTGATTAGAAAATCTAGAATCTGTGATCTAACAAAGCATGCAGCCTTTGATAGAGCAAACTGGTGAAAAGATTGATGTAGACAGCACCTAATAGCCTTGCTTTCAGTTTATGCTTTTTTGTTTTGAGAAGAATGAGTATGACAACAGGATGAAGAGAACATTATAATCCATTTTTCAAGATGCACAAAAGTCTCTCATACTTGCAAAAGTACAAATTGAGTCATGAAAAGTACTACCAATTATTAATAGTAAACTTGTCAATGCCTCCAGCTGTCTAATAGCAAGTGCCAACAAGTGATGAGAGTTTTAAGCAACAACCTAATATTGAAGCAATGAAATCACACTAAACGCAATCATAAAATCTACCAGGTGTCAATTGTAATCATCATCAATAAACCTAGCAGCAGCTTCTTGGTCGTCTACCTGGAGGAAGACAGAAAATTCTAGAACTAATTCTCTTCCTTTTCTATGGTAAACAATAGAGGGAGTAATATGTGGAGATGGTTTTCAAGCTCCATGGGAACCTAAACCAAGGCCTCTGCCACATTTTACCATCAAACCATGTGCCATCTCTGGCAATAGACTCAGAGCATCCCTGGAGCGTGTATGACTTTAAGTCCATTGCTCCAAGAAAATTTACAATTAAAATTCTGTAGAAAAGCAGACATATATAAAATGGGACAACCATATAATGGCTAAATGCAACTGAAAATATGGAGGGGCAAAAAAAGTTAGACAATCCAGTGCACACCATCAGAGCTTCAGCAAGCCCTTCTGCAATTGCAGCATCATTGAAACCACCACCAGCAAAGGGTATAGCTGAAAGCCACTGTAAGAAAATATCAACATCTCTTGTCCAGCCAGTCCGTTGTACTAGGCAACCTGCATGAAGGGAGGTGAAATATACACTTTGCAACTGACATGTAAACACAGAAGTTCCTGCATATAGTAAGCTTGGTGCAATCTAAACTTCATAACGTTTAAACAAAAAAGAATCTTCATTTACTAGTGAAAATTTGAATAATAACACTGGCAAATTAAATTTAAGAACCTACCATAGTTTACTTGGCTTCAATATAAAATTTCCTAGAGTCGTTTCTCATTGCTAGTGGCAAGGATGCATGGGTGGAGGAGAATATGCAGAGACAAAATGGCACAATTCTGTAGAATATTTTGTTTTCTCGCCCAGTTCATGATAGGGAGGTGGAAGCAGTTAGTAGAATTTTTGAGATGTTGTACACTCTTAAAGTTAGAAGTGAGGGAGAGGATAAAATGTGTTGGATTCTAGTGCGAAAGAAATCATTTGAGGTAAAGTCTTACTATAAGGTTTTATCTAGTCCTATTCAGACTTCATTTTCGTGGAAAAGTATTTGGAAAGTTAAGGTCCCCCCGAGAGTGGCATTCTTTGTGTGGACGGCGACTTTAGGGAAAATTTTAACTTTGGATAATTTAAGAAAGAGAAACATTATTGTGATGGAGTGGTGCTATATGTGTAAGATTTCTAGAGAGTCCATTGACCATTTGTTTCTGCATTGTATGGTTGCAACAGAATTGTGGAGGACGATTCTACAAATGTTTGGGGTGGAGTGGGTAATGCCGCGATCGGTGAAAGATATGGTGGGGAATTGGAGGGGATAAAAGGGCAATCAGACGTTGATACCGATTTGGCGCATGGCTCCATTGTGTTTGATGTGATGTGTATGGAGGGAATGAAATGCACGCTGTTTTGAAGATTGTGAGACTGATTTGATGAACTTGAAGAAAATGATGCTACAAACGTTGTTTATGTGGAGAGAGAAATTTCAGTTTATGCATGAGTGTTCTTTTGAATTTATAGATAGATGCTCTCTTTTTTCTTTGAATTAGGGGCTTCATGTATACGTCATATGTACTATGGGTTGCGCCCCTTTGTGCCTTTTGAATATACTTATAAAAAATATATATAAAATCAAAGATTTAGGAAGAAAAAAGAAGGGAAAAATACACTTTGGCCCTTGAACTACCACTACTTTTTCACTTGCACCACCAAACTTCAAAAAGTGGCATTTGGGTACTTTACACTACTACTCCGTTATAACAAGACCATTCTATCAGCAAGAACTGTTAAAATGGATGGAAAAGTGGTCATGTGCGCATCACATGACCACTTAAGCATCTCTCTTCCCAAAATACCCTGACTATTATTATGAAATACCATAATAGCTCTTGAAAACAAATTAGCCTTATAATTAGTAAAAAAAATAAGTGAAAACAAATTAAAATTATTAAAAAAAATTGTGGCCAAACCACCCCGTAGTCTGTAGGAGTGGCTAAACCATGGTCAGACCACCCCAACATTCAACAGTCCGTGGGCCAAGGGTGGTTCAGCCACCCCACCTTTTTCATTTGGGATGGCCGAACCACCCCATAGTTCAGCCACCCTTTAGTTTTTCTTTTAAAAATAAAAAATAAGAAAAATAAAAATAATGATTTTTAAAGGGTTTTTTAGGAAGAAAGACACCAATGTGGTCTCGTGACGCGCTCGTGCCCGCTTTCTATCCATTTTAACAATTTTTCTTTACAGAGTGGCCTTTTTGTAACAAAGTGGTAGTTTAAGGTACCCAAATGCCACTTTTCTAAGTTTGGTGATGCAACTACTTGAAGAAGTGGTGGTAGTTCAGGGGGCCAAAATGTATTTTCCACGAAAAAATACATTTTAAAGCGACTTCAAAACTTTAAAAGTCATATGCTTTTGCACAGCCGACCCCAACTAATTGGGATTAAGGTTTAGTTGAATTGAACTGAATTGGAAATTTCAGGGAAGCTAGATGAACAGAGATCAAGTACATGTACACAAAGTTTTTTTAAACTTCATCAACTCTAGAGCTACAAACGTGTAATTAATCAACAAAGTCTGACAAAATCACTCAAAGGTTTCAAAACCATGAAAGAAAGAATTTCCAGTCCAACTTTATGAAGTCAATATGAGTTGTACCAGATACAAGAAAGATGCTAGTGGAAGAAACAAGGGGCTAGTTGGTAGTAATATAACCTCCTGTTTTATACTTGAAAGAAGATTTGTTTTCAACATTGATGTGCACAAAATACTAACCAAAATATAATTTGCATAAGATAGATTAAGAAGAATGAGAAAAATAAATACCACAATAAGATCCATGGGTATAAAAAGTGACCAGGGAAAGCTCGGGATGAGAAGTAGAGGGCTTCTGTATTTCAAAAGGTAAATAAACACGTCAGCATGAAGTATTAATTAGCAAGATTTAAATCCAAAGCTTGCAGAAATTTCTTTAACACTTTCTGCAACTGAAATCTCAAACTAGCTAACAAGAAAATACAACAATAGCAGTTAAAAGTTTGAAGTTCATATTGGAACAGACGCATCTTCTCATGCTTAAACAAAAAGATATATCCGTACAAGGACATTATCATGTGCTTGATTTGTTCCTGATTTTGGAAGTCTAGTCAACAACACTTGCTTCCAAGGAATTAGATGAATAATTGGTATAAGCCTTTATGATCAGGTGTCATAAGCAGAGATTATAACTTTAATTCCTAGTTTGGAAGAAAGAGTTATCAGTGCAAGACAGAGATTTTAATTAAATTTTAATAACGGCATCATGGCAGAAAGAGGAATACCTGTCCATTCAACTCATTTCCACAGAAACACCTATATTTGCAACCAAAAGATCAGAACTCCCATATGATATTAAACATAATGTCATCCAAGTAATGATTTTTCAGTTAAATGATACCTAAATAATTGGAACTAGAGTGCACACACAGACATATGTACGTATGCATAAATTCAAGCATGCCTTTAGGTTCCATCAAACGTAGGTAAAGTAGTCAACATTGTCAAGCTTACCAAGATCAATGTTAAAGCATAGAAGCTATAATAACTGGCATCTACCAGACTTTTACAATTCTTAAGCATGACAATAGAGCAAATAATGAGAAGAAAGCAATTATAAGTGATAATTAAGATGATAAAATTCATCAGCTACACCATCATAACGAGGGTAATTTCAACTATGCCAGTATTTAAGGAAAAATGTTGACTTCAAACTATTTATATTTTGCCAACTCATCCACCACTTTGTGGATGAAAGCTACTGCCTACCAAACTGCTATAAGGTGACTAAAAGAAAATAGAGAAACATGACCAAACTAAAGACACGCCATTGCACACATGCAAATGGTTCCAGAACTATGAATGCATTTGAGTCAATAAAAACAAATGTGGTCTCCACTTTTCTCCTAAAATCACCCCACCAGCCACATCAAGAAAGTGGTTAACATCGCCAATCACTGAGTATGAAGCCTAATTAATACTTCGTAACCTTTTCTCCTCAGTTTAAAATTTCAATAAAAAGGACACCTTGGCCAATGACGAAGCATAAGAGTCCCCCTTTATTTCATCATAGACACCACTTTACTCTTCTTCATGTAACTGCCATTCTTAGCCTTCTCATGATCAAGTGAATGATGCAGTCTACAAACAAATGCATCATCCATCATAAAATACAAAACATTCAGCATAAAACCATACAATCCTACAGCCTTCTTTGTCCTCATCCTACTTAAAGTTTTACAACTTCTGTATTACCCAGGATCCTGGCAATCTCCAATCACACCCAGAATGTTGCACTTTAAAACTTTCCATGTGCTGGAATTAGCAGGCTTTATCTCAAGTATTCAATATTGGCCTTGGGTTCCTCTTTTCAGGTCCTCTTAGTAACTTAGTGCTTGCCTGTAGGTCTCATTGACAACTTCATGTCTATGTTCTCTAGTTATTGACACAATTAGGGGAAATGCAAACCCTTGTCTCTATTTTTCTCTACTTATTGACATGTCGAGGGGAAATGCAAACCTTACTTGCTGAGCTATGTAAATTAACCAACCATCATTGACAACATTTAGAAAAATTGAGAGAGAGAGAGAGAGATCGTTGCAGTACAAATAACGTGAGCAGATATGAGGATACCACTTTCAAGGACGGTATTTTAGGTAGAATCTCACTCCTGCCACTCAACTGCAACGCTTCCTTCCTTTTGATTAATGGAAAAGATAGGGTCTTTCATTTAGTTTGGCTGTTCAAACTTACAGGCATACAGCTTAGTCAATAGGGGTTGCGCCCTTTGCACTTTCTAATGAGATTGAATTACTTATTAGAAAAAAAATAAAATTAACTAATTTCTTAGTCACAGCCACGACTAACTAATAACTCAAAATCCAAAAAGCCGTTCCATTGTTGGTCAAGCCAGATTCAAACTGCACGAATCACACAAACGCAAGGCTGCGTTTGGTTGCAGAGAATGGGATATTTAACTCCACTTTCAGCTTCCCAAAAGGGATTCAAAATTGAAACCAACATTCCACGGAACCCAATTCCACCTTTTCAAAGCAGAATACTCAAAACCCATAAACAGAAATTTCAAAATTGAACTCCAATTCTGCGACATCAAACCCATCGCAAGGCTAACTATCACATCAAACGAACCAATTGCATTTCCTACGTGAATTGCAAAACTTCCATCATAAATCAACTACGCAATATTGCAAATTAAACCCCTCAAAACCAATTAAAAAGCCAAAAATTAATAATAATAATAATAAAATAATAAAACCAAGAAAAATAAAAGAAATGGGAGCGAGGCAATCAGACCTAATGATCTTTTCAAGGTAATCAGAAACAACGGTCTGCCAGAAGGGACCCATAGCCGCGGTGCCTTCAACGGCCACGATCAGCTGCTTCTCCGCCATCGATTCCCTCAGCCCTCGCTATCGGAGGATGTGACTATTTAAATCATGCAAAACCCGCTGCTGTTAGTCTGACTCTGCTTCTCTCGAGCTACATAGTAACTCTTATAATAACCTTAATTGATTATCAACTGGATCTTCTAAAATCCAACTCAGATGCTGTCGTCTGGTAGCATTTACCACCATCAGTATATTTTTATTCTTTCCTTTAATTGATGGACAAAGTTTAATTCCTCAAATTTCTGTTTGTGATAAATGTTTGATTTCTTTCGTATCTCTGGTACCAAACAAGAGATATGCAAATCTCATAACAATATGTGAAATAGCAGGTGAATCACACAAATTTAATGATAAATTAATGGTTTATATAAATTTTTGTACAAAATAGCTAACCAAAACCTATTTTTGCTAACTTAACTAATCACCTTTCAAGTTCTTACTCCAATAACTTATCTAAACTCTTTATCTATTTTATTAAAATAATAAATTTTAAAATATTTTATTCATTTTAATTTAAAACTCATCTCTACAAAAACAAAATAAAAATCTCGTCTCTTGCAGCATAATCACCACATTTATTCTCCTTCATCACCAACACAGTATCACCGAGAAACCATAACAAGAAATTAAATAACGATCATGAATCACAAGATTTAAGAAGTATAGATCATTTTTTATAATTGAAAAAGCTATGAGCCAAATATCACTTAAAATTGAAAAACTCTGCAAAAAAAAAAATGTATTTTGCTTGATGAAATAAACTATGAGTACATTGGTTTTATATACCAGAGATGAACCACTCCATTTTCAATTACAGTACATTGTATTTTTTTTACTATTATTTTTTCAAATGTGTTTTTTTTTTTTTTTCATACGAACATTTTTTTTACGATTGTCATTTCTTTAAAACGGTAATTTTCTAAGCAATAGTTTTTTTAACAGTAATTTTTCTAATTGTCATTAAAGTTCGCTACTATTCTGCACCTTGCTATAGAAATAATTGCAATTTTTATGAAGAAGTAAAAATAACTACTAATTAATTATAATCACAAGCAATCATGAGAAAATAAAGAAAAAAAGAAAAAGAAAAAGAAGGGAATGAGAGAGCCCAAAATAAATATTAAAATATGCATATATAAATAATGTAGCTCCACACGTAGAATTACACTATTCACAAATCAAAGACAATTTTGTTTTGCATTTTTAGTAGATAATGAAATATAAGACTTTTTTTTTTTTATAATTTTGCTTAACTATTATAGCTAAAAGTGAGAGATGCATAATCTATTGGGAATGCTTTCTAAAGGAGATATAAGAATGACACTAAATACATTTTTAATTTATTAGATACAAAAAATAAAATAAAATAAACTAATTAATAAAACTCATAGATACTCTTAAAGTTTTTATTTTAATTTATTTTAGGTATTTAAGAGGATTGTAATTCAAATTTGAACCATTTAATCTAAAAATAGTATTTAGGTTTTAAGAAATTTATAATATAATTGAAAACCATGAAATATAGAAGTATATGCAAGAATTGGCCAAAATGTCTAATAAATGAGGAAATGTTTGCTACTAAAAGATCATGTAGCTTCTTATAAATGTTTGGTTTTATTTTTCTATACATTTTTTGTTTATCTCTATGTATGAAATGTATAAATTCACATTGAATATACGAGACTCACGTATAAGTTCCACAAATTCAAATAATAAATTTAAAAAATAAATGAACAAAAAATATATTGAAAAAATAAAATCAAACATTTTTCATGACTTATTTTCATCCTTATGATAATAAAAATGCGAGAATTATATGGTTTGGATAAATGTTAATTTAATAAATGTTTTTTTTTTTTTGGATCTAATTTAAAGAAAAGTTTTGTCCAAAATAATTATGAACGGTAAAAAAAAAATCCTCTTTACGTCTAGTCTACTGTCGATTTTTTATTTTTATTTTTAATAAGAATTGCATTAAACAAAGTTGATATGCAAAATGAGTGAAAGCTGCACAGGCTCCCTGACAACACTTTTGAGAAATTAAAAATGAGACAGTAATTAAAAATTACTTCACATGAGTTTCCCAATAAATTCCGCAAGGACGTTAGAAATGTCCCACAGTCTCCAATATTCTATTCTTTTAAGAAAAGTTCCATTTAAATTTCACGGAAATTCCTTCAATTCCCTCGAGATTTTCTTTGATGTGTGACAAATCATAAAACTGATTAATAATAGCTGACCAACGAAGGGGTTGAGATCCTACGTAATACTTAAGGATATGGTATGAATTGCAATATTTTTTTAATTTGAACTTTTCATTTAAAATGAACGGTTCAAAATTTGTGATATCATCTAATGGTAGCTTAAACTGATACTCTGTTTGCCCTTACCTCAACTATGACCATTGTAGTTCTACCCTCGTTGCCACCTTCACTGCGCACTGCTTCTACCCTACTGCCAATCTATCGCAACCATCACCAAAGGCTCTCCTCTCGTTGTATAGAAAAAGGCCGGGTGGTCTAGCTTGGCTGCTTTGGGTTCACTCCTAAAGATTGGGTTGGGGTCTATTGTAAGTGGGAAAGACTTACTCCCTCTTGGGTTGATAAGTTGTTAGTTGTTAGTTGATTCATGTTTTCTTAACAGTAAATGAATTCTTTGTTTCAATGTACTTAAAAAAAGAAAAAAAAAAAGAAAAAAAAGAAAAAAAAAAAGAAGAAGATTGAATGTTTTTACAATGAGAGAGGAAAAAGATTTTGATGGTTGTGGTAGACAATAATGGCGATAGGGATAGTAGTAATGGTAGTTATGGTGAAAATAAGGGTCGGCAATTGAAAACAAAGAAATTTTTTTGATTTCAACCACTTATTTATGGGGTGTTAAATTTTGAGTCATTTATTTAAAATAAAATGTACAAATTAAAGTTATTCCACTAAATAATATATCATCCCAAACCAAGAAATACTCCAATATTTTATGCTATTTTATTCGTGATCTGAGGTGTTTGATTGCAAAATTTTTATGGTAAGACTTTTTTAAAAAAAATGGAAACAATGCTAGATATTATATTTTATTATGGAATTATTTCATCATATTAATATGACAATTCTAATCCTCCTTTGAATAATTTTTATTAAAACAAAAATTTAATAATTAATTAAAACTATGGGTTGAATATCGTATAGTTGCGAAATAAAAATTGGCCCGCCCGCGGAGCCCACATTGATCTATCCCTCGTCCTGGTTAACCTTAGTGAAGAAGGAAGCGGCAACGACGAAGAAGCAAGTTGTTGAAAAGGACCCGAAATTCAAAAACCCAAATAATAATAATAATAATAATGGTACACTCACAGAATTGGAACTGTATTCGGGCTCACAATTAACAAGTGTCCGTTTGCTGTTTGGATTGGTGACGAACTTTTTCCGAGTTGGAACTCTTGTGGAAATCGTAGTTCCACAGCGCTGGAATTTGAATTCCCGAGTTTGGATTCACCGAAGTGAAATTCGGGAAGCGGAGAAAGAAAATCAGATTCTCAGAGACCGTTTGGCGTTCGGTACGCGAAGCTCAGCCTGAGCAAGATGATGCTGCGTTTTCCGGACCCGATGAAGCTGAAAACTAAGAAGGTAGACTGATTTGTGGTGATTGTGAGTGTTGGTAAAAACGAATGGTTAATTAGGGTTTGTTTGAATGAATGGTTACAGATTGTGTTTGAGGAGGTGTATGCTGCGCGTGACTCGGCAACGCTTGAGCAAATGAAGGAGTTGAGCTCCAAGCGGAGAGTGATCGAGGAGTCCATCAATGAGAGCAGCTCCATTACGGATGCTATTGCGAGAGAAATGTCTGGAGGGTTGACATCTCGCCTCCAGCAGGTAAATTCTGTTCAATAGTTTGTGTACATAGTATTCGAAACATTTTCGTGTCGCTACTTGATTTTTTTGAATTGAATGCTTTTGATGGTTTTGTTGGTGTTTGCAATGACCCTGCGTTACATGATAAGCTTCCATTTTGGTTGAATGGTGTTTCGGAACCAAATCCCTTCTATTATGGTTGCATATTAATGTTACCGTATGTCCATTAAGGCCATTTTGGGAGATTCTAAAGCAATGGCGTAATGTTACCTGATGAATTTTGTCTGATTTAGTGTTGTTTATTCCATACTTGTTCGCTTGATTTGCACGCTATGACCAATCAATTAGTCTCTGGTGGAATTAAGTGGGTTGCTACTTATTGTATTTTATATATTTGTTTATTTATATTTTTAAATGCATCAGGACCTTCACAAGCTAGAAGAGTATCTGCCTTTACTGGAAAATTTGATTTTCCATACGGATTTGATTAGTAGCAACGGCCGGATGGTATGGTGGACTTCAGATCTGAAGATACGATGGACTAGTGTCTTGAGCTCATCTTCTTTCTTTAACCTTAGGGGTCCAAAATTTTATCAAATTGATAGCTTGCGGTTTGAGCTTGGAATGACCCTTTTTCTTTATGGTGCAATCCTTCGAGAGAGGGCTTTAGAAGTTTTGCCAACTGGTATGCAATAATTTTTTCACCTTATTATTGCAGTTACACTTACGCAGTTTATAGTATTTTAATTACTTCCTTTGCTTTCATTGTCATAGATTTGGTGCAATCTGCCACCTTCTTCAGAGAAGCTGCCGGAGTTTATCGTCATCTAGCTAATGAGGTTCTTCCCTCTTTATGTCCTGCATTGCCTGCAGACAGGCCACTGGAAGCTATCTCATCTGTGTCCACTGCCATGAGCCTCATATGTTTGGCAGAGGCCCAGGTTAGTTTATTCCAGTGTCACTTATTGTTTGCCTTGTTGGATATCCATCAGAGAATCATGGATGGAATTTTCTTGCACAATTTTAATAGGCAGTAACTATAAGGAAGGCTGAAGAAAAAGGCACTGCTATAGGCCTCTTGGCAAAGTTGCACCATGGTGTTATGCAGTTGCTTGATGAAGCTGATGGCATTTTAAATACAGCAACCAGAGAGTGCAGAGATATTTCATCACGCTTTGTGGTACGAATGTATATTGCACGGTTTTCTTGGCTATATTTAATTTTTGTTTGGCAGAAATTTGGTTGTGCTTTTTAGTGTCACAATTGGAGAAGTTCTTAATTAGCTTAATTTTTCAAATGGTCTTCTGCACCTGGCTCAGACAAATAAATAAATAAGATGATAAAAAAAGAATTAGCTTCCTTACCTTGTGATTAATATCCTAAGGAACTGTGGTAGAGCAGCAATGGCCAAACTAACTATAAGCCCCTTTTTTTTTTATAAGTAATAAACTGGTCTTATTAAAAGCGTAAGGCGTTCCTAAGCACACCGGAAGTATACAAGAGGACGCACCTAGCTAGAAAGCGAAAACAAAACAGCCCACAAAAAGAAAGAAACCCAACAACCCTCAACAACCAAAAACCCTCAAACTCGAAACCCACAAAGAGCACACAAAGCTACAGGAACGAAGCCCAACCAAACCCACAAAAACCAAAGCCCTAAAACCCAGATCCCACAAGGAACACTCAACGCTCCCTCTTCCCTTTGATCTTCAGACGCGCACCCTTTTCATGTCGGGATGACAGACACTCAAGGGGTAAAAAACCATCTCCCCAGACGGGCCAAAACCAACCGGCCACTTTTGAGAATGAGTCAAGCCATACGACCCGATAATCACCTCCTTTTCAGCTAGGAGGCTGTTGAAGATCGGATGTAGACCCATGACCCAAAGAGCGCTCAAAACCCACATCCAACCAAGGAAGACTCCAGAACAAGACCAGAGGAGGTCGGGACAGAAGCTGACCCAGCCACCGACATGCTGAACCTTAAGTTGCAGACGACGATGCTGAACCAAAAGCTATCACAGGATATTCCGGCTCAGAAGATGCTGGAATAGGCCCATTGAAGTGGCCTTTATAAAGAAATTGCCGATTGAGAAAATATGAGGAATATTTGGTAGTATGACCCTATGTTTTGATGTGCTTTTTGGTCCATAATGATAGGTAGTAAGAAAAAAAAACAAGACCACGTCCATAAATCAAGCATGAGCTGAAATGACAAGTGTCAAGAGAAGAAATTATAGAATGAGAAATTAATGCATTTGTGAAAATTTAGTGGCACGCTTAGGGACAAGTAGAAAAATGGTTGCCTAAGATGGGTTGGCCATGTGTAGTGTCATTAAAAAGGCACTACAAGGAAAGGCCCAAACGGTGGACTTAGGAAGTCAGAAAAGATATGCTGTCCTATGATTTAGTAGAGGGCATGGTTTAATGGTGTAATGGATGTAGCCGACAAGTGGTGGGCAATATAGTTCCCTTGGAGGTAATCGGGGATGTAGAATTAGCTATGCCTAATATATATGCGTAACGAAGACTACTTAAAATGTTTCTGATATGCCAAGTTAGTAGTGGTAGATATAGCTTTCATGTTGGTAAATCCCCCAATCAACTATCTGTTTTCCACCAAAGTCTTAACACAATTATAAAGATAGGAACTATCTGCACTGAAACTTGTAAATTTGAAGTAATTGATAGACCATATGAATGGTTGTTATTATATAGATATCCTAGATTTGAATTCTCTGGGTGCTGTTCTTTTGATTTAGCAAGAAAGAGAGCAAGTACATTGAGTCTTGGACAAAATAGTTGATGTTTATGAATTGAATGAGCCAGAACAAGAAATGGTTAAGAATTATGAGAACTCAAAAGTGCTTAAACTTGAACTTTTTAATAAAAACTTTTGTTTGGATTTGTTTTGATCTGGATCTTGTGGGTTAAAATAGATTATTTCCGGTGCCATTTGGCATTCTCTTTGTCATTGTGTGTTTTCAGTTACTGACATTTATCACTTTTACCCTGAATCTGGTTACACAATTCCTAAAAACTTAGCTGAGATACTTGATTGTGTCTTTTAGTAGGATATAAGAGAACTTTGAAGGTTAACATCGGCACTTATAGAAAAAAGAAAAAAAAAAAGGTTAACATTGGCGTATGGAAGCATAAAACCATAGAAAGTAGTTGTAGGTTTTCCTATATAAGGTGTTTCTTGTCATTATTCACGAGCTTGGATCTACATTTGCTTGTGTAAGCTTGTGACAAAGTTTAGTGATTTTTTTTATCCAATTATTCACATTATTCTCATCATTCTTTTTAAGAACCAATGGAAGTTGATGGTCTTGGTATCTGTTCTAGCATGCCACAACAATCTCTAGACTGTCATTGGCAATGAATTGTCTACTTGATAAAAGTATACTCCAGTGCCATGAAATAAGTCTACAAAGTATTCTTCAAATTATCCCATTTATTTCATTTTATGAGAATGGCTGTAATGTTCAGTCTTCATTTCTTACAAGCTTGTTTATTTATTAGGTGATTTCTCCGTCTCTTTGGTACATATTTTTGCATGAATTTATTATTACTAAAAGCCCCATTTAGTTGTTGACCATATTACAAGCTCTGATCTGCACATGGGGGGATGATTTTAATATATTCAATATTTTTAGTTTTTCAGTTGTTAAGAATGTGCTGATTCTGTTTCTTGATTGCTGGACCAATACTTGAAGCCAATTAGAGGAGAGTTATATTTTTTAATTTTCAGTTTTTGAATGTGATGATTTTGTTTCTTGATTGCTGGACCCATACTTGAAGCCAATGAGAAGATAGTTTTAATCATCCATATGAAAGTAGCAGTGCTTTATTTGCATAATCTTGTTACTAAAGTAATTGGAGTAGAGTAGTCTCTTTATGCTTTTCAGACAGTAACTTTTTGGCTTTGATGGTGGAATTCACATGGTCTTGAATTTAGAGCAAACAAACACATTAGAGAACCTTATACATAGACAGCAATATGTGTGATCTTTCTCGTCATATGGATGCTGAGACTATGTATTATATTTTTCACTATCTAGTTGATAGATTCTTATGGATACTCTTTCTGTTCTGTGCAGGAATTTATAATGTCTTGCAAATCTATACATGAGTTAAGAAGTCAAAAATATCTTGCTGAAGGTCTGAAGATTGCTGGCCAAGTTGGGGTTGCAGTTGGAGTTCTTGGTCAAGCACTGATCAATGCCAAAAAAAAGACGCCAGGGGAAGAATTATGGAAATCAGTGTTCAGAAAGGAAATTGATGATGCTTCTGAAATGCTCAGGAAATTCGAGTATGAAAATGAATTTGTCTGGCATGAGAAGATCCCTTCCGGCGATGAGTTGCCATTACCCCAAGGTAACAAAATTGTGAGCATTATACCGTACCACCCCAAAAGATGGGAGAGAGAACTTGCTTTCAAGATATAAATGTACAGAGTAAGTGTTATACAAATGAGCAATGGTATATACCACTTTTTTATTCCAATTATCTCACAATGTTAACGTGGTAGTTTCAACCAACTTTTGATTTTTTTTTTTTAAACAAGGATTAATTCTATGGGTTGGTTGCAACTATCACGTCATCATTGTGGAATAGAAATGTGGTATGTAACATTACTCTATACACATTCCTGTCTTTGTTCCCCGATGAAACCTATCAAGTTTCTTGGCTTTCTCAGTCCTTAATAGTGGGAATTTATGGACGGTAATTTTTGTACCACAATTTCTCTTAAAACGTTTTTCTTTCGGGTCTCTGTTCATTAAGAGAGTGGCTGAGGTCTATGGCTCTGATTGGTCGTTGAGTTGTGTGGACTAAGACTATGCAAATTGCAACTGTTGATGTATTATGGTTTGAAGAATAGAATCTGTTAAAATGGTATGACAGATGATGAAACCATCATTGGCTATTAGAATTTAGAATGGATTTCCCACTGGGGAGTTCTACAAGCTCGTTTGTTAATGTATTTTAGATGGTACTTTTTGTTTTTAGTTTGAAAAATTGTTCTAATCATATATATAATAGAGGAATCACTAAAAAGATTGCATAACATTCAGACAAGTGGCATCTTAAAATGCTTCCAAGTGTTCGTTTTAAGTTAAACGGTGAGTTTAAGTTTGTGTTAAAAAGTGATAATAAATTCAATCCCTATTTGCTTGCTAAATAAAAATTGATTCCCTATTTTTTCTCTAAAAAAAAAAAAAAAGGGGAACCCTAGTTTAGTGCCATGTTAGTGCCATGAGTGAAACGTTGTAGTTAGTTTCCTCCCAAAAAAACCGTTTCTATATATTGAGAAAAAACAAACAACCGCTGCTATACGTACATTGGAAAAAAAGCAAACAACCCTAGCTAAGCTTGCTACAGGTTTTAACGTGAGTTTAAGTTTGTGTTAAAAAGTGATAATAAATTCAATCCCTATTTGCTGGCTAAATAAAAATTGATTCCCTATTTTTTTCTCTGAAAAAAAATAAAAATGGAACCCTATTTTAGTGTTATGTTGGTGCCATGAGTGAAACGTTGTAGTTAGTTTCCTCCTAAAAAAACCGTTTCTATATATTGAGAAAAAACGAACAACCGCTGTTATACGTACATTGGAAAAAAAGCAAACAACCCTAGCTAAGCCTGCTACAGGTTTTAACCATACTAGAATTCACTACTTGCATTCAAAAGGGTTCCCCATTAATACCATTTGATAAACTATTGGTTGTATTACCCCTAAAGAGGTAACAAACTTTCCTCTTCTCTCTACATGTTATATGTTTGTGCTGTCTTTATACGTGAAATAACATAGTTTTAGAGGGCCTTTGACAATTTTACATGAATTATGTAATCCCCTACGGTACAAAATCACAGGTTAGTTTTAAAATTTGCACTCATTGATGTATATAGTGCTGTTATTAAATTTACTCGGGAGCAATGACACTCAAGAAAATAATAGAGTGCTGAAGTAAAGATTTTTTATTTTATTTTTTATTTTTTATTTTGTATGAGGCACTTTGTTTTTGTTTTGTTTTTTTTTTATTGTTCTATTGAGGTTGAATTTAACGTTAATTCAGTCTAGGGTTTCTATTTAATCCAAAATTTGGTTGCATTAACATATATATTTTTTTTTATGTAAACATTTTTCTGTGACTGTAAATTCTTTTCTTTTTTCTTTAATGTTTGTTTATGGAGAAAGTTTTTTTTGACTTAGACATCTATCTGAATTTGGGTTTGGGTTCAGATCTGAATTTATCTTTGTTTTGTTTGTAAAATATTTGGTTGGGGGTTATTTATTTGAATGTTTTCTCTTCTTTTTTTTATTCATTTGTGTGATTTGTCACATTTGTATGTATTTTTTGTAAGTACTTTTTATACTTTTAAAAGCAAAAGAAAGGAAAAAATTTATTGGATTATTATGCAGCAAATGAACATAAATACTTTCGAAACACCAAAAGAGATGTTGAGTGAAATATATATATATATATATATATATTTTATATATATATTCTGCTTATTTTGCTTTGCATTTTGTTAATGTTCAAAATTATATTAGTTTTATTTATATTGAAATATAATAGGTACCACACCAACAATATCAAAGATTCAGAGTGCGTTTGAGATTGCGATTTCGTAGACAATAAGTGCGATTTTAAACTAAATCGCAGAATATAGATTGTTTGGGAACTGTGTTTTTAAAAATTACGATTTGAAAACACAGAAAATCTGCTATTTTAAATCGCAGATAAGATGATGCTTTTTTGAAAACGCGGAATTTTAAAGGTAAATTCGCGATTTTAAAGGCTAAACTGCGATTTTGCCAAACGCTTAACTGGTTTTTAAAAATCACTTTTTTCAAATCGCACATTTTAAAATCGTTATTTTAAATCGCACTTTTTGAAATCGTAAACCCTAACGGACCCTCAAACTAATTATCTACTAATACTAATATTTTGTTTTGTATCCATAATAAATTGTCTACTAATACTTTGATAATCAAAATTCAGGTTTTATTCTTGCTATTTATTTAGTTTAAAACTACACCTATGTAAACAATGATTTTAACATGTTTTATGAGACTTTTTTTCCAATTGGTATAATTTACTCAGATTTTTAAGCATTAAATGTCGAGTAAAAGATTTTGATATATTTTGTATTATAAAAAAATAATAAAAATATAAAATATAAAATATAATCTTTCAATTTTGCTATGTATTTTTTTTGAAAGTTCAAAATTTTTTATTTGTATTGGAAGGGAAATCAACTCATAAAAGCATCAGTTATTTTTTCCACAAAAAAAAAAAAAAAAAAAAAAAAAAAAAAAAAAACTGAACTTTATTTTGGTGTTAAACATGTGGTAACCAACTCTTAAAAGCATCAGTTATTTTTTCCTACAAACTAATTAAAACTAAAACGTAGTGTTTACTGCACTCTCAAAATCACAACCCTTTACAAAATCGTTCTCTGTACAAAATTCAAAATTATCTACTGCCCCTTGGAGTTCGTCTTCAAATCTGATTAATCAAAAGGTTTTCTCTATGTAGATTTGTGGGGATCATAAGTATTTTATTAGAGTATATATATATATTTATTTACGATTATATGATTTTATTTTTTTATTTTTTTTCTTCTGAGTTTTGTAGTTGTATTTCGTTGAACCATGTGTAGTTAATTAATATACAAAATTCATTGTTCTTTGTTGTTGTTGAGCATGAGGTTTTACAAAGAGTTCTCTTTGGCTGCTGAGAAGACACAGGAAAACTGGAAAAGAAAAGAAAATAGTAGTATAGAAAAAGAAAGAAAACTAATTTGACCCAAGTAATTTTCAAATGCAAAAAATTTGTTCTTGGCTTTCTTTTTTCATTGAAAGTATATGTTTGGGTCAAGTTGCCTTTTTCTTTTTCTTTTTTTTCTTTTTTTTCTTTTTTTTTTTTCCCTCTTCTTCTTACTGCAAGACAAAGCTTTTCTTTATTTGTTTTCCGAGTTGTATCGGTTCTTGATTAAATTTTATATTGCAAGTATTTTTTTTATAAAGTGCAACGGTTTTCACTTTTCAATGGGATCTTTTAATTTAGGTAACTTTGAGGGTGAGTATGGAGATGGATGTGGAAGAAGTGGAACATAAAGAAGTGCCAAAATGTGAATCTTGTTAGAAAATATAAACGAAAGAAGAAAAACGAAATACTCCTAAGGCGCGTTACAACGTCGCTTTCCTTAAAAAATTATTTGCCCCCACCAGAAAGGTATGCAAAGAAGGTTACAGCAAATATTTCTCAAGGATACAATGAAACCCAGAAACCTCTGTTTGTTTAATCTCGTTTTGCACTAACGAAAAATTAAAACCCGACACTTTCAGATTTTTCTATTATATCAAGAGACAGACAGAAACTTTTTAATTTTAAATACAGAAGGTATTAGAAAAAGCATTAAAGATAAAAGAAATTTTTATTATTTCTTTTTTTAAATACTGTACAGCAGTTATTTTTGTATATTTATGATAACTGGACAGCAGTTACTTCTGTATAATATTGAAATAACTGCTAATCCAACCGTCCATAACTGCTTAAGTAACAGTCATAAACTGCTGTTTTAACAGACACTTAAATCTGACCATTAGATCAAATAACTGTCTATGATTGATTAATAATAACCATTAAATCGTTATTAATTAATCTCAACCATTAGATCAAATGTGATTTGACCTTACAGTTTATTTATTTGATTGTCCAGTAAATCCAACCACTGGATTTACCTAAGAAGCATCCTATGGTTTAGATTAAACCACTAGATCGATTGATTAGGACCATCCAAAATCGAAAGGTCATGATTAGATCGCTCCGATGCTTTGTGCCAAGTGCGCTATCAAAGCGCCACTAACGCCTTACAGCCCACTGCCACACGCGCATGCGTGTACGTCCGGTGCTTTGCACCGTACTAGAGTATACACCTAAGCATTACTTAAAATGCTGAAAGTGTGTTGGTCCTTATAAATGCCAACTTCAGTTTCTCTTTTTTCCACGTAGGACTATCTTCATTTAATGCTCTTTAACACCTTCATTTTAAATCATTCCCAATACACAAAATAAATATATATACATATTAATTTTGAAAATACTTTAACAAATCTGAGGCTGTCCGTTTTAATTTTTTTTTCTTCCTTATTTGATGTTATAATTTATATACAAAAAATGTAGTTATTTTATATTATAGGAGTATAAAATTACAACCCTTTATAAAATCGTTCTCTGTACAAAATTCAAAACTATCTACCGCCTTTTGGAGTTCGTCTTCAAATCTGATCAACCAAAAGGTTCTCTCTCTGTAGATTATATTATAGGAGTATTTTTCCAATTTCTATTTATTGTCCGGTTTCATATTTTGTCCTTATTTTCTGTTCTAATTTATATATTATTTTTATTTTTGTTCTAAGGTATTTTTTTTTTAACGTTATATATGCAAAGAATTGTCGAGAAAAAGAATCTCTATTAGACATAACTTCTTTCTATACCCATGAGGCCTTGAATTTTATTGTAATTGGAGAAAATATACAATAAAGGAAAAATAAAATTATTTTTAGACTATATGAGTATTTTCATTTTTTTTTTTCGTTTGTCATCTGTTTTCATTTTTTGTACTTATTTATGTTCTAATTTAAATATTATTGCTTATTTTGTGCTAAAAGTATTTTCTTTTATGATATATATGTGAACGACGGTGGTCGGAAAATAAAAAATAAAAAAAAATCTCATTTTGTCGGGACTTCTTTCTATACCTCTTAGTTTCATTGAAACCGAGAAAAATATACAAAAAAATACAAATCTTATGTTTCAATTTTTTGTCAATTTTTGTTCTAAATGTAGTTTCTTATATATATATATACTTCTAGAATGTTGTATGAGTTACACATCATTTCATATTGCCCTCGATTTTAAAGGTAATAAGAAAACAATATTTATAAAAATGACGATAAAATATTTGGCTTCATGTTTGATGGTTTATAAATTGTTAATTATTCATTATTTGATTATGGTGAGAGTATGATTTTCTTTAGTTTAAAGATGTTAATTGTTAACAAATTTTCTTTTGGATTTATTTTGTAAATATTGAATACAAGTTATAGCAATGATGTGAGTACACTATTTTATTCTTTGTTTTTGTGAATTCATATATTATGTAAAAGGTCTCTTGAATTAACGTTTATAAAAGTTGAATAATGTGATTACTTATAAAAAAAAAATTGAATACAATATACATTTACGTATTTTTAATCTTATTCCTAAAATTTTATTTTATTTTTTAAATTAAATGTAAGATTCTATTTTGTTATGCAGTTTTAATTAATAAAAACCCGCGCATGATGCGGGTTATATGCTGGTGTAACATAAAGGTGAAAATAGTTTTATGTGTTTTGAATTTTGGGTTATTTGTTAATGTTTTGTTTTGAAAAGAGAAAAAGAAAAAATGTTATCAAATGGAGCCTTTTGTTTTTGACCTTTTTAAAATTCTTTTATATAGTAAAATATATTTTTCTATTTAACACATTAAAAAGATTCTTACAATTGAACTTTGTTTTCATAAGATTTACGGTGACAAGTGATATTGATATTTCTTAGATGGTTCCTTCCTTTTGAATTTCCCAATATTGAATCAATTCCATTTTCAGCCATCACAATCTATATCAATTGTATGGATACAAGCCCATCGCAGGCCCATTCGAGGTATAACAAAACTGCCATGATCTAAGAGCATTCACAGTGGGTTATGTATAACCCACTCTGAATCTATAATAGCTAACAGGACTCAAAAAATGATGCTCCATCAGATTACCCATCTGCACGCTAGGATAGATTGAGGCTGCATTGGTGAACAGTACGACGCTACCTGTAGCGTTATACTGTTCATCCATCTATCCTTTTTTTTATTGTTTATTTCCGGCGCCAAGTTGCTTCTTTTTCTTTCTCTTTTTTTTTTTTTTCCTTTTCCCTCTGCCTTTTCCTTGCCCTCTCTTCTCTCCCGCTCTTCTCTCGTCTCTGCGTCTTTTCCCTCTCTTCTCTCCTTTTCCCTTTGCCTTTTCCCTCTTCTCTCCTTTTCCCTTTGCCTTTTCCCTCTCTTCTCTCGTCTCTACGTCTCTCTGTCTCTCAAGGTCTGCTCTTTCCCTCATCTTCTCTCTATCTCTCAAGGTCCTCTCTCTCTCTCTCTCTCTCTCTCTCTCTCTCTCTCTCTCATTATGGCCTCTCTTCTCTGTTTTCATTCAAGACTCGTGATAAATGTTTTCTTTTTTAAGATTAGTCCATTTCTTTTTTGGCTTATTTTTGATCTATTTACCAACAAGCATATAATTTTTATTCTGGGTACTACTTCGATGCTTATTTGCTTTGCTGAGGAAATGTGATGGAAAATAACAGAAATGTTGCGTATGAATTTTAGTTTCATTGCGAATAAATGATGGTATATTAATGGTCGATACAAAGAGATCAAAGAGGCCTGTTATCTGTTTGATAGTATGTCATAGAGAATTTTGTGAAAAAGAGAGCTGAGTATGAAAAATATTGGCCTGTTTATTTGCTAAAGATTATGCCCATCTGGGTGCAATTTTTTTTTTTGGTTGAAACACAAGCAAGTATAAGCAGAGTGGGTGTTCTGCTTTTCTATCTTTGCCTCTGTTTTTCATTTTAATTAACAACTTTTTTTTTTTTTTACTTGAAAGGGAGTTTATAGTTTATATAATTGGTTTTACGTTTGTTTATTTGTTAATTTTCTGTCAGTTGGCTTGTGTGCTTGTTATTTCTCTTTGGAATACATTCTGAATATATATTTCGATTTTTGATCTGGTGATGTATTGCTTATTGTCACAGTTTCTTGAGAATTTTTCCTTTTAATGCAACAAAGGTATAAAAAGTTAGTTGGGAGTTGGTTGGTAAAGTAAAATGATAAAAAGTAGGAAAGAGAAAAATAATAAAATAAGAATATAGAGTTAAGAATAGATAATCTGATGGAGAATGTCTTTTAAAACTCGTTAGCTAAACTAGATAAAGTGTGTTTTGGTTAGTTATAATAGATTGAAATTTACACGATCTATTGTGAATGCTCTAAGTAACAGATGCACTCTTATAGCTTGAAAAATATCCCTTCCATCCACACGTAGCCACAACGCCTATTTTGCATGTTTATGCTCTCTCTCTCTCTCTCTCTCTCTCTCTCTCTCTCACACACACACACACACACACAATGCTCCATCCGTTGGGATAAAGAAAAATGTTCTTGGAAAAATAGGAATGTCAAAGCAACTCTAATTGGGGTCCCTGCAATTCCAAACATTCAAAAGTTAACAATTTGGATTTAGTCATATGAGCCTTAAAATAATAATAATAATAATATAAGTAAATGAGTGACTGAACCACTCGCTCACTCGGGATAAGGTGGTATCCTCCCACTCCCGGCGTTCGAACCTTCAGATATGGTTGCATAGCCTCCTAACTATCGATGGTAGTGCAATCACTTCCGAAGAGTATTTGGGAGTGACCAACCATCATTTTTCTTGAATGGTGGTTGGCCAATCCTATGAAAATTACCTCTCATAATGTAAAATAATAATTGATCATTGGTCTTTTATCCCCTTACTCTTTTTTTTTTATTATTATTATTTTAAAAGTCCTATGTGGCTAAATTTAGACCGTTCCTTTTGAATGAACGGTTTAAATGGTTTAGATCTTTGAAATTGCAAGAAACCTTGTTCCCCGTTGTTGCCCTTTTGATTTAGTGGGTCAGCAACTTAATAAAAAATAAAAAAAATAAAAAAACAAAAAAAAACTAGTGGGTCAGCATGTTCCATGTGGCAAAATCAAAATCTACTTAAGTAAACAAAAAATTGGGTTTGCACGGCGAGGAATCTTGGGTGGAAGATTTCCCAAAGACGCTTTCACTCTCGTTCGCGGGAAGACTCAGACGATTAACTACCATGGCCATTGTTCAGTGCAACTGTGTTCACCGCTTGTGCAATCCATGTAGAACCAGAAAACCACCCTTATCCCCAGTTTCACACACCCATTTCATCTCAACTGTGAGCATTCCGAGTTGCGCAAGTTCCAAGACATTGAAGCTATCTACCCCAAGGTCCCTCTCCCTTTCTTCTCTTATATGCTCGTGTAGCTTTAAACTTTATTCTGAGAGCTGTAGAGCAGTGACACTTAATTGCAGGCTGAGTAGGGCTGTTTCTGCTGTGGTTTCTGAAGAGAACGCAGTTGGGTCGAGTTCTTCTGGCACTGGAGTGTTCAAACTCACTTACTTGGAGGTGGGTTTGGCTTTCTTGATCTGGGTCTTCCATAAATTTGCTTCATTTAGAGGTTCTGTTAACATATACATGTAGATTTTTTTTTTCCTGTTTAGGGGAATAGTTGGTTGTGGGATGTTGCCGGGTTGAAAATACTGGTAGATCCAATCTTGGTGGGTAATTTGGATTTTGGAATTCCCTGGCTTTATGATGCTGCCAAGAAGGTTTTGAAGAATTTCCAGGTATTTTTTTTAGTAGTTATTACCTGGTGTGTGCCTTCGGTTATGTATATGTTGTCCTCTTTTCTGTTTGTAGAATTGTTGTGGGCATTGATGAACTTGTTCTTATCGGTATGCAACTTAGTGCAGCTTAGTGATCTTCCTGAAATCGATTGCTTACTGATTACACAAAGCCTTGATGATCACTGCCATTTGAAGACCTTGAAGCCGCTCTCTGGAAAGTCCCCAAATCTTAGAGTCATAGCAACTCCCAATGCTAAGCCACTGCTGGATCCTCTTTTTAGAAATGTATGTATATTTCCGATCTTGGTCTTTTTGCCAACTGAATGCTCATATTTTGTTTAATTTTTGTATGAAGAATTGAACATTCTTTGTAGATGCCCTAAGAGATATTAGCACATGGACATTGGCTTATTCTAGGTTATATTGGTCATCTTTTATATTGGAAGTTGTTGAACTTGGCTTTTTTCTAGCCTGTTGTGATGGTGTTTCTTGAACTCTACCCTTCTTTACCGACAGTGTGATATGCAGAGTTAGGCTTACTGCTATTGTTGAGGTTTCATTGCTCTGTTCTTGTAGCTGACCCAGTAGCATTGGGATATTGAAACAAAGCTAATGTTCCCTGTGGCAGTATTTTGGTTTGTTTCTTGATTTAATTTTCATGTTAAAGATGAAGACCCTGAAAACTTTCAAGGTCCATTCTCTTTCATCGTCCTCCAAATTGTTTCCAGCGATTTTCACAGGAAACTTAGCCAATGAAAGTCAAAAGTGATTAGGATATTTTGATTTTAAGCATAGTGACTGACTGTAGTTTCTATGCCATAGAATATCCTTCCTGATGGTAAATGGAAAGATCTCTTGTTACCATGCCAGTGAATTTTGGACATCAGGATAGGGAGAACAAATTTTTACCAAGCAAATACATTTACCAGCTCCCATTTAGAAAGCCCATCGGAGTTTCGAGAGACTGATATTTATTGGTACTCTTAAGGCATGATAATTGCATGGTATTGATAAGGTACTCAACCATTATTTTTTGATGCATATGTGCATGCACTTGCCTGCTCAACTTGTGTGCCTGTGCCTTCTCTTCCCAAGTGAGGCAGAGGTTAGGTGTGTTTCTTGATTTGGTTTCAGATGCCATCTTTTGCGATTAATATGCAACAATAACCAGAGTCGTACCTTGTTGCCCAACATTTTCAGTTCTTCCCTTGGATATATGATTGTGTTTCTTACGGAGATGATGGTTATACTTGTGGTCTTTGGTTTTTGTCTGTACTCGAGTTCCTTCTCCTCCTCCAATCAGAAGTCATCTTCCAGTTTGCTAATCACACGACACTTAGATGGTGGACCAAATTTTGTACAAATGCTATACCAAAATTGTTTTTACACCATAGTCACTGACTAACTTAACATTGACTATGATTATTTCGACATTGTCTGAATGTGAATTTAGATTTAATACGTTGTACTAAAATATGAGATAACATTCCTATCATACATGCTCCTGTGTAGATCCATCAAAGCATTTCCATTTCAATTCCAAACTTAGTTTCAGAATTTTTCAGGTCACATACCTAGAACCTGGTCAGAGCTCTGTCATTGAAGCAAGAAATGGTTCTGAAGTCAGAGTTCAGGCCACTGCAGGACCAGTTTTAGGTCCTCCGTGGCAGCGACCTGAGAATGGGTAAAGTTTATCATACTTTAGTTTGCCACTGTGAATGCAAATGTTACACCTTCTGGATTTGATTTCAAAGAAATTGTAACTTCTTTATATGAATGCCCTTTCCTCTAATATGGTTTCTAACCTTAACTATGTGGATCTTTTACTAGAAGTATGTTTCTTTTGGTGTACTTCGTGGCCAGGTATCTTGTCAAGTCTCTGCAGGGCCAACTGACTCTTTACTACGAACCCCACTGTGTATACGACAAGAATTTTCTGGAAAAGGAAAGGGCTGACATTGTCATCACACCAGTCATAAAGCAGCTTTTGCCCAAATTTACTTTGGTTTCAGGACAAGAAGAAGCAGTTCAACTTGCAAGGGTGCTGCATGCCAAGTACACAATAATTGCCTAAACTTTGGTGGCAGCTATAAAATCATAATTTTTTAGTAGTTAACCGTTTTTATTGGCTTTTTTTTTTTTTCTTTCCTTATTTTTTAGGTTCATTGTGGCAATGAAAAATGGGGACCTCGATAGCAAAGGGCCTCTTGCTAGTATAATTCAATCTGAGGGAACAATAGAATCATTTAAGGTCTGCATTCTCTTACTCACAGGCATCATTTCTTTTTTCCAAACATACTTGTATATCATATGGAAGATCACAGAGATCCATCCTTTTTTTTTTTTGGAGGGGGGGAGGGAAGCGAGTGTGGTTTTATGAATGACTTCCCAAGTGATTGATAAGCTTGCCAAGTTGGTGAAAGTTGAGAGTTAATGCCATTTTTCAGAGTTTCAAAGTTGTATTTGCCCAAATTTCTATTCAATTCTGGACTTCCTGTTTTACTCGTGTGAGTCCTTTTCAGGAGACAATAAGAACTACTGAAAGTATGCTTTATTTCAGATAACATTTTTGTGATATTATTTTAGAAATGGTTGGACTGTTTTCTTCTCAGGGTTTATATAAGCATTCATTATGCACGATTTTTATAAGACCCTGAGGCCATTATGTTGTAAGCTAAGAGAGACCTTGTGCATCCCTATGACTTAAATTTGATACCTCTATTAGACTTTATTTAAACCACACAAATATACAAAACCTTCAAGCCCCTGAAGTTCCAAGTTTCAAGATGAGACTCAATAAAAGAATTGCCTAGAGTTTTGGAGCTAATGCAATAGAGACAAACGTGTTGTTTGTTGTGCGGGGGGGGGGGGGGGGGGTGTACACATTAGGTTTTGTAGTATAAACCATGTGTAATTTGAATCTTCTATGGTGGATGAGTTTCTTGGGTTTGATTGCTTCAGAGTGGTTTTACTTTTGAAGAATTCTTCAAAGGTTTTCACTTGGTCACCAAAATTTGCATGTTTGATTTATTTTGTGCTTTGATTAATTTTGGTGACATTGTGTATGTTAATTAATTTTTAACTTGCTGATATTTGTTGTGATTGGTTGAGAACACCTATTCAACCTCCCTCTATGTGTTGTTTTGGGTCTTTGGGCGTAATTTCAAATATGTTTAAAATCAGCTTTAATATTACTTACCAAAAAAATTCAGCCACATAATTTGATTATTGCAGCAATTTCTCTCCTAAAATTGTGTTTTGCACTGTTAAGATATGTTTGTCCTGCAAATGTGACAGGTAACTGAGAATTTAACTGGTTATTAATGCAGGAGCTATTGTCAAAGGAACTACCAGATGCTCAGGTATTAGTGCCTACTCCTGGTGTACCGCTAGAAATCCTAGCACCTTCAAATCTTCCTTAGGGCGTCTTTATATGTTTTTGGTATAAATGAAACTACTCTTTATTCAGAGTATATACACACCAAATCGTTTGTCTTCTTTTTTTTAGCATGCACATAGTTTGTCTATTGTCAAGTACTATAACCTATCCAAATAAAAGAATACTAAGGTTAGTAATCCTCTGATCTGTAGTCACTCACATGATGCTTGATATTTCATATAAGTGGAATTGTCCCTGGGAACTTGAAATGGAGAGGATTCTTTTCATGGCCCAGATTAAATTTATATATATATATGTTTTTATGTCATTACAAAATTTTAAATGACATGGCACCATGTATACTGTTGAGTACAACAAAACAAAATTTTGACCATGAAATGAATCCTCATCATTTCAGGCAATCCATAGAATTTCCAATAGTAAATCACTTCATCCATTGAGGCACTTGATAGCTACAGAAATTACCAGTTAAAATTAAATTCTGCCAAATATACAGCACACAGAAAGGGTATAAGGATAACAAGGGTTCTGCCAAATATAACGCCATTGAAGTGTTATCCAATTTCACGGTTGGATGTTGTTTTACTCTCAAAAGTACAATGTACATGTGATGCTTTACTACTGTTGCATTAAGATGAAGTGAAATAAAAGAATGTGAAGGCACATAGAACATCTTCAGGCTGCAACCTCCATCTGGTAAAGGTGGCCCTTTGTATCTTTATCAAATGACTAACCTTGGGGTAATTTCAAATAATAGTGTCTAACACAGAATATTTAATTGAAATACGAGGTAAATGATGGAAATAGTTCGAACTCAAGACATCTATTATGAAATTATGTTAAATTATCACTTATCCCAAAAGCTTAAGCTGATAAAAAATAATTGAGTTAATCATTTAATTAATATTCAAACACTTGGGATATCTTGATATTAATAGCTAGAAATGAAAACAATATCTAAAAATATTGTTCAGAACAAATTTAGACAGAAAAATATGATATATTGCGAAATATCGGCCAAATAACAATGGAAATAAGTTAACAATGAGCAATAATATATATTATATGTCTTAAAGGCGCCAGTTGAAAACTAGAATTTAATTATTGTTGTTATTGCTCGTTAGAACAAGCAACGGCTTACTTGCTCGCTTTAGTTTGAGATTAGAGAGAATGATAGTTGATCACTGATAGGTGCTACGGTAGAGTCCTCGCTTTTCTGAGCTCACTTCGTATACTTACTCTTAGGTTCAAGTTGTTGTTGACTTATTTGGATGGTTCATCCCAATTTAGAGACCAAGTCCCCCAAATGCTTTTGGTAAGCAGATTTACTCCCACAATTTTGGGGTGAAATTCATCATTTTTCATGCGCATGGCTTTTCCCTTCTTTTGCCACTACTTTGATTAGGGTTGTTCGTCCAACTTAAGAAAAAACTTTTTCTTTCCACCCCTCAATTTTTTAGAGGACCCTCTCTTTAATGTCATTGAAAGCCAGTATTTTATAACGATAGATAGACATGGAAAGTCCAAAATGGGAGTTTTGATTAAAGGAGTGCAAGACTTTTAGGGTGCTAAGATCCAAAGTCGAGAGGGAAACAACTCAAATCGTACGCTAAGGTCCCTAAGCAATCACTTGGTGAAAAAGAAAGTGATCGAGCACTAATATATATATATCAACTAACCTTTGGAATTAGTTGATATATACTAAATTTAAAACCTTGTGTATTAATGTAAATCATTTCTACGCATTTATACATTAAAACTAGTACAACTATATATATATATATATATATATATATATATATATATATATATATATATATATATTTCTTAGGCTTAAAAATTAGGTTTAACCCCTTTCAAAATTAAATTTGGCTCCTTATTCATACTCTAGCCCCTTAGATGAGAAATCCTAGTATCCTCCATGTATTAGGGTCTAGATTATAAAAGTTCAAAACTATATGATGGATATTAACAAAATCAAAGTTTCAAATTTTAATTTGAAATTAGGATCAAACATTACAACTCCGTTAAGTAATTACTCCTATAATTATTATTATTAATTTATTTATTTTTTAACTTTTTAAGATCATATTTTCACCTTTACAAATGAACTGTGCAATTTTAACGAATGTCATGAGTCTGTTATTGAAAGATTGTAATCATTAGGAAAAGATTTTATAAGAACGAAATTATTGACTTTACAAAACAACTAGTCGCCCCAATAGCTTCCATTTGTTACAATTAGAAGACATTTTGAGGGTGACAATCAATTTTTATGCTAAATCTTTTGAGATTGTAATAGAGAATATACGGTGATTACCTTTCATTTGTTACACAAACATTAATCCAAATAAATTACAGTAACAATAATAAATGAAATGTTAATGCTTGTGTATTTAATATCGAGTCACCTGAATTTCGATCGAGTGCAATGAGCTGTTCATATTGCATACAATACAAACAGTTTATGTGAGAGAGCACCAGGGCCGTACTCGTTCAGGTAGGAAATGGTAACTTACTCGGTTGTCCCGGTACCTGTCGAATCAGGTGGGGTCCAAATGCCTTTTCACAAAAGCTCATTCGTTGTTCATTGCACTTAAAGCAACAAAATCACGTTTTCCTTTATAAAATAAGATTAATAATAAAAAATAATAATAAAAAAAAAATTCACCACTTTGATATAGTGTTCATGAATGCATTTGGACGAGCTGGCGTCCTTTAGGGACTGAAAGACAAAATGCTTTCATCAGACTGACTTTTTCCCCAATTGGATGGCACGATGCTTAATTGGTATTTGGTAAATTTATTTTTATGTTATTTTTGTAATTTCTTAATATATACTTTTTTAGAACAGACAACAAAGATAAAAGAAGATGATCAATGTATTTGAACGAGTGGGCGTCTAGAGACAGAATGATCATGGTTCAAAGCTTTCTTTCTCCTATAAAATTAGGATCAGAAAGTGCAGAAACAGTATTGGTCAAATGCTATCAGCTTCCTCTCCGGATTGGGAGCCTGCTGAATTGAATTCCTAGAAAATCAATTTATTTGAAGCACCAATAATGGGCTCGATTCTAGCCTCCTAGCTAGCTAGAGGTCGAAGTGATTTTAGGGTTTATATTTGTACGTGCTAATATTTTGATTATTCAGGAATGTACTTGGACGACTTGGTGGCCTTCAGGGGACTGAATTTTGGTTTTAAATATTACTCTCAACCTATATATATTAATTCGTCAGCCATGATCGATGAAACAAAATTATCCTAAGTGTCGATAGATATTGGGATCGATCCTCGTGATTGTGGATGCTTACTCCCCATTCTTTTATTCAAGGATGACTTTGAACGAGTTGTAATCCTTTCGGTTTAGGGGATCGGACTGACTCAGTCCTATATTGAAAATGCATGTCGCCCGCCATGGACGTCTCGTGGAAGAAGACAATATATATATATATATATATATATATATATATACTGTTTTGGATCTGTAAAATAATATTATCTGAATTATCTATTTCGAATATTTGCCAAAGATATATATATATTTATCAAGTTATAAAAAGCTTGGCAAGCCATGACAATTAAGGAACCTGAAGTACTCCTATATATGATTCATGAAAGTCAATTGACTGATCAATTAAGCAGCAAAAATTCCATTTCCTTTGGATTTTTAAGTATTTCTATTTTGATGAGGAAGGATGGGCACATAATTAATGAGATTATTAATTAGATTACTCGTAACAATTCTAACAAAGTAAACCTAAAGGAAAATTAATTGAGTCAACTTAAGCCGTACTTAGCTCTTTATAGTTTATTAGCCCATTTTAGATCATTTCAAAACCAGAAGTTGGCGTGGAGAATGGAGATTCCGCCGCCCCCCATTTTCATGCTTCAATGTAACAGTAATCCACTTGTAACGGCTGATCTGGTAGTTAGTGAAACTAGTGGTGTCCAAGTTTCTGTGGCTCCAACTTGGCAACCTCCTTTGACAGGTACTGTGAAAATGCATCCATCAATGAGAGAGATGGTTGTATTGGGGTGAGCTTGGCAGCTCGGGATGCTTTTGGGACGGTGTTAGGGGCCGTTGTGTATCTAGATGTTTACGAATGGATTCACTTACTGCTGAGGCAATGACAGCGTTGTTTGCAGTGCAATTTAGCCTCGAGGTAGGTTTTTTTTATGTGGTTTTTGAGGGTGATGCAAAGACGGTAATCAAGGAAATCGACTCACAACCCCCACACCTTTCCAGAATTGGACATTTTATAGAAAGTATTGCTATTGTAAGGCAACGGTGCAGAAATTTCAGTTTTGTTTATGTCCATAGAAGTAACAATGGAGCTACCCATGTTCTAGCATGTGAAGCAGCTTTTAGTAATGTAAATGAAACATGGTTAGAGGATACTCCTTGGAGTATTGCTCATATTGTAACTAAGGAATCAATCATTAGATCCTAACTTTGTTTGGGATGATTTCTTGATGAATAATAGATTGATGTTCCAGTTCAAAAAAAAAAAAAAAATTATTAAAGGAAAAAAGGAAACACATGGGCAATTAATTGGACAAAAATTTATTATAAACTTGTTTGTAGGAAATCGCATACAAATTATATCTAAGATTAATATGTATTCCTTAGCATGTGAGAAACACATGTTATTTTAATAGTATGTACTTTTCACATACTTTTTTATTAGCATTAATAAGAAACATGTACTTCTCACATGCTTAAAGGACACATGTCACTCTTATACGTGGGTTGTAGAAATTTATGTCTAATGCATGGGAGTTGGAAGAAATGCATGTGAAAACTACATGCATTTTGGATACATGACAGTTTAATAAGCTTGATTTGAAGGAAAACTTTATCATATTATTAATAGCATAAGCCATAGAGAGTAATGTTATATGTTACACCGTCATTCTACTGGGCTAATATGACAGTGTCCATCAACTCTTATATATATATATATATTTTGGTTAAGACTGATAAATACTGCTACATGATCAGTAAAGTGAGATGGGGGTGTAGTATTATAGTATGTAATATTACTCTAGCATAAATAGAGAAAGAGAGTGTGTGTGCGCGCGCATATCCATGTATCATTGTGTTTAACTAGGTGACACGTGTTTTTCTATAAATAAATTAAGAACTTCGTTGATCACTTGAGTCATTATCCAGTTAAATTATAAGATAAATATATCAACGCGATAGAGACTCCGAACATTTGTCTGCCCCACAATCGAACAAGCAATTGTAAGGTATCTTCAACAAAACCCGGTCACCTGCTTGAATATCTATTCGGACAAGTAGACTCCTTAAAGGCCTCTCAAGATTGCAGAGAGATCCCATCCAACAAAAACACACACGGAGAGACGGAGAGATTAATTAGTAATGTAATATTCATGAATGATGTTGACTAAGGGTGATACTCACGTCTTTGTATCTTAGATTTGAGATTTGAGAATTGAGAGATTGATTTTCTTTTCTTCCATTTGTTTTTCCTTATGAGTTTTATAGGTTTGAGGGAGTGCAAGAGCCATTTGGCTCTAGATTTACTGAAGGGACGCTCTTCCTCTCTACCAAAAGCAGAAAGAAACAAAAACATCAAGTCAAATTAACTCCGCCTTCCATGGATCTATGTCTATCGATCATAAGAGGGTCAACCGGCTGAAACGAAATAGTCATTGCCATTAACAACTGTATCAAACTATTTTCAAAAGAATATATAAGAATGTGTTGTGTGACAGTTAGCTAATTTATTAAATTTTTTGTCATTGTAATAAAGATCTAGGATCAAATTAATCACTCCAAATACAAAGGGATATTGTTCCAAAAATTCTTTATTGAGTTTTGTCTATGCCATTGATTAAGACCCGGGTTTTTAATTTTGCCAATTAAAATTCAAAGTTTTGCTTGAGTGACAAATTGGTTTCTTTCGGATCTTTTGTCAAATCTTTATCCAAAAACTTGCCACTTGTTATATTTGTCCAAGTCAAACCAATAAAAACATGACACGTGTATTCCGATACACGTTCACTTGCCATCTAGACAACAAAGTTAACAAACAAATAAAAAAAAAAGCAAAAATGGTGGAGATACAGTAGTGACATGTCACATTTTAATTGGCTTGACATGGACAATATAACACGTGGCAAGTTTTTCGTTAAAAAGTGGATGAAAAATTTGACGGCAATACTTATTTGTTATTCAATTCACTCTATTCATCTCAGTGAAATATTCTACGTGTTGAGCCTCACTTGTTGAGGGATAGTTTAAACCTACTTAATGAAAAGTGTTAGATATAAATTTAATGATTAAATTCATTATTTTTATACAATTTCCCAGATAAAAATGAGGGTTTAAATGAGGAAAAGGCTATCCATGTTGTGTAGCCTAAGTATTGGATAATAATAATAATAATAATAAAATAATGTGGTTGTCTTTTGCAAAAAGATTGTCCACGTGGTAGATGGACCTTATAGCCAAGATTTTAATACAGGATGATGAATAATCAAAACCCATACTCACAAAAAATAAAAATGAAAAAACCCACAAGGAGACAACTTGTAATCAACTCTGCCGTACAGGTTTATTAGATGAAATTGCATGCTGGGTCCCCCTCATTCGGCTGCCAGGTCACATATGAACCGAATATCCCACCTTCCTTTAGTCCTTCGGGTTAGGAATCTTGGAAAAGGTCGGATTCAAGGGATCAGAATATCTTCCTCTCCTACAAAGATAAGCTAAAGAAATGGGAGAATATACTAGCGGCTATCCAGCACATTTAAAGGAGTGCTTAAATGCTCCATTAATATATTTTGCCAATTCAGATTATGCCTCAGGGGGTGCTGGAATATTCGGTTCTGGTACATTTTTCTGTATTTATTATAATTAAATGGTTCCAACTACAGCCTTTGTCCTATGTGGTCTTTTTTGTATTTCTCGGAGTAACAGTGGTTTGTGTTGACATAATGACATTTAACTCGTACATTATTCTAATAATAGCCTTAGGCCTGGCTGTACTAAGGTTCTCAAGGCCGCCGCGTTTAAACAAATGTGGACATCCTGATTCCTGACCGCCATGCAAGCGTCTCTTGTTTTAATCTACAGTTTGCCACGTTACAATTTGGACAGTTGTATCATGAACTTTGCCTGCATCTTTAGTAAAGAATAAAGGGACTTTTTACTCAATTTCGTGTAATAGGACTGTCCAATTTTATTGGCAACCGGATTATAGGAATCCCAACAAACCAAAAAAAGATTTTGTTGTTTTGGGATGAGTATCGGAAAAGATTTCATTAGATCTCAAATCTACAATTGCTCATTTACTTGAACAGGAAGATTTGTGAGGGGTCAAGATCCTTGTGAATGTCATATGAATACTACCAAAAGGGAAGAAGATGGCTTCAGACTGGTTCCTTGATGAAGCAATTGATTAGATATCTTGTGGGTAAAGAAAAGGTGGATCCCACAAGGTACACAACATGCCAACAACAAATTGATAATCCTGTTTACCAAACCAAGCCACAGAAGTCTATGATGATTGGAATGGGGGGAATCATTCGGCATTTGATGAATTTGAAATTGTGTGATTAGAATGTTCGCAGTATATTTAGGATATTCTCCCACTTTAGAAACCATATATCCAGGCTGGTTCAGCACTTCAGCACAAGCATGATATTCATGAACTATTCCCAAGGTTAATGCTTTTGGTCCATAATTCACATTTTTTGGAGTGCGTTTTGCGTTGCATTTCTGCGTATTAAAAGTACGATTTTAAATGAAGTCACGGAAAATATATAGTTTAGGAATGCATTTTTTTAAAAAAAAAAAAAATTACGGTTTAAAAACATAGAAATATATGCGTTTTCAAACTGCAGGCAAGAGAGTATATTTTTAAAAACGCACGATTATTAACGCTAAAATACGATTTTAAAAGTCCAATCGCAATTTTATCAAATGCATAACTGCATTTTTAATTTTTTTTTTTTGTTAGCAAATCTATTTGAAATTTGAGTATTATTAAGAATAGTATAGCTTTTACTATAAATATTTTATAAACTAACATGACCGATTATGTGACGCTTATCACTTTAGCCACTAAACAATTAAATCTGATTGTGGATAAGGTGACGAGTGTTACGAAAATTATCATGTTAGTTTATAAGATCACGGTAGCATCGATAATGCCAATCACTAAACAATCCATTTGGAAAGAAATTGCGTAAAAATTGTAACAACTCAACCATTTTCCTTTCCTATTTTAATCATACATTTGGAATTTACTATATATGATGATTTGAGGCATATTAATTTCCCCATTGATGGCTTGGATGGCATTTATTCAGCTGCGTCTTCTTTAGCAGCCTAACTGAGAACCTACTGTTCATCCTTTTGCGGCAGATATGACCTTGGCACTCAATTATTGAACGAACAACGCGCACCGGAATATTAACACTGCTAAAACAGTTCCAGATTGGCAGATTCCACAATGATGGTCATGTTTTCTGCTTTCAAAAGTTCAGAATATATTTTATTTTTGTTTCTATATCAAGAAACAGTATCATCATAGTGGTGAACTACAAGGATAATTATTCATTGCCACGATTTGACTGTCACCATCCCTTGCATCCAATGACCTCTAGAGAGTTTACAGTCCGAAAACAAAAGGAAAAAGGAGGGGTCATAGAAGTCAGAATGATGAGGATATCTCATAGTCTACTTTTTCTATCAGGACTTGATTACAAAATTTTTACATCATTCTAATGCTATGAAAATCAAAACACACGGGAATTAGTGGTAGTGTGGGTGGAGGATGATGTAGCCGGGGAACTAGAACAATGGCTAACTCTTTCTTCAGATTGCTTCTGTTGTAATCTTTGGATTTGAGATGCCGATGCCTGTTGGACTGTAGGCGGCGGTGCAGCCACTGGAGCATAGATTCCATTGGCTGTAGCAACGCTGGTTACCTCCCCTGATGCTGTTGTTCCTGCCATCGCTGCATAATCGGGCGCTGACACCCATATGCCCCCCACAACTACAACTTGTGGCGCCTGTGCGTTGCCATTATTATGGCTTCCAGGACTTGGTCTTCTTGTGTGCAACCGATATTTCTGGTACAAACAAAACATGATGAAGATTTAGACCATCCTTCCAATGCATCATATTTCATAAAAGACATATTGTTCTGCTATCATAAATGTCTCAACATAGAAGAAATCCAAATAAACTATGGGAAGATTGAAATTTATATCTTTAATTTGACAACTAGGCAAAATTTCTCTCTTAAACGCTAGATCTCCTCCTATTGCCATACATCAAATAAACTTTACTACAAGGAAAACAAGAATTTTTATTTTTCTTTGGCTCATGAACTCAATAATGCAAATTGTCCAAATGCCCTGTTTTCCTCGAACAAATTAATTTCCCATAACAGACGTTTCATCCAGTTGGGTCAATGCCAACACAAATTAATCAAAGATATCAAAACCAATAAAAGATAATAAGCAATTACAAACCTGTAAGTGGCTTTTGACTTCGTCATTAGTAAGCCCATCAACCTTCATTAGCTCCCTAATTTGCTTAGGGGTCGCAGCTGCAATACAACCCATATTCAATTCAATCCAATCCCACAATATCACAACAACAACAACAAAAATTCACTTCAAAGAAATCAAAATTTTCTTTCAAAAACACACCTTGTGAACCACCAAGTTGTTGAAGGGAGCTCAAGAACCGTTTGTGCAATTCAGGGGACCAATTCCGCCTCTGCTTTCTCTGAGCCTGCCCTTCTTTATCTTCTCTTCTGTCACTTCCACCACTCCCACCATTCCCTACGGTGGTTGTTTCCGCTGACGAGCTCGTAGTAGCCACCGCCACCGCCGGTGCCGGCTCCGGTGCCAGAGAAGAAGGCGCTTTGCCCACTGATGCGTTACTCTTTCCAACGCTTTTCTCTCTATGGAAAGGCTGGAAAGCTCCCCCACCACCATTCCTCTTCACCTCCATCACCGTTGCCTTTCTCGGTACATCCTGCAAAACACACACAAAAACTTCAATTTTCCATCCCCTTTCCTCAAAATTTTCTCTGTAACCATACAAAAATTACAAAGTCCAATAAGAAAGCTCTCTCCTTTTTTTCTTTCTTTTTTTTTTTTTTTTTTTTTTTTTGTCATTGCTACCTCTTTGGGTGGTGGATCTGAGGTTGGATTCCATAGCTGAACTGAACTGAGCCAATCTGATTTTTTCTTACTATCATTGCTGATCATCGTCTCTCCGTTGGCCTTGTGTGATAGCTGCTCCTCATCATCCTCTGATGAAACAGACCGCTTTATCGGAAAGAAGTCCTCGAACACCGGAGGAGGGACCTCATTCGACGTCGTTTGCTCCGAACTCTCAGACTGCCCATGCAAGTTGTTCTCCGTTGTCGTCCCCGACAACTGTTGCCGACACGTCTCAATAGCTACAGACACGCACAAAACCCACAAATAATAAAAAATCGAAAACACAAAATACCATTAATTCAACCATCTAAAAAAAAAAAAACCCAACAAAAGAAAAAGAAGAAGAAGAAGCCAATACCTTGGGTCACAAGCTCTAGGCAGAGAGGTAGCTCGCGCTGAAACATCTGGATCTTGTGGCGCTCTTTCTCTAGAGCATCCACGTACTCACGGAATCCCAACCCACCATGATGCTGCATTTTCTCCGGGTAATATTCCATACAGAGAGAGAGAGAGAGAGAGAGAGCCTAGGCTCTATGGGTCTGTGTGAATGAAGATGCTAGGGGGAGAAGAAATAGAAGCAGGAAGCGAATAATATAACAAGAACAAAGGCTATTTTGTCCAGAGCACATAGAATATTATAGATCCCACCAAAGAGAGAAGACGATGGACTTGTGTTATATTATTCAAACACGAATCTGGGATCTAAATAGAATCACAAAACGGAATAAACTTGCAGAACCAAACACAAAAGCGGAAGGAAAAAAGAAAAAGAAAAAAATGAACGAATATCGGACACTTTGGTAAAAGATCAGAGGGCGCAGAAGACACCAAATGGAAAGAGAGAGAGTTTTGGGGGAGATTTCAAAGTCGCGGCGTCGCGTACAAAACGAATCTCTGATGGGTCTATCTTAAGCCTCAAGAGAGAGAGAGAGAGACAGGGGGGTTGAATATTCGAGAGAGTGATTCTTTTTTGGTTCGTGGGCTGGCAACGACGTCAGCCTACCACCCACACACGCTTTTATTATTAGTGTATGTCTATCAGATAAGATCAAGAGAGGAGAAAACTCTCTCTCTCTCTCTCTCTCCCTCTCCCTCTCTCTGGTGTATTGTCGAAGAAGGCACAAATGAATTTGATTGGGTTTAGTTTTTTTCACCTCCATCGAATATACCTCGAGGTTCCAGGGTCACAGAACGCATAGGGAAGGGAATCTTCCCGAGCGTGCACACGCATGCCCACGCCGCGTATGATTAGGTCTTCTTAAGGGAAAGTCTAATAAATGTAGCGTTTCACGCTCGCTTAAGAGTCAATTTACCTAATCTCATCCTAATCCTTAACATCACCGCTGCTCCCTACGTATATATATATATATATATATATATATATGTTCACGCTTTGGGTAATCATTTCATCCTTCCCACTTCCCAGCCAGTCTTTACTTAGAATATTACGAGTTACATGATTTTTGCTAATTATAGATCTCCTCAGATGAATCTTAGCCTTTATCATTTTTTTTTATTTTTTATTTTTTTTTTATAAATAGTCTTTATCATTTTGAGTCAGTTCCCTTCGACCTTATAATTTTTAAGGTTTTTTTGAACCACATAAAATCACTAGTTATATGTCCTACCACGATTCACATAGTATTGGGATCTTACTATCGGATTTGATTTGATTTTTTCTTTTTTCTTTTTTCTTTTTTTTGTAAAAAAAAAATGAAGTTTATTTGTTTCACAAAGGAATCCATGCTATTTGATTTTTTTTTTTTTTTTTTTCCTTATTGTTCATGCGAATAATGTGTGAATCGTGGTAGGACATATTCTTTCAAAGGAAGTTACTAATACGAAGTATGATTTTTTTTTTTTTTTTTTTTGTTAAACTCTGTTTAACTACTTTAAAGCAAAGATTAATAATTGTAATTCGTAATCAAATTTACTATTTTAGAAGGAAAGAAATAAAATCAAAGTTTATTTTTTTCTACTGTCACATTCATTTTGAATTTACCTTTTCAGGATGCTAATACATGTACCACGGCTAAAAGGTCCAATCTGACTAACAACCTTAGACTTGCACCAAATTTAATTTTGACACCAAATTAATCTAACATAAAACCTAACATTTTTTATTTTATTTTATCAGGATTTCTTATAAAAACAGATTTTTTTTTTACCATTGTCTGCTTTTACAATTAGACAGCCAAAACACTTGTTCGGATAAATAACTTTACCGAAAACCTCTCACAATTACAGAAAATTCTTTGCAATCAGAACATCAGAACAAGAGATTGTGAGGAATCGGGATCCGTATGTTTTTACCCGACTGATAAATTTGTGACCTTTATAAAGCGGCTGCTATATGAATATGACATCCCAGCTTTTCCGATCGAGAATACTGTGAAAAATGAAGATAGAGCAGCGTGGAAGAAGAGCAAAAAAGAATCAGATACAATTACGTAATTTACGTGGGGTCTATATATATTATTATTATATTCCACCATGCGAACATCATGAAAAAATTCTGAGGAAGCACGCGAAAATCTCCGCGCAATTGGACCGCCTCAAATTTGGTCAACATGGGAACAAGTTTGATGATACTCCATGGAACAATGATGAACATCAGAACATGTCTACGCTTTCTCAAAAAACATACAAAAACATGTTTACGCTTCACAATGGGCCAGAAAACAGGAAAAAAAAAGCCCACCAAAATCTCCCACTGAAATGGTTGTGTGAAATCTCATGCCTAAGCCCTAAGGAACGCGAAAGCGGATACAAGCTGCAGGCACGGCCTTCGATCATGTGACTTTTGTTCATCTCGGGATATAGTTGAGTGCTTTAACTTATGAAAATGTTTTAAAAGTATAACTTTTACTATAATTTTATAATAACAAGTTGATTTGATAGCCCACGGGACTATGTCACATTAACTATAATGAAATTTAATTGTTTAGCAGCTAATATGATAAATTCTACGTGAATTGTCACGTCAGTTTATAAAAAAATTGTAAAAAAAGTTTTAGTGTCATTGCAAGCACTCTTTCGAAAGATCTTAACTAGCTTTCGAGATCCTTTTAAACCTGTCCACCACGTGATCAAAGTGAAGCAACATACAAAAGAGTAATGCTAGAAATTATATTTTTATTCAACAACTATCTCATAATGCTAACGTTAAAAAAAAAAAAAAAAAGTTTTTTTTTTTAACAGTGACTTATGCAAGAGTTGGTTGGGATTGTCCATCAACATTGTGGAATAGTTATGGAATAAATGATAGCATTACTCTTTAAAAAAAAAAATCAAAGAATATTGATTAAAAAAGACTATAACATCAATATTATGAAATAATTGTAGAATAATAATAATGTAGTTTCTAACATTACCCCATACAAAATACCAGACATGATACACGTACATCTTTTGTACATCTTTTTTAAATCAATAATTAAATCTGTAGAACTTACTATAGATGTATAAGATATGTAAAAATACAATTTCTCCATAAAAAATTACACGAACACTTGGATTGTCTAAAAAAAAGAAAGAAAAAAGAAAAGAAAGAAGAACTCCTATATACAGGCTTCGTATGGCATGAATATCCTATATTCCAATGGCGTAAAATGGGCCCAAGTGTTACAAACCATGAGGCTATACCTCATCAGCTTATATGGGCTTATTTTGGGCTGAAAGTGGTCCAGTTACCAATTTGCAACATGACTTTGCTTGAATTAATATAGAAGCCTAATTTTAGTGAGCCATGCACTTAAATTTCCCTTTCTTATTTCCTCTCGTTGTTTTTCCCTTACAAACTCGGAATCTCCAGAGGACTAAATTGCAATGTTTTATTTCTAAAATTGTAGTTCACACTCTTTTTGTTAAGTAAAGCTTTCAGACTTTCATTAAAAATTAAGTTGTTGGGCATGTACAATATCACCGATAAATATAAGATAATCTTCCATTCAAACTTGCTCTAAAGATTGATGAATGTCCGCTTTCGCTAAGCGGTGAGCTATATGGTTTGCTTTCCTATTGATGTGCCCCACATAACATAATTGAAAACGTACAGTTCAACAGTACTGTCTTAACAGATTAGCGAGAATGATGGGTAGAGCCTGGAATTGAAACTGATCGAGAGGTATTAATTAACGTACAGTACATCTCAAAGTTAGATCGAAAGGTTACTAAGATGTGTTGAGAAATAATATTAAGGAAGAGATTCGAGACTCTTACGATATATTCTTAATTGGCAACTCAAAAATATTAATTAATAATTAAATATATAATCTCTTATCGACTTTAGTTTTTGAATAATCGATAATTTAACACCCTTAATATAAATTGAATTAATATAAGAGAAAGACAAAAATCAGATCGAGCCCAATAATCTAAAGAAAATAAAAACAAAAATTCGAATAAAACTTTTTTTTTTTGTTTGTCGGAAACTGTTTAGAAATAAAAAGTTGAAAGTGCAATTTTTTGTTTAGTGATTCTCAATTAGATTCAGGTCAGAAAGGAAATGTTGACCAGAAAGTGATAATAAGAAATAAAATGAAAGAGGTATGAATGTATGATGGGGAGGGCGGCCACGACATCTCAGGAGGCACTGTTTGCTTTTCCAAGTTTCCTTTCTCGTACAATACGAAGAAATGGCAATCTTATCTGTGTCTTTCCAACAATCAGGTCACTCAATATACCAAATTCACAAAGCAAGCCATGCATGAGCTACAGTTGCTTTTGTACTTCCTTTCTCACCCACATGTCATTCATAAGAAAATACTAATGGACACAATATTCAATGAGAGAGAGTTTTTCTTTTCTTTTTCTTTTCTTCTCACTGCACTGCACTTCAAGAAATGTCCTTTTTCCTTTCTTGCCTTCCTTTTTCTTTTTGATGGTAAGTTCGAGTGCCTTCAGCCATTTTGCCTGAGCTCGATCATGGGCTAAAGAAGCTAGGTCTTTAACCAAGGTTGGTTTTCCACTGGAGTTCAGCAATTTGGACTAACCTAGACTCAGCCGGCTACTTGCTTTATACTATGATAATCTCTCTCTCTCTCTCTCTCTCTCGATATATATATATATATATAGAGAGAGTTATTGTGAAAAATATATATATATATCGAGAGAGAGAGAGAGGGGCTAGAGGACAAGATCGATCATTGTTCCTGCAAATATTATTATCCGGCAGGCTTCTTAATTGTCTCATTAAGCATTTCGAAAGCGGAGCAAATCTCTTGTACTTTTTACTGCCTTTTTCCCTTTGAATTGTACCATTAAAAAAGTGGAATTAGTTATTTGCACGATATAAAAGTGCATAATATTTGTATAATAAGATAAATTAGTGAGATTTATACATGTAAGACTCATATCCATGAGTCTCACTAATATATCTTATTATATAAATATTGTGTACTTTATATTGTGAAAAAAATTATTTTTCACAAAAAGCAGGGAAAAACATGATGGTTTGGAGCAATTAATATCCATCAAAGATTTTAGATTCGGGCAATTTCCAATCAAAGAAATATTTACCTCACTAGTGTTTTCCCTAATTTACATCAGGCCAGTTTATTTTCACGTAAAATACTTTTGGAATTGTTTTTCTTCTTATTTTTTTAGCGTTTGGCATTATGTAAAATATTTGTTATCTAGAAAATGTTTTCAGTTATCAAGAAAAATAATATTTACGAGTTGTAAATATGGTTTACGCTTCTCATATGTGTAAATCATTTTTCACCTCTTGATGCAGGATGATTCGAGTCAGATGATACTGAGCTGTCAAATTGCACATTGATAGCGCTGAGTTATCTGGAATAGGCAAATCAGCGCAAAATTGGCAAGAAATCGTAATCTGGCATAATTGGGGCAATTTTCAAGTGCGTTGCAGTAATTTGGCCATAACTTTGGCTACGAGTATCCGATTCGCACATACAACCCCACTTCGAAAAGCTCTCTTCGGCGCGCATGTCGTGATCATCTAGCTACGCTCGGTCGTGCCTCGTTTCGAGTTCAAAATTCGCTATTTTCCTTTCCAAAACCTTAATTTTAGATATTTTTTACCATTTATGGTAATTTTTCGTTTATTGTTTAGGATGTGATTATAAGCCCGATTTGGGGCAAATTTTTGGCAGATTGCTTATTTTATTCCGTATTTCGTTTTATTAGGGTTTTCGAGATTTTGCTATTTTTGGTAAAATTTTGCTAAAGACCTAATTTTCAGCTATATAAGTCCGGCTTGTAGGCGTTTTTCCAACAGTGGTTGTTTATTGATAATTTTATCGAATTCATAATTTCTCTCTGTTTTTGGGGTGAATTTCTTGTTTTCTTCCTTGCAAACTACTTGTTGATTAACCTGCAGAATAATCGATATTCTGTCCGGCATCACCTCTCTCTTCCATCTTTGGGCATGCAATTGTGAGAAGGTTCCTTTTAGGGATTACTAGTCCCAACAGGTCTCAGACTGCTTGATACCTGCCCGGTTAGGTGGGACACAAAAGGGCCATCTCATGATTGCATGTCCAAATTGCAAGCAATTGCACTGGATTTCAATGTCACATCCGAATGTTTTTTATTCTCACACACTATCTTTCGATCCGCAGCCCATCTTCACGGTCTTTAATTCTCTTTTCCTTGAAACTCCTTAATTATATAATGAAAATATTAAAAAAAAATTGAAGATTTTTCGTACGAGTGAAACACTAGAAAATGTTTTTCGAACCATCTTAAGGGTTGCAAACAAATAGCAAAAAATAGCAACATTTTCAAACAAAAAATAGTTTACACCGAAACAATCGGCCTAAGCGGACATTATCGGATTAGTGGAAGGACAATTTTTATTTTTTCACATTAGAATGAAAGGAATTCTTTCAATTTGATTTATTAAATTAACACGTTTTTTTAGAACAGATAAGAATTAATCACGTACATTTTTAATAAAACATTTAAGTTTTTTTAAAAGTATTGTATTATAGGATATTTGTACGTACTGATCATCTTTTATAGGGTTGGAGTTGCAAGATCAGGAAGAACCTGTCACAAAGTTCTCTCACTTTCTGCCGCACGTATAAATATGCTTCGATATGGCACTTCTATATATTGTCTGATTTGAAAGATTTTATGATATATATATATATATATATATATATATATTATGAAACACCATGCATGCAGATGCAGTTGAAATATCCCATTAAATATTGTCTCCACTGCTCCTAATGTTTTCTACAATTCTCGATCGACCATGCATGTCACCTTACTTGCGACATTCTCACAATGTTGATCTACATATGCTCCTCTCTTGATTCTCGCATCGACAACTTAATTTCCTTTTCAAAACCTGTCCAATTAATGACATTCTTTTGTTTTGTTTTTTTTTTTTTTTAAAAAATAAAATAAAATGTACATGGCATTACAATTTTTATTATAATTTTCTTACCTATATATAACTAGTAAAATAATTAAGCAAAAACAGTTAATTTTAATGACCGATTTGTCAACCATAAACAGCCAGTCTGTAAGGAAAACTTGTAATGGCTAACATGACAATCTATTTCACCAATACTCGTCTATTTATTTCGAATAGAGATATATTCTCAACAATTTTACTGTCTAAATTACTAAGAGCATTCTGCATCCACAATAGCTTCTTTTTTATTTTACTTATATTTTCTTATATCAATATTATTTTTAATTTCAAAGTTTGTTTCAAAGTAGTCATTGGAATTTGCTTTGTTTAATCTCTTTGGTATTTGGTATTTAGAGCTGTATTTGTTGGCCTTTTGTTTTGTTTGTTGTTTCCTCTGTTTGAGGAAGCTTTTGTGATTTGTATTTGGTTCTTGATTTGAACCGTATTTTCAAGCTTATGGAGAGTTGTATTGTTGTGTTTGTGCAATAAAGCTTTTATATATATATATATCCGTAATTTGCTAGCATCTGTACGTATCGCTATCACTATCACTATCAATGTCTCTTTTAATTACAGGCCGGATAGAGTCTCTCATCCATACCCTAATCCTACCGTATGTGCATGTGTATCTCTAGCGCTATGATCACTCTCAGTACTTTTGGTTTGAGAGAGAGTGAGAGAGAAAGATTATTTGTGGGCAGAAGAGAAATGAAGATACAGGAGATGAGGAGATCTCGGGAATCGAGCATTTGGTTTGGAGAAAAAAAGAGAGAGAGAGAGAGTTTCTGCTGGAGCCTGGAGCCTGGAGCCTGGAGCTGGTACGCTATTCTATGCATTCTTTGCCCCTACAACCAATCCTCCTTTGCCGGTTCCATGTCTCCTCCATACCCAAACACGCCAAAACCCAACATATCAATTTCCTCTCCATTCCACGTGCTCTCTCTCTCTCTCTCTCTCTCTCTAAAAAAAAAAAAAAAAAACAAACAAAAACATTTTCAGAAAGCAATTTGAACAAGGACAAACCTTACTGTGTAAAAATTTCTCTATTTGTTTTCCGATTTTGTTACATGGCCGGGTATCCAAGGGTAAAAGTTAAAAGTGTATTTAATGTCTTCATTAAATAATATTTATTCATGAGTAAATGATCAGTAAGGTTAAAATTCGTACTTTTATTTCCCAAATATCTCACCATATTAATAATCTAATTACCAATCTTTAGATCAGTTATTAATAAAAAAAAAAATTAAAGATTTGTTTTAACTATCTACACAGACTTGGGCTTCCCTCCAGTGAATTTTTCAATTGAGATTTTTTTTTTGGTTCAAAAATAAAATATTTGAACATTCCTAAACTTAAAATATATACCCACAACATTTGTTTATTTATCGCCTTTCTCGTCCCCGCTTATCTTCTCCACCACCAAAACCAAATCTCTCTCTCTGTCTGTCTCCATATAACAGCATCATGCAAACTCCCTCCTTTACTTACATATCCTCTAGTGAGAGTGCCTGTTTGGAAGCTGATGAAGAAGAAGACGATTCCATTTTTCTCTCTCTTGGCCCTCCTGGCCAACACATCCGTAAGAACCCCATCTATAATATTCCCTCCTCAAGCCACCCTGTGAGTCACCAGAAACCTTCTAGTGAGGGTGGTGTAACAGTAGCCCTTCGCATTGGTCCTCCAATTACTCCTGCACCCAACTCTAGTAACCCTATTGATCACCTCGTTCCCCCTGTTGAAGGCCAATACTGGATTCCTTCTCCGACACAGATCCTTGTCGGTCCAACACAGTTCTCTTGCACTGTCTGCAACAAAACATTCAACAGATACAACAACATGCAGGTTTCAAACAATTAGCAGTACTAGAATTATATATACTCTTGCCATTGCTGATTTCTTATTAGATGTCACATATATTATATTCTCCGTTAATTCGCTGATTCTATTTCCTATTCTAAAAATACAACATTCAATTCAAACTTCTATTCTCTAGTTATTTCACGTTCATCTTATTGCATCTTTGTGCTTTTCTTGTGTCAATTTTCTTTTTTCTTTTTTTCGTTCGGTGATATATATATAGATGCATATGTGGGGGCATGGATCACAGTACCGGAAGGGAGCAGAATCTTTGAGAGGAACAAAACCCGCTTCTTCAATGCTGAGACTGCCGTGTTATTGTTGTGCTGAGGGTTGCAAGAACAATATAGAGCATCCGAGGTCAAGGCCACTGAAAGATTTCAGGACCCTTCAGACTCATTACAAGCGAAAGCACGGTGCCAAGCCTTACGGGTGCCGAAAATGTGGGAAACCATTTGCCGTCCGAGGGGATTGGAGGACTCACGAGAAGAACTGCGGAAGGCTCTGGTTTTGCATTTGTGGGTCTGATTTCAAGCACAAGAGGTCCCTTAAAGACCATGTTAGGGCATTTGGGAATGGCCATGCTCCGCACACTATCACTATGGAGCTGTGTGATCAGGTTGAAGAAGAAGAAGATGATAATGATGATGACGAAGATGAAAATGAGAATGGAGGTCAGGGGTCTGTTTTCTTTTAGTAATTAATACTTTCCAAGTTTAGGCTTTGGTAGTGATTAAGGTTTGGTGATTAGTGACTGTTTCTATGCTGTGTGTGTGTGTGTGTGAGAGAGAGAGAGAGAGAGAGAGGGAGAGGATGAAGACAAACAGTATAATGAAAGCCAAGGTTCTATGCATTAAATGTTGGAAGTGGCAGTTCGATTATATAATTAAAGGTCCTTTTTTGTCCCACTTTTCTGTGATAAATATATGTGTTTGTGTTTGTGTGTGAGAGAGAGAAGACTCACAAAGTGGTCAAGTGAATTCAGTGATTGCAGGTCATCAGAGCAGATATGCAGACAATTGTACAGTACAGTCACAGATTCTACTGTTCATATGTTTGCATTTGCCTTTGCCATAGATATGGCCGGGGAAGAGAGAGAGAGAGAGAGTTTCTGAAGCCTGAGTGTCTCTGAGCTTCGTCTACCACTACTAAGACTTTGATCGAGCCATAGTGTCAGTTGGGGTAACGAGGGACCACGGAAAGGTTGCTGTTTTTGGGGTTTCACCCAAAGGGCTGCCTTTTTCCTTTTCAGACCAACTACAAACAGATACTGCGAAACATTTTCAGACGCCCATTCTTTGCTTTTAACCCTAATTAATTTTACTAATATTTAATCTGCATGGCCTTTTGCTCTACATCATCATCTTTTTTGTTGCCTTTTTACTATTCATTTCTTTAGGTCGATTCTCCATTTTGTCTTTTCGAGTAAAAAGATGAATCCGTCCTTCCATTCATGTATATGCATGCATATATAATTAAGGGAAAATAATTTTTTTACCTAACACTATTCTACATCAATCTTACGCTAAGAGATATAGGGTATAAGATCTATGTATGTAAGCCCCATATATGTAGCTCTCATATACATGGGTTCTACACTCAATGTGTCTCGGTGTAAGATTAATGTAAGATAATGTGATGTAAGAATAACACATCTCTATAATTAAGTATATATAACAATAATCGTAGTTATCTATGGTAAGTGTAATGCTAAAAATTATAATTATTTTATAATATTATTGAAGCGTCAGCTCTAAATAATTGGTTAGAACTATTATATCAACATTATGAAATAAAATTATAGTATATAATGTTGCTCATATTGTAATATAGGAATAACGGCAATGATACTAATGTAATGTGCACCACTTTAGATAGGTCGAAGGTCTTTACATTAAGTCACCACTTATTTTAAAAAGGTTAAGTTCATAAGAAATTATAAATTTAGTAATTTAAACTAATTAATATTTAAGTAAAATGAGAGTTAAGCTGTGGAGTCAAATATGTGAGGCTCAACATGTAAATATTAATAAACTAAAATGAGAGTTAAAGTGTAGAGTTAGTTAGGGTTTGGATTGATAAGAGTCGAGACATCTGCTTAGCTATTATATATGTTAAGTTACCGGTTACTTCAAAAGCTTAAAATGAAAAGAATCTTACAACTAATTTGAGTTTTTGATATAATAGGGCTTATATTGAGTCATATTTCCTAAATGATGACATATATATATTTTCTAGCTTCAATGTTGTTTTTGTTGGGGAATAATTATCCCCCACTCGGGTTATTCGGTGTTTGGACCATATACAGTACTCAGATTATACATGGGTTGTACAGTGCTCGGTCGGGAGGGTATGTTTGGTCAGGATAATTGGTACGGTCGGGATTGTATGTTTGGTCGGGAATAACCAAGATCTTCAGCATTTATTAAGATCTCCAACACTTGTCAAATCAAGTCAGAAGTTAGTATGAAGCACCATGCCTGATATCTACACATTTTAGAGCACTAGTAGCAGTTACCCTATATTGGTTCCCTTCCCTATATTTAGGGAAAATTTCATGAAAAAACATCAAAAAACCTCCCACAGCAGATACTCTATATTTAGATGAGGGGGTTGGGAATGAATAGTAATTCCCTATGTATACATGTCTACTATTCATTCCCTATGTATTATTTTAATATAAAAGAAGTATAATTAATTGATATAGGGAAGAGAGAAAAAGTAGGAAAGAGAGAAAAAGTAGGAAAGAGAGAAAAAGAATAAAATAAGAGTAAAAAAATAATATTTAATTGATATAAGGAAATGTAAGGGAATCTATTGTGGGGTATTTTTTTATAGGGAAGCAAAAAGTAGTTTTGTTCCCTAAATATAGGGAAAATAGTTAGGAATCTGCTGCTAGTGCTCTTACTAGCACTATTCACATTATACAATGATAAGACTTTTACTATGCATCAACAATAAAATGGAGCCTATACATATACATCATCTAAGAGGTATGTCCCCCATCTAATATTATGATCATTCACTCATACTCTCCCAACTGACTTGAGCGTCCGAAGAGGCTCTGCCGGCTAACTCCCAGCGGGTCTTTATTTTATTGCAGGTTATAAGCGAAGAAACGAATCGAAATTTAAAGCTACCAAGTCATCAAGCTAAAAATTGCACCAACAGTTTTGTTTCCTTCCGCTTCTCAGAATATTGTATGTAGTTTTTTGTTTTTCCTTTTTTCAAGTAAAAATTGTAAATCTATCCCAAGATTCCTCCATTTTATGTTACCACTACCACTACGGCCTATACAAGCTAGCAAAGACATTTTTGGTTCGTTACTTTTACAGCTTATTTGCACAGCCTACAACATCTTGTCACTAGATAGACAATGACATCGTCTCTGATCATTTTCAAACTTCGATTCATCCATTTTCCTTCTCCAAAGTGCTTCCAACGTACGTAACCAATTACAAAGTCCTTTCTTTGTTCACCAAAGTCTGTAAAAAGATTAAAAGTTGTATTACTCCAAGTATTTTTCTTAATCTAGATCTTAATCACATTCTTTGAACACACACCTAGGAAGTACACTTGTGATAGATCCAGGTTATCATTGTTTAGTAATAATAGATTGTTGGAAAGAAGAGGGCCTGGACAGGCATTCACGTGGTTTCGAGCAATTCATATATATATATATATATTGGTTAACTGTCCCTGTGTCTTTTTCTGTTTTTTTTTTATTTCTGTATATAAGGTCTTGGAAAAAATTATTATTTTTCTTTCTTCATGGTGCTCATGGCCAAATTAAAGCTCGCCAGATCATATCATTAGAGCTAGGCGCGCAATTACGAACGTACTCCAACAAAATTGATGAACAAATTAAACCAAGCAGTTTTTGCCAAAGCTGACAATATATCTATATATATATATATATTTTCCAAATAAAAATGCTCCTTTTTTGAAAGTGGAAACACTTATATGACATTCTCTTAAACTATTTTTCTTTTTTTTTAAAAAAAAATATATATATATACAAGATTCTCACTAGAAATGTTGCTCATTTCTGATCTAGAGTAAAAGACACTTTCATAAAATTTATTAGAATTTAATTACTTCTATCTCATTAACAATTGGAGACATTTTTTTTTTTCCCTGAGCAAGATAACCATAATAAAATAAAAATTATAAAACAACAATAGGAGGGGTATATAGGAGACCCCAACAAACACCCTAATATAGTCATTACTGTGCAAAAAATAAAAATTAAATCTAAAATGGAAAATGGATTGAAAAGATCAGGCCCCATAATTCCTTGATCAAAAGGCTGAGGATTAGGCCACCTTAAAGGGGGGTATACGATGTAGTTTGATAGTTGGACCGCTAAAAATAAATGTGCACGGTTGACGACTCGATATGGAGATCACATTTCCTTGTATTCTTCAATAAAAGAGCATGCTTTGCGATAGCTCCGAACAAAAGAGAGAACAACTCCCATTTTATTGAGAAAAGGTGTGAGAATGGGCTCTAGAAAGGATCTGGACACCACCAAAGGGGGCGGCGTGTGAGTCTCATGTGCTGGTGGAGAGGCTGAATGGCGGGTGGCTTGTAGTGGATAGGGGTGGGGAGACTAGTAGAGGGGCGCTTGCACAGCGGAGATGGATGGACGACAGTAATCTAGCTTTCAAACACCCCATACAAAAAAGAGGAAAGTAAAAAGAAAATGAGATAGAGAGAAAGGGGACAGGAGGTAAGGAAAGGAGGAGGAGAAGGGAGAAGGGAGGGAGAAGTTGGATCAAACACCACTGGGGCCCAGGCGCTGGTGTGGAGGTTGGATGGCGGGTGGCTCCTGGTGGGTTGGGGGTGAGGGGACAAGGTATACGGGAGAGTGAGTAGTGGAAATTAATGAACGGGCGTCAATAGATTTAGCTTTCAACTCCCATAAAAGAAGAAAAGGAAAAAAGGAAAAGAAAGAGGGAAGAAGCGGTGGCAGATCAGCCGCTTCTCCCTCCTCCCGATGGGAAGATCGATCAATATATATAATGAAATGTTAGCTGAAGATAAGATAGTGTAAATTATGTTTGAGTTTTGAATATTCTGTAACAAATCCAAACTATGCATTTATAAATACAATACACATGCATGCAGCTCTCACTGAATCGATATGGGAAGCAAATTCAATCACTGCTATTCAGAAACTCTTTACATGGAGAGTCTTCAACTCAATGTACACTTATTACACGATCGATAAAGTGAGTAATATGTTAAGAGAAGCTTTGTTCAGAGCATCAATTGGTGAAGTTAGGGATAGTGGCATGAGGCTCAGTAGCCTTAGCACTTGGCGACGGCTCAATACTTGGGGACGACATCACAGTCTTTCCCGCGTTAAGCTCAGCCGGCAACTCAGGAATACCCTTCAAGTAAAACGTGTAGAACAGCTTGAACTTGTCTCCATTTTAAGTACAAGCTGTACACAGCCTCGTACCTGTCTTCATTTTTCTCAAGTATGCGTTGGATTAGGATGCTCATGCCGGCTGTTATTCCTAACCGCTTTTCCAAGTCTCCGCTACAGACCTTGTTGCTAAAAGGCACAAGGTCTCCAAGCGAGTTGATGGGTTTTTGGCTCAGTCTTAGGGTGTGTTTGAGATTGTGATTTTGTAAACAATAAGTGCGATTTTAAACCGAATCACAGAACATAAATCGTTTGTGAACTGCGTTTTTAAAAATTGCAATTTGAAAACGCAGAAAATCTGCCTTTTTAAATTGTAGGTAATAGGGTATTTTTTTTATAACGTAGAATTTTAAAGGCTAATTTGTGATTTAAAGGCAAAACTGCAATTTTACCAAACGATTAACAGTATGAGTAAATTTGTAAATTTGATGGGAAAAGAATATATCAATTTCGAAATAAGTTGCTAAATTATTCAAGTGCTTACGAGGTCTTGAAGAATCACAATGTGACTTGGGTTTGTTGAAGAAGAATGCTGTCGTAGTGATGTTCTTGGAGCTTCTTCTTGTCGAGGAGTACTGTTGATGGGTAGTTGAGAATCTAAAATTTTGGGTTGGAAAAGATTGTGATGGATTAAATCCTACGAGTTTTTGGGTTTGGGAAGGTGGGGTAGAACATGGATTGGGCAGTTTTGGGAAAGTGTTTGCCTTGAAAGAGGTTGTAGAGGCTGGTGCAGAGCTTAGATCGAGGAATGAAGGTTGAAGAATGGAAGATATACGAGAACAGAGTCGTGGTGGCAGTAATAATTGACTGGTTTGGATGGCTGAAAATACCAAAACAAGTTCTTTCTGGTGCAGTAATAATAATATTTCAATTACTTTAATAATTAAAAAAAAAAAACTGTACAGAAATTTTCATTTATTAAACAAAGCAATTACTGATAGGAAATAGTTGTAGAGCAATTAAGTTGGTGGAAACTCCAGCTTCAAAAAAAAAAAAAAAAAAAAAGTTGGTGGAAACTTCTAAAGCTGAAGAAGCTCAAGGTCGTCAAGAATCACGACGACTGAAAAATAAGTTTAAAGAAGGTGTTCAAGGAATCCTCTTCCCCCTTTGTTGCTAAAGAGCGTGGGGAGCATGAAAATGTAGCTACATTCTCGACTGTCCAATATTTCAGGGACCGTTGTGAACATCACAGTGATGACAGCTAATGACTGCCGCTAGCAGTCCTCAAAAAGCAACATATATGTAATCGTTCAATCATGTCAACAGTAAGCACAGTTATAGTCACTCTCTCGGAGAGCGTAAGATTAACATTCTACGTTGAACTCCTCACAGCAGCTTGATAAACATTCAACATTGTCTGCTACATACGAAATATACTTTATGTATAGAGGAGCATATGGAATCAGAATCTAAAAAATTCAAAAAAAAAACAAAACAAAGAATTCCATGTCAAAATGTTGTTAAAATTTCTGCACCAGTTCTAGTAATCAAAATGGTATGCTCGAACTGAGCAGCAGGGGTACCATCAGCTGCCACCGCCGTCCAGTTGTCCGGCCATGTTACACATTCAATGCTTCCCAGTGTAAGAATTGGTTCTGCAGTAAAACGGGTGGATACTTCTAAGATAAAGATTCGTAGATCAAATTTTCAGCTTCATGATTAGTGTAGAAAAAAAGCCGCAGACTTCACTACCTCATGAAGAAGAATCTTCTTAAGCAGCAAATGCACTCCAATTAAGGAAAAATTCAGAACAAGCAAAGAAGAAGAGGGGATCTTACCCAAGAAGGCAAGACAATTTTTACATTTTTTAAAAACAATTTCCTGCGTTTTGTTTACAAGAACTACAAACTGAGATGTCAGATAGTTTTAGGTTTTTAATTGCTAAGGAAAAAGAAGAAGATGAATTGCAGTTTTTCTCATTATCATTTTATTTGAACTCAAAGACGGAGAGAAATGTAAGAGAATGAAAAAACTTATTATGCTATCTAGTACTGCACATGGCACCAAGGCATAGTCAAAGCAAGAACAAACATTTCATTGACAATATAATCAGATATATGTTTGAAAACCTAGTACTGCACATGTTATTTATGGCTAAGATAAGGATATTAGAATGAAATTAGGAAAGTAAAGCAAGCAAAAATAAATATAAATTGTGTTTGCAACATACCATCACAGTAAAGTGGAATATAAGGCAACAGAGATATGAAAGTTCCCCGCAAGTTGAAATAAGAAGATAGAATAATGAACCATGGCAAGAGGACTTAGCAGTTCTTTTGGTTCAGTAAGTACTTATGGACACTGGTTAGTGGTTACTCTGCAGATTTAACCCAAGTAAAGGTTTGAGATAACTGTTTCTTTCTTATTGGGTGCAAGAGAGACTAACCACCTTCATTAACTTATTTTATTTTTTAATACTAGGGTATTGTCCCATGTCTTAAACTACCACTACAGATCCGAGTCTAAATAGGCAATAGGCTGCCTTGATTTCCAGCGACAGGTTAATGCACTCACCAATAGTAAATGTCTGACCTTCAACCATGTGACCAGGCTGGTCATTTCCTGTCAAACAATAAACAATTAGATCTCAGAGAGTAATAGCTTCAACAACAAATGATGAAAGAAAGAAAGAAAGCTATGCTTGGGCAATTTCTTAGGCTTTTGACTGCAGCCAATTGCAATTATTTGCACACGCCAAATTTAGAGTGAATTGCAATCATTTTATAATTACATTCTCTTTTACCAGGCTTTGAAGAATATCTATCCACCATAAATTTTGACCAAGAACAGTCAATAAATCAATCAGAAAAAAAAAAAAACTCCATTTGAGAGAGAGAGAGAGAGAGAGGAGGAAGAAGAAGAAGAAATACTTCCACGGCAAACTATAAAGTCTAAGCCAAATTTAGTAGAGAAGTAGTTGAGTACCTGATGATATCCCTAATCAAAGTAATGCACTCAAGTAGCAAGCACTATCATCATATCTTTTTTTTATAAGTAATGTGAAGTTAGTCATGCAACACTCCAGTATTTCAGAAAATAACAGCTAAAAAATCAACATGATAAGCTTCAAACACAAATTATCCGAAATGCATTACTGAGAAAACAGAAAGCCTAGTTCACAAATTTGAGAAAGATCTTGTGGCAATAAATATAAGAGATATCATAGTACATATGATTCACATAAAGAACCTCTTTATAAGGTGTCGACATCAACATATGCCACAAGAGGTTTCATTAAGATGAGAGTCCCCTTCTAATACCAATGTTTACTGAATGGTCTAATATGTTTAGTCTATGGTGTGTCAAAATTTGATTCAGTTTCCAATACTGAATCACTCACTAATGGTTGGATTTGTCCTAAGTCAATAAAGTAATAAGATAAGCAAAATACTGAAATCAATAGGTGACTTACGGTGATGATATATAAACGGTTCAGAGTGAAATACAGTTCCCACACCGTGCCCAACAAAACGCTCCACCACACCATATCCGTATTTTTCAGCATGCTCGCTGAGATAATGATGCAAAATAAAATTGTTATAAACAAGCTCTAAATTAAGTAAAATCAGTCATTGTTAGCACGGAATGAAGAGGTCGTGTATCATCAGTTAAAGCAAATTATGCAGGTCAACTATAGATAATAGCAAATCACTAACAAAAGCAATGAATTATGTCTTATGGTTACATTTTTTTTGATAAGTAATTATGTCTTATGGTTACATGAAACACATATCTCTCACTTGCCAAAATAAAGGACATATCCATCTATTATACACCATGCCTAAACATATAGTGAGGTGGCATTTCAAAAAGAAATCTAAGTCACATTGGGCCAGCTATAACCATCTATAAGATGAAGAAATCCTCACCCAACAGAAGCTCTGAAGCCCACCTAATTTCATGTTCAAAGCATTATGCAAGCATCAGCATGCCAATTAGGTGACTATTAATAAGACGAATAATCTTTTGCACCTAGTCCTAATATTCTATAACCTTGCAATAATAGACCAAGATACTAAATCAACTCAAATACTTGAAATTAGAGCTGTCTTTTACAATTTCGCATAATAACAACATCCACCTTACTCCTTTGAAAGGTTTACAGTATATGATGAAACACAAAAGATTTTAGCAAGGTTTAACTAATAATAACAGTTACATAAGGCATCATCAAATTCAAACTTTGTCGCAGAACTTTTGTTTTTTATCCTTCCTTCTTTGATTACAAACAACTTACTCATTAACTCTTTTAAGAATCACGCCTTACACACTCTAGATTGTCATGTAACAAGCCCCGTGCCTCTCTTTGGTAGGTCAGTTCATTTCCTAACAGGTTTTGAACTTATAAAAACTAGAGAGTTATGTGTATATTTTGTGCTACCTTACCAAATGTTGGTATAGGCTCTTTGTATATATAGAGAACTAAAAAGTAGTTACATGTGTTTAGGAGAGTACAAACGTAATAGGAATGGAAGAATACAATCTAATTAATCAATGTGATTTAATCAGTTACAAACAGATCTAGTATTTGAATTTAAACTAGGAATCTTATCACTATCTTATCATTAGCTCCTATCCTTTAGGTCTTATCTTTATCTTGAGAACTTATAGGAGTAGGAGATTATCTATAGAACGCATATCTAGCTGAGGGCTAGATATGTCTTTAACACGCCTCTGCAATCTCAACGGTATAGGAAGAACGTTGAGATTGGCTCTGAGAAAAGCAAACCGTGCGGAAGAGAGTGGCTTGGTAAACACATCCGCTAGTTGATCCTTGCTGCATATGAACTGAATACGAAGTGTCTTCTTAGAAACCATGTCACGAACAAAATGGAAGTCAATCTCGACATGCTTGGTTCGTGCATGGAAGACGGGATTGGAGGATAGGTATGTAGCTCCTATGTTGTCGCACCACAGAGTTGGAGGAAGAGAGAATCGAAGTCCAATTTCAGAGCATAGGGACATTATCCAAGATAGTTCTGTTGCAGTATTCGCAAGGGCCTTGTATTCAACCTCCGTGCTTGAGCGGGCAACGGTGTGTTGCTTCCTACAGCTCCAGGAAATTAAGTTGTTTCCAAGGAAAATGCAATAGCCACTTGTGGAGCGACGATCATCACGATCTCTTGCCCAGTCAGCGTCGGAGTAAGCTTGGATAGAGGTCAGAGGTGCACCATTGAAGTGAAGACCGAATTGAACTGTCTCTTGAGATATCGGAGAAGTTTTTTACAGCATGAACTGTCCGGTCTTGTGATGCAAAGATACTGCGATGCTCCAACTGTGCTGCGAAATAGAGTGGGGTTAGGGAATAAATCACCTTCAAAAGCCGAGTGATGTGTTGAAGAAGCCATAGGACTGTTGATAGGCTTGGCCTCAAGCATTTTTGTTCTGCGCAGTATATCCACAATATAACGATGTTGAGAGAGCAGAAAACCAGTGGGGCAGGGAAGAACTTCAATACCAAGAAATAATGAAGAAGGCTGAGATCTTTGACAGCAAATTCCTGCTGCAATGTAGTTAGTAAGTCACAGACTGCTGATGGCTTTAAAGAGGTGATTAGTATATCATCCACATATATTAACACTAGTGTAGTGTAGGCAGCCGATTTGTAGATGAATAGGGAAGTATCTGACTTGGAGCCAAGAAACCAAGCTGTAGTAATTTCCCACTTAATCTGGAGAACCAAGCCCTTGGTGTTTGTTTGAGGCCATATAAGGCCTTTTGAAGTTTGCATAAATGTGTGGGAAATTGGGGGTGAGAAACCCGGGAGGTTGGGTCATGTATACTACTTCTGAAATTGTTCCATGGAGAAAGGCATTCTGGATGTCGATTTGATGAATAGGCCAACCATTTGAGAGAGTTAGAGAAAGAACAATGCGTACCGTAGTGGGTTTGATGACTGGGCTGTAGGTTTCACCATAGTCAATTCCTGGTTGTTGGTGAAAACCCTTGGCTACCAGCCGTGCTTTGTACTGATCGATTGATCCATCGATTTTCTTTTAATCCGAAATACCCATTTGCACCCAATTACATTAGTAGCCGATTCAGGTGGAACTAGGGTCCAGGTCTGGTCCTGAAGTAGAGCATCAAATTCTGTGTTCATGGTTGTTCTCCAGTTTATGTCTTTCACGGCCGTGGAGTGACAAGTGGGCTCCAACTCCAGGGGTGAAGATTCAGCAAGTAGTGCTCTTGGAAGGGGGGTACCGAATCCGACCATCAATAAACTCTCGGTTTGGAAATGTTATTTTTGCACGAGTGACCATAGAATGTAAGCAAACAAGGGGAACTGAAGGGGAAGGAGGTGATGCTGAAGATGCAGCTGGAATAGGTGACTCGGTAGTGCTTGAAGAAGCTGAGGATAGGGTTTGCACTGGTGTTGAGGGCGGAAACTGAGATGGAGAAGGAGATGAGTATTTTGTGACCCGTTGTGAAGGATGAGCAGCCGGTGGACTTAGAAGAATAGGCAGGGAGATTTGCTGCCTAAAATTTGAAGTATTTGAGTCAAGTGGGGATAAGGGAGAAGGGTATGGAAATTCAGATTCATTGAAGATTATATCTCGGGAGATGTAGAGCCGATTTGTTGGCAAATGGAGACATTTGTAGCCTTTGGGCTTGTTTGGTAAGGGAAGGGGAAGAGAAGGGGAATTGGTAGTGGAAGTTAGAATCGATAGATGTGATATAAAGTAAAAAGAATTTGTATAGAAAAGTGAAAAAATTTGTATTGTAGTGAATTTTTTTATTTAAATAATAAAAAATAAAAAATTATTGATGTGATGTAAAGTTGGAATGTTTGAAGTTAGTTATTTTTGGGATAAGTGAGGAAGGGGAATTCCCCTTCCTTTGCCAAACAAGCCCTTTGTGAAGAGGGCTATAACCTAGGAATAAACAAGGGACAAAACGTGGTTGGAATTTGTTGGAGTTATAGGGATATAAGTTGGGCCAACAAAGTCATCCAAACGTACGTAGGAAGGTGTAATCTAGAGAGCATTTGAAAGTGTTCAAATGGTGAAGATTTTGCTGGACTGAAGTTGGCATACGATTGATTAGATAGGATGCAATGGAAAAGGCATCATCCCAAAATTTGAAGGGTAGATGAGCATGAGAGAGTAGGGGTAGACCGATTTCGACAATATGTCGATGTTTCCATTCGATAGCACCATTTTGTTGGTAAGTATGGGGGCAATTCCAAGTTTCTGGAGGAGAGTGTTGACAGTGTGATATTCACCACCCCAATCGGATTGAATTGCTTTAATTTTGGTATTAAAGAACCGTTCAACATAAGATTTAAAAGTAGTGAAAATGGAAATGACATCGCTCTTTAATGAAATAGGATAAAGCCAAGTGTATTTGCTATAAGCATCAAGAAAAGAACATAGTATTTTGCCCCAGTTCTATAACTAACTGGGGCTGGTCCCCATACATCAGTGTAGATTAAAGCAAGAGGACAATTGGCTGATCCGGAAGTTGAAGCAAAAGGAAGTTGCTTGCTCTTTGCACCAAGACATGCAGTGCAGACAGGAGACTCTTTGAAGAAGCAACTGGAAGTTTAAAGCTGGAAAGCATACGACGAACAATCCTTAAGGTGGGTGACCCAGTCATGAGTGCCATTGAAAAGCTGAAACGCGTTCACCCACCATGGCATAGCGGGGATGCTTATTTGCGGAAGGGAAAAATTGGTAGAGTCCATGCCTATTCAGCCCGTGGAGGAGTTTCCCTATGCGACGGTCCTTTAAGAGAAAATAGGAAGGATAAAATTCAAAGAATGTATTAGTATCTGAGGTAAATTTTTGGACTGAAATGAGATTTTTGGAGATTTGAGGAACATGCAAAATGTTAAGAAGATCAAATTGGAACTGGGAGTAGAGAGACGAGTTGTACCAATGTGTTTGATTGATAGCCCCTTACTGTTACCAACACGGATTTGATCCAAGCCTAAGTAGTCCTCAGCCTTGATGTTTAGATTGGCCAGATCAGAAGTAAGGTGGTGGGTTGCTTCAGAGCCAAGGTACCAGTTCTGATCGGAGCTGTTGGATGGGGCAGAGAGATAAGCTTGGGCCTGAGAAGGCTGGTCACGGCAGTAAGACTCGTTGAACCTGTTGTAGTAGTCCAGAGCAATATGACCATGACGGTTGCAGACCTGACACAGAGGGCAGTTAGAATGGGAGTTGCTGGAGGAGAAACCACGGACAGATGGTCCTCGACCTCTACCACAAAGTGGCCTGGAATTGCCAAATGAGAATCCATGGCCAGAAGCTTGATGACCACGAGAATTACGCATGCCACAATAGTTTCCAAAGGAGTGTGGAGGGAGGTTGCCTCGAGTGGCAAAGTTAGCACCGGCAACAGAGAGATCAAGAGTGGCTTGATGTTGTTCTAAGCGCATCTCATGGGAGAGTAGATGGCCATAGATCTCATCTACAGAAAGAGGTTCGGCTCTGTTTGTAACAGAAGTAATGAATGGATCAAAATCAGATCCTAAGCCTGCTAGGAGGAAGGATACCTTCTCAATGCCATTGAGAGGTTGACCAACGATAGCAAGGCATCGCACAATGTTTGGAACGTGCGGTAGTAGTCAGCAATGGACAAGGATCCTTTCTTGAGGGTCGCCAGCTGATAGTGCACTTGCATGGTGCGGGCTTTCATCTGAGACATGAAGAGAGTCTCTAAAGTGATCCATGCATCATGAGATGTGGCACATTGGGTAACATGAGTCCGCATCTTTTCGGAAAGAGCTGAGTGATAGCACCAAGCAGTAGCTGATCTTGCATGCTCCAGTGAAGAAAAGCAGAATTGGGAGACATCGTTGAGACACCATCTTTTGTGGATGTCACAGTGGGAGGCAGGCATGGCGTGGATCCATCAACAAAGCCAAAAATATTTCCGCCTTTAAGGTGCAGGACAATCTAAGGCAGCCAGACTGGATAGTTGACCCCGGTAAGTTTGGTTGGGTTAAAGTTGGTGAAAGTTACCAACGGAGGGGTTTGATAGTGTGTAGAGATGATAACAGGTGGGTTTTGGTTGGATTCAGGTGGTAGTGGGTTTGAGGTAGTCATGACCGAAGGTTAAAAAGGAGAAAAAAAAAATTGAAGGACGTGAGTCACTGTTGTGGCTCCGATACCATATAAAAACTAGAGAGTTATGTGTATATTTTGTGCTACCTTACCAAATGTTGGTATAGGCTCTTTCTATATATAGAGAACTAAAAAGTAGTTACATGTGTTTAGGAGAGTACAATCGTAATAGGAATGAAAGACTACAATCTGATTAATTAATGTGATTTAATCAGTTACAAACAGATCTAGTATTTAAATTTAAATTAGGGATCTTATCACTATCTTATCATTAGCTCCTATCCTTCAGGTCTTATCTTTATCTTGAGAACTTATAGGAGTAGGAGATTTATCTATAGAACGCATATCTAGCTGAGGGCTAGATATGTCTTTAACAGAACTCAATACATTAAAGTGCACGCTCAATAGGTAACCAAGCATTTTTTTAACTGCACTAATGACAATATATACATGCTAGTACTAATAGTATAGGATAGAGCACAAAGGTACTCCAATATATTCACTGCACAATCCGAATAAGCTATCTCACTATGAACATGGATCTATTCCTAAGCATCTGACATTTGATTGGTGTCAGTAAAGTCTCATAGTTCATACATTTTTAGAGTTGACACCTAGTCATCTACAAAAATAAAAATAAAAAATAATAATAATGTCTCATTTTCTGATCCAACATATTATGAGCAAAAGAAGCAATACCTAATTCGCTTTCCAATCTTCTTAAAACTAGCACCATCTTGCAAACAGCTATGCCTCTCTCCAAGCACTCTTCAGTAACCTACCAGATTATACATAAATTGAACAGTTGTAAGAGAGGCAATGAGATAATAATTTATTTCTTAAAATGGATACATGGTTTTGTTAGACAAGAATGGCAGAGAAGAACCATGCTTCCAACTTCAAACAACTAGTGCAAGCATGTTGAATATAATAAGGTTAATGATTACAATTTGCAGGATATCAGACAAACATATACCTTCACAAGGCGTTTCATTGCATCACTAACATCCCCACAAAGAAACGTTTTTGATGTGTCTCCATGATATCCCTAACACACGAAAGATAGGCCACATGGAGCAAATAATCAGTTTCTGGCTTTAGAAAGTAGAACATAAACAACGATAGAGTCAGATACTGTAGATCATCTATAGCAGGAAACTGCAGAACCATTCATTAACCAATCTTCAAATATTGTATTGTGCTCCCATGCATGTGTGTGTGCGCTTTTGGGAAATAAATCTGGTAAACAGCAAACTACTAGTAACGTTAAATGAAGGGGTCTACATTATTGTCAGAATATAAACATGCAGAGGGGATTGTGAAGTTCCAAGTTTGTAAACCCGAGGGACAGTACACCTCTTGTTCCAATGTACGTCATGCCATCAATCTCTTTATATCCCTGTTAGGATGATAGCATACGATTCTTTTCGCATGCTATATGTCACACACAGTTAGTAAGATGTTTGAGATCTCTGACAGCTCATAATTTCCATTAATGATGATCTTAAAGGCACTCACATGGGTCTGCATTGGACAGAGCAACCATTGCCAGCACCTACTCCCTATTCTATAACATAAACCTATCACAATCAAAGGCTCTTGGCACACCACACTAGACATATCTGAAATGTTCAGCAAAATAACCTCAAAAGCCTATTTAGATATGCCATACAACTTTTTTATAGGAAGCTTACAAGTGCACAACATTTTTCTGCGTATATGTGCCCAGTTAGTTTTACAAATTTCTCCTAGGCAAAAAATTGGGAGGGTGGGGGGGACATATATAATAGTTATGTTTTCCCTTTTGCAAATCATCTGCATATTAATGACTCTACGGACCATTGGTAATGAGAGTTTTTTTTTTTTTTTTTATAGTAAAACTAGGGTAAGAGAGCAAATTTGCTAATGAGAGTTAAAACTGGCTGGCTGCAGGATAGGAAAACCTTGCTAGCAGAGGAGAGGGGACCCTACTCACCCACCTCAACTAAAACTTAATCCCAATTGGCCACAAGAATCCATTTCCAAAACAAACCAGCAACAGGGATAAACCAATAGGTAGGTCAACAAGTATCACATTTGAATATGGACCATAAAGAAATATGATTATCCTCTACATGGGCAAATTTTGTTAGTAAAGGTGCCAGAAGGTTCACTATCATCACATAGCGGTGGACTTTTTGAACTTGGAGACACTTAAATAGTGGTGGATCCTAGATTATAGCAATTTTCCTAGAAATTATTATATACTTTGTCTCTGTCTATCGTGTTAGCAAAGCGATGGAAAAAGCTTACAAGTTCAGCAGTCATAAAGATACAGTCATGCTAAACTATGGTCTCTCTTCATTGCATTTATCCAAGGTAGATCCTTGATGCCATGCACTTGAAGCTACATTAGAAATATGCATATTGTAACAATGAAGCTTCCTAGACCGATCATTCTAAACGCTTTATTCACTAGGCTACAGGCACTTGATATACAAGTAGCATATGCGAAAATACTCAATCATAAGAGATGGTTTCAAGACCATTGTCCATTGCAATCACAAATGATCAAATCAGAAATGAGTAACTTAAGAAGAAGCGTACATTTAGGTAGACTGTCACATCAATGTTTATTATGTCGCCATCCTGCACAAGATATGAGTATTAGTGATGCATTATATCTATCTTGTGCAAGCATCAATAGGTAATCATAGCACACCAAACCTGTAACTGGCGAGAATCAGGAATTCCATGGCACATGCACTCATTAACCGATGTGCATACACTCTTTGGAAATCCCCATAGCCAAGAGGTGAGGGATAAGCGCCAGCATCAATAATCATTTGGTGTACTGCTTTGTCAATTTCATTTGTCGTCACTGATGGCTGTTAAGATACAAAACATGTCATGTCACAAAGTCTAAAGAAACAAATGAAAAGATGAGATAAAAATTAAATCAAGACAATGTTTATAGTTTGAAGTGAGCATGTGTTCCATCGTGATCATTGATAAAGGAAGGAGAGCTGTTCTAATTTTAACATTGAAGTGTGAAAGAAAAAAATGATTGATTTCTATAATCAACATCAAAAGAAATTGCGTCCACATGGATAGGAGAAGTCGCTCATCATTCTGTGAAGTCATTGCAGAAAGCCTATGCACTAGACATTCCATTCAGCCAAAATGCACATGATAAACTCAGAATAGCTACCATCTCAATATATGTTATAACAACCACGACATTTTTCTTACAGATTACAACAAATTCACCTGAATTTGTCCTAAAGACCTTCCATTGACCAAAATATATATCTAGAAGATGGAAACATATGTGAACTCTACAGATAAAACTCTTGTAAACTACTCACCGCTGAGTTGTGACACTCCGAAAAGTTAAGTCCCACATTGAATTGGTGAATTGTGATGATGTTGCATAGGCGCCAAGTCTCGCATTAATTCTTTACTAGGTGAGACATGTTTATAAATGATTTCATAGAGCTCTAATGGTAACATTGACTTCTTTTGGATTTTGGAGTAATAGTGCAGATATGGCTAACACTTTCAATTGGGCGTTACATGCATTGTTCATATGAAGTTGTCGCACAGAAATAGAGGTCAAATCCAGCATACCAAATGTTCATTAATTTGCAAAATTTGATCACTTGTAAATTGTAACTTTATGCCAATTTTCTCAAAGCATTAAACCAAAATCCAAATAGAGACATGCCAGGTTCTGGACTTTTATGTCAAGTTGAATTTCAGTTGCTTTGGAAGTTAAATTAACCAAAAGCTGTCTAGAAATATGAAAGAGGTTTTGAAAAATGTATTTTGATAAGGCATATTAAAAACAATACTCACAAGAGATGTAGAAAAAAATTATGAACCTTATAGATCCTATCACTGACAAAATTCAGCAAAGAAATTCACATTAAATTATATAAGCTAAAATGCTTACCCTAACCAATTTTCCAGCATTGTCTAAGACGCGAGCAGCAAGCTCACACGCAGCCCTCATGCAAGCAATGCCTTCAGAATCATGAATTTGATATTCACTTGAAATTTCTGGCAACAAATTCGAACCTACATAAGGAGGCTTGGGTATGTGATCAGGCACAGGAAGACGTGGTGATACCTTTCCCCGCCTCAATGGTGGCCTTCTTATACCCTTTGTTGTACTTTTAAGCTCACGTTCTCTACATATGAACAAAGAATAAATTACGGAGGCAAACTAAGAATCACATCAACCTTCACTAAAATATGACGAAGGCAACAACATGAAATGAACCACTCAAGGTCTAAATGTTTGGGTCCTGAGAAAAGCACATTGTTAATGACTAATGACCCTACTCTGTTTCTGAAAGCAAATAAGAGAGAGAGAGAGAGAGGAGAGAGAGAGAGTTGAATTTCTAAGTTCAACCATCTAAAGTCTAACAGAACCAACATGGAAATTATGAAAAATAGGCTAATTGGGCTTTCAGGCAGGTAGAAAGGAACTAAAGAATAGATGTTTGGTATACGGATATCCTCTAAATGGCACGAAAGGAGCTACAAAATAGACGTTTGACCTATCCATATTCTCTAAATGGCACTAAAGCAGCTGCAAAATAGATGTTGACATATGCATACGCTGTGCATGGCACTGCATGCCAACCATCAGCACTTGATTGATTCAGAACTAAAAAAGCTCGAGAATGCCCATGCATGTGGCAAAGGGGCTAGAAGGGCCAGCATAGTGCAGCTCTTTCTTTTTAACAGTTTCCTATTTTTCCTATCTGTATATGTAACAATCAAATAGTACTTTCTCTTATCATTCTTTTCCTCAGATGCATGTAGAACAGAGAATAAAAAGAAATACATGCCATCATTAAATATGCTATAACAATAGAAGATGTGAAAAATGTAGTTGCAGATAAATTGATTCACCTTATAGGCGACTATTCAACTATGTTCTGAATGTTGAAGCCTATTTGTTTTTCATATTGTTTTACCAACCTCGAAAGGGCACAAAAAATTACTTAAATGGCATTTCCAAGCAACGCCCAGAAAACCTCTATTCATTTCATAAATTAAGCTTTTAAGCCACAAAATCTAATTCTACTGAATATGGTATAACTAAATTAGAAGTAAATAAAGCTCAGAAGGAACAAAAAGACAGAACATGTGACCACTACATAAACGTGAACTAGCTTTATCTATTCAAAGAACACCATCTATCGTCCATTGCCACTAACAAGGGTGCATTTTAAAGAAGGGTCTTAATGCCCCTTCAAATTGATGTACCTTCTGATTCTCATAGCCTCCGCCAAACCCGATAACTTCTTCGAAAAAACAACGAGTTGCTTTCGAGAATGTAATTGCTTTCCTGAATTGAAAAACCACATAATACAAAATAATACCAGGATTGGAATCAAAGTTAGCAAATTTGTATAACCGAAAGATAAAAACATCCATACATTCCCTGCGCTTCCAACGGGGAGCTCGGGGAAAAGAAGAACAGAAGAGAAACTAAAATTTCAAACTTTCCAAGTTTCATATTAATGAAAAGAAAAAAAAACCCATTAGCTGAAACACATAATTCAAAGTTTTCTTAGCAGCCGAAAATAAGGATAGTGATAGAAGCGTTGGTGTCGGTGACAAAACAAAACAAGAAAAAATAGAGAGAATGAGAACAGAGAGGGAGTGACAGACCAGAGAGAGTAGAGGCTGAGAAGGTGACTGGTGCCCCCATGAAGATATTCGACTTTGACGATGATGATAAGGCTTCGCCATGTAAGGATGATGCCACCTGCAGCGTTGCACTGCTTGTAGCGAATGCCATTCTCCACACACACACTCACGCACAGATGATAACAGAGCGGAAATATGGGCTGAGACAATCTTGAAAATGAAGAGGGCTGGCCCAATCCTGCGTACGTGGGCTGAACAGTTGAATCTCGCCTTGCTAGCCCGACGATTGCCCAAAACAAAAGCCCAATCTAGCAAATCCATAACAGCGTATTTTTCTTAAATTTATGAAATTAAACTATTTTTGTTTCCTATTCAAATAAACTCCACAATATATTTTTCTTATTCTTTTTCTATAGCACTTAAATATTTTTTAAATATTCTTTCAAATAAAATGTTAGAAAAAACAAAATATTATTTAAATATTATTTCAAATAAATACTAAAAGAAAGAGAAAGTTTGTTTTTGTTTAGGCAAAAATGTTATCCTAAATTTAAAGTAGCACTTTTAATTCTCTTTGTTTAATTAAGTTAAGTTTGACACGTCAATCACCAACTCAACCCAGTCCGCAAGTCTTTGAAATAATATTATTTTAGTCTTATGCTGTAATATTAATTTTCCATTATTTTTTTTTTTTTTTTTTTTTTTTTTTTTTTTTGCATAAAGTCATCCCATAGGATGGCTTTACAAGTAGATTATGGATTGGGGAAACTTCACAAAAGGGTATCAAATTATAGAGTTTTTTTAATTAAGGGTACCGATATAGCAAAACGTTCAATTGAGTGTATGCATTTATCAAAACTATTCAATGTCGGGTATTCCGTCAGCCTCCGTTCTAAATCAATGACAGAACCCGCAACACGTGTGTTTCACGTGATTTTAAAGGGGCGAAGTACCCGTTTTGTCCCTCATTTACACAAAGAAAGGACTTGTCATTTTCCCTGTAATTTTCTTGGCAACCAACCAGTGCGTTGAAGGTTCAAATTCTTGTTTTAGTTTCTGATTTTGGATGAACAACAATCGCAACAACAACAACACAAACCAGGCGAACCTAAACCCATCGACCTTTTTTGCCCAATCTTTTCACCCATCGACCTTTGTTGGTTACCCCCCCCCCCCCCCCCCTCTCATTGATGACCTTTTGCAGCAACAACAATTTCATTTCAGAGCAAAATCAATCGAATCACCAATTTAAATTTTCACACATTTTCATGAATTCCAGCTAATTTAAAACTCAAAAATTTGTTTTATAAAAGCTAAAACAGAGGAAAATCGGAGCTACTTAAGCAAACGACAAAGCATCGGAGGTCCAGTCCGGTGCTTTAATCGGCTATGCTCAGCGCTTTAATCGGTTCTGCTCGGCGCTTTAATTGCGGTTGCCTTCTTCGGGAGCTACTTGAGCAAGCGACAATCGAAGATCGGAGTCGTTGGCCAGAGGTTTTGATAGCAAAAATCCGTAATAAACCATTACCCATTTCCTAAACGGCAAAATCCCTAATCCCTAAACGGCCCAAAACAAAAACCCAGATATTTTGATGTCAAAAATCCCTCGTAAGGAAGGATCCGTGATTTTGAACTCACTTCCATAGAATCTGCCGTGCTTGACGTCACTAGGATCGGTTTTTCTGTATTGAGTGACTTTCCTTATCTGGTCTAGCCATCGCCTGAGGAATAGCTTTAGTCTGGTGGTGAACAGAAGGATTCAGGGATGGCGGACAAGAATTGTGTTTTCCTTCCAGAAAGTCAAGACCTTTTGACAGCAAAATCCCTAATCATGGTTTGTTTTGATCAGTTTTTTTTTTTTTTTTTAGATGATCATTTTTTAATAGATTAATAAAAGATTAATGAATATATTTTTTTTAATAGATTTAAATTAATTTTTTTTAATAGAGGGGCATAAATGGAAGATTTGCTTAAAAAATCACATGAAATACACTTGTTGTGGGTTTCATTATCGATTTAGAACGGAGGCTGACGGAATACCTGACATTGAATAGTTTTGATAAATGCATACACTCAATTGAACGTTTTGCTACATCGGTATCCTTAATTGAAAAAGCGTTATAGTTTGATACCCTTTTGTGAAGTTTTTCCTTATGGATTTCTTTGCATATTCCGATGAGCATGTTTGTTTGACCATTCCTGGTATCCCCCTAAAATGTATGCCATGTAATTTGGTTAATCTCTAAAATAATTTTTTATTAAAAAAAAAACATATATATTTTTTTACTGGTTAGTATAGCTTGGAGATATTTAATTGCTTGGATAACGGTGGGATAACATAACAGTTCACTGTTATCCATTTAGAGTACTAGCGGCAGCTTTCTTAAATTGCATTTACTTCCCTAAATATAAGGAAAACTCCTAAAAAATCACATGAATAAATTTTTTGGTTCCTCCCTAAATTAAAGAAACACTAAAAGAATCAAAAATTGTACCATATATTTAGGGAAGCAAAAGGAATTCCCTTAATATTATTTAATATTAAAAGCTTTATCTTTCCTCTCTCGTTCATTTATTATTTATTTGAAATAATATTCAAATGATTTTTCTTTCATCTATCTGTCTCTTAGCATTTTATAATATTGCAATCCCTCTTTCTCTTCAAACTGCATACATCGAACGAAATAGAATCAGCTTCCTCAAGTTCAAGAACGACGTTAAAAGTCCTCCCCATTTTTTGAGAAAGTTGAATTTTTTAACGTGAGACTCTGAATATAACATTTGGATGCTTGCCACGTGACGGGCTGAAGTTGTTAGATCAATGATGCAGTTATTTTCCACTATGTTTGTGGTTCTAGGTGGTATATATCTAGCAAGATACAGGGCTCTCCCTGTATATGTTCTTAGATAAAAAGTTTGTAGGGGATAAATCTCACTCAACCCGATCCAAAGAGGAGTCAAATAAGGTCCAAACAGATAAGGTGATATCAGATCAGAAGTCTAAGAAGATATCCAATTAGAAGTCTAGTAAAGGATTAAAGTCCAATTAGAACTCGGACAGCAGTTCTAAATCAACAAGGAACAGGAGTCCTAATCCAGGTTTGACTCCACCTCTATGCCTATAAATAGGCCCATACCCCAGGTATAAACTACGACTCAATTTTATGTATAAAGCATTATTTTCTCACAGAATCTAACTTAGGCATCGGAGCGGGACCCCCGGAAGGGTCCCTAGGTTTTGTTGTTTTGCAGAGTTATTGAGAAGCGTGAAGAACATCAAAGGAACGTGCAGATTTACACCATACCGAAAACTGTACCAACAGTTTGGCGCCGTCTGTGGGAAACGATTTTTCGTTCCTCATAAAAAAAAAAGATCCAGCATGGTGATGAACACATGTTCCGGAAGCCAGACCAATCGACAGCCCGTGGCCCATAGGAACTGGCTATTCAGAATAATTTGCAGCCTCCACCGAACCCTCCCCCGGGGGGTGGAGATCAAGATCGCATAGCAGCATTGGAAGCCCAGATTGAAGACTTAAATGCAGAATTGTTACGCATGAGGCAGAGACAGCCCAATCCCGAGATGAACAGGGATGAGCGTGAGGAAGAAGATCACAATAGCAACATTAATCCTCGGAGGGAGGATGACCGCCAAGGAGATCTGAGCAGAATTATTGCCGAGAAGGAGCCTCTCGGATCAGTCCTAGCCGAGAGCAAGACAACTTCTCGGATCAGTCCTTGCCGAGAAGGAGCCTCTCGGATCAGTCCTTGCCGAGAGCAAAAACAACTTCTCGGATCAGTCCTTGCCGAGAAGGAGCCTCTCGGATCAGTCCTAGCCGAGAGCAAGAACAACTTCTCGGATCAGTCCTTGCCGAGAAGGAGCCTCTCGGATCAGTCCTTGCCGAGAAGGAGCCTCTCGGATCAGTCCTAGCAGAGAGCAGAACAACTTCTCGGATCAGTCCTAGCCGAGAAGGAGCCTCTCGGATCAGTCCTAGCCGAGAGCAAGAAGAAACTTCTCGGGGGGTCGGATTTAACCCTCGGGTTTTGCAGGTTTTTCAAGAGACAGGGAGAAAACCCTAAGGAAAAACAAGAAGGTAATGGGGGGGTAAGATTTAACCCTCAGGTTTTGCAGGTTAGCAGGTTTTCAGAAGGAGACAAAGATCGGGTTTCCTTAGACATGGAATTCTCATTATTTAAGCAAGCTTCGGATAAGGGAATTGGGGGGTAACTGGTGGGGATAAATCCCACTCAACCCGATCCAAAGAGGAGTCAAATAAGGTCCAAACAGATAAGGTGATATCAGATCAGAAGTCTAAGAAGATATCCAATTAGAAGTCTAGTAAAGGATTAAAGTCCAATTAGAACTCGGACAGCAGTTCTAAATCAACAAGGAATAGGAGTCCTAATCCAGGTTTGACTCCACCTCTATGCCTATAAATAGGCCCATACCCCAGGTATAAACTAAGACTCAATTTTATGCATAAAGCATTATTTTCTCACAGAATCTAACTTAGGCATCGGAGCGGGACCCCGGAAGGATCCCTAGGTTTTGTTGTTTTGCAGAGTTATTGAGAAGCGTGAAGAACATCAAAGGAACGTGCAGATTTACACCATACCGGAAACTGTACCAACAAAGTTATTTATGCTTTTAATCATATACGATGCACTATCACTCTTTTCTTCCTCAACATCAGTATTGATGTTTCTCAAAACCTTGCTCACAAAGATGTTAATAGGTCTTTCCACCCTTTTCCTCTCTATTGCTACCAATTATGATGGCATTTTCTTATGCTCATTTCATTATGCAACCCGGACAATTGTCTATGGTGATACCCGCCATTTTCCCCTTCTTGTTGACATGATGGATCAAGTATATTGAACTGGAAGATGGGGTGTCGGCTTTAAGGAATTCATCTTGCAATGTAATGTACAAGTGTTCCTCAATGATTGGCTTTCCAGTTTCCAGGTACAATATGAATTATTGTTCTTTTTCTTCTTCGAACAATTGATGATCATCATTTAGTTCCTGATCTTTTAAGTATGGAAATGCCCATTGTCATCTGTGTGGGAAATGATTCAAGACTAGGATTCTCAGAAACATCAATACGTACTGATGTTTATGATGAAAATAATTTTATTTTATTTTTTAAAAAAAAAATGGATTTGGAACATAAATAAATCTTTTTATTTAAGAACATAGGGAACGTACCCTGGCCTATACACCTAGAATGGCGTATGGAATGCTACAACAAACATAATAGGAAGAATAAGAGCACCTTTGTATGTGATTCTGGTGTCCATTTTTTCAAAGTTATTCAATTAATGCCAGTCAATTTGAAAATTATTCCTACCCGGCCAATTTCGAAACAAAAAAAAATAAAATAAAAATGGTCCATATAAGAAAAGGCTAGTCAAACATCAGAGTACCATGCCTAGCTAGCCTGCACAAGATGCAAGAGAAAATTCAACCCAAAAATCCGTTAGATGTGGCAATGATATATCATTCGTGATTGGGTGTCCCCAGTTGAGATTTAATCTGAAATTGTTAAACAAACTGAAGCAGAAGCAGAAGCTTACCATTTTGGTTTGGTTTGGTTTGGTTAGAACTGAGCTATCTAGAGCGAGCCCGTACGTGAAAGTTATATATATATATATAAAAACAAGATATTGGTTATTTTTGTGTTCAGTCATGATGGGAGTGAACGTATTCTCTTGACTTAATTTGCCCGGAATCTTTCATTGGAATCCCTCCGTAGCACTTAAAATATATGGCATCTGAGATTGATGAAACGGGGCTCAGAATAAATAACCAGAGAGAAAGATTGACGAGATGTGAAGTTGCAGATGAAGCAATCAGTGGGGGAGAGACATCGCAGGAAACTAATGGTCATATCAGCTTGTACTCCTTCGTATTTCTATGCAAGTTACGTACGTAGAAGATAGATGAAAAAGACGAACTAAAATACTAAGAAACCAAACCATCTATATATTATATATAAATTAAGGAATTATATATGCTATATATTAAACTCCTGGCTTTCTGCCTTGAATTCGTCAAATAAGTAATGAAAAAAGTCAAACATCTCATGCTGTTGTACTTCTGCATGTAGAGTGAATTAGTATATTAACATCATATAACACCAATATTTTTACTAGTAGGATGAGTTCAAAATACAGCAATAAATAGACCAAAATCCACTATTGACTTAGAAATTGAGATTGATTAATATAATGGACGCTATGAGACAAAAATATTGTGTAATGAAAGCGTTTTTAATTAATAAAATGCGTATTTTTCTTGGGTGGAGGACAAATCAAAATAAAAACTACATCTTCATTATTAAATGTCATGAAAGAATTGAAATATGAATTAGATGCCCGAAAGCAAGTGGTAAAATTAAAGCACATTATTACAGTACGGAGATTTTTCATTTCATTAGCCCTTGTTGTTTGGAAGTCAATCTAACGTGAGCACATGAGGTATATAGGTTTGATCAATCTTTAAAATTGAGATCAATGTTAATTAAGCAAGTGATTTGACAGCCTTTTACATTTAAACAACAACAACAAAAATAGCATATCCCGTATATAATATATTAGTCTATATATATATATATATATAGAGGACTGATTTTGTTATATATAACCCAACAAATTCAATGTTAAACGCCAATAAGAAAAGCAAAATGTAAATATCTGACGGCCCCTTTCCATAACATGATGAAAATATCTCTATCTCATGTCTTGCCTCATGGCTGGCAGCCTCATTTGGCCAATCTTATTGAGACAAGATCTATTCAAAATGATTTCAAGATCCGCGGCATCCCTGTTGCCAACAATCTCCTCTACCTAATGCACAGTGGTTATTATGCAAAAACAGTACTGCACTTGGTTTAAGGTAGGCCAAAGTTGAAGGAACCTGTCACCAAAGCCAAAGTGCCTCTTTCTCATTAGACAAATCAGTGAACGACTTCCACCCACTTATTTCTTTCTTTCTTTCTTTTTCTTTTTTACTATTAGCCATCCATCCCCTTTTTGAGGGCAATTGGGCGAAGGTTCTTCTTCCACACCTATTGCACTCTCTCTTCCCTCGCGAGGCCTTGTTTGTCAACATTGAGATACTTTGGGAAAGCAACAACACCCACAACAAGGCACAACTAGACAGTGCAAACCATACCAATATTAAAAAAAAAAAAAAAAAAGAAAAGAAATAAAACCATGAACAAAACAACTTAACAGTTATCTTTTTTTTTTTTTTCTTTTTTTCATTTGTAAAATTTGTCGCACATAATTTCAGCTTTCTTCAGGCTTTTGTTTCGTAATATACAATTCTTCAACCTTTCGTAACTTGCAGGCTGCAGCTACACCACCACCTTCCTTTCCCGTCTCCACCTCCCATGCCCCTCCTTCCTCGCACCATTCACAAAAGGCCAAAAAACAACAAAAACAGAGAAAACGATGAAAAAACAAAAATGCTACAATTTACAAAGCTCCAACCATTCTTGGTTTCTTGCTGCACTCCAACGACAACAGCTCCATCTCTCTCATTCTCTTCCCGTTGCAGCCACCAATACTCTCCACGACCCCACCGCCAGGGATTTGCAGAATGTTGACCCCAAAAAGTCTAACAATCTGAACCTGCTGAACCGGGAAAACCGGGTTTGATAACCCGACGACAGCGGACTCGGTCCTCGTCTTCCAATCGATGTAAAGCTGTTTATCCGGCCCGGTCGATCGCTGAAAACTAACAATGTCACCGGCCTTCAAGTTCTTCTCCTTCACGAACCGGCTCCAACCCTTTGTCAGCACATAACTCTGGCTACTATTCCAATAAGAGTACCTAAACCTCCACACTTTGCCTCCAACATCCTCGAAATTCAAAAGCACCCCTTTGGAAGTGCTTGCGCTCTGCAAAGGAAAGTGCTTTTCGGCATGTTGCTTCGGTATCACAAGCCGGTTCAGCTTGCCGACATCGCTCGGGGTCACAGCTTTCTCGAAAAGCTGCTCACGCGCTTTCAGAAACCCACCGGAGCCGAACGTGGCAGCGACGAAGCCGTCAGCTTTAGACCTTTTGCCATTGCTGTCCAAGCCGCGGTTACGCTTGCTTTGCTCCAGCTCATCATTGTACGTGTGCTTCCTGAGCATGTCGACGATCTCAGCCTTGGAATGAGCGTTCAAGAACGCCGTCTCGATGTCGTCCTCTTCGGTCGTCGCCAAGGGTTTGAAGTTCGTCACGGCGTCGCGGCCACGGAAGCGCTGCGCCGCGATGTCATAGGCCCTGGCGGCTTCGTCTTCCTCGTTGAAAGTGCCCAACCAGACCCGCTGGTGCTTCTCGTAAATCTGGGCACCCCATCGGCCGTTGGGCTGGGGAACAACTCCCTTGTACTTGGAGGACGGGAGCTTCCCACGGGACTCGGCTTCGATTCCGCTTTCAGAGTCTAAGATTATGCTGGTGATGACGCTCCCCACCCGGCATAGACTCTCAGGGGACGTGGTAGCCGGTAAAGGCGAAAGGGTTGCCGTCGGCGAAATGGATATAGAGTCAGTACTCGTTGTGCTTTCATCTATGCAGCTTCCATCCATGTTTGTTCTGAGGAGGTGTATTTGACAAATGATTATGAATACACAAAGGAAAGGAGGGAGGTCAGGAGAGAAAGGAGTGGTATGAGTGTGGGTCGTTTGAGGGTTGAATACTTGAATATATATAGAACCCCACTTTTTATTTTAGTTTATTTTATTTTATTTTGTATTTTTATTTAGTTAGAGCGTGTTGGGGGGGGGGGGGGGGGGGGGGGGAGATATGGGGATGTGGGCGTGGTGGGTCAACCCAAAGAGAAATGGTAAGGAGCCAGGAAGATTCATGGAGAAATGGGTATGTGTGGGTTGTGGGGCGTGGGCTGTGTATGTGAGGCGGGTCCCACTCTAGCAAGTTGATGGGGTTCACATGATTGTAGACCGCGTTTTAGTTGAGTTCATCCCCCCCCCCCTGAGCCTTGCTGCTCCTGCTGACTCCCCAACATGGCTTCTCTCTCCCTCTCTTTTACTTCCTCTTTTAGCCAAATTCTTTCTTTAATTTTAATCATAAATATGCATCTTATCTGATACTGATACTGATACTTCGTCAAAATCTGCTCTATTATTTGTTGTTGCCTTTGGATTTAGGGGCCGGACCAATTGAAATCCAGATAAGCATGAGGACAAAGACAGAGATAGAAGTGAAGGGAAAGGAAGAGAAGAGAAGAGAAGAGAAGAGAAGGGGGCTTCCGATAGGATGGGTTGTGGGGCTCAATTTTAATAATAAGAGGGAGGTGATGAATGGATAGGCATTCAAGACAAAGCTCCTCATCCAACAACAAATTCTCCCCCATAAGCCTTACCTGCCTTCATTTCATTCGTCCTCTCTAGCTTTTGTTTTGTCTTATTGGCTACGTTCGCCTTAGCATCTATAAAAAATAAATACAACCCATCAACTAAATAAAGGCATAAAAGGAAAAACCCAACCGACATTGACATTTCTCCCCCCCTCCCCCAAGTCCAAGTGGGTTTCTCTTTGTTTTGTTTGTTTCCCCCCACCGTTCATTCATTGTGCACAATGAATTCCCTTTAAAACAGGGTATAAAGACTAATCTAAACACTAATTAACAGTACCCCCAAGTGCGAAATAGTTATAGAAAGGTCAATTAATAGTAGAATAAAACCTGTGGGATTAGATCAAGTTGTAATTTAGGATAGGATTGCTGATTTTTCCATGCACAAACATCATGGGCAACAGCCATTTACGAGTGGGGCCCAAAACTCGTAAAAATCAAGCGGTGATTTTTGTTTGTGGGCCCGGTGATTTTTGTTTTTTCTTTTGTTGGATCAATGGCAACTGGTGACACTTGTCACGGCCTTCCATTTTCTCTTTTTTTTCTTTTTTTCTTTTTTTCTTTTTTTTTTTCAATTTTCATTCTAGAGCGAAGAAAATAGGAAGGGTATGATATTCCACGTGTGACCTTGTACGGACAAGTCCTCGGTCTTTGGAGGGGCCCACGTGCAAGTTGATCAAAACCGAGAGCTGGAGACGGTGGGTCTGTTGTTTTGGCTCGTTACCAAGCTGGGTCCTACTTAGGGCTGCCATCTAAATCATTTCGGTTTTATTTAATTTTTTATTTTTTTAAAGTAGTTTTCAGAACGGTATATGTACGTTATTCATACGGAAATATATTTGCTATCATATAAAAAGAAAAGGATATGAACAATTTTTTTTAAAAAAAAAAAAAAAATTATTATTATTATTTAAATTTGAAATAAATCACTATTTAATTTTAATTTAATAATAATTTTAAAAATCATAATAATTTTAAAATATATATATATAATCCCTAACATTAATTAATTTATAAAAATGTATAATGGTGGGGTGTCATGAAAAGACCAATAATGTGATGGAATGGACGTGGGATTTATGGTGCTTAATGGAGCCTATTCGGCTGCTGCTCCTATTTTCACCATGTTGATGTGTCTCGTTGATGGGGGGTTGCTCCTATCATGATCACATTTCATCTCTTTGCTGCTTGCGAGGACACATAACCGGCCATGTCACGTCAAAATCTGCTTAGCTTGGCTTCCTCCTTATCACTATTTTTTGCCTTCCTACTGGGATACACCTGTTCATTAATTTTGATGCCCGGTTGGCTGGCATTTCTATGCCGTAAATATGAGAAATTTTTTATAAAAATTAATTTAGGTAGATAAGTTTTATAAAAAAAATAATAATAATTTATATTTAGTGTTTGAATGGCAAGCAATTTGAACAATAGCAAAATTTTAGAGAGTCGGATCTCTCGCTCACTCTTTTTGTTTCATTATTTTATAATTTTTGTTGGTGTATTATCTATAACAAAAAATAATTATGAAATAAATTTGTATTTCTGATATAATTTTCTTATATAATGAAGCTGTCTATTTATAATTGAATGAGACAAGAGAATAAGAAAAATACCGTAATTACAGAACAAAGAAAATACATTAATTACAAAATTATACAATAATCATATTTATAATAATATCAAATAGTATTTTAATTGGTGGGAGAATATTTTTCGTTTGCTACCACAAATATGACAAGTAACGTATTCTAACAATCTTAAAAGAGAGAGTTGTAAGGTCTACCTGTTCCAGACAAGTGAGCCATGCACGCAGCCTCTCGCTTAGACTATTATCCAAATTTTAGTAAAATCCAATCCTAATCCAAAATAGTATCTTTGATCAATCAGCTTTGATTAAGTATTCAGGTGAAAAGACAATTTTAAGTTGCTGGAGAATGCTTTCATTTTTTATTGGTAAATGTTAATTGACAAGTTTTGTACATGAATAACTTTTAATTACCAACTTCTCTAACCACAAATGCTATCTGTGTCTTGAGATTCAAGTCATATTTGCTAATAATGGCATAAGTTCATGTCTAATTATCATTAGACTTGTTCTTTTTTTCCTGGGCCATTGACTTTTCTCTTAATGGATAAACTATGGTTGAGAAATTAAACATTTTCAATATTGTCTTAGATTTCTTACGAAAAAAATATAAAATATCTAATAACTTTTTGTTCTACTGCCAATACTAGTACATCACGTGCGATGTTTTATTATCATTTTTTCAAGCTGCCAAAAAAGTAAAATAATAAATTATTCAGTTTTCTTAATTATAAATCTATCGCTCTCTTTCTCATAGAATAATGATTGTCATTTTCATTTCATGAAAGAAAACAAAATGATCTTATTGATTTTCTCCTTTTCGACTACCTTTTATTAAAAATTTGTCACGTAGTGGTCACATACGTTAAAATCTATAGAAAAAATCAGACAATAAATATCCATAATGGTGTGTAGTCTTTCACATCGTCTAGAGATATATAATTTGGACACTTTATAAGTCATACACACTCTTCATCTCTCAAGATATCTTTTTAGTAAGAGTGAGTAAAGTTCATGAACTTTTACATGGTATCAGAGTAGGTTCTTTAGATGATAATAGGCATTTTTCTTCCGATGTTAAACACGTGTTTGGCTAAAAGTTGTCATATATGAGGGGGCATATTAAAGTGTCCCATATTGTCAAGAAATGCATAATTTAGGTACTTTATAAGTTACGGACACACCTCCTCTCTCAAAACGTCTTTTGAGAATGAGTAAGGTTAATAAACTTTTACACGTAAGAGTTGTAATGAATTAAATTTAAATAATTAAATTTATTATTTCTTATTAACTTCAACGTTTAGGACAATTAGTATTTTAATATAATATCAAAATTCAGCTCTTGAGTTTGAACCACTTAAAATGGTTAATATATTGTCTAGTCCCATGCAAAAGGAGATAAATAGTAAATATTAGATCATGTATCACGCTTCAAGAAATTTTTTTCTTACCGCCCCCATTTTGCTTAATTCGTGAGATTAGTTGATCATTAAGATTAATCTATATTATCCCTTTATATCACTTTTTATTTATCCCACTAAAGAGTCCAATAAGAGGTTGGATGTCTCTTCGAAGCATATAACGATCATAGTTACGGATGTGCCATAACTCTAAATGGATTAATTAAAGTTGTAATTAGAACTCTTTTAAATCATTTATAAAAGAACCAGTTTATAAAGAAACAAGAAGCTATCCCTATCACAAATTTGAGGTGGCAAGGCTCATTAGAAGACTTTGTAAAGGACAATTAGGATGCGGCCGTGGACAAAGACAACCAGAAGATGGGTATTAGAGTGATGATTCGAGATTATGAGGGTGAAGTCCTGACTATTTTGTTAGCTCCGAAAGATTATATTACTTATTGTAGATGCCAATGCAGCTTAGCGAGCAGTTTTATTTTGTAGGGAGTTGGGGTATCAACCGGTGGAGCTGGAATGAGATGCTCTCCAGGTGGTACAGGCCTTACGAAAGGTATGCAATAATTTGAGTAAATACGGCCATATTATTAAAGAGGCTCGTGGGGTATTAAATGATATTTGTCAGTGAAAGGTTGCTCATATCAGGCGTATTGCCAATGAAATTGCCCATAGTCTTACAAAGGAATTAAGCTCTCTTTTTTAGTAAGGATTGTGTTTTTTCTTGAGGAATTCTCTATTTGTTTTAATAGTTTTTGTCATGAAGAACATTATGCTTAAATTGTTGATTTTATAACGAAGGTGGGTCTACTTAAAAAAAAAAAAAAAAAAAAAAAAATGTGTGGACAATTCAATTCATATAATAATGGGTCATGAAATATCATCAAAGCTTAAAATGCTGTTTTGTGCACTTCTAGTGGATCCTAATTACTCTCTTTAATCATCATCTTCATGTACACAACTTATTTTATAATAATGGGTCATGAAATTGGTCATCAAACAAGTCCATCTATCTATCATGGTTTATCTCTTAGGCATTGCTCACGATGCCTATCGTTTTCACATGGATAAACCCCTTTTCCCCTTTTGATATATATATATATATATATAACTTACTTTTTGAATCTTATCTAGGCATTGTAATAAACTATATATATAATATTAAAGCTAATCCTCTCAAGGGGCATCCATCCATTCCTTAATTTCCTTCCACATATCGTGAATGAACCAATCAATAAATTTCTTGACGAAGATTTCTACATTTGGATTGGGTAATCATGAAACGATAGACCTTGCTCACATAGTCACTTAATTTGGTTAAAATTTTCAACAATTTATGCCTTGATCACAAAAGAATCTATATAAAACTCACATATTTGTATATATAGATAGTTGGAAAACCCAAAATCTCATATAAAATCTCTCACTATTATTACTAATAATTTAGACAACAAATTACTAGAAATCTAATCTCTTTCTCACCTGCCCTTAAGCATGTGTTAATCGCCCTGTGTAGCTTAATTTGTTATTAAAATAGAAACTTAATTTGTGTTCATCTTCAACGAATTTTTTACATTACTTTATGTGCATGACATGTTCCCCCACCTTCCCACTACATCAGGCTTTTCAGTTGGAGATGACTCATTCTATGACCGAAGGTTATTACGCCACGTCATACACGGCGCCGGCGCATATGCAACAACCATGTCACACACACTGAATAGGAGTAGGGATTACACACTCGTGACGAAATCAAATATCTATCGGAATCTCTGAATAGGATTCTCGTAGATTTACATCGAAACATGCTTTTTATAGTTTATATATATATATGTATATATATAAAAACCCAATTCTCCATAAATTAACATCCATGGATCAACATGTGACTTCAGCCACCATGATTCACACCATCGATCACCTCATCTTGGAAGATCCTACCATTACTTTAGTTTAACATATCTCTCCTTTCAAAGTAGATCGGCCTGACTTTTTGTGATGATCATATCATAATTTAGTTAATATGAGCTGCTTTAATCAATTTTTTTTTATAGCATATTAATTTTTGCTTTTTTATATCTTTCTTTTGTTGTTGATGTGATACGTTTAATTAATTTTTATTTATGGCAAAAATAACCTTATATAATACTCAAAAGCTTGACTTTGTATTTGATCTTTACGAAGTGTTTTTAGAGTTTGATGATCTCACTGCGTGAGAAAGTCGATGGTGTTGCCTTTGAAGGCTGGAAGGATATATATATAGCTATAGAAGGATTTGAGCCATCAAACTTTTTTCTGTTGCACAGATTCGTGGCATTAACAATTAAAAAAAATTACATTAAAGAAACTTATCTCTACAGTAACCAAAAACTCGTCCACTTTGATATTTGATTATCAAATTGAAGGGAAATTGTTAGAATGATTTTGATTTTGGGTTCTGGTAAGAAGGCATAATCAATATAACAGTCCTAATCTTACTGTTTTTAATTTGTTGGATTTTGAATATAAGAAGATCTTGGAAGATAGTGTACAATGAATTAAGGTGGAAAAGGACTAGAAAACAAGGTAAAAAAAGTTGGGTTGCTGCTTGCGTATTTGAGAATAATATTTATATTCTCTGTTGCATCAGAGAGAGAGAGAGAGAGAGAGAGGAAGACTATTTTGTGCATAGAAAGAGCCTTCACACAAGTTGGCAAGGCACGTGGTCGATCATTGGACCCCAAAAAAGTAGTTGAAAACCCTATTTTACTTTCGCAGTCTGCACCATGTGAAAGAAATATATAACACCATGTAAAACTTGTCAATCACTTCATAAAATATGCTTCTTTTTATCCCATTAATCTTATCTTCTTATACTCCTACCAAATTTTGAATCATAATCAAATAGAAAAAGGTGAAAACCAAAAACGTCGACAGCCATGGACATTTTTGTTAACAACTTTTTTTCTTTTCTTAATAAACAATTAAAAATACATATAATAAGAATAATTTTTTTTTTTTTTTTTTACCTTTATATCATATCAAAATATTTTTTCAAAAAAAAAAAAAAAAAAAAATCAGCCCAAGACACATTAATAAAGATACCCTAAATGCTTGCCATTACAGGACAAACATAGAAAAATTAGATTCTGAGTGGGACTTTCTCTGCCGCCATGCCGCGTAAACAACACGCATTATTCCTCTGCCTTCTGTGTGTTTCTTATCCTCCAATTTGTTTCTTTCAACCGTTCACACGCAACCACAAATAAATAAAATATTTTGATCATTAATTTCGGCCAACCAAAAATAATTATAATAATAATAAAATAAGCCCTCAAACAGGGTGGCATCATGGTTTCTTTGACTGTTGCTTCATCCTTTACCGACGTGGATAGTGACCCGCCTTCTCGGGTCAGGCTAAGTGAGCCTATCGCGTGCTTGTCATTAATTATTGACTTAATCGAGTGCTTAGCCATACTTATTTGTTGAAGAATAGTCTAAAGAGTGCTATAGCTCTCTATGTTAATATATATTAATGGGATATTTTTTGTTTGTATTTGACATAAAATGTGCAAAACGTTTGTGTTTTTACAAGGGTTTTGTGTTTTTGTTTGTTTATTTTTTTTAATTTTTTTTTTAGAACAGAAAACAAAATACACATAATAAAATTTTTAACAAACATAATCTTAATTTTTACTATAAGTTTTGTTACTAGAGTAATGTTAGAAACCACATATTTTTATCACACAATACTGATGCGACAGTCTCAATCAACAAACTACAAGAATTATCAAGACTCTCGTATCAGAATTGTGTGATAATTGTAAAATAAAAATGTAATTTTTAACATTACTCTTCTTACAAACGGATATATTACTTCACATAAATTACCAAATAATTAAATTTAATTGTGATTGACGTGACAATTTCGTGTAGAAGATAAATATCATGAGAGAATTGTAAAACCTGGAACATTTCTTTTATTGAAATTCAATTAAGTGGGCTGCTATCAAATGATTTAACTTTTCAATGACAAAAAACACCCTGATAAAAATCTAGCTGCATTTGTTGCTTTCCAATTTTGTCTTTGTTTTGATTTTTAGATTTGAAATGAGAGTTGAAGGGAGTGGTTTTCTTTGATGAAACAACAGTGGCCAACTTGTATGTTAGTCCAGGAAAAGGGCTGGGTCAAAATCAGCTTTATTCTAGAATACCTTCAGCGAGACCAACCTATCCATGGAGCCACTCAAGTTGCTTTTGTTGACTAATAAATGGTCACCGCCTCACCGCCATTGGTCAATTAATAGGGACCCACAAACCTCTGCGTGCCACATAACTCGTCCCATTGGTTGAAAGGTTATGTCAGTCAGAGAAAACCCATTTCATGGGTGAGACTTGCTTGAAGAAGCCATTGAAGCCATTAAAGGAGCAGTTATGTCTCCTCTCCTGTGCCTTTCCTTCTTCCAGGGTCACTTCCAAAGTGAACCCATTTGTCTCTATATATGAATTTGACCTATTCAATCATTTCAATGGAATCTATAAAAAAAAAAAATCATTTCAATGGAATGAAATAGATTTGATATTTCCAGGATTGACTCATTCAAAATACAGTTTTCTTTTTCTAATTTGTTGAATAAAATTTTTTAGGGTGGAACTTTAGAGTAATGTTAAATGTCTTTTTGTATTCTTTTAAAATAACTATTAAATTTATGAGAAATTATTATTAAATTTTTTATCCAACTTAAAAGTCACATAAGTAACATGAGTACTTTTTTTTTTTTGAATTGTTCGTTAATATTCTTATTTTAAGAATATAAACAATAAAATACATAAACAAAACGGAGTTACGTAATGAAATTATGAACGAATGACTTAATTTTTATTTTATTTTTTTTTAAAAAAAAAAAGCAAAAATAAATACACAAGGATTTGCTTTTTGCCAAACTTAATAATGGTTCCACAGAGAGATAAACTTTTGTATCTTCTATACCCAAAAGAAAATAAAAATTAAAAAAAAATTAAAAAAAAAAAAAAGAAAGAAGAAGAAGAATTGTCAACTATCACATGCAATCCAATGTGATGCCAAGTTTTTTTTATTGACCTTGACAAAATCATCTGGGGGGGCATGCCAACAAAGTTCCAAATTTCCTGCCAATTTGAGAGGATATTTGCAAGAATTTACATTGTGAAAAGACACTAATGTGTCATATGCATTACTGATCACTGTAGAGTAAGGACTAACTAGTTTCCCATGAACCATAATTGTATCGTGTCTTAGCCACAGATTTCTTGCTACTATCCCTACGAGCTCCATATCGTCCATATCCACATGCCGTTGAAGCTTTTCAACAATACACACAAACTTTTCATGTACAACACAACATTTTTTAATCTTACTATTACACGTGCTCTATATAGCCTTTCCCGCTAGACATCCCCTCAAAATGTGTCCCGTCGTGTTTGGCTTACTCAAAATGGTTTTTTATTTTAATATCTAATTAAAAAATAAGGATTACTAGAGAATGATGAAGCAGCCGACATGGCACGCATAAAACGCAATGTTCAAAAGTCAAATTAATTTGGATCGGCCACTTGGATGTGGCAATGTGGCATGCAGTTGGGGCAGCAATAACAAAATATTTGTGTTTTCTTCTGTTGCAGATATGCACTCATCTTTCTCTGTCAGCCGCCACCAATTACCACTCTTCCTGCTACCTCTATTTCTAATTATTTATTAAATGCAATAAATATTTTTTTATTTTATTTTTCTAAGGGTAGACCGTCTGACCGTAGAGCCATATGGGTCTCGACCTGTGAGACACTGAACGTTGGGGGAGAAGAGCTTGTGCCATCATGGAGGAGACTTGCTGCATCTATCGAGGTCAACCAAGTCAAGCCAATTATCTTTGGATTATGGGTTAAATACGTTGTTTAACGTCTTTATTATTTTTTATTCATGTCATTCATTTTGCATCGTAAATGACGCTTTACTTAAGATTAAAAATAAAAATAATACATTTATTCAACTTTCGTTTAATAATTGACAAAAGTCCACATTACTAGCCTTAAAAAACAGACACGTCTCTATGCCTAATTGAAAATTTAAAAACTATAAAATTATAAACACATAAAAAAAAAACTAGCCACACCCAAACCGGCTATGAGGTGATTGAGTCACTCTACTTTTTTCTTATTCTTTTTTTTTTTTTTTTTTTTTCAAAATCTTCCTTTTTTTATTATTTTTTATTTTTAATTTTTTAATTTTTAATGGGGCATAGGAAAGTGTCAGTTTCTTAACAGTGCTTACGTGAATTTCCATCAATTTTTAAACGGAAATTGGACGAAGATATCACCTCCGTTTTTAACTACAAGCGAAGTACCATTTACGATACAAAATAAACCACACGGGGCAAAAATCAAATCGTTAAACTACAAGGACAAAAAGATATTTAACCCTTCAATTATTTGGACATTGTGGGATCCATAATATATAGGAATAGGATCCTTTCAAATTATCTTCCAATTTTGAAATAAAGACAATTTCTTTAATGTTTAAGATTTTATTTTGTTGTATTTAATAGTGTACATGATGTCACCATATATACATTTTGTTGCATTTAAGATTATGAAATGACTTAGAGTAGGTTAGAGAAAATTCTATCGATCTAATTTGAAAGAAAACTTTATCCAATAAAAAATATAAGATAAGAGACGCCTTTAAAATATATATACATAATATATTTCATTTAGTTGTTAATTAGCTTTCTCTAATTATATTGAATGGGAGATAAATCAGCAAATCATATTGGGTTTGGTATCTCTTCAAAGATGATTGATTTGAGTATAAAGGAGGATAGGGAAGAGAGAGGCGATGATCGGTGGTGGGTTTCCATCATCATATGGGCCCATGAAGAAACCATTCCTTTAAATGGTAGGTTGAATGGTAGGCATTGTCAATGGTTTTTTCCATTTTTGGTGGTTTCGAAAACATAATATAATTTTTATTTTTTTTATTTTTTGAAACATAAGACTTCATTACTGAATATGAGCCCCACAGGGGATTACACTTGACCAAAGGTCAATACAAATACAAGAGAAGCTCATATATGCCCAAAGGCAAAAAACCACTGCCCGTAAGCCATTGTGGCTAGATTGTGACTAGAGATAAAGAAACTTCACCCACTGAGTCAGGAAAAACTTGACTTAAAGCAGTCTAGCAAATGATAGACTGTGAGAAAGATCAAGAATATACATAACAACAGCTACCCAAATAATAAATAAAACATTGCAAGGAGTAGACTTTAAGCCTTTCTTAACAATAAAGCACGATCTAACACAAAGAAGAGAGGCAGATCTAGCATCAAGCCATCAAACAGTCCTCGTAATGTCTGAAAATTACTAAGGGAAACCGTAACAGAAGACACAAGCAGAAAAAAAAAACAACACAGAGCCAACAGAAGAAGCAGCCGGAGACGACGGCGCGTGGGGAACACGCGCCATCACCAGTACCACCCAGCCAAAGATCAGCCGCCGGAGACCCCATCCCCACCGTGCAAGGCCAGAAATCGCGGAACGTGGCCGTCACGTGCACCAAAAAGCAAAGGACTCTCTGGCGCGTGCAGGCCACGCCCCAAACTCCGACATACGGCATGACCTGTGCGACCGGCAGCAGGAGCAGACGACGACGGAGAACTCGGCTGAGGGGCGCGTGTCTAGCAGAAATTGGCGGACGTGCGTAGATCTGGCTTCAAAAAGCTGAAGAAAAAACAATAAAAAAAACCGGCCAAAAACACTCCGACGACGACACAACAAACCGGCCACTCCCCCAACTTGAACAACTAGCGTTGAGACTTCATGCCTGAGCCAACAAAGCACAAACCACCATAGCCCAAAGGGCTAGGTGAACAGCAACCCCAACCGGATCAACCGGGGGAACAAAAGCCCCTACAGCCCTAAAGGCTGAGAGAATAACTAAACTCTAAAAAAACTAGGAGACACCACCACCGGGAGAGGGAGGCTTTACGCCTCCCTCTCCCAACAAAACTAACTTCAAACTAAGGACTCTCTCTCAAGAAAAAAACGGGAGCTTCTCTCTCCTGGGAGCTTCAGGGAAGAGGCTCTTGTGTGTATAAAACATAATATAATTTAGCAAGTGGTGATAGATATAATATTTAATGAAGCATATAAAACTATTTCCGTAGATTATAAATTAAGAAAACATATTTCCATAGATTATAAATTAAGCACATATAGTTCAATATGATTTGATTGCAAAATAGACTTTAATATGGCAATAAATGTCTTGTACACAAGTGGTGTGTGTGTGTGTGTGTTTGATGTATAGTAATGGAATTCAACTCGTTCTCCGATCAGATTAACAAATTTAGCCTCTGCTTTGCATTTATCCGGCCATGCACCTTCGTACTGTGCTATTCATCTCCCTTCTGGTCATTGCTATTGTTTATTGGTTGTATTTTTGCTTTGAATAAGAGTTTTTTTCTCCTTAAATCTGCCATCATGATCGATCTATGGGATGAAGGTTGATCAGGTGTGAGGGGTTATCTCTCACGACATGACTAGTTCAGTATGAAAGGATTATCTCTCACGGCCAGTTTAAATAATTTTTTAAGAATTTTGGCTACCATTGTTTTTTAGATCTAGTCTGCTCAGAACAGATCTGCTCTTTAACTATTTTTGTACATGGATTAGCAGAAGATGAAAGTCATATATAACACTTTATTGTAAGAATTTGTTTGTAGCTATGCATGTCTATGTAACCTCATAGCTTGTGGCTATGATTTTGCATAGCTTTTTACTTTATAATGTAAGAACTTTATGCTCGTGATATTTGATCAATGAAATACTCAGATCTTCCCTTTAAAAAAAAAATGGAATTCAACTCATTACTGACTACATATCTGTAGGATTGGATTAGTAATGGTCCTCTCAAGTAAAAGTCTCGAGCTCCGATGAAATCAATGTAAATAGTTGGGCTCGACGACAATATAATGAAACTAGCTTGTTGGATGGTTTCGTTCAGGTGGGATTTGGCTATTTTTGGGCATGTTTGGTATGAAGAAATAAACCTAAGAATGAATGGAATTGTTTATTCCTTTGAAATACTTATTAGAGTCAAGCAAATTGGTTTGTGTTTATGTCTATAATAAGCAACTAAGATTGGGTCTTTGAACTAAAATACTAAACTGCATGCCTGCCTTGTGTCATACGACAATCTATATATAATGAAATAATTAATTTCCTCGTTAGCATGTGTTGGTATTTCGAAGGAACTACTTGGCCTATGCTTATTGTGTATTAACGCTAAACAAATCGATTAGATTAACATTTAATTAATACATTTCAATCATAGACAAATAACAAGTTAGCATGATATTAGAATAGGAGGTTCTATGCCCTAGACTTCACCCTTTAGAAAACAGAACTGAGAGGAGGAGGGATCTGCTCCCTCCCTCCTCCCTCTTCCTTTCCTTTTCCGTTTCTACTCTTCGCTCCTACCCTCCCCCTCTCATTCTGATTTTTTCTTTTGTTTGTAGGTGTTCTCCGACCAGATCACCAATTTTTAGCTTCTCTGTTATGCATCCGTCCATTTACCTTCGCGATGTACTATTCATCTCCTCCCTGACCGATGTTGCTGTTTGTTGGTTGTGTTTTTTCTTTGAATAAAAATTTTCTTCTCTTTTGTCTGCCCTCATAGGCGATCTATGTTATGACGATTAGTCAAGTGTGAGGATTTATCTCTCAGTGGGGTGGGCACGGGGCGGGGCGGTTTTCCACCCTTTTTTGCCCCGCCTCACACCCCTGCGGGTTGGGGAAATTGGACCCATGAACTGCTTATTTTAAGGGAACCCCGTGCACTGCAAGTACGTGCGGGGCGGGAGTATGTGCAGCGCGAGGGTGTGGGTTTGCAGGGCGCGGCGGGTTTTGTTGAAGAGATCTCTCTACATCTCTAAATATTTGGTTTTCTTTTCTTTTCTCACATTTTCTCCACAACCAAACATGATACCACTCACAATTCACAAACCAAACAACAAAATAAAACTTCAAAAGAAAGAAATCTCAAAATATTTTATTAGTTGAAATCTCGAAATATTTTATAAGGAACCAAACAAAGAGTCAGAGAGATACAGATCGGAGTGCTAGAGAAAAAGACCTTGAAGATCTTCACCGTCAGCTATGAGAGCATGTACGGGAATCTCGCGGACCTGTGGACCTCTAGCAACCTTGACCACCCCGCAACGTTCGCCATGGACTCATAGATCTTGAGAGGTCGGGGTGGGTCGAGTCAGGTCAGGTTTGCAGGGCGGAGCGGATTTTTGCGGATCCTGCACACTCTTATCTCTCATGGCCTGGATGGTTCGATATGAGGGGCTATCGCTCACGACTGGTTTAAATAAATTTTTCTAGTATATTTGGCTACCATTATCTTAGATCCAGTCTGTTTGGAGCAGATCTGCTCTTTAACTATTTTTATACATGGGTTAGCGGAAGATAAAAGTCATAGATAACACTTTATTGTAAAAATTTTGTTTGTATCTATGACTATATAACCTCATAGCATGTGGCTATGATTTTTCAGAACTTTATGCTTTGTGATGTAAGAGCTTTATTCTTGTAATCTTTGATCAATGAAATACTCATATCTTTCGTTCAAAAAAAAAAAAAATTAGGAAGTTCTATGTTTGAAACATATTGAGATTTCTAGCAACTATGAGAAATTTCATATAAAATCCATATGTCCAAATAGGTGAGTGCTAAGTAGGTAGTTTGACAGTCCAAAATGTATTTGGGTCTCATATGAGATTTATTACAATTATTATCCAAATTGTAATTTGGACAATAAATTACTAAAGATCCGAATCCGTTTAAATCCTACCTCAACTCCAATCCCTACATTTTTTTTAAATTTTTTTTTAAACTTATGCGCATACAATATTACAGGTTTTAATTAAATTTTTTAAATAATTGAATTAGAGCATAAGATTTTAGTTCAATCAACATAAGTTCTAACCTGATAGTCAAAGGAGAAGTTAAAATCACCATTATATCAAAATTTAATATTAGTTTATCACAAATTCAATGATAATTTTAAAAATCACATCAATTTTAAAGGGAAACATAAAAAATGATATGGAGCATTATTCTGCATAAAAACATTACTCTAAAGGCTTGGAAAAAAAAAAAGCATTAATGACTCTGAAAAGTCAAAAGTCAACATTATTGTTTAACACATCACGAGGTGTACATAGAGAAATAGACAAGTTGGGTAATGGGTATTTGGCGGGGGATTGGGCTTTCAAGTCAAAACCCAAATGGCAAGTTGGTGTTATATTTCAACGGATACTTTTTTAGAAGCCGTACGTATTTTTGGCGGGAGTTAAGGCGCATACCCTACTTTTCTTGTTCTTGTGTGTATTCGGTGGCACACGGTTTCTTTTGAGACTCACCTAATCAATCCGCCTTCCTGCGTTTAGGGGTGGGGTTAGAATTTGGAATTTGAGAGTTAAATTAAAAAATAAAATAAAAAATTTAAGGAGCCAAAAATTAAAAAAAAAAAAAAAAAAAAAAAAAATTAAGAGCAAAATTTATTTATATATTTATTTTTTTGTTAGAAATTTTTTTTTTTAGGGGAAACCTCATGCCTTGGCGGGACCCTGGGGTAGCTATGCCCCTTATAAAACACAACCTTATTCCCAAACCTTAAACTAATAATATATACATATATATATATATATAAGATAAATGCTATATAATACATAAATATCTTATTATGCTGATGTGCCAAGGTGTAGTAACCATTGAATCAACCATAGTTTAGAAAAAAATAAAAAAATAAATAGTAATATAATCCCTTCAACAAAATTCTATTATTGGAGTACATGCAATTGTTCAACTTAAACTTGACATTATTTCAAAACGCAATTGTCAAATAAGTGCAAACGTGGCCATTTTGGTCGATTTTTTTATATTATATTTTACTATTTTTTACTATATTCAAAATTACAAATACTAAAAAAAATTATTTTTTAAAATTATATTTGGATGGTTTAAAAAAACTGAGACAAAATTTTAAAATAAAAAATAAAAAAATTAATAAAAAACATGAGTAGAATTTAAATTTAGCAAAACAACTCAAATATGTATTTCAAAAATAATAAAAATAAAAATATTTTAGCCAAACATGCCCTAGAGTTGTTCGAGATTTTTTGAAGACACGATTTTACACATTATTCTCTTGAAAAAAGAGTCGGCCAAGAAGGGCCGACACTAATTAAGAAGCAGCAAAATAAACATCAACGTGGGGTCCGATTGTTATACATATAGTTTAGAAGTCGCAGATTTTTTGGTTTGGCAGTTATCTACCAAGTCCCACTTGAGTGTTTGACATTTTTGGCACATTTAAATGTGAAACCAGAGGAGATTCCATTATTCATGAATCATGGGCTGGGACATGACAGCATCACATCACTGCTTCAATATAATTACGTAAAACCTTCTTCATGTTAATCATGTTTACATGTAGCAGGACACAACAACTGAGCTGTAAAAAATTGTCTCTAAGGGGACTTGGTCTTTAATTGACTGAATTCCATTTGACCTTTCTGTGTTGTCAACTCTAGCTTGCTTAATCCTTCTTAATTAAGAGTACAATTCTCCTGCGGAATAATGCTTGAAAAACAGAAGAAAAGATGAAGATTATCCATTGCTTTGAGAGGGTTGGACATCCAAATGATCGCTTTGATTCTTACCAAAGAAAGATAGGATTATCTTCTTATGAGAGATAATGGTACTTACCAGTCAATTTTTAACTCTTATTTTAGTGTTTGCTTATGGAGAGCGAAGAAGTTTGAGGTTGATGCAAAATGGCAAAAATATCTTCTACTTTATATTATTATAATTTGAGGAGCAAATAAAAAGTTATTTTATGTATCAATCCTTACATCTCCTACGTACTGCTGCTACTGCTGGTGGGGTAACCGCTAGTTTTGGTTTAAAAAGCTATTTTTATATGGTATAAAAGGTAAAAGGTAAAAGGTCAAAGGTTAATACTTTCATATGGTATAAAAAGGTTATTACTTTTATATGGGGGATAAAAAGTTCATACTTTTTTTTTTTTTTTTTTTTTTTTTTTTTTTTTATGGGTATAAAAAGTAAATACCTTTAATGGTATAAAAAGTTATTGGGGTGAGACTATTTGATTTCGTATTCGGAGTAAAAATCAAATCCGAACACTTGTCTTAATTTCAAGCTACGCTTATCCATTAGAGGATTGTCAAAGAATAAGACAAACTGAAAAGTAAAATCATCTCCATTAGATCTTTTTGAATATCTAAGTTTGTCATTTACGTTTGATACAAAACAAGCCATTAGGGTTACACATCTGAGGCTAATCAAGTTGGCATATAATCTAAACTCTTAAGCAAGAGAATCGACAAAATGAATCGGGGGTCCAGTTGGTATAAAATGTGGTGTCATTACATACATTGCACTATTGAATTTACATCAGATATTCATCAAATGCTGCAAATTGCATATGATACACTGGGGGCCTTTATCTGCTTGTGTTTAGGTGAGAGCTAGATACACTGCATTCCACAAACCGTGACCCATTTCAGAAGAAATTGTTAAGAAAAGCCAAAACTATGAAAATAATCCTCTTCTGAAGCAGCAGCCGATCACGTACATCATATCTCATCGTCTCGTGTAATCAAAGCTAAACATTGACTTGCTATGCCTCTTTGGTGAGGGGAAGACTCAATGTGAATATTCTACTTTTTTGAATACTCAATTAATAAGGTGTGAGAGGTGATGGCAGTCCTTTCGCATGTTGGCTCTCCATCTCAAGAAGCATCAAGGATTTCTGCCTCTGATACCTGTTTCTCTTTGCGGAAAGTGCTGAGAAAAAAGTCATTATATGAGATTAAAGCGACGGTCAGTAGAGAAACAAGGGCTTAAAATACATAAGATCATCCGATCACATGATAAAACAAGAATGTCTAAATAGATCAAGTGTGTGTGAGTCATCACATGGATATTGGAACACCTCCATAATTCTAGAAGTATTTGAAATCACAAAGTTTATAATCAGAAAGGCGCCATGAAATAAGAAAATTCACATTGCGATGTCAATGAAGGACATTTTCTGAAAGAAGTCCCAATTATGGGGGTGGTCTTCTTTTTTCCTAATCAAACAATGCACAGGAGACGAACCATTTAAATCAGTTTAGTTTCCACAGAACATTCAAATATCATATTCCTAAGAAGATTGGAAAATTAGAATATATTCAACTGCATCCTTGGAAATTAGATACAGTGGAAGCAACCTCTATTATGCCGAGATAGTGCTGTATATATTTTTGTGACATTAGTTACAAAAAAACTAAAGTTTCTATATATATATTTGATAAATTGATGTAGTTTCTAAAAGGAGGAGGCATCTTGATAGCAAGACTATGGGGCAGTGTAAATTGGCTGCATGTATGTTGAGATTAAATTATGAAGATAAGAAAGTAATCAAACTTACATTGGGTCCTCCTATCCAGAAAAAGGAAAAAGTGCAATAAAGAAACCCATATAGTGAACTATTTGGACGATGCGCCCAAAACGACATATTTGACATCTTCCAACACGTGCCAGTTGAATGAAGAAATTTTTGTGGGGTTACAAAGAATGGCAACTATGGTGCATGACATTTTTTATACTTCCATTATGCTTCAGGTTTTACTCAAATCCATGAAATATGAACACCTAAATATATACTAGACAAATCTGCTATGTACCATGGTGAAGAAAAAAACTGATGTCGCTAACGTCAACACATAACTTGGGAATTGTGGAGGCTTGTTCGTTTCTTTCTTCTTTTTTTGTTGTATACTTAATAGATATACACAGCATTGCCCTAGGCAAAGTCAATAGCTTAATGTTGTTGTACTCCTAATGCACACCATTAATATCCTCTTAAAAGTTAAACACAGATATTTGGCATTTGTTTTCTTTATGTGCTATAGCCTCCTTAGCATATCATTTTTAGATTTTAATTCTGGTTCATAGTAGATCCTCAAGTTAAAATTTGCGTAGTGTTTTTAAAGTATTTTACATTCAGAGTTGGGGTTCAAGAATTCTAATGAATACAGATGTCATAATCAAGTCCTACGGAGCTACTTTGGTGATTCTGAATTCGACCTTATGTCAGATAGGAAATATGCATCACTTGATTTAAAAGGAAGAAAAGTAAATCAGCAGATCATGGGGCAGACCATAAGAAAACACATTACGGTATCTCCAAGCAGATGCAGAAATGGAAACGGGAAGAACATGGGGAGATGATTGACAGATTTGAACTGCTTTTTAACTTACAAATTAAATCTTGAGGTAGAGCAAAGTCATAATCATGTCTACCCCTTCTGATGCAGAGCATGTATATCACCAGCAGCAGCACACAGACAACAAGAAGACATGACAAGCCTATCGCAATTTTACCCTTGGTAGATAAGCCACCATTTTCCCAGAATAGAGGACATTCTGGCAAAGGAGGCATACCACACAGACCTTTGTTACCAGCGAGGCTGTCAAGAAACACATTTAGCTCATTATGCAAGGAAACGTATAATATAACAGCCACTTCTAAAAATGATTAACGAAAATTAAAATGTAGTTATACAATTAGGAAGATCAAGAGATACCACTTTATTTAACTACTTTGGCTGCAACAATACTCCTATAAGAGAATTACTTGTGTTGATCACATCATGAACTGTGTGCACTCCCTTTTTTCCGCAGCAGCAAAGGCTGCAATTAATCTTATTTGGATCTCTCTAGAAACAAATGTTTACTGGTAGAACAAATGACTAAGGCACAAATGTTTGCTCTTATAGCTTTCAAGAGAATGGATAAAGGCTGAGGGAAGTGAGATATATTTAAACCAAGGAATTAGAGAAAACATAGTTTTGGGGGGGGTGGTCTGGTGGAGGGCGTGTTTGGTTCTTGTGAACTTAGGCTGCAAAGCAAATTGCATGAGGTAGAGAATTCGTCACCTACACTCTTATAACTCATAACAGCTAGCCCAAAGGAGACTTGCAAAGAAAGGGGTGGCAGAAAAGAAGAAGAAGGGGGTTTGGGGACGTATGTTTTGGTTTGGCTATTGAGGGACATATAGTGAATGGAAAATAATAAACAATAACAAAATTACATCAATGTAGTGCAACTGGCGTTTTAGGGGATTGTATGGCCAAAGAAACACATGCAAATGTAATGAAAGATTTGACTAAGGTTAGAAAAAAATTGGAAGCGATTTTAAACTTAGTGGGATCTCAGCACCATCTGTCTTATAAAATATGAGATAAGAACAAGTACAAAGTTGATAGTAAGAATGCAATGATTAGCTATATTTGAAAAGATGCTTCGGCATTATAGTCATAAATTGTTAGACATGATGGAGCCACTATTGCTATAGTTTATAAATAAGATAGATATAACCGTGAATTTCATTACTTATCAAAAAAAAGATAGATATAACCGTGAATTATCCAATTCCATACTCAATTTTTTTAAATCATTAATCAACCATAGCTAATCATCTACATTAAAAAATTTGTAAGCTTAACAGATTCCTTAATATTATAAACAAAAAGCAATTCAGCTAGCAAATTAGATTGTAACATACTCAATAGCTCCACCATGCACACCAATTGAATAAAGTTCCTCTGGTACTCGTCCTTCTAGTAAGTTATCATTCAATAGCCTGACACGAGAGAGATAATTAGAAAAAATGTTAGTTGACAGTGTTATTAAAGAAACAAAAAGAGAGCGTTTCAGAGTGTTTAGATTCAGGAAGTTAAATAACATTCCTCCTTAACTTTGTATCACAATTTTAGCTTTTGAATTGGCAGATGGTAAAAGATGGAGTCCATGTATGCAGAAAGGATATAACATCAACATAACATGAGCAGTTTGTTTTTCCAAAATAATGCATTTTGAGGGGGAAAAAATGTAGAAATTATTTTTTAAACCAATGGACTTTGTACCATGCATGATGCCACAAAAGTGAACACCTGTTTCAATGTCCTTAGAAAAAGTGCCATAATGCAATTATGGTTTTGCAAAAGCGCTAGCAAGTAGCGACAGATACTGTTAACAATTACTAAGTTCTAAATCAAAAAAATAAACCCATTCAGATAACATCTTTTGGCAATTGTAAAAGCAATATTTGATTTAGGGCTTGCATCGCACAAACTGCATTACTTCGGGAGAAGGTTCTAAAATAAATTATCGAGGAAATCTTTCACAAAATGCATTACTTGTCAACGAATAGGTAAAATTCTAGACTGAAGAATTTAATCATAGAAATTTCTAACTCAAAGAACTCTAGCTATTCAAGTTACATTTTCCTTCACAATTGGCTTGGTTGAACTGTTGTAAAATTGAACATTTTAAGAAAAATTAGATGTTATCTGATCAAACATGGGGGTGCTGGATGCCAGTCTACTTAGTAAAGCCATATCCATACTGAAATAGACAATTAAATCAGTGTTTTTAAGTGTCAGTTAAAATGATGACTATATATGGTGTAGATAGATATATTGGTAAAATCCATTAAGCATAATAGATAAGGTATCAGAACAGACACATGCACGCTACTTACACCAGCCGCAGATTTGAAGAAGCAAGACTATCTGGAATCGACCCTGTGAACTGATTGTATGACAAATCCCTACAAAGTATCAAAGCATACTAACAATAAAGGATAGTGTATGTAAATCTGACAGTTAGTCCTATCAATTTGCATAACTTAAATAACATTGTATGCAGAGACAGAAAAGGGGAAGGGGGGGGGGGGGGGGGAGATTGGAGCGGATAAAAACTGGCAGAGTTTTGTGTCACACTCGAGCTACCTCCAAGGGGCCTTTAATGTACATTAGATGTCAAAGTTGACATGAAAGAAAACTACCAAGCTAAACAACTGATAAGGAAAAAAAAAAAACTTTTGCATGCTTAAAAGAGGAGGTTGCAATTTACGACTTATGAAACAAACCTATTTTATTAGCAAAACAATTGAAGGGAAAGCTCTGCTTACATGTGCCATGTAAACCAAAATAAATAAATTAATGGATAAGGGAAGGACAAAATAAAGACTATAGATTAAACCGACATCATTCAGCAATAAGGTAAATCATTTTCTAATAAATAAATGCACAGAATCTTCACAAAAATTATGCTAAACTGAATCACAATAGGTGCTATTATGTAAAATAATATTTTTTAGTAAGTTGCAAGTTGACACTAATCGGAAGATGTCATATACAATTGAAGCAGGTTGTACCAAACAAATGCGAAATACTTACAGCTGTATGAGAGATTTTTGACCTAGCCCAGATGGTAATGTACCCCCCAAAGAATTAGAACTTAAATTCCTGTAGATTTGGAAAAATAAAAATTTCAAAATATTTACATCATTCTCTATAGGCTAAGTACTTACAAAACCTCTATGGCATGTTCATGCACACACAATCCAGGGATAAATACGAAACAACCATTTCAACTTAAATTAAAGAAACTACATCAATACATTAGAATATAATCAAACTAGAATTGAACAAAAGGCACATCCTTCTAAAGGTATTAACAATAGAAATCTATCATACTCACAACTTAGGAAAAAGGAAAAAAACCATCATTTTGACAATCTACTTATGAATGTGTGGCAAATAGTTTGGGGATGAGGTATCACTGAAATCTAAAGATTTATCAAAATTAGGATATGTTGGCTTAAATTAGAGGATGCAGCTTAAAAACAAGAATATTTGTGCTAAAACTAGCACGAGAATAAGTGAAGGGGAGACAAGCAACATAACAAGCAAAAACCAAGTTGATCACCGAGTCCTCTGATTTTTTCGCATTGGTTAAAGATATTTAACAAGCATAACTTGGAAGGCCCAAAAGTGAATATTGTTGTTATGAACATAGAATTGAGTTGAAAGCAAGTCATAGGTAGAGCTGTAATCAAGTCAAGTATTGGTTGTTCGAACTCAGCTTCAAAAATATATACATAGGCTCAAGCTCGAATCGAGCTTTAAGAACATGTTCAACCTCGGTTTGACACAAATCAACCAAGTTCGAGTTCGACTCGAGCTGGGCTCATTTAATTAAACAAGTCGAGCTCCGAGTTATATTCCAATTTTTCTTTACTAGGCAAATTATCATTAATTATACACCATAAAATCACTAAGCCGAACACTATAAAACTTACATAAATTACTATATATATTATTCAACAACTAACATATAATAGGTATGTATTATTAACATATTAACATTAAAACATACATCTGTTAATACTAACATCTATTCACATATATGTTAGTGCCAACGTGTGTGTGTGTGTCTATATATATGTATGTATACATGTATGTTCGTATATACACACTAGCACATTTTAATTGTGTCTATGTATATGTTAATATAGTAGCATTATGTTGTTATATACATGTTAGTATTTATACATATACATATGTCAATATATTTTAGTTATGTATTTTGTTGTTAAGTTAATATTTTAGTGTGTGCGGGTGTACATATATAGCACACGAGCTTTAAACGAATTTAACGAGTCAAGCCGAGTTTATCCGAGTTCGGTTCGTTTAATATTTGAGCAATGATTGTTGTTCGAGCTCGACTCATTTATTAAACGAAATAAGCTCGAGTCCAATTTATATGAGCCGAGCATGAACACCTCGGTTCATTTACAACCCTAGTCACAGGGAAATAGGTTGGCTAAATATTATCAAAACCAGTTAGCACATGTAAACCAATGTTAAATAGTGAACCTTTATCCGTTTTGAATTGGTTATAGATATTTTTCAGGTAGCACTTGGAAGAGGTCCTACAATAAAAAATAAATAAAAAAATAAAAAATTGTCAACATAATTTTAATTGACAAGACCAAAAGTTAAGGTGAATGCTAAATGGAGAGGAGTAAATTAAGGTAAATATTTGGCTCCGTTGTGTTTGATGTGGTGCGTTTGGAGGGAACGGAATGCACGCTGTTTTGAAGATTGTGAGACTGGTTTGTCGAATCTGAAGAGAAAGATGCTTCAAATGTTGTTTATGTGGAGAGATAGAATTAAGTTAATGCATGAATGTTCCTATTTTGATTTCTTAGATAGATGTTCTCTATGTTCTTTACATTAGGGGTTCCTTGTATACATTCTGTGTACTTTGGGTTGCGCCCATTTGCGCCTTTTCAATATATTTTACTTATCAAAAAAAAGGTAAATATTAGCAATACCAAAGACTGCATGACTCAAGAGTGACATAGTTTCAGATGAAGGCACATGGACAGATGGGAAAAAATAATATTAACAAAATTTGTGGAATGATTATATAAGAGGACATGGTGACCTATGACTGGAGAGAAAGAATATAAGCCCAGAGATAGAGAACAATAGTGAGGAAGGATCCATGCTCATCGAATTATTTCCAACTGGAAAAACATTATAATTTGACACTTTGACATGTTGAAGGCAATAAATGTAAAGGGTGTGCATTACATCAAAAGTTGGCAGCTGATACTTACAGGCTTACCAAGTTTGACAAAAGACTGATCTGGTCACTAATGTATCCTTTCAAGCCTTGACTTCCAAGATCTCTGAAACATATGATTGAATCAATATATAATTTAAAAGATTAGGAGTTTGGTCCATGATCAAAGCTTCTTAGATAACCGGAAAGAAAATGAAATACAGTGTCTAACATGAACAGCTTTGGAAGTAAAAGAAATACTTACATTTGAGATATAACAAGGGCCGTTTCATTCTTGTTGAGATGGCATGTAACCCCCTCCCAAGCATCCCAATTTGTAGGAGCACAAGGATCACCATTCCAACCCATTCTATCCGGAACGCGAAGTGAATCTTTCAATGCTTTCATAGCAATCACTACGAAGGAAGTCCAAATTAGTACGCCTTATATTGTTAAAGAAGCAACCACATTCCCAGAATTCCTTGAGTGTGTTTCCGGTTATTGAAAACATTTTCATGTTTTTCAAAAAAAAAAATTCTGTCTAGTTTTTGTCACTTACAGCCTTTCTTATACCTCACTCTCCCAGAAACTGCTCTCGTTTTCAAATTACCAAGCACATTTTCATTTTTGACAGCTAATTTCACCATTTATTTCTCAAAACAAACCGGGAGAAAGGGATATTTTCAATAACCAAACAAGCCCCAGTAATCTCTATCTCATTCATTTCCTTCCCAAAAGATTTGTTTGGTTACAAAGAAGCACAAACCACAAAGGGAGATCGAATATCAGAATTTCCATGATCCTAAAATCTCTTGCTTTCCTTCATTTCCCTTGTCATCTAAGCACACTCGAAATACCCGAATGCATACACAGTTGTAAAAAAATCTTAGGTCCAGTTCTCATAAAAAAACAGGGGCAACCCGGAAACCAATCTTCAAACATCCAAAGCAAACACATTAACCACATCATTGTCATGTATACTACCAAACCCAACAAGCACCATATCCTTCCCCTAATCATTTCTATACTCCCCACTATCCCAGATTCTTCTAAAGCTACATCAAGTTTATCTTATAAGGGAGTTTATATTTATAGATTGAAGTGGTTTTCTTTTTGTTTCTATTTTTAGCATGTAAGAGTTTATTTTTATTTCTACAATTTGATACCAAGTATTAAAAGGAAAACCCAAACCCAAACCCAAATTATATTAAAAAAACTAGGTACAATTGTAGATTTACCTTGCTCAGGCACTGTGGAAAGATCAACCGGAACCAGAGCGTAATTCTCGAGCCCGCAAAGCACCGGCGCGCCAATCACCGGCACTAGCCTCACGCTCAGCTTAGTGCTGCTCAGATTCTTCACCGTGTAGTGCCAAGTGTATGCCGCGAAGCTTCCGACCTCCTTGTATATATCGATCCTGTTCACGTTCTCCCCGTTCACCACCACGTCGAACACTCTCTGCTCCGCTTTCGTCACGCTCGAATCGATCTCCACAAAGTGGAACCACACCAGGTAGTCCAGCTTCGCGTCCACCGGAAGCTCGTACACCAGCGCTCCGTTCCCGCCGATCGTCAGCGCCGTCTGGTACAGCTTCATCGGGAAGTAGTTCGGCGGCGCGATGGTCCCGCTTATGGAATTGCGTGTGGACATGGTTCTGAACGCTTGGGAGGAGACGGTCGGGGTTAGGAGTCGGAACTCCTTGTCAGACTGCCAGGATCGGCCGAAGAGGTCGGTGTCGTTAGTGAATCCCGGGCCCCATTGGTCCGACCCGCAGCTGAACCTACCGTAGTTGACGAGGACGTGGCTCCTCCCGGTCGATGCGGAGTCGTACGAGAGCGGGTCGATTTGATTGATCTGGAGCGACCCGACGACGGGTGGGTCGGTGGCCATGCTGTAAAAACATACGTCGACGTGGCCGTCGGAGACGTAAGCAAGGAGATCGGAGTACGCGCCGTCGCGAGCAATTGACTCGGGCCAGGGGGAGCGCCAGCTGTAGACGAGCGTGCCCTCCACGGAGGCGTCGAAGGAGGGGGAGTGCGACCTACCGTCGTAGTTGTCGTAGACGGTAAATGTACGGACATAGTAACGGCCGTCGGGGAGCGGAACGGAGTAGCAGTTCTTCTTGCCGGAGGAGAGGGGGAAGTAGCGGAGCGTCTTCTCCTGCGGGTGACGGAAGCGCAATGGCTCCGAGACAATCCCGGATGCCCCGCCGCTGTAGAAGCGGTCCGACAGCCACGTGATGTCGAAGGGGTCCGTGCTGTTGGTGGGCCCGCCGCAGTCAATGTAGTAAGAAAGTTCTGTCGGAAAAAAAAAAAAGGTGAAAAATGCAGTGAGTGACAGTTAAAAAGTTAGTATAAAGAGAAGGGAAGGCGGATTACCGTAGGGGTCGGAGGAAGAGAGGAGCGGAATACGGGAGAAGGAGAAGAGGAAGAGGAAGAGGGGGAGAAGGGACATCGTGTCACGTTTGGGTGGTGGAGTGTGTGTGTTCGGACTGAATGCGAAATAAAGTGGAAAAGGAGTTAAGAATAATAATAATAATGCGAGATTAGCGGGGAAGTTTTGTTAGCGCTTTGAATGAATGGGGGAAGACTGTGACGGTAGGTGCTGATTTTGGTGCCCAAGATTGACTTGAGAAGTTGTGGCTTTCTTTTGACTTCCATTTGAGTTCCGACTCTTCCGGCGGTTGTACTGGTTACATGAGATTTGATTCAGTCTGAAAATCAGACACCTCTCTCCTCTCGATCTTAAGCGGAACGATGATGACAATGTAACAAGCTGATTTTTTGAATGAAATGCGATTTATTAATTATTTTAGAGAAAAGAGCATAGTTTTGCTTATGATTATTAAATTGACATTACCATTTGTCTCCTATATATTTTCGATTAAAAACAAACTCTTTTTTTTAAAAAAAAATAATAATTTATTATTATTTTTTAATTCAGTCTATTAAATTGATATGTATTTAAGATGTTTGTGATTCTCACACGTAATTTCAATTACTTTAATTTGGTCTATTAAGTTAATGTGTCTAAAATATATGTAATTCTCAATTGCCTTATTAAAATGCAAGTGAAAATCATAACATAAATTATTTAAAATTATTTTCATCTTTATATTATATCAAAACATTTTTTTTTTAAAAAAAAAAAAAGGCCTCTTCAAAACACATTATCAAATAGAACTATATATTTTAAATACATATTAATTTAATGGACTAATTTCTTTTTTAATATCGAAATTTTGTCCATCAGAGATTGATGGGAACCTCACGTTTTCTACTTTAATTGACAGGTGATAGGCCTTACATTTTTATTTTTATTTTTTTTTTTTTTTAAAAAAAAGCCTCTTCAAAACACATCATCAAATAGAACTATATATTTTAAATACATATTAATTTAATGGACTAATTTTTTTTTAAGAAAAAATAATATTTATCGAAATTTTGTCCATCAGAGATTGATGGGAACCTCACGGGAGCTACTTTAATTGACAGGTGATAGGCCTTACATTTTTTTTTTTTTTTTTTTTTTTTTTTTTTTAAAAGCCTCTTCAAAACACATAATCAAATAGAACTATATATTTTAAATACATATTAATTTAATGGACTAATTTTTTTTAAAAGAAAAAAAATAATATCTATCGAAATTTTGTCCATCAGAGATTGATGGGAACCTCCCGGGAGCTACTTTAATTGACAGGTGATAGGCCTTACATTTTTATTTTTATTTTTATTTTTAAAAAAAAAAGCCTCTTCAAAACACATTATCAAATAGAACTATATATTTTAAATACATATTAATTTAATGGACTAATTTTTTTTAAAAGAAAAAAAAATATTTATCGAAATTTTGTCCATCAGAGATTGATGGGAACCTCACGTGAACCGCACTAATAATCTCCCAAGTCCGTTGGTGAGGAATTGGTGGCACTGAAAATGGAAATGACATAATTAGGGTAGGGACAGAGCTAGTAACGGGGCGATGGTTGACAGGTGAGGTACTTTCGAGCGATTTGTGTGATTATTTAATTGGCGGTGAGTATAAAGTGAAAAAGACTTCCCAAGACGTGGCACCCATGTAAGGTACCCATCATTAACAGTTAACACCACCTTTTTTTTCTTCTTCGAAATTCTAATTATTATACACCTTTTTTTAAAAAAAAAAAAAAAACAAAATGCTATATTAAATTCTATATTTAATTGTAATAATTAAAAAAAAAAAGTGTGATTTCTAATGTATATAGATAAAATTCGTTACGGAGTATGAACCTATATAAAGTGGTAATTGAGTTGTGCACAATCCCAAGAATGCATTATATATATATATATATATATTAGAGAAAATACTTATCCAATATATATTCGTGTGACTGTTTAATATTTTCTTTAGCACTCAATTAAAATACCAGTAGACTAGGCTACAAGGTCATATTCGCAACTGTTTAATGCTTATCGGTCCAAGAAAGGTATAAAAATGTCAATGGCTAGTAAAAACTTTATTATGTATAATGATTAATTAGTTACTGAATTGTATAAACATATATAGACGTCAATATAAGCAAGGTATGTTTTCTTAATGTGTTAATAGCACTGTCAATTTGCATGGTATGAGGTATCCATTAAATTTGGTATTTAATGGCTGAAATATGACATTTAAATAATTTTTAAGAGAAAACTCAGCTTGGTTAGATGGGCTTTCAATGTTCATACTAGATACAACACGCTGCTTTCAGTATAGCTAGAGAAGAGACAGACTAGATTGTAAACATGGTTGGCCTCTTTAATGCCCATGTTCTTCTCATCAATCAACTATATATCACTTCACCGGAAAATCATAATTAGATTAGGAGCTCAAAATCCACATTGCCAAGTCTACGGCTGAAGAACAGTACTTAAATCACAAGACAAATTAGCTTAATTAGATTCAGAAGCCTACCTGCGTAGTCTCTTGTTTGTCATAATTCTGGTAGGTGTCACCCCTTTAATGGATTGTGTGTGGGTTGCCCACGATTACGATTAACAGTCACCAACTATTGTTAGGGATGCATGTTCTTGATAGAGAAATTATCAAAACACTCATAATATATAACAATAGTACAATAACAAGACATATTGGGGTGGAACCTACACATTGAGCTTCACTCCAATGTATCTTGTTGTTGTACCATTGTTGTACTCCAAGAGTGCAATAATCATTTTCCGTTCCTGATAATTCTTGTTTTGGTATGATACAGTTGGCATTAAATGTTAACCGCTATTGTGATCGGAGGAGAGTGGTTTTTTCTCACCGACTTCGGCATGGATTATACATAAATTTTGTTGATAGTATTGGGATTAGGATTGGACTTAGGTAGAAGGAGCGATTGGGTGCTTTTTTTTTCTTTTTTTTTTTTGTATAATTTGTTATCCTGCAGCCACGATGGTCAATCCTTTTTTTTGTTGATACTGCAACTTTAATACAAGCTCTTTACAAACAAACTGATGTGGTAATTAATAATTTATATGGTCCTTACCACGACAATGCAAACTACACAAAACAGGTCACGTGACATTTGTCGTATTTAAACTTTAAGAGAAAGTTTTCAATTCGAAAAATCTCTTCTAACTTAATCTATTAAATTAAAATGTGTTTTTAAAGTGCGTACAAATTACATGTTTTAATAACACATTTCAATTTAATAGACGGTATTTTTAAAAAGAAAAAATTCAAACCCAATTTCATTATTTGTTGTCTATTAGTTATTAAGTAATAAATATGTTATATAAGTTACTTGAAAGCATAAATAGTAACATACTATAAAAATATAAGATTGCAATGTATAAATATTAAAAAACTTGCTATCACGCATTGTATCTTCTCTATGAACTCAATCGTGTAGAAATTAGTCATATCACATATATATATATATATATATATATATATATATATATATATATATATATATATATATATTGTAACGACCCAAGGAAAAGCGCTAGCCACATCTGCGCTATCACCCCAAAAGGACTAGTCAATTTGAAGCTTTCTTCGAATCCATTATAAAGCCCAGTTTCACCTAGTAACTAGGCAATGTGGGACTTAGCACCCATGAATATCTATATAACTACTCACTCTATGTGAACTATTCATCTCTTCCCAATATGGGACTGGGGTGTTACAAACTCTCCCCCTTAAACCCCTGACGTCCTCGTCAGGGCCATGTCATGCGGTGCTCTAGTACCACATGACCTGGTGTTACTAGGTGGCTCTGATACCATTTGTAACGACCCAAGGAAAAGCTCTAGCCACATCTACGCTATCACCCCAAAAGGACTAGTCAATTTGAAGCTTCCTTCGAATCCATTATAAAGCCCAGTTTCACCTAGTAACTAGGCAATGTGGGACTTAGCACCCATGAATATCTATATAACTACTCACTCTATGTGAACTATTCATCTCTTCCCAATATGGGACTGGGGTGTTACATATATATACATAACAAAAATGACCAAACCCTATCTAATAGGTCCAATCTCACTAAATTTTCCATGCTTATGAATATTAATTGTCCATGCATCAAACGTGTCAAATGTCACACCTACGGGTTAGGAGACAGTTGCCTTGAACTCTGAGATGTCTCCTCTCCACTAACTTATTTTTCTTTCATATTAATCAATAGATCACATCACGACATTACTTAAACATGGGCATAATAAATAAATAAATTTAAAAAAAAAAGAAAAAAAAAAGTGTCGGTATAATTTGGTTACATTTCCCTTTTATTTTCAATTATAATCATACTGGAGCAGTTTTCAATATGATGTGAATTTGTACGTTCTTCTGAAGTTTATTACAATTCTAAATAATTCAAATTAAAATTATAGGACTCTTCCCTTTTAGGGATCACACTCCAATGCCTAAATAATTAGATCAATGCATAAAATATTAAATCTGAGTTTATACCTAAGGTATGAGCCTAAAAAATGTTGAGTCAAACCTGAATTATGATTCATGCTTCAGTTGATATAGAACTACTGTTTATTAGACTTATGATCTAATTGGACCATGAGTCTTATTTTGATTTTTCGAAAATAGCTACCAAGTGTCTATCTTTCGGGAGTGAACTTTTCAGGTGTTCTACTGTCTCCTCCTTGTACTGGGCTGAGTGAAATTTATTCCCAACAAATCATATTTTAGATAAAAATAATTATTTATTATTTACTAACAGACGTAATAAGTATCACATAAATTTACAAACTAACGTAACCATTTCACATCGCATTTTCACATTAACCAATTTTATATTTAATTGTACAGTAAATAAAAAAATGTTTAAAATACTACCATTTTTATTATAATTTTTATAAAAATTAAATTGACAATTCAAAAATTGTACTTCCAATATTTAAACACCGATTTCTATTTTATAGAGTCAAAAGTAGTTTCAGTATTTAAAGAAATTAATGCCGTAATCTTACGGAGGTAGATGCTGAACATGCAAAGGTCAAAAGCTTCTTGGAGTCATGGTTGGCTTTTCACGATGTCAAGCCATAATTTCAGGCTGCACCATGTGTTAATCTACTTTTACGATGAAGGCATTAAAAGAGCAGCGTCAAAGTTTGACAGCTTTATTCATTTTGAATTCCAACGTGATGAACTATAAATTAATTAAGTTTTGCATTAATATTATAAGGTTCTCAGTTAGATGAAGAATAGTAGGTCATTTTCAAGCGAATTTGAGAAAGTGGGAATTGATTTATAAAAATTATGCTCCGTTTGTTTCGACGTAAAATGATTTTCGTCGTAAAATATTTTCGACGAAATCATTTTCAAAAAATATCATTTTCTCGAAATCATTTTCCGGCGTTTGTTTCGCACGAAAAAATTATGAAATGAGAAAATGCAACTGTCGCCGGAATCCGGCAACGTCCGGTTGTCGTTTCCGGATTCCGGCGACGTCCGGTCGTCGTTTCCGGATTCCGGCGAGCACGTTTGGCGGGATCCGGTCAAATTGCCGGATTCCAGCCAGATTCAACCGGAATCTGGTCTGCTGGCATCTGGCACCGGTAGTATTCCGGCGGCCGGATGTTGCCGGATTCCGGTGCCGCTTGGAATCCGACGACCGACAATTGTCAAATTTCGCCAATCGAATATCAAACGTGCTTGTAAGGACAAAGAGTTTAATTTTGGAAAACGATTTACGGTTTTAAAAACCGTAAATCGTTTTCCAAAAATTAAAGAAGGTTTTACGGTTAAACCGAAAATGATTTTCGTTAACCATTATTTGCGCCCCTACCAAACACCGTAAAATGCCGAAATCATTTTCCAGAAATCATTTTACGGCGAAACAAACGGAGCATTAGATACCACTTTTGAAAATGGGAGTTGCAGGTATGCAAAATCGGATTTTTGGGCGTTCGGATCGGATGATGGGTCACCTAAAAGACAAGAAAAAAAATTATTGAAATAGCATTGGCCTGCCGCCTGTAGGAGGGGATTGAATGCTTAAATCTGTAAATTAGTTGAAAAAAATTTAAGAGAGAGTTTGTGGGTAGAAAATTAAGAGCATTCTAATCTGGTGGCAGCTTTGTTCTTCCAAAGAAAGAAGACTTTGCTCTAGAAATCTGAATTTGAACTAGGGACTGAGGTCCTTCGCAAGCTTATCAATTATAGGGACTTGCAATTCTTAAGAACTAGACTATTCATTCAAAATGAATGGTTGAACTAGTCAAGTAATTTTTTTTAAAAATAAAAAGCAAAATAAATAAGAGCATATCTAGCAGATATATCTTACCTTATTATGAGCCATTTTATTTCTCTAACTGATATTTTAAAATAGAGTATTTCCATCTATTTTGCTATATGAAATGTCACTATATCACATTTTAGTCTTATTATTATTATTATTATTATTAAGGTTAAATACCTAATTGTCCCATGTGGTTTACAAATTTTTTTTTTTGCCTCTTGAGTTTTCATTTTTGTCATAGGAGGTACCTATGTTATGGGAAAAGACGAAAATGGGTGGCTCAGCTAGGTGGTTGGCCACCCTCATTTTGGCCAAAGGGTGGCTCAATGCCATTTTTTGGGGTGGCCGAACCACCCCAATGGCTACCCCCAAGGGCCAAAATGGGAGTGGCTGAAACCACCCCCATTTGGCCTAGGGGTGGTTCGGCCACCCCCAATGGCCAAAACTTCGTTTTTTTTTTCCCTCACTTTAGCCCATGGGGGTGGCCGAACCACCCTCGTGGCCAGCCACCCCCAGGGGCAAAAGTAGAAGAAGAAAAAAAATAGGTTTTGGCCTTTGAACCACCCCCAACTCAAATGGGCCACCCCCAAGCCAAATGGGGGTGGCATGTGGCCCTAAGCAATCCTTAGATTTTTTTTTTATAATTTTTTTTTTAAAGTCCTTATATATATATATATATATATATATATATAGTAGCTACGTCAGCGCTGACATGGCTATGGGGACATGTGTCGCGCATGTAAGTCGACACGTGTAGGATGACTAGCGGGACATTAATTTTGGACGGAAAAATGAATGGAGGTACCATTTTCGTCTTTTTTTATAGCACAGGTACCTCCTATGATAAAAATGAAAATTCAGAGAGCAGAAAAATAAAGTTTTTAAACCACATGAGTATGTAAGATATTTAACCCTTATTATTATTTTATCTCCCTTATTTTCATCACTACTCTCTCCCTCCCTCCCCTCAATTTTTACAATAAAAAATAATATTTAAAGAAAATAAAGAGTAAGATAAATAATCTATAGAATTTTTGTTAAAAACTAACAATTAAAATTAAATTAAAAAAATGTATATTTTAAGTAGTTAAAATAACCGTTACTACTTGAGATGAGTGGCCGAACTTCCGAGAAACAGCCTACCACCATTTTATCCTTTGACGGCACCACCTTGCCTTATGAAGAAATGAATTTTTTTACCTTTTTTGTATATATATATATTTTTTTAAATCAATTATTAAATTTGTAAGACCCACAATAATATACATGTAGACCATATGTATTTAATAGTTGATTTTTTAAAAAAAAATTGTACACCCCTGAGCCAAACAGATGATGTTCGAAATCTTTTTATTTTTATTTATATTTTCTCGGTGGGCGTATAGAATTAGTAGAATTACAGCAATACAGGAATGGATGTTCAGAGACAGGTGGGAAGGGGAAGGGGAAGGGGTAGTGGGTGGTAATTTATGGAGAGTAATGGCATTCCCCAACCAAACCTGAATGTGTCCCAAAAAGTTCCATGCACTATCTACTCACGCGCTCATTGGCAGCTATATATATATATATATATATATGTATGTATGTGATGGGGTTGTGGTTTTATTATTTTTCATATATGTATATGTGCTCTCTCACCTTTATGGCTTTATCCTCTCAACTTCGTCGCCATTACACTACTTGTCCTTGAGCTCCAGTGTTTACCCATCCATATCTTGTCAGATCCGATTGACCAACAGTTTCCCCCCACTTCACTGCCTACGTTTAAAGAGCATCAACGAACGGAACAATTTACTTTTTAATTTTTATCGGACAGATTAGCTCAAATTTAAACCAAAAAATAAAAAAAAAAAAAAAAAATTGCTTTTTTCTATTCTCTTATTCTTTTCACTTTAAAAATTAATTATTTCATATATAAGATTCATACATAAGTGTAAGTTATACAGATTCAATAATTAATTTTTAAAATTAAAAAAATAATAATTCAAATGTATCAAATAACATGTTTCAATTTAAATTGGCAAAATGTATGGATAGTTTGAGGCGTGACTAAGCTTCACTTGCCGGATTTGTGCGTAATAGAACATCTGTCTCTTTTCTTGTTTCAGTTTGCTTTTTGAGTTTTTTCCATATTCCATCTTCTATCTCGGATTCGAGTTTTTGACCCATCTATTGTTGGGTGAAACGCTTTACAGAATATTATATCCTGCATGTAATTCCTTCAGACATTTTTTTTTTTTGGTGGTATCAATATAAAATTACACATTTATTTTTTAAAAATTATATATATATAAAAAAAAAAATGAAACAGAAAACAAAGATTTTCAACAATCTACTGATTAAATTTTTAATTTCTTTTAATGAAATTCACCGGTCACAACAAATAAATTGATTACAAAATACCTTTTATTCACCCCACCCAATATTACTAAAAAATATTGTACCCGTACTAGTATAGTACGGAAGTAAGGATGAGCATGATTAAAGCAGCAGCGTGTCGTCATATATAAATTTCCACGCAGATCTAAATCAATGAAGGCAAACAAAAAAAGACGCGTTATTCCAGCCTGGCAGCATCACAGCATCACGGATTTATATCATTTTCCTTTTTAATTTTGTGTTCCTTTTAACTCTACCTCCGGTCCTACACAAAACATCAGAAAATACCAAAAGTATCCCCACCCTTTCCAGCTGGCCCCCCCCCCACTACGCTTCTTCTCTTTTACTCCTCTCTCATTCCTTTACAAACGCTTCACCCATCAAACCATGCCAACGGCACGCCACTTGCTCCTCCTCCTTTTTCTCGTCACCGTTAACTTCCCGTATGGAGGTACAGCCGGAGAGCTCCCGGCTTTCAGAGAAGCAACGGCATTTCGGAATGGACGGGGTTGCCCCCGAGCGGCGAGGTTCTCCTCGCTGGACGACCGGTGGCTCATCCACATCGCGATGACGCTGGACGCTACCTACCTGCGGGGCTCGGTGGCGGGGGTGTTCTCGGTGCTCCAGCACGCGTCGTGCCCGGAGAACATCGTGTTCCACTTCATCGCCGCCAAGCGCGGCCACGACGACCTCCGCCGCGTTGTCACCACGACCTTCCCGTACCTGAGCTTTCGCCTGTACCACTTCGATTCCAACCTCGTGAAGGGAATGATCTCCTACTCTATCCGGCGAGCCCTCGACCAGCCTCTCAACTACGCGCGCATCTACCTCGCCGACCTCCTGCCCTCCGCTGTCGGTCGCATCATCTACTTCGACTCCGACCTGATAGTGGTGGACGACGTGGCGAAGCTGTGGAGCATCGATCTGGGCAATCACGTGCTGGGCGCGCCCGAGTACTGCCACGCGAACTTCACGAGCTACTTCACGGGCAGTTTCTGGGCGAACCGGGCGTATGCGGCGTCATTGAAGGGGAAGAGGGCGTGCTATTTCAACACGGGGGTGATGGTGATCGATCTGAGGAAGTGGAGGGAAGGGAGGTACACGGAGAGGCTGGAGAGCTGGATGAGGGTGCAGAAGCGGTACAGGATATACGAGCTGGGGTCGCTGCCTCCGTTTCTGCTGGTGTTCGCAGGGGACGTGGAGGGGGTGGAGCACAGGTGGAACCAGCATGGGCTTGGAGGCGACAATCTGGAGGGACTGTGTAGGGATCTCCACCTTGGGCCGGTGAGCCTCCTGCATTGGAGTGGCAAGGGCAAGCCCTGGCTCCGGCTCGACTCTAAGCACCCGTGTCCCTTGGACAGCCTCTGGGCCCCTTACGATCTCTTTCGTCACTCATCGTTGCTCTCCGACAGCTAGCCACCACTTGGTGACTGTGGTTCATGGGAAAGAGCCGCGCGCCCACTCGGGCGTTATATATTGACGGCTGTGATTCGCTTTGTAAATGAGGACAGACGTCGATGGTGTCAAAAAGGGATTTTTGATAAAGATGATGATGATGAGCGCATGGTAAACATTCTTAATTTCTTATTCTTCTATGACTGTGTAGAATTCTCTTGTCTACGTGAGGAAGGAGACCCGTGGTCGCCATCGAGGTTTGCTCTATTTATATAGATATATATATAGTGGAAGGTATCATGGGTGTTTCCAGTTTCCACTTCCATTTCCATGTAATGGGTTTTGTAGATTCTGGGACTTGAAAATCGTAAAAAAAAAAATAATTATAAAAAAAGAAAATCACATGCAATTTGCAATATTGGATTATGTTTTCTATTTTAGGCCAGCGAACCTTATCCAAGCATGCAAATTTGAAACCAGTCAACTTTTTAGGACAAAATCGGATAATGCGTACGTCTCCAATTGGAATCAAGACCTGATTTTTGTCAATTAATGAAGGAAACAAGAAGTTTGTCAGATTTTTTTGCTTTTTTCATTGGATGGATGGCCTACAGCCTACAGTCTTTTTAGTTAAGCTTGCTTGGTAAAAAATCTGTAGACTTTTCTTACACAAAACTTGCTTTCACTAGATCTTAGCCTTAGGAGAGGAGGTTGTGGGGATAAGGGGAGGCAGGGGTATTATCACTTTTATTTATTAGTAATGCTAAATATTTCACCTAATCCCACCTCTATTTTACTGTACTCTCGTGCCGGTGTTTTCCGATCTTTAGAGTTTGTTTGAAATTGTGTTAAAAAGTTTAAAATTTTAATTTAGTATATAAAAAGATGTACAAAACAAAATTTAGACTGTTCGGTAAAAACTTCAAAAATTTTGATTTTTTTTTTTCCCTCTAAAAAAAGAGGCCAAAACGTACTTTTGAAAAAAGTTTGTAAATGAAGCTTTTTTTCTTTTCAAAAGCTCTTTTTTACTATAAAAACTTTATTTCCTAACGCTATCTCAAACATGATCTTAGATTCGCGAGCAGTGTATACTGTCATATCAATATAGTAGGATGAGAATATAGTATTTACGATTACTCTATAACTTTAATTACAATCTCCGTAGCATTCCACAAGAATGGCTTGCCGTATTATATAGGTGAAAAAAAAAATGAAGTAAAAAAATGTGATAGGTAAATTTAGTGGAATGCATCGTGGTATTGTATAGGTGAAAAACAAATGAAATAACAAAATTTGATAGGAATTTATTTTTAAGTGGCAAACGTGATAAATGTCAAATGCATTGTCACATCAATTTGTAAGAAAAACTTATGTTATACACCTCACTTTTATTTTATTTTGTTGACGTGGCACTACCGAGTGGCTTTTTGATATCTCCTTACTGAAAAATAAAAAATAAAAAATAATATTCAAAGGTATATTACTTTTAAGCATTTTTCTAAGAGGCCACATGCCCACAGTCAAATTCATTTTTTTTTTTTTTTTTGGGTTCAATTTGCAGAGCTATATAACAGGATGGACTGGATAATCCTTCCTTTCTCCGGCCCATCTCCATACGAACTTGTTTCGATCTCAAGGCCCTAATGCGGTGATAAAAAAAAAAAAACTTTACAGACTAGGAGGGCTATATAGTCCTCCGTTCCCTCTCTCTTGCCCTGTCTTGATATGAACTGGATTCCATCTCAAGGCCCTAAATACGATCACAAAGACACTTCACAAACTGGATTACTCCACGAGTCCACACCCATACCATAATTGTGAAAAGTTCGTGGAGTCATTGACACTCTCAAAAGATGTTTTGAGAGAGGAGAGGACAACATGACTTATCTTAGCGATGTGAGACACTTTAACATGCCCTCTCAAGTGTGGCAACTAATGGCCAAACACGTGGACAACAACAGAAGGAAAATGCATATCATCGCAAGAAACATGTGGATCTGATACCATATATTAGTCTAATGGGTATTATTCACTTTTAAAAGATGCATTGAGAGAAGAAGGGACACAATGATTTATAAAGTGTCTAGGTGAAGAAAACCTTAGCGATGTGAGACACTTTAACAGTAATGATGTAAATATTGTTTTCAATTTTTATTCGGATCGAGATTGTCTACAATTGATTGACTCGACTGCAGCCTGCCTAACCTTGTATGAGATATCTTAATGGGCTAACTTACTCGATATCTTTTTGGACATGTGAGCTTTATCGAGACCTTCTCTTAATTGTCTACCTAAATTGTAGAGGATCCTGATCCTCGTTACTGGGCTTTGGAGCATTCGTATACTCACCGAGACATAATAGGCTCTAAGCAATAAAAAACAAAACAAAGTGGCCCAACAAGGTTGCACGATGCCCAAATGGCAAAGGAACGTAATTCCTAAACATCCAATACTAGGCCCAACCCAACATGCGTACATCTACGTGTCATTTGTGGTCAGTGTGGATCATCATCAATCCAATCGAACCATTTCCTTCCACAAAAATACCTGAAAATAACTGTCGCTGTGTAGCGGACTAGTGGTCGAAATTTGAAGCAGACTTAAAATGAGAGCTTGTCTGTGCCAATTGCTAGCTCTTTCCCACAAAATCTAAGCTTCAGTCGGTACGAACATGGCCACTGTTGCAGCAGGAGGAGTTGGAATAGGAGTGACCAAGCTCCACCCTCATAATTCTCCGAAGCCCATGACCCCATTTCTCGGCAAGAAACTCAGAATCAAACCCAGTGCTTTTAAATCACAACCCAGTACAAGAATCACCATCTCAAACCCAAAACAGTACTTCCTAGTTTTCGCGTCACATGGCGAACTGATCATCGATGCGGTTCGTGACCTCTTTGTAGGAGTGGGAGTGGGGCTGCCATGCACTGTCATGGAGTGCGGTGACATGATATACAGAAGCACTCTTCCTAAGTCGAGTGGCTTGACGCTTACGGCCCCTGGTGCGCTTTTGGCTCTGGGCACTCTGTCTTACCTCTGGGCCACACCTGGTGTGGCCCCTGGGTTCTTTGACATGTTTGTTCTTGCTTTTGCTGAGAGGCTATTCAGACCCACTTACAGGAAGGTCAGTGAATTGTAGCTGATTTTTCATCTTGGACTATATTTTGAGCTAATTGTTGTATACGTGCTGAATTGTATTGAGTTTGTGTGGCAGGATGATTTTGTGCTGGGGAAGAAGTTGGGGAGGGGGCTTTTGGTGTGGTTTATAGAGTTTCATTGAAAAAAAAGCCTTTATCCAAGGTACGTATTATGTGTTTGATCTAATCCTCTGTGAAATTTTTTTATTTAGCTTCTATTTTGTTGAACTTGCCCTCATGAATTAATTTTAATTGCATCGGTAAATCTTATGAGTGGTGATGACAACTTACCTTCTAATTCTTTAAAATTTGCTGTGGAATTCAATAGAAGGAAGGTGACTTGGTCTTGAAAAAAGCTACTGAATATGGTGCCGTGGAAATTTGGATGAATGAGCGTGTTCGAAGAGCTTGTGCAAATAGCTGTGCTGATTTTGTGTACGGCTTTCTTGAGGTGTTCCTCTATTATGACTGCTACTATCACCATATGAATTAAGGGTATCATTAGCTTTAGAAATTAAAAGATATACTTTGGAAGCTCATACAATTGCGCAAAATGTTTTTTCCCCATCTGGTGATTGATACTGTTATCATGAAATTGGTTCCAGACTTCTTCAAAAAAAGGACCCGAGTATTGGCTTATATGGCGGTTTGAAGGGGAGAACACACTTACGGATTTGATGCAGAGTAAAGAGTTTCCCTACAATGTTGGTACTTCCTCTCATCAGCCTTTTCATATTGTATATAAAGGCTTTTATATGAAACCTATCATGCGAAGTTTGAATATTTTTGTGGTTTCCAACATATTACGAAATATTAATCTTGTTTTGATCTTTAAATCCCCCCCTTCCTCCACCCTCACCCTCTCTTGTGATGTAAGAAGGTGGGGTCTATGCAGACAATGTCATCTGTAAAAAGAATTGACGCCGAACAAAAAGCTTGAGAGGGTTAGATCTTGTTCTAGTTAGACCTACACCCTTGAATCCATAGGGATTCCTTAGATCCACATGTAAGATAAGGAGGAAAATGCCTCATGGAACAATTTTTTATTGATAGAAGACTAATGATTTTCGTTTTACACATGAGAGACCAATGTAAAGGCTCAGAAGAATTTATTATCTGAGTAAAAAATTCCTAAATTTATCCTATTTAATATATTACCAAGAAATGTCCTAATTTGACTCTTAAGATCTGAAAAATACAGAAATATCACGAATTAGCTGACCATTAAAATATACGCCCATATTTGTCTGGCATCAGGAATATACTAACACATCATTTTCAGTATCCACTCAGTGAGCAACAAAGTTTACAATTCTTGTTTTGCATGCAGTATTACAATTGGATAGTTTTATGGTCCATATATTGTTGAGACGAATCCACTATCTGTTTTACGTCAAGCAATACGTGGAGTAACTCCCGACATAGATATCCATTCCAAAATGCTTTTATGATTAATTGGGCTAATATTCAGTGGTTTATGAGTTTAATGCCTTTAAGGTAATTCTTAGTTCAGTTTAGCTTTCCAAATCTCTAGTTTAATGATGGTAAAAATGTCAGGTAGAAACAATGATTCTTGGAGAGGTCCAGGCCTTGCCTAAGGGTTTGGAAAGGGAGGATATAATCATTCAAACAATCATGAGACAGCTCTTATTTGCGTTGGATGGGCTTCACTCGACAGGGATTGTGCATAGGGATATTAAGCCACAGAATATTATTTTTTCTGAAGGTAATTGTTGGAATTTTTAGTTTGCAATTAGCCAATAAAAGGTTGAAAATGTCTGAGAAATATCAGGTTCAATAATTTCATGTTACCATTAAAACTTGAACAGGTTCTCGTACGTTCAAGATAATTGATCTAGGAGCTGCAGCTGATTTGCGAGTGGGCATCAACTATATTCCAAAGGAGTTTCTTTTGGATCCAAGGTATCCTCGCAGGAGTATGGCTTATGAGCTGAATAGTTGAATCACCAATTTTCCATTCTCTTTTTTGATGCATAATTTGGTCATAGCTGGAACTTGCCGTGAAAAGGAAGTCATTTATTGTTGTGCGTAGAACTTTCAATTTCAAGTTTGTACTATTATTTGCAAAGTCTGGATATCTTCAAAAGAAATACATAAAAGATGTCATTTATTGTAATGTAACTTTTCCTTATATAATTAAAGAGGCATGAAGGAGAACAGATCGACTCTGCTAATTTCTGTCCAAAAACCTTACTAATCATTTTCAAGTCCTACATGAAAAGATAAATTACCAACAATGGGCTTATTCTATACAAATGGAATGTCCAAATTCACTAATGATATGGAGTTAGAATATTCTCAACAGTTGATTTGCTGCTTAGGTGCACATCAGCTCTGAGAATTATTAGATGTTAGTAGAGGTGAGCAGCTTGAGAAACAAATGAAGGATACGGGTTAATTTTCTGATCTTTTAATGTTTATGAGGAACCAAAAATTGAACATTTTCCGGATTTAGACCCCCAAGTTATTAGTAGTCCAATTTACCAAATAAACAGTTATCAATTTAATTACCACAGATATTGTCACCACAATCAAGAGAAGCAAGAGATAAAGCAACACATAGATTTACTGACCCGTTACATATTTTTTTTACTTATAAAAACTTTGCAACTCCAAAGGTCTAATCTTGCAATTCCAGTAAATGAAGTGTTCACCTCCCACCGTAGTGGCTCCAAAACCTCTGGCCTTCTTCTATCTGGATCTCCTTCGCGAACAAATCTTGTCCATTTAAACCCGGAGCTATGGTAGCTGTAGGCTTTTATGTGGTTTGAATGAGAAGAATTAACTAGGAGAAGGTTTGGATCTGTTTAGGCTCAAGAACAATATTAAACCTCTCAAAAACAACTGAAATATTGTCTCTCTAGGTCTATGGAAATCGTGGTATGTAAGGCTTATATGGAGAGGGGAAAAATCAAGGTTTTAGGTCAAATTCGGTTGAGTTTAAAAACAACCAGCGGCAGGTCTCAGTTGACTGAGGCATTAACTCAGTCGATCAAACACTTAGGGTTTCACGGTTTAATAGCACATTGCACTACCTCGGTCAACCGAGGGATCGACTGACCCTCTCGGGTTTTACTGTTGGAGAGTTGTGCATCATCTCTGCATCACCTCGGTCAATCGAGCATCAACCAAGCCATCTACTGCATCTCGGGTTTTAATATGGAACATGCTGCATCTGCTCGGTCGATCGAGCATAGGCCGAGGGATCAACCGATCCCTTCTCAACTTCAACTTTTGATGCCTCTTCAACCGCATTTCGATCCCGACTTAACCCTAAACCTAATGCTTACAACAAATCATGTATTGCCAACATAAAAAACCTAAAACCTTGTATATTGCTTGAAAAACTTCAAAACCCGTAATCCAGAATTACTTACTGATGTTTGTCCTGCTGTCTTTTTTTTATCTAAAGGTAGTGACAAAGTTTTTGGTTTCTTTCCTTTTCAGATATGCTGCACCAGAGCAATACATCATGAGCACACAAACTCCATCTGCACCTTCAGCTCCAGTGGCAACTGCACTTTCCCCAGTCCTATGGCAGGTGCATACTAATTCTGAACCATTCCAGAGTAATTGCCGTATTGCAAACTTTCTTTCTTAGAGAATTGAGCTGATTTTTTTGTTCTGATTATACATCCTTGAACAGATGAATTTGCCTGATAGATTTGATATCTACAGTACTGGTCTCATATTCCTGCAAATGGTGAGTGACAAATGCTGCTGATATTCCTGGACTTATTTATTGACTTCATTACATAATAGATTTCATGAACACTTCAAAGAGGGTTGGTGTATTGGCTATGCCAGTCACAACCAGACCGAGTCTGTGGTTTTGAGGGGTATCAATGCTTTGTAAAAGGATTAGCAGAGCCTAGGCCAATTGGGGTTTGTGACACTAGTGAATACCATCTCCTAAACACAGGGATTTAAGTTGTCCTTCACCCTATACTTTTGAAATAGCAGAACACGTTTAGCATTTTTGGAAAAGTTATATATCCAGATGTAGTATCTATCAACAAGAACATGTGGCTAATTTCATCTACTATACTCATTATGCAAGATTTAGCATTGTCAACTCTTAACAGTTTTCTTCTTATAGGCATTCCCAGCATTACGCACCGACAGTGGCCTCATACAATTCAATCGTCAGTTAAAGAGATGTGACTATGACTTGGTTGCATGGAGGAAAAGTGTAGAGCCTCGTGCTAGCACTGAACTGCGGAGGGGATTTCAGTTGTTGGATTTAGATGGTGGGATTGGATGGGAACTCGTGACTTCAATGGTTCGATATAAAGCACGACAAAGAACCAGTGCAAAAGCGGCTTTAGCTCATCCCTACTTTGATAGGGAAGGGCTATTGGCTTTGTCCTTCATGCAGAAGCTGAGGCTGCAATATTTTCGTGCAACACAGCAAGACTATGGGGAAGCTGCCAAGTGGGTAATCCGGCTAATGGCAAAATCAGGGACCAAGAAGGATGGTGGCTTCACAGAAGCTCAGCTTCAGGAGCTCAGAGTCTGTACCTAAATTATATTCCAACTAGCTAGGAACTATTAACTTGAAGATACATGGTACAACACTAACTTTATTCTATTGTGCAGGACATTGAGCCCAAGAAGAAGGCAAATCCACAAAGGAATGCTCTTGCTTCAGCTCTTCGGCTCCAGAGGAAGATTATAAGAACATTGAATGAGAGCGTGGATGAGCTTAACCAACGTAGGAAGAGCCTATGGTGGAGCAGATGGATCCCCAGAGAGGACTGAAGTTTGTGAATACATAATACACTTTTTCTTTCCTTTTTCTTTTTGTACATCCGTGATTACCAACCATCTTGGTGGAATAGAATTATGTTTTAAAATGAAAGAAATTAGCTGGAATCCTTTAACACACGTCTGAGCACCTGCATGGATTGCAATTCTGCTGAACGTTATTTAATGAACTGAAGCTGCTATGAAGCATGCTATGTCTCTTACATTACTCGAGAAAAAAATTCAAATCAAACCTGTCCCACATTCCTTGATGTTCCCACTGTCGGCTATACATAGAATAACCCTTTTGCCTTCAAAAACAAGAAAGTGCGCTTCTGAAGCTTTTCTTTATTCTTCTATTTTTCCTTTTGTTGGGACAAGTAATTAAGTGCATCAAAGTTTTTGCTCTTTATGGGATGATCTTTTCCTACACTGATGGATCTTTTCCTACAAGCTGCTGCTAATTAAAGAGGATAATAATAAAGATAACTTGAATTTTGATTGCCTGCCGACACGGATTATAATGCATGTCATCAAATTAATGATCAAAATTTGGATATTTGAAAGGCAACTTCAGTTTCATGTTTTATGGTATATTAATCTTTTAAAATAACTTATGATTTAACACGGTATTATTGCAGAGGCCATGAGTTGGTTTAAATCATGACTCTACGATGCACAATTTTAGGATAACATTGCTGGTTATATATAGTCAACGAGCATCATGAAAATAGATATGTGCTTATATTTGTTCGTACAGTAGTTAAGCTGTAATTGACTAATAATCCCACGACTGTGGATTATACAAGATATCTGTTTTAATTAATCAAAGGCTGTCAAAGTATGATACGTACAACACATTTAACAAGACAACTGTAATTTCAAATCAAAATCGTACAATCCTTTGGTGTTTTCACATGGAGAATCTCTTCAATTCAAAGTCATGCATGCTAGGAAGGCAAAGAAAAATACGGTAAGGGAAAGTGGTGGCCGGAAGCATTACACGTGGGAACGAAGTTCCTTGGTAAACAGGAGCCAACAAAAGTATGGTGGAACTGCTGATAAACTATGTGTTTCAAAGCTTAGAGATGAGATTAAAATAGCAATATTTATTGAGTCTATCACATTCACAGGTAATGGCATTGTAAATCACGAGACCTTCACGTGCAACTCTGACCTCCTTGTTCTGTACAACCAAGCCATTTTTTTTTTATAAGCATAAACAGTACAATAAGCCCTGCACGGGGCACTCCAAACTAAACCTGGAGACACTTTGATTAAAGTGCATTTCGTAGATTAGTTTTATCACCATTGTCTCTAATCTAGTTTGGTTCCCGAAGGTGTCTCACACTCTATGCATTCCGTCAAAAATGCTTTCATGCATGCTATAGTCAGGCATGCCTAAGCCCCATTTCAGCAGACAGTTCCAATTTTCATTACAACTTCTTTACAAACTGACCTAACAGTAAGAGTGACAATTCGTATCGAGACATGGGTATAAGACCATATAGGTTAATCATAATCTGACTCATTTAATTAAACAGTACGTGTTAGACCCTTTAACCCTAACTCAACCTTTAATTTCATGTCAAATTCGTAAATCTTATAAAAAATTGCAACGTCAATCCCTAAAAGTTGTGCCATTAGATGGTTTAGTCAACTTAATCATACATGTTAAAGACTCAATTCTGACAGACTAGAGCATCATCTAATAAGCTCTACCAGGGATTTGATGAAAGATCATTTTAAGAAAGCAATCCTATATACAATCCAAATCTATAAGACAACTAAGATCATATGTGCATGTAAGTTAACAAACACTACATATAGCATCTTCAAATCCTGTCTACTGTTCGGGAAAAAAACAAAGATAGAAGAGCAATGCTGTTTGACAGCTAAAATTGCTCAAAGAGAGCATAGAAAACAGATTAATTGTTTATTAGAATGAGGATTCATGGAAGATGGTGTCCTGATCAGTGAAACGGGTGGAACACGAGACGAAGCAAGTGGGTGTTTGCTTTGATTTTGGTTAAGTATAATTTGACCGCATTTAATTTAATCAATCACTTAGATGGGTTTTGAGCTCTTATTTTATATTTGTTAGGCTTGTTATTTTAAGACAATTATAGTTTATTTACTCATATTATAATATACATATTCTTGTATAATTGTGGAATCTTGGTCATAACTATGAACTTTCACTTGCTTAATTAGCTCCTCATTATTTTTATCCAAAAGATAAATACTAAACATAAACATCATGCAAAGTTGACATGACAATGTTTAGTAGCCCTTGGATTAGTCCTTATTAAAAAAAAAAAAATTAATCTAATGGCTACTAGAGCTTGCCACATCAACTTTCTGTGATGTTTGTAAGATGTTTGTGTGGTATGTAACATGTTGCATTACTTGTCCACCAATTAAACATGTAGTTTGAACAAACAAGAACAAAATTTTCTTCTGAATTGGATTGGAATAAATTACTCATATCTAATTTATTAAATTGACATATGCCTTTAAAGTACGTGATATTCACATATAGTGTTAGTTTAAAAATTTGTTTTGAACAAAAAAGAACAAAGTTTTCTTCTAAATTGGATCGGAGGAAATTACTCAAACCAAATCTATTAAATTAATTGACATATGTCTTCAAAGTACGTAATTTTTATAGACATATATCATTTTATATAATAGAGTAGGTTGAATAAATTTCTTCTAATTTAATTTAGATAAAAACTTTGTTCTAGACCAACTGGTATCAAATAAAAAAGCTCTAAAGTATATATTGATGTTTCTTTCTATCTTTTTCATCGACGTACAAATGCAGCAAAAACATCTAAATCAAACTGTCATTAGTAAGTGGTTAATTAATTAACATCGCCACAATATATTTCTTATGTAATCACCTAGAATATATATGCTATAATATCCTGAATATGGATTTTGGATATATAGTCTAATCAAATTTCATCAGCATAATGACATTTTGTATTTGAAAATTGTGTCCTACATTAATGGTTTCAATCACAGCCCGGATCAATATCCTCTTCATTTCATGGTCGTCCAGACAAATTTAATAGAATATATGTTTTTTTTTTTTTGAAACAAAAATTAAATTTCATTCATGAAGCCAAGAGAACAAATTGCTATACAAAAAATAGAATCTTAGATCCTGAGGATATAGTTTACCGTATACTCCGGAAAGCAAACTAGCCGTACACCTATATTTCTTCCAAAACAAACTACATGTTGTAGATTTACAATCAATCACCTACGACCCACAACTCGGATGAAACGGTTCCAAACATGATCATGTCCCTTTGATTCTCGCCATCGCTATCAAACTCAGCATAACTCTGTCTCGATCCGCCGCCTGACCCGATTCCTACCGCACGCCGGCACATGTTAAATGTATAATCATGTTGGTTAATATTTTAAAATAGCGTGACACTATATACACCGTTAGATGCAACGAAACAGAACTTAAACATAAAATGAATCCTCTCTATTTCATTTTAGACTTATGGCTCACTGAAAATGGTTAACATCATTCTTAAGTTGGATCCAACTAAACCCTCTATTTCCATTTTAAGAGCATTGACGTCTGCTTGACAAATTTTAGATATAAAGAATCACATTTTTCTATTTTAATTCCCAACTTTTTCAAATAACGTACGTGACCCTCTCTATCCAACAAAATTTTAAAGAGAATCTACAAAGAAAAGCACTTAAAAAAAAAAGGAATGATTTTTTTTTTTCTCAAAAAAGAAGAATAGTCACCTCATCGTATAGAAAATGAAGGATGCAGGTGAGTCATAAACAAAAGAAATTGGCAACGTTAATGAATTAATGGCCGACCCATTATGCTGGTGGGTAATGGCTACACCAAGTTAGGATATGGAGTGTGACATAGCATGTTGATGTTGGGATTGTTTTGTCATTTTCCATGGCCAAGTGGGGTTGGGGCCCCCTTTTGGCACTGTCTGGTGGGTTTGGGAGCACTGCACACCCTTTCATGCCCCATCGTTGCCTCTTTACTCGACCAACGTGAGCCTATGCAACCTCCTCCACTCTATATATAAACCCCCTCCCCACCTCCAACTTTCAGACCAACCCACAACAACGCCTGCTATCTAGCTGCTCTCTCTCACTCACAATTTCACAAAACAGAATTCTAAGAGATCGATGAAGATGAGCAGTACTTCTGCCGCCATGGGAGGCTCCAAGAGAAGGCTGTCGACCAGAGGACTTGGAGGGGCCCTCAGAGAGCAGAGGGCTCGCCTCTACATAATAAGGAGATGTGTCGTCATGCTCCTCTGTTGGCATGATTGATTGAAGAAACCCCCCAGCCAGCCTAGCCTAGCCTAGCCTAGCCTGCACGGCAACAAGGATGAAAGCTTCTTCTTTTTTCTTTTTTTCTTTTTCCTTTCATGGTGGAGTGTAAATAGCAGCGGCGGTAGCAAATTTTGTATCAGTTTGGCCTTAATTGCTAGATGTACATCGGATATATAGCATGATGAATTGAAACTCAAATTTTGTGATGTTCTTTATTCTTTTGATCACTCTTCTTGGTCTGTGTTCTTTTCCTTAAGCCATCATATCATTGTTGATCAATCTGCTCAGAACTCAGATCAGAAGTGTTCAGATTCACAAAAATGGGGCTCGATTAAGAGTAATATCAACATGCATAACCCACAATCATATATAGAATGATCTTATTAATCATAAGTCAAACCTTTTGAAAAAAGGCAAATTCAAACGGACCCAAACTGCTTGAGTTTGCAAAAGTTTAAGAATTGATTAGCTTGTCTAATGCCAATAGATAAAACAGTTTTCTGTTTAAAACAAAGAGGTTATATATAATATATATGACCGGTTTTCTCTCAAACATTATGTTAAGGAAACAAAACAAATATCTAGGAACACCATCATATTTACGTGGTTTACCATGATAATACAGAAGAGATGAATATATAAGCCGCTCTGTAGTCTGTTCAACTGTCTGTCACTGGGGCTATAGAGTACTATAGACCTAAAGGTCAAAAATACTGGGGCTTTACCCACAGACCTCTTCTCGCGAGCTCCATAGAGAAATCAGGCTCCATAACCTGCTAATATTTAAAAATAAATAAATAAATAAATAATTACAAGTTAGAAGAAAAGGTTTCTGTTAAATGGGTGGATGGGCCATAACCGTTTATAATTTGGAAAATTAGGAAAAGTGATGTAGGCCCATTAATCATTTGAAGTGAAGATAGGATGTGCTAATTGTACAAATTATACTGCTCAATCTACCATCAAACTATTTGTTTTGTCCATTAATGATTAATCAATTCGAGTGAAGATAGGATGTGCTAATTGTACAATTCATACTGCTCAATCTAGCTACTGTTTGGAGAGGACATGTCCAAAAAGTGATTTAGACAGGAAGATTAATCCATTATCTTTACTACAGTTTGACGTTGTCCCTCTAAAATTAATGCATCATATAACTTTATTTAAAATCTCTTTCATTTGTTAAACAAAAATGTTAGAGATGCTCTCATTATTTTTTTTTTTTTTTTTTTTTTTTTTTTTTTTATTTCTACTTTATGACGTGACAGTATAATATGAAAATTTACTAATATGGCAGTGCAATATGGCATTACCACCTTAACAAAAAGGAAAAAGAAAATTCTCCGGCCTCTATGAGTGGTCACGTGTACCCTTGATGAGCATTTAAGAGTTGTTGTGACTACTCGGTGTGAGATCTGATGATCCTAACTATCCCGCAAGATGGTTGGGAGTGACGTCAATCAGAAAATGAAGGGAGGATGGTCCCCCAATTAAACTTCTGAAAGTGGTCGCGACTACCTCCAACGAGTTATTGGAGCTTTGAAAGAAGTCACGACAACCCGACGACATGAAATTTTTTGGTCCCAACTCACATGATGGTTGGAGATGGTCCCGCCCAAGGGATGGAGGGACAAATTTTTTATTATTGAATAGGAAAGGGAGTGAGATATCTCTAATTGAGATATGTTAAGTGCACAATAATTTTACACAACAATGCTAATGTGTCAAACATTTTTATTTTTATTTTTATTTTTATTTTTATTTTTATTTTTATTTTTATTTTTATTTTTAAAAAAATAATGACCACATCAACATTATTATATAATTGTTGTAAAAAAATTGTATAAATAACATATCTCAAAGTTATAAGTACGTTGCTCTAAAATAGAAGTGATAAACTCGAACCTTGTCCAAATAAAAACAAAGACCGTTGGCCAATCACTATCACAACCTTATCTTCGATCTTCTCTTGTCTTCAAACAAACAACATTAAGCCAGTTTTAAAATCATAGTTAACGCAAGGCATCGTCTTTGGATGGATGTGCGTGGGACAACTTGTGAACGTTTAGTGGTCAAAACTCTGTTTGTGGGCCGGTTGAATTATTGCCTCTCGACCCACATTCACGTGTGCCACGTGTACGTTTAAGCCTTTTGGTTGTGGGCCTACATCCAATAGTCTACTGTAAACCCTTATGTTTGTTCCAGCCCTTTTGGCCTGCACAGAAGAGAAATCAAGGAAAAAGATGAGAGTGGCATGTACCATTTGGTTTTTTAAATATTATTTATTAAATTAATATATATATATTTTTTAAAAAAAATAAAAAAATAAACAAGTATCAATATTTAATAGATTAAATTAGACAACAGCCTAAAATTGTAGCAGAAGCTTAAAAACCTGCCCAATTACAGTACAAAAGTTGACAAATAGAGTTGCAGTATATGTGTGTGTGGCTGACACGTTTCAAAAATTGTGACAAGCTCTTGAGGGGGTCCCTTCCGATTGTTTTCAGTACTCTTCCGAGAACAGCCACAATTCAAATCGGACGGCTCATATTGTCAGTTGTCAGGTGTATAGAGGCTGAATATTTTTTTCCTGAGCATATAGAGGCTGAATATGGAATCTAATTATTAGAACTCATTTATAAAAAAAAAAAAAATTATTAGAACTCCAGACGACAGTGTTTCATTTCTTTTTTTTATATGAAAAATTAAAGGAGAAGTTTGTTTTTTAATAAATTGATTAAAAAAACATATCCTTTTTAAATTGAGATTTATTCTTAAACTATGAATTTTTAATAGGATTAATAAAATATATAATTCTCACATTTATTTTTAAAGATAAATATTAAAAAAAAATTCCAACTAATTTGGAAGAAAATTGGTCAGGACTCATGATTTTAAAGATATTCTGTGGTCGGCCCATATGGGAGGAGGAGAGTGAAAAGGAGAGACAGGACGTGAATGGTCAAAATGGCAGCCTTATCGCGCCCACGTGCGCCTCCTAATCCTCAACCCCACCACATACGACTGATTCTTTCTTTTTTCAATCAGAAAACACGGGTCCCACTCTGGCCCCAACATGGCACATCCTCTTCATCATGTCATTCCCCTCCAATAATGCACAACCATAATGTACAACCATGGATGCTTATCTTCCTCCCTCCCTCCCTCCCTCCCTATCACATTTGGGTTGGGAAGGCCCAACATAAAAGTATCTACTTTTTTTATCTTTTTTCTTTTTTTAATTCTTGAATAATGCTTTATTAAATAATAATAATAATTAATTTTTAATTTTTAATGTCACGTCATTCTAGTTATATAGCAATCTATTATCTAATACATTTAGCATTTTTATACAACTTGTTAACATACATCGTCATGTGAATAGATGGTGTTCAAATTTTTTGTAGTAACCAACATTACTCTAATCACATTTTGACACATGTCAACAAATTGTAAAAACATTTGTAGCAACCGTAGTAGCTTGCAATAGCTTGGGCCTTTATCTTCAAACCGAAACATGGTATCAGACTATCATCGTTGCCAACTTCAATTGCATTTTAGTTTAGTTATAGCCAAAGTGGCCAGGGTGTTGAGGTCCTATCTGTCTGTTCTTTAGTTATATATCATGGCATCGAAGAAAAGAGACCATAGCCTCAGCACCCCACGCTTTTAGAACACACCGTGGCCCGGCAACGGAGCCGTTGCAATTGCTTATACAGGAAGAGTATGCCCTACACTTATATGTACCAAGTACTCTCCTATACAATACAACATGCTGCCAGGCTGCCAACCAAGGCCCGATATGCTGGTTTCCAGGACAGGTCTTCATCTTGGTTCCCCCACAAGCAATCATACCGCACACGAACAAGACACCATGCACTCAAGGATCTCTTTTTGACTAATTCCTATGTCTCGGTACAGTGTATCCTCTTTAAGCCATTTTCAAGCCAAGCTGTACTGCTCTCATTGACCCATGCAATCAATATGCAAATGTCGTCTTCACTGTCGGCAGCATGAATTCTTCCAATAACAACAAGGTCCACACAGTATTCAACTTTATTCAGTTCTATCCTAGAACACACCATAGCATATATTCAAGCACAGACGAGGAAATGGTTGGACTAACTTGGACCAAAATAATCAATCAACCTGAATGCGCCAAATTAAACTCTCTACGAAAAATATCTAGTGTAGTCTTGTGCAAAGTACATTAAAATATAAGAGTGACAATTCATATTTATGTGTCGAGTTCGAGTCATATCGAAACATGAATATAAAATTATATATGTAAACCATAACCCGCTAATTTTGTATTAGATTCGCATCAAACTCACAAGTTGTGTAAAAAATTATTAAGCCTAATGTCGAGTCCGGGTCATGTCGAGACATGAATATAAGACTATATAAGTCAATTCTAATCCGACCAACTTAATTAAACGGATCAAACCCTTCAACTCTAACCCCTCGAAAAAAGAAAAAAAATCAAGTCTTGTGCAAGTATACTATAACACAGTCCCAGAGTATACTAAAACAGTCCCAGAATAAACAAGTCTTTGCAGCCAATAATGGCAGATAAACATATGTTTGAAAACTGCTACCTTCAAGCCTGGGAGCAAATTCTGAGAATAAAAACATAGAGCCATTGTAACTTTACTAGAACATCTAAAGAGAACAAATAGACCATATCATTGATCTATTTCAAACGTAGGTACAATTACAGCATGAGTTATATAAACAGTAACTTTGCTGCCATTAATTACAATTCAAGTTGCCAGGCAAAAGATTATACTTTGCCTATATAATTGTTACAATTCAACTTCTCCAGCAAAAAATTATACTTCAAACATAGGCAAAGTCTACACAAAAAGTGGCCACAAAAAATACAAGAAGATCGAAAATGTCAAACCATATTTAGTCAATCATCTTGCTCCCACCCCATGCTGTAAAACTTTCCTGCGATCCAAAATCCTACAAAACCATTTGAGAAAAACATTGTAATCAATTCCAAGCACAAAAAGAAAGGGAAAAAACAAAAATAAAGAAAAATAAAGAAAACAACCAAAGGATGTTCACAGGCAACATCAAAATTTGATTATTTTAAAATAAAGCAGACAAAATGGCAGAGAAGGCAGCATACGAGCTGGCTCAGTCGGAATTCTGGAGGTGTGTCAAGTTCTATGTTTGCTGGATCAAGGACAAGATTTTGGCACTCCTCTAGATCCCTCTTTAAATGCTCAGCTCCTAATTGTGCATAATCAGAAAGAGAAGGTCTGCCCATCCCTGCTCCATCATTCCCATTTCCATTTCTATTTGGAGACTGGCTCTGAAGAAGATCATCGCACAGAGACAGCCCTTCCACAAGTTGTTGAGAATCCAAAAGATTCTGTGACTCACTGTCCCACCATTTTGGATCTTCCTCAGCACGAACATCGTTATTATCCGTCACTTCATCAGCATTTGCATGGTTTTCTGCCTTGGATTGATCATCACAATCAGGCCTTTCGTATTCAGGTAGAACCTCATTTTCTATACCTTCCATCTCAGGATGCTTCAGTGAAAAAACAAAGGTGCAAAACAAAGTAAATATCAGTATCTTGTCTTACATAACATAAGCACTAGTATCAAAGGAATATATTAGCAAATAACTTATTTCTTGAAAATTTAAATTTGCTGCAGTCGGAGCATGGTTCATGTCAATTACTTTCTATCAAAAGGAGTCCAAAAGTACATCTAAAAATGGTATCCTCTCATTGGCAATTAAATGACTTGTGAAACACTTACAGAAAATATGGCACATCATGTTATAATAATTCATGCTTCTTTTTTTTTTTTTGGGGGGGAGGGGGGGGGGGGGGGGGGTTGGAGAGAGAGAGGTTCTACCTGAGAAACAGGAACTGCACAAGTATTAGTATTATCCCGTCCAAGGTCAAATTCTGAATGACGCCTTTCAGTACGAGGAGGGTCAGGAGTCACAGACTTGGGAGTGACAGGATCTACTTTTCCAATCATTGGATCAATATTTTCAGGGATATCTTGATCAGCTGCATCATCCTGCTTGACTTGCTGCTGCTGCTGGTAAAATATTTTAGAGAAAACATACTCCCCATCCTTTTCATCCTCCCCAGTTCCTAGGTGATATTGATGCATAACCCAGTTAGTTTTCTCAGGTTTTCCTCCTCTGACCATGGTCATGTACAAAACCAATATTTTCTTACACCCTTTTTGAACCGCATCCAAGATAACCGGTTTCGTCCGACCGGTCTTGTGCCAGCGGACATCACCAAAGTCATCACCGTGTATCTTTCTACGCTTACGAGTTCCTGTATTGTAAGCCTTGATAGCTCTGTGAAAAAAGTGACATGCACTTCCATCTTGCTTGACACCTTAAATTATTTACACTTTAGAATTAAAATAAATTAATGACAATTAAGCAGAAAACAAAGAAAAACTCCTCCCACCAACCTGGTAGATTCTGCGGATGCGTATAACAGATTCCGTCATCCTCTTCAATAGTTGGGACAAACTCATCAATAAAAGGATGAGGATTAAAATCCCCTACTCCAACTTTTGCAAGTAAGTGCCAGATAATCTCCTGATCAGATGGATCAAACTTTACACCTCTAGGTAGTCCTGGCCACTCTTGAGCAACCTAAAAACGGACAGGATTCAAATATACTGAATATTTTCAGGTGCTATAGTTTTCTTATGATTAGAAAAATTAAGCAACATTAAACAATTCCTTTGACAATAAGTGCTGGACAAGTTACAACATTTTTTTTTTTGTGGGGGGGGTTGTTAGTTGGAGCTCACAAAAACCTTGAGATTTGGGCTGAGATGGTCTACAACTCAAAATGAAGAACCTTTTGCAATCCCAATTTACAAAATGTACTTCGTATATCCTAACAAAACCAGTGATAAGATGCAGAGAGATGTGAGCCCATCATATTCAAAACAGAATATGTAAAAATTCAAAGACCTAATGAACCAACCTGAGGTCAATACCCTGTGCCAGTTCAGAAACAATTGTCGAGGATAACACAACCCTAACTCAGTGAAGTTCAGGTTGGAGTCATTAAGTTGCATTCATAATAACCCATTATGACTCGTTGATAGAGTGTGTATCATAAAGTGAGATGCACCGTTGCATCTCCCCTTCTGATACACTATCACCAGTCAACGAAATAAAAATGGTGAAAAACTGCCAGTTCTATTTGTCCATAAAACCAGAAATTTCTCATATAAAAAGCAGTAGTAGGAGGCCAAAAACCCAAATTAGTTAAGCTATGAGCATACGACTAGAAGTATGCACTGACAAAAACCCACTTGAGCTCTGTTCTACCAGTATACATTATTAAATTTACGGTATAAACATCTGTCTAGAATCCCTTCCAGGTAAGAAACCTGAAAAATAATCTGTCATCGCTAACGGTGATTGTCTGATATGAATTTAAAACCAGGTTCTACACTACAACATGTGGTATAGGGCGCACACAACCATGAAAACAGAAGTCTTTTTTTTCTCCTGCGAGTGCATTATGTGAAATCTGAAAGCAAGCAGATAGCTTTTTTCTTTCAGGCTGAGCACAAGCACGATAACTTGAGTGAGCATGTGAAGTACCAAGCACTGAGATAGTGGAGGACCAAATGTTGATCCACATAGTACCGCACTTGGGGAGCTGGTGTAGCTCTAGTGGTCACCTTTTTTTACAAAAAGGTGGTTAATTGCCTCAATGCAGTCAGTAGAGAGTATCTCATTAGAGATTTAGACAAATATAAGTTTTGCAATCAGGTCATGGTATGAAAAATATTTTCAGTCAGAATCGTCTTCAGATCTCTAGCAAATATCCTGATGACATATAATGTTGACAAGTCATATGTTCTAGAAGTTTCCAGGTTAATATTCTTTTAAGTTGTAAGAAAAGGTACTTGGATAAAGAAACATAAGTTATAGAATGCTTTGCCTTGTTCAGAGCATCTTTTCCACATGACTGCCAGAATCTAAATTTTTGCAAAGGCATTTTCAAATTCACAAGTGATGAATGCAGCCTTATTAACACGACCACCACATTTTCATATTGAGAAAAAGGAAGTCTCTTTTGTTTGAATTTCATGTCATTGTGGATCAAAAGTGTAGCTTAGGATGCCGGAATTTTTTATAACAGACTAGGAAAAGCAAATAAAATGAGTCATTTTCTAAATAAGCATTTGAGTTAACCAAATGCAGCATAGTTTTATTTCAATTGCTATGTAACTTTTCCCCCTACCTTAAAATTTTTGTGAAATCACGCAATCTTTTCTTTACAAATTCTACTACAAAGGAATTATGCAAAGCATAATACAATTTTATGCCACAAAATTACATCCTAACCAGCCTATATAATGTAATAAGCCTGAAAACAGCAGTAAGTGAAACATGCAATCAAATTTTTATCATCTCAACAAAAATTGTAAACAACATTAAATAAAAAGTACATCACTTTCAGCTTGTACCAATTTTTCAACACATACAAGACTGAATTTCATATCATGAACTACTTACTAATGTCTTTTAATTATTGAGAATTAGACTGATGATCATATTTTAGCATAACAAAAGTAAGGGATTATACATTACTGTTGTCAATCATAAACTGGCAATTGGGACAAGCTCTGGTGGGGTTGCTTTTCCATACAACTCTTTCATGATGACATGTTCCAGATGCACTCTTGATTTTTGTTGCAATTCTCTTACTGTCCACCAACCATGATGGTCTGCATAAATTACAAACATTAGTTATAGGAAAAATCACGACTTGTTTCCTATCACAACACCAGCAAATAAAGTAAATACACCGGTGTCTTCAAAAGATCAAAATGAAATCAGGAATCCTTTTAAGTCTAAGTTGCAAGTACAATGAAGATAAATTTAAAAAGAAACTATTGATGGCAAAAAAGGAAGATAAAAAATCTCAAACAAGTATTAAAAGACTAGACAATTATCTAATATAGCAAAATGTTTAAGTTACCGACAATCTCATTAAAATATTCTACAGCCTGTTGCATCCTGCATAAACCAGACATGACTAGAGGAATGTGATGACCATGGTGCTTTAACACAATCTATGCAGATCGTATTTGGCTTTCTAAGAAAAAATGTAATGCAGGTGTGATAGAACCATCAAAACTTTTTCAGCTATGCAGTAGTGGAGCTTGTGAAAACACTTTTTTCTCCCACCATTAACCCTTGATACGTTGACATCACCCAGACATTTTTTGATGGTTGTAGGTTGACTCTTATCTTTTTATTTTTTATTTAGTTTTCTCCAAAAATCAATTCCTTCAGCTTAACCCATGTATAGAATCAGACTGGATGACAAAAAGCCTACAACTTCTTCAGTAGAATCAGTACAATTATACGAGCAAGCAGGAACAAAGTTAGATGAGGGCCATCTACACTATAATCATTTCCTAGTTACTCAAAATGACTTTTTTAGTAAATCAATTAAATGCCCGATTACCCTTTGATTTAGGACAGAGTGCTTAAACCAATATTTACCCATGATGGAAAATATCAATGGCTACAACTGCCTACAAGTAGGTAGAGCTTAGAAACGCAAAACAATCATTGACAGCTTTAGTTGAAAAAGTGTTTCCTCCATGTGTAAACGTTATCTGGCGTAGAGATTCGAGAACTACAAACACTTTTTCTAGCGCATTGACCCGCTATATAGTCTATATTTTGAGCCAATAACAGCCCAGACGGTCTTCCATGGCATACTGTTAAACACCAATGAATTTCACGAAAATCCCAGTAATAAACCAGTAAAATAACACCCATTAACTATATGGTCTTAGTGTACAGTCTGGGCAAACATAATGGGTCAAAAGAAGAATTTTGAGATGAAGTTCAGAGAGAGAGAGAGAGAGAGAGAGAGTACCCAGCCATGGGAGGAGCGGTGGTGACGAGGTCAGAGAGATTCAGAGACCCTCAATTTTCGTCGGCTTCGACGATTCGTCTGCTCACTGCTGGGAATCTTCCGCTTGTGCAAATAAATAGAGAGATAACCATTTTCCTTTTAATTTTTTGTTCCTAATTTTTAATATTATTTTTATCCTTAATTTGAAATTTGAAAGGGCGTTACTGTTATTCTTCTCTCTCTCAGAAATAAATAAAGGCGCCAGTGGCTGGTCATCCTTCGATCCTACATTCCTATTTCCTACTCATCAGCGGTTCCTGGAGTTCCTGATTTTTATTGAAAAATAAATTGTTTTATAAAAAAATGAAAAAAAGTTTTTTTTATTTAGATAATAATAAGAAATTATTAATGTGATATAAAAAGTAAAATAATAATAATAATAATTTTTTTATTTGACTTTTTTGAGAAAAAGTTAACAAAAAAAAAAATGAAGAAAAATGAGAGTTGTTTGCCAAACAAGCTCAACGTGGATGAGGTTTCATAGTTTTTTATTTTTTTTGTTAATGCATAATCGATCAAATCGAGTCTCTATGAGTGTTATGGCTTTTAACCAGTTTTTAAATTGTGTTTTTTTTTTTTTTTAACAATGTTTTAAAAATGTGTTTTAAAGGGGCTTAAAAAGTGTACTTAGTACGTTAAAAATTTTAATAAGCAAAAATATATTCGTTTGACAAAACTCTAATGTCTGGGATTGCATTGGTAATAAAATTCTTAAAAGCAAAAATAGCTTTTTAAAAAATATATATATTTTAAAGTTTTTTTCAAAAAAAAAAAAAAAAAGGTGCATTTTGACCCTTTTTAAAGGAAAATACGTTAAAATAAGTACTTTTATAATTTTAACATAATTTTATACCCCAAATAGCTCATTGCAAATCGATGAAACCACCAAATTAATTTTTCATTTTTTCCTCTTTTTTTTTTTATGTTTACAAAATAATGTTTTACACGATACTTTTGTTTCACTTTGTTGGCATGACACTATCAATCAACCCTTGAATTATTTATTAAGTAATATTATAAATCACATTTTTATCTTATAACTATCTAACAATGCCAATGTGACATTTCTGAATCCTAATCAACCTTTAGATCAATAATTTATTTTTATTTTTAAAAAAATCAATGGTTAGTTGAAATTGTGATGTCAGCACTATAAGATAGTTGTATGATAAAATGTATAAGTAATGCTAGAGGTGTAAACGAATTGAGCTTACTCGAAATCAACTTAAATAAACTGGACTCATGTTGATTATTAAATGAGTTGTTCGTGAATACGAAATCAAATTCGATTATTAAACGATACAAACTCGTATAAACTCGACTTGACTTGACTAATGTTCATGAATCAGCTCGTATAAGGATCGACTCGTTTATTATGGTTCAACTCGTATAATATATATATATTATATGTAAGCATAAATTAAATAACAAATAAAATGGTAGGTATATAGTAATTGGTTATAATTGTTTGGTTATATGTATATAAAATAGTACAATCGAATAATATCAATACTTAATTTTTAATCATATGATATAATAACAATTCAGATATTTAATCATATAATTCATATTATATTATATAAATAATATAATATGATCATATGAGCATATAATAATATAACATTGTGGCATATGACATGTAATCACAATAATATTTGTCTATATCCAATGTTATAAGTATTATTATTAGATACTTATTAATCATTACATCACCGTCATCACGTGATCCAAGATCTAAGATCATATGATATTAATATTATCAGTAGATAGGTAAGAATTATGATAATTATGACTTATAGTGATTATACTTATCAATGCTATCATAAATAAATTATAATCTCATAAGGCAAGTGATATGATATGATTCATATATATATATATATATATATATATAAAGTATAAATTATAGCCACATAATGTCATATATGTATACAACTTCATACTAATACAATAATTAATTAAGTGTCTAAATACTTAAATACAATGATTAAGTATGATTCAATATTATAAGTATTTAACAATTTTTAGTCATGCTTAAGACATAATGATTAGAATTATATGATCATATGATAAAATTTATACCATATGATTTACATATTATCATTAAATACTTATGATATATATGATTCATAATTCATAAGTACATATAATTACAAATTAAGCTGTAAGTATAAATTATAATCACATAATGTAATATAAGTATACAAATTTATACTTATACAATGACGAAGTATCTAGATACATAGATATAATGATTAAGTATGAGCTAAGTATTTATACATATAAATATAATTTATTAATCATCTTTGATCTTTATATTTAGGGGTAATTACCTTATCCCCATGAATTACCAAAAAATGCGCGATGCTCCATGAACTATCAACTCGATCAAAATAGAGCATTCAACTACCAAAGACAACCTTTTTCCCCCATTCTGTCAGTCAAATGGGTTAAAACAAACGGTCAACGGGTCACGTGACCGTCACACACCATTTTACCCTAATTTTCTTCCTCTTTTCCTCCCATGAACTACCATCATCTTCCAACATGCACCCATGTAAACGGCACATGACCCGTTGACTGTTTTTTTTAACCTCTATAATTGACAGAATGGGGAAAAATGGTTGTCTTTGATAGTTGAATGCTCTATTTTAGTCGAGTTGGTAGTTTATGGGGGCATTGCGCATTTTTTAGTAGTTCACGGGGAGAAAATGTAATTACCCCTTATATTTATAATTCACATAGTCACCTAAGTTTAAGTAATATTTATAACTTAATTCATAATGTATAGCTTAATTTGTAAAAGTATAATTAGATAATCATATTTTCATTTATAGTATTTAAGACTTAAGTTATATGTTAATTAAGCGTTCATGAGAATGCTATACTCATGCCACACACAAAGGATAGTGCGTAGCTAGCTATGACAAAGGATCAGATTCAATCCATTTGAATGGGTATGAACCAATGGTGAGATTAAATATATAGCTTAAACCTACCACCATAAATGATTCATTAACGTTGGTATTAGTTTTATTTTTATTCAAGAAAATAAGTTTTTTTTTTTTTTTTTTGAACAAACTGGCAAGGCCAGCAAATTTCATTACTGGAATAAAGATCACAGTGAATAGAAATATAAAATCCCCATATACAAAGCCAAGAAATATATTGATTTAAAGCAGCTACCAAAATAATAAACAAATATTACAAGAACAACCATTTGAACATCTCCTTACAATAAAACACATTATATCTAAAGAAAGGAGGGCCGATCTAGCTCCCAAGCCATTTAAATGCTCAAGTAAAATATGATTATTACAATGGTAGACTGTGAAAAGAGACCAAGAATATACAAAACAACATGAAAACCACCAAGTAACCGGTGTAAGGAAGATTGTTGTCGGAGCAGGCGCATGTGAAACACGCGCCCTCTCCAGGAAACCTCCAAGCAGCAGACAGTCTACATAACCATGATCTTCACCAGCCAAGACCGAAATGTACAAGCCGTGGCCCACACTCGCTGGTCTAGGGAGGAAAACTCCCCCGCGTGTATAGGCCACGCGCCTATTAGGACAGAGAAGCACAGTTGCATCTTGAGCCTACCGGACTGAAGCACACCAACGACCACTACAGAGAGACGTGTGTCAATAAAAACCCAGTCAAAGCTCACAGATCTAGCACCAAGAAAAAACACCCAAAGCAAGCACAGCTAGATAAACTTTGCCGGATACACGCCCACAAACAACCATCCCTACAAACCAGAAACAGATAAGTCTTTTGCCAAAAGATAAACAACAAATAAAGGAAAACAGAAAAACAACTCTATAGCCAAAGCTATGAGAAAAGCCAGCCTCTACTGGAACAAGCCAATAGAAACAAAACCCACAAATAACCTTAATGCTCGAGGGAAAACCTAGCCTTCACTGGAGCAAGACCATGGAGGAAACAAAACACCCTTACCCTATAAGGCAATGGGTAAACCAGCACTGGGAGGGGGAGGCGTGAAGCCTCCCCCCCGAAGAAACCAGCTCCCCGAACTCTCTCTCTCTCTCTAAAGCTCTGGAGACTCTCTCTCTCCCTAATGACAAAAAAAAGTTTGGGAACGGGTCTTTCTTAAGAAAATAAGTTACCCCTTCAGTTCTTGATGCACGTTAGCTCACTCCACCATCATTATTTAAGCTATTCCTCAAGCCTAGTGCATCTGTTCTTTCTTTTTCAGTACTTTTATGATTTTTCCTATACAATACAACTAAATTAACTAATCTTCATGAAACACCTGCATTCAATTCCTTGCTAAATCCCGGCCGTGTGATTTAAGAAGAATAAATCCCAACCGTCCGATGCGTGATTTTGGGTTGCACCTGTAATGCATGTTCTCGCATAAAAATTATTTCGTATTCCGCGTGTCACCCAGATCCAACGAGTTGCATTAAATCATCAAATGCCCAATTAATATCAAAGGCCAGGATCTTTGATTTGGCTGGACACGTGCATTTGTGGTGCTGCCCACCGATTTACCCTGATATACCTTGGGACTTTTGGAAGACAACTGGCCATCTCAATTTACTGACTTCTCTCGAGCCTTCCACCACTCTTCCCAGTTCCCAATCTTCTCCTTTCATTGTTTCTTTGCTTGCTAATTCTCAATGTAACCCAAATCATGTAAATCATGTAATCCACACAGCCTTCTGAGACACAACCTTTATAAGTTTCGAATCTCTCTCTCGGCCATAGCGTTAGAAACCGACATTCACTCATCGAACTGTGAAGAAGAAACAAAGAGCATAGCTGCATAGGCAAAGACTAACAAGGACTTCGAAAATGAGAGAAAACTAGAAGATAAAGCGCATGACGACGAGCTAAAGAGGTCGAAAGAGAGATTTGAAGTTACATCTTCTCCTTCACTCTTCTCGTCTTTCTGCATTTTTTATTTTTTTTTTTATAAATTTTTTACCTAAATCAGAAAATTAAAAATCATGTAGGAGCCGAGCTAGGTACTCGAATTCGAGATCGGCCAGTATGGTTGAGCTCGAGCTCGAGTTTGCACAGAAATCTCCCATTGGTGAGTCGAGCTTGAACACAAAAATGAGACTCGTGCTAAGCTTGAGCTTGAGCTCGAGATCGAGAAAAAATCATATGAGCCGATCTCGAACAACCAATACTCGCTCAGGATCGGCTCATTTACACCCCTAAGCAATGCTACTATTTACACTTGCATGTTTTAACTCGCTTTCCTTTTGGTTTTTTTAGTGATTGACATGAGAAGCCAATTAAAACACGTTACATCAGTCAGTATGAAATGAGTGTATAGAATGCAACATGATCATCTCAAGTTGATTTTCAATTGGAAATGAGTCAGTCAGTTATAACTAAAGATATTTTTGTAATTTCACATGATACTCCTGACTATAACTGATTAGCTCATTTCAACTGGAGATGATTCCGGTCCATATAGAATATCATTACTCACGTGATATATATCATTACTCTTTTTTTTTTCTTTTTTTTTTTAAATAGCTAATTCAAAGAATTGACATTACCTCATCAGTAAAGTAGGGGAAAAATATGATTTAAAAAAAGAATGTTATATATTATACTTTTATTCAATGTTACTATATATGTCACCACCAATCGGTCAAAAAAAGTAAAAGGTTAACTAGTGGCTAGTGCTCTTTTTTCGAACCGCACGCGCTCCTGCTGAACCGACTTGAACCCGGTATCCAATTAATTCCCAAACCATCTAGTTCTTTCTCTTCAATCCGCTCCTCTTCCCCAGTCTGTTCGACTGCTGAATGCCTGAATAGTGAGTGAATACCCCCCCACAACCCGCCATGAGCAGCAGCAGAGCCAGGAACTTCCGCCGTCGTGCCGGGGACGACGACGACGACAACAACAATAACAACCAAAACGACGACGTCAAGGTCACCACAAAGACCACCACCCCCGCTCCCAAACCTAAGCCCAAGAAACTCCTGAGCTTCGCGGACGACGAGGACGCCCTAATCCCCTCGCGCTCCACTTCCTCCTCCTCCAAGCGTCCGACCAAGCTCTCCGCCTCCTCTCACAAGGTGACCTCACGCACCGATCGCCGGGCGCACTCCTCCGCCTCCGTCGCCTCCAATGTCCAGCCCCAGGCCGGTACCTATACCAAAGAGGCGCTCCTCCAGCTCCAGAAGAACACCCGAACCCTCGCCCCCTCTCGCCCCTCCTCCACCGAGCCCGCCATCGTCCTCAAAGGCCTCCTCAAACCCCCCGACGACGATGACGACCACCCCGCTATCTCCCAAACCCTCAAGCGAAACGACGACGAATCGGAAAACGACGACCACAACGAGGAAAACAACAGAGAGAGGCGCGACGCGCAGACCCAATTCGCTTCCTTGGGCATCGGAAAATCCAAGGATTCGTTGATTCCCGACCAGGCCACCATCGAAGCGATACGTGCGAAACGGGAGCGGCTTCGGCAATCGCGCGCGGCCGCACCGGATTACATCTCGTTGGACGGAGGCAGCAATCACGGCGAGGCCGAGGGATTGAGCGACGAGGAGCCCGAGTTTCGAGGCCGGATCGCCATGTTTGGGGAGAAGAAGAAGACCGAGCCCGCGGAGACGAAGAAGACGAAGAAGGGCGTGTTCGAGGACGACGATGGCGACGGTAGGGAAGTGAGTGTGCACTTCGCGAAGGACAGCGAGAACGGTGAAGAGGATGAGGACGAGGAGGAGAAGATATGGGAGGAGGAGCAGTTTCGGAAGGGGTTGGGGAAGAGAATGGACGATGGGACTAGCAGAGTGGTTGTCACTGCTACTGTTCCAGTGGTTCACAGTTTGCAGCAGCATAAGTCTGTTTATCCAGCTACTGTGCCGAGTGCGGTGGTAGCGGCGAGTATAGGCGGTGCAATTGGAGCCTCGCAAGGTTTGGATGCTCCGATGTCAATACCGCAACAAGCCGAGGTGGCAAGGAAAGCTCTGCAGGAGAATGTGAGGAGGCTCAAGGTATGGAATGCTTATCTCATTGCCCAAATAGAACCTGGGAATTTGTTTAGACATTTAGTCTGGTGTTTTTGTGACTTCTTCTTTGTCCCCTTGGGCGTTTAGTTTGGTATAATTTTCATTTTGATTTCATTACTTATTTTAGTGGCTGCTCTGATTAGGATAAAATTGATTTCTTTCTTGCGAGTTTCATGCATATGAGAAGAAAGAATCACACAAATATACGTTTAAGAGTAGAATCCTTAGAAAGAATGAATAACTGTTAAAAATAGAATGCTTTACACTTTTATTTTTTGGTTGGAAAACAAGTAGATTTTCTTAAACGTTTAAGGAGTTCGATTCTTAGGATCTTGGCCTGTAGATGAGTGATAACATCAGAATCACAACAATAAATCCTGATATTTAATTCTTTACAAGTAACACCTAATTATGGGCATTATCAGCGGTTATGAGCAGTGAAGAGGAGCTGCGACAGTTTTTGAAGCCTATTATAGGTTGAAGATAGGCGCTGGAACCTTTAGCTGTGCGGGTGAATGGAAGATGGAAACACTGCTGGAAATAAACAACTTCTAGTACGTTTGAAGGTTTTAGCTGGATTTTCAGGAAGCAAGAAATTTGTTACTTAAGAGCATGGAAGTGATTTGTTACTTCATCTCAGTAGATAAAAACTATTGAGCTTCGGGGTAACTGAGAATGGGATGAAGTGTGTGGTTGTGTGTTCAAACCCAATAGGTGCATGTGCGCTACAAAACCAAATCATAGGTATTCGTTTGTAGCTGTTGAAGACTCATTTGGTCATAAATGGCAATACAGCAATTGCTGCTGGAGTGATCTCTATTATGGTCAGAGGTGTCTGCAGCGTTTGTGTTGGCAGCTGGCGGCATGGATTAGGTTTTATTGATGCTTGCTAATAGCGCACAGTGAATAGTTTTATGGAGTAATTATAATTTCAAGTGAAAGAAAAAGATAACCCAATATATGGAGGGAACAGACTAGTGGATGCCTCGTCTAGGTACATCGAGTAATGAGTTCAAAAACTGCTAGAGCGAGGCCTTCAATATTAGGTAACTGGTACAATGGATGGGGTTTTAAAGATGCATGGTAATAGCACCCAGTGAATTGTTTTATAGAATAATGTACTGAGAAATTGAAAAAAGAAAATTGAAAACCCAATGTATGGAGGGACCAAGCTGGTAGACACCTCCTTCAGTTTATTCAAATATTGCGCCTTCATTTTCAACTTAAATTAACATGTTTCGTTCACGCGCGCACGAATATATATGCCTATATCTTGTAAAATTGTTCATGAGCATGAAACTCAGTTTTGGCACGACATATATTAACAATGTTGTATGCCTCTAACGTATTCATATAACTCCATCCTTTTAAACCTTTTTTTTTTTTTTTTAAATCAGGAATCTCATGGTAGGACCATCATGTCACTGACAAAGACTGACGATGATTTGTCTGCCTCACTTTCGAATATTACTGCTCTTGAAAAGTCTCTATCTGCTGCCAATGAAAAGTTCATCTTTATGCAAAAGCTTCGTCATTTTGTTTCTGTTATATGTGACTTCTTGAAGGTATGAATTTATCTTATTTGTGTCCTGCATGTTTTTATGCTGCAACTTCATTTATTTGTCTTCTACAAGATAACAAATGTTAAATGCGCATGTATAAGTGTGTTTGGGCCTTTTAAATAGAATTCTTACAACATGATAGATGTATACTGGTTTTAAAGTTCTCATCCTTTTCATATTCCATAAATATCTTTGCTGGTATGTCACTTCATTCTGAAGTACCAAGAGATCTATGGTTGTTAGTTTTTTCTTTATTCGGGATTTTTTGGGTTATGTCTAAGTTGGTGATGGAGTTAATGGGGTGCTGAAGAGGTTTTTTTAGTAAACACCGGAGTAGTACAATATATATATTATATAAGTAATCAAAATTTTATTAAAAAGCGAAAAGGCGCAACCCCGGAGTAGTACAATTTGGAATGCCATTTCACTTTGTCACATGTGGACTATTTTGAGGGAGAGGAATGCTATGACTTTCTATGTTTGGATTCATAAATAATTAGATTGAAGTCTATTTTCATGAGACACTTGGGGGATTACATTCTTTGTCTTTCTTGAATTTCTTAGATCTTTGTAATTGTAGAGTTTGATTTTGCGCATCTTTTGTATGCCTCCCATGTTACTAAAGTTGCATTTTTTTTTTTTAATAATCAAAAATAAAAATCAATGCATAGTGACAGATCTTGAAAAGGTTGCTGGATCAGAATTGTACTTGTATGACTGGGATGCCTTAGGGAATGTTATTCATGACTTTGCCTACAAGTCATATGTTAGATCTAGAAGGTCTAAGGTAAAACTAAACTTATTCAGGAATGATTTCAAAACATATTGCGTATTTGGTTATATTATATAAATATATACGACACACTGATTTGACAAAGTTTCAAATTTTAGTAGGTTGTAGAACTTCAGGTATAAATGCCCAAAGAAAAAGGGAAAAGTATTGAGGATTATTATTAATTATTATTATTTTTATCAAAAAATAATTGAGACGTCGGCTCATATCACTTATCAAATGACTGGGATACTAAACAACAACAGCAACCAAGCCTTACATCCCAAGTACTTGTGGTCATCAACAGGATCCTGTTTTCCCATTTATCTATCCTAGGTCATATGTACCTTATCTTTCACCACTGCCTCAATCCACATTGTCTTAATCCTTCCTCGTGCAGTATCTCCTCCTTTTTGTCATATATCATTCAACCTCACTTTTGTTGTCATTTGCTTTTATAACATGACCGAACCATCTTAAACAATATTGTCCGTCATGTTTTTGATTGATGATACCTCAAACTTTTTTAAAAAAAAAAAAATAATAATAATCAACACATCATTAAAAGCATAAGGCTCTCCTAAGTACACATGAAATATACTAAAGGAAGCACCTAACTAGAAGAAGATACCTCAAACTTCTTAATGGATTGATTTTTTTTGTTTGACTACATTGTTTTGGCCTTACTAAGAGGAAAATCCGGAGGCTAGGTTCTCCGAATTTGTCATGAATTACCTTACACCCCTCATCATACCACCTGTCCCTACTTGTTAGACTGAATTGAGGACCTTTCCGCCTGCCCATACCAATAAACACACAACACTACGGAAAATTTCACTTGCAAGCGGAGCCACATTTAGCTTCTTCCAGAGAAGGTCAAAAGACTTATAATTCTGAATCACTTACCGTGGTGGGGTAAAAGGGTCTGGGTTCCATCTTCCACCTTGTTGAGAACCAGGTAGATGATTAAACCCATATAAACTGGAGACCTCTTTGACTCAGTATAAGAGAAAATGAAGACTTCGGTTACCATTTGCATCATGCATGCTCACTGTCTTTGCTTTTTATTCTTTCTAACCAGCATGCTTCAGAGGTATGAGAACTGTGCTATATGAACTTTTTTCTTTGGTTCTCTTGTTTTCATCATCATCTCTCTCTCTCTCTCTCTCTCTCTATATATATATATATATATATATATATATATATATATATCTTCAAGTACCTATAGGCGGGGCCCTGCTTTTTTATCTGTATTTATTGTTGTGCTGTTTTTCCTTTCAGGATAAAGCTCCCTACATAGAGGAGCTTGAAGAGCAGGTGCAGAAACTTCATGAAGAGCGTGCTTCGGCTATTTTGGAAAGAAGGGCTGCAGATAATGATGACGAACTGATGGAGGTAGAAGCAGCTGTGAGTGCAGCAATGTCTGTTTTCAGTCAAAGAGGTAGCAGTGCTGAAATGATTGCGGCAGCCAGAAGTGCAGCACAGGCTGCATCTGCTACTGTAAGAGAGCAAACAAATCTACCAGCGAAGTTAGATGAGTTTGGTAGAGACATAAACCTGCAGAAACGTATGGATATGACGCGGAGGGCTGAACGCAGGAAAGCTAGGTTCGATTCTAAGAGAATATCATCCATGGAATTGGATAGTTCCAATCAAAGAATAGAAGGCGAGTCAAGCTCGGATGAGAGTGATAGTGAGAGTACAGCATACCAACATCACCGTAAATTGTTGCTCCAGACTGCTGATCAAATTTTCAGTGATGCAGCTGAGGAATATTCCCAACTTTCAGCAGTTAAAGAAAGATTTGAAAAATGGAAGAGAGATTATTCATCAAGTTATCGTGATGCTTACATGTCATTAAGTGTTCCTGCTATCTTCTCTCCATACGTGAGACTGGAGCTGTTGAAGTGGGACCCACTCCACGAGGATGTAGACTTTTTTGATATGAAATGGTATTTGACCAACAACTTAAGTACTAATTTAAGAGTTCCAATTTTTTTTTTGAACTTTTCCAAAGACTTGCTTCTCTGGGTTGGTTAAACTTGCTTGGTTGAGGCATTAGCCACATTGACTTTCATAGTTAAAATAACACAAAAAGCACACAAAGATATGTTTTTTATAACTAGTTAAAATAACAGAAAAGCACACAAAGGTATGTGTTTTATAATTACTTGCTTACTTAGTTTGTTTATATTAAGATTGCCGTCCCTTCTTCAGGCATACGTTGTTATTTGATTATGGTTTGCCGACCGATGGAAGTGATTTTGCATCTGATGATACTGATGCTAATCTTGTCCCTGAACTGGTGGAAAAGGTAGCACTTCCCATTTTGCATCATGAAATTGTCCACTGTTGGGACACACTCAGCACACGAGAGACGAAGAATGCAGTTACTGCCACAAGCCTGGTTACGAATTATGTTCCAGCTTCCAGTGAGGCTCTTTCAGATTTATTATCTGCTATTCGCACTTGTCTAGCTGAGGCTGTTGCTAATCTTACGGTATAGCTTTTGAACTATCAAACTGTCATTTTAAAGGTGTTTACATAAACATGGACGCAAATGCATGCACACACGCGCGCACGCAAGCGTATAAGACATACATAGGTATACAATTTTATGTATACGTGTATTTAATTATTTGATATTGTTTTTTCTTTTCTGTTATTTTAATTATAAGTGCAAGAAACAATGACATTTTTAACTTTAATTGCTCTTTATATTGTTTCTCCCATCATTTCCAATTCATAGGTCCCAACGTGGAGCCCACTTGTATTGAAGGCTGTGCCAGGTGCTGCACGAGTCGCAGCATATCGATTTGGAATGTCTGTTCGTTTGATGAGAAATATCTGCTTGTGGAAAGACATTCTTGCTTTGCCAGTTATAGAGAAACTTGCTCTAGATGAGCTTTTGTGTGGAAAAGTGCTACCTCATGTTCGAAGCATTACAGCAAATGTTCATGATGCGACCACAAGAACTGAAAGGATCATTGCTGCTCTATTTGGGGCTTGGGCAGGTCCAAATGTCACTGGTGGACGCAGGTACATATAATAGTCCTCTTCTTCCCTTTAAATTAGCCCTGGTTCAACTACTCCCTCCTTGAGATTGGCTTCCTCATTTAACTTTTGCTTGAGTGGAAGTTTTGTATGGCCTAAGTTAACTAAGGGCCTTTTGGTTGGCGGAATAGGTCCTTAGAATGGAATGACTATTTCCATGGAATAATTATTCTTTTGTTTGGTTGCACATCATTCCTAGGATGGAAATAGCTATTCCTCTCCTTTTTGAGAGGAATAGGTGGTCCTCTCCACCCCTCATGGCACTGGGGGTGGTCGCACCACCCCCGATTCTATTAGCCACCCACAGTAATTCCTTTATTTATTTTTTATTATTTGGTTATTTTAGTAATCTTGGTTCAATTCCATTGAGACCATATGTTTTGTCACCAAATTGAAGAATATGAATAACTATTCCATTCCACTCTCCATTCCCGGAAATAGTTATTCTTTTTCTTAATGGAATACCCATTTCGCGTACCAAACGTGGCCTAATTCTTATATTGGTGCCTTTGTGTTTTTAATCAGTGTTTTCAATGATGGTGATGGATTTGGGTCATCTCTGTGACTTTCTGCTTTGTGTAGGCATTTATTTGTTCCGAGTTGTTTCTCTCATATCATTCTTCTATTATTTATCTGAATTTTGAACATTATTCCTAGTTTTTTTATTTTGGGTCCCTCGGTGTTAGTTGCTTTGCTGTTACCATAATACCTCAGAGCAGTTTTGAGGATTCCCCAATAACCTGATCTTAATGTCGTAAACTGCAACAGTATGCTGTATTGCAGGTTTTTGGATTGTTTTATAAGGTGTGTCCATAAACTAAAAAGAGTAAAAAAAGAGAAGGGTGGATGAAACAATTGTTTTTGCATGTGTAAGATACGTTAGTACGTGCATACTTTCATATATTACTGCAACACTACGGTCACAGCATGGGGCTACTCGGGGGCACGCTGGTTATTGCACCCCAGTAGTTTGTTATGAGTATTGTCAAGTATGTCATGCACTTGTTCAGGTTACCATAGTCCCAGATTAAGGAACTTGTTTCTTGCCTTTTTTTCATGATTATTAAACTTCAGTGGATCAAGTTCCGATTAGGTTTGGTGTGAAAAATTAAAAGGAAACGGAGAAAATAAACCCAAAGATGGGATGTAGGAAATTTAGGTCCGAGTCTCAAACTTTGTAGCCCTCTTTTGGAAGGCTCTTACGTACGCATATAATGTCCAACTGTACCTATTTAGTGCCTTTTCATTTCCTATCTTGAGGTAGCCTGACCCAGTGACTTTTTGTGAAATAGAGTTTATTACTGTTTAATATCATATTGTCTCCAATGCATGTTGAATGCTAAGATTCCTATCTTTTTCCTCTTTTGAATAAATTAACGTCCAGCCACAGGTTGCAACCACTGGTGGATTACGTGCTGTTGCTTGGAAAGACATTGGAGAAAAAGCGAGTGATGGGTATTACCGAGAGTGAGACAAGTGGACTTGCCCGGCGATTGAAAAAGCTGCTGGTTGAGCTCAATGAATATGACAATGCTAGGGAGCTAGCTAAGACATTCCATCTCAAGGAGGCTTTGTAATATTTTTGAGAAGCTTGTCTCGCGTGACAGTGAGAATACTAGGCTTACCCATGGGTTAAAGAATTGCAGGGTCATCTCAAGAAATGCATTGAAGGCTAGAGCCATATATCAGATTTAATATCTGGAGGAGGCACCTCAGTCCTCAAGCAAGCATCAGGTCCGTAAATATCAAGGAGGCACTCGATCTGTGCTATCTCATTCTTCCAGGTAACTTTGAACAAAGGCCTGTTCATGTCTTGACCTTGAAGCCCAAAGAGGCATTTGAGCTTTCGCTCTCTCCCTCTGTCCCATGATGCTTTTTTGAACTCAGCAGCCAAATAGTTTCTGGGCTTTGTAGCTTGAGGCTTCCATAAAGGTTTCTATGCTACATTATTGTCTCTTTTCGTCTTTCTTCTTTTGGGAAGGGGGGTGAGTGTTGCCAAATTTTCGAGAGGCAATAATATGTTCTTTTTTTTTTTTAAAAAAAAAAATTATTACAAAAGCTGTGGACCATCAATGATTGCCTTTCCTTTACCTATTTTCTTAATCTTTTTTTTTCCTCTAATGCTGCATCTTTTTTCATTCTAATGGTGCCTATAGTCACAGTTTTTAAAGCATTGTCTGCTGCTTTACCACTAGTATCATGATTCATGACTCATGAGCTAGGTAACTATTGTCTTCCTTAGCCCAAGCTTGTGGAATTATTGGTAGTCAGCCTGACTCAGCCATACCAGATGCGTTAAGGATAATGCAGAGAAAATTTTTAGGAAATGCATTTGGCATCATGATTGTTATCTTTTATTATGTGCCTCTCAAGAGGATCAATTAGCAATGGACAATCTTGTCTACTTTTGATTCATACATGATTCAATCGGAGTTCTTACATTTGGATCTTAATCAAATTGAAAACTGGTCTTCCTTCTTCTTTTTCCGTGTTATTTTTTAGACATCTGTGCGGAACCATCTTTATTTTATTTCATGAGTCATGCTGAAGCATCTTCAAATTTTTTGTTATATTTAACGGTATGCATTGTGTTATTTCATTAAAAAAAATTAAAAAATACAGTGCGACAACGTATAGACCATTAAATTTGTAAAATCTAATTTAGATCATAAAATGGTTTTATTTCCATTTTACTTGAAGTGGAGACTATCCTTATACGTCCAATGAACCCCTAATAAATTCAATCAGACCTCATTTTAATCTATTAAATTAAAATAAAAAACCGAAGCTTCGCTGGAATCTGTGGAAAATTTTTGGAGTTAGAATAATTGTAATTTGGAAAGATTTTGAGGTTGAACTTGACCTGTTTCAGTAAACTAGGAGTACTTTTTAATGGAAAATCAAGCATATATGTTATGTGAATGCTTGATTTTCCTAAGCCAAACACATGCTAAGTTTATTTTAAAATAATTTACACACGTAATTAAAGACAAGTTCTGATAGGTCACGTATGAGTGTGACGTTTGCCACGGCATAATTAACTTTTCAAAAGTGTTTAAGTTACTACAACTTTTGATATAATTTTCTTGTATTGATATGACGGTCTATAGTTAGTGTCTAAAATTAGTGAAATGATTAAGATGATATGGTTAACAAGTCGGTTACTAACCTATAAAATTGAAAAATTATTATTTTTTTGTTAAATTATAAACTGTTTGTCACATCAATTTGTAAAGAAATTTGTGCAAAAAACGTGTAGTATTTATAGTACCATATTACCAGTCATAACTTGCAAGATCAAGTACACATGCAATAAAAACAAGGGCGTTGATTCCTACACAATGACACCACGACACTCCATCACATGGGGGTAGGCCCCACACACTGGGCCCCACCCCCATGTGAGGAAGTCATTAAGGCCTTTTTTTTTTCTGGATAATAGTCACTAAGTTAATTGCTCATAAATCGTGGATATCATGGTAGATGAAGCAATTACAATGACACAATCACCATATTTGGTTTGGTTTGACTGTCATAACCACCCAAACAAAGAAAAAAAAAACAAATCCATGTATATACTATAAGAAAATGTTAGATTTACAACACCAATACAACAACGGCACAACAACTCCTCACATGAGGGTGAGTCCCACATACTAGGGCCCACCCTCATGTGAGGGGTTGTTGTACAGTTGTTGTAATGGTGTAGTGCAAGAATTAAATCCCTATACTATATTATATGTGTTGTGGATTGATATCCCTTGTTATTAAACTACCTGAATAATACAAAAATTTGGACAATTTAAGACAGAGAGTTGAGGGGCCAACCTCCTCGAGGCATGTGAGTCCCAGAACTCTCATCTCTTAAGTTGCCCAAAATTTCATTGTTATTCAGACATCATAATAATAAAAGATATTCATATGTTGTGTGTGAGGGATAACAAAATCTCACGAGTAATGTTATAAGGACATGGGTCCTCATAAAATTGAAGTGACTTTTAAAATTACCAATAGATTAAAATCTAATAATGATCTATCATACATCTAATAATTCTTAAAAACCTCATCAAATTTTAGGAGGATTCAAAAGAAATCGTAAACCTTTCTTTTTAGTATTACTCAAATGTCAAGATTCACCTAACACAAGCAGACATTCTGAGACATGTAAGCCATGTAGCACGCAGCAGCCTCCACTGGTTGAATCCCCATCACGTATAGAATAAAAATGTATTAAATAAATGAACTCTACAAGAAAGTGGGACACTTGTATGGCTGCCGAATCTTGAAGGTCCTTCTCCTAGGATGCTTTCATTTCCCATGAAAGAGATGGAATCCTAAAAAACTTGATGAATCCCCATCACATATAGTTCTAAAAATGTATTAAATAAATAAACTCTACAAGAAATTGGGATACTTCATACTTGTATGCTTGCCGAATCTCTGAAGGTCCTTCTCCTAGGATGCTTTCGAATTCGGGCATGTTTGGGTGATAAAATTTTTTCAAATATCAAATTTTACTCATATTTTATCAATTTTTTTTTTTTTTTAATTTTATCTCAGGATTTTTAAACTATCAAAACATAATTTCAAAAAACAGATTCTCTCGGTATTCACAATTTTTCAAAAAATCACGCACCCAAACGAGCCCTCATATCCCATAAAAGAGATGGAATCCTAAAATACTTGACTATAACTTGTAATTAAGTATATCCAAAACCCACTTAGAAAGTGATTATAACTTGTAAGTATATCCAAAACCCAGTTAGAACAGCAATCATCCATGTATTGCTGACCAGACTGAACATGTTTGGTCCAGAACACATTTCTAATAGTTCACGGCAATGCTCATAAATCTCCACGCATGCATGGGGTTATGATTGGCCTTTTGTTGTTGATGAAAAAGACTTTTACCTTTTTGTAAATTTTCGAAGCTTCGGCGTCCAAAGATCGATCCTCGTGACCTCTAATTAATAATTTGTTCCAAACCCCCCTGCTGAAATCTGGACAAGTTGAATACTCAATCAACATGCATGCATGGTTAGGTGCAAGTCGTGGCTCTTTAGTCTTTAGTCTTTGTCTTACCTAAAACAATATATCCAATTTTTCTTTTTGCTTCTTTTAACTCTTGTCATTAATGATTATAGAATATATAGAGGGGAAACGACCTAGATAATTCAACCAACTCATCCAATATAACTGTTACTTAAAGAATATCAGGATTGTAGCACCGATGATAACTGGTCTATGATTTCAATCCGACTTTACGCTACGATTTTAATGAAATACGGAATCCCGCGTGAAATCTGGTTAAGGCCAGAACCCACTAGTGGATGCTCCACGTATATAAGAAAATATCATCATTCCATGTGCAACCATACACTCATATTCATACACTAAATTTGATAAAACCTTAACTCTCCTTTGAGCGTCATGCTATTTTCTTTGCTAACTTAAGTATTAGAGAGTCTTTATGTTGATAAGTTTTAGCAAGTCCCTGATTGTTTCTACTCATTTTGCAGGTGTCCGTTGATTGGATTAGACCGTACAATTAACCGCATAATTATACAGAATTAACATGAGCAACTGGTTAAATGATTGAGTATGATAAAAAAACGGAAATGATTTGTGGGTGACGTTTTTCCATCCCCCAACCAACATTTTTAATTAAAAAATAATTTTATTATTATCAAAAATAACTTCTGATGTAACTATCAAAAGTTACTTCCTGATAATAAAAAAAATTTATACTTTCATGAAAAAGGGTGGGTGGGGGACAATTTCCCTTCACCCGTGAATCACTCCTCTATAAAAAGTAAGTGATCGATGTAGTGTTGTTGGATCTAAATTCATTAATTTAATATTTATCGTTGGTTATTACCTCTATATCATATTCAGTCAACAATTGCGTACTTTTTAATGTTTTTTTTTATGCAATATGAGTCATATGACAAGCAATTCTCTATAAAATTAATTTATAAGAAATCATTGCTTCCAAAAAAAATTGAAATGAGAGGAACCACGGGTTTGGTGGAGGCCTAAAATTATTCAGAATAATATGATGCATGGGGCATGGGGCATGGGGCATGCGAATTATAAATTAAAAAAAAAAAGACAAAAAAAAAAAAAAAAAAAAACACGTGGCATTAATATAATGTATGGGCCTAAATTCTTACTGCACATGCTGATTATTAATGACGTCCGACATAAGTACTTGTACAAAACTAGAAAAGACCTTGACTGCAGTCGGGAAAAGATTTCCTCATTATCCAATAGGAAAAAAGAAAAAAGAAAAAAAAAAGAAGCTTAATATATAATTGCAAGTTGCATTTTATATATTCTATAGACACAACAAGCAAAGCAAAAACATATACTAATTAGAGATCCATATCGCATTAAGAAGAAATCCCAATGCTATATATATATATATATATACCTCTTTAAAGACATTAGTTCGTTGAGCTGAATTATTGTAATCAATCCAGAATTTTTTGGATTTGTAGACGACACCAAACTCAACGCGCAAGAAAGCTAAACGTAGGTATTTGTCTTTATTAAAATGTTAATTAAATAATTAAATTTATCAGTATTTTATTTATTTATTTAATTGATAATTATAAAGGGCAAAGTGAGCATTTTAAGAAAATTTTGTGAGATTCGGGTCTCACGAAGTGGTTAATTATAAAAGTTTAACATATACGTGACACAAAAAGTGATTTGAATAGGGTGAAGGCGGTGTGGTGTGACAGAGAATATTGTGTTTTAACTGTCCGGTGAAATCGGACTAATGTGTTGGGGGCTTTTCTTTGGTTTTAAGGTACCAAAGAAAAGTAAAGAGGGAAAGGTAATTTTCCTAAATGTTTCATATTCGCTTCTGATCATAAATAAATCAAGGACTATATATATATATATATATATATATATATATAGTTTCATCATTTCATGGGACCCATGAATAATGATGCCTTGCTGTGACCAGATGTGGGATGGGGCCCCAGCTGTCACGATGATTCTACTTAATTAATTACGTGTGTTAACCATACGCATAAACCTTCCAACAAAATGTGAGTCGCTACATCTATTATTGCTCAAGCATTTACTGCCAGCAGGCAAAGCTCATCTTTATCACATGATTTTTTTATGAGAAAACCTTTAATCAGGACCATCTGTAAACCATTACTTTTACAACCTTTAATAAGAATTTGACACATCATTTAAAAGACACTAAATACATTAGACCTTAAAACACCGGATGAGAACTTTTCTTATTTCCTTTTAATGAGCCAACCCACAAACCACCACACCTCTCCCAGCCAACAGCCAACGCTGCAGCCGGAATCCTTTGATTGTATCATATCATCTACTGGTTGTTTTCATCATAGAGAAAATGTTGAACACATGGAATTGCGAACAAAAAGCTGTAATAAGATTTCATCTTTGCATCTCCTGCTTTCAAAGCAGTCATTGATAGTCTCATTACAATATAAGATTTCATCATAGAGAAAATGTTGAACACACACACACAGAGTCACTGCCGGATCTGTGTCGGTTTGGCCAAAAACGGTCGTTTCTGTGCTGGTTTGATAAAAAACGATCAGATCTGTATCGTTGGGGGTTTGAGATTCTGCGCTGAGATCAAGTTGATCTCCAAGGCGTGCATGGGCTCTCACTCTGGCCCCAAAACTCTATCTTCTCTCCTCATTGTTCCGGCGGAATCCACAGGTGTGATTCGATAAAGAAAGACTAGAGATAGTCCTGATCCAATCAAGAAAGAAGAACCAAACGGTTCTTGATGGGATTCAAGAAAGGAAGTCACTGTGTGACATAACTGCGGAGAGAGTGAGAGAAAGATAGAGTTCACAAAGAGTGGGCGCTCAAGAGGTTTCAACCAGGACTGTGAATTAAGAGTTCTGTTTGTGGTCTGAATTGAAAAAAAAAATAAAAAATAAAAAGGCTTCAGGAAGATGATGGTGGTGGCCTCCGGTTGTGGCCTTGGGCAGAGAGGAGGTGGTGGGTTTTTAGGGGTGGTTGGGCTGTTGAAAGGGAAAACTGGAAAGTGTTTTTTTTTTTTTAATTATTCATAAGATTGGGTGCTTTCATATCTATTTTATTTAATATTTTTAAATGATGTGTCAACTCCTTATTGGAGGCTGTAAAACATCACTTTCACGGTCCATCCTTATAGAATGAGCTTTTTTTTTTTTATTAATGTACCAAATACTACACTTTTTTTTTTTAATATTATTTTTTACAAACTGACGTTATGATTTATAATTAAATAAAAATTTTATTTATCAATTTAATTAGTTAGTGTCTAATTTGTTATACATACACTCATAATTATTTTACTAATTATAAACTATCACATTAATTTGTAAGAAAACTGTAATAAAAATTATAGTATTCCTAGTTAATATTTTCAATGATTCTTAAGCCCGCCTACTGCTAGAAATATTACACAATTAAATTATTATGGTAATGACAGTGAAATATCTCGTTAACTATCTTGATTAGGAAACTACTAATTGTCTGGTAATCCTTCTTAAAGATGGTTAATAGTATTTATTCCACTTTGGTTTAATCAGTCTCTATCAATACATGTAACTTTTTACTCATCTGATTAATTAATTTATAGTTTCAATTCTCTACTCGCTTTATCATTAAATAATTGATCCACGTGATTGCACACAAGTTTTGAAGGGTGTAAATTCGGCTAATAACCAACTACCCCAAAATCGGTTACCGACTTTAGCATTTATATATACTCGATTATAATTGGTAACGGGATATATATATATATATATATATAATAATAATAAAATAAAATATTAAAAATTTATAATATACTCGGTTAGCCTTTTTTCCTTCAAATGAAGTTAATTGCTGTCAATATAAATTGCTACATAGAAGTTATATATTTTTTTTAACATGTCTACACAAAAGGAAGAGAAGAGATTCAAACTAGTAACTTTCACTTTATGATGCGTGGTCTCCAGCTGATTGAACTACCCTTTAGAGACATGTAAAAGTTATTTATGCTAATGCAATTATCAATATAATTGAAGTTGTTGTCAATAGTACTAATTAATATTGTTGTTTTGATTTCATTTCCGAAATCAATGTTATTATGCTACATATATATATAGATGTTATGTCGGCCCGGCAAAATACAGAAAGAAAGGGACCGAATAACAACCAACCAACCAAACAAACAAACCAAAACAAAAACAAAAAAGAAAAAGAAAAAGGAAAAAGTTCTTAGTTAATCCAAGGTGTTGTAGTTGAATATCAAAATCTGATCAGAAAAGGCTCCTGACCAAATCAAGCTCTAATAATCTGCTATTTTTTTTTTTCTTCCCTCCTTTAAGGAAATCTGCTAATTAATTTAATTATTCCTTTGGGCACGTACGTCAATATTTTGTATGGGGGCACTCAAGTCCAGATCAAAATTAAAGAATGGAATGGATGGTGGAACAATACTTTTGTGAACACTTAAATCAAGTAGTTGATAAAAGTATTAAATTATTATTTATTTTAAAAGCGAAGATCGGAAGAGGTAGATTTAATAATTTAATTAATATTTTAACAATCTCTTTTAAGTGTAGGGCTCAAATTTGTAAAGCCCAACAAGTAACATATTTAACTAAAATGTGGTGAATTGTAGGATCAAGATTCAAATTCATGAGTTCTATTTTAATATCATATTAAATTATGGATTCCTTATTTTAAAAGTTTAAATTAATAAAAAAATAAAAAATTTAATTAATATTCTAACCAAAAGCAGTTTTATACCTAATATAATATAGGCTTTATCCTATAATCATTGCCGTATTCACTGCTCAGACACTGTCATTACTTGGCTTTTATCATTCACGTGCAGATGAGCTTATTCGGCCCTGTTTTTTTATTTGAACTTAAGGCAACTGTGATTCTGTGAAACCTATCTGTGTGTATTAAATTGTTTGTTAATATATTAATTTTCAGAACGAAAAATTAATAATTAAAAAATAAAAATAAAAACAAAAACAAAAACACATGACCATACACAAATACAATCTTGTTGCCCGGGTGACATATAGCAAGTAGAGCCTCAATCACGGCAGCCGACCATTTTTAGTAGGCTTATTAAAATAGTTTTTTTTTTTTTTTTTTTTTTTTTTTTTTTTTTTTAATTTTTAAACTTATTTTGGTGAGTCTAATCACTAATTTTTTTTTTTTAAAAAAAAAAAACTCACTCCAATAACCTCGGCAAAATGGTGATTTTTGTTGGTAATGTTTACTCACAAAAAAAAATTAATATATATATAAATTATTTTTCATATTCAAAGCAAATGTTCATTTCTCTTTCTTATCCTAACGTTTATTTATATTGAAAGTATATGATATTTTTTGAAAAATATGACCACTAGAAAAAAAATTCAAAAATATAAACGTTAGGATAAGACACATATTTAGAAATATGACTATTAGGAAAAGATAGACATTCAAAAATATAAATGTTAGAAAAATAATAAAGAAATTTTTGAAAAATAATAGGGAAAACTTCATTTATAACCCTTAATCTTTCATCACTTTTAAAAGAAGGTACATAAACTTTAAAAAGTGTCAATTTAAGGTATCCATTTCAATTTTTTTCAATTTCAAATCTTCATTAGAATTTTCAGTTAAATCCCATTAAAATTTCCAAGATACCCTTGTGTTTATTTCCCAAAATGATATTTAAATGGAATAATAAAAGTTGATAGGTAAATTGGTGAGGCTGCTAGAAGTACTTTAAAAAAGTTGATAACTAAAATAATGCTATACACACTCTAATGATAATTTTAAAACTCACCTAAGAGAATGTCAAGATGAGTGTAAAAAAGTGAGAGCTGCGTGGGTATCATTAATCATAGAGTTACCTTAGAACATCTTTGACATAATAGGCAATATATATATAGCTGTTGTTTGTTGGTTGTGTTTTTGTTTTGAATAATAGTTTTTTTCTCAATAGATCTGTCCTCATAGATCTGGATAGTTCGGTGTGAGGGGTTATCTTTCACGGCCGGTTTAAATAAATTTTTCTAGGATATTTGGTTACCATTGTCGTAGATCTAGTTTGCTCGAAGCAGATTTGCTCTTTAACTATTTTTGTACAGGGCTAGTGGAAGATGAAAGTCATAGATACTATTTTATTATAAGAATTTTGTTTGTATCTATGACTTTGTATGTGGCTATGATTTTTGATAAAATATAGAAAAAAAAATAGCTAAAATAAAAAATTGTACTTTTTTAATAATTATTTTGACTATTATTACCGGAGATGCTCTTATAACATAAATTAGGATAATCCCCTATGCTTGTTTGTAGGGCTCGGATTATCCCTTTCACAGTTTTACCCGACTGTCTTGAAGAGTTCCTTGCACCGTTGCACGAGTTTCTTCCTTCTTAGCTACTACTCAAAGGCAAATAAAGAGGGTGTTAGCTAAATGTCAACACATGGGTGTTTTCCACAGCATAAACATCAAGATTGAACTGATGATTTTGTGGAAGGGTAGCTGAAGTGAAAGCATGGACCCCATTAATTGAATTCCTGTAGCGTATTATTATTATTATCTGATTATTGTTTTTTCTTTCATATTAAATTCCCAATGGGCCCACCCCCCCACCATTATATATAATATTCATACACATACTTCTATACATCGAACAATTACACAGATACCTTGCCACCCTCTGGCTCTCCCTCTTTTGTTCTGTGTCTCTTGGTGCCAACCGAGAAATACTAGGCTTGACTTTGGTAAAAGCCATTAATTGCAAGCATGACTGTCACAACTTCGGTTTCAACGGCCAAGGGCCGAGTCCTTATAGCCGGAGCAACAGGTTTCATTGGTCAGTTCGTCGCAGAAGCCAGCCTAGACGCCGGCCGACCCACCTATATTCTCGTCCGGCCAGGCCCCGTTGGCGGTGGCCCTTCTAAGGCGAGCACCATCAGGGCTTTCCAAGACAAAGGCGCCACAATCTTGCATGTAAAAATCCCAATTTCTCTTTAACATATGTATACATACGGACATACCCACTAATGCACGTATAAATACTCATACATGTACAGATCATAATCTGTAATTTGTTTACATGTTTTCAGGGACTGATTAATGATAAAGAATTCATGGAGAAAATACTAAAAGAGCATGAGATCGATATAGTAATATCAGCCGTGGGAGGTGGAAACATACTGGACCAACTCACCTTAATCGAGGCCATAAAATCTGTTGGTACCATTAAGGTATATATACCACTACGTATAATATGTGCCAAAAATAATACCCATGATCCAATATTGCTGAATACAGTTTTAAATATGGAAAAAAGAAATTCTTTTGTCAAGACAGCGGAATTAATTTTCTGCTGTATGTTCTCTTTAATTTGTCCTCCTTTTTCTACACTTGCTTTTGATTTTCACCGGCTTGAAGAGGCCCTTCTCGGAGAAAATCTTGGGGTTCCCTGTTAATATAGTAGATCAATATTAGATTTTTCTTCTTCTTCTCAATTTGGGTAAATAAAGCCAAGTATGTTTTGCAGAGGTTTCTTCCATCGGAGTTTGGGCACGAAGTGGACAGAGCTGATCCGGTGGAGCCGGGGCTTGATATGTACCAAGCCAAGCGCAAAGTCAGGCGCTTGATCGAGGATTACGGTGTCCCACACACTTACATTTGCTGCAATTCTATTGCTTCTTGGCCTTACTACGACAACACACACCCGTCAGAGGTTGTCCCTCCTTTGGATCAGTTCCAAATCTACGGCGATGGTAACGTCAAAGGTGAGAGATACATTTGTCTGCACATATTTCTCATTATTAGTCCACTATGAATAGACAAGGATCCTCCCCATTATAATTGAGGCAAAGAGAAGCCATTTCCCAGTTAAAATCTTATTTTATTTTATTTTAATTAACAGTAAATGTCACATCATTTAAAATATTTAAATGAGGTAGCAACGTATACTGTTTTGATAAAATAAAATAAAATAAAATAAAATCTCGATCATAAAATGATTCCTTTATATTTTAGGTATTAAGTGCATTGAAATTGCCTATATGAACAGTTTAAATTCTACCTGCTCGAATCAGTAAGGACCGAGCAATTTCTATAAACAGTCTCGTTACACGGGATCCACAATGATCTCCATTGAGTCCGGCCACCATTACCTTTCTCTTTTTACAAAAGCCGGCCTAGAAAATGAAGTGCAAAAGTAAGACTGTAGAATAGCATAAATTCCAACTAGTAGAAGCCAGCTTTGAGGCACCAGACGACTGTGCGTTCTTTTCTTTCAATTGCTCTCACTAGCCACTAGACAAGTACTTGAAAGTAAGAAAGGTTGTCTCTTTGTCGATCGAATTGAACACTAAAATCCAATGTAGTCGTTGCTAGTTTCTACTAAGAAATTGATTTGAATGTCGTATGCTTGTTATTTTAGTGCAATTATTAAAGCTATTCAACTGAAGAAAATCGTGAATATAGATGGCAAGATCGAGACCGATCTCTATGAGGCCTTCTGATAAGGTTTTAAAAGGGAATTTAATTTCTTTCTGTTTGGATTATTTCGAATGAAAATAATTGAGATACCAAAGATAACTATTTTGAAAAAGTCTTTTATCTTTTTTAAAATAAAAAAGAATTTGTTTTTTTTGTTTGAAAAGAAAAGAAAAGAAAAGAAAAGAAAGGTTGTGGTCCTGTCGTCTTGCCCTTTAATTGAGGCATCTTTGGCTTATTGAAGAAGGTGGCCACCTGACCGGGCGGCTCGCTCTTGACACGTCACTTCTCAGCATCTTTCTCTTCAATGGGTCATTTTCTTTCACGTATTGGACCGGTGTGGGATTTCTTGATTGCCAAGAGCTAGCTTGGTTAGTCATTATTGTTAATTAGGCTTCCTCCTAGCTAAATGATGGGGAGGGGCGTTATTGGGCCTCCCCCATATTGGACCCTGTTAAGATCATTGGACTAGCACGTGCGGAGAAAATGACTCACGAGTTATTTTAAATAGCTTTTCAACAAACTTGTTCATTATTTGAGTATTTTAAATAAAAAATCATTTGTTATTTTGTTTTAAATCTGCGTCGCTGTGGATGTATATGTATATATATATATATATATATATATCCTCGTAGGACGTACTTCAAAATAAAATGTGAATTTCTCCAACAATTTCTTAGAGACCGTTATATTTTGACTGTTAGTTTGACGGTTTACTGTTAGTTCAGCAATTAATGGGACTCACACCGAATGTCCACGTGTACGATGCCCTTTCCCGGCCATGACACTGACCAGACCGCACCGTTTTGTCACCAACACGACGACAACAAAAGATGCATGGTTCTTTTTTGTTTATCCAAATTTTTGTTCCTTGTGTTATAAATAACGAGTTTGCTATTGCGCGCAGCTTATTTTGTTGCCGGCGCTGATATTGGAAAATTAACAATTAAAACCATTGATGACATACGGGCCGTTAACAAGTGTGTTCATTTTCGACCTGCCGGCAATCTTTATACTATCAATGAGCTTGCATCTCTGTGGGAGAAAAAGATTGGAAGAACACTCCCTCGAGTTACTGTCTCTGAAAATGACCTACTTGCTGCAGCTGCAGGTCTGATTTCTTTCACAAGGTTTTATTAATTGGTCACACGTACGTACGTCCCATAACAAGACACAAGGAACACGTGTCCTGATCGTAACGGGTCCATTTGTTAGCCAACTTTGTCAATGATTTTCATTCTTGTATTATTATTTATTTTATTTTATTTTATTTTTTGCAGAGAATCGCATACCTCAAAGCATTGTTGCATCATTCACGCATGATATATTCATAAAGGGTTGTCAAGTTAATTTCACCATCGATGGCCCTCAAGATGTTGAAGTGGGAGCTCTCTACCCTGATGAAACTTTTCGAACCTTGGATGAGTGCTTCAATGACTTTCTTGTCAATATAGACAGCAAATCTAAGAGCACCGATGAAATTACTACTGCAAGTCCCGTGGCTGAACCTATGGCAGTCACTGCAGCATACGCTTGATCGTATTATGCATATATATATATATATATATATATTAAAAGGGCGGAAGTGTTATTATTAAAATTATTTTTTAGGCGGAAAAAGTGCTTCAAAAATTTGGGAGTCAATTTTTTAACTGTGATTTATCTTCGAGTTCCTAGTGATTTCTTAGAGGAACATATATAATCACTTGTGCTTGTTCTGGTGGACAAAACTGGTCTTGGTATCGGGGGTAGGCCAGTGGATTAAATTTGGACAGAATTTCCGTTTAGTCTGGGTTGAAGGAAAATTGCCATGTTATTATGAATTTATGATTGTTTGTACACGTGCATGCATCCCATGTGATCAATATTGATGTAAGATGATTTATTGTTCAACTTATGCCTTCAGACTTCAATTAAATTATCCTGCTCTAGTTACCTAAAGATAATTTATCATGCTATGCCCACATCATTCCTCTGTTTCCAGAGGTGGTAAACAGTCGCTCCTAAGCATAACTTGCAGAGGCAGGTTTTCAAACTTTTACCCCTCACCCTCTCAATAAACCAGTGAATAACAGCATCCCATTGAACTGGAGGATCATCAACAAAACAATCGAACATCAATGCTCTCCAAATCCTGCAGCCAAAGCTGCATTCAAAAAAGAGGTGATCCTTACTTTCTTGACAGCCATAGCAAAACAAGCAAAGACTTGAACTAGTAAAGCCCCACGAGCAAAGCTTATCCTTAGTGGTTAAAGCATCTCTAACCGCCAGCCAAAGGATGAAGGAATGTCTTGCAATGGTTAGGGGAAACCACACTACTCTAAGCCAATCTACAACCGGAAACTTCAGCCGTAATAGGTTCCAGGATTCATAACAAGAATAAGTCCCCTTGCTAGAATTCCAAACAAGAATATCAGTAGTACCTATTGGAATTTCCGGCAGCTGACTTTGTATTTCGACCAAACTATCCGATCGGACACTCTTCCAAAACCACTCTCCATTTCTAATAATGGAGGACAGCATAGGACCAATACTATGTCCAGCATCATAGATAGGTTTGAAACCATATTTCTCAATAAGGCATCCTGCAGGGTGCCAAGTATCACCAACCTTGAAACTGAGAAAAGATCTAGCAATGGGATGTAGCTTTAGAATTTTCTTCCACCCCCAGGAGCATGTTTTGAGGAAGAGGGATTTGCCAAAAGCTCTTCTTCCCTTTCAACCACACATCTTTCACCCATGCTATCCAAAGGGAATCTGCCTTAGCAAACAGATTCCAAATGTGAATCAACAAAGAGGCTTTATTCCAAACCTCCAACTTCTTGATGCCCAAACCCCATTCCTTCTTAGGAGCACACACCTTATCCCAAGCAACGTTTGCTTTTGATTTCACATCTTTCCCACACCAAAGGAATCTGTTGAATTTTTGTTCCAACAAAAGAATAACTTTCTTAGGTAAAATGAAAATTCTAGACCAATAAACCTGGAAGCTGCTAAGGACAGAATTAATCAACTGAAGCCTTCCTACAAAAGTGAGATTCTTGACCAACCAAGAGTCCATCCAAGCTGAGATCTTAGCAACAAGACTTTCACAATCAGCTGCTGCCAACCTTTTGGTAATAAGGAGAACCCCTAGGTAATGAACTGGGAACACACCTTGCATCTGCAAGAGGTTCAAGATATCATCCTGACCTTCTCAGCAATCCCAGTATAGAAACAAGTGCTTTTAGCCGGATTTCTTTTTATTTTTTCCTAAGAAAGTAGATGAATATACTGCTTTTATGTAGCATTAGAAATAGAATGACGACAGTTACCATTTTTTTTTAAAAAAATGTTTGTACTAAATTTTTTTAAAATATTAATTAAATATTAAACTTTTGAAATAAATAGTAATTTAACGTAATAACAACCTAAGTATAAACATTGGCTCTACAATTTATCCCTAATTTCAATTAAATATTACACGCGTTAACCTTTACTTGTCGAGGGAGATTTTGAATCCGCACGTGAAAAAATGTCAAAATATTAATTAAATAACTAAATTTATCATTTTCTATCTGCTTAAACTTTTGAAATAGGTAATGATTTAACAAATTTGTTATACACCTTATATTTGACTCTTGGAACACAATTTACCAACAGGCTCAAGACCAAATAAAAACCAGACTTGTATCTCATTTCTGTTTTATCGATCTCATTTTTCAGTCCGAAGGAAAAACCTTGGCGCTTTTTAGAGGGTTTTTTTTTTTTTTTTTTTTGAAAAAGTCTTCTAATGTAACATAGATGTTAGAGTAGCTTTGATTGTTTTGTAAATAATTTGTGTTTTAAGTTATTTGATAATGTTTTTATTTTTTAACAAAGAAAGCAAAAGGAAAAATGAAAAAGCGTTAACAAACAAAGCCATCATTTTGCAATTCCTCTATAATCATTGACAATTTAAAGTAACAGTGACAGTAACACTATAATAGAAATAGGACATGCAAAACAGCAGTGGTTTCATTGATTGTGCACGACACACTAGTATATATACAGCTATTGACATGATATATTTCACTCGCATGAAACGGCTAACATAACCAAATCTGCCAGTTTCTCAATTCTCAGTGCTTGCTTGATTAAAAGCACAAGCAACGAGTCTAATGATTCTGGCTGGGCCTCTGCGCTCGGAAGGCTACCACTGTGTGAGACAGCAGCGAACGAGGTATGTTTGGTTATAGGTGACCCAAGATACCCTGATCCGAAAAAAAAAGAAAAAGAAAAAAAAAAAGCACAAGCAACGATGTATGAAAATGGTGGAAGCCCTACCCTTCTCCTTCCTGTCTGACTTGAAACTACACATCATATACAGGCAATCGCTCTTCTATAGAGACACGGCAGATGGGGCACTTTTTACACTTCTCACAGCATGTGCTGAAATGCAATCAGGAAATGGTGAGAACCATTGCTGTAATAGGAGTTATATGATGGGATTGTATAAATGGTGACAACATACAGAAACAATGCCCACCAATGCTTCATATGCAGCTTAAAGAAAGCCATAAGACTTGTATTAACAGAATAATATTACTTACAAAAAAAAAAAAAAAAAACAGAATAATATTAAATGGACAAAAATGGATGTTGGCAGTGTAAGGGTCAATGGAAATACCTGCAAAGGATGTGGTGCCGGCATGGAAGAAGGACCACATTAATCTGTTCCTCAAAGCATACTCTACATAGGATCTTCTCCTGTTAGAATCATTAAATTAGTATCCAACACCAAAGTGGATCCTATAATATTGGAAAGAAGACTACTACCACAAGAGTTGACAAAAACATGAAAGAGTAAAACCATGTTATGACAAGACAGAATAAAACAGTATTAAAACACGCATATCAATTGATTGCATCCATAATATGAGTCAATTTATTCTAGCAAAACCAACTCATTTCCCTTTGTATTCTGTGGTCACTGTGCCAACAATTGGTATCATCGCGTACTAATTATCCATAAACCAAGAGAAAATTGGTTACCACACTGCGCAGTCAACACCTGGAACATTGCAATATCAAAGCCCATCTCAACTTCCTCATTTGACAGAATGCAGTATATTATAATTGTCAAATAATAACTAAAGAGAAAAATTAAAAAACAACTATAATTAAACTGATATTTTCCACAAGGTTGCAATGTTGAAGAGCTTGTTATGATTACTTTCTCACGTCTGATATTTAAAAACGCAGTCCTATAACTCAGCAATTTTTAAAAAGTTTTCGATTGTAGAGCAACCACTTCATTTTGGAGCTAAAAATCAATATTGTTTAACTAGAATACATTTTGCATTGTAAGCTGGTATCACTTCTTCATCCTACTGTTATTGTGACTTTTTATTTGTTTATAAGAGGTCCCCCCCCCCCCCTCTCTCTCTCTCTCTCTCTCTCTCTCAACACACACACCCAAGCAGAGACATACATAATCGTACACCTACATACATGCCCTATCTTATTTTTCCTTCATTAACAATTTTGGATATAGTTATATTTTGAAGGGTTTTAAATCTGAACTGAACCTAAAAATGCATTTGAATAGAAAAAGATTGAGCATGGTGATTCTTGGTCAACAATCAGCAGCTTGAAAAAAAAAATAGCAAGTTATTGTTGAAGTTGGAGTTGAAGATTTTCGAACCAGTGCTCAACAAATTTTCGTTGCTGAAATATTCCCGAAATTGAAAATATCAATCAAGGTTCCAAATATTACATTTTGAAGCCTTTCATACTCCTGCTCGCTATACTTCGTAATCTCTGTTTGCTGACTAAGTGCAGCTTGTAATCTCCAGATCTGAGATGAAAAGGATTGAAAATACTATACTTAAAAATCAATTGGTATAAAATAGATTTAAATTCTAGTATAATTTTAATCAGACCAAATAACAAATATGCTGCAATCTGGACAGGATAATGCAAACTAGAGGTAGAAGTTGAGGCTGCATAACAGGGACTGCAATAATATTGTGGTTACCTCCTCAACAAGATCTGGTTTAGGCATTTTCTTCACAATATCAGGTGCAAAAGTGTTATACCTGAATGATATGGATCAAGCAGAGATCAGTAACAATAATTTTTATTTTCAATTCCTCAGAACTAGTCTATCAGACTACACAAACTATGCAATGTAAAAAGTGTAATAACATATGTAACAAGAGTTACCGGAATACATGAAGAGGAAAAGAAATACAAAAGACATTCTAGTAGGATATATAGTTTAATTTATAGGAAAAATCAATATGTTACTACACATCTTCTTCTTAATTGCCTTTCTTATATACCCCCTGTGTACTTGATTGCACTTTGCGTTTTTTAATAAAACCTCTCTTACTTATCAAAAAAAAATATGTTACTACATTTGTATCATCTTTCGTGACTCCAAAGGAATTTTGAAGACGCATAAAGGAGAGTTCTGCAGATCCATTGGAGGAGAAGAGTGGACAGGAGATAGCTTTTACAAGAAATAGAAAACACCACAACCACCCTATTTAGTAATATTTTATACAAAGTGACACTTAGCTAGCTAGTGACATAAAATAATAAAGTGATCACCTGTCCTTGTGGTCGTACCCATAAATATGTGAAGACAACGTGAAACGAAAAATACTTCCACATTCTTCACTAGTTCCAAGATGTCAGAACTTTGATATTTGTTATTTTAGAAAATTCTTAATAATTTCTTCCTGTGACAAAGAAGGTAAGGATTTTCTTTCTGATAATAAAAATAAAATAAAATAAGGATTTTAATAAAATACCAGCATAGTGGACCATATAGTTTATTGATTAAAGATTACACGTTGATATTTCATCTTAGTGCAAGCCGTATTACGCATGGCATGGATGTTAAGCACTAATAAATACCACATACAAGTATGCACTAAGATAAAATACCAGTATAACCAATTTAGGTCCTTTGAACCTCAACATAGAAATAATAATAGAAATAATAAGGGCTCTTGAAGTTGCTCCGAGAAGCGAGCAGCTGAGCACAGAAATAAGATTGCCTAAATGGAGATATTACATAAAAAGGTACTAATTTATAGTATAGAAATACACTGACCCAGAAACCTCAGCATTATAAAGTCTAGCCTGTTCCTCTCGACTTCCTTCATCAATCGACCACCAACCAAGCAACCTATTCACAGAAATGAACCATAAGCAACACAAATTGCTAGAAAGTGGCAGATGTTACATTTTGTTTATACTCTGCGTTTGTGCAGACAAAAATCCAATACAGCCCATTCAAATATTAAAGTCCTCTGAATGTTAAACAATTACTTTGATCCATGGTGCAAAAATCCAAAAAATTCACGAGCTTTTGACGATAGAGCAGAGTATGTTCCAGAGCCAACTTCGTTTTGCGCTAAAAGAACAATTTTCTCCACCAATCTATATGCAGCAAATAAGACCCCAGCTCCTTGCAACAAAAAAAGAGGAGCAAAAAGAACTGGAAATGAGATATGCCTAGCGCCAGATGGTGTTCCCTGAAAATGAAATGGGAACAGGAATGAGGACAACTTAAAGAACATCCAAAATATCCGCAAATAGAAGTTCTCAACATCTATTACACCTCTAAGCGCATAAAAAGAAGGATCTGGAAAGTGACAAAAGGAACTTTCATAACATGTCCACCAATGTCCTGCAGGTTGCACATTGAAGATGAAGAGGATTCTCTAATGTTTGAGTGCCTATGAATAGTTGGATTATACCACTTTGTGCAAACAAGAAAGGCAAAGCACTCTGCAATGCTGTAAATGGATGAACAAGAATTATTTCAAGAAGCAGAAACAGAATATACAATCATCAAACATTGCTTAAACACAAATAAATCATACCCAAAGTTTATAAATAAGTCCCACCAGCCTAGAGCAGCTATGTCACCTGAATGTAGTTGTAAATAAGGTCAGGAAACTAAATGCATCATGAATATTAGCATAAAATTTGTTATGTGCATCCTAAGAATATGCATAAAACTCTCTAGTGTTTTGGTTGATAAACCAATGGGTTTGGAGGCATGCAAGATCATAAGATTTAGTGTCAATACAAAGTTTTCTTCCTTCTATCCAGATTGGTGATTTTGATAAACCTTCCTGGATGCCCTCTAAATCAGGTAAGTTTTAATGCTTCTGAAACTTGTGAAGCAATTAAATTCAAATTACCAGTAGTTGCATGGTAGAAAATTGTTTGGTTCTCATGTGCAATTGCAAAGCATGCCTTTATACTTTGGTTGATAATCAAAAATAGACTTGCAACTTGAGATAGGATGCTGCAATGGGTATATGTAAGGAACCCTAAATGTGTGTTCTGCAGAAATTGTATTGAGAGTAGAGATCACCTCTATTTTGAGTGTAGATATGCTAAAAGACTAAAAGACTGTAGAGGAAATAATGAGGAAATGTATGTGGGGTGCTCCTGAAATGGATTGGGAAAGAATTATGGACTGGCTGGGGATTGAAGAAGCTAAAGGGAGAAGGGTTAAGGGCAGTAATGTGCAAGCTGGTAATGGGGACAAGTGTATACCATATTTGGTCGCCAAAGAAAAAAAGAACTTTTGGCGGGCAAGTAAAGTCTGAAGAAAGCATAATGAAGGCCATTTTATGGGATGTAAAAATAGTGTTTTCTAGAAGGGTTTTAAGAATTATGTGTTGAATAGGGTTCTATGTTTTGTGTGGGAATTCCCCTCTGTTTTGAATAAGTGAGTAGCGTGATGTAATTTTTTTGAATCATAAAGGTGTTGAATGAGTGGTTAGGAGTGAGTTATAAGTGTTGAGTGTGAAGCTGTTTGCTGTGTACTGAACTTAATTGCTTTTTTCTTTTGCTTAACGGAATGACTTATTCATCCAAAAAAAAAGAATATGTATGCCACATAATTGCTATACACTTACAAATTGTTAACATGATGTTTTCCAAAGAATGTTTTTAAAGCATACACAAATGTTTATGTGCAAGCACAGTATGACTAATAGACCATGGGGCTGGAACTCAACCGTCACGCAGAGATTGTTTGGGATGTGAATGGTAACAGGATGAGACTGGGTTTGAAACAGAAAATAACTTTCATCCTCGTTAAGAGTGTTATTTAAAGATTGTTCTGGCCTCCTGCCTAAACCTCTCTCCACTTCTCATGAATTAATAAGGATAATATTCATCCATAAGACACGTCCAAATGTTGCACTTATATGTAATAGAATTCAGAATTAATATATCACTACTATTTATGATTGATTACAGCATTTTCTGATTGCTTCATTACACAGTTAACCTTTAAATACTGGTTCTCCGACCAACAGTACGCAGGATCTACCCAGTTCCTTTCAACACCTCAATATTGCTCTCATCTTTATATACATAACAAGGGCATTTAACGTATTTCAATATCTTACATGTATGCATATGTTGAATAAACAATCATTTATATTCTCTATGATTTACCAATTCTTAACGGCCAACGGTGTCAAACACCTTACATTGGTGTCCAAGACTGGCACCCATGATTGTAATTCTTTAAATGCTTTCATGATTGTCTGTTATAGTGTTATGTAACTCATGTTTTTCTAGTCCTCAATCAAATAACATTTTTCTTGGTTATCCAAATAAGCTCATGCCACAAATATGACTAATTGAAATGACTTCCATCAAAGTGAAAGTATCTTTGGATAATTAAATAATAAGTGGGAAATAACTTTCTCCAGAGCTAATTTCTTGAATATGTTTACTTGATCTTCAAATGGTGTTTGGAAACAATCATTCACTGTAGCAGAGAAGAAAGACGTGAACTACCGGTAATCACCATCTAGGTTTAATCAACAAGAAAAATAGCTGGCTATATAACTAGAACTTGTATAACATAGGAATAAACAGTAGACTAGAATTTGCAAAGAAGATTAGTTTCTTTTAGAACTTCTAAACAGGGTCAGTTTGTCATAGCACCAAAATGAATGCCTATACAGGTAAATTATTGATATGAAAGAACAAAAAGATACAAGTCCAGAGGTTATTTGCATATGAGATTCAGCTAATATACAACGAAGTACCATTGCAGTTAAAAAACAGACAGACTTACCACATATCTTTAGAAGAGTGAATGTTGTTGCAGCAAGAAAGAAGACCATAGAAATTGCGACCCAGAAGTGCTAGAAACCAAATATTTTATTTTAGTATTGAAACTTTAGGAATAAGAACACCATATTTGCAATATTAAACATTACAATAAGCATCACTGGAACAATTCCATCATTATTGTTGCTTTACTCGAGCAAGTTAATGTCAGTGTCTTGTGCAAATATCACACAATAACGAATGTTATTATGGAAATAAATGGTTTTAAACATAAACACCCTTGTTTTTTCTCTTTCACAGTAAAACATTTTTACTTTATCAGAAAAAAATATATTTCCCCCCCTTTTTCTCCAGATCATAACAATTAAGATATTGACAAAGTGAAAGTATATTTGTTCCTCGGGTTCTTTTAGCGTGTGGGATAAAACAATGGACAGGATGTAATATCCCAATTGGGTTTCTGGTGCCAATTGGCTGGACAGAAAGTCTCAAGTAGATTATAATCCCACCATGGTGGGAATATCTAGTCCTCTTTTGGAGGGGTGGTGTTGGAATAAAAATGGTAAACCTACAGACAGGGGCAAGTTAGATTTCTTTTTTTTGATAAGTAATGATAGTTTTATTGAAAGCGTAAGGCGCTCCTATGTACACTAGAAGTATACAACAGGAAACACCTAACTAGAAAGCGAAAAAGAAGCAAGAAATTCAGCAAAGCTGATAGATAAAGGGTACAAATAAGCCATCGACCAGACATACAAGGTATAGAAAAACAACTCTAGCACCTCCTCTAGGGAGCTTTCTAGATTCTCAAAACACCTAAGGTTTCTTTCTCTCCAAATACACCAAAAAAGGCAAATAGGCACCATCTTCCAAGAAGTAGCGCTCCCAGATCTCCCAGACTTCCACCAACAAGCAACTAAGTCAAGCACACTCCTAGGCATGACCCACGAAATACCAAAGCGGGAGAAAATGTTGTTCCATAGAGCTGAGGCCAGATTGCAATGCAGAAGAATATGGTCCACTGATTCCCCATCTCGCTTGCAAAGGCAGCATCTATCCACAATAATTAAGTTCCTCTTCCTAAGATTGTCCAAGGTCAAAATTCTGCCTAGAGCTGCAGACCAAGTGAAGAAAGCTGCCCTCGGGGGAGCCTGAGACCGCCACACACACTTCCATGGGAACCGAGTACCTCCAGCACACAACCAAGTTAGATTTCTATAAGGTACCATCAGGAAAGGTTTGCACACCTCTAACTAGATCTTGGTGATCTTATCATTCCAGCCCTTGAACATTCTTGCAAAATTGTTCCAATTTGTGCTTTTATTTTCATAAATGCACTGCAACCAGTATCAAGTAGCAGTGAGGCCCATCACTATGTCACAAATCACAGCAGTGCGCATTTTAAAAAAACTAAATAATGCTCAGAAATAAACGTCCTCATAATTTATTTTTAGGTTTTATCCAGCATAACCATATAAACAGGAGTTCCTCATAAAACCTAATAAAAACTGGTAATCCTCTAACTTATATAAATACTAGGTGCAGAGTGCCAACAGACCTAATTCAGTGTCACCAATCACATAGACCTCAGAACTATTACCTAGATAAGCAATCATCTATGTAAATTACGGAGAAATGTATCATCAAAACAATTCTTTAATTGACAATAGAATTACAGAACATACAGGAAGAGTCTCCCATATCGCCTCATCACTCATGCTTTCTTCATCTCCAGGCATTAAAGCTCTACACATCCTATATAAAAGACAAACATCAATTACTTAGGGCAATTCTACTTATCACCAATTTCCCAAACGAATTAAAAATTGAATGATCCAAAGTAGCATAATGTTTTAATTAAATTAAGCAATAAAATTCCTAGACTAGATGTTAAGACTTGACAATAGAAAGGGTCATGGAAAATGCACTTTGGTGAGTAATTGGAGTATGAGGAAGGGCAGGAGCTGACCAAAAGCATGAATCCCTCAATGGAAGTGGTGAGTAATCACTCACTTCTTCCTATAAATTAATCATTGTACTGTGGTTGTGTCTGTAGAGTTAATCAGGATTCTGTTCCAGAATTTCTTGTAGAGTGGATTGCTCCACTGTGGCAGAATTTGAAAATCAATGTATTGGCTTAATGATTTAAATGAATGCTCACTAAAGAATAAATAACTATATAAAAAATGATGAATTTATTGATGGAAGAAAAAAGATTATGACCTGATATTATCGATCAGAATTGCTATTTCAAATGTCAACAAGGGCAGAAAGACAGTCTTCAAGTTTACGACTGCAATGTATTCGAATTTGCGAGAACATCAACAAATAAGGTCTAAACAACTGAAAAATAATGATAACAAGAATCCCAACCTACTTGTGTTCATGTAGATATTCAATGAGATCCATAAACATGTTAATTAATATTGAACAGACAAATAGATGAGTGTCATAATCAATTCCAGTTATTTTTATCTATCACATGTAACTCGCAAACAGCAATTAATAATTAGAACAAAAAATTGTTGGCCCCTGTAGTATCTATAGATGGTTATGTCATGGCAGATTACGTACCATAACTGCCCTCAAGATGTATGCAAAGGAGTAGTTCAAAAGCAACAAGCAATGGCATTGCCATAAGAGCGTGACAGGGTGCCCACTGTCCATGAAAAGAAAGCGTTTAATTTTCTGTCACTATAATTAGATATACAACCAAACTTCAGATTTTTCCCACGAGATTAATATGGTAAATTCTATACCAATAAAGATGATATATTCAAGAAAAAGTAAAGAGAGAGTATCTCATACGTGGCGATCATGAGGTAGTGAAGGAGCAGGCAAGGAAAACCTGCCTCGTGCTACAACTAGATGAAAGAGCCACAGAGGAGCAAATATGATCCTGCACAATAAAACCAAAAGCAAACACCACTTAATAGTTAATAACATATAAATAAAAAATTATACTTATATTTAGTAGCGCGTTTCTTAGTTTGTAGTTACCTAGTGAAATTGATAGATAATTTGGCCAAAGAACAGTGAGGGAATCACCATCAGAAAAATCCCTCACTACAAATATCAGTAACTTCTCCTTGGTCAGTATTCAGAACACACAACACACCATCTTGGAGGGGTTCAGCTGGGAATCCCAGACTCATAATTTCAGGTTTAAATTCAATTTTTCCCCCTTCTGTAAGTTTCTACAATAGCCTAACCTGCCAGTATATTGACTGGATTTGACCGCCATGTTTGAACACATTTCCCACAATATTTTGACAGAAGTAAGTTTAAAGATTTTGGTTCCACTTAACTTGAAACAGCGCCTAGAAGAACTTAAAACCTACAAGGATAAGACATTAAAGTACTAATTAAATGATTAAATTTACACATTTCTATCCGCTTCAACTTTTGGAATAAGGGGTGATTTAATATTGTTTGTTACGTTAGCGCAATGGCTTTCACGCTTTGACTCTACAGTTTATCCATGTTTCTATTAAAATAGTCAATGTGTTGTATGATCATATGTGGGCATTTCTGTGCGATCTGCTCTTCAAAACATCTTATACACAGATATTGAACCCCAGCAATGAAGCCAATAATTAATCATAAGTTCACAAAAATGGGTACCTTTGGTCTCCCACAAACAATGTAAAAAGATTAAACAAAAAAAAAAAACAGAATAACAGAAAAACAAAGGCATCATATTGAGAACTGAAATGAATCCTAAACTTCTAATAGTTGTCCCAGGAACCCAAATTTCTTGCTTTTTCTTCCACTTCCATAGCAAGCAAACTGAAAGCAAATACCAATATTCATCTAAAAGGAAAAAAAAAAAAAAAAACTAATATTCAAAAGAACGAAGAAGAAAATCACGGACCACCAAGAGTAAGGCACAGCGTGTTGAAGCTTGAGTGCAAGCAAGAGCGTGAAGGAGAAGAGCAAGCCATGGGCCACAAGAGCTTGAAGAGCCAGGGCCACTCTCCTCCAGCTCATCACCCTCCTCCGGACCAACATTCACCGAAGAAGCAAAAATTGCAGGAACTGTACCCACACCAACTCCAGAGGACGAAGAATCCCTTTCTGCGACTTTCAAGAGAATGACATTCGATCAGAACGACAGGGAGATCAGTTCGAGGTGCACCAACGTTTGTCTTTCTGACTTTGCTTTCACGCTAAAGAAATGTCTGTCTCCCTTTGGACGAAAATGTCCACAGTGTTTGGATGTAATGACCACCGAAAAGGGGTAATTTGGTGAGGAGCATTGGGTAATTTAAGTCGTTATAGGAATAAAGAAATAGTGCCCCACTTGCCCGTAGTATACACTATACAAGACTTGATTCGATGAGATATTTTCTGTTTTTGGGTTGCTCATAAAAAAATGGATATGGATAACTCTCAACTTTTAGTTGATGTGGA